>OX578138.1:57067575-58366325 GCA_951213105.1 Amaurobius ferox | reverse complement strand
AATACATATTGACTAAATCAGTGCATTCGTGCATTATTGCCCTGGGCTGAAAGGCCAATAATCAATTTAATATTGATTTGAGTTATGTCACTTTGTTGACAGAGATAAGTACGGATAGGTAATCCAGCAATTTAAGTATACTAATCCGTGCAATAGAGTAACAATCAGGGGTGCTGAAGCCAGTCAGAGGCATGGAAGGCCAATAACTCTACAAAAGTCTTGGACAGAACTTATATTTATTCTTTCGAATTAGTTTTACACATTCTGTAAAGAGTAATAGTTGTTAATTTTCTATTCAACTAAATTTATTGTAAATCCCTCTCGGTTTAGTTATATTTATATTCTAGAGCTGATTTTACGTAATATAAAAGGTTCACACGAAAGCCTTTAAGCATTCAATGACTTTATAAGAATGTGTCAAAGAGTGCACACGCTAGGTTTATCTATAGTAAAGTGACCATATCCGATCGAATACATGTAATTGCAGCACTCCTTCCGGATAAATGAAAAAGTATGAACTGGCATGAAAAGCATGAAATCTTTATACTTAATATAAAGGTTTCAAGGAAGGTATTTCGGCACCCTAATGACTTAAGGAAATACCTCTGAATATATACGTCAGGTCTATCTACAGTAAAGTGACCAAGTGACACTATCCGATTGAATGCAAATAATTGCAGCCCCCCCAGCGGATAATTGAAAAAGTTAAGAACTGTGTAACAAAGAGAGATAGACAAAAAAGCCAATTTAAAGTTGTAGAGGGTTGTCTAATTAGCAGGAATCGACATCCGAAACATTCATATCGAAGACCAGAAATTCCTGTCAAAAAGTGATATAAGAACCTGTAAGACGGTGACACCTATAATGCTCATCAATGTGCTTGGTAATATACTTTCAGGGTTCAAAGGTTCCTTGTTGCTGACAGATTGAATTTCGAACAGGCTGTACATTAGAGTCCTGTGCATGCAAGTATTGTTTATTTTAGTCACTTCATTGTACTTTAATCACTTCACTGTATTCACTGTACATAGATTTAAAGTGTGCACTATGGGATATTTAATTCCAAAGTTCTTTGGATGCTCAAGGATTTTCTTTGGAACTCTGTATACAAAGATTCTAATCATAAAATTATATTGTGATTATATGTTTGAATGAAACTGCGTTTATGCTGTTGCAAAAGAATTAACTATTCAATATATATATTTCAAAACATTTAATCTTAAAACATAAATTGCAACATAATTCGAGTATTTAAAAATTTTTTCATTTCTTCCTTCTCGCTCTTATATATGTTTTCATATTATTTTTATAAGCCACAGAGATTCTTGAGATTACGTTTTTTCCTTTTGAAGAAAACTTCATTATGTTATAAAATTTTCCTTAAAGGATTCTTCTTGAAAGCAAATGAGAAAAAATAAAATTAAAAGCTTTTGAAGAACTTACTGCAGACATATTGTGGGCATAGTTGAGTAAAGTGAATTTAGGTTTACTGACATAAGAATCTTCAATTTGTATAGGGGGCAGAATAGTCTGCAGTTGCTAAAGAATGGGGTGAAAAGAAAGCTTACTCTTTGGCACAGACTTGAAATATAGTAATACTACGAACTTTTTCTGGGTTTTATTAAAAGGTCTTGAACGGAACTTCAATTTATTCTTTAAAATTAGTTTTACGCATTCTGCAATTAGGGGTGCGGTAACCCAGTGGTTAGCGCGATTGAATTGCACTCGGTAGGCCCGGGTTCGATTCCAGCCACTGCCAAAACTACAGCCATGTTCACGCTGAGAACAATCACGTTAACCATGTGGGTCCGTAAGTCCTTCCGAGTAGTTGGTGGTAGGGAAAGGAGGGTACGGTCCATGTGGATGCCTTCCCCACTGGGTTCCGGTCTAACTTGGGTGGCACTTCCCGGCCGTCCAAACAGTTACCTTACATCTTTCTGGTAGGTCGGACAGTCTGGGTTTCAACAGCAACATTCTGTAAATAGTAATAGTTGTTAATTTTCCATTCATTTGTATTGAAACTATTTCTTGGTTTAGTTGTCTTTGCATTCTAGATCTAATTACTTTCCTTATACACATAGTATAATGTGCAAGAACACATAGTATAAAGTTTCGACGGGAGAGCAAGTTTCAAACATCCCTGAACACGAATTAAACGTTTTTGGGGTGATGTCTGTGTGTGTGTTTGTGTCAGTGAGTCTGTGGAGACAATATCTTACTATCGGATAGAGTAATTTGAACGAAATTTGGTAGAAAAAATTACAATCCGTTAATACTGAAAGCATGTTGTTTTTAAACACAGTCTAATGTTCAAAGACCTTTAAATTTTCGAGGGAATTTTGAAAAAAATCATCAACAAAACAAAAACCTTTAATTAGGTTGCGTAAATAGACATGTCTTATGTACTTTTTCATTAGAAAACGATTGACATAAATTTTAGAACTCTAGCATGAACTGTTGTTCTCAGTTGCGCATTTTTGAAATAAATTTATCAAAAAATTACATAAAATAAAAAAAAATATTAACTATTGTGAAATAGGTTCATTTTCATATGTAATATCTTGCGATAAATTTGGTTGACATCCTTCTCATGAATCTAGCACGTTCCATTCATGAGAAAAGATACTTTGGGTAATACATTTTAATTTGAACGCCAGTAATAATTTATCTGCTATAAGAATAACTTATTTCTTTGTCCATAACGCTTGGCGAGATTTTGGCGACGAAGCTGGTGGAATGTCGCCAATTTGGCGACTTTTCTAAATGTTGCCAAATTAACGAAAATGTCGCCAATTTGATAAAAATGATGCCAAATCAATGAAAATGATGACTAATTGACGATAATTTAATATTTTAGAAAGAATATAACAATCTACTTTCAGAAAAGACTATTTTTTTCTTCCATAACGTTTTGCAAAATTTTGATGACGAATTTGTCGGAATTTCTCCAACTTGCTGACTTTTTAAATACTGCCAAATTGACGAATATAGCGTCAAAATTACTAAAATGACTCCCAATTTATGCATTAATTATTAAAATATTTTTATATATGGACTATATTGCTTATTGAGGATGCTATCAATATTGATAACTGTTTATATAGAGTTGCGCGAAATGTAAGTTTATTGGGTACTTTGAAATAGTTTTGCATCTTGTCATTCGGGAAATTTCCAAATGTACAATTCACCGTTCAAAACGCAGTAACGTGGATCTTATGCATTATTTTTTGACTGTAAAAGGAGTAAATGCATTGCATTATATAAGGAAAGTCATGTGATGCCCACATCAGATTTTCTTACGTTATGTACAGGATTCCCAAAGTCATTAAATACTCCAATGACTTCGTAATGAAAATTCCACGTGTGTATACGTAAGGTTTATCTATAGTAAAGTGATCATATCCGATCGAAAAGAAGTAATTGCAGCACCCCCTAGCAGATAATTAAGAAAGTTTAGAGACTGGGCAACAAAGCAAGATAGACAAAAAATGCAAATAAAAATGTTGTAGGCAGTTGCCTATGTAGTATTAATCGACATCCGGAATGTATGGAAAATATATATGGAAGACAAAAAATGCTTGCCGAAAAGTGGTGTCATCAGGATCTGTAAGACGGTGCAGCAAAAATCGCTGCAATGTCTTTTATCCAATGGGTCATAGTCACTTCATTATAGATCAGTGATGCTCAACCACTGTGCCGCGGCACTTTAGTGTGCCGCGAAATTCTTGAAGTGTGCCGCCGAAAATTATTATCGTATGCTATTTTTACATAATAAATTATAGGTACATCAATCAATTAAGTAAAATTTTTATAAATGTATCTTATTGTTAGTGTGCCGCTAAATTTTTAAATTATTAAAAGTGTACCGTGACGAAAAAAGGTTGACAATCACTACTATAGATAGACTTAAAGTGTACAATAAGGGATGTTTAATTCTGAAATTTTTTGGATTCTTCAGAATTTTCTTGAGAAACATCCTTACATAAAGATGCTAATCATAAGATTGTATCAACTTTTGTTTGAAACTCCATTTATGCTGTTGCAAAAAATCTAAATATTCATATAAATATTTTAAGACATTTAGTCTTAAAACTTATATTACAACATAATTCGAGTATTAAAATATTCTTTTCACATCTTCTGTATCGGTCTTATAAATGTTTTCATATTATTTTCATAAGACACTAAGATACTTAACATATTAAGATGCTCTTTCTCCTGATGAAAATTTCGTAGTATTGCAAAATCCTCTATGGCTCTTAATGAAAGAAAATGTGAAAAAAAAGACTGAAATATTTTTAAGGATTTACTGCAGACATACTGTAAGAATAGTTGTGTTAAATGAAGTTAGGTGTATTGGCATAAGAAGCTTCAATTTATATAGAGTGTAGAATTAATTACATGCTGTTACGAAAGAATACGACGACAAGAAAGCTTAATATCGTTCAGTGAATTGAAATATAGTTATACATTTAAAATATTTCTAGGTTTTATTGAAAGTCTTGAATAGAACTTATAGTTATTCTTTAAAAACAGATTTACAAATTCTGCAAAATCTAATTTCTATTCACCAAGATATTTCTTGGTTTAGTTTTAGTAGTCTAGAGCTGATTTTATGTAATATAAAGGGCTCATAGGAAAGTCTTTCAGCATCCTAATGACTTAAGGAAATACCTACGAGTATTTACGATAGGTCTATCTGTAGTAAAGTGACCAAATGACCCTATCCGATCGAATGCAAATAACTGAAGCGCCCCTAGCGGATAATTGAAAAAGTTAGGCAACAAAGAGACATAGATAAAAAGAGCCTATTGAAAAGTTGTAGAGGAGTGTCTAATTAGTAGAAATCGGCATCCGAAACTTATGAGACGCGCATATAGAGGGCAATATATATCTGTCAGAAAGTGATAACATCACAACCTGTAACACTGTGATATCTGCAATGCTTATCAATGTAGTCGGTAATACTCTTTCAGAATTTAAATGTGCATTGTTGAATTTTAAACAAGCAGTACATTAGATTCCTGCGCCTGTATATGTTGTTTATTTTAGCATTCCTAAATATAACAGAAATTCGTTAATATCCCTATTGTGCAAATAAGCGCCTTCTGCAACTGTTTTAAGGGGACGGTGGACGTTGAAATGAGCAAAAATCGACTAAAAAGAGTTTTAATATATAACATTATTTTACACATTTAACATTTGCTTACGGATGGGACAGCGTCCATTCTAAACGAAGAACCTCCCAAAAAGACAGGCATTTGACATACCCTATCCCAAACAGTTCAACCCCCTTTGCAGGCATTGGCGTCCATGGAAATCGCTGACAGAAACATTGCACCTGCTGCAGCAGGCGCATTGTTTCTGTCGGCGATTTCCATGGACGCCAATGCCTGCAAAGGGAGTCGAACTGTTTGGGATAGGGTATGTCAAATACCTGTCTTTTTGGGAGGTTCTTCTTTTGGGATGGACTCTGTCTCACCCATAAGCAAAATATTGAATGCATTTTTTTTCGAAACGGAATTTTCAAAGGTTTTACATTTTTAAAATGCTCCATGCGTCTTAATTTTTGTCTGAGATGCATGAAATTTGGCAAGAAAACACCTCTCATACATTTTAATGAAACTGGGTATGCATTTTATAATTGGGCTTTATAAAGGTAATTAAAAGTGAATAAGAACCTAATTAAATGATGAAAATTAAGTTTAAATGCAGAAAAATATTTTTTAAAAATCAACTTTCTAAGGGATTTAAAAATGAATACCCAAATTTGTTTATAATGTGTTTTTTAGTGATCATAATGTAAAATTTATCAAAAATGTGAACAAATGGCACGCAAGGAGCATTTTCAAATTTTCGTTAAAAAAAATTAATAAAAAAAAAATACAAAATTATAAAAAAATTGAAAACAAAATTTAATGGTATTGTATATAGAAGTATAGCAGTGGTCTTCAAACTTCTAACGCCTTCGGAACCCTACGCTTAAAAAACATTTTTTTTGGAACCGTAGTACAAAAAATATGTCCCGTAAGCATAGTTGAGACCCAGGCCGTCCGACCTACCAGAAAGGTGTAAGGTAACTGTTTGGACGGCCGGGAAGTGCCACCCAATTTAGACCGGAACCCAGTGGGGGAGGCATCCACAGGGACCGTACCCTCCTTCCCCCTACCACCAACCTCTTGGAAGGACTTACGAACCCACATGTTTAACGTGATCGTACTCCGCATGAACACGGCGGCAGTTGTGGCAGCCTGCAAATCTAGCGCGCAAACCGCGGGGATACCGCACCCGAGATGTGCCAACAGCACGCGGTGTTCCCAGGTGGTCACCCACCAAGTACTAACCGCGCCCGATGCTGCTTGACTTCGGTGATCTAACGAGAACCGGTGTTTTCAGCACGGTACGGCCGTTGGCCACCCCGTAAGTATAGTGACGTAACAGAAAATATCGGTGCCCCCTCTCCCTCCGAAAAAAAAGTTTTGAGGCTACATTTACAAAAATTAACTACCGAAGACTGCAAATTAATTTTGACCATTATAATCATAAAACCAAATACTAAATACAAAAATAAATTATTAAAAACATGTTATTCAGATTTTTTATTGAATACAGCTGAGGTGGATTTGCTGGCTCCAAAAAGCCGCCACTGCAGTGAAACACATACAAGCATATTTGTAGGCATAAATGCAAGAAAATACAAAATTCGGAATATATCTAATTCAGAAGTAATACTGGAAGTAACTAAATTTAATGACTTGAATGCGCTTGTTTCTTGCTACACAACTTTTGAAAATTAGGCTTAATTGTTGTTATTTGCAAACTCATTTCAAATTCTGCATCTAATTTGTTCCTGTATTTAGTTTTAGTGCTGACATAACTCGAAAACGATCGTTCGCAAAGATAGGTAGTAATGAAGGGCATAAGAATTTTTACTGCTCGATCAGACACTTCCGGGTAATCTTTGTAAACTTTCAGCCAAAAACCCAATAGTTCTTCTTGTTCAGATTGCATTTTTAAAGTCGAATCCATGGATATATCAATCAGTTGTTTTCTTTCCATCGGCGGTAGATCAGCATTTTCGACTTGTAGAAATGGATTTTGAACCCAGTTATATGACTGTTTGGGAGTCGGAAAATATTCTCTGAAACTTTCCTGTAAATTCGGTAAATGTTCGATAATGAACTTTTGGACAGTTTCATCAAGACTAACCTCGTTTGAAACCAAAAAATCGTTTTGCTTTTCAAAACATTGCACGTCATTTCTCTTTACATAATTTTCCCAAAGATCAAGCTTTAAAATCATTGCCTCAATGTTGCTGTGAACTTTGAAAATATGTGTTTTTGCTCCTTGGAGTGAAATATTAATTTCATTTAAACGGGAATAAACATCGGCAAGATACGCCATACTTTGCATACAATTTTCATCGTTCAACTTATTTGCGTATTCATGTTTCTGTTCAGATAAAAAAAAATCTTATCTCATTCTTCAATTCATAAAATCGACTTAAAACTTTTCCACGTGATAATCAACGAACCTCCGTGTTGAAGACCCAGACCGACCGACTCGTCAACAAGGACATGAGCAGCTATTTGGTCGGCCGGAAAGAACCTCCGTGTTGAAGACCCAGACCGTCCGGCTCGTCCTGAGGACATGAGCAGCCATTTGGACGGCCGGTAAGAACCTCCGTGTGTAAAAGTAATGCTTTATGTAAACTGGATAATTCTTTTCCGAGTAGTGTAAATAACCGGAAATTTAATTCCCTTGATTTGATGAAATTGACAATTTTAACTACATTATCGAGTACTATTTTCAATTCATTTGGCATTCGTTTGACAGCAAGAGCATGGCGATGCAGGTAATAATGGGAATGTTGTATGTCAGGGGCTATGGCTTTTATTCGCGATATTGCTCCTTTATTTGCGCCGAGCAAGGACTTTGCTCCATCAGTACAAATGTGGGAAAATAAATTCCAAGGTCATGTACTTTCATATAAGTATTGATCGTTTCAAAAATTTGTTCACCTGTTGTTCTGCCTCGAAGAGGTGTACAAATAAGCATATCCTCATGAACAAACGAGTCAGAAATATAACGCACAAGTACAAGTAATATGGCTAAATTAGGAATATCTCTAGACTCGTCTAGTTGCAATGTAAAACCATGTGGGGAATTCTTTAAACGCCTTATTAATTCTTCCTCACAAAAATGTGATAAACCTTTAATACGTCTAGCAACAGTTGTATCAGAAAGAGGAACGCTATCAATTTGTTCTGCATATTTTTCACGGATTTTACAATTAATCAAATCTTTTGCACAAGGTTTGATTAATTTTTCTCTAATCGTGTAAGCTTCACCCGCTTTACCGATTTGATGACTAACGCGGTAGGAAGCTTCAAGTGATGCTTCATTTTCATGAAAAATATATTTTGAAATGATCTTACCTCTGTTTCTAAGCTCATCACGTTTACGTTTAAAATATTCAACACTTTTATCTTTCAAATTTGGATGATTATTCTCCAGATGTCTCCGCAATTTTGCTGGATTTAAGCTGCTATTGTTTCTTCACCTCTTTTCCACATTCGACGCACAATCCATTTGGTTCTTTTTTATTTCCAGTCCAAGTAAATCCAAAGTTTAAGTAGGAGTCGTCATATTTTCGCTTCTTACGAGTACTTTCGTTCGAAGAAATTTGTTTATCAGCACCATGTAGTCCACCTGTAGTTTTATGTGGTACAGAAGTGGGAATTCCGGATGTTGAAGGCAGAGAAATGGGTTGGTTTGTCGAACAACTTTCGTTTTCCGTCACTGCAGTATTTTTAATTTTTACTTTTCCAGTTTTTAACCAAGTATCCATTATTCCTTTTGCAGGAGCAAAAATTACTATAAAATAAAACAAAATAATTAATTTCTAATTGATATTACATTAACAACGTTTGTTGTTGTTGAAAACGCTGCTAAAATTTATCAGCTAAATCTAGTGAAAACGGTCGATTTTGACAACTGTATTATTTCGCATCTACTCAAATATATATACCTTTTAGTTGAGAATGATGTATTTATTCACTGCAAAAGTCCGACACCCTCTAACGGTATAGCCCATGGGTTGGTCGTGTGGTCTGGGTTTTCTACCCTCTAACGGTAAGTAAGAATGTTTAAGGAAGTGCAGAATGAGACGACTGAGACTGGCCGATACGAAAAGCAATGCAAAACAAAGAAAGGACGAACAGCAAAATACACGTGTATCAAGAAACATCAACAATCGACAAAGAAGCCCAAGTGGGGTGTTGCCAGTGCACGTTAATATACTTCCGGTAGTGCCGTAGCGCCGTAGCGCCACCACGGGGATCGGGGAATGTTCAGAAAGACATTGTGATAACTCAACTCAAACAACTTGATTCTCAATCGAATCGTCCATAATTTTGTAAACGGAAAAATCGTCCCAGCTGAAAAGTTTGAGCAGCAAGAGGAGAATATATTACTAACTTTACTAGTAATTGGAAGAAAGTGAGGGAATCAGTATCTCTACAGCACAGTATAGATATTTTAAAATGTGCATGCAATTTATGAATTTCAGTTTAAAAAAAAAAAAATTAAATTTAATTATCGAAATTTTTGAATAACAAAAAATTTAATAAAAGTGTTATAAAATCTTATAACATAACAAAAATCTAAAATTTTATTAAAAAAGTCGCGGAACCCCTGAAAACGTTTAGTGGAACCCCGGGATTTCGCGGAACCCAGTTTGAATATCACTGGTATATAGAAATGTTAAGAGGAATATTTATACAAATTTTCACGTTTCTAAGTCAATAAATAAATAAAAAAATTTCAACGTCCACCGTCCCCTTAAGGTAGATTCCTACATTTTGATAGTGCTCTACAATGTAATTCGACTTCTCGTTTATCTTTCTTAACTGCTTGATTCTTAAATTTATAAACTATCCATAAGGGGCGCTACAATGATTTTATTCAATGGGTCATAGTCACTTATAGATACACTTAAAATGTACACTAAGAGATATCTCACAACGAAGTTCTTTGGATGTTCAAGGATTTTCTTGGAACCCTGGATACAAATACGCTATTCATAAAATTATATTGCGATTATACGTTTTGCATGAAACTGAATTTATGCTGTTGCAGAACAATTATCTATTTAAATAAATATTTCAAAGGCATTTAGGATTAAAATTTATATTGAAACACAATTCGAGTGTTAAAAAATTCTTTTCATATCTTTCTTCTCAGTTTTTATATATGTTTTCATATTATTTTTATAAGCCACTGAGATTCTTAAGATCAAGTTTTTTTTCTTCTGAAAAGAAAAAACTTCATTATGTTATAAAATTCCCTTTAAAAGGATTCTTCTTGAAGACGAATATGATAAGAAAAAGATTAAAAACTTCTGAAGGACTTACTGCAGCCTTACTGTGGGCACAGTTGAGTAGACTGAATTTAGGTTTATTGACATGAGATTATTTAATTTATTTAGGGAGCGGAATTGTCTGCAGTTGTTAAAGAATAAGATGAAAAGAAAGCCCACTCGTTTCTACTGACTTAAAATATAGTAATACCTTCGAAATATTTCTGGGTTCTATGAAAAGGTCTTGGACAGAAAATTAAATTAATTTATTCTGTAGAATTAGTTTTACACATTCTGTAAAAAGTAATAGTTGTTAATTTTCTATTCAACTGTACTTATTTTAAATATTTCTTGGTTTCGTTATATTTGTATTCAAGCGCTAATTTTACTTAATCCTACAGGGTTTTCAATGTCCTTAAATATTCTTGTGACTTTGTAAGGAAAGGTCAACGAGTGTCTATGTTAGGTTTATCTATATTAAAGAGACCCTATCCGATCGAATATAAGTAATTGCAACTCCCCTAGCAGGTAATTAGAAAAATGAGGAATTAAAAGGTTATAAAGCATTGCTTAGTTAGTATGAATCGACACCAGGAAAGAGTGTAACATGTTTATGGGAGGCTATAAATGCCTGCCAGAAAGTTGAAGTACCAGGGCCTTTAATATGGCGAATGTGGCCAATAACCCAATTGTTCCAAATAAATATCCAATTATGCCAGCGGTTGACAGCGGAAGAGCGACAAAATTAATATTATGACAAATTTGCTGACAGCATTCGTCAAGGAAGTTTCACTGAAAATGTTGGAAAATAATTCTGAATACGTAGAAATATTCTTTATTGTTTCAGTTCAAATTTGAATTGCGCTACTAATTTATTTCTAGAAAATTGTCAATTTAAATAAATATTTGAAGCTTTTCATCATAGATATACATTAAATGCAAGGGCGCTTATGTTATCGCAGCGCCACCTGAATTTTTGTCTCAAATATTATTAGCATAAATAATTTGGCATCACGTCTGATGTTAAAATAGCAAAATTAAGCACACATCCACAACAGAAGGTCTTTATTTCACTTCCTATAAGACGTACAAAAGTTTAAAAAATGGCCATAGCGCTTTCGAGCATAAGTATGCTCTTCATCAGTGGCTACACGGAAATAAAGTTTGAATCGTTCATATATAGACCAGATATAGCGACAAAATTTGCATAAATACAAGTTACAAAAGAATTAAATAACAATTTAATTACAGAAATCGAAAAAAGGGGGGTGGGGGTGGCAACCAAGCATAATCCCAAAGATGAAGACATCAAAGATAACTTTGCAGAGACCTGAATTGCATGGAGTCGAGAATGAGTCGCCAAGCGTAACTCAAATTCATAACAGGATCAAAATTACAAACGGACTCAGGATAGATAAAAATAAAAAAGGATTCAAAAAGGAGAATATCACGAGGGTTATTACAACGCATCAAAAGGAAAGTCTTTTCAAAAAGAGGCTGAAAATTATCTTTAACAACAAATTGAGCAAGAGCCGTAGAAAGTCTACTATCCCTGACATCCCGAGCATGTTCTGCTAAACGGATGCCAATGGTGCGTTTAGTACTTCCAATATAAAATTTAAAATTACCATCGGTGGACAACAGGGGAACAACATACACCCCAGCAAAGCTTTTAAAGTCATCCCTATCACCCAGTTTATCAGATCGAATACGGTTAAATAAAGAAGAAATATTTGAATGTGCAGGTCTTTAAACCAAACTCAGAACAAGAATGGATAAAGAGGAGGAAAATCGAAGGATTGTATGGAAAACTAGACCTATAAGTCAAACGATCTTTTAAGGCAATATGTTTAGTATCAAAAAGGGTATATTTACGGCAAACTTGGGAGTAAACCTTATAAATAAACTCAAAGGAGTAGGCAGCCTCACTGCCAAGGCCAAAAATAAACTTCTTCTTTTACTAATTCTTGTATTCCTGCTAATTCTTACCATCCTCTTTCCTCTAAAAAAGCTTCTTTTTATGCTTATTTTAATCGCGCTTTTAATGTTTGTTCATCTATCTCTGTCTTAAGTGATGAAATTGAATTTATTTTTGGCCTTGGCCGTGAGGTTGCATACTCCTTTGAGTTTATTTCTAAGGTTTTCTTCCAAGTTCGCCGTAAATATACCCTTTTTGATACTAAACTTATTGCCTTAAGAGATCGTTTGACTTATAGGTCTAGTTTTCCATACAATCCAACGATTTTCCGCCCCTTTATCCATTTTTGTTCTGAGTTTGGTTTCAGACCTGCACATTCTAATATTTCTTCTTTATTTAACCGTATTCGGTCTGATAAACTGGGTGATAGGGATGACTTTAAAAGCTTTGCTGGGGTGTATATTGTTTCCCTGTTGTCCACCGATGGTAATTTAAAATTTTATATTGGAAGTACTAAACGCACCGTTGGCATCCGTTTAGCAGAACATGCTCGGGATGTCAGGGATAGTATACTTTCTACGGCTCTTGCTCAATTTGTTGTTAGAGATAATTTTCAGCCTCTTTTTGAAAAGACTTTCCTTTTGATGCGTTGTAATAACCCTCGTGATATTCTCCTTTTTGAATCCCTTTTTATTTATATTTACCGTGAGTGCGTTTGTAATTTTGACCCTGTTATGAATTTGAGTTACGCTTGGCGACTCATTCTCGATTCCATGCAATTCAAGCCTCTGCAAAGTTATCTTTGACGTCTTCCTCTTTGTGATTATGCTTGATTGCCCCCCCCCTTTTTCCGATTTCTGTAATTAGATTGTAATTTAATATGCTGTTCTTTTGTTGTTGAAATTTTGAAACTCTAAAAAAATTGTTTACGGTTTATCCTTGTCTAAACGTAGTTCTTTTGTAAATTGTATTTATGCAAATTTTGTCGCTATATCTGGTCTATATATGAACGATTCAAATTTTATTTCCGTGTAGCCACTGATGAAGAGCGTACTTATGCTCGAAAGCGCTATGGTCTTTTTTTAAACTTTTGTACGTCTTATAGGAAGTGAAATAAAGACCTTCTATTGTGGATGTGTGTTTAATTTTGCTATTATTAGCATTTTCGCAGTATGGAGTTTTAACTCCTTACTTTTGCCCTCATGGTTGATACTGGCGGGCTTTCCTGTGATAGATAGTACCAGATGGCGCTAATTTAAAAAAATTGCCTAGGAAAATAGATTTGTTAACAGGATTTTTCATGCGCAAAAATAATTTCAACTTTAGAATAAAAAATATTTTTTTTATATTTATTTCTTCGTACACTCCAGAGATTTTTACCGATTGCCGTTTTGTAATAAATACTTTTACGTCTTAATATGGAAAATAAATGAAGTGAAAATAAATAAAAAAATCTGATGTGGGCAGCACATGACTTTCTTATATAATGCAATGAATTTACTACTTTTACAGTAAAAAAAAAAAAGGTTATTCTTATAGCAGATACACATATTCTTTTCAAGATACTGAATTTTTGTCAATGAGTCGTCATTTTCATTGATTTGGCGTCATTTTTATCCATTTGGCGAGATTTTCGTTAATTTGGTAACATTTAAAAAGTCGCAAAGTTGGCGACATTCCGCCAAATTCGTCATCAAAACCTCGCCAAGAGTTATGGACGGAGAAATAAGTTATTCTTATAACAGATAAATGATTATTGGCGTTCAAATACAAAAGTATTACTCAAAATATCTTTTCTCATGAATGGGACGAGCTAGATCCACGAGAATGATGTCATCCAATTTATCGCATGATATTTCATACGAAATGTGAACATGTTTCTCAACGGTTAATATATTTTTTTCTTTTTATGGGATTTTTTGATAAATTTATTTGAAAAATGTGCAATATCTCGAAAATGTGCAATATCTCGTTCTAAAGTTTATGCCAATCGTTTTCTAAGGGAAAATTACATAAGAAATGTCTATTTGCGTAACTTTATTAAAGGTTTGGATTTTTTGATGATTTCTTCAAAAGTTCACTCAAAAATTTAGGGGGATCTGAACATTCGATTGCGTTTAAAAACAATAGGCTTTCAGTATTCACGGATTGTGATTTTTGTACCAAATTGCATTCAAATCGCTCCATTCATTCGTGAGATATCGTCTCCACAGACTCACTGACACACACACACACACACACACACACACACACACACACACAGAGAGAGAGAGACATCATCTGAAAAATGTTCGATTCGTGATCCGGGATGCTTGAAACGTGCTTTCCCGTCGAAACCTCGAATTCGAATTTTCGACCCCGTCACAATACTTTCCATATACATTAGGTATGTAAGGAAAGTTAAAATACGCACCATGATATAAAAATATTCTATATTTTTCTAATCAACTATTTGTGTGTTCACTGATTATTTCAAGCATAGAGTTTAAAATTTCCGATACCACGTTCGTTTTTTCTTCACTTCTTTTATTTTTTGCCTATAAAAAGCCATATCAAGTTTATGTAATGACAGATAATTTCACTTCGTTAGAAGCTTGTTATTATACAAAAATTTTGAAGATATTTTTAGCAAGAGAGTTAAAAGGCCGTTTTCTAGTTATTTGTTACATAATGGTCTGTATTGAGTAACGAATTATGTATAGTCTTAATGTATATATATGTATATATATATGGGTGTGTGTGTGTATATATATGTATATATATATATATATACATATATATATATATGTATATATATGTATATATATATGTATATAACTCAATAATTAGAAAAAGAAAAAAGAAGAATGACATTGTATCAAAATTTCGCCGGGGGGGATTGTGACCCCCACTTCCCGGTTTAGCCAGCTTTATGTCATGACGACACTCCCGGAAGCGGATACAATGTCGCCAACCAAGTACATATACTAATACTTTAAATGTAAAAAAGAAAAAAGTTGAAAAACCTATACATTCCCTAACCTATACAAAGACTACGCGTTTTACTACATCCAAACAGAAACACAAAATACTACAAAAATGACC
The DNA here is from genome assembly GCA_951213105.1 of Amaurobius ferox. Classification (NCBI taxonomy): domain Eukaryota; kingdom Metazoa; phylum Arthropoda; class Arachnida; order Araneae; family Amaurobiidae; genus Amaurobius; species Amaurobius ferox. The sequence goes on along the minus strand of OX578138.1, from coordinate 58,350,963 downwards.
CACATCCAATACCAATATATCAAGAAAAACAAGCCACGCATACACCTCACCGAAATGTAAAAGACTCTTACTTTGTACCTAATGATCTCCCTCAGACAGTCAACCATGACCTTCACAATGCAGCCGCTGTCCAATACTATCTCAGACAGAAAGCACTCTTCCACTCAAATACAAGTCGTAACACTCGGTTACGGTTATGCCGTAAAATTTACACAATATATCACAGAGAAAACGTAGAGGGTAACCCATTACGATTGCTTCTTCTAGATAATTCAGATCACTTATATAACGATTTTCAACACTGCTATTTAAACGTTTGCTTCTTGTTAAAAAATTTATGATAATGTTCCTAAAAACATTTCTATGCAAACAAGAATGCCAATTAATAATGTAATTTATTTTAAAATTAAATGCTTTTCTTTTATCATATAATTTAAAACCTACTTTACCATTAGAAAGTTTATATAATGTTAAATCTAAAAAATTAATACTATTATCAATGTTACGGGACGTTTCTGTTAATGTCAAATTTGAAGGAAAAAAAGTAAAATCTAAGTGATCCCGGTCATCGTGGCATGCATATAATATGTCATCCACATATCGTATGTATACTATTTCGTTTAAAATATGAGTTCCCTCCTCGTATTTGTTCAAGTATATATCGGCCAGAATAGATGAACAAGCGCCCCCCATCGGAATGCCATTACGCTGTCTGTAGAAATCAGTTCCATCGTAAAGCACAGTTTCAAACAAGACCATTTCGACTAGACATTTGTATATATGTTGTTTAATGAGGTTTTGCATCTCATACTTATCATACATCTCCATCAATATTTGAAACAGATCCTTTATATCTATATTGCAAAAAAGGTCATTGAAATCACAACTCCTATACTGTAAATCGTCAGATATGTTTTTAAGTTTTTCAATTACTTCACTACTATTATTAATGAAAAATACACCAGAATTTTTTATTTTTTTCAATATATTTTTTAAAAGTTTTAATAATCTTGTATTTGCAAAAGTTAAGTATGTTTTAAAACCATTAGTAACAGGTCTAAATTTAATGGGGTTTTTATGAAGTTTAGGTATAAGAGTTATATATGGGAATTTGATGGTATTTAGGTTGTAACTCAAAATTTTATATTTTGCCTTAATACGATTTACGATTTCTGTTTTAGACTGATTGAGTTTTTTATATGCATTAATATCAAGGTAACATTCAATTAGTTTTTTATTGTAAAAATGTTGGCAAGAGAAAGCATAATTAGAAGTAACTTTATCAACATATGTTATAACAAAATCCTTTTGCAATTTATCTAAATTTTTTATACTGTATTTCCCATATTTAACGTGTTTTTCCAAAACTCCATATTTAAACCTTATACTTTGTGTTACACAAGATTTCCATTCATCAAATACTTGAGACGGTAGGCTGTATTTTACTGCACATTTATATATAAACATTTCAATGTCATTCACAATACCTTCAACAATATCGCGAAAATCTTCGGATCTGTATTTAGTACCCAATGTAAAAGTATGCTTTAAATTGTAATCATTCAACAGATTTAGATCACCTGTTACGATATGGCCCAAATTAATGTTTATAAAAGCCGGATATTTTTGACAAGGGCAAGTTTGTTCTGACTTCATGACGTTTTTACAAACACTATTGTAATTGTATAATTTTCTTCCCAAAGGTAATGCATATTTATATGCTACTTTAACTTTCACCTCATTTATAGGAAATTTAAAAACATGTTCACTCAAAATACGTGATAAACATATTTTATCAAAATTATTGTTCTTATAATTTATAACCATGAATTCATAATTCGTTTTTTTCGTTATATTTTCACCCAGAAAAGTATATTTAAAGTATTAGTATATGTACTTGGTTGGCGACATTGTATCCGCTTCCGGGAGTGTCGTCATGACATAAAGCTGGCTAAACCGGGAAGTGGGGGTCACAATCCCCCCCGGCGAAATTTTGATACAATGTCATTCTTCTTTTTTCTTTTTCTAATTATTGAGTTGTATAGAAATGTACTTGTCTGAGCAGCTTGGCGCCTTTGAGTATATTTTCAATTGTCAGTTTTTAGATGTGATTGATGTAATATTTATATGTATATATGTATATATATATATATATATTTTATGGTAATCAAAATGTAATTTATGGAATTTTTGTAATAAAACGAATATATACATGAAAATTATTGAATTATTAAAAACTGTAAAAAGGCTAGATATAGATTTTTTTATAGAATATTAAACTTGTCAGTATCTCAAAAAGTCAATTAGCCGGACTCTGAATTTAAGTTATTTATACTGTCAGCTATACTACTCCAGATATGTAAGATAACTGGCCTTAATTCAGTCAAGAAATTGCTTAAGTGGTTACCCTTCACCACCTGTGGTCTATGGTTTCGCACTCATTGACATTCGTTAACACATGCCAGCAGTGTTACCAATACTTGGATATAACCTTATAGTAAAAAGCGACTAAATTTATAACTTCACTGGATGGCCTTGAAGGGATATCCCACTAGTAATTCGTTTCAGTTTTTCCATATTTCGAAAAAAAATGTCATTTTTGGTATTCAATGGGGACATCAATTTATTAATTTTTGGGATTTCCCCCAATGTTATTTGCTAAGCATTGATGCCGAGATTTAGGATATTTGTGTTCTTACAAAAATTCGAATAAAGAATTTCAATAAAGAACGCACATTTTCCTAGACTCAGCATATTCTAATAAAAAGAGTTGTCAGCATAAAAATTCTGAGACTAAGACATAGGTTTATAAAAGTTCGATAAAATAAATTTTATAAGAGTATTTCTTTTAGAAGTTATTGCTGCAGGAAGTATTTCTAATATATATCGAAAAGTAAAGCATCCATTTTATAAAAATGTTAGAAATATTCTTATTGTGTTTTTGATTTTTAAAATAAGATTAAACCTTTCTCTTTTTAGCATCTATGCTTGACAAAATCATCGAGAACATATCCTAATAACTAAACAGATTGTAAGACTATTTTCCATAGGTTAAGAAAATCCTAAGCACTTAAGATTACAGCTAAAAGACTTCTCTCCTATAACAGGTTGTGACACGTAAGAAGAAAAGTTCGCACTTAATTGGTTTGTTCTTCACCAACTCTGGACTATAGTTTATCTGTTATTACCACACGACAGCATGGCGTATATATCGATGGTGAATAAGCACATAAAATCTTAAAGAAACGATTTCATAATGCTTAGGGTGTATATATGTATTGAGAATCAGGAACCGTGCAGGATATTATTTTTGTTCCAGCTACTGTTTAAATTTTATATGCTCATGGGGAGGGAATGTGAGCTTTTCTTGAGCATTCCTTTTTTCAGTTCACCATTCAATTTTTTACTCAAACGCAGTACATTGGTATGGTGCACAATCAAAGGTCGATAGTATGGTGCATTATACCTAAAACTTTCCTGGACAAAATTATCTATCATTAATGATATATTGGATTGCAACCAAATATAGAACAAAATTTGACTTTAATTTGTATGAATCATGCTCGCGAGACAGCTATCGAAAAATAAATTTGAATTGGTTTATGTTGGAAATGGACGACTTATATGCTGGTGTATATGGATTATTAATAAGCTTAAAATAAAATTGCTCAATTTTAATGTATTTTGTATTTGTCATTCCACTTGGCATTTCATAAATTTCGAGAAAAAGATCTAACGAACACTGGGCAGTCCGTTTCTTGAGTTAAAGACATGGAAATCTTCATATAATGCTTTGTGTACATTCTATTTGAACCCAAGCACTATTTTGGATCTGTTCTAAAAGAATACGTTTAAAAAACTTACCACTATTACTTAACCACTATTGCCAATATGGCCAGATAATGTTTTTTAACATCTGAAAGAGATAGAAGTAATTTAAAGACCGTAGAAGTCACATTTATCTTTGAGAAAGAAGGGAATTTTCATTTCATGCCAGGGAAAAAAGTAAATAAAGCATGAAACGGTTTTTTGAGAGATATTGTGTAGAAAAGGGATGATAGCTTTTGAATCACTTTATTGGTGCTGCGCTGTTTAAACTGTTAGACCGTAAAATTTAAAAATATTTTTTACGTACTTTTTATTAAGACATTGTGAGGAACAGTGAGAAAAAAGAAATGTTGTTAACTCATTTTAGTGTGTTTTGGAACACATATATTTCTCATGGAATGGAAATGTTAACAGTAGAACTTATCTTAATGCTTAAAGTTTTTCGAATACTTTTTTCTCATCTCATATTTAGGCGGAAAACTACAGATATCAACAATTTTTCGCGAATTTTCAATTTTTTTTTATGCTGAATTTAAATCAATCGTGTTATTTGCATTTGTGTTGATACTTTTAGCATAATATTACAAATTAAAAAGTTCAAATCAGATTTCGCCGTGAATATGTGGCTTCTAAATAGTTTCTGTAATTTCGGTAAATGTGCCTCTGTGTATGTGTTTCTATATTTGTTTGTACATAGATGGATATAATTACATGGATAAACGTATATTATTTATCTACTTATTTGCATTGAAATAGGTATTTTTTTGTTTTCTTACTGTTTCTAATCAATTTTAGGTTTTTGAATAATTCTGATTTACTTTTGAAGGATGGAAACGCGCCAAAAATTCAAAAAATAATTTATTACATTTCAAAAATTCTATTTATGAAACATTTTGATATCTTTAACATCAAAGTGCTAAAATAAACTTCTAAGTAGTTTAAAATGTTATTTACTGCATATATTTTATTTGTCTGTAAAGGAACCAGTAACTTCTCTATATTGAGCTTTAATTATAATTAATAAACACATATACATTGATATATCGATCACAATTAATGGATTACATTAGTGAAAGAATGAAATATTTAATCATTCTAACATTGCAAGATTCATATGCATGAATTTAAACATTTTGTCCCAAATCGTTTCCATTTCCAAGAATCAACCATAGAGTTAATTCCATTCATCTTCAGAGGAAGGAGTAGAAATTGACTAGAAATAAATAGTAAAAAATGTTTGATGAAAATGTCTTTGCAAAACTTTTTACTTTAACCATACCAATAATTTAAATGCGTTTTAAATGTTTGTTTTAAATATGTCTTTTGGTAACTACACTAAATTTTATTTAGATTTTTATGTTGCACTAAATAGCATGTCATTTTAGTGTTGCTTGTGCAGTGAACAAAAACGTCTACAGTAAAAATCATTCATTAGCAACAGCACAAGAAAAAGTGATATCTCCATAACGATTGAAGCATTTCGAAAATAATTTGGTACATTTTTTAAAATCAGTAACTACCGGAACCCTATTGATTTTATACGCAATATATTCACCTACGAAATTAATTACTAGCAAATGAAGGGTTCGAAAGATTCGTAAATTTATTAATATTTTAAGCCTTTCATCACAGAAATACATATGATGTATAGGACGCTAATCTTATCCCAGCGTCACCTGAATTATTATCTCAAATGATATTAGCATTTTCTAAGTATTGAGTTTAACCTCATTATCTTTATCTCCATGGTTCTGTCGGGTTTTTCATAGATGGTACCAGATAGCGCAAATTTTAAAAATTGGCTTAAGGAAATTGATTAGATAACACGATTTTCATGCGCAAAAATGATGTCAACTGTATCGGGAAAAATATATATATATTTTTTTTTATTTCTCGTACATTCCAAAGAGTTTTACTGATTGCCATTTTCTGATTAACACTTTTGCGTCTTAATATAGAAAACTAATGAAATGAAAATAAATTAAGAAAAACTACGCACAGTAAAATAAAAATATTCTATATTTTTCTAATCAACTATTTGTATGTTTCCTGATTATTTCAAGCATAAAGTTTAAAATTTCCGATACTACGCTTGTGTTTTCATCATTTCTAGCTTGCAAAAATGATCAACCACATCAAGTTTATTTAATGAAAGATAATTTCACTTCGTTAGAGGCTTGTTATTATGCAAAAATTCTGAAGACATTTTTATCAAGAGAGTTGAACAGTCGTTCTATGGTTATTTGTTATTTAATGTTCTAGATTGAGTAAGGAATTATGCATTGTTTTAATATAGATATATTATAGTAACAAAAATGTGTTTTATGGGATCTTTTTAATAAATAGAAAATGTACAAAATAAATTGACAAAAACTGTTAAAAGACTAGGTATAGATACTTTATAGAATATCAAACTTGTTTTCATCTCAAAAACTCAATTTACGGGATACTGAATTTTAGTTATTTAGTCTATCATCCATACCACTCCAGATAAATAAGAAAATTATCCTAAATTCAGTCAAGAGTTGATTAAGTGATTAGTCTTTACCACCTGTGGACTATGGTTTCATAGTCAATGCCATTCGTCAACACAAGCTTGCAGTGTTACAAATTCTTGGACAAACCTGATGACAAAAAACGACTAAATTTGTAACTTCGATGGATAGCCTTGAAAGGATATCTCACTAGTTACTCGTTCCAGTTTTTCCATATTTGGAAAAGAAATGTCCTGAATATCTGGCTGTATCAATTTTTGGGATTTTCCGTTAATATTATTTGCCATGCATAGATGCTGAGATTTGGGATGTTTGTGGTCTTAAGAAAATTCGAATAAAGAATTTTAATGAAGAACACGCATTTTAATAAAGAACGAATTTTAAAGAAGAAAGAAAGAATTTTAATAAAGAACACGCAAGACTTGGGAGGTTTACGTTCTTACAAAATTTCGATAAAAGAATCTTCGAACACATTTTACTAGTTTCAGTATATTCTAATAAAAGAGTTGTCAGCCTAAGAATTCTGAGACTAAGAAATAATCTTATAAAAGTTAGATAAAAGTATTTTTATAAGAGTATTTTTTTAGAAGTTATTTCTGTAACAAGTATCCTAATATGTATCGAAAAGTAAAGCATTCATTATACAAAAATGCTAGAAATACTCTTATGTTATTAATTTTTAAAATGAGAATAAACTTTCCTCTTTTTAGCATCAATGCTTGACTTAAACATCGAGAAAATATCCTAATAACTAAACAAATTACGACTTAATTGCTGGTGCATTTTGATTATTCATAAACTTAAAATATAATTGTTCAATTTTAATGTATTTTGTATTTGTCATTCCACTTGACATTTTGCAAGTTTCAAAAAAAAATCTAACAAACACTGGGATAGCCGTTTCTTGATGTAAAGACATAGAAAACTTCACATTATGCTTTGTGTACATTCTATTTGAACCCAAGTACTCTTTTGGATCTTTTCCAAAAGAACACGTTAAAAATCTTCCACCGTTGCCAATTTGGGCAGATTTTTTTTTTAACATCTGGAAGAGGTAAAAGCACTTTAAAGACCGTAGAAGTCACATTTATCTTTAAGAAAGAAGTGAATTTTTATTTCATGCTAGGGAAAAAGTAAATAAAACTTGAAACGGTCTTTTGAAAGATATTGTGTTGAAAAGAGATGATAGCTTTTGAATCACTTTATTGGTGCTGCGCTGTTAAAATTGTTGGACCGTAAAATTTTAAATTGTTTTCATACCTACAATTTTTGAGACATTATGAGGAACAGTGCGAGAAAATAAATATTGTTAACTCATTCCTGTGTGTTTCGGAACAGGCACAGTTTCCATGGAATGGAAATATTAACAAATTAATTATAAATTAATATAAATGGAAATAATAACAAATTAATTATAATTATTAATTATAACAATTAAATTATAAAGTTCAAATCAGATTTCACCGTGAATGCGTGGTTTCTGAATAGTTTCTGTGATTTGGATAAATATATATATTTTTATACTTGTTTGTACATACATGGATATAAGTGAAAGTATGATGGTTATAAATTGGCCCACTTTATTTTGCTACTTATTTGCATCGAAATTCTGTTTTTGCTGTTTTTAATCAATTTAATATTCTGGAGGAAACGGATCAAAATTTTAAAAGAAATTTATTACATTTCAAAAATTACATTTATGAAACATTTTGATATATTTAACAAAGTGCTAAAAGAAACTAAGTAGTTAAAAATCTCATTTAATGTATACATTTTAATTGTCTGCTAAGGAACCAGTAACTTCTCCATATTGAGCTTTAATTACAATTAATAAATATAATATACATTGATATATCGATCACAATTAACGGATTAGATTAGTAAAAGAATTAAATATATAATCACTGCAACATTGCAAGATTTATATACATAAATTTAAACATTTTGTCCCAAATCGTTTCCATTTTTAAGAGTAATCTTTTACAGTAAATTCAATTTATCTGCAGAGAAAGGGGTAGAAATTTACTAGCAATAAGAAGCAAAAAAGATTGATGGAAAATTCTCTGCAAAAACTCTTTATTTATCGATACCGATAATTTAAATTCTTTGTAAATTTTGTTTTAAATATGTGTTTTAGTAACTACAATAAATTTTACTTGCATTTTTATGCTGCACTAAATAACACCGAATTTTAATGCTCCTTGTGTAGCGAACAAAGTATTGTGCAATAAAAATTATACAAAATATATGCAAAATCTTCAGCAACAAAAACCGTAAGAAAAAGTGATATCTCACAAGCGACTGAAGCGCTTAGAATATAATTTGGTATATTTATTATAATCAGAGATTTCCGCAACACTATTGATTTTACGAGTATATATGCAATGGAATCACCCACGAAATTAATTACTAGCATAGAAAGCCCACTAAAAGAGCTTCCAAAATTTCGAAAAAAGTTTTGTAAAAATTACAGAAAATAACACGACTTTTTATAATGATAAATAAATAAACATTTCCGATGTAGTTTTTCAGTGGAAAATGAATGACATCCATTTTAGCCTGAACAGTTCAAAAGATACTGTACGTTTTTTTTTCTTCAAATAAATGCATTAAAAATTACATACAATAAAAAGAATAGTAAGTATAATCCAACAGGTCCACTTTCCGCATCTTACGCCAACAAATCTGTCAACACTACTCCCGTGACTCTAGTTGATTCCATTCCAGAGAGAAGTTAGAAGAAGATATTTTATGCACTGGATTTATATTTCGACTCCCAAGAAATCGCCAAAAGTTTAAATAAAATTTGAGCCTTTAGCTCAGATAATTTTTCACATTGCTACAATGATCCGGTTACCGAAATCTAATGCTATAGCGACTCAACTCCAATTTTTTCACGAAAGAAATGCCACAGTCCTAACCGCCAAGGAACACACAGAGACAAGAATTTAAACTTTAAAAATGCTTATTGAATGCATAAACATTTACAACTATTGACTGTTAAACAATATTTCTGTATAATTGAAAGACAGGGTTTTTCACTGGCCCGTTAAAGTGATCGAACTCAAATACTTATAGTGGACTTGGTTAATACGTGTGAAATAATTTAAGTATTTTTTTTACCCACGTTCAAATTATTTAGTTTTTTATTACTTTCCCTGCAATACATGGTAATGTATAGGAAAACTATTGGAATCATGACGAAAATTGCAACTCGGGTTTTCGACGGATCTACACGTTTTGGGACCTCTAGAATACGAAAAAACAATTTTTAGCGTGATGTCTGTGTGTCTGGCTGTGTGACTGTTTGTCTGTCTGTATGTCTGTCTGACTGTTTGTCTGTCTGTATGTCTGGCTGTGTGACTGTTTGTCTGTGCAGATTTTGTATCCACTCTAACTGAAAAACTAATTGACCGAATTTCATAAAATTTGGTGGGTATGTTACTTGTGGGCGAATTTAGTGTTGATTAGTTTTGGTTACGATTCGAGATAAAAGAACCCGCTTTTTTTTGCGAAAGGGCCCGCAAAAGCCTGCATCCACTCTAGCTGAAAAACTTGGACCGAATTTCACAAAATTCGGTAGATAAGTCGCTTGTAGGTCACCCTGGTGTTGATTAGATTTTGGTATGATTCGGAAAAAAACAACCTGCCTTATTTTACGAAATGGCTCGCAAAAATCGTCAAAATCTAAAATAAAAAACTAAGTATGCTTAAAATATACATTAAATGCTTGTTTTATACGTAATTTTTAAGGAAGAAAAGAATAAGACTAACCCCATTACACTAAGACTAGCCATTCTCGAGATATTTTATTTTTTTTTGTATTTTCCCTACGCCACCTTTGAAAATAAGTCCAGTTTCCAAATGAGAACGAAAATTGAATTAAAAGTGAATTAATTGAATTAAAATAAAGATAACGTGGATATAAGTCTGCAGGGAAAGTCATGGGCTGCCCACATCAGATTTGTTTGATTTCTAAAACACCATTTCCGCTTTAATCCTGGTCCTTTCTAGGGTGGATCTGTAGATGTTCCTTTCTATTTCCTGTAGCTTTGCACATATTATTCAATACTTCGTCAAACTCTACCTGTTCATAATTTGTGTGAGTGGTTCTTTCTAAGCCCAATCCGAATGCTTTTATCCTGTCTTACTATAAGGATCAAAAGAAATTGGTTCCCGGCTTCTGGTTGGTCTATTTAATCGAAACCAGTAATAAAAGTTCGTTAGTGCAAAGTAACTTAATTCAAACCGCAACATGAGGGAAAGCATAACTAAAGGTTAATGACACCTCCCAATAGTCATTTACTCCGCGGGATATTCATTAACAGTTAATTGTACTTTGATGAGGATTTTGCACGTGAATATGATTAAGCCACACGATTTGGTTGCCCAAAACGTTCAATTTCAATTTATGTGGCATGAATTGAATACCAAAATCATTGTGAAGTGTCAATCAAAATTGTGATGGGCCCAATCATTGTGATCTGTCCATTGTGCCGTATCGATCATGATGTGTCAGTTAAGATGTGTCAATCGTGTTGTGTCAATCGATAATGTCAATTGTGATGTGTCAATCATTGTAATGTGTTAATCAATGTGATGTGTCAATCAATGCCTTGTCACTGTTATTTCGTTGTAAATAAAAAGTTAAGTCGTTGCATTATGTAGGCGAAGTCAAGTGCTACCTACGTAAGATTTTTTTTAAATTTCTGCTATAATAGAATTATCAGAATCCCTCCTTTATCACGGAATTATCCTTAGATATGAAAGCACACAAAATCTGTGAAACGGCAAAAAGAAAGATACTTGTGGAAAAATTCGTGTTCGAAATTATGTATTTTAATAATTGTGCACGGAGTCTACGGATTGAATTGTGCATCTGTGCATATTATTTTCTGTGTATCTATATTTTGCGCCACCGCAATTACAATATTTTTGAGTTTAAATGATCATCAAACTTTAATTATCTCTACAAGGAAGCCTAATTTTAATGGATGCAGAATGTAAACAAGAGATGGCAAGATGAGTTGTATAAGAATTGCTGAATTTCTGCACGCAAAATTATTTAACTCTGAAGTCTGGAATAAAAGTGTATGAATGAAATTATCACTGCTTTTACATAGAGAGCCAGACGATTTATATTTCGAAGACGTCCTTTGAATGAAGTTCATTTTTTTTTATGAAGTTTTAAGTTTTCAAGCAAAATAAATTATTTTAGTTCTGTGATAATTAAAAAACTATCACCGCTGAATGTATCGTATTTTAGAGATGTTTAAATAAAATTGCATTTAAGTTGGAAAGTGTTTCATAGTCAATGCTTTATGCATGATTGATCTTTCTTGTTTAATTTTATTATGTCTTTCAACTTGGACATCTGTTATCTGAAACATTTGAGCCAATTGAACACCATTCTTGGCATTATCACCACAAAGTAACCCTAAATCCACTCTAATATAATCTATATGAAATTGAAAAAATGTCTGTCTGTATGTTTGTCTCATCATCACTGGAGAACGGCTGAACCGAATTTAATGAAATTTTGTGGGTAGCCTTGAAATAAACCCACTTAAAATTTATGTTTCGAGTTTCTACGACTAGGAGTTATCGAGATATTAATGAAAAACGAAATTTTTCATAGCAATTCTCCTCTCTAACTTTCTGGTTACCCCAAACGGAAAAGGTTGGAAATCGGTGGTTTGAAACGTTAAAGTGAATTAAAACTCTATGTCTGAGTTTGGTTGGTGTATATTGCGCTAGTCAGTTACTTTTGAAAATCGCAGGTTTGAAGCATAAATTTAAATGGAAACTTTATCACCATGGTTTATTTTTCACAGGCTCTTACTCAACAATGGAAAGTATTAAGAAATCAAAATGGTTATTTAATTATTAACATTTTATGAGGAAAATTCTTTCTTATATCATGTTGACCGCAACGCAATTAAATCAAATGTGTTTGTTAATTATTATTATTTTTTTCGATTTGAATAATAAATAAATGGATATAAAAACATATCTTATAAATGAACGGTTTGATTTTTTTAATTATATTAATTACGTACTACGTACATTACTTTAATTTATTTTGACAAAGCGTTTTCAGATTTATACATTGTGTATAAACTCATACATTGTGTTTAACCAATAAACTCATAGCCGATTGTTGAAAAAGAAAAAAAGTAGAACGGGTATATTTTCTAATAAAATTTTAGTGTTTTCATTTAGTATATACAAACGGGATCAGGATGTTTCATTTTTCAGACCTGCAACTTCAGATCTACGAATTTGACTGGACATCGCTAACGTGGCAACTCTTCTTAAACGTTGCCAAATTGACGGAAATCTCGCCAAATTGATAAAAACGACGCTACTTCAGTGAAATTAATTTTGTTTTGTTAGAAGAGAGTACTGAAATGATGTTTCGGTAGCATTTGTCTGTCAGTGCAACCGGTAGCATTTGTCTGTCAGTGCAACCGCCCTACTTAGTAACACTTAGATTTTTTAAAATGTTGACAAATTGATAAAAATGTTTATCAATCCATGATAAAATTGCGCCAGATAAATGAAATTGTGTTTTGTTAGGGGATAGTATTGTGATGATGTTTCGTCAATTTGTCGCCAAGTGGGACTGTCAGTTCTATAGTTCCACTTGGTGACAAATTTGGCGACTTTTTAAAGTGTCGCTAAATTGACGGCAATATCGCCAATTTGATAAAATGAAGCCGAATCGACGAAAATTCAATATTTTTCATAATTAAGTAAGATTTTCTAGATAATCTCTGTCGTTTTTTGAGAATTAAAAATTTTGTTTTTTAAATTTATTTACAAACTGGACCAGGATGTTTTATTCTTTAGATCTACCTGGGAAGATAATGTTGTATATCGAGCCCAGAGATTCTTATACATCTATCAGAAGAATTAAATTAAATATTTTATTAGACTATTTTGAATAACAAAGTCACTTAGAATAGTACAGGAATTTATATTATATATACAGGAATTTATTTTTTATATTATATATTCCGTACGAAGAAAGGCTATGTAGTACAGGTAATCTTTTATTGATACACAGGTATATATATCTTCAAATATTCGAGAATACTCTTATAAGTAATGCGGGTATATCTTCCCATACAACTTTACCGCTTTTATTTTGGCATATACTGATTTGATTTCATATATTTTGTAAATTTCTTTTTAGGAGCAATAATTTAAATATTTTAATAGAATTCTTTGAATAATAATGCCATTTAGAATATTACAGAAATTTGCACATGATTGTGAATTTTAAGTTTTTTATATTATATACTCTGTACGATGGGTATGCTGCTTGTTGGCAATAAAATCAACGTTGGACAGTGAAATAGATGAATACGTATTTCACTGACCAACGCTGATTTTATTGAGCTCTAACATCCATAAAATGTGTAAACCTAATAAAAATTCGATTTCGAATACTCAACTCTGTTACCATACTTTTCCGTATTTATTGCATATTGTGGAAGGTAGGGAATGTGAAAATGAGTTAAATATTATGAAGTAAATAGCCCAAGGCTGCATATAGCTGGGATCTCAAGTCCCAAAGTGCTGTTCGGAAAGGATAAAAGCTATTTACAAAAGTTTTGCGAAATGTGAATGGGGTCAGGGAAATAGGATCCTTAATAACTGCGCTCCAGTATTTGACTATTCTGCATATAGTGAAAAACGGTCCTATCGAGAATACAATCTTTCCTTTTCGTAAATTAGTTGAGCATTTATCGTTCGGGCATTTCTTGCGCCCGCACTGCGGCTAAATCTATCAACATCTGTGGCTGCTGAAAAAAAATTCTGCTAAAAAGGTCATCCTTAAAAGTAGCAGCTAAAAATTTAAAGATTAGTTGAGAACACCGCAGCTGGTAAATCGCAAAAAATTTATTTCTCCGCACTATTCTCTTTCCATTTTTTCTAAAGATTTAATTATCAAATTTTGACAATCCTTTCCTGATAATTCTTATTCGGGATTATGTACTATAAATCTTATTTACCTGAGGTTAATTCTTCTTTTCAAATTACCGATAATTATTTTATATACTTTTTAACTGGGCATGGCCCTTTTATTGCCTATTTACATAGATTTATGAACAAGAACACCCCATATTGCTTATGTAATAATGTAGGAGATGTAGAACACACTATTACTTTCCTTATATACATAATGTATAAGGAAAGTATTGTGACGGGGTCGAAAATTCGAATTCGAGTTTTCGACGGGAGAGCACGTTTCAAGCATCCCTGATCACGAATCAAATATTTTTGAAGTGATGTCTGTGTGTGTGTGTGTATGAAAGTATGTGTATGTGTGTGAAAGTATGTGTGTGTGAAAGTATGCGTGTGTGTGTGTGTGCCAGTGAATCTGTGGAGACGATAATTGACGAACGAATGGATCGATTCGAACGAAATTTGATACAAAAATCACAATCCGTAAACACTGGAAGCCTATCGTTTTTATACACAATCGAATATTCAAAATCCCGAGTGAAATTTTGAAGTTTTTTCCGAGTGAAATTTTGAAGTTTTTTCCGAGTGAAATTTTGAAAAAATCGTCATAAAATGCTAATAAAGTTACGCAAATAGACATTTCTTATGTAATTTTTCATGAGAAAACGATTGACATAAATTTTAGAACGCTAACATGAACCATTCTTGAGATATTGCACATTTAAAAAAAAATTATCAAAAAGTCCTATAAAATAAAAAAAATATTTCTTATTGAGAAACATGTTCACTTTTCATATATAATATCATGCAATAAATTTGGTGACATCATTCTTGTGGATCTAGCAAGTTCCATTCATGAGAAAAGATACTTTGAGTAATACTTTTGTATTTGAACACTAATAGTCATTTATCTGCTATAAAAATAACTTATTTCTCAGTCCATAACGCTTGGAGAGATTTTGGCGACGAATTTGGCGGCATGTCGTCAACTTAGTGACTTTTTGAAAATGTTGCCAAATTAACGAAAATCTCGCCAAATGGATAAAAATGACGCCAAAGCAATGAAAATGACGACTAATCGTCGAAAATTCAATATTTTGGAAAGAATATAAGTATCTACTATAAGAAAAACCTATTTTTTTACTGTAAAAGTAGTAAATTCATTGCATTATATAAGAAAAGTCATGTGTTGCCCACATCAGATTTTTTTTTAATGTATTCATAATAAAAAATATTACTTAGTGAAACCCACTAATGGAAATAAAATAGTTTGGTTCAGAAATGTTATGAATAACAAAAATTCTATTAATTATATCAAAAATTGTATACTTAAGGCAAATGAAATCTTTGACCAAATTTCATAAATCTTAGATGTCGCTTTCTTAATACACTATTTTCATTTTTATCTAAAGTATATAATTGTATCTCTGTTTATTTTTAACACTGTTGTCATTATTCTTATACAGATTTTTACTTAGAATACAATATATATATATATATATATATATATATGTATATATATATATATATATATATATATATATATATATATATATATGTATATATATATATATATATACATATATATATATATATATATCATTATTCTTATACAGATTTTTACTGAGAATACTATATATATATATATATATTTGATTCCCCAACTATATTTGGATGTATCTGTTTGGAATTAGTTATCAGTCTCTCATTATTGAAAATCTCATCAATAATTGAAAGTATTTTTGTATTTTTTCTATGTATGTATTTGTATATTGTCCTTGTATGTCTATTTATATATATTACCTTTGTATGTATTTGTGTATCGTTTTTTTATGTTTTTCTTGCCGTCTCTTGTAACTGTTCTACGGCCTTTGGTTGACCTGGGCGGTCTGGCTAAATAAAAAAAATCTGATGTGGGCAGCATATGACTTTCCTTATATATTGCAATGAATTTACTACTTTTGCAGTTAAAAAAATGTTATTCTTATAGTAGATACTCATATTCTTTCCAAGATATTGAATTTTCTTCAATTAGTCGTCATTTTCATTGATTTAGCGTCATTTTTATCCATTTGGTAAGATTTTCGTTAATTTGGCAACATTTAAAAATGTCGCTCCGCTAAATTCGTCGCCAAAATCTCGCCAAGCGTTATGGGCGGAGAAATAAGTTATTCTTGCAGCGGATAAATGACTATTGGCGTACAAATACAAAAGTATTATTAACAAGGGAAGGCTTTGCAAAAGTTCTCTTGGATTGCAATCTTTCATGTCGTATCTTGTAAAGAACCATGAATAATGATAAAACGCCACGGCTTTCATCTGCTAAGTGATAGGGGTCGCCACAATAACAATCTGAAGTTGTCATGCAATCGTGCTCTACTGACGTGTATTATTAACATTTTAGTGTGAAAATATTATCCTTTTCAATTATTATTATTATTTAGAAATAAAGTGGACAATAATGGTAAGTAGTAAACGATAAATTTATTACTCATATAATTTATATCTTATTAATTAGCTAATCAACTGCCAAGACATGGTGTCGAAAGCCCAGACCACCCGACTCGTCCGAAGACTTAGAGCAGCAGATTGAATGGCCGGTGCCAAGACATGGTAGTAAAGGTTGATCAAACACAACAAAGACAAAGGCTGAAATTTTTGGAAACCCAAACTGAACTAATTAACAAAAGTATTGACTGTATTACAATGGAAGTCAAAGCAAATGAATTTGTAAAATAATGAATGACTTAAATTCTTTGTAAGTTTGAAATTATTAATGGAAATGATTCAATGTATGATCAATACAAATGAAAACGTTACAATGTGCACATTTAACAAATGCATAATCATTGCAATTTACAATGAAACAAGTTGCTGGACCAATATTAAATGCATTTACCATTACCTTGTTAAATTTTGTAATGTGTTTTTCAACAGAATATCCAGCTTTTTTCCAAGAATATATTACCATATCTTGAAATATATCAGCGCCAAGTTAATTGTACACAAATGAAAGCATTTTTAAAATAAATAATCTGTCATTTAACTTTCTGTTGACCTCTTCATCGATGTTGGTTCAAAATTCATCGATGTCTTCAATATGGACCCCTTCAATGCATGCAGCTCGAATTTTTATGTAGTCTTCGATACGTTTTACAAATGCCTTATACGGATTGAAAAAGTAACAGTCTAATGGCTGTGCATATTTTGTTGTTTTCTCAGGTATTGTTTAATGATAATAATAACTGAAAAGGATAATATTTTCACACTAAAATGTAAATAATACACGTCAGTACAGCACGTTTGCATGACAACTTCAGATTGTTATTGTGGCGCCCCCTATCACTTAGCAGATGAAAGCCGTGGCATTTTATCATTATTCATGGTCCTTTACAAGATAGGGCATGAAAGATTGCAATCCGAGAGAACTATTGCAAAGACTTCCCTTGTAAGTATCTTTTCCAGTGAATGAAAGGAGTTAGATCCATAAGAATGATGTCACCCAATTTATCGCATGATATTACATGTGAAAAATGAACATCTTTCTCAACAGTTACTATATTTTTTAATTTATGGGATTTTTTGATAAATTTATTTGAAAAATGTGCAATATCTCGAGAACGGTTGATGCTAGCGTTCTAAAGTTTATGTCAATCGTTTTCTAAGGAAAAATTACATAAGAAATGTCTATTTGCGTAACTTTATTAAAGGTTTTCATTTTTTGATGATTTTTCAAACATTCACTTGAAAATTTAGAGGGGTTCTGACCATCCGATTGTGTTTTAAAACAATAGGCTTCCAGTATTTACGGATGGTGATTTTTGTACCAAATTTCATTCGAATCGCTCCATTCGTTCATGAGATATCGTCTCCACAGACTCACTGACACACACACACACACACACACATACTTTCAAACACACGCACACATACTTTCACACACACACACACACACACACATCACCTCTAAAATGTTCGATTCGTGATCAGAGATGCTTGAAACGTGCTCTCGAAAACTCGAATTCGAATTTTTGACCCCGTCACAATACTTTCCTTATACATTATATATATAAGGAAAGTAATTATATGGTGATCCTACGTTAGTATGAAACTGCATGTATGTTGTTCCAAAAGAACTAATTATTTAAATAAATATTTCAAGGCAATTAATCTGAAGACTTATAATACAAAATAATGTTAGTACCAAAATTGTATTTTCAAATCTTTTTTCTCGGTCTTATAAATGTTTTCATATTATATATATATAAGCCACCAAGATTCTTAAAGCCAAAAGTTCACGAGAATATTTCTTCGGAAAAAACTTCATTGTGCTATAAAATTCCCTTTAAAATATTCTTCTTCAAAGCAAATTTGAAAAAAATTAAAAGATTTAAAGGTTTTTAAGGACTTACTGAAGCCGTGCTGCAGAATTAGTTGAATAAAGTGAATTTAGTTTTATTTACATAAGATGCTTCAATTTATATAGAGCGCAAAATTATCTGCAGTTACTAAAGAATAAGACGAAAAGAAAGCTTACTGTCCTTTAGTGACTTAAAATACAGTTATACCTTCAAAATATTTCTTTGTTCTATTAAAAGGTGTGAGGCCTAAATAACCTTTCGGTAATTATTTCCCTTAGTTTCCATTATAATTTATATTTTCTTTAAACCAACAATTCTGACTGGTTCGGTTAGATAGACTAATTACCGAGCTAATTAACATTTCTGCGTTCCTGATGTAGAGCAGGATAAAGTTTCGGATCTCGAGTAAGATTGGGAATTCAGTAGAGATTCTGTGAGAGAATTCAATGGTAAGAGTTTGATTGAGTGATTGTCGCGATTGGTTGAGTGCGAAAGATGGCTGGTAACCTAGTTGAATGAAACACACTTGGATACCACTATGACTGAAGCAGTCTAATATCCTGGATTGGCTGCAATATGATGCGAGGTAGAAGAATGGTCATTGTGTAAGTCGTCTACGGTGTTAGAGTTATCATCAGGCCCGTAAAGTGTATTATATTCTGTAATTGTGTACCATTCTGGGCGTGTGCAATACCAGTTATTGTTTACGTCGTCAGTTGTTTTAAGCAGCCAGCTGCTGTAATTATGTGAAGTACACAATAAATATAGTTTGCCTAAATCAATGCATTTGTGTGTTATTGCTCTGGGTTGAAAGGTCCTAGAAATCCATTTAATATTGATTTGAGTTGTATCGCCTTGTTGATAGAGATAAGTACGTTTAGGTAATCCTGCAATATAAGTATACTCATGCGTGCAATAGAGTAACAATCAGGGGTGCTGAAACCAGTTGGAGCCATGGAAGGCCAATAACCCCACAAAGGTCTTGGGCAGAACTTATATTTATTTTTTGGAATTAGTTTTACACATTCTGTAAACAGTAAGAGTTGTTAATTTTCTATTCAAATAAATGTATTGTAAATCTTTTTCGGTCTAGTTATATTTCTATTCTAGAGCTGATTTTACGTACTATAAAGAGTTCATACGAAAGTCTTTAAGCACTGAACGACTTTATAAGGATGTGGCAACAGGTGCACATGTTATGTTTATCTACAGTAAAGTGACGATATCCGATCGAATACATGTAATTCAGCGCCCCTTCCGGATAAATGAAAATATATGAACTGGTATGAAAAATATGAACCCTTTATACGCAATATAAATGGTACACAGGAAAGTTTTTCAGCACCCTAATGACTTAAGGAAATACCTCTGAGTATATACGTTAGGTCTATCTATATTAAAATGGTCAAATGACCTTATCTGATAGAAATCAAATAATTGCAGCACCACCAGTAGATAATTTAAATAGTTAAATTGTGCAACAAAGAGAGATAGACAAAAAAGACCAATTTAGAGGTGTAGTGGCCATATCCGATCGAATACATGTAATTCAGCGCCCCTCACGGATAAATGAAAATATATGAACTGGTATGAAAAATATGAACCCTTTATACGCAATATAAATGGTACACAGGAAAGTCTTTCAGCACCCTAATGACTTAAGGAAATACCTCTGAGTATATACGTTAGGTTTATCTATATTAAAGTGGTCAAATGACCGTATCTGATCGAAAGCAAATAATTGCAGCGCCCCCAGTTGATAATTAAAATAGTTAAATTGTGCAATAAAGAGAGATAGCCAAAAAAGCTAATTTTGAGGTGTAGAGGATTGTCTAATTAGCAGGAATCGATATCAGAAACATGCATATCGAAGGCCAGAAATTCATGTCAAAAAGTGATATTATAAGAACCTGTAACACGGTGACACCTGCAATGCTTATCAATGTACTTGTTAATATTCTTTCAGGATTCAAATGTTCTTTGTTGCTGACAGATTGAATTTCGAACAGGTTGTGCATTAGATTCCTGTGCCTGCAAGAATTGTTTATTTTAGTCACTTCACTGTACTTTAATCACTTTACCATAGACTTAAAGTGGGAACTAAGAGATATCTAATTCCAAAGTTCTTTGGATGCTCAAAAATTTTCCTTGGAACTCTGTATACAAAGATGCTAATCATAAAATTATATTGTGATTATACTTTTGCATGAAACTGCATTTATGCTTTTGCAAAGAACTATATATTTAAATACTTATTTCAAGGCAATCTTGAAACTTATATTGAAACACAATTCGAGTATTAAAAAATTCTTTTCATATCTTCCTCCTCGGTTTTTATATATGTTTTCATATTATTTTTATAAGCCACTGAGATTCTTGAGATCAAGTTTTTTTTCTTTCTGAAAAGAAAAACTTCATTATGTTATAAAATTCCATGTAAAGGATTCTTCTTGAAGACAAATGTGAAAAAAAAATTAAAAGCTTCTGAAGGACTTACTGCTGCCATACTGTGGGCACAGTTGAGTAAAATGAATTTAGGTTTATTGATATAAGATTCGTTAATTTATTTAGGGAGCGGAATTGTCTGCAGTTGTTAAAGAATATGATGAATAGAAAGCCCATTCTTTTTTACTGACTTAAAATATAGTAATACCTTCGGAATATTTCTGGTTTCTATGAAAAGATCTTGGGCAGAAAATTAATTTATTCTTTAGAATTAGTTTTACAAATTCTCTAAAAACTAATAGTTGTTAATTTTCTATTCAGCTGTACTTATTTTGAATATTTCTTGGTTTAGTTATATTTGTATTCAAGCGCTAATTTTACTTAATCCTACAGGGTTTTCAAAGTCCTTAAATATTCCTGTGACTTTGTAAAGAAAGGTCAAAGAGTGTCTATGTTAGGTTTATCTATAGTAAAGAGACCCTATCCGATCGAATATAAATAATTGCAACGCCCCTAGCGGATAATTAGAAAAATGAGGAATTAAAAGGTTGTAAAACATTGCTTAGTTAGTACGAATCGACAGCAGGAAAGAATGTAACATGTATATGGAAGGCTATAAATACCTGCCAGAAAGTTGAAGTAACAGGGCCTTTAATACGGTGAATGTGGTCAATAATCCAATTGTACCAAATTAATACCCAATTGTGCTAGCGATTGACAGCGGAAGAGCGGCAAAATTAATATCATGACAAATTATCTGGCAACATTCGACAAGGAAGTTTCACTAAAAATGTTGGAAAATAATTTTGAATACGTAGAAATATTCTTTATTGTTTCAGTTCAAATTTGAATTGCGTTACTAATTTATTTCCAGAAAATTGTCGATTTAAATAAATATTTTAAGCTTTTCACCATAGATATATATTAAATGCAAGGGCGCTTATGTTATCGGCGCACCACCTGAATTAATGTCTCAGATATTATTAGCATTTTCTCAGTATGGAGTTTTAACTCCATACTGAGAAAATGCTTTTGCCCTCATGGTCTTTTGCCCTCATGGTTGGTCCTGACTTGCTTTCCTGTGATAGATGGTACCAGATGGCGCTGATTTAAAAGAATTACCTAGGAAAATAGAATTGTTAACAGGATTTTTCCTGCGCAAAAATAATTTCAGCGTTAGAAGAATAATATCTTTTTTATATTTATTTCTTTGTACACTCCAAAGATTTTTACTGATTGCTGTTTTGTGATAAATATTTTTACGTCTTAATATGGAAAATAATTGAAGTGAAAATAAATAAAAAAATATGCAAAACAAAATATGCAAAACAAAAATATTCTATATTTTCTAATCAACTACTTGTGTGTTCACTGATTAATTCAAGCATAAAATTCAAAATTTCCGATACCACGCTTGTTTTTTCTTCACTTATTTTTTTTTCGCCTATAAAAATGAGCAACCATATCAAGTTTATTTAATGGAAGATAATTTCACTTCGTTAGAGACTTGTTATTATGCAAACGTTCTGAAGAAATTTTTATCAAAAGGGTTAAAAAGCCGTTTTCTAGTTATTTGTTACTCAATGTTCTATATTGAGTAACGAATTATGTATATATATATATATGTGTGTGTGTGTGTGTGTATGTGTGTGTATATATATGATATATATTACAGTAACCAAAATGTGCTTTATGGGATTTTTTTAATAAATCGAAAGTATACAAAAAATTATTAAATTGATAAACACTGTGAAAAGGATAGATATACAGGGTGTCCCAAAAAGATTGAAGCGCTCCTTAATTCTTTACCTGTTGGAGATAAGTGGGCAATGTAAATTGCCAAAATGTTGAAAGTAATGTAGGAAATAAGATTACGTTAATAAAATAGTCCTCCCATTCTTTTTCAAAAAGATACACATTTTAAAAATGAATGGGAGGACTTTTTTTTCTTATTTTTATACGACTCCCTTAGACAAATTTGGTCAATCAGAAAATTTTTATTTTTAATGCAACAAGATCATTAAAAAAACCGCATATCAGAATCTTTAAAGTCGACTGAATTATGATAAAGGGAAAAATCTGACTTATGCCACTTTTCCTTACCATGTGAAAGGCTGTTTCATCAGTGAAAATAGGGATCACAAACAAATTGACTATGGAAATTGTTTAGATCAAAAATACTCTAATATGTGTCAAAATTTTTTATCGTAAATGCATCTAAATAAAGCATTACACAGACAGAAATCATATAAAGCAGTGGTGCTCACTACGCAGTTAGGTATCCTATGTATTATCATCCAGTTTTATCTTTTTTGTGATATGTCACAAATTTACATTTCTAATTTGATGTATGATCCCCATTCGCAAAGTTCAATTTTCAATTAAATATAACTCGCTCAATTTTAAAGATACAGTTATGCGGTTTTTTTAATGATCTTGTTGCATTAAAAATAAAAATTTTCTGATTCACCAAATTTGTCCAAGGGCGTCGTATAGAAATTTATAAAGTGTAACTCTACAAAAATTATTGGAAGAACTATTTCATTAACGTAACCTTATTTCCTATCTTACTTTCAACAATTTTGCAATTTATATTGCCCACTTATCTCCAACAGGTAAAGAATTAAAGCGGGTTTCAATCTTTTTGGGACACCCTGTATATACTTTATAGAAAATTAAACTTGTTTTCATCTCAAAGACTCAATTAACCGGACTCTAAATCCTAAATTTTTACTTTATCAGCCATACCTCTCCAGAAATACAAGGTAATTGGCCTTAATTCTGTCAAGAAATTGCTTAAGAAGTTACCATTTCACCATCAGTGGACTTGGTTTCATATTCATTGCCATTCGTTAACATGAACCAGCAGTGTTACCAATACTTGAATAAATCTTATGGCAAAACGTGATTTAATTTATAACTTCAATGGATGGCCTTGAAAGGCTATCCCACTTGTTATCCGTTCCAGTTTTTCCATATTTTGAGAAAAAAGTAATGAATCACAGGCTTTATTATTTTTTGGGATTTTTTTCTCAATATTATTTGCCATGAATAAACGCTAAGACACGGGAGGTTTGTGTTCTCATAAAAATTCGATAAAATAATTTTAAAAAAGAACACATTTTCCTTGACTCAGCATATTCTAATAAAAATAGATGCCAGCACAAAAATTCTGAGACTAAGAAATAGTCTTATAGAAGTTCGATAAAATAATTTTTATAAGAGTATTTCTTTTAGAAGTTATTTCTTCAGAAAGTATTTCGAATATTTATCGATAAGTAAAGCATCCATTTTATAAAAAATGCTAGAAATACTCCTATTATGGTATTGATTTTTGAAATGAAAATAAACCTTCTACTTTTTAGCAGCTATGTTTGACAAAATCATCGAGAAGATATATATCCTAATAACTAAACAAATTGTAGGACTATTTTCCATAGGTTAAGAAAATCCCACGTACTTAAGTTTACAGCTAAAATACTTCTGTCTTATAACAGGTTGTGACACGTAAGAAGAAAAGGCCGCACTTAATTAGTTTGTTCTTCATCATCTCTGGGCTGCGGTTTCGCGGTCATTACCACACGACAGCATGGCGTATGTATCGATGACGAATGAGCGCAAAACACCTTAAAGCAACGATTTAAAATTGTTAAGGGTGCAAATATTTATTGAGAGTCAGGAACGACGAAGGACATTATTTTTGTTCTACCCTCCGTTCAATTTAAGTGCTCAGGAGGAGGAAAAGTGATGAACAGTGAACATTTCTTTAGCATTCATTTTTTCAGTTCAGCATTTAATTTTTTACTCAAATACCGTACATTGGTATCCTATACAATCAATGGTCGATAGTTTGATACATTTTACGCAAAATTTCCCTGAACCCAATTATCTATCATTAATGATAAATTGGATTGCAAGCAGATATAGAACAAAATTTGACTTTAATTTGTATGAATCATGCTCGCGAGACAGCTATCGAAAAATAAATTTAAATTGGTTTATGTTGGAAATGGTCGACTTATAAGTTGATGTATATGGAATATAATAAGCTTAAAATAAAATTGTTCAATTTTAATGTATTTTGTATTTATCATTCCACTTGACATTTTATAAATTTCGAGAAAAAGATCTAACGAACACTGGGCAGTCCGTTTCTTGATTTAAAGACATGGAAAACTTCACGTAATGCTTTGTGTACATTCTATTTGAACCCAAGCACTATTTTGGATCTGTTCCAAAAAAAAAATAAGTTTAAAAAACTTCCACCGTTGCCAATATGGGCAGAAAATGTTTTTTTAATATCTGGAAGAGGTAGAAGTATTTTAAAGACCGTAGAAGTCACATTTATCTTTGAGAAAGAAGTGAATTTTTATTTCATGCCAGGGAAAAAAGTAAATAAAACATGAAACGGTCTTTTGAAAGATATTGCGTAGAAAAGGGATGATAGCTTTTGAATTACTTTATTGGTGCTGTGCTGGTAAAACTGCTGGACCCTAAAATTTTAAATTGTTTCTATACGTACTTTTTATTAAGACATTATGAGAAACAGTACGAGAAAAGAAATATTGTTAACTAATTGTCATGTGTTTCGAAATACACACATGGAATGGAAATATTAATAGCAGAGTTTACGTTAATGTTTAAAGCTTTTGGAATACTTTTTCTCATTTCATTTTTAGGCGGCATGTTACAGATATCAACACTTTCCGAGAATGTTCAATTTAATTTTTCCGTTCAGTTTAAAGCAATTGTATTATTTGTATATATGTGTTGAAGACCCAGACCGACCGACTCGTCGACAAGGACATGAGTAGCCATTTGGTCGGCCGGTTGTATATATGTGTTGTTGTTGAGACCCAGACCGTCCGACCTACCAGAAAGGTGTAAGGTAACTGTATGGACGGCCGGGAAGTGCCACCCAATTTAGACCGGAACCCAGTGGGGGAGGCATCCACAGGGACCGTACCCTCCTTCCCCTACCACCAACCTCTCGGAAGGACGGTTGTATATATGTGTGGATAACTTGAGTGTAATATTTCAAATTAAAAAGCTCAAATCAGATTTCGCCGTGAATATGTGGTTTCTGAATAGTTTCTGTAATTTCGGCAAATATGCGTTTGTGTATGTGTTTCTATGTTTGTTTGTACATAACTGGAGAAATTATATGGATAAGTGTACACTATTTATCCTGTGGGAATAGATGGTGCTGATCCCGAGTCAGGCCCGAACCAGGGACCCGGTGCTTACAAGACCGACATTATAAGGTTAGAGCAAAAGCTAGCTTCCACTCCGAACTTATAACTCGGGTACAGGTTCCCATCATCTTCGATGATTTTTTTTGGCAGGAGCAGAGTCGGCTGCTGCCACACTCTCCACCCCTTGATGAGAAGCCCCGGTCGAATCTCGGCGTGGAGGGGGGCCACTCAGAAAAACCCCGCGTGTCCCCAACCGAAACTCAGTCGAGGGGCGGAATAGCCGGGAGGCGTGTTGTACCTCAGGTGTGACGTCAATCGTGTCAATCAGGAAGGAAGTGGTGGACGCCTCAGGTTCAGTGTGGTGCTGACATCTCGTGTTGAGAGGAGAGAACGTTGGAGAGAGAAGGTTGCGTGCTCGGACGTCCAGAGTCATCATTGTGGGAATAGATGTTGCTTATCCCGAGCCAGGCCCGAACCCGGGACCAAGTGTTTACAAGACCGGCATTATAAGGTTAGAGCAAAAGCTAGCTTCCACTCTGAACTTATAACTCGGGTACAGGTTCCCAGCATCTTCGATGGATGTCTTTTGGCAGAAGTAGAGTCGGCTGCTGCCACAATCCATTTATTTGCAATTAAATGGCTTTTTCTTATTTTCTTGCTGTTTCTAATCAATTTAAGATTTTGGATAATTCTGGCTTAGTTTTGAAGGATGGAAACACACGCTAAAAGAAACTACTAAGTAGTTAAAAATCTTATTTACTGTATAAATTTTAATTATCTGCTAAGGAACCAATAACTTCTCCATATTGAGCGTTAATTATAATTAATAAACATATATACATTGATATATCGATCACAATTAATGGATAACATAAGTAAAATAATGAAATATTTAATCATTGAAACATTGTAAGATTTATATGCATAAATTTAAACATTTTGTCCCAAATCGTTTCCATTTGTAAGAATAATCTTCTACAGTAAATTAAATTTATCTGCAGAGGACGGGGTAGAAATTTACTAGCAATAAATATTAAAAAAATTGATGGAAAGTTCTCTGGAAAAACTCTTAATTTAGCGTTACCGATAATTTAAATGTGTTTTAAATTTATGTTTTAAATATGTGTTTTAGTAACTACAATAAATGTTATTTATATTTTTAGGCTGCACTATAAATAGCATGGAATTTTAGTGTTGCTGGTGTAGTGAACAAAACCCTTTTCAATAAAACTATTCGTTAAGAATATCATAACGAAAAGTGATATTTCAAGAACGACTGAAGCGTTTCGAAAATAATTTGGTACATTTGTTATAATTAGTGATTACCGGAACTCTATTGATTTTATACGCAATCGAATCATCCATGAAAATAATTATTAATATAGGAAGTCTTCGGTTAGGAAGATTTTCCTAAATTTATTAATATTTTAAGCCTTTCATCTTTAATATTTTAAGCCTTTAATCTTTAATATTTTAAGCCTTTCATCTTTTAAACCTTTCATTTAAGCCATCCATACTATGCGTAGGGACGACTATCTTATCGCAGCGCCACCTGAATTATCGTCTCAAATGATATTAGCATTTTCTCAGTATGGAACTGTAACACCTTACCCTTATCTCCAAGGTTGGTCCTGACAGGCTTTTTTATAGATGGTACCAGATGGCGCTGATTTAAAAAAATTGCTTAAGAAAATAGATTTGTCAACATGATTTTTCATGCGCAAGAATAATTTCAACTTTATAAGAAAAAATATTTTTTTAGTATTTATTTCTTTGTACACTCTAAAAAGTTTTACTGATTGCCGTTTTGTGATAAATACTTTTACGTCTTAATATGGAAAATAAGTGAAGTGAAAATAAATAAAAGAAATACGCACCGCAAAATAAAAATATTCTATATTTTTTTAATCAACTATTTGTGTGTTCCCTGATCATTTCAAGCATAAAGTTTAAAATTTCCGATACTCCGCTTGTTTTTTCTTCACTTCTTTTTTTTCGCCTGTAAAAATGATCAACCACATCAAGTTTATATAATGAAAGATAATTTCACTTCGTTAGAGACTTGTTATAATGCATAAATTCCGAAGATATTTTTTTACCAAGAGAGTTAGTTGAACGGCCTTTTTCTAAATATTTGTTACTTAATGTTCTACATTGAGTAAGGAATTATGCATTGTTTTAATATACATATATTATAGTAACAAAAATGTGTTTTATGGGATCTTTTTAATAAATATAAATGTACAAAATAATTATAAAGTTGACAAAAACTGTGAAAAGGCTAGATATAGATACTTTATAGAACATTAAATTTTCTTTCATCTCAAAAACTCAGTTTGCCGTACTCTGAATCATAGTTATTTATTCTATCAGCTATACCACCCCAGAAATATAAGATAATTAGCCTTAATTAAGTCAATAAATTGGTTAAGATATTGCGATTCACCAGCTGTGGACTATGGTTTCGTAGTCACTGCCATTCCTTAGCACAAGCCAGCACTGTTGTGTTACCAATACTTGGATAAACCTTATGGCAAAAAGCGACTAAATTTATAACTTCAATGGATGCCCTTGAAAGGTTATCCCACTAGTTATTCGTGTCAGTTTTTCCATATTTGGAAAAAAAATGTCATTTTTGGGATTCAATGAGGACATCAATTTTTTAATTTTTAGGATTTTGTCCCAATGTTATTTGCCGTGCATAGACGCTAAGACTTGGGAGATTTGTTTTCTCATAAAAATTCGATAACAGAATTTAAAAATAGAATACACAATTTCCTAGACTTAGCATGTTCTAACAAAAAGAGTTGTCAGCATAAAAATTCTAAGACTAAAAAATAGTCTTATAGAAGCTCGATAAAATGATGTTTATAAGAGTATTTCTTATAGAAGTTATTTCTGCAAGAAGCATTTCTATTATTTTTCGGAAAGTAAAGCATTCATTTTACAAAACTGTTAATGACATACTCTTATTATGTTATTGATTTTTAAAATGAGAATAAACCTTCTTCTTTTCAGCATCTATGTTTGACAAAAACATCGAGAAAATATTCCAATAACTACACAAATTGTAGGACTATTTTTCATAGGTTAAGAAAATCCTAAGCACTTAAGATTATACTTAAGATTATACTTATATATATATATATATATAATGTATATATATATATAATGTATATATATATATATATATATATATATATATATATAATGTATATATATATATATATATATAATGTATATATATATATATATATATATATATAATGAAGACTTCTGTCTTATAACAGGGTGTGACACGTAAGACGGAAAGTTCGCACTTAATTGGTTTGTTCTTCACCAACTCTGGATTATAGTTTCGCGTCCATTACCACACGGCAGCATGGCGTATGTATCGTTGACGAATAAGCACAGGACACCATAAAACAACTATTTCAAAAGTTTTAGGATGTAAATATTTATTGAGAATCAGGAACGATGCAAGACATTATTTTTGTTCTACCCGCCGTTCAAATTTTAAATGCTCAGGAGGAGGTAAAGTGATGAACAGTATCTTTAGCATTCCTTTTTTCATTTCAGCATTTAATTTTTTACTCAAACGCAGTACATTAGTATCCTATACAAGGTCGGCAGGTTGAAACATTATACGTAAAATTTTCCTGCACCCAATTATATATCAGTAATGATATATTGGATTGCAACCAAATATAGAACAAAATTAGACTTTAATCCGTATGAATTATATTCCGGAGACAGCTATCGAAGAATAAATTTAAATTGGTTTATGTTGGAAATGGACGACTTATATGCTGGTATATATGGATTATTACTACGCTTAAAATAAAATTGTTCAATTTTAATGTATTTTGTATTTGTCATTCCACTTGACATTTTATAAATTTCGTGAAAAAGATCTAACGAGCACTGGGCAGTCCGTTTCTTGATTTAAAGACATGGAAAACTTCACATAATGTTTTGTGTACATTCTATTTGAACCTAAGCACTAGTTTGGATCTTTTCCAAAAAAATAAGTTTAAAAAACTTCCACCGTTGCAATTTGGGAAGAATATGTTTTTTTAACATCTGGAAACGGTAGCAGTATTTTAAAGACCGTAGAAGTCACATTTATCTTTTAGAAAGAAGTGAATTTTTATTTCATGCCAGGGAAAAAAGTAAATAAAACTTGAAACAGTTTTTTGAAAGATATTGTGTAGAAAAGGATGATATCTTTTGAATCACTTTATTGGCGCTGCTCTGTTAAAATTGCTGGACCGTAAAATTTTAAATTGTTTTTATACGCACTTTTTATTAAGACATTATGAGGAACAGTTCGAGAAAAGAAATGTTGTTAACTCATTTTCGTGTGTTTCGGAACAGACACAGTTTTCATGGAATGGAAATATTAACAGCAGAGCTTATCTTAATGTTTAAAGTTTTTCGAATACTTTGTCTCATTTCATTTTTAGGCGGCAAATTACAGATATCAACACTTTTCCGTGAATTTTCAACTTTCTTTTCCCATTCAGTTTAATGCAGTTATGTTATTTTCATATGTCTGGATACTTTTAGGGTAATATTTCAAATTAAAAAGTTCAAATTAGATTTCTCCGTGAATATGTGGTTTCTGAATAGTTTGTGTAATTTCGGCAATCATGCCTCTGTGTTTGTGTTTCTGTATTTGTTTGCACATACATGGATATAATTACAGTGATATATGTACACTATTTATCAACTTATTTGCATTGAAATGGATTTTCTTGTTTTCTTGCTGTTTCCAATCAATTTAAGATTTTGGATAATTCTGGCTTAGTTTTGAAGGAAGGAAACGTGTCAAAAAATAATTTATTACGTTTCAAAAATTACATTTATAAAACATTTTGATATCTTTAGCATTAAAGTGCTAAAAGAAACTTCTAAGTAGTTTAAAATCTTATTTACTGTATAAATTTTAATTGTCTGTTAAGGAACTAGTAACTTCTTCATATTAAGTTTTAATGATAATTAATTAACATATATATGTATTAACATATATGTGTAACTATAATTAACTATGTGTAACAATAATTAATACACACACACACACACATATATATATATTAACATATATGTGTTTTAGTAACTACAAAATATTTTATTCGCATTTTTATGTTGCAATTGCTTCTTTACACTTACAGTCCACTTCAAAGATAAGAGCTTGTAATATCATCCCAATAGCTCAACGGTAAAGCATCGGCTGTCCAGGTCGGAGATCCAGGGTTCGATTCCCGATTGGGACAGCAAGGCACAATGACGCCCAAACGAATTAACCCTGTAGGTTAGTGCAAAGACGTCGGAGGTCTGAAGACCCTAGACCGTGCGACTCACATAGTGGGTTTAGTGTAGCTATCTGCGCGGCCGGGAAAGGATACCTCCTGCATGCAGGAGGTACCCAAGGTCTACCATCCCGCCGAACGAACTTTTATTTAGGTCTAAAAATATAGCAATGTATGAAAAATATTGTGATTAAACAGACAGTTTTACATTATATTTGAACTTAGCAAGTACGTCCATTTTACAAGCCGGGAAAGGATACTTCCTGCATGCAGGAGGTACACAAGGTCTACCATCCCGCCAAACGAACTTTTATTTAGGTCTAAAAATATAGCAATGTATGAAAAATATTGTGATTAAACAGACAGTTTTACATCATATTTGAACTTAGCAAGTACGTCCATTTTACAAGCCGGGAAAGGATACTTCCTGCATGCAAGAGGTACCCAAGGTCTACCATCCCGCCAAACGAACTTTTATTTAGGTCTAAAAATATAGCAATCTATGAAAAATATTGTGATTAAACAGACAGTTTTACATTATATTTTAACTTGACAAGTACGTCCATTTTACAAAAATGGGAAAATGGGTATTGCGAATATAGATAAAAAGATCATTGAAAAATAAAATTTAGAGTGAGGTATAATAACATAATGAAAAATAGATTAAAATTAAAGAAAATAATAAAATTTTAAAAGTAAAATTTAGAAAATATATAAAAAGAGAAATAATTAGGCGTATGAAAACAAAACCAGAAATTTAGAATAAAATTTAGAGAAGAAAAATAAGAAAAAATACAAATAAAAAGGGTCAAAAGAAAAAGAAAGATCCAAGAAAATAAGAACAGTTAACATAGACGTCGGAGGTCTGAAGACCCCAGACCGTGCAACTCACATATTGGGTTTAGAGTAGCTATCTGCACGGGCGGGAAAGGATACCTCCTGCATTCAGGAGGCACCCAAGGTCTACCATCCCACCAAACGAACTTTTATTTAGGTCTAAAAATATTACAATTTATAATAAATATTGTGATTAAACAGACAGTTTTACATTATATTTGAACTTGACAAGTACGTCCATTTTACAAAAATGGGAAAATGGTTATTGCGAATATAGATAAAAAGATCATTGAAAAATAATATTTAGAGTGAGGTATAATAACATAATAAAATATAGATTAAAATGAAAGAAAATAATAAAATTTTAAAAGTAAAATTTAGAAAATATATAAAAAGAAAATATATGAAAAGGAAAAACAAATTTGGCGTATGAAAACAAAAACAGAAATGTAGAATAAAATTTAGAAAAGAAAAATAAGAAAAAATACAAATAAAAAGTGTCAAAAGAAAGAGAAAGATAAAAAAAATAAGAACAGTTAACATAGCTTTTTTTTTTAAAAAAAGAAAAAAATAGAGGGAACACAATAAGTTCATATAAGTTAATAAGTATGAAATAAAGGGATTCATTGATCAAAATTAAATGAGAGCAGAATCTACTCATAAGCTTAGGTCACTTTATTAGAAATTTCCATGGAAACAAGAATACAATTTTTAATTTTATCTACTGAAGAGGGATTTGAACGAACTTTGGAGAACCAAATTGGTTTATTAGAGGGGGAAGGTTTGCAGAGATGAAATTTTTTAGAAAAAGGACAATCGAAAATGTAATGGTCAACGTCACCGAATTTATTGCAAATACAGTTAGAGGTGGATTTAATTTTGAAAAAGTATAAGTAATCAAGAAAGGGGCCATGACCAGTAAGAAAGTAAATGAGATATTTATTAAAAATTTGTAAATTAGGATTCACGATAGGGAGGTAAGACAGGATTCTAGCCGGATCACCAGTCCTGGTGGAAATGTAATCATTAAGATAATTTTGCCAAAGATTAAGAATATGAGATTTACAAAATTTTGAGAGGAGCGAGTAAGGAAAGGGAATAGTAAGAGGGGAACCAGAGATAGAAGCAATTTTGGCATGGTAATCAGCAATTTCATTTCCAGATATGTTATTGTGAGCTTTTACCCAAGAAATATTGACAAGGTTTTTGGCAAGGAGAGCTTTGTATTTAATGGAGTTAAGATAATTAGATTTATTCGGAGGTCTGAAAGTGATCCCAGTACGACTGGCACGGGTTCATTGGTCGCTGGGATATTAAGCGCCGATTTCAAAGCCAGAGAATAACGACCACGCAGGATACTAACCTGCGGTAGTTGCACCCCAATCTGACATTAGAGGGTGGAGAAGTAATTCCTAACCGCAGTTGATCCACAGTCCTAACCACCAAGGAGAACACACAGAGACAAGGATTTGAACGTTAAAAGTGTTTATTGAATGCATAAGCATATACAGCTACTGGCTGTTAAACAATATTTCTGTACAATTGAAAGACAGGGTTTTCACTGTCCCGTTAAACTGATCGAACTCAAATACTTATACTGGACTTGGTTAATACCTGTGAGACTCGCGTTCTCTTGTATCCACTTAAAATAATTTAAGCATTTTTTTACCTACGTTCCAATTATTTGGTTTTTTGATTTGATTTCTAAAACATAATTTCCGCCTTAATCCTGGGCTTTTCTAAGGAGGATCAGTAGACGTTCCTTTCTATCTCCTTTAGTTTTGCACATTTTACTCAATACTTTGTCGAACTCTACCTGGTCACAATCCGGATGACTGGTTTTTTCTAAGCACGATCCGAATGTTTTTATCCTGCCTTACTATAAGGATCAAATATAATTGGTTGCTGGCTTCTGGTTGGTCTATTTAATCGAAACCAGTAATAAAAGTTCGTTAACTTATAATTCAAAATGCAAAAAGAGGGGAAGTATAACTAAAGGTTAATGAGACCTCACAGTAGTCATTCATTAACATTCATTATATTCATTAATTCAGTAGCAGTTAATTGTATTTTGATGAGGATTTTGTGCTTGAATATGAAAAAGCTACTCCATTTGGTTGCCAAAAGAATCCAATTTCAATTTACGTGGCAATAATTGAATGCCAAAATCATTGTGAAGTGTCAATCAAAATTGTGAAGTGTCAATCATTGTGATGTGTTAATCATTGTGATGTTGTTGTTGAGACCCAGACTGTCCGACCTACCAGAAAGGTGTAAGATAACCATTTGGACGGCCGGGAAGTGCCACCCAATTTTGACCGGAAGCCAGTGGGGGAGGAATCATTGTGATGTGTCAATCATTATGTGTCAATTGTGATGTGTCAATTATGATGTGTCAATTGTGTTGTGTAAATCAATAATGTGTCAATTGTGATGTGTCAATCATTGTGATGTGTCAATTAAAATCGTGTAACCATTATTTCGCTGTAAAAAAGGGTAAAGTAGTTTCATTATGCAGAGGAAGTCAACTGCTGCCTACATGAGATTATTTTTAATTTCTGTTACAATAGAATTATCCGAATCCCATCTTTATCACGGAATTATCCTTAGATACGAGGTAGTATGAAACACACACAAAATCCGTGAAACGGCAAAAAGCAAGATAATTGTGAAAAAATTCTTTTATACTGTGCGGAATTAAGCGTTTTAACAACTGTGCACGAAGTCCACGGATTGAACTCAGCTTCACGTATTTCCGCATATTAATTACATCGCAGAACTTTTAAACTTCTGCAGAAGTTAAGAGGAGTTTGCGTTACAGAGATAAAACACTAATTAAGGTTTTTAGTTTAATCGATGAAGCGAGAGGGGGTGGGGGGTGGAACTAGAACTGCTTTCATAATAAAAAAAAATAATAGAAATTCTGTAGCTAATGTGAAATCGATCAAATTGGAGAACATCTTCAAATACTGAAAAATTAAATGAAAATAATTATTAAAGAAAATATACAAGCTTACAAAACTTAGAAATAATTATTGTCCTTTTCTTCAATGAATGCCGTTCGACAAAGTATTATTTACACATTTTTGAAGAATGAAAAATGACACTTTTTAGTTTTCATTACATTCACTCAAAGGAGAAACGCCCATCAGTGCTTAAAAACTCTAGTTAAAACTTTTAAACAAGAATTATGGATTTTTATTTTTATCTTGGTCTAAAGGAAGTTTTGTATTTTTAAACGTACGATGCTCCAAAGAAAATTAATTTTCTTTTATGATTCTTGTGCTTCCGTTTTCTGTTGATAAGCTCTATGCTTGTATTTACGATATGAAATAAAAACAAAAGAGTTCTTGATTTTTTTTTTATTTTGATGTTCAAACACTTGTTTGTATTAATTAATGCTTTTAATTACAGTGGTGCTATAAACGTTGCGTTAACATGGAAAATTCAGCATTTTTAAATTAATTGTTTAACATAGCGTAACAAAACAAAATGTTGCATCTTATGTTTAGTGCATTGATCCAAACTTACATGAAAATTTCAAGTGTCATCGTTAGTCACTATTATGGGACAGAAGACGTTATTATATGTTATCTCGAAAATTTAAAAAAAATAATTTTTTCTTGAATTATAAAAAAAAAATCTTTATTATCAAATGTTTAATAAAATAAGAATGTCAGATATTTCTCTTTATTATTAAATACTAGCAGTATACCCGTTCTTCGTACGGAGCATATAATATAAAGAAACTTAAAATTCACAATCATGTACAAATTCCTATGGTATACTAAATGACATTGTTATATATATATATATATATATATATATATATATATATAATCAAAATATGCCATTAAAATATTTAATTTAATGCTCCTAAAAAGAAGTTTAAGAGTCTCTGTTCTGACTTGAAAAATAAAACATTCTGGTCCCGTTTGTAAACAAATTTACAAAAAATATGAAATTGAATCAATAGATGCAAAATAAAAGTGCTAAAATTGCATGGGACCCATACTACGTATATTTGCGAATATTAGAAGATATATCCGTATATTAGTAGAAGATTACACGACTACAGCATATGAGTTTCCAATATAAATTACAAAATAAAGCAGATGACATAATAAATTGAAAATATCAATAATCCCTTAATCTTTAAACCTAAAGGCCGTAATTGATCCCGATATATGTCAAAATGAAAGCGCTAAAATTGTATGTGAAGTGTACTTATACAGGGTGTCCCAAAAGATTGAAAAGCGCTTTAATTCTTTACCTGAAGATAAGTGGGCAATGCAAATTGCAAAAATGTTGAAAGTAAGGTAGGCAATAAGACTACGTTAATGAAATAGTCCTCCCATTCATTTTAAAAAAGTTACACTTTTTAAATTTTATACGACCCCCTTAGACAAATTGGGCCAATTAGAAATTTTTTATTTTTAATGCAACAAGATCGTTAAAAACTCCCGCATATCTGTATCTTTAGAATTGAGCGAGTTATATTTAATTGAAAATTAAACATTGCGAATGCGGACCATATATCGAATTAGAAATGTAAATTTGTGACATATCACAAAAAAGATAGAACTGGATGATAATACATAGGATAACCAACCGCGTAGTGAGTACCACTGCTTTACATGATCTCTGTCTGTGTAATGATTTATTTAGAAGTATTTGTAATATAGAATTTTGACACATATTAATGCATTTTTGATCTAAACAATTTCCATCGCCCATTTGTTTATGATCCCTATTTTGACTGATGAAACAGCCAGTCCAAATATGGTACGAAAAAGTCAGATTATTTCCTTTATCATAATTCAATTGATTTTAAAGATACAGATATGCGGTTTTTTTAATGATCTTGTTGCATTAAAAATAAAAATTTTCTGATTGACCAAATTTCTCTAAGGGGATCGTATAACAATTTAAAAAGTGTAACTTTTTGAAATTGAATGGGAGGACTATTTCATTAACGTAGTCTTATTTCCTACCTTACTTTCAACATTTTTGCAATTTACATTGGCAACTTATCTCCAACAGGTAAAGCGTGTTTCAATCTTTTTGGGACACCCTGTATTATATAGTCGTACTGCTTATATAGTCGTACTACTTATATAGTCGCATATTAGAAGGCTCTTGTGTTAGTAGAAGATTATTCGTATTGCAATATGAGTTTCAAAAATCTTTATTAAAATAAAACAGATTACGTAATAAATTGAAAATATCAATAATCCTGTAATCTTTAAACCTAAATGCCGCAATTGATCCCAATATATGTCAAAATGAAAGCGCTAAAATTGTATGGGAAATTTACTTATAGAGTCGTACTACTTATATAGTCGTACTACTTAAATAGTTGTGGATTAGAAGGCCCTAGTGTTAGTCGAAGATTATCCGTATTGCAATATGAGTTTCAAAAACCTTTGTCAAAATAAAACAAATGACGTAATAAATTGAAAATATTAATAATCCCGTAATATTTAAACCTAAAGGCCGTAATTGATACCAATATATGTCAAAATGAAAGCGTTAAAATTGTATAGGAAGTCTATTTATATAGTCGTAATACTACTTATATACCCGTATTGTAATATGAATTTCAAAAATATTTGTCAAAGTAAAACAGATGACGTAATAAATTGAAAATATCAATAATCCCCGTAATCTTTAAACCAGAAGGCCGTAATTGATTCTAATATATGCCAATATCTATATATGTCAAAATATATTCCAATATACCTGTACTACTTATATTCTAGTATATTAGTAGATATACTCGTGCATTTGTAGAAGATTATCCATACTACGTACAATATATGGGTTTCAACAATTTTTACAAAAATAAAACAATGACGTAATAAATTGAAAATATCAATAATAACCGAAAATATCAATAATAACCGAAAATATCAATAATAATAATGTTTAAACCTGAAGACCGTACTTGATATAATCCAGACAAAAATGCAATGTATCGGTGAAATTTATTTTATATACATATCTTTATTATTTAAATCAGAGAAAGATTTAATAAAAATCGTCTGCTGCATAAACACATTGGATTTAAATCCGTTGCTAAGCGACATGATATAGTAATTTTCATCAAATAAATTGGCGGAAAAAATATCGTCAGCATAATGCTATCTTCATGGAAGGTTTAATTGTATGTTTTAATTAATATCTAGGTCCTAGGAGCTCGAAACAAGGACTAAATTTTAAGTGGGGCTATACCAAGGCTACCCACAAAATTTCATTATATTCGGTTCAGCCGTTCTGCCGTGACGATGAGACAAACAGACAGACATACAGACAGATTTTCAATTTTATTAACACTTTCCAACATAATTGAAAAGTGTTTATGACTTTGTTCATTCTGTCTGTCTATCTGTCCGTTGGTACGATAATTGCCGTAAAAATTACT
The DNA here is from genome assembly GCA_951213105.1 of Amaurobius ferox. Lineage (NCBI taxonomy): Eukaryota > Metazoa > Arthropoda > Arachnida > Araneae > Amaurobiidae > Amaurobius > Amaurobius ferox. Next base: position 58,312,092 of record OX578138.1, on the reverse strand, counting down.
TTATCAAAATGAAATTTCAGTACGTTGTTCAGACGGTCTGTGGGACATATGGGAATGTAAATGGATAATATCACCCAATAAATTTTGGATTGGACCCGGGTTGAAAAAGTGAAATACATTGAACCCTGTGGTACCTAATTTTTCAAATATTTTTTGGGCGAAGTTAAAATTCACAAATTGCTTTGAAAATTTTAGGAAATATTCAAATTGTCCCATGAAATATATAAAAAAAAATCTGATGTGGGCAACACATGACTTTCCTTATATAATGTAATGAATTTACTACTTTTACAGTAAAAAAATAGGTTTTTCTTATAGTAGATACTAATATTCTTTCCAAGATATTGAATTTTCGACAATTAGTCATCATTTTCATTAATTTAACGTCATTTTTATCCATTTGGCGAGATTTTCGTTAATTTGGCAACATTTCAAAAAGTCGCCAAGTTGGCGACATTCCGCCAAATTCGTCGCCAAAATCTCGCCAAGCGTTATGGACGAAGAAATAAGTTGTTTTAACAGCAGATAAATGACTATTGGCGTTCAAATACAAAAGTATTACTCAAAGTATCTTTTTTCATGAATGGAACGAGATAGATACACGAGAATGATGTCACCCAATTTATCGCATGGTATTACATATGAAAAGTGAACATGTTTCTCAATAGGAAATATTTTTTTTTTCATTTTATATGACTTTTTAATAATTTTTTTGAAAAATGTGCAATATCTAGAGAACGGTTCATGTTAGCGTTCTAAAATTTATGTCAATCGTTTTCTAATGAAAAATTACATAAGAAATGTCTATTTGCGTAACTTTATTAGTGGTTTTGATTTTTTGACGATTTTTTCAAAATTTTATTCGAAAATTTAGGGGGGTTATGAACATTCGATTGCGTATAAAAACAATAGGCTTCCAGTGTTTACGGATTGTGATTTTTGTACCAAATTTGGTTCGAATCGGTCCATTCGTTCGTCAGTTATCGTCTCCACAGGCTCACTGACACACACACACACACACACACATACTTTCACACACACACACACACACACACACACACACACACACACACACACACACACACACATACACACACACAGACATCACTTCAAAAATGTTTGATTCGTGATCAGGGATGCTTGAAACGTGCTCTCCAGTCGAAAACTCGATTTCGAATTTTCGACCCCGTCACAATACTTTACATTATGTATATAAGGAAAGTAAAAATTTGAGCAAAATATGTTCGATAGTTTTTTAAATAAAAATTAAAATAATAATTAGACCCATATTATATGAAGAGATCACGTGACCCACTTCAAAATAAAATATGGCATCCATCTTTTTTTCCCAGTGTAAAAATCGTGATTTTTAAAGTTCTTTTAAATTTATATTTAGTGTTGCATCCGTCCTAAAACCGCTTTATTTTCGCGTATTTTCTGTGCATTTATGTGCTGCGCCAACGCAATTACAATATTTTTTAGTTTAAATTATCATAAAACTTTGATTATTTCTACAACGAAGACTGATTTTAACGTATGCAGAATGTAAACAAATCAAGCTATAAGATGAGTTGTATTCGAATTGCTGAACTTTTTTCACGCAAAATTATTTTGCTCTGGAGTCTGGAATATAAGTGATATAAATGAAATAATCATTGATTTTACATAGAGAAGCAGACGATTTTACAGCATTGCCCTTTTCGATGAAGTCTTAAATATGGAGTTAGAAAGTACTTTTACCTCCATGATTAAGTTTCCAAGTAAAATGAATTATTGTAGTACTGTGATAATTTCAAAAATATCACCGCTGGATGTATCGCATTTTAGAGATGTTTAAATAAAATTGCATTGCAGTTGGAAAGTGTTTCGTAATCCATGCTTTATGTTTGATTGATCTTTCTTGTTTATATAGTTTTAATAAAATACAAATGTTATATATTTCTCTTTATTATTAAACATTTAATAAAATAAGAATGTCACATATTTTTCATTGTTTTGGAATATTTTGCATAGGCATCTCTAACTAAAAATGTTTGTGAATTACTGCATACTCTCCTCTTCAATGTGCAATGGTGTCCAAAACACAAGTTACACCCATTTTTTGTAATAATTCAAAATAGCTACGACTTATATTAAAAAAAATTAATGTCATACTTGTATATAAAGTGAGGAACGGTGAATGTAATGTAAGCATCCATTGTTTGTTAGACGCCTAAATGGGTACGTTTAGTAAGAAAACATGAAATGACCTTTTTCCGAATCGAAGAATTTCATCTATAGAAGTGTGTTTCCTGCAGGGAAAATCACGATAAGGACTGATTTCGGTTAAAATGAGTTCTTGTAGTAGTTTAGACAATGGACTGAAATAGAGAGCCATTGGCAAGCTTGAAACTGACCAGTCTCAAGCGGAGGTTTTCGATGGTTACGAGTGTCTCGAATGGTGGTATCCAGGTTATGGCACCAATTCCAAACAAAGGGTACTATCACCAGGAGGCCCGGCTAAGGCCGTCCAAGAGCCACGGCACCTATATAGGATCGATACGTGACATTAACTGAACGACACCATCGAGAGATGACCGCTAGAGAGCTCTCACAGGACGTCGCTGTTGCGTCTGGAACAACAATTTCTAAGCAGCATGTATACAGACGCCTAGCAAAGTAGGCCCTTTACGCACGACGACTATTGCTGTGTGTCTCTCTCAATAGATCGCAGAAGAGGGCTCATCTTCCTTGGAGCCAGGCGCACCATTCTTGGACACAGCAAGATTGGGCCGTGTCCTCTTCAGTGATGAATCGCGATTTAGTATCCAAAGTGATTCCCGACGAGTTTTCATCTAAAGAGAGCCTAGGGCCCGAACGTAAGGGAAATCGACCACTTTGGTGGAAGTGGAATTCTTGTGCGGAGTGAAATCCTCTCAATAGATCGCAGAATAGGGCTCATATTCCGTGGAGCCAGGTGCACCATTCTTGGACACAGCAAGATTGGGCCGTGTCCTCTTCAGTGATGAATTGAGATTCAGTACACAAAGTGATTCCCGACGAGTTTTCATCTAAAGAGAGCCTAGGGCCCGAACGTAAGGGAAATCGACCACTTTGGTGGAAGTGAAATCCTTGTGCGGAGTGGAATCTTCTCAATAGATCGCAGAAGAGGGCTCATCTTCCGTGGAGCCAAGCGTACCATTCTACTAATATCCTTTCCAAGATATTGAATTTTCGACAATTAGTCGTCATTTTCATTGATTTAGCGTCATTTTTATCTATTTGGCGAGATTTTCGTTAATTTGGCAACATTTCAAAAAGTCGCCAAGTTGGCGACATTCCGCCAATTTCGTCGCCAAAATCTCGCCAAGCGTTATGGACGAAGAAATCAGTTGTTCTTACAGCAGATAAATTGGCGTTCAAATGCAAAAGTATTACTTAAAGTATCTTTTTTCATGAATGGAACGAGCTAGATCCACGAGAATGATGTCACCCAAATTATCGCATGATATTATATATGAAAAGTGAACATGTTTCTCAATAGGAAATATTTTTTTTCTATTTTATATGACTTTTTGATAATTTTTTTGAAAAATGTGCAATATCTCGAGAACGGTTCATGTTAGCGTTCTGAAATTTATGTCAAACGATTGACATAAATTTAGAAAACGATTTCTAATGAAAAATTACATAAGAAATGTCTATTTACGTAACTTTAATATTGGTTTTGATTTTTTGACGATTTTTTCAAAATTTCATTCGAAAATTTAGGGGGGTTCTGAACATTCGATTGCGTATAAAAACAATAGGCTTCCAGTGTTGACCCACTGACACACACACACACACATACTTTCACACACACACATACACACACACACACACACACATACACATCACTTCAAAAATGCTTGATTCGTGATCAGGGATGCTTGAAACGTGCTCTCCCGTCGAAAACTCGAATTCGAATTTTCGACCCCATCACAATACTTTCCTTATACGTTATGTATATAAGGAAAGTAATATATCGCGGGAAAAGAACGAAGATGAAACGACACTGGTAGCTGTAGTATGCAAAACTGCACTGTAAACATGTTTTCTTGTTACTAGTGCAGCAATTCGGTGGTGATGAGTAAAAAGGGGTGCGAAACCAATCCCCGATACTGATTGCTGCAGTGGGATCGAATTAAATTGATGTTTTTATGCTATAGATAAAACGCTGTATTTGTTAAATTTGATACTTATTAAGTTATTACATGGAATTTATATAAAAACTAAATGCTACATGACTGCAAGGAAAGCCACATGCGCTTGTCACATCGCATTTTTTAGATGACACCAGATGGCGTGTTTATTTTTAGTAAAGATAATTGGCTTTCTAACATGATTCTTTTCGTACGAAAATGATTTTAACATTTTAAGAAAATTGATATTTTTTTCTATCATGTCCGTAGACTCAAGAGATTTTTACTATTTGACCTTTTTCTGAAAAATGCTTTCACATTTTAATTTGGAAAATAAATGAAGTGAAAAAATTGTGTTCTGTAAAAATTAAAAATGTAGTACGTTTATCAACTCAACTATTTGAATTTTCCTTGATTATTTGAAGCATAAAGTTGGAAAGTTCTGTTGCCTGCGACTATTTTTCATTTTTTTTCGCTTGTAAAAAATGGGCAACTGTATCAAGTTTATTTAATGAAAGATAATTTAATTTGTTAGAGGCATGTTATCATGCATAAATTCTGAAGATACTCTTAAGAGGAAACTTTAAAGAGCATTTTTTAGTAATTTTTTATTTCATCTTGTACCGTCTTTTTTTCACAGTTTTAATATTAATTTAATACGTAAACGGGGGAATTTGAAAACAGGCTTCTAAGCGAAATATTTGCCGAATTACACGACGGATTTTGGTGAAACATTTTCCACATAATACTAGATGGAGCTGATGGAACTGATATAGTTGGAACTGATGGAGCTGATCTATGTGGAGCTTATCTATATGGAGCTGGTGGAGCTGATCTATATGGAGTTGATGGCGTTGATCTATATGGAGTTGATGGAGCTGATCTATATGGCGCTAGTGGAGCTGATCTATGTGGAGCTGATGGAGTTGTTTTATGTGGAGCTGATAGAGTTGCTTTATGTGGAGCTGATGGAGTTGCTTTATGTGGAGCTGATGGAGCTGATTTATGCGGAGCTGATCTATGTGGAGCTGATCTATGTGGAACTGATGGAGCTGATCTATATGGAGCTGATGGAGCTGGTGTATATGGACCTGATGGAGATAGATCGAACTGATCGAACTGGATGGAGCTGAGTCCATGGTATATTCTGATATATGTTCGGCATGATTAGAGCCCCCTGCATATAGGAGACTTGCTATGATGTGACGTCTCTCGTATTATTTATACATTGACATTCGAAATAGACGTGTTCAGGGATTTTTTGGATTGCAAGTATTTTCATTTAAAAAACGTACTGTTGATTTTAAGCAAGTTTAGCATCCTCCGTTTGATTGCACCCCGCGCACTTATTTACAGCGTATCAAATGAGATATTTAGGACGCATCGAAAGAGCTTATTTAGGACATATTACTTTCTAGCGGAGGGCGAAAGGTATATCAAAATAACTTATTTAGGGCGCATCAAAATATCTTATTTACGGTTTATTACTTCCTAGGAGGACAAAATACGTCCCACAAGAGATTATTTAGGGCATATCAAACGAATTTATTTAGGTCGTATTACGCCCGCACAAGGGGCAAAAGGCGCATTTAGGGCATAATACGTAGAGCGAAGCGGTCGCTGTGGCCAGCGCTGGGTCCAAAGTTTATTGTGTTACTACGAAGCCAGTTAAGAAGCTTATTCTTGAGGGCACAGCCACGCGTGTGCCCAAGCAGCTGGCGACATGAAAAATTGTATGAATGAATTCAATTAATCTCTGCTTTAAACCCCAGACAGCGCCGGGTACAATTTCTGGTTCTTACATAAGCGTAAGTTCATAACTGGTGAACAAAAGGGATACAACTTGCTTCTGTTTATTTTGACCGCTTTAAATAATTTATATAATCTTTTTACTTGCTTTTTAACTTTTATTACTTGTTTTTTAAGGTTCATGGAAAGTTTGAGTTTTTTAAAGTTCCAAATATTTTCAAATTAATACTAGGTCAATTTAAAATTTTTTTAAATTTATGGGTTATAATAATCTACTTTTAACATATTCAACGCCCAGACTTAAATTCTTAAACTGATAATTTTTATCTTTCACTATAGGATGTGCCGTTCGTGATATTGAGAGTTTCCAAAAGTATTGTGACAGACCTACACACAAATGGACATGGTGAATTCAATACGGCAAATCTGAAAAGAATATATATTCAACTTTCACTGTCTTCACCGCTAATTAAAAACATATATGGAAATTGGCAACAGAAACTTTTTTTGCTTTAGCTCAGGTGGATATACGGTCTTTTTGTCAAGAAGGCAGAGCATGATTAATGGGTTGATACATTTAATCAACTATTGTATGCTGTATCAACAATAGTTGATTCACTGTTTATTTTAATTTTCAAGAGGAAAAGGGTTGGTTATGTGGAGACAACAAGCATCAATCTCAACATTAGGAGAAGGAGAAAGGGAATGTAAAGTTCCTGACAGTTGATTAGACTACTGATTTATAGAAGCAGAGGTCAGGGGTTCTAAATCTTATTGTCCATCCGTCATACTCGCGACCATAGACGCAAATGCGCATGCGCTAACTGAATGAATCCAGTGGTAAAATACGGCTACAACCGAAAGCATACGAACGCAATATGATATTAAAATCTAAAGCATAGTTTACCGTATCTTTTAACGTACCCCTTTTTCGTGTTTGGATTAGTCCACTTGAGCTAGGTGCGTCTTATGTGGACGAACATAATAAAAAAAATCTGATGTGGGCAGCACATGACTTTCCTTGCAGACTTATATCTACGTTCTCTTTATTTTAATTAAATTTATTTCAGTTTTAATTAAATTTTCGTTCTCATTCGGTAACCGGGCTTATTTTCAAAGGTGGCGTAGGGAAAGTACGAAAAACTAATATATCTCGAGAACGGCTTGTCCTAGTGTAATGGGGTTGGTCTTATTCTTTTCGTCGTTAAAAATTACGTATCAAATCAGCATTTAATGGATTTATTTGAGTGTACCCAGTTCTTTATTTTAGAATTGGACGATTTTTGCGGGCCATTTTGCAAAAAAAGGCAGGTCATTTTTTTCCGAATCGTACCAAAATCTAATTAGCACCAGGGTAACCCACAAGTGACTCATCTACCGAATTTTGTGAAATTCGGTCCATTAGTTTTTCAGTTAGAGTGTATACAAGCTTTTGCTGGCCATTTCGCAAAAAAGGCGGGTACTTTTATCCCGAATCGTACCCAAAACTAATCGGTACCAGACTCGCTCACAAGTAACTTACCTACCAAATTTTGTGAAATTCGGTCCATTAGTTTTTTAGTTAGAGTGGATACAAAATCTGCACAGACAGACAGACAGATACACAGACAGACACACAGACAGACACACAGACAGACACACAGACATACAGACAGACAGACAGACAGACACACAGACACACAGACACACACACAGACGTCACGCTAAAAATGGATTTTTCGTATTCTAGAGGTCTCGAAACGTGTAGATCCGTCGAAAACTCGAGTTGCGATTTTCGGCATGATTCCAATACTTTCCCTATACATTACCATGTATTGCAGGGAAAGTAAAATTACTACTGTAGTTCCCAGTATATCATTAACTCTAATTTGGATTGCAATGAAGTATCTTTCATATTAAAAGAAATTAGCTGATGTTGCAGCTACTGCTGTTTGAGAAATTTCTCATTCCGAGTTTCTCTGCTTCGTTTCGCAAAAACTATAGAATACAAAAATGTGAAATTCGGTACTCTTATTGCAAAAGGTTTGGGAAACAAGCTGAAATAAACCATTTTTCGATATATATTGTAGTTAAAGAAATATTTTATGTAAAAAGCAAAGCTAAAATGTTTGAGCTGCGAGTTCGCGTTCTGGATATACTAACAATAGCAAGACCACGAATTTTTGCAGGTAGGTACCTACATAGTTGAATTTTTAGGATGGAGCCCCCTTTTTAATTTCCAGTTTATGAGATACTTTACTCTTTATGCATTTCTGAAGTGAAAAATTGTCGTTCGTATCTGCACGTCCATCGATTTTCTTTGTCACGTACCGCAAAAACTATAGCATACAAAAATATGAAACTTGGTAGATTTTTAGAGAAATAATAGTGTAATACGATGAAATAAACCGCTTACCGCATTAAACTGTAGTTTGGCTTGAAATAGCTCGTGAAGCGAACTCTGCGAGTAGCAGTTACGGGGGTTGGCGAAGCGTTGCGATCAGGAGGCATGAGCCTAAAAAATATTTAACATCGAAATCAAAGGCAAAATATTTGAGCTGCGAGTTCGCGGCCTGGACAAATTAACAATAGCAAGACCTCAAATTTCTGCAAGCATGTGCCCATATCGTTGAATTTTTGCAAGACGGAACACTTTTTTTAAAATTTCGATGTTGTTTACGAATTATTCTACTTTTTATGTACTTTTGAAGTGAAAATTACAAAAAAAAAAACTAAAAAATACAAAAATGTGAAATTCGCTATAGCAATTTGGCAAGAGAATACGCTGAAATAAACCGTATAAATAAACCGTTAAAAGCAACCGTTTAAATAAACCGCTGAAATAAGCTTTAGTTTGGTTTGAAACAGCTCGCTAAGAGAGTTCAGCTAGCGTCAACGAGTAGGAGGCAAACGGGGATGAGCAGGGGGTGGAGTCCCCAAGTAGTAGAAAATTTGATATCATATATGAATTATTTATTTATTTATTTATTTATTCAATTTACGTGGAAACTACAGATTAAATCCAGTTACAGTAACCACACAAACACAAGAAGAACAGAGCATAAAATACAAAAATACTAAGTAATATACATGTCAATTGTCAAGTACATTAAAATAGGCTTTTTTAAAATGGGTAGGAGTCAAATATAAAAATACTAATATACCTATAGGTGTTCTGGAGATCAACATATTTATAGATAGAATAGATCTTAATGCAATTGCATTTAAAAGTAGCATTGTGAACTAATATTTTATTTCTAGTATTATTAACAGGTATATGGAACTCCTGGAAAGAAAGTAAAATGGGACAATCAATAGTATTATTTAAAACTTTATACTAAAATAAGAGGCAGGGCCATTTTCTTCTTTTTTTTAAGAGACATTAAATAAAATTTTTGTCTGAGTTCACTAGTGTGCATATCGTATGGATAATAGCCAGAAATTATGTAATTAATAGTATGCAAAAATTTATTTTGCACGACTTCTATTTGTTGAGAATGCCGATTGTAACTCCCAGATCACTGACCAGTCCTCTAAAATTGGTTTAACAGGGTTATTATAAAGACAAATAATAGTATCAGTCCTGGCAAAAGCATTGCGTTGTCTCAATTTGAAGCCGAAACTTTGGTAGGTTCTTTTAATAGTGTTATCAATCAAATCATCAAAAGTGACACCCAAATCAATAAAACGAGTACACCGAGATAGAGATAAATTATTAAAATGTAGTTATAATTCTGAATATTATGAATCCTAATAATGCGCATAACATAGCACTTAGAAATATTTAAATGGCGTTTACTTAAAACCAGACAAGTTATACAGTTTATGTAGATCATTCAGTAGTAATTCACAATCAGTGAACGAGTTGATTCTCACATAAAGTTTCAGATCGTTGGCAAACATGAGACATTTGGCAGTTTTAAAATCCAGGGTATGTCATTAATAAAAATTAAGAAAAGGAGAGGGCCCGAATTTGAACCATAAGGAACACCAGAGGCATTACTATATAGTCTAGAGTTAATGCCAAAGTACTTTGCAGAATAAAGTCTATTTGTAATATACAAGTACAACCAAGTTGATAAATCAACGCTAAACGCACTAGTAATAAGTTTACGGGTTAATAACCCCAGATCGATGCGATAAAATGCTTTACTAAAATCAGTATATAACATCCAGTTGCCTTTTGATTTCAATAGCATCAATGATATCACAGGTAAAACATGTTAAATTAGTGAAAGTTGATCGCATTGGCATAAATCCATGTTGGTAAGGAGAGCGATCCATTTCTTAATTTTGGAAAATATTTTTTCATGCACATTAAAAATCTTCGAAAAAAGGGAACAGAATGGTAATAGGCCTGTAGTTAGAAATATTATGCCTGTTGTTCTTTTTATGTACTGGAATAACTTTGCCATATTTCCAGGCATTGGGATAATTCGTAGTTTTAATCGAAGTATTAAACAAGATAAGCAAATGGTAAATTAGAGAGTCCGCGCAGCCTTTAATAATAAAAGAGGGAACATCATCACAGCTTATAGATTTGGCGGATTTTAACTTCTTTAGAGATTTAGCAACATCGTTTTCAGAAACAAACTTAACATTAATTAAATCAATATTATTGAGCTCACAATAATTGGTCAGCAGTTCAAAATTAATAGGTTGCCTACTCTGGATGTAAACATATTCAGAGAAATCCGCGAAGCAGTTAGCAATATCAATATCATTAGAATAATCAACATTATTATAACTCATTGTTGTAGTCTTATGATTACCAGGTGAATCGCCATTACAATAGTTCCAGAAATCTTTAGGGTTTCTGTTGAGTTCTAGTTCAATATTAGCAATATGATTAGTAAAATCTGTTTTGATTTCATCCTTCACCAGTTTGCGTAGTCTACGAAATTCCTGCAAATCCCTTTTATCTCCAACTCTAATAGATTTATTACGATACTTATTTTTAATTTAATATTATGGATAGTACTAGACGAGGACCAAGATTTATATTTACCGTTAGTAGAAGTATATTTAGGTATACGTAAGTCAATTATCCTGTCGACAGAATCATAAAAACTGGATATAACATCAGTACCATTTGTGTATATGTTTAAAAAGTTCCAATCAGTATTATAGAAGTAGTTATATAACATAGGATAATTGACCTTCTTAAAGTTATATTTCACATTATTATTAATTTGATGATTTCTGCTGATTTTTTCAATCAAGGTAGATCCCTCCAGATCAGGGTGGTATATACCCTCCTTTACGAAGTTGAAAGTAGATTGTTCAATAATAATCTGCTTATAGATGGTCAAAACTAAATCGAGAGTTTTACCATGTTTATTACAAACAGTGTTTATCTGATAAAGCTTTAGGAACTGCATAAAGTTAACAATGGAAGACTCAACTTGGGTGTGACCAAATAAAGTACCAGTATTGGAGTGGTTGAATTTCACAGATGGAAGATTAAAATCTCCAAATACATATACTATATAATCGGATGACGTACAGAATTATTCTTCATCGCTCGTAATGAATCTTTCACAATCACCAACAGCAGTAGTAGGCATGAAATAAACGACACAAATATAGAATTTGGAGGTATATGAAACATTGACACATATCCATAAGCACACTTTTTTCAAATGTCAATAGAAGTTAGTTCAAATGAAGCGAAGGCTTTTTATGGCATTATGTACATCATCGCCTCGACATAAGCCAGTAGTAGCCGGATCTCTATCATACCTAAAAACATTATATTTTTCATTGAAATTAACCAGGTTTCTGTTAGGCAAATACTGATAGGCAACTTCAGTTAGGCAAATATAATAGATTTGGCTCTCAATCTACAATGGCTCTTAATCACATTTGGTTCTCAATCTTTGGTTCACAATTTGGATCTCAATCATATTTTGGTAATAAAACTAGATCTTCCTATGTATAGTATCAGAATGTTTTAGTCATTTAATAACATTCGAAGAATTTCCATTCACAGGATTTGGAACCTCACCTTCGACACTTGTGAGTCTCTATAAGTGGCCATAAAAGTTGGATACAAAGCAAACCTCGGGATACATATCTTCCCTTAATAGCACCTCAAGGTCACTCAGCAGAATATCAATGTGAAAGGATGAATAGGTTTGGTATTTGAAAATATGTTTTAAAAATAAATTTCAACATTAATAAAAATCAGATTAGCTTTTGTCAAGCTTAAAAAAAAAATTAAAAATTAAAGTTCCGTTTACTTTGTATCCGTCTTGGAACTCGTCTTTTAGAAAATTTTCTAACAAAGTTTGGAACAATACTTTTGTTGATAACTTACGGCATTTAAAATATCACAAGGTTCACGTTATTCTTTGTGTGTGTACATTCTGTTTGAACCCAAACGCAATTTTGGCTCTTTTCCAAAGGAATATGTTTGCAAAACTCGCAGCGTTGTCAATTTGGGTAGAAAATGTTTTTTTAACGTCTGGAAAAGGTAGCATTTTAAAGACCGTAGAAGTCACATTTATCTTTTTGCGAAAGACGTGAATTTTTATTTTATGCCCTGGGAAAAGTAAATAAAGCATAAGAGAGTATTTTGAAAGATATTGAGGAAAAAGGCATGGTCGCTTTTGAATAACTTTATTGGTGCTGCGCTGTTAAAATGGGTGGACACTACAGTTTTAAATTGCTTTTATATGCATTTTTTTATTAGGATATTATGAGTAACTATGTGAGTAAAAAAAATTGAATGTTAACGCATTTTGGAGTGGGTTTTGGAGCATAAAAAGGTTTCATGCTGTGATGGTAATATTCACTATGGAGAGCTTATCTTAAATGCTTAAAGTTTCTCCAATGATTGTTCTTTTCTATTTTTAAAAGAGAAATTACAGATATCAAGACTTTAGCGAATAATTTTATCTTTACTTTTCGCTCAACTGAGTTCAATTGTGTTATTTGTTTATGTTATTTGCTTATTATTTTGCGAATATTTCAATATAATACTTTCTATATAAATGTTTACTTTTTATTCAGAGTTCATTTCTGTTATTCGCTTGCCATGTTATTTTCTTATTATTTTGCAAATATTTTAGTTTACGTAATACTTTCAATTACTTTTCGCGTAACTGAGTGCAATTATGTTATTTGCTTATAATTTTGAGAATATTTTAGTATAATACTTTTAATATAAATGTTCGAATGAAATTTTGGACTTAATACGTCACGTCTGAATTGTCTGGGTAATTAGGGGTAAAAGATTGTTCAAATACCGAAAATGACATGTATTTTTTGACAGTTTAAAACCAGAAATGGACGAATAATGTTGTACTCGAATGTTGAATTCGAATACTATCCAAATCTCGAATATTCGAATAACTCGAATGTTTGAATACTCTGAATAGTTATTTTAAATTGTTAATAAATAATATTTATATTTATTAAATATTATTTGTTATTAGTAAATAAATTAATAAAGTAAAATAAAAAAATAAAAAGTGTCATGAAACCGCATTTATTTTGAAATGCAACTTTTTAGTTTAATTTTTAATTTTTTTACAGTAGATTTTTATTGTAGGCTCTACGATAATTGAATAAATGATTTTCACCTATTGCAAAATTTTTATTATAATAAATCAGCAATCAAATACGTTCAGGTTCTATTCTACCTATTTTTTTTTATTGCAAATTAAACCAGAGCACCAAAGAGTCGTTCTTAAATAGCTCTTGACAGCGGCGTGATTAAATACTTCAGAAATAATTCTTTCAAGCGAGGATATAGACAGTTATTTTTCTATTAGAAGAAATTTTTTTTCACTCGGTGGAAGCAAACTTTGTTCTAGGTACTTTTGAATTTCTCCTTTAGAATATCTTGACTTTTTATTACAAAACCTGTAGTTAATCATTGTGCGATTGTTGAAGTATTCAAATTCTTTGTCACTCTTATATTCGAGATCTTGATTATCTTGAATACTTCAATATTCGAAGTATTCGAGTATTTGCTGATAGTATTCATCCATATCTAATTAAATACAGTAGCCTTCGGCAACTAGCGCGGTTTTTAGTAAAAGCTCGAAACTTACAATCTCTCTAAAATGGCTTCGTTTTTCATACAGGGAATTCTTCATTGCAGTAGTACATACACTATATGATCAAAAATATCCGGACACTTTGGATGTTAGAATGCTTTTCGAATTTCTAAACAAATACTTGGCGATGTAAAGAACATGCTTGAACGCACACTTTCCAGTAAAGTTTCGGTGACTTGTGCATTAAGGGGACCACCAAGATATTGAAAAAGGGAAAAATATATTTGATCACCCTGTATCATAAAAAGCTGGAAATGATCTGTAACTTTTACGAAATAGTTAACTAGCTTTGCTGTATAAGCATTTTCGTAAAATAAAAACGTATTTTCATGAAGATATAAACGTTTCTATATATATATATATATATATATATATATATATATATATATATATATATATATATATATATATATATATATATATATATATATATATATATATATATATATATATATATATATATATATATAAATTAAAATAACAAATACAAAAGTGCAGGAGTGTGAATCAGTAATCACAGTATCAAACCGCGAGCAATATAAAAGCGTGTATTGAATAGCAAAAAACAACGAGGAAGGGCCAGAAAAGCAGAGCACCGAGAGGCCAGGACAAGGAAAATATATTAAAGAATAGTATATCTGCCAGAAACATCTTCAGGGGCACATTCTAAACAGATATACTAAAATCCGTTGTTTCTATGATTGCATAAAAACACGTGGTTAAAATTTTATAAAATCTGTGCCCAACAACGGAATAACGAGAATATCAGAAAAAAACCCAAATAGGATAAAATTCAACTATAAAACATAAAATACCACATAAACATGAAATACCAATATATATATATATATATACATGTATATATATATATATATATATATATATATATATATATTAAATGTTTTCTGTTTACAATATCCATAGGTTTCAATCAGATTTCACGAAACTTACAGAACATTTGTCAACGTCGAAGGAAAACATTATACTGTAATTGAAAATTAAAGCATTGAATATATGATGAGATATAAGCACTTGAAGGAACTAAGTTTTTACTGCGCAGGCGCGAAACATAGCAATAGTTTTCTTTCTTTCATTTTTTGTAGTGAACACTGTAGGGCAACTTCTATAAAAAATCCACTGGAATATCGTGAAAATCCACAAATATCGACGATATAGTGATCAGTTTTTCTCTGACTCTATGAAAGTGTCTGGGTGATAAGGGGGTTTCCACAAATTGACATTTTAAATAGTAAATCATAGGATAGTTAAACTGGAGTAAATACAATTAACTAATATACTAAATACATATACACGATCTTATCAAAACTATCCGGACACCTGTATGCTTTGCTTCTCCTTCAGAAAAGTCACAAATTAGTATGAAGTGGGGCCACCTTTCGCTGCAATGATGGCTGTCACTTTATCAGGGAGGCTATCCACTAGTTTCTGGAATGTTGCAGCAGGTATTGCACGCCATTCTTTTACAAGAATACTAGTCAGCTCTGCAACCGATGTGGGGCGTTTTGGTCTAGTTCACAGTCGACGTTCCAATTCATCCCATAGATGTTCTATGGGATTGAGATCTGGGCTCTGAGCAGGACAGTTCAATTCCTCAACATTCATGTCAGCAAACTAGCTCTGCACAGCCAGTGCTTTGTGGACAGCAGCACGATCTTGTTGAAATAAGAATGGACACACGCCAAACTGTTGCCACAATGCAAGCAGCATGGAATTATCCAAAATGTCGAGATATCCTTCCGTCTTCAGAGTTCCATTCACAGAATAAGAGGGCCAAGCTTGAACTATGATAAACAGCCCCAAACCATTATGCTTCCACCACCAAACTTAACTTGCGGCACAATACAGTCACGTAAAAGACGTTCACCCGACATTCTTCACACGCAGACTCTTCCATCGGATTATCAGAGAGTGTACCGTGATTTGTTGCTCCATAACACATGATACCATTGCTGAAGACCCCATTTTTTGCACGCTTTGCACCACTGTAAGCGGAGCTTGGCAATGGTTGCGGTAATGCCTGGTTTATATGCAGCTCTTCGCCCATGAAATCCAAGACTTTGCAGCTCCCGACGAACTGTTATTGTATTGACGTTGCATCCAGAGGCTTCCTGAAAACAAACTTTTTCCACCAATTGCATGCGGTTCGCTTTCACAACTCTCTTCAACACTCTGCGGTCGCTTTCTACTAGACGGAATGGTCCACCAGGTCATGCATGCACAGTTGTAGCGCCTGTGCATTTCCACTTCGCGGTAGCACCATTTATGGTGGAACGGGCCACCCGTAACATGACAGAAATCTCACGAACAGATTTTCCGCAGAGGTGACAACCAATCACTTCAGCACGTTCAAACTCATTTAGCTCGAGTTTTCCTCCTATTTTACTTTTCTGGCTTTGAAATACAATTTGTTAACTAGTCTGACTTCTTTTATACTTATCTGAGAGCTAGAAATTTGACGTCACTGGCAGAATTCACCACATACAGGGGTGACCGGAGACTTTTGATCATTATTTGCATAAAATTGGCCTAGTTGATTTTCAGAACAGAGGTGTCCGATGAATTTGTGAATTTGTGGAACCCCCTTATCATCCAGGTACTTTCAGAGAGTTAGAGAAAAACTGATCAGTATATCGTCGATATCTTTGTGAATTTTCACGATATTCCAGTGGATTTTTTGTAGAAGTTGTCTTACATTATTCATTACAAAATGATGAAAGGAAACTATTGCTATGTTTTGCGCCTGCGCAGTAAAAACTTAGTTTCTTCAAATGCTTATATCTCATCGAACATTTATTCAATGCTTAAATTTTCAATTGAATCTTAATGATTTCTTGGACGTTGACAAATGTTCTGTAAGTTTCGTGAAATTTGATTGAAACCAATGATATTGTAAGCAAAAAACATGTAACAAAATTTGTTTTTTTTTTCAAAGAAACGTTTATATCTTCATGAATGTATGTTTCTGTTTTACGAAAATACTTACATTGAACAAAGCTAGTTAACTATTTTGTGAAAATTATAAATCATTTGCATCTTTTTATGATACAGGGTGATCAAATATATTTTTTCCTTTTTCAATATCTCGGTGGTTTCCTAAATGCACAAGTCACCGAAACTTTACTGGAAAGTGTGCGTTCAAGCATGTTCTTCAAATCGCCAAAGTTACAGAACAATTCGCCAAGTATTTGTTTTTAGAACTTCGAAAATCATTCTAACATCCAAAGTGTCCGGATACTTTTCATCATATAGTGTAGTTGATTTGTTAGGTGGACGGATGTGTAGGCGGCTGCATTTCGGTAATTAACCGGTTTCAACTATAGATCTCAACAATTGGCGTAATCGAACCAGTAGAACCAAATATTATATCCAGGGTTATTTTCTCACTTGCTTCCCGATAGTTGCTGTGATTAAATAATCCTCTTCCAGCTGTTGACAAAAGTAGATATGGTTGGTCTCTCAAAACAGCACTAAGGGAAATTCGGAATATTTTTTAAATTTTATTTTGATATTTTACAACAATGGATTTGTATTCTTTTGAAAATATTTTTATTGTTGCAAATTGCTCTTTAAAAAGTTCATGCCCGATTGTCAGTAGTTTTTAACACTTTACAGCAAAGTTCAAAAGTGTTTATGACTTAGTTCATTCTGTCTCTCTGTCTGTCTGTCTGTCCGTTAGCACGATAACTGCCGTAAAAAGACTTAATCAAAATGAAATTTTAGTATGTTGTTCAGACGGTCTGTAGGACCTATGGGAATATAAATGAATAATATCACCCAATTAGTTTTGGATTGAACCCGGGTTGAAACAATGAAATACATTGAATCCTATGGGTCCTAATTTTTCAAAAAAATTTTAAGCAAAGTTAAAATTCACAAATTGCTTCGAAAATTTTAGGTAATATTGAAATTATTCCATAAAATATATAAAAAAAATGTCTGCACAATATATTCAGTAGTTTTTAAATAAAAATTAAATAATAATTACACCTCTTATATGAAGCGATCACGTGACCATGATATGAAAAGATCACGTGACCCACTTCAAAATAAAATATGGCATCCATCTTGTCTCAAAATCGTAATTTTTAAAGTTCTTTTTAATTCATATTGAGTGTTGTACTCGTCCTAAAACCGCTTTATTTTTGCCTAAATTCTGTGCATCTACATACTGAAACAACGTAATGACAATATATTTGAGTTTAAATGATCATCCAAATTTGATTATTTTTACAACGAAGCCTACTTTTCACTTATGCAAAATGTAAACAGCAAAATATGTAGGATGAGTTGAATAAGATTTACTGCATTTCTTTAGAGGAAAAGTATTTAGCTCATGGAGTCTGCATAGCTGATATGAATGAAATATTCATTGATTTTACACAGAGAAGGACGATTTTTTTAGATGAAGTTTTAAGCATAGAGTTTAATTACTTGCATAGAGTTTAGTTACTTGTAGCTCCATGGTTTTAAGTTTTTAAATAAAAGTATTTTAGTACTGTGGTGAATGAAATGAATGGGAAAATGTTATGAATGAAATGCTGCTTTTGTAGAGAGAGCCAGGCGTGTTATTTTTTCTATGATGTCATTTGAATGAATTTCAGTTGTTTTCGATGAAGTTTTCAAATATAATAAATTATTGTAGTTTTATGATGATTTTAAAAATATTACCGAGGAATTTTTCGTATTTTAGCGATGTTTAAACCAGGCAATTTATATTTCAATGCCGTCATTTGAATGAAGTACATTTTTTCGATGAAGGTTTAAGTTTTCAAATGTAATAAATTAATGTAGTATTGTGATAAGTTTTAAAATATTACTTATATATATTACTTATATAGAATGTATAATTAAATATTACTTATATAGAATGTATTGCATTTTAGACATGTTTGAATAAAATTGCATTGAAGTTGGAAAGTGTTTCAAAATCAATGCTTTAAGCATGATTGATCTTTCTTGCTTTAATTTATTTTGTTTATTATTATTTCTAACGTATTTCTATACTATAACTACAAGCCCATCTATGTCTTAACACGGACCTCTATGGATAGTGTTTTTATTTTTACCCTTTGTCTTGGTTTATAGTTACTTATTTGTAACAGAAGTAGGGAATATAAGGGGATTCTGGCTCACGCGGTGCTATACTTTAACATGGGGAAATTGCGGTGCTAGTTCTCCCATGTTAAAGCATAGGCGCACCTCATGAGCAGGGGTGGAGCTTTCACCAGCACGTGACGTTCCATGATGTCAGTCAAAGGTTAGGATGGATCAGATGATTTTTTTTTTCTTTTTCTTTTTTTTAAGTGTTAATGTTTTAAAAATTTCGTAAAGTTTTTTTTTCTTATATTTTTTCGCAAATGTAAGCTTTTTACTTTTCAAAAACCGCACTTGTGCTGTTTTCTCTATGGAAATTAACATAGGTTTTCACACTTGTGCTGTTTTTTAACTTTTTTTCACAAAAACGTGATTTTTACTAACAAAATTTCGTAAATGCAAGTTTTTTTCTTATATTTTTTCGCAAATGTAAGTTTTTTACTTTTCAAAAACCACACTTGTGCCGTTTTCTCTATGGAAATTAACATAGGTTTTCACACTTGTGCTGTTTTTTAACTTTTTTTTCACAAAAACGTGATTTTTACTAACAAAATTTCGTAAATGCAAGTTTTTTTCTTATATTTTTTCGCAAATGTAAGTTTTCTACTTTTCAAAAACCACACTTGTGCCGTTTTCTCTATGGGAATTAACATAGGTTTTCACACTTGTGCTGTTTTTTAACGTTTTTTCACAAAAACATACTTTTTACTTGTAAAAAACTAACAAAAACATGTTTTTAAAGTAGCAGAATCGCGTGAATTAGTGTTTTAAAGTAGTAGAATCGCGTGAATTAGTGTTTTAAAGTAGCAGAATCGCGTGAATTAGTGTTTTAAAGTAGTAGAATCGCGTGAATTAGTGTTTTAAAGTAGCAGAATCGCATGAATTGGTGTTTTAAAGTAGCAGAATCGCGTGAATTGGTGTTTTCAAAGTAGCAGAATCGCGTGAATCGGGTGTATGGGAGGGGTGTGTTTCCTCAACCATTTCGGCCTTCGATTTCAAAATTTTAAATAATCATAGATACCTGTTTTCAACAATCTAAATGGGATAAGGTCTCTTTCATAAATTAGGTGTTGTTAGAAATATATATATTTTTTTAAATTGTGGTCCCACCTCCACCCGGTGTATAGGATACACCGCCACAATTCAATCTAGCATGGTCTGCTCATTTAAATTTGATAATGACCGTATGCTAGGCTCTTGATACCATCCTTCAAGATATGACGCTTATCATCATAGGGGGATAAGCCCATTTTAATTTGCTTCACAGTATACATCTGATGGTCTTTACTTGCAATTTTAAATTGCTCCACTCTATTATATCTTCGCCTTGTTAGGCAATTATAATAATCTTCATGACGGATGTGTTTTTTTACAACATTCTTATTAACACCTTTAGCAGTCTTTTTATCCGTGAAGGGTGTTTTTAGGCTATACATTTTCGATCTTAGGCCTACAAATTCCACGGCAGGAGTTCCATTCAACTCGTCTTTCATTTTTCCAATCCTTTTTTTATTCTTATTGGAATGTAGTGGATGTGTTGGAGGATAATCCGAAAAGTCAAAATGGTCTTCATAACTTTCAAAATCTTTGTAAATATCCTCTGTTTCAATTTCATAGCACAGGGAATCGGTGTCTGTGAAAAGCAATTCGGCTCGGCTTCCATACATCTTCTTAATAAAATCATAATGAAACTCATACATAAGTGTTTTACTCAAGTCCAGTACTGAAAAACCTGCATAGATGGGTCTATTCAGTTTCAAATGAGTCTTATGCATATGAACTGCTACCAGATCTTCATTAAATATTTTGAAGGAGTGTAAGGCTGGTGATGCAAGTAATTTTTTCAGTCTCTTCTCAGTCTGTACTAGCTTAACATCCATTCTTTTTCTCAAATTTTCCATAGTTTTTCCAAACACTGCGTTATTCATAAGTTTGAACAGATCTTTTTCAAAGGAATTTTTTGCTTTCATTCTCTTCTCAGTGTTAAATTGTACATAGGGCTTCAACCAGGGCTCTTGCTTAAAAGTTAATACTCGATGGATTTTCACAAGTTTCATCCCTAGCTTCATATACTGCTTTAAATTTCTATAATGCAGAACATATTTAACCTTATGATTCAAATTAGGTGTTAATTTGATCTGGTCCTTGCATATTTTCAAATTCATTTCTTCAGATAAATTCCGGCTATACTCCGAAATCAGAGATGGGGTGATATGAACTCTTTCGGGTGCTAGAGGATAATCATTATGCTTATCATGCAAATCATGGGGATAGTCTATATCCACTTCGATAATATATCCCACAGGTGAGTCATCTTCAACAGCAAGTGGATTAAAGTTCTGAATGTCTTGAGAATCAAGCCATCTAAAATCCGATACGGGGAGTACTTGGCTTAGAGCCCACCCATATAGATTATTAGCATCCAGGTACATTATATATTTGCTAGGTTTCGTAGAATCAAAATGTTCCAAATACTTGTTATTAGCCTGACTAAGGCGCTTACTAATAACACTAATACCGCCTCTTATACCTTCTTCTAAAAATAAGTACATATCAGGATCTGTAATCAGTTCTAATGATACTCCACTAGTCTTCAAGGCTGCATTCCAGGCAAGAGATGGTAATGTTAAACAGTGGGCAGCATCTATTCCATAATAATTCAATGTCAAATCACGGGAATTCTCAAAAATGTCCGCTAATAGAAGAATATCAGTTTTTATGTACAAGTCATGATATTCCCCCATATTCTTTATCTTTAAAGATGTCCAAACATGTTGAGCATAGGCATAGGCATCATCAGAGATCTCCTCTCGATTTAAATCATCAAAGAAGGCCTCTTTAGAGGGTAAGCTCGTTTCTTCAAACTTGGTAGCACAATCCATATAAGAATAGGGGTAAACACCCTTTCTAGTCACTAAATCCACTTGATCACTTGTAAAATGTTCTTGGGTGATACGAAACTGATTGGATTCCAAACTAGAACTTAGTTTCTCAATAGAGGCAGGTAAGAATTGAAGAGAATCTATAAACTGTAAACTTCCTAGGCTGAATGTAATATATTGCTGCATATTGCTACTGATGCATTCAATCCTCTTTCCTTTAAATTCACCGATCCCCTGCATAATTAAATGTCCATCATACCCCTTTAAATTATGAAACACAACGGGTATGCGTCATCTTATCTTGTAATTCAGATTACAATTAGGATGGGCTGCACCTCTGTACTTGGAAGTTAAGTGGCAATGGTCTCTCACACGCTTTTCTCCTAAAGCCTTGTTACAAATATGGCAGAGAGTAGCATTTTCAAAGTTTTCACGATCTTCAGCAGTAAAATTCATTTTCATATTTTCTCTCAGTATTCTCTGAATCTCTTCTTCTTCTTGAATAAGGGCTTTCAAAAAATGATGAATCACATCTTCACCCCTATAGATAACAGGTCCTTTAAAGGTTTTTCCATCAGGCCC
Source organism: Amaurobius ferox (assembly GCA_951213105.1). NCBI lineage: Eukaryota > Metazoa > Arthropoda > Arachnida > Araneae > Amaurobiidae > Amaurobius > Amaurobius ferox. The sequence continues at coordinate 58,289,559 of OX578138.1, read as the reverse complement.
AATAATAATATAGGCAAAACCACAAGGAGCATGATGAGATAAGATACTCTCATGTGAAACAGAAGGGGTATTCTCACATATATCCACTTTCATTAGGAAAGACTCAAAGTCTGCGTATACCACAAATGGTACACGCATTTGCATGTAAATACTTTGAAATTTCAAAATCTTGTCATTGTCACTGGGAAACTCCACTCTCTGTAGGCCATATTGACTACATAATTCAATATGCTTCTTTAAACGAGCTTCAAATGAAAATCGCTGTAAACAGTAGTCACAAAAATATTGCTTCTCTTTATGTTTTCTTATACTGTATAAAAGTTTGCTCATACTTCTAATACAACAGTAATGAGACTGCTCATCATTACTAATAAGCAGTAAATTACAGTGTTGTTCTCGTCTATTAGATGATATATAGAGCGGAAACACCTTCTTATCTTCATATCCAAAGACATTCAGGCTCACATTATTATTATTTCGCTCAAATAATTTAACTTGGTGTAAAGGAGTGGGAAACTCGATTCCATCCAGATTCAACTTGCATTCATGCTCGGTATATTTGCTGACACGAGATGCATTCTTATAAACTGGATAAAGTTCTGCTAAGATGGACCACATAAAACATTTCTGATCACTATTTTCCACATTTATAATAGCTTTCTTGGCTAATAATTCTTTAGGTAGCGGGATATAGCTTGAAGCAGCCAGAGGATCATATGTCCCAACATCAATCATGAGTTCCTCGATTCTCTCTAAGACCCAACCGCTACCACGGCCTTCATAGGTTTCGAACGATGTTAACACTTTTGCAAAGGCAGTATCCATATTAGAATCCAAATCTTCTTCTGTAATGTTTTTCATACAAGAACTTCTGAAATAGTTTATACAGTATTCCTGTTCTCCTCCAGATCGGAAACGAGTAAAACGGCAACATACATTTATGTACCATATAATACTACGTTTCAAAGCAATTTCCTTTAGCACCACTTGTTTTATCTCAATTCTATGAGAATCCAAAAAGGTAAGTAAATCTTTTTCAGCATGACCAGCAATTTTATAAACAGTCACAGTACCGTTTAAGGCTTGTTTGCAGGGTTTCTTAGTCGCTTTCTTCTTCTTTTTCTTCATACACGGAGCATCTAATCTTTTTCTTTTATTGCCTCGCATAGGCTTATCACCATGAATTGACCGTTCATGAATCTTCTCATGACGTATCAGATCATCTTTTCTTACAAAAGCCGCCTTACACAATTCACATATGTAATCCTTCATTCCATCATGAATCCTCATATGGCGCACTAAACTTCGTTTTGCCATGAAGCTCTTCGCACAACTAGGACACACCTGTAAAAAATAAAATGCAAGACTTTAGTATAAACACGCTATTCTCGGTAACAATGTAATACATTTCAGATGTATATATATATATATATATATATATATATATATATATATATATATATATATATATCATTACAAATGTATATAAATTAATCGCTAATCCATTATACTACCCCCATTAGAAATAATAAAATTCCTGAATTAAAGAATATATCCAGATACAAGACATTTCATGTAAGATCCCAAGAAGAGTAAGTAGTAAGATAAGAAGTAAGTAGTAAGAAGAGTAAGATAAGAATGGATGTTAAGCTAGTACAGACTGAGAAGAGACTGAAAAAATTACTTGCATCACCAGCCTTACACTCCTTCAAAATATTTAATGAAGATCTGGTAGCAGTTCATATGCATAAGACTCATTTGAAACTGAATAGACCCATCTATGCAGGTTTTTCAGTACTGGACTTGAGTAAAACACTTATGTATGAGTTTCATTATGATTTTATTAAGAAGATGTATGGAAGCCGAGCCGAATTGCTTTTCACAGACACCGATTCCCTGTGCTATGAAATTGAAACAGAGGATATTTACAAAGATTTTGAAAGTTATGAAGACCATTTTGACTTTTCGGATTATCCTCCAACACATCCACTACATTCCAATAAGAATAAAAAAAGGATTGGAAAAATGAAAGACGAGTTGAATGGAACTCCTGCCGTGGAATTTGTAGGCCTAAGATCGAAAATGTATAGCCTAAAAACACCCTTCACGGATAAAAAGACTGCTAAAGGTGTTAATAAGAATGTTGTAAAAAAACACATCCGTCATGAAGATTATTATAATTGCCTAACAAGGCGAAGATATAATAGAGTGGAGCAATTTAAAATTGCAAGTAAAGACCATCAGATGTATACTGTGAAGCAAATTAAAATGGGCTTATCCCCCTATGATGATAAGCGTCATATCTTGAAGGATGGTATCAAGAGCCTAGCATACGGTCATTATCAAATTTAAATGAGCAGACCATGCTAGATTGAATTGTGGCGGTGTATCCTATACACCGGGTGGAGGTGGGACCACAATTTAAAAAAATATATATATTTCTAACAACACCTAATTTATGAAAGAGACCTTATCCCATTTAGATTGTTGAAAACAGGTATCTATGATTATTTAAAATTTTGAAATCGAAGGCCGAAATGGTTGAGGAAACACACCCCTCCCATACACCCGATTCACGCGATTCTGCTACTTTGAAAACACCAATTCACGCGATTCTGCTACTTTAAAACACCAATTCATGCGATTCTGCTACTTTAAAACACTAATTCACGCGATTCTACTACTTTAAAACACTAATTCACGCGATTCTGCTACTTTAAAACACTAATTCACGCGATTCTACTACTTTAAAACACTAATTCACGCGATTCTGCTACTTTAAAAACATGTTTTTGTTAGTTTTTTACAAGTAAAAAGTATGTTTTTGTGAAAAAACGTTAAAAAACAGCACAAGTGTGAAAACCTATGTTAATTCCCATAGAGAAAACGGCACAAGTGTGGTTTTTGAAAAGTAGAAAACTTACATTTGCGAAAAAATATAAGAAAAAAACTTGCATTTACGAAATTTTGTTAGTAAAAATCACGTTTTTGTGAAAAAAAAGTTAAAAAACAGCACAAGTGTGAAAACCTATGTTAATTTCCATAGAGAAAACGGCACAAGTGTGGTTTTTGAAAAGTAAAAAACTTACATTTGCGAAAAAATATAAGAAAAAAACTTGCATTTACGAAATTTTGTTAGTAAAAATCACGTTTTTGTGAAAAAAAGTTAAAAAACAGCACAAGTGTGAAAACCTATGTTAATTTCCATAGAGAAAACAGCACAAGTGCGGTTTTTGAAAAGTAAAAAGCTTACATTTGCGAAAAAATATAAGAAAAAAAAAACTTTACGAAATTTTTAAAACATTAACACTTAAAAAAAAGAAAAAGAAAAAAAAAATCATCTGATCCATCCTAACCTTTGACTGACATCATGGAACGTCACGTGCTGGTGGAAGCTCCACCCCTGCTCATGAGGTGCGCCTATGCTTTAACATGGGAGAACTAGCACCGCAATTTCCCCATGTTAAAGTATAGCACCGCGTGAGCCAGAACCCCCTTATATTCCCTACTAACAGATATGCTAAAGATGGGTTTTTTTGTACATAACGTAGTTTATGCATAGTTTTCGATTAAAATCTTTCAATATATATATATATATATATATATTAGAGTATCCTAATTTTAGGAAAATTTTAGACCATATAATCATTATGAAATTGTTGAACTTTAGGATGAGAATAAACTAGGTTTACTTTCCAATCTATATTTTAAAGTAGCAAGTGAATGCCAGACTCATCCCTACAGATCATTATTCTCACGACAACTGTATTAAAACTATCGCAAGTTATCCGAATTTTCCTGTATCATCGAATTGCCAGAGTTTCCGTTACGTGCCAGGATATATGGAAGACCTGAAGAATAACTGCAAATCGTTGAAATATTTCTTCTCTACCATGAAGAAAAAGTATTCTCTTCTCTGAGTTAGATGTTTTAAGAACTGTAAGTTCACTGAGTGTATGATCTTTGTGTCACGACTCAGTTTAATGGTTTAATTCAGTTGATGTCTTTATATTACATTACCCGACATACTCTTTCCTGGCCACTCAAACAACTGCTGTAAGTCCTAGGGCCAGCCGAGAGGTCTGGGTCTTCGACAACCCGGCATAGAAATGCAACACCATGAAGTTTTGGCCGTATAATTATGAAAATTGCTAGACTAACGCAGTTGGCCGATGTATGCAGATGATCTGAAATGCAAGTAGGTCAGGTGATTAGAGAGCGGAATAAAAGGAATGGAAACGGCAGATGAGCCAACAGTTGTTACTGTCTGTCGCCTACGGAAACCAATTTCCCGAGCTGTTTTTCGTTGCAGAAGACACTTGTTGTTGAAGAGATGCCCTGCTGACGACGCTGATGGCTGGGTAGTCGTACCGGCGTATCGCCGCTGAAACACATGTAGATGCGTCCAATGTGCAAAGGATTTGTAGAAGATGGATTGCAGAATGGCATGTGAACCATCGCAATGATACAGGTCCATTTAGACGTACGTTAGCGCGCGTTGATCAATGCATTAGAAGGCATGCAGTGGTGTCCCCACAAAAGACGACTGTCGACATTTTGCAGAATTTGCAGGGTACATTGGATATTTCAATATCAACGAGAACGATTTCTCGACGATTGGCCGAAAGCGACTTTCCCTCGAACTGTCCTTTACGAAGATTTTCATTGACGACAAAACATCGACATGAGAGATTTCAATGCTGTCGATCCCGAGTCTTATGGATGACTGGATGGGACAAGGTGGTGCTCAGCGGTGAGTTTCGGTTCTGTTTGTCGAATGGCAGTCGCCGTGTTAGAGTCTGAAAGTGATGTGGAAACAGATCCAATTCTTGTATTTGTAAATAAGTATATAGTAACTCATCAAATTTCGTCAAATTTTCTGTAGAAATTAAAAATAGTTTACATTAAAGAGACAAAACACTAATTATGGATTTTAGTTTAATTAATAAAACGGGTGATTTTCGGAACTACTTTTAAGAAAATAAAAATTAAACTTGATGGCTAATGTGAACTCGACTAGAATAGAGAGCAACTAAAAACACCGAAAAATGAAATGAAAATAATTAATAAAGGAAATAAACAAGTATACCAGTTTGAGAAGCAATTTTCTTCTTCTTAAATGAACACTGTTCCGCGAACTATTTTTTGAAAAATGAGACATGACACGTTTCTTCATTCTATTCAAAAGAGAAACGTCTACTTGTATCTAAAACTGTAGTTAAAACTGTCAAAAATGAATTATGGATTTTTGTTTTTATCCAGATTTAAACAAAGTTTTGCAATTTTAAACATGATGCTGCAAAGAAAATTAGTTCTTTTCATATTTATCGCGTTTCAGATTTTAATTGGACATCTCTTTATATTTGCATTTGTGAGGAAAGATTAAAATCATTTCTTGAATTTTTATTTCTTTGATGTTGTTTGCATTAATTCCTGTTTTAATTAACTTGTATATCAGAAGTCTATAGAAAATGAAGGATTGTGAATTATTCAGAAGAAAAGGCGTCAGAAAATATGAAACATTCGCATTATGGGTGGTCACGAAAACTTTTTATAGCAATTCCAAAGCAGTTAACTACACTGGCAGTAAGTCTTTGTAACAAGAAAGAGAAATCAACAACTTTTTCAGTAGCATGTGATGAGTGATGGAATAGTTGAAAATACCGTGCAATTCTGGAGTAAAGTTGTTAAGTGCTCGTTTATTTGACAAAAACACGTAATGAATACTATTTTACAAAAAAAAAGTGTAATTGCGTATATTTTTTAAGTTATTTGAATATGCGTTTATACTACTTACTAAGAATAAATATGGACTATGGACTAGTTTAAAAGTCACAATCGAACGATTGCTTCTCAATCTTAATGGTAAAAACCCACAAAAAGCGTGGCAAGAAATGGCTATTGATTATCTTGCTTTAATACATTCATACCATCAGATGGAAATTTACGATGTTCCGGCCTGTAGGCTGATATATTTTGCCACCTAGTCTCGTGAAACATAACATCTGAAAATGAGTACATAGAAACATTTTAAATCTTTATTAAAAATATGAAAGGAACATACTAACCTTAACAATATATAGCAGTAGTATATCAGTCCTTATATTTTGTAATATAATTATCTAAACACTACATATAAAACAAAACTACTGTTTCAGCAATGAAAAAATATCGCACTTTTCATTTCAAAAGTGTTAATAAAACTCTGAGTCACAATTAAGTACACTATTAATGTCCGCGGGCATTCTGTCAATAAGTAATTAAAAACAATTCGCTTTACATGGAATATCTACTATAATAAAATACAATAATAAAAGACTCAATCACTGTCTGTGTAGTCACAACACAAAATGAGGTTTATAATATCCCTTGTTGTAAATAAGTTAAAAATGAGTCCAATATCCAGCTTCGTTTTCAGTATCTGATGTCACATTTAACGTAGAACTCCAGAGCACTGCTCTTTATATGTAGTTTGGAACATAGTGATTTTTATCAATAAATATATCTTTGTAATATAACATAATATTAGTCATTGCATTTTAGCAGTTTAATACTTAAACATGAAACATCATATATAAACGAAACATTAGTAACTCTAATCAATAAAAAATATCACGCTCTTCATCACCAAAAATATACCTCTTTAAACTGTATCAAAAATTAATTAATGTTCTAATTGGTAAACCTTAAGTATTCAGAACAGTGATGACTCATCATTTTGAAAACAGGTGAAGAGCTACAGGAAACAGAAAAATAAAACTCTTTTAGCTTCATCTTAATTGATCCCCCCCCCCTTTTTTTTTTGCTTTCCAGTGTTACAATTAGTATTTCTATAACTTTTGTCATTTTTAAAGAACATCCCCCTTCCTCCCGTTCAGTAACATTGTTATTTTAAATAATTTGTTTTATCTTTAATGAATATATTTTATTTCTTAATGTACATTATTTTTAGGCACAATTTCCTTTTTCGTTAATTTAAATTGCTGAAATGTTTAAGAAATAGGTCCCCAAAATTCTCAATATGGCACTAACCACATGTCGAAATATATTTTTATCATCGTCTTGAGAAAAACAAGAAAATGGCGCCTTCGAATTGTATAAAATAATATTAACAGAACACATAATTTTATTCCATATCACAGCGTATAACAGGTGACACAATAAAATCTATAATCCCCAATTGTTATTATTACAAAAATTCTATAATCTCCTGTTGTTATTCTTTTCCTAAGGGATGACATCGAAAAGTCGCCAAATAACACGCAGTCAATCAATGTAACGTCAGGATTGGCGTTTTATCACACATTCAGAAAATTATCTGATGAAGCCGTTGGCAAAGAAATCTGCTATCGCGTCAAACCCATTAAATCTATAATCCCCAATTGTTATTATTACAAAAATTCTATAATCTCCAGTTGTTATTCTTTTCCTAAGGGATGACATCGAAAAGTCGCCAAATAACACGCAGTCAATCAATGCAACGTCAGGATTGGCGTTTTATCACACATTCAGAAAATTATCTGATGAAGCCGTTAGCAAAGAAATCTGATATCGCGTCAAACCCATTAAATCTATAATTCCCAATTGTTATTATTACAAAAATTCTATAATCTCCAGTTGTTATTCTTTTCCTAAAGGATGGCATCGAAAAGTCGCCAAATAACACGCAGTCAATCAATGCAACGTCAGGATTGGCGTTTTATCACACATTCAGAAAATTATCTGATGAAGCCGTTGGCAAAGAAATCTGCTATCGCGTCAAACCCATTAGCAAATAACATACGTGACGTTCTGGGTCTTTTGATTGGCCTGAAATGTATTGGTAAATGTGTTGGTAAATCTGCCACTGATTCCAGGATCTAGACTGGCCGACAGGGGAGGAGATTGGCAAGCAATAAAAATAAGAAGTAAAAAAAAAAATCATGTTGTAGAGTAGTATCTTTACGAACGTATGAGCACACCTATATTTTTAATACTAAAAACTATATTTTACAGCTTATTTTTATCTTTTATATATAAAAAAAAAAGGTCTCGATCCATTTTAATATTAAAAACATGATTTTATAGCTAAATAAGGCCTTTTTTACATTTTGACCAAATTTTTAACTTTTTTTTAGATAAATGCGTGAAAAAGAGATCAAAGATAGTCCGCCCCATTATGGGGCTACCTTATTTTGAGAGTTATGAGGGGACCGTTAGTCCCCCCATACATAGGTAAATTACGGTGAAAAAAGGATGAAATTAAATAAAATGCGTGAAAAAAAAGGAGGACTTCTAAAATGAATCCTCTAAATAAACTTTAAAAGAGATCCTAAAATAGGATTACAAAGTGACTCAAAATATATCGAAACGCGTCCGTAATTTACGGACGTGTTTTATAGAGTTGAAGATCATAAAATTATCATCTTGATAGTATTAATAATTTTGAAGTTATAATATAAATTTTTTTTAGAAGAAGATGTTAAAAAAAAAAAAAAAAAAAAAAAAAGCATATTTCCATACTTGGAAAATCACATAAAATATAATTACTTTTTTTCAATAAAAGTAAGTTGTATACAATCTTTACTAAATTTTTTCTCTCCACCAAAATCATAATATGACTTAATATTCTTACTAAGTTTTTTAAGATCTTTATCATTATAATTACTTAAAAATGCTGTTCCAGTATCACCGTTTGATTCTATAAATCTTGCTATTACACTAATTCCTTTCTTTTCTAGAGATTTTTTAATCTTATAAAGATCCATTTATTTAGAATTATTTTTTAACTCTACTCTAAAATATATTAAGCTTTCTCTAATATGTATTTATTGTCACCTAAATATAAAAATATATATCTTCCTTTATTGATTTTATTTATCGATCTATTAGAAAGTTGTCCATGTTTATTCGAAAGGTAATACTCTTTTTCTTCAGCTTCTACAATTAACTTTACGATTGCTGTACCTGCAATCATATTTTTAATTTTTTTCAATGATATCAGATCATATTTTCCAGGATATATATCATCTAATACATATGTTTGACGATAACCACTCAGACTATTGAACTCTTCCATTTATTAGTAAACATTTTTTAAGACTTAAAAATACTGTCCCATATTGTAATATGGTCTTCAGAGTTATTATATACCTTATTACTAAATCTTCTTAACATCAGGGGTAAATTTATATTATCTTCATCATACCATATTTCATTTATTCTAGGTAAAAATATTAATTCAGTTAAAGATGTAATATCGTTTTCTCTACAATATAATTTATTTAAATTAGTTAAATTTTTTATACCTTCAAGAGATGTAATATCGTTTTCACTACAATCTAATACTTTTAAATTTATTAAATTTTTTATTCCTTCAAGTGAAGTTAATCTATTATCTTCACAATATAATTCTTTTAAATTAGTTAAATTTTCTATTCCTTCAAGTGACATTAATATATTTCTATCACAATATAATTTATTTAAATTAGTTAAATTTTCTATTCCTTCAAGTGACATTAATTTATTTCCTCCACAATATATTTTTTTTAAATTAGTTAAATTTTCTATTCCTTCAAGTGAATTTAATCTATTATCTTCACAACATAATTCTTTTAAATTAGTTAAATTTTTTATACCTTCAAGAGATTTTAATTTATTTCCCCTGCAATTTAATGTTTCTAAATTAGTTAAATTTTCTATTCCTTCAAGAGATTTTAATTTATTTCCTTCACAATTTAATGTTTCTAAATTAGTTAAATTTTCTATTCCTTCAAGAGATTTTAATTTATTTCCTTCACAATATAATTCTTTTAAATTAGTTAAATTTTCTATTCCTTCAAGAGTACAATTAAATATAAAAATAGATTTCACTTCAGTAGGATTCTCTATATTTAAGAAAGACATAGTTTTTTTTTCCATACCATTATTATATGTAACATCCATTTATATAGAAACATTTTTATTAAATATTTATTTATCATCTTTGTTAGTTAATTGTCTCAAAATTGTCACACACTCTCTCAAGACTGATTTAACTTCATATATCTCTTCAATAATTTTCTCTTGGTAAGGTTCTATTTCGTGATGACCAAACTTTTTATTTAATTCACTCATCTGTATTGCTTGTATTTTTTTCCAATGAACATTAAAAAAGTGATCAGGTAATAGCTCAAATTTATATTTAATCAAATAACAAAAATCTAATTTATACATAAATTCTTCTATAAAATTTTCACTAAATGTTTGATATCTAGTTATATACAGCCAATTTAAATCATCTTTTAATTCTCTCATGGTATCTTCTGTAAGATTTTGAAATATTGATACTTTATATAAATCTAAATTATCAGAAAATTTTACGATAAATTCGTTACTTAAAGTTTGATATTGAGATATGTTTACCCAATCTACTTTATCTTTACATTTTTCTATAAAATCTTCTGATAATTTTTGATATCTAGAAATTTTACACCAATCATCAGGTTGAGCAAATTCTTCAATAAAAGATTCAGACAGTGTTGAATATTGTAAAACTAAATCCCAATTTACATGATCTTTAAGATTTCTAATTACATCTTCAGATAAATTATTTCTAGAAAATTCATTCCAATCAATATCCATTTATTAGAAAGAAATTTTTTCAATATGCATATAAGGTTTTAAAGCGTTACCATCACATTTTATCTTTAATGTGATGATATCATCACGTTTACCATAAGCAAAACAGGTTACTGTATCTCTATTAACATTTAAAATTTCCTTACCATTGATTTCCAGTGATATCAGTGGACTTTTATCATATATATATATTTACTTTCTACTGTATCATATATATCTATATATATAGAAATTTTCATATACATATCGGTAGATAATCGCATCTCTTGATCCAGTAATTTTGAGCTCATCATGTTGAAATTTACTTTTTTATAATCCCCATCTGTATGAAAATCATCTTGTATAGTAACCCAGATATCTCTATTATCTAAATATATTTTATTGACAGCATCGTTATCATTTTCAGGTTCAGAAACATTCGTAATTATTTTATTTTTTGCATCAAATTTATCATTCTGTAATATTAACGAATTTTTTTCAAAATATCTTTTATTCACAACATTTTTTTCATCTTTAGGATCTGCTACATTTCCTATTCTTTTTCCTTTTGCATCGTAAGGTTTACCTTCTAAAGTATGTAAATTTGTATCATTTAATTCTTTTATTCTCTTACCTGTTTCTTCAGTAAAGGTTAAAAAACCCTCATCATATTTAGTTTTTATAAGATCTCTCAATTCATGATGATTATTCTCTATTTTATTCAAAACAAAACTTTTAGTGGTTAAATCTAAATCATCTATAGGATTTTCACAATTTTTTAAAATTCTATTTTCCATATCATAATTTCCATCATCCATTAATTTAAAACCTATACCTGGAGGTCCAATAGGTCCTTCTTTCATTTGATCATCATTAGGTGGATAATAAGCACTCATTTATTTAATTTTAAGATTTTAAACTCTTAACCATTGTTATAGTTTTATTTTTTAAATTTATAAAACATCTCTTTCTTTCTTTAAAAATAAAATAAAACTTATATTCCTTTTGACTATTCGTTATCCAATTAAATTCAATATCTAAATTATTTAAATCGGTATAGTTTTCATGATTTGATGAGTCAAAAGGAAAAATAGGATACAGATTACCAAAATTTTCCTTATTTATCAAAGGTCCTGTTTCTGTATTATTATCGTAAAATCCTTCATGTAAAAGAGCTTCATACACTCTACTATAATCTTTATTGGCAAAATTTGTTTTATAACGCATAAGAGGAACTTGTTTATTATTAATCATCAACCAGCATTCTGCCATATCTATATTATGAAATATCATATTATTTTTTTCATAATTACTATCTCTTTCAATATATTGAGGAATAACATAGACACTTAAAACTTCATCTGACGCTGTAGTTGCTGTCACAGATCCACTGTTGCTTCTATAGGGGCCTACCATCTTAAATCTATATCGATCCCAATTTACCTCTATATCTTTATTAGATAGATATGATTCCAGAAACAAGCTTTCTGCAGAATTTTTTAATTCTATATAAGGTAAATGCAAGGTCAAACCTTCAACTACTACCTTATAATTTTCGTTTCTTATATTAGTATATATCATATTTTTATTTTCATTTCTTTGAATTTCCATTTTCACTTCAAAACCTGAAATTATCTTTTCATATTCTCTAAAGAAATCGATTATATCTTTTAAAGGTGTCCATATTTTAATGACATTGCTATCTTTCGTTAGTTCCCATCTCTTTACGAATCCTTCGTTATAATCTTTATTCATTTTCAAATTATTAAAAAATTCAGTTATTTTAGTAGTATCTTCTAAAGTACCATCATATTTGAACTCATTACGGTCAGCTGAATCAGATGTATCTAGATAAAAAAATTCATTTTGAGCTTGTGATGTTACATAATCAGGAGTATAATGAATTAATCTTAAAACATGATTCATGATTGAAAAATTTGACTGTGTATTTGATTCAATTTCGGTATCTCCTATATGTACTTTTAAAGTTTTGATAAAACCTCCACCATTTACCAGACTCACATTTTCGTTTCCAATGGATGATTTATCATTTTTTGTAATTTTTAATTTTTGTTCAAGATATCCTCTAGAATATAAAATTTTTGCTTTAGTATCATTAATATGAAAAACATAGGTAGCATTCTCATCTGAACTATGTTCTTTTGGATGAATTTCTCTTAATTCATAGCTTTTAATGTGATCATTATAATAATAATGAGTATCACTTAAATCATAAATCATTTATTTAGGAAGAATTTTTAAACCACCTCCTTTCTTTTTCATAGAAAATATTTCATTTAATATATTCTTAGGTTTCAATAAAACCTTTAAAAATCCTTGTATTTTTTTTACTTTTTCTATATAATCTATTCATTTATTTAAGAAGAAATAAAATTAAATTCTACAGCTCCTTAATTTAAATCTATTAATTCACCTTTTTGATTAGTAATCCTCATTTTTATTCTTTCAACAGGATCTACTTTAACAGGAAAATATATCCAATTATTAAATTCTTTTGAAATTATACTACCTGGAGGGTTTTTATTAGTGAAAGAATATATGACTTCTGAATTATATTGATTTATTAAAGATCCTTTTACAACATCACAGTGAATATAAATATTATCATTTCCATTAGATATATCAGCAATATGTTCACCTTCAATCTCTGTTTCTTCATCATAACTTCCATATGTCGGTTTTAAAAAGCCTATAATTTTATGAAAGTTACTTTTTGTAAAATCAATTACCCAACCATTTTTCAGTTTAATAGATATTCTTTGTCTTGCTTCAATAATACCAAATTTGACAGGTGGATCCTCACCGAATATTTTCATCATATACTCATTTAATCCTCTTATAGTATAATTACCATTTGATACAGTAATTGTTATATCTGTGCCTAATGTATACAATCTAAATATGTTATTTCCATAATTCTTACTTATATTAAACCAGGAAACTTCCATAGAGAATGAGTGTAAAGCTAATTTTTTTATTTTAAGAGGTGTAATAAAATTTACAGTAAATTCCTCTGATCTCTCATGACCTTCAGATTTTAATATTATCATTTATACATAACAAAATTTTCATTATAGTCACTAGGTTTTTGTGTAGGAAATGATTTGAGAACATTTTTAGGTGATATACCTTTATTCCTTTCTCTTATATATTTCATACAAAATATACCACATTTCACAGATGAAGGTTTCTGTAAAAAACTATCATTATAACCTATTTTTTTATTAGATGTAACAAGAAATGATTTAATATTTTTAGGAATATAGTCCTTCTTCATATTGTCATATTCACCAAACGGATCAAAATATTCCACATATTTATATTTAGGATCATTATAATAACAAACCCAATGAGTTCCGGGACCTGTTGATACATCTAAATTAATGATTCCATTTTCAAATTTTCCTATTGTTTTAGGTAATAAATCGGAGGTAAACACACCTCTAAATCCTTTTTCATTTTTCATATTTTCTTTAATCATTTTGTCGCTAATTCCCACTGTTGATATATTCCCTTTCCAAGTTTTTTTTTTTCCCAGATCCCTTTTTTTGCATAGCTGAACTAGCTAATCCAGATAAAGTACCTGATGCTAATGCTGTACCTGCAAATTTAGCAGCGGTTATTAAAGAGGGTATAAGTGCTGCTAGAAATGGTAAAAATCCTCCATTTTTATCTAATTGAGTTTTACTAATTGTAATTCTTTTTTTATCATTAATATGATTAATTTGAGTTTTAGTTAAATACATCTCATGATTTGGAGTTTTAGATATATTTATTTGTAATGTTACTTCTACTTTATTTCTAAAAGCTGATTTAAGTTTATTTTTCTGACCTTCACTCAAATAAACTTTATATTTTATCATTTATTAACAGAGAAATTGTTTATGATATCGTTGTACATCATTATAAGTCATTTCTTTATTTTTTAATAACATATCTAACAATAAAGCTACTTGATTATACAATTTCTTTGATTTACTTCCGTTACATATTTTTTCTGTTAAATTTGATAATACATTCAATCCTTTACCTACCTTCATTTCTTTACTACTTCGAATCATATTTAAGGCGACGCTTCAGTTAGCTTTCATGCCCATGTTAACCTATGGGGGAAGTTCTTCGCTAATTACACATTAGCAAATGAATAATTTAAAATTCTGTTTTTTGCACATGATTGTAGACAGGAAGGAATGGAGTTAATTTGTCAAAATTTCTTAGATAAAACATCACCTTCATAATTGCTCTATAAAAATGAACTATTAAACGTTTCACAATTTAAAAAACAGCGTTCAATAGCTTATACTTCTGGTTTCTTTTTAAGATTTTTTTTAGATTTTTGAATTAATTTGGGATTAATATATTGGAATAGTAAATCGTGTTTCAACTGCTGAAACTTCCGATTTTCAACGTTAGCCACACCTCCCATCCTTCCAGGGGAAAAATGGGGGTGAAAGTTCTTGGTGTGGAGATTTGAGGGGTGGGTGGATGATTGACTGGTTTCGGGGAAATGAACGAAGGGGTATATTGTTGTGTTTAGCAGGTGTCTTTTGACTTTGGTCCAGAAAAGAAAAAGTCCTTGGTTTCGTTCCATTTTGTTGTATCAGTACAGATAATTCGGCTCGCGCTGGTTTACTGTTTTTCTTATTGCATATATTTGTTCCATACTTATTTAATGTAAATATTATATTAATTGCAGTCTTTTAGGTCACCGGGGGCTTCTGGATTGTAAATAATTTGTTATAGTATGTATAAAATTTTGGTGAACTAGTCACATTTTTCTCATCAAAAATCCTGCTTTGATGAATTCTGTCCCGTAGTTGAATTTATGAGTAAAGATTTAGTCTTGGGATAAAGGCTGCACCAAATTTCGACAAATTTTTTGGGTAGCTTTTGGAATAGCCCCACTTAAAATTGAGTCCATGTTTCAAGTTAAATATTAATAAAAAAAACCCGCACAGTTAAACCTTTTATAGACATAGCATTATGCAGACAATGTTTTTCCGCAAATTTATTTGAAGGAAATGATATCATGTATATAACAAAATCTTTAAAACCAGTGTGTTTATGTAGCGCAGAAGTCTTTTTATTAATTTTTTTCCCGATTTAAATAATAAAGAAATGCATATTAAACAAAATTTATCGAAATTGCATTTTTGACTGGATTATATCAAATACGATCTTCAGGTTTAAAGATTGAGGGGATTATTGATATTTTCAATTTATTATGTCATCTGTTTTTCTTAGTAAACGTAGTGTAGATAATCTTCTACTAATACACAGGTATATCTACTAATATAAGAGAATATAAGTAGTACGGGTATATGTCTTCCCATACAATTTTGCGCTTTCATTTTGACATACATTAATTCAATTTCACATTTTTTGTAAATTTGTTTACGAAAGGGACTAGGATGTTTTATTCTTCAGAACTGCCTGTGAAGATAACTTTGAATAGCAAAAAGATACAATCTGAAACAGACTATATGTGAAAATTTCGTACTCACAGATTGTGATAATCGTTGAGACTTTAAAATTGATGCAAGGATGATAGATCGTTAAATAGAAATAAAGTGTATAATTTAAGCTTTTTAATATTCACTATTTTAGGAACGCCGCACACCACTGGGGTATTTTAATATTCAATTTGGCGAAGTTTATATATTAAATTCAGGTCGGACCGGGCCGTGTCAAAATAAATAAAAAAGCTTAAAATAAATCAAAACCGTAAAAGAAAAATTTGAAATTGCATATGAAACAAAATTCTCAATTAATAAAGTTCATTTGTTTTCGATAAAGTTTTCAAATATAATAAATTATTGTACTATTGTGATAATTTTAAAAATATCACCGCTGAATGTATCGCATTTTAGAGATGTTTAAATAAAATTGCATCGCAGTTGGAAAGTGTTGTTGTTGTTGAAACCCAGACCGTCCGACCTACCAGAAAGGTGTAAGGTAAATGTTTGGACGGTCGGGAAGTGCCACCCAATTTAGACCGGAACCCAGTGGGGGAGGCATCCACAGAGACCGTACCCTCCTTCCCCTACCACCAACCTCTCGGAAGGACTTTCGGACCCACATGTTTAACGTGATCGTACTCCGCATGAACACGGCGGCAGTTTTGGCAGTGGCTGGAATCGAACCCGGGCCTACCGAGTGCAACTCCAGCGCGCTAACCAATGGGCTACCGCGCCCCGCAGTTGGAAAGTGTTGAGACCCAGACCGTCCGACCTACCAGAAAGGTGTAAGGTAACTGTATGGACGGCCGGGCAGTTGGAAAGTGTGTCATAATCAATGATTTATACGTGATTGATCTTTCTTGCTAAATCTTTTCCGATTTGAATAATAAAGATATGTCTGTAAAATAAATTTCATTGACATTGCATTTTTGACTGGATAATATCAATTACTGTCTTCAGGTTTAAGCATCATTATTATTGATATTTTCCATTTATTATGCCATTGTTTTATTATGATAAAAAATGTTGAAACTCATATATTGTATGTTGTGCGAGTAATCTTCTACAAAGGCACGAGTATATCTTCTAATCTACGAGAATATAAGTAGTACAGGTATATTGGCATATATTTAGACATATATTGGCATATTGTGTAATCAGTTACGGCCTTCTGGTATAAAGATTACGGAGATTATTGATATTTTCAATTTATTACGTCATCTGTTTTTCTTTGGCAATGATTTTTGAAACTCATATTGTAATACGGGTAATCTTCTAACACACGGACATATCTTCTAATCCACGACACTATAAGGGGTTACGACATTATTACGGGTGTATATTCCCATATAATTTTAGCACTTTCATTTTGGCATATACTAGAATCAATTACTGCCTCCAGGTTTAAAGATTACGGGTTTATTGATATTTTCAACTTGTATATGTAATCTACTAATATAGGGTATATCTTCCAATATTTGCGAATATAAGTAGTAAGGCTCCCATACAATTTTAACGCTTTTATTTTTCATATATTGAATCAATTTCATATTTTTTGTTAATTTGCTTGCAAACGGGGCCAGGATGTTTTATTCTTCAGATCCGCCCGTGAAGATAATTTTGTATAGCGAGAACAGAAATTCTCTAACTTTTTTTTAGGGGCATTAAATTAAATATTTTAACAGAATATTTTGATTAACAATGTCATTTAGTATAACTATAGTAATTTGCGCATGATTGCAAATTTTAAGTTTCTTTATATTATACTAGCAGCGAATACCGCTCGGGATTTACCATGCAAAACTGTGAAAAAAATTACACCTAAACATATAGGGCCGTGAATCTTATACATTGTTTTGTCACTGTGAAAGATGTAAATTCATTGCATTATGTAAGAAAAAAATCTGATGTGGGCAACACATGACTTTCCTTATATAATGTAATGAATTTAATACTTTTACAGTAAAAAAAAAAGGTTTTTCTTATAGTAGATACTAATATTCCTTCCAAGATATTGAATTTTCGACAATTGGTCGTCATTTTCATTGATTTAGCGTCATTTTTATCCATTTGGCGAGATTTTCGTTAATTTGGCAACATTTCAAAAAGTCGTCAAGTTGGCGATATTCCGCCAAAATCTCGCCAAGCGTTATGCACTAAGAAATAAGTTATTTTTACAGCAGATAAATGACTATTGGCGTTCAAATATAAAAGTATTACTCAAAGTATCTTTTTTCTTGAATGGAACGAGCTAGATCCACGAGAATGATGTCACCCAATTTATCGCGTGGTATTACATATGAAAAGTGAACTTGTTTCTTAATAAGAAATATTTTTTTTTTATTTTATATGACTTTTTGATAATTTTTCTGAAAAATGTGCAATATCTCGAGAACGATTCATGTCATCGTTCTGAAATTTATATCAATCGTTTTCTAATGAAAAATTACATAAGAAATGTCTATTTGCGTAACTTTATTAGCGGTTTTGATTCTTTGACGATTTTTTCAAATTTTCACTCGAAAATTTAGGGGGGTTCTGAGGATTTGATTGCGTATAAAAACAATAAGCTTCCAGTGTTTACGGATTGCGATTTTTATACCAAATTTCGTTCGAATCGGTCCATTTGTTGTTCAGTTATCGTCTCCACAGACTCACTGACACACACACACGCACACACACACACAGACATCACTTAAAAATGTTTGATTCGTGATCAGGGATGCTCGAAACGTGCTCTCCCGTCGAAAACTCGAATTCGAATTTTCGACCCCGTCACAATACTTTCCTTAAACATTATGTATATAAGGAAAGTAAAAAAATCATTGCATTATATAAGTCATAGCAGCATAAGAAAGAATCTTCCTCATAAAATGCTGATAATTAAATAACCATCTTTAACACTTTACTACATAGTTGGAAAGTGGTTATGACTTTGTTCATTCTGTCTTTGTCCGTTAGCACGATAACTGCCGTAAAAAGCCATAGAGAGCCAGGTGATTTATATTTCGATGACGTCATTTGAATCAAGTTCATTTTTTTTCGATGAAGTTTTTAAGTTTTCAAATATAATTAATTATTACAGTATATTACTGTTGAATGTATCGCATTTTAGAGATACTCCGTACGAAGAACAGGCAGGCTGCTAGTTAGGTAATAAAATTTTACTCTGCACGGTGAACGCAGATGGGTCAATTAGAACCCGATACAGAAAAATTATAATTTTGGATAAGAAATTGAAGACTTCTTTATTCTACTACATTCCGAAGTCAAAATAAAACATTGCTCTTCACAACATTCAAATTGTTTAAAGCTATAGTAAGAGAACAAAAAATATGTTCTGGCCTGGATACAGCAGTATAAATATACACCGATGCACCAATTGTCATGTTTCGTAATATCATGTGATTTATAAATTGAATAGGGAAGAAATACATTCCAAATTTAATTTTTGATGAAATGATCATTAGATTATTATTATTGGTCAAGTGCCAGTTTCAATTTGTTTTATTTTTAAATTTGTCGCAAAAAAGTTTAATCTCTTTTGTACTGTGATTGTTTGTCTGGTGGTGGAAATATGAAATCCAATAAATAAATGAAAATAAGAAATCCAAGATACTGTTTACTTTAAAATTTATCACTGATATTTTATTCAATTTCTTCTATGATTTTAATTTTAATTCTTAGATTTCGAATGCTTCTAAATTATCAAAATTAAATACATTTTATTCTTAAACACAGTTCCGACGATTTCTTTCCTATAACAAATGTTGAATAAAAATTTATCTGAGCAAACTGTCATAATTTTAAATCAACATATAGCTAATGCGAATTATTGTCCTTGAATGTATTTATTCCAAACATCTTACACTTTTACTAAAATTATTAAATTTTAAAAGTATTCATAATTATGTCATAATTAAAGAAAATATTATCTATCTATACTTACATAGAAAGTTTAATCGCATTGAAAAGTTTTTAACAACACTAACAATTGTGGCATATGACATGTTTGTTTTGCTACTGCTGCAACGAATCTTTGATGCTGATGAGTAGTTCTAACTAAATAGTCATTGCACTGTTCACTGATAAATGAAGAAAGCATTTTTAAAACATAATCCCAGTCTTTTTTTATCCCTTCTCATCTTCAACCAAAATAATAAATTAAAATTCATTTTATATTAATGCTCATTCTTGACTTTAATTATTTTTAATTTGAAATTAATTTTAAAATTTGGGTTCCTTTACATTTAATACTATATGTGATGAGCTTGTGTTTAATTCCTTAAATGGCAAATTTTAATTCGCATACAAGCCAACAGGTTTCAATGTATTGAAAATATTCAGGCCGGTCCGCGTTGGGTTCTCACCAAATGGATGAAAATGACGCTAAATCAGTGAAAATGACGACTAATTGTCAAAAATTCAATATCTTGGAAAGAATATAAGTATCTACTATAAGAAAAACCTATTTTTTTACTGTAAAAGTAGTAAATTCATTACATTATATAAGGAAAGTCATGTGTTGCCCACATCAGATTTTTTGTATAAATATTCGGTGAACCAGTAGTTTTTCTCCCTCAAAATTCCGACTGTGTTAAGTTCTGTACCGAAGTTGAATTTGTGATTTATTCATTACTATGCAGAACCCGAGATTTCCGAGTAACCCCGGTTGAAACAAATCATTTTCAACACAAGGAATTATCATGCTAAATACTTTAATTTCCAAATACATTCTGCAAGGCTAAAAAATGCGGTATGTAGAATATCACATATTTTTAGTGCTGTATCGTCCATTTCAAACTTCAAATTTCATACAATGCACTCTAATGTATACTATTTAAAAAGGAAATAATGATATATTCAAAATGACTAAATAAATATTAGTTTTATACCATCGCTCTGGACTCATAGGCATAGAAATATCATTAATTTTATATTTAATTCTAGTTTTTTAATACACACATTTTAGTGTTGTACCTAGATTAGTCTCCAAAACACACATTGAAGTTACACACACACATATATATATATATATATATTATAATTATATAATAATCGGTTAGGAGAACTCTTTGGTTATTCCTTGACAAGAAATAGAATGGATAGGAAACTTTCCTTTCAGTAAGTGGAAAAAGTTTTTTTCATTCTTTCATTCATTTACTTCGTCCCCCAAACCACACACCCTTCTGAGATTTTCCCCTTTATCCTCTTGGACAGGCGAGCAAGTCATAAACTATAGAGGTCCAAGGGCCTTTCGTCACCTTTACTTACTCTCATTGGCCCATCAGATGCCAATCATTTGAAAAAGGAACTGCCCATCTCTTGAGCCACCGGGTGCAATTTTCAAGGGAACGGTGATTTTTCTTAACTGAAGCGTCCCCTTAATCTATGCATATAATTTTGCAACATATTTTCTTTATTTTTAATTTCTTTTATATCATTCTTTTTCTGGTTTAATTCCTCCTCTGAAAAATTTTTAGCCCTAGAAATTGTACTTTTTAAGTTGCCTCTTTTCTTAGATAATCCTTCTTTTAACTGTTTAGCTCTTCCATACATCTCCTCTAATTTTTCTTGATCGTTTAAAAATACTGACGGTCTGTATAATTTTTCCTCTTTTAAATATTTTAAATTTAAATTTTGATCGATATCATAAGTATAAGAAACTAAATCTTTCACAGCTTCAATAGGCTCTTCTATAGATGGAAATGAAATATTTTCTACAACATTTTGAATACTTTTTACAACCTCTTTATTTGATTTTTCATATTTTTCAATTTCTTGAGTGACTGGTTTATGAAATTCCTCTAAGGTTTTTTGAATACCTATTTTTTCTTTTAGTTGATCTTCATTATTCTTTCTTATTTCTTTTTCTATTTTTATTAATTTAATTGAATCTTTTATTTGCTTTAAAAACTTGTGTTTCCGTTCTTTTTCTAAGTTCATTTATATAATATTATTTTTTTACTGCAGCTAATTTTATTTTTACTGCAGCAAATTTTATTTTTACTGCTAGTAAATTATGATAAAAATTAAAGATTACACGGAACCAGAAGAATTACCTGATCCTAAACAACATCCTTTGTTACCTAAACATCCATTTAGATTACTTATAGTAGGATCTTCAGGTTCAGGTAAAACAAATTTACTGTTAAATTTGATTTATGATTTATTATTTTTTGATACATTATATATATGTGCAAAAGATTTATACGAACCTAAATATTCTAAATTACAAGAAATATATACATTGTTTGAAGATATAGAAAGAGAAGATATTTTGAAATGTAAGAATATAAAGAATAAGAAAAGATTATTAAAATTATATGATAAATTAAAAAAAAAAGTATTATTTTCTTCAGATCAAAATTTTATTACTGTAGATGATTTAAATCCTACATTAAAGAATTTAGTTATTTTTGATGATTGTGTGATTGAGAAAGATCAAAAAAACATCGAAGAATTATTTATCAGAGGTAGAAAGAAAAACGCATCCTTTATTTATTTAACTCAGTCATATTTTTTAACACCTATCAATATAAGAAGGAACTGTAATTACGATATATTTTTCACTCTACAACCAAAAGAAAATCAACAGATTATAAGAGAGATAGATGGTTTATTAAGTACTGAAGAATTCAAACAAATATATAATAAAAGTGTTCAAGAAAAATATGATTTTTTTATGTTAGATTTAGTGAATCCAGAAATAAGATGCAGGAAAAAATTTAATCCTATATAAATGGATGTATATTTAGAAAAAAGATTGTATGTTTACAGAAAGAGTAGAAATATGTATCAAAAGATAAGTATTTCATTATCAGTAAGTAAGGTTGTTCTAAGTGGAACAGGTTTATCAGCTATTGCCTTTCTACCACTTGCTTTTTTAAGTTTATCAGTTGGTATAGTAGAAGCTATTGATCTTGCATTAAAAATTGTGGAAAGAAAGGAAGAATATAGACATTGTTATAATTTTTATAAAGAACTCATTAATTCGTTTAAAGCTAAAAATATGACAGAAGAAGAAATTTATATACGAGAAAAGGATTTCATAAAAAGTTTAAAATTTAATCCAGTTGAAAAATACGTAAAACAAATGCAATTGAATGGATATAAATTTCTAAATAAATAAATGGTGTGTAAAAAAATATTCATATTTTTAAAGAAATAAAAGGTGGAGGTTATGTAGGTTTAATTAGAGGTGGTGATATTATAGGATGGTTACAAGATAAAATAAATCCTCCAGAATTACATTTACCAGGATATCAATATTGTGGTCTGTAACACAATATTTGTATTACATGTTACATTCCAATTACGGATGCCAACCTAGCCATTTCGAAATTCCAATTGCGGATGCCAACCTAGTTAATGAGCTATTTAAATGCTGCGGAGGGAGCCAATGGCAATACAAACATAAATAAGCAGCGCATCCCCTTCTTCACTTCAACGAATCAACAACAACACTACAATGTGAAAAGAAAAAGCTTGGCGAGAATGTTCTAGAACTTTCCACAGATGCAATTTCGACAGCGTCCTAGACGCACCTGAAGTTTTTGGTAGTCGTCTTAAAACTTTCGAACGAGTCAGCATCATGTTTTTGGTTTTTGTGAAAAAGTGTCTGTAGATTGTGAGCAATAGAATGGTAGCCTGCGCAAGTACGCGAAGTGCAACGATTTTCCCACATCATTGAGATGGCACGAATATGCACGTAACAAAGAGTAAAGGTAACCAACTTTCAATTGTCACTATTAGCACGGAAGGCACACCTTTAACGATTATTAAAATAATTGACTACCAGTTCATATGAGTAGACCATATGAACGAGTTCGTAATATTGAACTATAAGAACTATTCTTTATCGATTGTTTAAAGGAAACTGTTTTTAAGAAATTTAAATCAAAGATATTATGTGTGTAAATATATATATAGCTATTAATGTAATATTGTCAGTATTATGTGTCTTTTAGTAATTGATTTAATTATAGCATAGTTACTCCAGATATAATAGATATCTATTAAGTAAAATATTAAAATAAATTGAGCAATTAAGCATGTGTGTTTCTTTATGTTTTGTGTGTTCGTAGTCCGAGCTTGAGAACCGGGAGCTTACATGCTCCACCCTTAGTGGCGGCATCATAGGTAAGTCCTATACTGGTAAATTTTGATAAGGACAATTTTACCTTATGACATGGTCCATTTACAAAATTAGAAAAAAGATTAAAAAGAGGTGATCCTGGAATAAATAGAGTTGATAAGTTATGTAAAAAACATGATATTGAATACAATAAAAGAAAAGATACAAAACAGAGACATGTTGCTGATCAAGAATTAATAGATGATTTAAATGCTATACAAGATCCAACATTTCAAGAAAGATTAGCTAGAGGAATTATTAAACCTATTATTAAAGCTAAAAAAACTTTTGGATTAGGTCTTTCTATATATTGTGTCAAGTGTAAAGATAAAACCCCAACTAAAAATTATCATAAAACTACTTCTAAAAATAATAAACCAGTTGGTAAAGGTATCTGTACTATTTGTGGAAGTAAAAAGAATACTTTTTTAGGAATTTAAAAGAGGTCTATTATAATCCAGAAACAGGTTATTGTGGAATTAATGAGTTGAAAAGAAAAACAGGGTTACCTAATGTTGAAGAATTTTTACATGAACAAGATGTATATACTATATATAAACCTGTCATTCGTAAATTTAAAAGAAGAAGAGTTTATGTTCCAAACAGTAATAATCAATTTGACGCTGATTTGTTATTTATAAAAAATTATAGCAAATATAATGATGGAACTAATTATTTATTAACGGTTATAGATGCTTTTAATAAATATGCTTGGGCTTTTCCTATAAAAAGAAAAACATCTGAAGAAGTAGTGCAAGGTTTTAAACAAGTTTTTAAAGAAAGAATACCAAAATTCATTTTGACAGATGAAGGTACTGAATTTACAGGAAAACAGACACAAAAATTATTTAAAGATAATAATATACATTGGTTTACAACTAAAAATAAAGAAATAAAATCTGCAATAGCTGAGAGATTTAATAGAAGTATAAGAGAAAAAATTATAAAATATATGCATGCTAACAATACTAAAAGATATATTGATGTATTACCTGAATTACTTAAAAATTATAACAATTCATATCATAGATCAATAAAAATGACACCTGTTGAGGCTAGAGAAAATGAATCTCAAGTTTATAAAAATTTATATACGAAAAAGATCATAAAAAAACCTAAATTTAAGATAGGGGATAGTGTTAGAATATCTACAATTAAGAAAACATTCAGGAAAGTAGATGATTCTACATTCACTGAAGAGATTTTTATAGTTTCTGAAGTATTGAAAACAGATCCAATTACTTACCGATTAAAAGATTTAAACAGTAAAGAAATTGAAGGAACTTTTTATGAAAATGAAATGGTAAAATATAATAAAAAAGATGATGTATATAAAATTGAAAAAATCATAAAAAAGAATGGAAATAAGTATTTTGTAAAATGGCTAGGATATCCAGATGAATTTAATAGTTGGATTAGTTCATATATAAATGCATAAGATGAAATTAATCTATGATTCGGAAGAAGAAGAATATTTTTATGTTATCGATTACGAAAGTTTAAAACAAAGATATAATAGTAGAGTTTGTTATTTTAATCGATTAAGAAGGAGATATAATATATCTCAAGAAGTTGAGGATATGTTTTTAAAATTTTTAGATTTTATGTATTATGAGAAATCAATTAACTATTACTATTTTATGAAAAAGATTTGTGATATTTTTAATATTGAAAATAATATAAAAGTCCAAAAAGTTAAAAAGAAATATGAAAAAATATGGAATGATTTCTTACAAAGTATTTCAAGAAATGTTTCATAATAAATGGAGCTTACAAAAAAGTGCATACACTGTTTGACTATGAAATCAGTAAATGAGTTTTACATATATCATAGAAATGGAAAAATTAATTCCCAAAGTCGTTGTAAATGTTGTGAATCCATAATTAAATATAAAAAATATATATGTGAATGTGGAAAGCAATATACATATACACACAAAAAGAGACATTTGAAAAGTAATTATCATAGTAAGCATCTTCCAGGAAAAAGTATTACAAAAAATGTTTCCTAATAAATGGAGTTTACATTAAAGTCAAAGACTATTAATGAACTTAGAAAAGTAGTAAAATTATTGAATATTAAACAACCTAAAGGCTGTAAGAAGGTTGATTTAATTAAATTATTAACTAAATATATCAGAAAAACAGATGAATATAAACCTGTTTTAGTAGATTTATTAAATTTAGATTTGTCAGCATACTTGGAAAAAAAGAAAAAAATATTTATTGATAAACCTAAAAAACGTAAAAAAATTTAAAAGATTTTTGATTCTTTTAGTTTAAGATTTGATAAAAATGATTTTAAATCTGTCTTTCCTGAAGAAAATGTATTTACAGTAGAAGAAAATCTTGAAAAGTTATTTACAGAAGATAGAAAATGTCGTATATGTGGTAAATATTATGAAGATGAAGAAGAACATATAAAGAAAGACTTAATGATTAAAAGATCAAAACAAAAAAGAAAATGTATTATTTGCGGTATATATTATAAACATTTAGAAAATCACATATCAAGTCGAAAATATAAAAAAGCATTAGATGAAGGTAATGTAGAAATTAAGGAATATGAAACTGCTTATAAATCTAGATTAAGATCATACAGAATTAATAATTGTAATAATATTAAAATCCCTCTAGAATTTTTAGAAGAGAAAAGAAAGGTTGTAATAGAAAAAATAAAGGAAATTTTGAAAGAATTTAATGGTATAAAGGTAAATTTTAAATTGTTTTGTTTGTATAAATTGAATGAAGAAATTCAAGAATTTACATTCAAAACTGAGAATCAAATTATATTAAAATCTAATGATTTACATACTTTTTATGATTATGTTATTGACAACTTAATAAATGAATCTGATGATTTTATATCAAAAGGATCTGGTTGGAGTCTTGAAGAAATTAAATTTTTGGAATTGAGAATAAATAAGTATCAACCCTTGAGAGGATCAAGTTACATTGATTTACCTGAAAACATTAAATCTAAACAAGCTATAATAAATGTAAAAAATAAAGATAATAAATGTTTTATGTGGTCTATATTATCAGCAATTCATCCTGTAAAAAAAAATCCTCAAAGAGTGTCAAAATATGAACAATATAAAGATGAATTAAATTTTAAAGGAATTGATTTTCCTGTTTCATTAGACAATATTAAGAAATTTGAAAAACTAAATAATATATCTGTAAATGTTTATAGTTATGATGGTTCAATTTATCCACTTAGAATAACTAACAATAAATTAGAAAAACATGTAAACTTGTTTTATATGAAAGATCATTATTGTTGGATTAAAAATATGAATAGTTTGATCAGATCACAAATTACTAATAATCATCGTATATTTTTATGTGATAGATGTTTAAATTATTTTTATTCTGAAGAAAGATTAAAGATACATGTGGAATACTGTAAAGATGCTGTCACAATTAATATGCCTAAAAAAGATGAAGTTATTCAATTTAAAAATCATGAAAGAAAAATGAGAGTACCATATACTATATATGCTGATTTTGAATCTCTCTTACCTAAAATTGATACATGTGAGCAAGATCAAACTAAATCATATACTGTGAAATATCAAAAACATGTAGCAGATGCATTTTGTTATTATATCAAATATGAAAAGGAATACTTTAAACCTCCTGTTGTTTATAGAGGACCAGATACAATCAAAAAGTTTGTATCTATGTTAAAAGAGGATACTCTTAAAATTGAAAAAATGATAGAAGACAAAACTAAAAAATATGAAAGTATCAAATCAATGATAGAGTTCGATGAAAATCATTATAAAAGAACTAATATTTGTCATATATGTGAAAATCAAATCTTAAATGATGAAAAAGTAATTGATCATTGTCATATAACTGGAAAATATAGAGGTCCTGCTCATAATGTTTGTAATTTAAATTATCAAATTCCAAAATTTATTCCAGTAAAAATTCATAATTTAACAGGTTATGATTCTCATTTGTTTATAAAAGAACTTGGATTTGATCAATCAAAAATAGATGTTATACCTAATACTGAAGAAAAATATATATCTTTCAGCAAAAAAATAGGAGGTATGAAATTGAGATTTATTGATTCATTTAAATTTATGTCTTGCAGTTTAGATAATTTATCAAAAAACTTGAGACCAGAGAATGAAATAAATAGATATCCTCCAAAAATACGAAAAATGAAATATATTAAATACTTAAAATCTAAATTTAGAGAGACATCATTACATTTTCCTGATGATAAATTAGATCTCATTACAAGAAAAGGTGTATATCCTTATGATTATATGGATTCTAGAGATAAATACAAAGAAACAGAATTACCTTCAAAAGATAAATTTTATAATAAATTGAATGAATGTAATATAACTGATGAAGAATATAAACATGCTCAACGTGTTTGGAAAGAATTTAATATAAAAAATTTTGGTGAATATACAGATTTATATGTCAAAACAGATGTATTAATTTTAACAGATGTATTTGAAAATTTTAGAGATGTTTGTTTAAAAACTTATAAATTAGATCCAGATTGGTATTTTACTGCTCCTGGTTTATATTGGGATGCAATGTTAAAAATAACAAATGTTAAATTAGATTTATTAAATGATTATGATATGATTCTCATGATAGAAAAAGGTTTAAGAGGAGGTGTTTCACAATGTTGTAATAGATATGGAAAAGCTAATAATAAATATATGAAAAATTATGATAATAGTAAAGAATCCAATTATTTAATCTATTTAGATGCTAATAATTTATATGGATGGGCTATGAGTCAATATTTACCATATGGAGAATTTAAATGGTGTGATGAAATAAATTATGTTGAATACAATAAAATAAAAGATGATTCAGAGATTGGATATATATTTGAAATTAGTTTAAGATATCCAAAAGAGTTACATGATTATCATTCAGATTTACCATTATGTCCTGAAAATAGAATTCCTGAAAATTCGAAACAAGGTAAGTTATTAACAACTTTACATGATAAAGAGAAATATGTAGTTTATTATAGAAGTTTAAAACAATATTTGAAAATGGGTTTAAAAGCTGTAAGAGTACATAGAGTATTACAATTTAAACAATCGAATTGGTTAAAAAAATATATAGATTTAAACACTGATATGAGAAAGAAAGCTGCTAATGATTTTGAGAAAGATTTTTATAAATTAATGAATAATTCAGTATTTGGAAAAACTATGGAAAATATAAGAAAACGAATCAATGTAAGATTATGTTGTAATTATGATCAAGTTAAAAAATTAATTGCTAAACCTAATTTCAAATGTAGAACTATTTTTGATGAAAATTTGGTAGCTGTTCACATGAAAAAAACAAAACTATATTTTAATAAACCGATTTATGTTGGAATGAGTATATTAGATTTATCTAAACATTTAATGTATGATTTTCATTATAATGTTATGAAACCGAGATATAAAGATAATATTAAGTTATTATATATGGATACAGATAGTTTTATATATGATATTAAAACAGATGACTTTTATGAAGATATGAAGTCTATGATTGATTATTTCGATACATCTGATTATCAAGTAAATAATCTGTATAATATGTCTAGATGTAATAAAAAAGTATTAGGTAAAATGAAAGATGAAAATAACGGTGTGATTATGGAAGAATTTGTAGGTTTAAGAAGTAAAATGTATTCAATAAGATTAGAAAAACAGAGTGTTGAAGAATATAATAATAATAATGAAGACCATAAAGAATTTGAAACTAAGAAGTCTAAAGGAACTAAGACTAGTACCGTTAAAAACAGAATATCATTTGAGGATTATAAAGACTGTTTATTAAATAAAAAAGATCAATATAGAACACAGAATTTAATTAGAAGTAAGAAACATGAATTGTATTCAATTCAAGTGAACAAGATAGCTTTATCAGCAAAAGATGATAAAAGATTTATATTAGAAGATGGTATGAATACTAGAGCTTTAGGACATTATAAAAATGTTTCTATATAAATGGATGAGTGCTTAGGTGATATTCGAGCTTTAAATTTTACAAATTCTGAAGAAATTTACTATATGACTTATCTTTGTGAAGAATTGTATGATTTGTATATAAAATATGATCATAATAAAAAACTATTATCAGAAAGTTTTCATAGGTTGACTGAATTAATTGAAAAAGAAGAAAATGAAGATATTAAATTGAATGGATTAGGAGTTTTATATGTTATTTCAAAGAATTTATTCTATTGGTCATGAATTTATAAAAAATGTTTACTAAATGACGTTTAAATTAAATAATTTATATCCTAGGATGTGAATAAATGATCCGTACGTTATTTATTAGAATTAATTAGATTTAATTAGTATTAGTCTATATATATATATAGTATATTAATTGTATATTCCTTGTCTATTTCAGTCATAGAAAATTAAGGAGATAGAATACTGGAGTCCTGGCTGTGTTGAAAAGGAGCCTGGCTGATGAGGAGTCCTAAGAAAAAAAAAGGATTTCCCCCCCGTAGACCTTAAACCCCCAACGTGTTGAGTTGTATTTAAGATCA
Source organism: Amaurobius ferox (assembly GCA_951213105.1). NCBI lineage: Eukaryota > Metazoa > Arthropoda > Arachnida > Araneae > Amaurobiidae > Amaurobius > Amaurobius ferox. The sequence goes on along the minus strand of OX578138.1, from coordinate 58,258,817 downwards.
GAAAAGGTCTACGGGGGAAGGGGGTTTTGTTGAATTTTACTATATTTTATTTTAGATTGGTTCTCTAACATTGGATAGTGCTGCCATCTATCAAATAAATCTTCAACATTTGTCTTCATTCATAACATCGCTTGGGAGAGAAGTGATAAAACGAGGAACTTCGCTGTGTCAATAAACAAAGTTGCTTTTATTTTTTTTGCTTCTGATATGAGAAAGCTTAAAGGTTCTTCATAAATATTTCTATAAAACGCGTCCGTAATTTCCGGACGTGTTTTTTTTCATCCTTCTATATTTCTTCAGTGTTGACAATATCTTTGATTTGGTAATATACCCTTGATGATTTTTATAATTCTTTTTTTAATTTTGTTTAGTTAGAAATCTTCAAAAGATTTTTTTTTTTTAAATATATTTAGAGGACTTCCATTTTGGAAGTCCTCTTTTTTTTTCACGACTTTCATATAAATCCTTTCACCGTAATTTACCTATGTATGGGGGGACTAACGGTCCCCTCATAACTCTCAAAATAAGGTAGCCCCATAATGGGGCGGACTATCTTTGATCTCTTTTTTCACGCATTTATCTAAAAAAAAGTTAAAAAATTTGGTCTAAATGTAAAAAAGGCCTTATTTAGCTATAAAATCATGTTTTTAATATTAAAATGGATCGAGACCTTTTTTTTTATATATAAAAGATAAAAATAAGCTATGAAATATAGTTTTTAGTATTAAAAATATAGGTGTGCTCATACGTTCGTAAAGATACTACTTTGTAGTATTGAAAAGTTGTGAAAGTGCATAATATGTATTTTTAACATTTTTACAGCATAGTAGAAAAGTGTTTATGACTTTGGTCATCCTATCTGTCTGTTTGTCCGTTCGCTCGATAACTGCCGTAAAAATGACTTTATCAAAATCAAATTTTAGTATGTTGTTGAGACGATCTGTGGGACATATGGAAATAATAGATGAATAATATCCCGGAATTAGTTTTGGATTGAACCTGGGTTGAAAAAATGAAATACATTGAACCCTACAGAACCTAATTTTTGAAACATATTTTAAAGGCATTTAAAATTCGCAAATAGATTCGAAAATTTTAGGAAATATTCAAATTATCCTATAAAATATATAAAAAAAAAATTTCAGCGAAATATGTTCGGTAGTTTTTTAAATAAAAATAAAAATAATAATTGCATCCATATTATATGAAGAGATCACGTGACCCATTTTATAATAAAATATGGCATCCATTTTGTGCCAAAATAGGGATTTTAAAAGTTCTTTTTAATTTATATTTAGTGTTTCATCCATCCTAAAATCACATTATTTTTTTTTGTATAACTACATACTGCGCCAACGCAATTACAATATTTTTAAGTTTAAATGATCATCAAACTATGATTATTTTTACAACGACGTCTAATTTTGACGTATGGAGAATGCAAACACACCAAGCTGTAAGATGAGTTGTATAAGAATTGCTGAAATTTTTTAACGCAATATTTTTTAGCTCTGAAGTCTGCAATATAGCTGATATGAATGAAACTTTCATTGATTTTATATACTGAAGCAGACGATTCAATATTGCTTTTTTCGATGAAGGTTTAAGCATGGAGTTAGAAAGTACTTTTAGCTCCATGGTTTTAAGTTTTTAAGTAAAATAAATTATTGTAGTATTGTGATAATTTTGAAAATATCGCCGCTGAATGAAAGGGATGGAAATAAGTTTATGGATGAAATATTCATATATTGTTTCATAGATATATAAAGAGGCTTTTATATAGAGAACCAGACGATTTATATTTCTATGACGGTATTTGAATAAAGTTCATTTGTTTTCGATGAAGATTTCAAATATAATAAATTTTTGTAGTATTGTGATAATTTAAAAAATATCGCAGCTGAATGTGTCGCATTTTAGAGATGATTAAATAAAATTGCATTGCAATTGGAAAGTGCTTCATAATCAATGCTTTATGAATGATTGATCTTTTAATCTTTCTTGTTAAAGTATTAATGTAATGAAATAACGCTTCGGGTTCCAATGTCGCCCATTGTAATGGAATAATGCAGCAAATGTAAGAGTAATAGTCGTAAAGAGACGTTGATTTTTGTTGAAAAAGACTTTAATTGTAAAGTAAGTGAAAACTTATGTTGTTGCAAATAGACAACTTATTTATGCTCCTACAATAGGATGGATATTAAAGTAGAATTGTAAGAAATAATTTTGGAAGAAAAAATTATATTGTATCATGTGAAAATAAACAAGAAATATCAATCATGCACAAAGCATTGATTATGAAACACTTTCCAACTGCAATGAAATTTTATTTAAACATCTCTAAAATGCGATACATTCAGCGGTGATATTTTTAAAATTATCACAATACTACAATAATTTATTACAGTTGAAAACTTCATCCAAAACAAATAAACTTTATTCAACTAACGTCATCGAAATATAAATGGCCTGGCTCTCTATATAAAAGAAGTGAATATTTCATTCATAAACTTTTTTCCAATCCTTTCATTCAGCGGCGATATGTTTAAAATTATCCAATACTACAATACTTTATTTTACTTAAAAACTTAAAAGCGTGGAGGTAAAAATATTTTATAACTCTATGTTTAAAACTTCATCGAGAAACGCAATACTATAGAATCATCTGCGTTTCTATGTAAAATCAATGAATGCTTCATTCATATCAGCTATATTGCAGACTCTAGAGATAAATAATTTTGCATTAAAGAAATTCAGCAATACTTATATAACTCATCTTACAGCTTGATGTGTTTACATTCTCCATATGTGAAAATTAGGCTTTGTTGTAGAAATAATCAATGTTTGATGATCATTTAAACTCCAAAATATTGTAATTGCGCTGGTGCAGTATGTAGATGCATAGAAAAAAAAATAAAGTGGTTTTAGGACGGATGCAGCACTAAATATAAATTAAACAGAACTTTAAAAATCCCGATTTTGACACAAAATGGATGCCATATTTTATTTTGAAATGGGTCACGTGATCTCTGCATATATTATGGGTACAATTACTATTTAAATTTTTATTTAAAAAAGCATCCTAACTGATTTTCCTGAATTTTTTTTATATATTTTATGGGGTAATTTGAATATTTCCTAAAATTTTCGAAGCAATTTGTGAATTCTTTCTAAATGCTCTTAAAAATGTTTGAAAAATTAGGTCTAATAGGGTTCAATGTATTTCATTTCTTCAATCCGGGTTCAATCCAAAAGTAATTGGGTGATATTATTCATTTACATTACCATAGGTTCCACAGATCGTCTGAACAACATACTAAAATTTCATTTTGATAAAGTTATTTTTACAGTAGTTATCGTGCTAACGGACAGACAGACAGACAGAATGAACAAAGTCATAAACACTTTTCAACTGTGTTGTGAAGTGTTAAAAAGAAATATAAAAATTACTTATATTAAAACGAATTTTATTTATATATAAATTTTAAGAAAGTCCCCTATTACAGAGCATAGGCCATTTACAGTTGATTTTGGTGATATTATTCATTTCTATTCCCATAGATCCCACAGATCGTCTGAACAACATACTAAAATTTCATTTTGATAAAATCATTTTTACGGCAGTTATCGTGCGAACGGACTGACAGACAGAATGAACAAAGTCATAAACACTTTTCAACTATGTTGTAAAGTGTTAATTAAAATTTAGAAATAAGGTAATGAATCTACAATATAAACTTTACATATGCTAAATTTAAAACACAGTTTCAGTATGAAGAATTGAGTTACTATTATTATTTCTTTTTTTTTTAGACTTTTTTTCACATCAGTCGGGAAGAATATTTTCTTGATCATAAGGATTGTAATTAGCAATTTCTGATTTTAATTATATATGAGTGACTGTAAATTAGTTACAAAAATCAATTTTGAATTATGCATTACTTAATACTTAAGGAATGCATTATGTATTTTTGCATTAAAATAAGTTATGTGTATTTATAATTACATCCTATGATAAGAAGATACGAGGTGTGAATGCCTCGTATAATGTGTGAAATGCGATCTGAATTAATATATAACAAGAAAGAACAATCATGCATAAAGCATTGATTATGAAACACTTTCCAACTACAATGCATATTTATTTAAACATCTCAAAAACACGATACATTTTTAATATGCGGTAATATTTTTAAAATTATCATAATACTACAATAAGTTATTATATTTGAAAACTTCATCGAAAAAAAATGAACTTCATTCAAATGACGCCATTGAAATATAAATTGCCTGGCTCTCTATGAAAAAGCAGTAAAAATTTCATTCATAAATATTTATTCTATTCCTTTCATTCATCACAATACTACAATAATTTATTTTACTTAAGAACTTAAAAGCATGGGGGTAAAAGTAATTTAACTCTGTGCTTAAAACTTCACCTAAAAAGTCTGCCATAAAATCGTCTGTTTTCTATGTAAAATCAATGACTGTTTCATTCATATCAACTGTATTGCAGACTCCAGCGTTAAATAATTTTGCGTTAAAGAAATTCAGGAATTCTTATACAACTCATCTTACAGCTTGATGTGTTTACAATCACCATAAGTAAAAATTAGGCTTCATTGTAGAAATAATCAAATTTTTATGATCATTTAAACTCAAATATATTGTAATTGCGTTGTTTCAGAATATTTATGCACAGAAATTAAGCAAAAATAAAGCAGTTTTAGGACGGATACAACACCAAATATAAAGTAAAAAAACTTTAAAAATCACGATTTTGACAGAAGATGGATGCCATATTTTATTTTGAACCGGGTCACGTGATTTTTTCATATAATGGTCGCGTGATCTCTTCATATAATGGATGTTATTATTTTAATTTTTATTTAAAAAACTACTGAATATATTTTTCTGAAATTTTTTTTATATATATTTTATGGTATAATTTGAATATTTCCTAAAACTTTCGAAGCAATTTGTGAATTTTAAATTCATTTAAAAAATGTTTGAAAAATTAGGTCCCATAGGGTTCAATGTATTTCATTTTTTCAACTCGGATTCAATCCAAAACTAATTGGGTGATATTATTCATTTATATTCCCATAGGTCCCACAGACCGTCTGAACAGCATACTAAAATTTCGTTTTGATAAAGTTATTTTTACAGTAGTTATCGTGCTAACGGACAGACAGACAGACAGAATGAACAAAGTCATAAACACTTTTCAACTATGTTGTGAAGTGTTAAAAAGAAATATAAAAATTACTTATATTAAAATGAATTTTATTTATATATAAATAAAGTATTTTGGGCCTACCCCAAGTCGTTTTATTTGCCTAGCATAAATGTTTATCTTCTATATAATAAAAGGCAATGTCTGTGTGTCTGTGTGTCTGTCTTATACACTATACGTTTCGCGACCGCGCGTCGGAGAGCTACGAAATTTGGCAATCGGAGACCCGGGGGGGAGGGAAGGGGACACGTGAAAACCGATTTTTAAAATTTTAATTATTTTTTTATTTATTTAATGTTTTATGCGATTTCGACCGTTTTTTGTCCTTTTTGCCCTTTTTTCTCCACGATCCAGACATCGTAGAAAAAAACAAATTACACCATCGGAAAGAGCAGAGAATTTCGAGTAAAAATATATCAATTTCAAATCTGAATTTCGATTTCTAATATTTTTTAAAGATTTTAAAACAAAAGTCACTTTTTGCTCAAGAAAACGATTTTTGGTTTTTAAATTCTCGCATCGTGAAAAGTACTCATAATTTCGACTAATAATTTACATTTTTAGAAAGCTGAAATATCTGGCATTCTTACAAGTCTAATCTGGTCCAGAAATAATGAAAATTGCCTTCAGGATCGCAATTTTAAAGACGTCATGATTTTATATTTCTCGGCGTTCCGCTCGGCGTACCGCTTCGTTTCTCCCCCGCTGAAGCAGGGAAGGTGGTGGGTGGGGACGTCAAGGTGGAGGTGACGTCACGGTTCTGAATAGAGCGCCTTTGCTCTATATAAATTATTATATTTATATTTTAAATGATGGGACGATCTGGATTTTTTAAATGTATATTTTAACTTTTGGATATTTTAAATGGATATTTTAATTTTATGGATATTTTAAATGATGGAACAATGAAACAATGGAATGAGGATGATGGAATTAAGCATATGGTCATTTTAAATTGCAAATTAGCGCGCGGGAAGTTAGCGGTAGGCCCGGGTTCGATTCCCGCCACTGCCAAAACTGCCGCCGTGTTTACGTGGAATACGATCACGTTAAATATGTGGGTCCGTAAGTCCTTCCGAGAGGTTGGTGGTAGGGGAAGGAGGATACGGCCCCTGTGGATGCCTCCCCCACTGGGTTCCCGTCTAAATTGGGTGAATATGTAGAAAGTTATGGAGATTGTCGCGGAGGGCGCGGCAGCCCAGTGGTTAGCGCGCGGGAATTGCACTCAGTAGGCCCGGGTTCGATTCCCGCCACTGCCAAAACTTACGCCACGTTCACGCAGAGTACGATCACGTTAAACATGTGGGTTCGTGAGTCCTTCCGAGAGGTTGGTGGTAGGGGAAGGAGGGTACGGTCTAAATTGGGTGAATAAAAAGAAAGTTATGGAGATTGTCGCGGAGGGCGAAGTAGCCCAGTGGTTAGCGCGCGGGAATTGCACGCGGTAGGCCCGGGTTCGATTTCCGCCACTGACATGGAGTACGATCACGTTAAACATATGGGTCCGTATGTTTTTCCGAGAGGTTGGTGGTAGGGGAAGGAGGGTACGTTCCCTGTGGATGCCTCCCCCACTGGGTTCCGGTCTAAATTGGGTGGCACATCCTGGCCGTCCAACCAGTTACCAGGCCCGGGTTCGATTCCCAAAATTGCCGCCGTTTTTACGCGGAGTACGAGCACGTTAAACATGTGGGTCCGTGAGTCCTTCCGAGAAGTTGGTGGTAGGGGAAGGAGGGTACGGTCTAAATTGGATGAATAAAAAGAAAGTTATGGAGATTGTCGCGTAGGGCAAAGTAGCCCAATGGTTAGCGCGCGGAAATTGCACTCGGTAGGCACGGGTTCGATTCCCAAAATTGCCGCCGTGTTTACGCGGAGTACGATCACGTTAAACATGTGGGTCTGTAAGTCCTTCCGAGAGGTTGGTGGTAGGGGAAGAAGGGTACGGTCCCTGTGGATGCTTCTCCCACTTGGTTCCGGTCTAAATTGGGTGAATAAAAAGAAAGTTATGAAGAATATCGCGGAGGGTGAAGTACCCCAGTGGTTAGTGCGCGGGATTTGCACTTGGTAGGCCCGGGTTCGATTCCCAAAATTGCCGAATAAAAATAAAGTTATGGAGATTGTCGCGGATGGCACGGTAGCCCAGTGGTTAGCGCGCGGGAATTTCACTCGGTAAGCCCGGGTTCGATTCCCGCCATTGCCAAAACTGCAGCCGTGTTCACGCGGAGTACGATCACGTTAAACGTGTGGGACTGCAAGTCCTTCCGAGAGGTTTGTGGTAGGGGAAGGAGGGTACTGTCTCTTTGGATGCCTCCCCCATTGGGTTCCGGTCTAAATTGTGTGGCACTTCCTGGCCTTCCAAGCAGTTACCTTACACCTTTCTGGTAGGTCGCGCCAACGAGTTTGCCACGGTCAGAATTTTCAAGGGTAGCGAACAGGCTGGTCGCCAAAGGCGGCTAGTCTATATAATAAAAGGCAATGTCTGTGTGTGTGTCTGTGTGTCTTATACACTATACGTTTCGCGACCGCGCGTCGGAGAGTTACGAAATTTGGCAATCGGAGACCCTGGGGGGTGAGAAGGGGACACGTGAAAACCGATTTTCAAAATTCTAATTATTTTTTTATTTATTTAATGTTTTATGCGATTTCGACCTTTTTTTGCCCTTTTTGCCCTTTTTTCTCCACGATCCAGACGTCGTAGAAAAAAACAACTCACACCATCGGAAAGAGCAGACAATTGCGAGTAAAAATATATCAATTTCAAATCTCCATTTCGATTTCTAATATTTTTTAAAGATTTTAAAACAAAAGTCACTTTTGGCTCAAAAAAACGATTTTTGGTTTTTAAATTCTCGCATAGTAAAAAGTACTCATAATTTCGACTAATAATTTACATTTTTAGAAAGCTGAAATATCTGGCATTCTTACAAGTCTAATCTGGTCCAGAAATAATGAAAATTGCCTTCAGGATCGCAATTTTAAAGACGTCATGATTTTATATTTCTCGGCGTTCCGCTCGGCGTACCGCTTCGTTTCTCCCCCGCTGAAGCAGGGAAGGTGGTGGGTGGGGACGTCAAGGTGGAGGTGACGTCACGGTTCTGTATATGCATAGCGATGGGTGGGACAATAAGAAACCGAATTAGTTTTTACTTTCCGTTTCCCGCGCTTCCGATTTTAAATGAAATAAGAGCTTAACATATGCACTGTAGAAATTATTATATTTATATTTTAAATGATGGAACGATATGGATTTTTTAAATGGATATTTTAATTTTATGGATATTTTAAATGATGGAACGATGGATATTTTAATTTTATGGATATTTTAAATGATGGAACGATGGATATTTAAATTTTATGGATATTTTAAATGATGGAACAATGGAATGAGGATGATGGAATTAAGACCTTAGAGAGCATATGGTCATTTTAAATTGTAAATTAGCGCGCGGGAAGTTAGCGGTAGGCCCGGGTACGATTCCCGCCACTGCCAAAACTGCCGAAGTGTTCACGCGGAATACGATCACGTTAAACATGTGGGCCCGTAAGTCCTTCCGAGAGGTTGATGGTAGGGGAAGGAGGGTACGGTCCCTGTGGATGCCTCCTTCACAGGGTTCCCGTCAAAATTGGGTGAATATAAAGAAAGTTGCGGAGGGCGAGGCAGCCCAGTGGTTAGCGCTCAGGAATTGCACTCGGTAGGCCCGGGTTCGATTCCCGCCACTTCCAAAACTGCCGCCGTGTTCACGCGGAGTACGATCACGATAAACATGTGGGTCCGGAAGTCCTTCCGAGAGGTTGGTGGTAGGGGAAGGAGGGTATACGGTCCCTGTGGATGCCTCCCTCACAGGGTTCCCGTCTAAATTGGGTGAATATAAAGAAAGTTGCGGAGGGCGAGGCAGCCCAGTGGTTAGCGCTCAGGAATTGCACTCGGTAGGCCCGGGTTCGATTCCCGCCACTTCCAAAACTGCCGCCGTGTTCGCGAGGAGTACGATCACGATAAACATGTGGGTCCGGAAGTCCTTCCGAGAGGTTGGTGGTAGGGGAAGGAGGGTACGGTCCCTGTGGATGCCTCTCCCACTGGGTTCCGTTCAAATTGGGTAAATAAAAAGAATGTTATGGAGATAGTCGCTGGGGGCGAAGAAGCCCAGTGGTTAGCGCGCGGGAATTGCACTCAGTAGGCCCGGGTTCGATTCCCAAAATTGCCGCCGTGTTTACGCGGAGTACGATCACGTTAAACATGTGGGTCCGTGAGTCCTTCCGAGAAGTTGGTGGTAGGGGAAGGAGGGTACGGTCTAAATTGGATGAATAAAAAGAAAGTTATGGAGATTGTCGCGTAGGGCAAAGTAGCCCAATGGTTAGCGCGCGGAAATTGCACTCGGTAGGCCCGGGTTCGATTCCCAAAATTGCCGCCGTGTTTACGCGGAGTACGATCACGTTAAACATGTGGGTCTGTAAGTCCTTCCGAGAGGTTTGTGGTAGGGGAAGGAGGGTACGGTCTCTTTGGATGCCTCCCCCATTGGGTTCCGGTCTAAATTGTGTGGCACTTCCTGGCCTTCCAAGCAGTTACCTTACACCTTTCTGGTAGGTCGCGCCAACGAGTTTGCCACGGTCAGAATTTTGAAGGGTAGCGAACAGGCTGGTCGCCAAAGGCGGCTAGTAAATAATAAAAGGCAATGTCTGTGTGTCTGTGCGTCTGTCTGTCTGTCTTATACACTATACGTTCAGCGACCGCGCGTCGGAGAGCTACGAAATTTGGCAATCGGAGACCCGGGGGGGTGGGAAGGGGACACGTGAAAACCGATTTTTAAAATTTTAATTATTTTTTTTGTTATTTAATGTTTTATGCGATTTCGACCGTTTTTTGACCTTTTTGCCCTATTTCCTCCACGATCCGGACGTCGTAGAAAAAAACAAATCACACCATCGGAAAGAGCAGACAATTGCGAGTAAAAATATATCAATTTCAAATTTCAATTTCGATTTCTAATATTTTTTAAAGATTTTAAAACAAAAGTTACTTTCTGTTAAAAAAAAACAACTTTCGTTTTTAAATCCTTCCATCGTAAAAACTACTCATAATTTCGACTAATAATTTACATTTTTAGAAAGGTCAAAGATCTGGCATTCTTACAAGTCCAATCTGGTCAAGAAATAGTGAAAATTGCCTGTAGGATCGCAATTTTAAAGACGTCATGATTTTATATTTCTTGCCCAATACTCGGCGAAGAACCGATTCTCCCCGACATTTCCCACCGCAGTAGTTTTTCCCCCGTCCCCATGGAGACCACCACGCTTCGGGTTTTAAATGTATTAAGAGCTTAGCATATGTATTGGATACATCGAGTGAAATAATTATATTTATGTGATATTTTAAATGGTTATTTTAATTTATGGATGTTTTAAATAATTTAAATGATTGTATTATGGTGGATTGAATTCTGGTGATGTATTTGAAATTATTATATTTATGGATTGGTGGAACGATATGGATGATTCATAGAATGATATGGATTTTATAAATGGATATTTGAATTTATGGATATTTTAAATGGAAGGAGGGTACGGTCTCTGTGGATGCCTCCCCCACTGGGTTCCGGTCCAAACTGGGTGAATAAAAAGAAAGTTATGGAGATTATCGCGGAGGGCGTGGTAGCCCAGTGGTTAGCGTGTGGGAATTTCACTCGGAAGGCCCGGGTTCGATTCCTTCCATTGCCAAAACTGCTGCCGTGTTCACGCGGAGTACGATCACGTTAAACATGTGGGTACGTAAGTCCTTCCGAGAAGTTGTTGGTAGAGGAAGGAGGGTAGGTCCCTGTGGATGCCTCCCCCACTGGGTTCCGGTCTAAATTGGGTGAATAAAAGAAAGTTATGAAGATTATCGCGGAGGGCGCGGTAGCCCAGTGGTTAGCGCGCGGGAATTGCACTCGGTAGGCTCGGGTTCAATTACCGCCACTGCCAAAACTGCCGTGTTCACGCGGAGTACGATCACGCTAAACATGTGGGTACGTAAGTCCTTCCGGGAGGTTGGTGGTAGAGGAAGGAGGGTACGGTCCCTGTGGATGACCCTCCCACTGGGTTCCGGTCTAAATTGGGTGAATAAAAAGAAGGTTATGGAGATTGTCGTGGAGGGCGCGGTAGCCCAGTGGTTAGCGCGCGGGAATTGCACTCGGTAGGTCCGGGTTCGATTTCCGCCACTACTAAAACTACCGCTGTGTTCAGGCGGAGTACGATCACGTTAAACATGTGGGACCGTAAGTCCTTCCGAGAGGTTGGTGGTAGGGGAAGGAGGGTACGGTCCCTGTGGATGCCTCCCCCACTGAGTTCCGGTCTAAATTGGGTGGCACTTCCTGGCCGTCCAAACAGTTACCTTACACTTTTCTGGTAGGTCGCGCCAGCGAGTGTGCCATGGTTAGAATTTGCCACGGTCAGAATTTTCAAGGATAGCGAACAGGCTGGTCGCCAAAGCTTTTATACGGTTTTTGGCCTAAGGACAATTAAAAACCGAGTAAGTGTTTGCTTTTTACACGGTTTTTGGCCTAGGCACAATTAAAAACCGAATTAATCTTTGCTTTTTATAAGGTTTCTGGCTCATTATGCTGGATTGAATTGTGGTGATGTATTGTTTACATCGGGTGGTGGTTGGGACCACAATGAAAAAACTTAAACACTGAATAAATAAAAAAATAAATAAAAAGAAAGTTATGGAGATTGTCGCGGTGCATTTATGCATCGGATGGTGGTGGGGACAATCTTTAAAAAAAAAAAACTTTTAAAACTGAATTAGTGTTTACTTTTTATAAGGTTTCTGGCTCATTATGATGGATTGAATTGTGGCGATGTATTGTTTACATCGGGTGGTGGTTGGGACTACAATGAAAAAACTTAATTGTGGCGTACTCTATTGTTGTATTGTACAAACTTAATTGTGGCGATGTATTATTTACATCGGGTGGTGGTTGGAACCACAATGAAAAAACTTAATCATTGATTGCTTTTTATACGGTTTTTGGCCTAAGGACAATTAAAAACCGAATAAGTTTTTGCTTTTTACACGGTTTTTGGCCTAGGCACAATTAAAAACTGAATTACTGTTTGCTTTTTATAAGGTTTCTGCCTCATTATGCTGGATTGAATTGTGGCGATGTATTGTTTACATCGGGTGGTGGTTGGGACCACAATGCAAAAACTTAAACACTGAAGAAATAAAAAAATAAATAAAAATAAAGTTAAGGAGATTGTCGCGGTGCATTTATGCATCGGGTGGTGGTGGGGACAATCTTTAAAAAAAAAAAAATTTAAAACCGAATTAGTGTTTACTTTTTATAAGGTTTCTGGCTCATTATGATGGATTGAATTGTGGCGATGTATTGTTTACATCGGGTAGTGGTTGGGACTACAATGAAAAAACTTAATTGTGGCGACGTATTGTTGTGGCGTACTCTGTTGTTGTATTGTAAAAACTTAATTGTGGCGATGTATTATTTACATCGGGTGCTGGTTGGAACCACAATGAAAAAACTTAATCATTGATTGCTTTTTATACGGTTTTTGGCCTAAGGACAATTAAAACCCGAATAAGTGTTTGCTTTTTACACGCTTTTTAGCCTAGGCACAATTAAAAACTGAATTAGTGTTTGCTTTTTAAAGGTTTCTGGCTCATTATGCTGGATTGAATTGTGGCGATGTATTGTTTACATCGGGTGGTGGTTGGGACCACAATGAAAAAACTTAAACACTGAATAAATAAATAAATAAATAAAAAGAAAGTTATGGAGATTGTCGCGGTGCATTTATGCATCGGGTGATGGTGGGGACAATCTTAAAAAAAAAAAAACTTTTTCGCTAAGCAGCATCGTTAAAAAGCGAGCTTGCCACTGTCAGGATTTTCAAGGGTAGCGAACAGGCTGGTCGCCAAAGGCGGCTAGTTACTGAATAAATGCTATTTTATTTAGGTAACAGCTACTGGTAAGTACGTATTTTGAAGGAAAGCCCCTATTACAGAGCATAGGCCATTTACATTTAATTTTGATGAGAATAAGGATTACTTGTTCTTTAATTGGTGATGATTATATAGTGTTCTTTAATTAGTGATTCTTTAATAGTGATCTTTAATTAGTGATTAGTGATATATAATTAGTGATTCCTCTTTGGTCTTTATTCTATTTTTTATGTGTCAGAAAGATAACGGCCTAACATATTTTGACAGATCCCTTGTGATTGCATCTTAGACAGATTTTACAGATTAAGTGTATATATGTCTAGAAATAAATATACGTGTGATGTTATCAATAAAATTATTTTTCAATCAAATGTTCAGAATTGAATCTATATTTAGCATCCTACATAGGTAAATCAAATATGCAGTCAGTTTTAGATATTGTGGCAAACTGATACCTAAGTATATCTGGAGCAAATTGAAATTCAATGGCTCTTTATGTGAGCCTCTATCCATCAAATGTATTTCAATGGCCAGCGTATCGCTGCAGCTCTGAATTTAAATTTCAAACCACGTTGTGTAATGTCCACGATGATAGATTGTCTTCTTTTGTCGATAATGCGAAAGCAACGTTGCCAAAATGGAAATGTCCATTCTACTCACCGTTTCAAGAACATTTTAAATGGGTTTTGAATACTTTTATTCGAACATTTTTTACTTTAAAAATCTTTATTTGCTACAAAAGTTGATAGTGATGGTGGTATCATTTGCTGTCACATACAATAGTCTCCGCTACGACGACGCTGTCAGGTAATAGCCTCTGATTTGACATTTGTATATAATGTAGTAGTATTATTAATTTTATATACCTATAACGGCTTATTTGTAGGATAGGAAATGATTATTTATAGGATATTTATAGGATAAGGGAGGACTATTTATAGGAAAATGATATTTATAGGATTCAGTCGGGCAAGTCTGCGAACAATCTGAATCCCGAAAATAAAATAGCGTGAAAAGAAATATAAAAATTACTTATATTAAAATGAATTTTATTTAAATATAAATAAAGTATTTTGGGCCTACCCCAAGTTGTTTTATTTACCTAGCATAAATGTTTATTACTGAATAAATGCTATTTTATTTAGGTAACAGCTACTGGTAAGTACGTATTTTGAAAGAAAGCCCCTATTACAGAGCATAGGCCATTTACAGTTAATTTTGATGAGAATAAGAATTACTTGTTCTTTAATTAGTGATGATTATATAGTGTTCTTTAATTCGTGATTATTTAATAGTGATCTTTAATTAGTGATTAGTGATATATAATAAGTGATTAGTGTTTCCTCTTTGGTCTTTATTCTATTTTTATTAAATATTTATTAAAATACGCTGTCAGGAAATAGCCTCTGATTTGACATTTGTATATAATGTAGTAGTATTATTAATTTTATATACCTATAACGGCTTATTTGTAGGATAAGAAATGATTATTTATAGGATATTTATAGGATAAGGGAGGACTATTTATAGGATTGAGTCGGGCAAGTCTGCGAACAATCTGAATCCCGAATGGGTTTATATAGTAAGTAAAACTTGTGCAACGTATATAAGCACAACTAACATAATAATACAGAATACAGCTGTTTCGAGGATACGCTGGGTCCCTTTGGTCAGTGTAAGAGAACCAACCATAGTCAAAAAGAGGAAGCCAAGCCAAGACGCTTCATTACGGAATACCTGGGACCGAAGGTCCCTCACTTCCACATCGAAAATAGGAATGTCCACTGTGAATGGTTTCTCTATAGCAATATGGATAGCATAATGCACGCTTCGTTGTACGGGTGTTGAGTGTAGGTCAGAGACGGCCGATGTTGTGCCGTCTTCGTCTTGGGATGGCGGTAGTACTGGGCTGAGGCTGCAAAAGAAGAGGGGGCGGGGCCAGGGAAGAGCAGGCCAATAGAAAAATAGAACAGGTATACTTGATACTGAATTTTTACAGGTCGAGAGTTTTAGAACAGATACAGAGTTAAGTTAAAGGAATATTTACAAACAATTTTAAAATTAAGATTTTAAGTTAAGCTAAGTTAAATTTAAATTTACAGTTAAGTTTTGAGATCAAAAATACATCGTGAAAAAAGAAGGCCTTTTCAGGAGGAGGAATGGGCGCAAAAGGTAAAAACAAAGGGGATTATATACCCAAAACGGGATTAAGAGGGAGCCAATCAGAAAGCAGCAAGAAGAGCAGTCCAGCCAATCCGAAACGAGAAGTAACACACAAGATTGGCGCGAGCCAAAACACATCATTATGAATTCACTTGGATCCCATCTTCTTTCAGAGAACCTGTTTTCTCTCTGTTTACTCTCCTTTTCAAATTTAGCTTTGTCTACCTCTCAACATTGGTGGTCCATCTTTCCAAGGTATTTTTGATCACAGTCTAAGCCATCATGAGTGTCAATCTTTTCGAGCATCCACCCAGACAAGGAATGCTTCACATCAGATTTCAATTACAAAACTATTCTAAGAACTTATATTTCCGATGTGGGGATACGTGAGTTTTCTCACAGGTGCCCCGAAAAGAAAAAGCCTTGGAACCTTGGAACATCAATATAACCCCCGTTTTGAGTTTTCTTCAACAAGGATCATACAAAAATGCACATCAATCTATGATCTGAACTTCTTTGAAGGCTTCCATATCCAGGAAAATTCTAGTAATTTAGTTAATTCAGTAATTTAGTTAATGTTGCTGTGATTAATGTGTGTGTGTGTGTGGGGGGGGTCCTAACTGGGAGTCTGGCCGTGCTCCTGGGGATGGTGAACTCTAGCTGACGGACGTGGGGGCTGAGGAGAATCGCTGTCGTGCCGATTTTTTATCTGCCGTAGATCTTCGGGTGGGTCGGTTTTTCCATTGGATTACTTAGAATTATGTATAGAAATATTTTTTTACTAAATCATTTCTTCGACCCAGACCTTCCCACCTACTTGAGGGTGTTGTTGTTGAGACCCAGACCGTCCGACCTACCCAGTGGTGTAGTCGTAAAAAAGAAAGTGGGGGGACGCTCTTTTTTTGAAGAATTTTAGCCAATACTGTATAATTTCTGTGATTGACATAGGGCTGGGAAGTATCGCGATACAAGTATCACCCATGCAAAATGTCTTGAGTAACGACCCTAATCTCTAAATGTATCGTGGATTTTGTATTGAGATACTTTTTCGATTGTATCCAGTTTTTTTTTCTTTTTTTTTCCAACTCGAACTCTTAACATGTTGATAAAATCAAAAGAATAATAGTTATTTTAATTTTATTTAGTTATTTATTAAAAACTAAAATTTGTGATCCAAAGCATATGATTCTCAGCTCAAGAAAGAAAAATCAATTAAGATTCTTGCATTTTGAAATGAAATTATCTCAAAGAACTTTCCATAGAGATACTTTTTCATTGATTACTCATTGAATACATTGATTCATTGATTACATTGATACTTGTCATCGATTTCTCTAATTATTTTTTTAAAGCTTTTTAGCTTTGGAAAATTTCTAAAATCCGAATGTAAATAAAATGTAAATAACATTATTTTGTCTACAAACGTTTTTTTTTTCTAAAAAAAACCGAAAACCGGATATTTTTGTAATAACCGCCATCCCTATCCATATGTTTTTTCAGAGGAAGAGTGACCAAAGAATAATAATCTGAGGCCATCAGCCAAGCATTCCATCTATGCCAAGCTGCAGAGGGGTTATATATGTATACATAAATTTAAAAAAAATGAGCGTCCCCTTACAAAATAAAAAGTGGGGGTACTCTTGAGATCAGGAGAAAAGGTGGGGGGGGGGGGGTCTGCGTCCGCCCGCGTCCCCCCTCGACTACACCCCTGGACCTACCAGAAAGGTGTAGGGCAACCGTTTAGACCTACTTGAGGGTGTAAGGTATCTGCTTGGACGGCCGGGACAGTGCGGGGCCGACGGGATTTCTTCTTGTTATCGGGCCTAGATGCAGGATTCGTGACGTCACAACTTACATCCCATCCACGGCGTTTACACTTTGCTCCAGTTCTTAATCAGCGTCGATTATGGAGTCGATATTTTTGAGTAATAGAAGTTGGTTGAAGTAAAAATGATTTAATTGAATAAAAATAACGAAAACAAATTATATATATATAAAGAAGGAATATAAATAAGATTGTAAAGTAAAAAAATACTGAATATTTCCGTAGTTACGAGTTTTTTTTTCTTCTTTTCTTCTAAAAGATTCAATGCCAGATTTTAACCTTTTGAATTTTATTTTTTTATAAAATTCATTTACTTGAGAAATCTGGCTTTTGTTCTTAAATAACCTAATGCACAGAAACACATTATGACCTCTTATATATATATATAATAATGCTTTTGGGCAGAGTTAATTAAATTTCTAATTACATAGTTCTCCTAAAACATTTTTGTAATAAGGTCTTTCAAAAGTTTTAACTGTCAGATTTACATAACATATATCCTAATATACATACATACTTAATAATAATATTTAATAATTAATATACTATTAATAATTGTTTAATACTATTAATTAATATAATATTAATACTTATTTAATAGTAATATACATACATACTTAATAATATATATATATATATATACTTAATAATAATACATACTTAATAATATATATATACTTAATAATAATATGCATACTTAATAATAATATGCATACATAATAATAATATGCATACATACTTAATAATAATATACATACATAATAATACAGACATTAGATTTATATTTTAAGCGTCAATAAGTGATCGCGCCCATTATGAACGACTATTTCGGAAGTTATATTTATAATTGACAGCAGGGTTGTGATATAAAAATATTTATTTTTTGTTATTGTGCACTTTCAGATTAAATTGAAATCCCTGTTTTGGTAAAATGAAATGTAGAGATTAGCGTGAATGACAGGAAAAGACAGTAGTCTCAAATAGTAATAATTTAAAAAAAAAACTAAAAAATCGCTTTCGGTTGATACGCTTTTTTACAACAGAAATAATTTAATAAATTTGAATAAATCGGTTAAATATCAAATATAATACTGTATTACAATGACAAACTATTTTACAAAACTTATTTTAATAGCTTAAATCTTACCTGTTTTTTTTTTTTTCAACGAAAATTATTTTAGACGTTACTTATTGACAGACGATTTTCACCTGTGATGTGAAGTTTTGAAAATTCTACTTTTAACACTTTAAGGTTGCTGAGTGTTGTCATCTGCATTTTAATGAAACAATAATAAGCTAAATAATCCACGAAAAGTTTTCGGAGCCAATATGAATGTCAGTTTTTCCAAAAAAAATTATGAAATTCAGATTTTTTTTTTCTAATTACAAAAAATGCATGTGAAAAAAAAGAGAAAAAAAAAACAATGATTTGTGTATTTCACATTTTTATATTTAATACACATGTGCATGAAATAAATAAAACCATTGGTTTCCAGTCTCTTTGGAGGTCAGATGATTGAAAGAATAAAGTTACATTATTCATTAATTGATAGTACTGTAGCAAAAACATTCTCAATTTTAATCTTGCCTTTTGCTACGACAATATGACAATTGCCCATAGACCATTTACAAATTGCAGATCAACGATTCCTTTTTGACTCACTAATAAAAAATCAAAACACGTACACAAAAAGAACAAGATAACGTAAAAATTTTATTTACATGAAATTTTCTGCACATTTACTTTTTTAATTACTTACACCAAAAAATTTGAGGTGTATAATCCATGATTTTTTTTTTTTTTTTGGGGGGGGGGGGTACCAAAAATTTTAGGGGGTGCAACAACAATCCGCAAAAATGTCTAACTCTACACTTTACATATATAAATCGAACAATTGTGTATATTGACAACAACACACCTTACTAAGAAAAATTTCATTATGCTAATGCATAAATAAAAAAACATGTACTTGCATTCTACTTATTCCATTAAGGTATGTTTATTTATACCCGATTTCCATCAGCTTCTTACGTAGCAAAAATACTCGTTCAACGGACGAATTTGACGTTGGATTTGAATAAATTACGCTACCTAAAATCTTGATATCCATGTATCTAGTTCTAGATCACTTCTAATCATGTTCTAGATTTTAAAAATACACTTAAAAGAAAACCCCTTTCGGTGATACGTTCGTTAGACCTATACTGCATGTGCATCACTTTAAGTATCTTGAAAAATGTGGACAAATTGATTACATTTTCCCTTAAATATTAGAAATTAACAACACCATGCATTATTATTATTACCTAGATAATAAAAATATTAACGATATAGCTTACCTTATTAGGATACATCTGTATCTTCGTCAATATTTACACGATCATACTTTCAAACACATGCTGTAAGTTGCAAATTGTGGGATGTACTTTATGACTTCACGAGCTACAGCAGTGCCGCAGGCATAGGCCCGATAAGAAGCAGAACTAATCCCGCCGGCCCCGGACAGTGCCACCCAATTTAAACCATAACCGGAAAGGGTACGGCATCCACAGGGACAGCACTCTCCTTCCCCTACCACCAATCCCTCGGAAGGATTTAAGGACCTACATATTTAACGTACTCGTGCACCTTGTGAACACGGGACCAGTTTGGGCAAAGCCGGCAATCGCGGGTTACTAAATTATTTCTCGATGATATTATAAGGCAATTCTAGTACTACCTTATGTTTGTGCTCAATTGTGAAGGCCCAAGTTCAATACAGGGCCAAGTTCAATACAGAACCTCGAGTTCCGGCCGTGTTATTTATCAGATAAAATTAGATTTAATACTTTACAATTTGTCCTTGTCTACTAACGGAACGAGAACGCTCCATTCGCGTTCGTGCCGTCCGGGCTTGGAGGCCCTACTTGTTGCTAGGTTACGTCCGGAATGACTCTTTATCATGAACCGGGATAAACGTAGCACGCAAGCTTCACCACCGGCCACTAGGTAGAAACAGATGCCTCTGTGGGGGAGTTCTAATTATTGGAATTCTGCGAGAGTGTGCTACGAATACCAGTATAAGCATTATGTTCCCAAGAATAGAAAATGGGCTAGATTGTTAATATGAAAATTGCAGGTAAATGATATTACTTTAAAATAAATAAATAAAAAATTGATGTGGACAGCACATGACTTTTCCTACACATCGCGATAAATCATTTTGATACATTAAAAATGTCTGATTTCTCTCTTTTTTATACTCATGCTAAGAGATATATTAAGACAAGAAAGATCAATCAGGTATAAAGCATTGATTATGAAACACGTTCCAAATAAAATGTAATTTTATTTACATTTTAAGCTACTTTAAAAAGTGCCATCAACAAAATTAATCTTGAATGTATTGAAACACAACGTTTTTCAATCAATATAATATTCAAATTCATTATCATAATACTATGCAAACATTATGTATATATATATATATATATATATATATATATATATATATATATATATATATATATATATATTACACACACACACACATATATATATATATATACTGATTTCCATAAATTAAAGAATCAAAAGGAGGAAGGTAATATTTTAAAAGGGTTGTCATATATATGTTCAAAATTAATGTACAATATATGTAATATACATTATTGCGAGTAAGAATGCAAATTATTTCAGCAATCCTCGATATGTACAAATTAGTTAAAGATTGACGCCCATTCTAGCTTGCTTGAATTATGAAACAGGTTAGCAGAATAAAAAGTACAGATGGCAGAGTTTTATAAATTTATATTTCGGTGACGTCATTTGAATAAAGTTAATTTTTTTTCGATGGAGGTTGGAGTTTTCAAGTAAAATAAATTGTTGTAGTTCCGTGTTAATTAAAAAAATATCACTGTTGAATGTATCGCATTTTAGAGATGTTTAAATAAAATTGCTTTTCAGTTGGAAAATGTTTCATAATCAATTCTTTATGCATGGTTGATCTTTCTTGTTATTACTACGGAGATACTTTCATTTTTGCAATGATCAACAAAACTGTTTCTTTATTTAAAAATTGATAAAAGTCTCTAATCTTATTTAACGACATTTATTTTTATCAAAGTTTAACCATTTAAAAATATTGTGAATAATTGAAATGTGAATATTGGTTTTGTGAATATTTTTCGTATTGATATTTAAATCAATGAACCAGACTGAATGGCCTATAAGATAAGCAGTATCAAAAATTATGTAACTAGTGTTTCAGTCCTGAAGTGAGTGCTTGCGAACGCACCGTAAAAAGAGAAAACATATAAGAGTCTTTTAAAAGTCACCCAACTTTAAAATACTCAGTTCTTATTTATAACAGAATAGTAACGAAACTTAATGAATCTTTTTATTTTAGCAAAACATATTTAAACGTCTCTAAAATGTAATGAGTTAGTTCAGCGCTGACATGTTTTAAATTACCACAGCACTACAGTAATTTATTATACTTCAAAACTTTAAACTTCATCAAAAAACAAAATGCAAAATGAACTTTATTTAAATGAAGTCATCGAAATATAAATCGTCTGGCTTTCATATGAAATCACTGAATATTTCATTTATATCACTTATATTCCAGACTCCAGAGCTAAATAATATTGCGTGAAAAAAATTCAGCAATTTTTATACAACTCATCTTACATTTAATTTGTTTACATTCTGCATCCATTAAAAATAGACCTCGTCGTAGAAATAATCAAAGTTTGAATAATCAAAGATGATCAATTAGACGCAAAAATATTGTAATTGCGGAATTTAGATACACGATAATACCCAAAAACAAAGCGGTTTTAGGACGGATGCAACATTATATAAATTTAAAGGGTCTTTAAAAATCATCATGTTGACACAAAATGGATGTCATATTTTATTTTGCAACGAGTCACGTGATCTCTTTATATATCATAGTCGTAATTATTATTTTAATTTTCATTTAAAATACTACACAACACATTTTGCTGAAATATTTTTTATACATTTCATTTTTATTTAAAAAAACTATGGAATACATGTAGCTGAAATTTGTTTCATATTTTTAACACTTTACAACAAAGTTGAAAAGTGTTTATGACTTTGTTCATTCTGTCTGTCTGTCTGTCTGTCTGTCTGTCCGTTAGCACGGTAACTGCCGCAAAAATGACTTAATCAAAGTGAAATTTTAGTATGCTGTTCAGACGGTCTGTAGGACCTATGGGAATATAAATGAATAATATAACCCAATCAGTTTTGGATTGAACCAGGGTTAAAGAAATGAAATACATTGAGCCCTATGGGACCTAATTTTTCAAACATTTTTTAAGCGGATTTAAAATTCACAAATTGCTTCGAAATTTTTAGGTAATATTCAGATTGTTCCATAAAATATGTAAAAAAAAATTCAGCGAAATATATTCAGTAGTTTTTTAAATAAAAATTAAAATAATAATAACACCTCTTATATGAAATGATCACGTGACCATGATATGAAAGTATCACGTGATCCACTTCAAAATGATATATGACATCCATCTTGTCTCAAAATCGTGATTTTTAAAGTTCTTTTTAATTCATATTGAGTGTTGTATCCGTCCTAGAACCGCTCTATTTTGGTTTAAATTCTGTGCATCTACATACTAAATCAACGCAATTACAATATATATGAGTTTAAATGCTCATCCAAATTTGATTATTTCTACAACGAAGCCTATTTTTCACTTATGTAAAATGTAAACAGCTCAATATGTAGGATGAGTTGTACAGAAATTGCTGTATTTTTTTAACGCAAAAGAATTTAGCTCATGGAGTCTGCATAGCTGATATGAAAGAAATATTCATTGACTTTACCGAGAGAAGGACGATTTTTTGCGATGAAGTTTTAAGCAAAGAGTTAAGTTACTTGTAGCTCCATGGTCTTAATTTTTAAATAAAATAAATTATTATAGTATTGTGATGAATGATATGAATGGGAATTATTTATGAATGAAATGCTTCTTTTTTAGACAGAGCCAGGCGTGTTATTTTTTCTATGACGTCATTTGAATGAATTTCAGTTGTTTTCGATGAAGTTTTTAAATATAATAAGTTATCGTGGTATTATGATAATTCTACAATTATTATCGAGTAATATATCCCATTTTAGAGATGTGTAAGCCAGGCAATTTATATTTCAATGCCGTCATTTGAATGAAGTTCATTTTTTTCGATGAAGGTTTAAGTTTTCAAATATAATAAATCAATACAGTATTGTGAGAAGTTTTAAACTATTACCGAGTAATGTATTGCATTTTAGACATGTTTAAATAAAATTGCATTGCTGTTGGAAAGTGTTTCATAATCAATGCTTTAAGCATGATTGATCTTTCTTGTTTATGGAATAATTTGAAAATTTCCTAAAATTTTCGAAGCAATTTGTGAATTTTAACTTCTTAAAAAATGTTAGAAAAATTAGGTCCCATAGGGTTCAATGTATTTCATTTTTTCAACCCGGGTTCAATCCAAAATTAATTGAGTGATATTATTCTTTTACATTCCCATGTGTTCCATAGACCGTCTAAACAATATACTAAAATTTCATTTTGATAAAGCCAATTTTACGGTAGTCATATGAGCGGACAAACAGACAGACAGACAGACAGGATGACCAAAGTCATAAACACTTTTGAACTATGTTGGAAAGTCTTAAAAATTAAAATTCAGAGATTTAAGCGACTTTGTGAATAAAATTTAATAACTTGTTTACATCTACTGCGTTCTAAGTCAAAATATTAGTGGTATTTAACTAATATCGCGTGATATAAATGGAATTTGGTGGATTACTTGGCACTGAATTGCAAAACTTTTAGAAAATGTGTCTTCCCCGTGAATGGAACATGCTATATCCAAGGGAATGATGTTAATGATCTTGTCGTATAATGTTGCATATGGAAATTCAACTTATTTAACAATACTTCTTACTTTTATTAATAAATATATTTGGAAAACGTGTAACATTGCGCGAACAATCAGTTTGTGTCAATTTTATAAAATAAGCCCTTACCATAAATTCCGTATGAAATTGTTCATTTGATATGATTAATTGCCCTGAAATATTTTATGATTTTGTGAAAATTTCATCCTAAAAATTTATATATATATATATATATATATATATATATATATAATAGTTTGAAAATTCAATGATAGAATAGAGAGAAGTAGTTGCAACTCAAAAATCAACTTTAAAAATGTCTACATAATAAAAACAAGTATTGAATAGAGAATCATCAATCAAATGGAAAAGAAAATGTGCAAATTGCTGGTCATCAAGCTAAAGATTAACAACAAATATCAGTGGAATGGAATCAATAATTGAAAAACAAATAAAAATCAAGCATTAAAGCTATACACGTGGATACGCGCTAGGCTTAAATAAATGAATTGTTCATTTTGAAAAAAACTCTTCGTCAGGTCCAAGTATTTAAACAAAATGAACACAAAATGTGTGTTTCTGATTTTAGAGATAGGTAATATCTATAAACTCTAAAAACTTGGACTCACATATAAAGATAGAAAAATAATAAAGGAAACAATAATAACTGGAGTAAAATGACTGCAAGTGTGCTAACCATTGGAGCTCAAAATGAAGAAAGCAGTGTTGCCAATCGCAAAGTTTGAAAGTAGACATCCACTGGTGCCAATCGTGTGTAACAAATAACAGTAATGCGAAAAGGCAGTAAAAGATGATATTTTACATTAAGAGCTACAAAAAGGCTACAAAATAATGGGGCGTATAATCGAAAACAGTGAGGCTAAAGTAATGTTACAATGTAATGTTAAAACAAGAGAATGTTGATGTCTGGCTAATATAAGAAACAAAGAAGAGAATTAATGAATATTCAGCTAATCCAAACTTTTTTACAATATCATTTACTAAATATGCTGGATATTTATATAAATTGCTGGTAATTTTTAGATTATTTATATGCTCAGCATGACATTTTTTATCTGATAATCTACAAATTCTAAAAAGTTGATTAAGGATAATATTTCTAAACATTTTGAGTTGAGATGCAGGAATTAAATGGTGATATTTTATTAATGTTAAAGCTAAAATAGTCTTTTTTATCGTATAAAATTGTAACAATTCCATAAGTAAGTTCAATAATTAGATTTAAATCTAAAAAATTAATATTATTACTAATAGTAGCTTCATTAGGAAATAATTCCAAATTGTCTGGATAGAAATCTATATCTATGACATAATTTTTAGTAACACTTCACTCAATAAGTCTCCGGTCTGACACATATATGGCAACACTGTTGACAAACTCATATGATTTCTGGATAGTACCAACCTTCAAACGATACGTGTCAAAATTTCATGACATTCTGACAATTAGTTTACAGGTTACAGTGCTTTTAGTGACCCCAGTTTTGTAATTTTCAAAACAATGGATAAAAAAGAATTTCGTGGGTTGATTAAACATTGTTGTTTGATGGGGAAAAATACTGTTGAAGCCAAACAGTAGCTTGGCAAGCGTTATGGAGACTCTGCACCAGGGAAATCAACTATTATTGACTGGTATGCTGAATTTAAACGCGGTCGTACAAACACCGATGATGCTGAACGCTTTGGTCGCCCCAAATCGGCAGTTGCTCCGGAAAACAAAAAAAAAAGTCCACGAAATAATTTTGAAAGACCGCAAAGTGAAGTTGCGTGAGATAGCTGACACCTTAAAGATATCAGAAGGTAGTGTGTTTACAATTTTACACGAAAATTTGAGCATGCGTAAGTTGCTTTCGAAGTGGGTGCCGCGTTTGCTCACACAGGACCAAAAACAACAAGGCATGTCCCGTTGTTGTTGAGACCCAGACCGTCCGACCTACCAGAAAGGGTAAGGCATGCCCCGTGTCATAAGTCGATGAAAACGATGGTTAAATTACATGAATTACGCTTCGAATTGCTTCCTCACCCACCGTACTCTCCAGATTTGGCCCCCAGTGACTTCTGGCTTTTTTCAGACATCAAGAAGATGCTCCAGGGAAAGAAATTTGGCTCAAATAAAGAAGTGATTGCCGAAACTGAGGCCTAATTTGAGAGCAAAGACAAATCGTTCTACAAAAAAGGCATCGAAAAGTTAGAGGAGCGTTGGAATGAATGTATCACTCTTGAAGGAGAATATGCTGATGAATAAAGTCGAATTTCTAAAAAAAAATTGTTTTTCTTAGTTAGACCGGAGACTTATTGAGTGATGTAGTATATACTAAACAAATCAGATCATCAACATATCTGCAAATTTTATAATCTATTGAAGTAAAAGAGTGTTCATAAAGGTAAAGATATAAATTAGCTAACATACTGCTACTGCAACCACCTTGTGGAACCCCTGAGACATGTAAGTATATTTATTTCCTTGAAAAATATAATTATTGAAAAGAACAAAGTGAAGAAGTTTAGAGAAATTGATAAAAATTGTTTGAGTAGTCTGATTAGTAATACAATCATTATATAGAGCTAAAATTACAACATATATATTAGAGATCTTAATATTATTGAAAAGATCTTTAAAGTCAAAAGTTTGAAATTCACTTAGTATACCTAGTGGTGTTAATTTAGTTTTTAATTCCTTACTATTATTTAAAATAAGGTAATTATTGCTAGAATAATATAATGTATCATTTATTAGATTTAAATAATTTAGTAGTAATTTACTCGCAGTAGTAAGCATTATGACTACCTGTAACTGTTCTATAAGTAACTGTTCTAAATTTAATCGGATTTTTATGAAATTTAAGAATAAGCACTATATATGGAAATTTAATTGATATTTAAATCACTATACATATTGATAATTTTTAGTTTGATACTATTAATAGAATGTGAGTCTTGTTTAAATAGACTATTTTTCTTTAAATAATCTAACAGAAATTGTATATAAATTTTTTTACAGATAATAGCATATATATATGTATATATATATATATATATATACACACACACAGATATCACGATAAATAAAACAGCAGTTTTTTCTTAGCAGTTGTTAAGACACGATACTGTTTTTTGGCCTGAATAAGAGGGCTATAAAACATGCTCAAAAAGATTGTAGTCACCTAATTTTCATATGCTAAGAGTTTTATTTACACAGACATCACCATGAAAACGTTTTATTCGAGTTAAAGGATGACCAAAAATGTGTAAATCTGCCAAAACCTCGAAATTGAATTCTTAACCGCTGCACAATAAATACTTTTCCTATACATTTTCCTATGCATGTAGAGTAATAATAATTTAATTTCAAAATATTTAATATTTATATTATTTGCATTTGGTTGTGAATAAATATACATCAACCAAAAGATCAAATGCTTCAATAAAAAATTATTTAAAGAGGTGTATTGATTTTCGGAAGATTATTAAACCAATTAAAGCACAGAATTTATTTTGAATTAGCTTTGAAATTTATTTTAAAATATGAAAAAAACATTTAAAACCATAATGACATAAAAATGTTCTATTTAATTTGAAACGTTTAAGGGGACGGTGGACGTTGAATTATATTTATTTATTTTTTGACTTAGAAACATGAAAATTTGTATAAATATTCCTCTTAACATTACCATATACATTACCATTAAATTATTTCCAATTTTTTTATAATTTTGTCTTCTTTAAATTTAACCTTTTTTAACGAAAATTTGAAAATTCTCCTTGCATGCCATTTGTCCACATTTATGATTAATTTTACCTTATGATCACTCAAAAATACATTTGAACAAATTTGTGTATTCATTTTTAAATCCCTTAGAAAGTTATTTCTTAAAAAAATATTTTTCTACATTAAAACTTATATTTCATCATTTAATTAGGTTCTTATTCACTTTAAATTACCTTAATAACTTCCAATTATAAAATGCATACCCAGTTTCATTAAAAAGTATGAAAGGTGTCTTCTTGCCAAATTTCATGCATCTCAAATAAAAATTAAAAGGCATGGAGCATTTTAAAAATGTAAAACTATTGAAAATTCCGTTTCGAAAAAAATGCATTTAACCTGTTACTTACAGGTGAGACAGCGTCCATACCAAACGAAGAACCTCCCAATAAGACAGGTATTTGACATACCATATCCCAAACAATTGCACCTGCTGCAGCAGGTGCAATGTTTCTGTCGGCGATTTCCATGGACGCCAATGCCTGCATAGGGGGATCGAACTGTTTTGGAATAGGGTATGTCAAATATCTGTCTTATTGGGAGGTTCTTCGTTTGGTATGGATTCTGTCTCACCCGTAAGCAAAAGGTTAAATGTGTAAAATAATGTTATATATTAAAATATTAAAAAAAAAAACATTTTTTAGTCGATTTTTGCTCATTTCAACGTCCACCGTCCTCTGAAATTTAAAGCGAATGAAGTAATTTATATGTAGCTAACGTATGCCATTCTCGAGGCATTATGATACTGACTTTCCACCTACACCATTTAAAATAGCCCCATAAGTGCTTCTATGTTCAAGTAAAGTCTGTAAAAGTTAAAAATGTCAGAAATACATTATCATACTTTCTAATTAATTCTCTAAATAATTGTACCATTGTACCCATTGACGGATTTCAGATCTCCTTCAGTGAAATATAGCTGTATGATTGATTCCCTCACAAAAATTGATTTAGAATTTAATTAACAATAACTACCACTTAACCAGAAATAAATTAACAATATTAATAATTGAATGCAAATATGGTACCCGTAGTTGTGCCAATTTATATGGAACATTCAGATTATAGATCGGCAGACGTTTATTGTTTATTTGCGTGTGGAAAGACCGCCCTTTGGATGTGTACAGTGCTGAATAGTTCAGGTAATCTGACTGATGATAAATTATTGAATATAGTCCAAGGCTAAAATCTCCCTCTTGCAGAAATATATATAACATATTTCGTCAACTTTAATGTTGTCAATTATTGATTTTGTTCTCTATAGAATAAACTAGAGTTTATCAATAACGAATATAGAATGAGAAACGATCTTATTCATAAATTTTAATTATTAAAAATGGCAATCTTCTTAGAATGCTGAAAACGTTCTTGAGAAAATGCACATATTATGAATATATTACTAAAAATAAGAAATATTAATCATGCATAAAGCATTGATTATGAAATACTTTCCAACTGAAATGCAATTTTATTTAAACATCTCCGAAATGCGATACATTTAGCGATGATATTTTTTAAATTATTACAGTACTACCATAATTTATCTTACATGGAAACTTAAAACTTCATCAAAAAAGGCAATGCCATAAAATCGCCTGTTTCTCTATGTAAAATCAATGAATATTTCATTCCTATCACTTATATTCCAGACTCCATAGATAAATAATTTTTCGTTAAAAAATGCAGCAATTCTTATACGACTCATCTTACAATCGCTTGATTTGTTTACATTTTGCATAAGTTAAAATTAGACTTTGTTGTAGAAATAATCAAAGTTTAGTGATCATTTAAAATAAAGAGTATTGTAATTGCGTTGGCATAAAAATTAGATACACAGATAATGTTAAAAAATAAAGCGGTTTTAGGACGGATGCAACACTAAATATAAATATAAGAGTTCCTTAAAAATCATGACTTTCACTAAACGAAATAAAAAATGAATGCTATATTTTATTTTGCAATGAGTCACGTGATCTCTTTATATAATATAGATGTAATAATTCTCCTACTGCTGTAAAACCCGAAGTCTCTAAATTTGGAAAATTTGGTTCCTGAAGCTGGTAAAAGAAGCTAAAATCAAAAGCCAGTTATTTAGTGACTAAAGGTCTGCTTGGGCCTAATTTAAAATTTTACCGTCTCGAAAAAGATTTGATTCGGCCAAAGCCCAAGAATTTTTTTAAATAATTCGCTGTAGCCTGACCCATCCAGAAAGCACTTAAAGCTAGCCCCAAAACGGCCCTTTCAGAATTTTTTTGTAATACATTTAATCATGTGGCCTCGTATGATGATCCAAATATGCATTTAAGAAATTAAACACGAGTTATATTACATATAGTAATAAATTAAAAAGAACCCAAATTTGAAATACCTGTACAAATCAAGAATGGACATTACTATAAAGGCAGTTTCTATTTATCATATTGGTTTGATAATATCAGAGATTAAATGAGGAAACAGCTCTTCATTGAGATTATGTTTAAAATAATGCTTTCTTCATCCACGTAAGTTATCAGTGAAGAATGCAATGCTCCTTTTGCAATGCTCATCAGCACCAAATATTCTTGACTGCAGCAGTAGCAAAACAAATATATCATGCCACAATTATTAGCACTTTATAAACCATTTCAATGCGAATGCATTTTCTATGTAAGCATTTACTATTTTGATTATGACGCGAGTGGGTTTCGTCCAGAAAAGAGCACCAGGCGCGAAGCGCCTTTAATCTCCAATCTCTAGGTGTGGTTCTTATCTTCATACTGTGACATTATTTCATTTGCCCATAGTTGGAGGTTCGAGGTTTTTGATTTACTGTTTTTATTATTTGACTTAGCTCCTAGTGTGGCAGTTTGTTGCACATTTAGAGTTTGAGTAATTTTGGGGAGTTGATGCAGTTCTAAGGATTTCCTATCAATTTGGCAGTTTAAGGTTTAAGAACATTTTTTAGAAAACATTGATCGAGTTTTAATTTAATATCAACTATTTAAGTTGGGACTTACCTAATTCCGATTGTCAATATTAAGTACCGCGCGTGGTCTCTTACGTGATTTGGCTTTGCGGTGATCATAGTCATGCAGATTGAATAGTAGTTCATTTGGAACAGATGGCAGATTTTTATAGAATTTAAGCGCTAGCTTTTTAATTTGGGCTCTAACAGTTTTTATTTTGAAGTCTTTCCTAATTACCGAGTTTCTTAAGTATCTAGGAGCTTTCCTTATAATCCTTAGGGTTTTGTTTTGTTTTGTCTGTAGTAAGTCTATAGTAGTTTTACAGGCATATCCCCATACGGGTGCTGCATACAGCATTCCCGGGCGGATGACCGATTTATAAATTAGGAGTTTATTTTGATAACTTAGATTTCCGTTTCCTATCATTGGGTATAAGGCTCCTGTGGCCATATACGCTTTTTTGATTAAGTTCGTTACGTGCTGTTTCCAGGTTAGGTGGGAATCTATCGTTACACCTAGGTATTTAGTAGATTTTTCCGCTTTTAGGGCATGGTTGTTTATGTACAGAGGCGGCGGAGGTTTACGTTTTCTAGAGAAATAAATCCAATGACATTTATTGGGGTTTAATTTTATTCGCCATTTTTCCAGCCATGTTTGGAGTATGTCTAAGTGTTGTTGTAGCTGTCTGTGCATTACTGAGACGTAAGGATGTTTTGCAAGTATCGCACTGTCGTCTGCATAGAGTGCCAGCTCCGTGTCTAGGGTCCTGGGGATGTCATTTAGATATATATTAAAGAGTGTCGGGCCCAGGATGGATCCTTGCGGTACACTACTTTTAATGAGCTTGGGTGTAGACAAGTTATCTTTTACTCTAACTTGGAAGTGTCTGTTATTTAGGTATGAGATTAAAAGTTTGACAAGTGCGTCAGGGACTTTTAGAGTGATCAATTTGTATGCTAATCTACAGTGCCACACTTTATCAAATGCTTTTTGTATGTCAAGAAAAATCGCAGCTGTGGGTGTCTTACTATTAAGTCCAGAAGATATGTACTCTACCACTCTCAGCAATTGATGAGTGGTGGAGTGTTTTGGCCGAAATCCAAACTGCTCCGGAATGATAATATCATTCTCACTAAGGTGCGTGTTCAGTCTATTAAGAATTATTTTCTCAGTAATTTTACTAAGTGTTGGTAGTAAGCTGATTGGTCTATAGTTGGCTGGAATTGTGGCATCCTCACCAGGCTTATGGATCGCTATAATTATCGCTTCCTTCCATTCTTTGGGGAAATAATTTAGTTTTAGTATTTTGTTTATTAGGATGGTCAAGTAAAATATTATATTTAAGGGTAGGTTTTTGACCGCAATATTCCTGATTTTGTCGTGCCCTGGGCTTTTACGGTTTTTAAGGTTTTTGATGATATCAATTATCTCTTGCGGGGTGGCTGGGTTAATCTCAGCCGTGACCGGGGAGTTCCTGAAGTTGTTTAGAGTTTGCCTAACCATTCTTAGGGTGTCCTGACACATTAGATCGTGGTTTGGTTCAAATTGCTTTTCGTAATGCCTAGCAAGCGCCTCTGCTTTTTCTTCGTCTGAGTACGCGATTTTAACGCCATCTATTAGTGGCGGGAGTTTAATTTGAGGTTTTCTGAGTCTTTGAGCGAATTGCCAGAGCGATACGTCTTCCGAGCTAAGGGATTCAATTAACTCTTTATACTGTTGCTGCTTTTCTGCGACAATTTTATCCCTGACTTTCCACGTGAGTCTGTTAAGCTCCCTTTTGAGGGTAGGGTCTCTATTAGCCTGCCATGTCTTACGCATTCTGTTCCTTTGCCTAACTAATTGTTTGACATGGTGGGAAAGTGTGGGCATTTTTGGTGACTCACGATGTGTTGTGGCAGAGGCAATAGCTCTCTTGATTTCTGTTGTGAGTGTGTGTGTGGCAGAGTCAATATCCGCCGTGCTCATAATGTTGGGTACTGCCAAGTGCGGCTCAAAAAGTGCTCTTTTGAAAACGTTCCAGTTCACCCTCTCTTGTCCCAGAGAGGCTGGAAGGGGAGTGTTCAGATCGAATGTCACCAATACCGGTAAATGATCCGAGTCGAATTCATCTAGGGTATCGATAGTGTGAGCGTATTCTATGTTTCTCGTTAGGACAAAGTCTATGAATGAGCCGTTGGCACCTGAGAAGCAGGTTGGTCTCGACGGTGCAATGATGTTGGTGTTTGTTGTGTTCAGTAATCTGTGTATCTGTGTACCGCGTATGTTGGCTCTCCTGCTGCCCCACGCTCGGTGGTGTGCATTGAAGTCGCCCGCGAGTATTGTGTTTGGATATCGCGAGAAAAGCAGTTCCAGCTGCGCAGCTACATTTATACCACTCATGTTTTTGACATATATTGAAGTTAGGATAAATGGGTTTACATTATTTATTTTAATTTTTATGCTAGTATTTTCTACTCCTTGAAGATTTATGTTGCTTATTTCTTCGTGGGGAATATTTCTTTTGATATATATTGCTGTTCCTCCATGGGGGTTTCTAGCAGTTGTATTTGGGCTTAGGTTGTGATAGCCAATATAGTTTGCTATGTTTAGTTTTTTATTTTCTCTAACTTTAGTTTCCTGAATTAACAGGGCATCTACATCATTTTCATTTACGTAGCTCCTAAATTCATTTATTCTTGGAGATATGCCGTTCGCATTCCAAAATATTATTTTAAAGCTTTCTTTTTGGGACCTAGCCATGGCGGGTTTGATTCTCACTGTTATTTTTAAAGTCCGCGATTAATTTAAAAGCCTCAAAGACCATTTGCATTGGATCACTCTTTTTTTGTATTAGCTCTGCGAACTGCATCAACAGGTGTTTTATTGCATCTAGGTCGAACATGGTGATAAACCCTCTGATGAGGTTGAGGATTTCATCCATCTTTTCATCATTGGTTTTACCAGCAGGTTCAGTCTCAGCTTCCATATCCTCAGCCTCAACCGCGGTTTGGTCATTTTTGTGAGTATCCTTTTGGACCTCAGTAGTTTTTTGCCTTTTTTCAACCGTTTTTTCTAACAGCTGGGTTTGCGCGAGCTCTTCCTCTCTGACTCGTTTAGTTTTGGCTTCACGTGTTTTGATTTCTTCTTTTGATTTAGCATATTGATTTACAATTTTAGCTTCTAGTTCCGCCTGTCTTGCCTGTCTGGCTTTTTCGGCTTCCTTTCTCCTTATAATGGCTGTAGTAGCCAGTTTTACTTCTTCCGGAGTCAATTCTCTGGAAGACGAAGGTTTGGGGGCCTGCTCTTGCACCGATCTGGTGGGTGCTGAAGATTGGTATCTATTTTGCTGTGGCACAGTGTGCGAGGAGCCCTGAGGGGGTGCCTGGGAGTTTAATCCGAGGGCCTTTTGCCTCCAAGGGGGTATCTGATTTTGGGGAGGGGGGGCATACCCCGGTGCCTTTCCTCTGTTCCAGGGGTTCTTCGGGCATTGCCTGAAGTTCGCTGGGTGGTCTCCATTGCAATTTGCACACGTAGCCTTCTCAGACCTAGGTCTCTGGCAGTCCCGTGTGAAGTGTTCTTCAGCACACTTAAGGCACTTAGGTGGCATACTGCAGTTCTCCGAGGAGTGATTGAACTGTTGGCACCGGTAGCAGATTTTGAAGCCCCGTGCTCTGAAGGCCTCTACCTTCACAGCCAAGTAACCTAATCTTGTTAGTCTGTAGACCCTCTGCCAGTCTGCCGTAGGCCTAAGGCTGACTAAGAAGATCGGCAGGGGTAATCTCGTTTTAGTGTTTCTCAGTTGAGAAACCCGGACTACATCTAATCCTTCGGATGTTAAAGTGATTTTTATTTCCTCTATGTTATAATTTGTTGGTAGCCCCTTCAGAACTACCTTTTTTGGCCTTTCCGTCTTTAGGTTTAAGCTGTGGAAGGGGATTTTCTCACTACTTAAATGGCGCTGTACAATCCTGTAGGTGTCAGCGTCATTTGGAATCAATTTTAGCATGTCTCCTGTGAGCTTGCCAGATACTTTATTTCCTGAGATATCATTTAGTTTTTTAAGGAGAACTTTGTAATTATCATTGAACTTTATGAAAAAACATTCAGCTTTTGGGTCTTTTTTCTCAACTTCAACTGTTGTTAGCCTGTCACTATTTTCGACCGTTTTAGGTTTAGGTGCACTTTTAAACACAACTGGTTGCGCGGCAATCTCAGCGTAAGTCTTAGTTTTAACATAATCATTGTCAGTTACATTTACAACATTATCAGCTATTTCATTACAGTCCATGTTATCATGGACATTTAAGTTTTCTTCGACAATCTGACTTTTAGTAGGAGCATCCTTAGTGGATTGCCCCTCCATCTTTCTTTTTTTATTTGGATTTTCAACCGTTTTAAGTTTATCTTCATCTTTAATTTCCTTAATTAAGCCTAGCTCTATCATTTTACTTTTGATTTGAACACTAGAATTACATCCCTCACATTTAGAAATCTCATAAATATCACAATCAATAAACCTATCCAATTTCCGGGCAAACAAAAAAGAGTTCACAGAAAGTAACGAACCTAGCATCTTGGAGACTTGATCCTCTTCCTGTCCCAGTAGTCCGTTCATCAGCAGCTCCCTGATGTGAAGAGTCATCACGTAGACTGCCAGGGTGCAGAAGTTGATGGCGGTCTTGATTTCTTCCTTCAGTCCAGTCATCAGTCCATCATCAGGTAGAGTTTCACAGTAATTCGTCAAGGCACCCTTGAGAGGCCCGAATTCTTCCTCGTCCAGCTCACCAGCAAGTTCGCGAGTAGCTGCCACGTCGCCTCGTTCCAAATCCATATCGTCAGGGTGGAGAAGTTCCCAAATATAGCACTACCACGTGGTAACAACACACGTGGCACTCCAAAATGGAAAGCACAAAATCCAAAATGGCGAATCGCCCGTACACAACAAGCTGTAGAATTGCTTTGCCCGACGTGCTCTATCGTAACTAGATATAACACGCCCAAGCGGAAGCAAGAAGATCACCAACTGATAAAAGCAGGAGCAATACAAAAGCACGTCCACACAACTCGAAGTCTAGGCTCCGAATGACTGATGATTATGACATCTTTATAAATATTTTAAAAATGTTATCATTTTTAATTAAAAGCGGTAGATGTTTAGAATAAAAATATAAATAAATCCAAGGACAATAATTGGTTTTATTCACATATTAATTACAAATTATTACAGTTTGCCCAAATAAATTTTCATTTAATATTTATTATCGGAAAGAAAACGACGGAACTGCATTTTAATTTAAGAAGAGAATTTATTTAATTTTGATAATTAAATAATTAATTTATTATTCAATATGGGATAAGGAGACTTTTATCCGCTAATTAAATATTTTGTTTCATATGTAACTTTAAAATTTTCTGTTCTGAGTGAGGTTTCTTTTTAATCTTTTAAGACTTGGCGCCAAATGTGCTAAGTCGCCAAATAAAAGGGAATTTTTTTTTATAATAGCGAATTGGATATAATGTTTATTATTTTGTGTGATAAAACTTTAAATTAGAGATGTGGGTTTCCGAAAAATTTTGAACTTACTCTTAAATATTACACATGATTATGACATTTTTATAAATATTTTAAAAATGTTATAATTTTTAATTAAAAGCGGTAGATGTTTAGAATAAAAATATATATAAATTCAAGGACAATAATTGGTTTTATTCACATATTAATTACAAATTATAACAGTTTGCCCAAATAAATTTTCATGTAATATTTATTATCGGAAAGAAATCGACGGAACTGCGTTTTAATTTAAGAAGAGAATTTATTTAATTTTGATAATTAAATAAATAATTTATTATTTAATATGGGACAAGGAGACTTTTATCCGCTAATTTAATATTTTGTTTCATATATAATTTTAAAATTTTCTGTTCAGAGTGAGGTTTCTTTTTAATCTTTTAAGGCTTGACGCCAAATGTGCTAAGTCGCCAAATGAAAAGGGATTTTTTTTTTATAATAGCGAATTGGATATAATATTTTTTTATTTTGTGTGATAAAACTTTAAATTAGAGATGTGGATTTCCTAAAAATTTTCCGGAAAATTTTGAACTTACTCTTAAATATTACATATAAGCTAGATTAATATGTCCAGTGACTTTCACAAGTATTTGTTCTTACATTAGAGCTATTAAATAAAATTGTTAAAAAAATGTTTAAATTTAGAAATGTATAAAAATATTCTATGTACAAAAATTTCTAATAAATATATGTATTGAAGTCAGCAACTGCAATTTTATATTTTTATTGAGTACCTGTGCTTTTGAAAAGTTATAAGATAATTACATTTTATCTATAAACAATAGAGAAAAATATTTTTGTAAATCATAAATTTAAAACAATGCGCAAAACAAATAATAAATTAAAAATAAATATTGTTAAACCCTTTCTGAATCATAAATAATTTACAGATTATTACATGTGTAAGAAATAAATTATTAAATATATAACTTTCATATGCTTTCTTTCTTTAAGGAAATATTCGAAAGTTTTATTCTCGCAAGCAGCAGTCTTATTTATCGTAATACAAAAATATAAGAAAAAATAAAAATTGCTTGTGATTTAAAAATATATTTTTATTGCTTGTGTATTAAATATTAAATTAACAATGTTTAAAAAATGCCTGTTGACCAGGGTTGGGAAAAAGGAGGGGGGTGAGATTTTTTTATCCAAAATCCATGGTTTAAACAAAAAAAAAACATTATTTAGATCAATAGAGTTTTAATCAACCAACCCTGGTGCTGATAATTGAAAGAGAAATTTGAAAGACTCCTGTTTATGCACTATAGTACATAAATTAGCCGAGCATGAGCCCTGAATCTACAACTTTCTTAAATGACTACTATTCTCTACTACTACTACTACTATTACTACTGAGGCATTAAAATAATAACAATAGAAAGAAAAACAAATTATTCGGTTTATTAAAGACATACGACATGTATTATTAAATATATAAAAATATTAAAGGAAACTTATAATTAAACTTTTTTTAAAAAAATAATTCCTATATATAATATTAAAAATTGTTTAAAAAATACCTGTTTATAATTGTATGGGTAAGTACCATAAAATAAAAGAGACAAATTGTTGGACATTGATTTATGCATATATTTAGTGCTGTTTTAAAGTACATTTTCCTTCAGCCAAATCACTTTAATAAATTTTACGGAATTAATTTCTGAAAGGAAAGGCTTCTTAAAATATTACCAGCTGTTTTATCAGAATAAGTAAAATGTCACTTGTACCCTTCTAGTGTTTGCCTATCCTTTTTCCTAAAGATAAAGCATTATTCCCCTTCCTCTTCAAAATTAGAAAACTAAATAATCAAAGACTTCTTGAAAAGTTACCTACATTTCAAAAAGCAGTGTGTAAAGAATATTGCATTTAATTTTCAAATGAATTAGGGAGAAAATATAGAGCGGAAAATTTTCTGGTAAAAGATAGCTGAAAATTTTCCATTTATGGGAAAATGTTTCGACCCATATCTCTACTTTAAATTAATGCTTCAAGAAATATAAAGCAATGTAAATATGAGTTAAAATAGAAAGTCATGTTCTGGCACGATCAGATGGTTTTTACATTCCCTATATGCAGTAAAATGTATTGTGACGGGTTCAAAAATTCGATTTCGAGTTTCCGAAGGAAGATCACGTTTCGCGCATACCTGAATTCGAATTGAACGTTTTTGAGGCTATGTCTGTGCGCATGTATGTATTGTAGTGTGTGTGCGCGTATGTATTGTAGTGCGTGTGCGTGTATGTATTGTAGTGTGTGTGCGTATTTATATTTTAGTGTGTGTGCGTGTATGTATTGTAGTGTGAGCGCGTGTATGTATTGTAGTGTGAGTGCGTGAGTGTGTGTGTGTGTATGTATTGTAGTGTGTGTGCGTGTATGTATTGTAGTGTGTGCGTGTGTATGTATGGTTATGTGTGTGTGTCCGTGAGTCTGTGGACGCGTTTCGAAAATAATTTGGGACGATTATTGTAATCAATAAATATTGGAACCTTATTGATTTTAACAGCAATCGAATGTTGATGAAAATGATTAATATAAATTTTAGAACATTAGCATGAACTGTTCCCGAAATATTGTCCGACCAAAGAATGGATTTTTGAAAAATATCATTAAAAAATTATAACCTTTAATACTTTAAAATAAACATTCAATTCATGCGTAATATTTTATTAGAAAGTGAATGACACAAAACTTTAGAACGTTACCGTGGACTGTTCTCGATATATTGCAAATTTTACAAATAAATTTATCGAAAAAATTACATAAAATTAAAACGTATATATCGTTTAATATGCTTCCTTCCCATATGCAATATTATACAACAAATCTGAGAGAGGATAGTTTTTACATTAGTTTTGTATTCTGACACTAAAGAATTTTCCAATAGTATTTAATTATTTCACAGAATATTAATTAAATTTCAATTGATCTTTGATGAGAATTTTGCACGTGAACATGAATAAGTTATTTTGTTCGTACTCATAAGTTGCTAAAAGTGCCTAATGTCAATTTACGTTATGTAATTGAATGCCAAAAACATGGGGTCTTGCACACCATTACTTTGATGGGAAAGTAATAAAGTCATTGCATTATGTAGGTCATTGAAAGTCATTGCATCAGGTAGGGCACTGAAAGTCATGTGCTGTCCACATCTAATTTTTTATTCTTTTCCAACCCGTTTCTATGTTGTTCTTTACCTTTTTCAATAAATAAGACCACAGTAGTTATATATATAATGCGTAGAGGGAAATGCAATGTTTACTTGCGTGCCGAAAGATTGCAATTCGAAAGTGTTCAGTGCTGAACGGTTTAGATTATGCGTTTGATAAATTAATTAATGCAGCCCAGGGCTAAGATATCTCCGCTGAAGATTTGCATTATGCAATATTTCCATGACCGCAATGATATGAATTGTTGATCTTGGCAGTTAGGACTGATAATGAATTTCGCGTATAAATTAGTTTCTCTGCGGCAGGTTATGGCTAGATATCGAAATTTAGATTTAAGATATTGAATTGGATACAAATAATTATGTTGTAAAATAACATTAGTTGTATGCACACCGACAAAAATATATGTGGAATTGTTATATACTAGAAAATGCATCCGAGATTGCTGGGGATTTAAGATAAATGGTCGGACAGTAGCCGTGTGTGGACCCACGCGACAGATTATTTTATTTTATTTTTATTATAAACGAGCCTATTGTTAAAACGTTGCTTTGTTTTCGGGAATTTGCTATCAATTCCGGTGTAGTTTGAATTGGAGAATTTCATGTTAAGTCCCGGCAATGCAGGAACGTTCTAGAAAACGTGAATGGTGTTGCCAGGGATTCAAGATGCAAACCTTTGATTACAATCGCACTAGAAGCCGCAGACAATTCCAGAAAAACCAAAAAACGCTTTAACAATACGCCCGCTTATGAAAAATATCTGTGGATGGCGTTAAGATGGACACTCTGTAAGAATATACAGCGTGATTTCTGTTTTGGTAGTGCATCTGCAACACACGAAATATGTATATTTGAAAAAAAAAATCGTGGAAAATCGCTTTTTAGTATTGTAGATTTCGTTTAGAGTTTGCCTAAAAAGGAATTTTTCTATCTTTCTGACGGTGTTAAGATGGAAACTTTGTGAAAATATTTTTGGTAGTTAAATAAACAATCTATGTGAACATTGCTCAAAATATAAAAAAAATCTGATGTGAGCAAGCAGCACATGATTTTCCTTATATAATGCAATGCATTTACTACTTTTACAGTCACAAACTAATGTATAAGATCCACGGTACTGTGCTTTTATCGTTGAATTGTATATTTGGCGATTTTTATAATGACAGCATGTAAAATAATTTCAAAGTATAAAATTTTCTTATACTTCGCGCAACACTAAATAAACAATTATCAATATTGATCATCCTCAATAGGCGATATAGTCCATATATTAAAATATTTTAATAGTTAATTGATCAATTAGGCGTTATTTTCATTGATTTAGCGTCATTTTTATCAATTTGGAGAAATTTCGTTAATTTGGCAATATTTTTCTCCAGCATTTTTCCCAACAAAGCTTCCAACGACAATCCACCAAATTTGTCGCCAAAATCTCACCAAGCGTTATGGACGGAGAAATAACTTTTTCTTATAGCTGATAAATGACTATTGGCGTCCAAATACAAAAGTATTACCCAATGCATGTTTTCTCATGAATGGAATGAGCTAGATCCAAGAGAATAATGTCAACAAATTCATCACATGATATTACATATGGAAAGTGAACATATTTCACAATAGTAATTTTTTTTTAATTTTATGTGATTTTTGATACATTCATTTTAAAAATGTGCAAAATCTCGAGAACGGTTTATGCTAGCGTTCTAAAATTTATGTACTCCGTTTTCTAACGAAAAGTTACATAAGCAATGGTAATTTTATTAAAGGTTTTGATTTTTTAATGATTTTTTTTAAAATTTCACTTGAAAATTTAGGGGATTCTGAACATTCGATGGCGTTTAAAAACAACAGGCTTCCAATATTCACAGATTGTAATTTTTGTACTAAGTTTCGTTCGAATCACTCTATTCGTTCGTGAGATAACGTCTCCATAAATTAACACACACACACACACACAAAAACACAGACATCATCTCAGATACGACTGATTCGTGTTCAAGGATGCTTGAAACGTGCTCTCCAGTCGAAAACTTCGTACTCGAAATTTCGATCTGTCACAATACTTTCCTTATACATTATATTATGTATATAAGGAAAGTAGAAATCTAATGTGGGCAGCGCATGACTTTCCTTATATAATGCAATGAATTTACTACTTTTACAGTAAAAAAATAATGCATAAGATCACGGTTCTGTGTTTCCATCCTTGAATTGTATATATGGCGATTTTCCAGATGACAACATGTAAAACTATTTCAAAGTACCCAATTAAAACATTTTTTAGACGATGTATATTGTATTCACAAAACTAAATTACATAAAATTCTTGT
Source organism: Amaurobius ferox (assembly GCA_951213105.1). Classification (NCBI taxonomy): domain Eukaryota; kingdom Metazoa; phylum Arthropoda; class Arachnida; order Araneae; family Amaurobiidae; genus Amaurobius; species Amaurobius ferox. Next base: position 58,216,964 of record OX578138.1, on the reverse strand, counting down.
GTTTTAAATGCTCTATTTGACATCCCTTATTCTGAACTATCTTTCGACACCGCAATTTCCAGGATAATAATGCCTTTTGAAGTGTCAGAAGAGGTATTCTATCCATTCCTCCTGAACAGCTTTCCAGAGTCCTGTAAGAGTTTTGGGACGACGTTTGGATAATGCAGGTTTTAAAAGTCCGAAAGCACAAAAATCCATAGGTGATACATCGGGAGATTTAGTAGGGATGTCAGTGAAGGGTATGGCCTTGATACCAGTTTTTTGTTCCATTTCTTTTAGGAAATTTACAGTGGATTTTGATGTGTGACTGCTAGCTTTGTCCTGATGGAGTCTCACAGATTGATGGCACTGTGGGTAAAGCGATGGTATTTCATTCAGAAAAATTGGCGATAAAATATGTTCCTGATAGTATTTGGAGTTAATCTTGACATTTTTTCCCACTCTCTTTATTTTTAACTTGCCATTATAAGAAAAACCAGCAACAATCATGAATCCCTTAGAAAAACTTTCTTTCGATTCTTTGAACCATGTACTTAAATTTTTTTCTCCCCTTTTATGATAATAAATGGCTCTTTTTTTGTTGTAATCATTTAAATACACCCATGATTCATCTATTGTGACAATTGTTTTCCATTTTTCTTTGGATAAGTGTTTCTCATATAGAATTCTGCAGCGTGTCCTGCGTTCAGCGATATAATTTGGAAGAAGACGATGCACATTGCGTTTTTTCGCTTTCTTAAGATTTAAATCAACGTTTATCATTTTGTTTACAGTGGACACCGAGCATTTTAATGATTTTGCAACTGTCCTTTGACTAGGGGGATTTTCTATTAACATTAAACTACGTGCCTTTGCAATAGTCGAAGATGTCCGTTTTTTCCTTGGATACTTGTTTGGAATTTTTGTCCCACTTGAGGCTCCAATTTGACGTTTTTTTCCTTTCCTGTTGACGATATTACCTATCGACGCTTTAGATATCACAAAACCATGACTCTCACATCGTTTTTGGATAACAGAGTATGCATATTTCTCTTCGGAAAGAGCATAAATGTAGCCTTCGAACCATTGTTTTGTTAAAAACGCCATTTTTGAATAAAAACAAAACTTTCAAGCCGAAGACGATAATTTTGACTTTTAAAAACATAGTACAATTGGAATTATTTCTTTTGCAGCAAACGATTTTTTATTACCGCTTACCAAAATCGTCTAAAAAATGTGCGAACAGCCTCTGTATTAACATAAGAGTATTTTAATAATTAATAATCCGTATTTTAATAATTAATTCATCAATTAGTCGTCCTTTTTATTAATTTATCGTTATTTCTGCAATTTTGACGATATTATCGTGAATTTGGGGTGAAATATCGCCATATTGACGATACGTCGCTAGATTATTCGCCAAATGCATCAGCAGGTGTTACAAGCAAACGGAGAGAAAATCATTTCTTTTATACTAGAAGGAATGCCCGTCATATGACGGAAATCTGAATTTGCGAAATATTACTTTTTATTTGGCATCATTTTTATCAATTTTTGTCACTTTTTTTTAACATTTCTGTCACTTTGGCAACATTTAAAATAGTCGCCAAGTTCGCGAAATCACGCTAAATTTCTCGCCAAGTGTTACGGATGGCTGGACGGAGAAATGGGTTATTCTTATAGTCTACTTTGTTTTTTCCAAGATATTGAACTCAATTAGCTGCAATTTCATTGATTTATCGTCGGTTTCATCAATTTCACGAAATTTTATCCATTGGGTGACATGTTCGTCAGTTTGGCAACATTTAAAAAATCAGAATGTTGGAGATATTTTGACAAATTCATCATCAAAATTTTGCCAAACATTTTACGGATGGAAAAATAGGTTATTTTTATAGTAGATATATTCTTTCCAAGATATTGAATTTTCGTCAATTAGTCATAATTTTCATTGATTTAGCGTCACTTTTATCAATATGGCGACATTTTCATTAATTGGGCAACATTTAATAAAATCGCCAAGTTGTCGATATATACCAAATTTGTCGCCAAAATCTCGCCAAGCGTTATGGATGGAGAAATAAGTTATTCTTATAACAGTTAAAGGGCTATTGGCGCTCAAATTCCAAAAGTATTATCCAAAGTATATTTTTTTATGAATGGAACGAGCTAGTTTAAGAGAATAATGTCACCAAACTTATCGAATGATATTACATATGAAAAGTGAACATATTTCACATTAGTTAACATTTTTTTTATTTCATGTTATTTTTTTATATATTTATTTGAAAAATGTGCAATGTCTCGAATTCGAATTTTCGACCCAGTCACAATACTTTCCTTATACATTATATTATGTATATATGGGTAGTAAGAAAGGGCTCCGTCCTGCAAATATTCGACTATATTATGTAAGCAAAAATTTGTGTGTTTGCTATTGTTAGTCGTCTATACAGGACATGAATTCGCAGCACACATATTTTGTCTTTGAATTTGACAATAAATATTTCTTAAACTACAATACACCGAAAAACGGTTTATATCACCGTATTTCCCAAAATTTTTCTACAAGTGTACTAAATTTTATATTTTTGCATGCTATAGGTGTTGGGGTACGAATAGGAGAAACTCTAAGAATGAGAAATTTGTCAAACAGCGGCAGAGGGGGCGACGTCAGCTACTTTTTTAATATACATAGAAAGGTGCACCCCTTCTAATATTTGGAAGGAGATCTTATACTTTAATTTTGTATAGAAGCCCATGCAAGGTTTAAAGCAGCCATGTCTCCTATAAGAATTTAAACAAATAGAAAATCCTGACAATAAATTTTAATGACTATTTCCTGACAATAAATATGTTTAAATATAGAAAATATGCATTATTTAGAAAATATATATAATATTTATTAAGAATAGCTGGGCCATTGTATACGTTTGCTTACTCCCATTTTCAGAATTCGGAAATTACTTCTGGCTTTGAATTGTATAATAGTGTATATTAAAGTGGGGAGGGGGATAATTTTAGTAGATGCTTTCATTACAAATCATTGTTTCTGCAGGTGCTGAAATGAAGAAAGGAAAAATACGGAAGTTCGAATAGCTTTTCGATATGAATTTTATAATGACAGCATTTCTTCCATTTTAAGTCTAAATTTCATTTAATTTTATTTATAGCCGGGTAGATCATTGGTAGGCAACAGCCAATTTTTACAACCATTTTTGAACAGCCAGAGTTTAACGGATATTTTATCTCCCTAAAGAGTATTAGGCTGCAAAAATCTAAAAGTGAGATATATTTGCATATTGTCCATATATTTCAATAATATTTTAATAATATATTTTATATATAGAATTGTTCAGTTAAATTAACGTTTGAAATGTTGACGAACGTTTCCAGAAAGCTGCGCTAACTAAGGCCGCAGCTAATTAAAAAAATCTGATATAATGCAATGAATTTATTCCTTTTACAGTCAAAAGTGATCTATAAGATACAAGGTACTGTGTTTTATAGTTGAATCATTTGTATATTTGGCGATTTTCCGGATGACAACATGTAAAACTATTTCACAGTACCCAGTTCACTTATATTTTGCGGAACACTAAATAAACAATTATCAATATTGATAGCAATCTTGTATTAAAATATTTTAATAATAATTCATCAATTAGGTGACATTTACATTAATTTAGCGTCCTTTTCGCAATTTTAACGATATTTTCGTCAACCTGGGGCGAAATAACGCCAAGTTGGCGATACTTTGTTAGACTATTCGCCAAATTCGCCAAGTTCGCCAAATGCATCACCAAGTGTTACAGACAAACGGAGAGAAGATCATTTCTTATATAGGAAGGAATGTCCGTCATATGACGGAAATCAGAATTTGCGAAACATTACTTCCAATTTGGCGCCATTTTTGTTACTTTGTACAAATTTAAAGTAGTCGCCAAGTTGGTGACGTCCCACTAAATTTCTCGCCAAGCGTTACGGGCGGACGGAGAAATGGGCTATTTTTATAGTCTGCTCTTATGTTATTGAACTTAATTTGTCGTCATTTTATTGATTTGGCAACATTTGGCAACATTAATTTGGCAACATTTAAAAATGACGAATAAATGAAACGATTCTCACGAATAAATGAAACGATTCGAACGAAATTTGGTAGAAAAATTACAATCAGTGAATATTGCAAGCCTGTTGTTTTTAAACACAATCGAATGTCAGAACCACCTCAAATTTAATAAATTATTAAAATTTTTAAAATTGTTAAAATTATTATTTAACGAATTATTAAAAAATCATCAAAAAAAAATCGTCAATGAAGTTGCGTAAAGGATCATTTCTTATGTAATATGTCATTAGTAAACGATTGACACAAACTTCAGAACGCTAGCATGAACCGTTCTTGAGATATTGCAAATTTTTCAAATAAATTCATCAAAATCACATAAAATTATAAAAAAAACTATTGTGAAATATGTTTACTTTTCACATGTAATATTATGGAATAAATTTGTTATCATTTCAGGGATCATCATTTTCAGGGATTTAGCTAATTTCATTCATGAGAGAAGATAGTATTTTAGGTAATAGTTTTGTATTTGGACGCCATTAGTCGTTTATCTACTATAAGAATAACCTATTTATACCTCCATAACTCTTGGCGAAATGTTGGCGACAAATTTGGCTGAATATCGCCAAATTGGCGGGGTTTTGTAAATGTTGCCAAACTGACGAAAATGTCTCCAAATTGATAAAAATGTCAGCAAATTGATAAATTGACGCCAAATCAATGAAAAAGCCGACTAATTGATGAAAATTCAATATCTTGGTAAGAATGTACGAATCTACTATACGAAAAAATATTTCGGGTAATAGTTTTGCATTTGGACACCATTGGTAGTTTATCTATTATAAGAATATCACATTTCTTCTTCCATATAACGCTTGGCGAAATTTTGGTGTTGAAATTGACCGAATATCGCCAACTTGACGAGATTTTTAAATGTTGTCAAATTGATAAAAATAACTGTAAATCAATTTATATGACGACTAATTGATGAAAATTTAATATCTTGGAAAAAAATATAAGCTACTATAAGAATAACCCATTTCTTAGTCTGAAACGCTTGCCGAAATTCTGGCGACGAATTTTAGCGGCATATCGCCAACTTGATGAATTTTTAAATGTTGTCAAGTTAACGAAAGTGTCACCAAATTGATAAAAGTGACGTTAAATCAATGAAATTGATGACTGATAACTAATTTCTCCGTTCATCCGTCCGTTTGTTGTCAAATTGATGAAACTGTCGCTAGATTGATAAAATTGTCGCCAAACTGATAGGAATGTCACCAAATTGACAAAAATGTCGCTAAATCAGTGAAAATGATGACTTACTGATGAACATTAAATATATCGGAAAAAACATAAGATTCGATTATGAGGATAATCCGTTTCTCCGTCCATAATGCTTGGCGATTAATTTTGCGGGGATGTCGGAACTTTTTAAATATTTCCAAATAGATGAATATGTACCCAAACTGATAAAAATGCTGCTAAACTGATAAAAATGACGCTAAATGGGAGATAATATTTTGCAAAATTTTTATACTGTCATATGACTGGCATATATATCTTCTAGTATATAAGAAATGACCTTCTCTCAGTTTGTTTGTAACGTTTAATGATACATATGGCGAACCTGGCGATTCTGCACCCCAGATTGACGAAAATATCGTCAAATTACAAATATTACGCCAAGTTAATGAAAATGATGCCTAATTGATAAATTTATTATTAAAATATTTTGATATATTGACTATATTGTTTATTGAGGATGCTATCAATATTGATAATTGTTAATTTCATGTTGCGTGAAATATAAGTTCATTGGGAATGAAATAGTTTTACATGTTGTCATCCAGAAAGTCATAAAATGTGCAATTCAACATTAAGAACATTGTGCTATTACATATAATTTTTTCATTGTGAAATAAATAAATTTATTGAATTATATAAGAAAAGTCATGAGCGGCCCACATCAGATATTTTTAATTTTGACGATATTTTTGTCAATCTGGGGCTATACATCGTTAAGTTGGCGATATTTCGCTGGATGATTCAATAAGTTCATCATATGTATTGTTAAGTATTACAAATAAACGGAGAAAAGCGCATTTCTTATATATACTAGAAGGTGTGCCTGTCATATGACGGAATTAAAAATTTGCAAAGTATTGCCTATTTAGCGTCACTTTTATCAATTTGGTGACATTTTTATCAATTTGGTGACATTTTGTCAATTTGGCAATATTTAAGAAGTCACCAAAATTGCGACATCCCCCCCAAATTTTTTGCCACGCATTACTGACGGAAAGAGAAATGGGCTATTTTTATAGTTATTTCTTGTGTTCTTTCCAAGATATTGAATTTTCATCAGTTAGTCGTCATGTTCATTGATTTGGCGTTATTTTTTATCAATTTGGCGACATTTTTATAAATTTAGCGACACTTTTATCAATTTTATGATATTTTCGTCAATTTGGCAAAATTTAAAAAACTTTACTATGTTGGCGATATTCCGCTAAATGTGCCGCCAAAATTTTATCAAGCATTATGGACGGAGAAATAGGTTCTTCTTATAGTAGATAAACGACTAATGGCGTCCAAATATAAAACTGTTTCCCAAAATATCTTCTCATATAGAACATTCTTTCCAAGATATTGAATTTTCATTAATTAGTCGCCATTTTCATTAATTTACCGTTATTTCTATCAATTTTGCGATATTTTCGCCAATCTGGCAACGTTTGAAAACCCCCGCCAAGTTGACGATTTTTCGCCAAATTTGTCGCCAAAATGTCTCCAAGCTTTATTGACGGAGAAATAGGTTATTCTTGCATTAGATAAAATACTAATGGCTTCCAAATACAAAACTATTACCCAAAGTATCTTCTCTCGTGAATGGAACGAGCTAGATACACGAGAATGGTAATAACAAATTTAGCGCATAATATTACATTTAAAAAGTGAACATATTTCACAATGGTTAATACTTTTTTTTTAAATTTTATGTGATTTTTGCTAAATCTATTTGAAAAATGTGCAATATCTCGAGAACGGCTCATGCTAGGATTCTAAACTTTACGTCAATCGTTTTCTACTGAAAAATTACATAAAAAGTGACTATTTACGTAACTTTATTGAAAATTTTTATTTTTTGCGTTTAATTTTTTGCTTTTAAAAACAATAGGCTTCCAAGGTTTACTGATTATAATTTTTGTTCCGAATTTTATTCGAATCGCTTCATTTGTTCGTGAGGTATCGTCTCGACAGACTCTCTCACACACACACACACCCACACTTACCCCCCCCCACCACCACCACACACACACACACTTACCCACACACACCTCAAAAACCTCAAAAACCTTTGTTTAGTCTTCAGGAATGCTTGAAACGTATTCTTCCTCAACTGGGATTGATCTTTTCGACCCCGTCACAATACTGTCCTTATACATTATAATATGTATATAAGGAACGTAATAAAATGTATATAGTTTGGCTCAGAAATCAAATGCCCACTTATTACAGAAATTTACGGCCGACACATTCTCCCATTCTATTGAGAATTTATACTACAATGAATGATAGTGTATCACTTCACAACAGAAATCACATCACAACAGTAATCACCTTGCTGGGGGAATCGAAAAACCGTCTCCGTTCTCTTATGCCCAGTGGTCTATAAGTGTGCAAGATTCAGCTCTCTAGGTCATCGAGGGGGAGGGGCTTTTGGAGGGTTTGGAAAGACACGTTAGACAATTATTATATAAATTCCTCAATGCATTCCTTTTTAAGTTTTATAGCATAAGTTTTATAGCATAAAATAACGCGTAAAATGAACTATTGAAATTACAGCCAATTTGAAACCTTATTTGATAACATATTCGATTTAGAATAATTCCATTTCATTTTGTATCTTAGCGCATTTTAAAATGCGCCAAGCCTAAAAAATACCCCAAAACGTAAATATCTTGAGAACAGTTAATTTTGGAATAATGGGGTTTATTCTATTTATTTATTGATGAAAAGGTAAGTATACAAGCTAATAATTAATCTTTTTGAGTGTCCTTTATTTCAGATTTTCCGGAATTTTGCGGGTCATTTAGAAAAACGAAATATCTTTTCTTAATAGTACCACAGTCTAATAAGTTACATGGTAACACATAAATGACTATGAAATTCCGTCGAATAGTTTTGAGCTAGAGTGAACATTACATATATTGCACAGACACACACACAGACGTCAAGTAAGAGAAAATATTCGTGTTCTAGAGACCAAAAATGTGTAAACGTGTTGCAATTTTCGTCTCCATTCCAAGGCTTAAGTGAAAAAGCAACAACGAACATTACATAGAATTATCAATCATATTTTTGCCATAGTCATAAAAAGAATATGTTTCGGAAAAAAAATAAATATAGACTGTAATAAAAATATAAGAAAGCAGCGAGTCAGCTTCATAATTTCAGCTCAATGATGCGTGCTTCGAGGCTTAGTTGACTGACTTACGAGAGATTTGGCGCATCTGTTGTAGTTAGTTAGACTACATCCAATAAATACTGTTTGGGATTTGCTTTCATTATCGTCTGCTTTAGTTTCCGTTTGAACAACATTTTACATTTATTTACTTACGTTGCCAAAACACGTGTCAAAATGAAATTTAAATGTCAGATGTTGAGATTCGCCATTTGAATTTATTTATTTCTTAATTCTAAACGGGATTTCAAGAGGATGAATTTTATTTATGCTAAGAAAAACTAAAATAATGCTTAAATTTCTTAGACCCGTGTTTTTCAAACTTTTCCGGTCGCGAAACCCTTTTTGAAATTCAATTTGAAGTCGGAACATTTAAAAGAGAAAATGTTTAGGGTTACATTTCTTAATACATTTATTTACTTTATAAATACTCTAAATATTTTAGATATGCCTGTTGTAAAATGCATTAATTAGCGTCTATTTAACATTAAAACTAAGGTTGTTAAAATTTAATGATACATTCAAAATTTTGCATGGTTTATTAATTTAAGCATTTTTTTAACGTTTCCCCCTCAAAATCCAAGAGTTATATCAACTTGTATGCATTACTTATTATATGTTAGTAATGCAAAATGGTTATTTCATTGCTTAACTCAAGCTTGAGATGTAGAAAGCCCAGACCACACGACCAACCCAAAGGCTAATGGTAGCTTTCTGTGTGGCCGGAAGCTTGAGATGTAAAATTGTTCACACAAGCTCAATAAATAGTAAATAAAACATTAATTTTAAGTTTTGCGTTTAAGTTAATGCGAATAATGAGGCTTTGTTATTGAACATAAATTACAGAAATTTTCATAATTTGAATTCCTCTGAAGTGACTTTTTCACGTAGCGGAATATCAGGGCTCAGTGGAACACGCTTTGAAAAACGCTGTCTCAGAAAAACGATTCGGAAAAAAATTAAATTATCGGTTAAACTATTTCGGAGTGAATTAATAATAAAAATGTTGACAAGAATTATATAAAACCCATTATGGAAGAGGCATTAAGAGAATGTGAAAAAAACAAGCAAACCAATAATTTTCAACTTTCGTTGTCTTGCTTAATTTAGTGCAATCGTGTATTTGCATATGATGTATTTGCTTCCTGAACAGTGTTAACTATCATTGTGTAGAGAAAGTTCTGTTTTGAGGAAAATTTTCGAATTCAAAATTTTGATGGAGAAGGGCTTTCTAAGATCTCCTGAATAAATTTGGAACATGTTTGGAAAGATGATCTTGTGTGTGGTGCACTCCGTGAGGTGTTGTTGTTGAAACCCAGACCGTCCGACCTACCAGGAAGGTGTAAGGTAACTGTTTGGACGGTCGGGAAGTGCTACCCAATTTAGACCGGAACCCAGTGGGGGAGGCATCCACAGGGACCGTACCCTCCTTCCCCTACCACCAACCTCTCGGAAGGACTTTCGGACCCACATGTTTAACGTGATCGTACTCCGCATGAACACGGCGGCAGTTTTGGCAGTGGCTGGAATCGAACCCGGGCCTACCGAGTGCAACTCCAGCGCGCTAACCAATGGGCTACCGCGCCCCACTCCGTGAGGTGTGTAAATCTTAACTTATGAATGTACACCATAACTACAAAAACAAAATATCAAGTTTCATTTCATTGTGATTTATGTAACAAACCACTTGGTTTCTGTCTATTTACTGCAGTTACTGTAAGTTTATCTGAACAAACATTTATGTCAGCAAAACCGCATGTGCCGCTGTGAAACTTGATGTGCAGATATTTTATGTAAAACAAAAAAAAAATGTGACTAGATAGAATTCGAAAGGATTTAACTCGAATTATTCAAATATGTAGATTTTTCAAAATATTATTCCCCATGGGGAAACCACGAAAGTTACAGGTTTAATTGTGGTAGTATATAGATAATGGGGAGCAACACAGGAAGAAATTTGCAGAAAAACTGCAGAAAATGTGCAAGAACTTGAAACAAGTATTAGCAGATTTTCTGTAGAATTTTTGCAGATATAAAGAAGATTTTTACAGAAAGCAAAATAATTACAAAAAAAAAACATCAGTATATGGGGCAATAGATGCCAGTATCTATGTTCGAAATCTAGTATCCTATTAAACCAGACCTAGTATTAAACAGCAGATCTGTTGGTTGTCGGACCTGTAGTCTACAGATGCTCTGTTATGGATTACGATTGAAACTTAGATAAAGATAAAATATTGTGTTTCAGAATTTAAGTACTACTTTCAACTAATATCAGTTGCAATAATATTTTTTATTTGTGCAATCAATAATTACTATAAGTAAATGGTTTATTTTAAATAATTCAAGGATTTTTGAGTGATTTCCAAACTTATTTTCTTTACAGCTATTTTTTTGCGTTTTTACGATCGATTTGCTTTTAAAAGTTCCAGTATATTATGCTCCAGCAATGAGATAATTAATACAAAATATAAACATTGAATGATCAATTTAAAATTAAGAGTGTAATACGTAAAATATTTTCATAGGCACAAACCAAACGAACTTGATTCTTTTAAGGAATTGCAGAAGTAAAACATCAACTTTCATTTTATTGGGATTTACACCACAGACTACTTGGAATCTGTCAATTTACTGCAGTAATTAAAAGTTTATTAGCACAAAAAAGTTTTCTGCAAGCAAATTTTTTCATTAAAATTTTTTTTTGCACTGCAGAAAATCAGTACATATATTTGTACTAGTACTGGTGTTTTAAAAAATACTTCAGTAATTCTGTTGAAAATCCGTAAAATTATTTATAAAATACGTCTGTCCTCAGAATTTTGCCAAAAAATTGCAAAAATCTGTGTTTAACATTAGAAAGTTATTTGCAAATTCCAAATTCTGCAGAAATATCTAGAAAATCTATAAATGCATTTGCTAGAAGTTTTAGTATGTGCAAATATACTGCAAAATTTCAAGATTTCTCATTTTTCTATAGAGAATTTGCAGATTTCACATTTTTCTACAGAAAAGGCGAAGAGCACTTTAGCTGAGAAATACTGATAATAAACTGGATCATAATACAAAATGTAATGAAATAAAGATAAAGAAGTATACAATGTAAACAACATTGCTGCCCCAACCGGGAATCGAACCACAAATCTTCGTACTGCCCGACGCTCTACCGTTGAGTACTGTGATAGAATTGCAATCCCTAATTGTCGAAGTGACCTCTGCATTCTCCACCCTCTATTCCCCGATTGATGTGCAACTGGCAATGTGACAGACCATCTCCTGTTATTTTTATTATAGGTGCTCTTGCTTCTATTTTTATCCTTCAGGTTAGCTTCATGCGTGATCACTTACCTCTCAATTTGAAATCGGTGCTCAATATAGCAGAGCACACTGAATCCCTGATAGTAGTACTATGGTCACTTTCAGACCACCGGCATATTTGCACTGGCCTTCAGGGTTAAGATAAACTGTAAACTGATTAACAGAATAATTATAAAAATCCCTGTAAATTGTGGACGCGGACCCCTAGTCTCAAGAGGAATTCGGACTACTTTTTTGAACATTACGTCATGGCATGTCATACTTTTTCCTCGTGAATTCACTTACCTCCTAATACCACTTCTATACTCCTACGGAGCATTCTCATCTTCATCCCCCTTTTTGGAGCAATTCAAGTAATTACAGAGATCATGATTGTACACTTACAGCTTGGAGATACGGTCATAGTTGACCAGGCGCTCCAGAATTGCACCCCCGACTTGACTTGACTTGGTTAATTCTTTCGGGCGCCATTGTAAAGAATTTTGTTGCCCCAACCGGGAATAGGACCACGGAGTTTCGTAGTTTTCCGTCGATGCTCTACCGTTGAGCTACTAGGACGGAATTTCAAGTTCTTTTTGTCGATGTGATCTCTGTAAAGTACGTTCCATTAATACATCAATTCAGTACTACAAGCCTGGACCAGAACGCACAAGAAATATGTCGTTGTGAAGCATTTTCCGTTGTGATCCAGTTTGTCATTAATTGTGCTCAGTCACATTCTTTACTGAGAAATACCGGTTTTAACTACGCTATGGATGCAAATGGTATGAAAAGAATGTAAACTAACACTAATACGCCTAATGAAAATATTTTCTTAGTTTCATTAAGGTGTTGCGAACATGCAAAAATAAGCTATTACAGAAATTTTTAAAATTTTTAAAATAATTGGGAGTTAAATTTCAAAACAAATAAAATGTTAGGAAAAACATAAACTCAGAAACACATTAAAAATACAATTTTCATATTCTGATTCTAATTTTGTTATAAGTAGACATAACCAATATGGACCATGAATGGCATGAGAAAGTCGAGTAACACTCCAGATATTTCAGTTATATAGTCATGAAAGTAACATGCTTCTAAGAAAGAATTATGCGTTAAAATGGAAGCATAAGAAAACGGCGAGTCAGCTTCATATTTCAGTTAAAGGATGCGCGCTTGAAGCATTAGTTCATTGACTTAATAGCGATTTAAAGGCATCTGTTGCCGTTAAATCGCACGACTTTCTCAACAATATTTATACTATTGGGCGTAGTCGGCCAGTTTTTCGATTCCACATTTGTTGTCAAGTGGCACACGTGGTGTTGCAGTACGGGGAGTCCGTGGGACAGCCGATCTTGTCTTTCACTAAAACAGCGCTTGACCACATTCTGCATGACTTTTTCAATAAGGTCTTTGAGGATTTGATACACTGTCACGACCATCTAGGTTTCCAGACCTATTACAAACAGAACATGTCTTGGACCATGCTGGGACGGCAATTGCAGCCTTCTCAGATTATCACTGAATTAGCTGACCAGTTGCAACATTTGTGCCAGAATCTTCCACAAAGGATCATATGCAAAAGCAATTAAATGGACTCCATGCGGTACCGAAAACCGGCTCGTATGCCATACCTAAGCTGCCAGCTGAGGGTTTACTACTTACCAATTTGTCATTCCCTTGCTATTACCAATTCTTAATTAAATATTTTTTGCTCCCAAATTTTAATTATTTGCATATCTCCTCAAACGATACGCACATGCCGAGTTCGAAAGCTGTAGCTCAATTTTTTATAGATGCATATATTTTTTTTTGCAATAGACTGTTGTTCCTAACATGCAAAAATGATGTAATAGATTTAAAAAGATGTGATAAAATCACTTGGAAAAAATGTTTTCAAAAATATTAATTTACAGATTTTAGAACTCACGAAACAGTATACATGATAAGAATTTTTATGATGATATGAATTTTTTAGTGTGTAGCCGTACGCTCGAGTAAAATTTACCATGTCACTATGAATTTCAGTGTGCAGCCGTAGTACACGTGTCAAGACTTTCCTGTATCGTAAAATGTGAAAGAACAAAAATTGTTTCGCCCGAACAGGGACTCGACCCTGGACCTTTAGGTTAAAAGCCTAACGCTCTACCGACTGAGCTATCCGGGCTCTGTAGAACCAAAACCTGTTTTTGTTTTATTCAATAGAATAGGTGCTCAAAGACATTAAACCTAAACAAACTCAGTTCGTATATTAAGTCGCAGATATCAGAGTGTTGACTGTCTGAATTCGTTCTCCCCAAATAAATGCGACAATCATGGAAAGGTAATTTATCATTTTATAAATTTGATAAGGGATCTGGATGTACATCACTGAGGACTGCAGATTTGTCTTCAAGTTCCTTTGTCTTCAAGTCCAAGTTCAATTACGTTTCCGTGATTATGGCATTATATATGATCTGTTGTTGTATTTAATAGCGTATTAGAAGGAATAGACATCTAAAAATGCTCATTAAACAATAAAAATAATCGGTATGAATTAAATTACGACAACAGGTGGCAGCACTAAAAATATTTTAAATTAAAATAAAACATATATTCTGCTTTATTGGGTATTAAATTTAGTTTTAATATAATCTGAGCATAGCATTTTATCTATCAGAAAATATTTCGCAACTGTTTGAGCAGAATTTCGGCGAAATATGTGTGCCGCGAAAGTTAACAAAGCGCGGATAGGGCAGAAAATTTACTGACGCTCACCCTTAAATCAATGCATGTTGTCTTTAATTGCTTTCATGTCAAATAGCTAGTAGATATATAAAATCACTCGTTTAAGATTGAGTTACAGTTGAAAAACTTTATGAAGAAATTTTCAGATTCATCTTATACATGAAGTATGCTCACTTTTAACTATATCATTTGAATAATTTAAATCTTAAAATTATTTTGCGCTCGTTTCAAAAATATTTACCTATTTTGTTTACATAAAAATAATTTAAATTTTAAAACGCTTTTGTATATATTTTTCGAACGAAAATAATTGTATTTTAGGGGGGATTGCTTACTGAAGAATAATTTAAATGGCTTTGAATTTTAAAACATATTTATTTGAATTTGAATAAAAAATATTTGAAAATATTCTAATATTTGTTTATTTAATTTAAATGTCAAAAATATATATTGCATATAGGGAGTAAATTGTGACCTAGCACATTTCTTTCTGTCATTGAATATATCGTCTGTTCTATGCTCACGAGCACATAAGGAGCGCGAAACCGGTCCATGGATGAGGGTATATGCCATCGAAATATCTTTCAAACCATAAAACTAATTTGAATAATAATAAAAAAAAATAACATTGATGAGTCCTTCATCAGGGATCCTTCAAAATTTGTAAATTATTTAACACAGAAGCCTATTTAAAATTTTATTAATATAATTATACTATATTTTATTTTTACTTTCTCTTTTGATTCTTAATTTCTGATTTTGAATTTTGAAAATCTGCGCAATTTTTATACTAATGGGCGTAGTCGGCCAGTTTTTCGATTCCGCATTTGTTGTCAAGTGGCACACAGCCATTACAGTTGTGTGGCAGATTGGGAGTCATCTCGTGGGACAGTCGATTTTGTCTTTCAACAAAACAACGCTGGACCACATTCTGCATGACTTCTTCAATAAGGTCTTTGAGGATTTAATACATTTTCACGACCATCCAGGTTTACAGACCTATTACAAAAAGAACATGTCTTGAACAATGCTGGGACGGCAATTGCAGCTTTATCAGATTATCACTGAATTAGCTGACCAGTTGCAACATTTGTGCCAGAATCTTCCACAAAAGGTCGTAAGCAAAAGTAACTAAATTGACTCTATGCCGTACCGAATACCGGCTCGTATAGCTGCCAGCAGAGGGTTTACTACTTACCAAGGTTTCATCCCATTGCTCTTACCAATTCTCAATGAAACATTTTTTGTTTGCTCCCAAATTCTATTTATTTGCATATCTCCTTTCGAATTTGACTAGAAGCAATAGACATTTAAAAATGTTCATTAAAAAATAAAATTAGTCGGTATGAATTAAATTACGACAACAGATGACAGCACCAAAAATATTTTAAATTAAAATAAAACATATATTCTATGTTTTATTGGGTATTAAATTTAGTTTTAATATATTCTAAGCATAGCATTTTATCTATAAAACAATATTTCGCAACTGTTTGAGCAGAATTTCTGCGAAATATGTGTGCCGCGAAAGTTAACAAAGCGCGGATAGGGCAGAAAATTGACTGACGCTCACCCTTATCACTGAATTAGCTGACCAGTTGCAACATTTGTGCCAGAATCTTCCACAAAGGGTCATATGCAAAAGCAATTAAATGGACTCCATGCCGTACCAAAAACCGGCTCGTATGCCATACCTAAGCTGCCAGCTGAGGATTTACTATTTACCAAACTGTCATTCCCTTGCTGTTACCAATTCCTAATGAAATATTTTTTGCTCCCAAATTTTAATTATTTGCATATCTCCTCAAACGATACGCACATGCCGAGTTCGAAAGCTGTAGCTCAATTTTTTATGGATGCATATTTTTTTTTTTTTTGCAATAGGCTGTTGTTCCTAACATGCAAAAATGATGTAATAGATTTAAAAAGATGTGATAAAATCACTTGGAAAAAATGTTTTTAAAAATATTAATTTACAGATTTTAGAACTCACGAAACAGTAAACATGATAAGAATTTTATATGACGATATGAATTTTTTAGTGTGTAGCCGTACGCTCGAGTAAAATTTACCATGTCACTATGAATTTCAGTGTGCAGCCGTAGTACTCGAGTCAAGACTTTCCTGTCCCGTAAAAAGTGAAAAAACAGAAATTGTTTCGCCCGAACAGGGACTCGAACCCTGGACCGTTAGGTTAAAAGCCTAACGCTCTACCGACTGAGCTATCCGGGCTCTGTAGAATTGAAACCTGTATTTGCTATATTCAATAGAATATGTGCTAAAAGACGTTTAACCAAAACAAACTCATTTCGTATATCAGTTTGTATATATTTTTGGAATGAAAATAAATGTATTTTAAAGGGGATTGCTTACTGAAGAATTTTGGATGGCATTGAATTTAAAAACATATTTATTTGAATTTGAAAAAAAAGAAATTTGAAAAAATTCTAATATTTGCTTTTAAATTTATAAATGTTTAATTAATTTAAATGTCAAAAATATACATTGCATAGAGTGTATAAATTGTGACCTAGCAAATTTCTTTCGAAAGAGCGCGAAACCGGTCCATGGATGAGAGTATATGCTATTGAAATATCTTTCAAACCATAAAACTAATTTAAATAATAATAAAAAAAAATAACATTGATGAGTCCTGTCATCACGGATCCTTCAAAACTCGAATTTGAAACAGAAACCTATTTAAAGTTTTATTAATATAATTATACTTTATGTATTTTTTTTTAACTTTCTCTTTTGATTTTGAATTTCGAATATCTGCGCAATCTTTATACTATTCAGCGTAGCCGGGCAGATTTTCGATTCCGTATTTATTGCCAAGCGACACCCGGTCATCACACGTGGTGTGGCAGTTTGGCGGGAGCGTCATCTCGTGGGACAGCCGATATTGTCTATCAACAAAACAATGTTCGGCCACATTCTGCACGACTTTCTCAACAATCTTTACACTAATGGGCGTAGTCGGCCAGTTTTTCGATTCCACATTCGTTGTCAAGTGGCACACGGCCATCACACGTGGTGTTGCAGTACGGGGAGTCCGTGGGACAGCCGATCTTGTCTTTCATCAAAACAACGCTTGACCACATTCTGCATGACTTTTTCAATAAGGTCTTTGAGGATTTAATACACTGTCACGACCATCTAGGTTTCCAGATCTATTACAAACAGAACATGTATTGGACCATGCTGGGAAGGCAATTGCAGCCTTCTCAGATTATCACTGAATTAGCTGACCAGTTGCAACATTTGTGCAAGAATCTTCCACAAAGGGTCATAAGCAAAAGCAATTAAATGGACTCCATGCGGTACCGAAAACCGGCTCGTATGTATACCTAAGCTGCCAGCTGAGGGTTTGCTACTTACCAAACTGTCATTCCCTTGCTATTACCAATTTTAATGAAATATTTTTTTCCCAAATTTTAATTATTTGCATATCTCCTCAAACGATACGCACATACCGAGTTCGAAAGCTGTAACTCAATTTTTTATGGATGCATATATATATTTTTTTTGCAATAGGCTGTTGTTCCTAACATGCAAAAATGATGTAATAGATTTAAAAAGATATGATAAAATCACTTGGAAAAAATGTTTTCAAAAATATTAATTTACGGATTTTAGAACTCACGAAACAGTATACATGATAAGAATTTTATATGACGAAATGAATTTTTTAGTGTGTATCCTTACGCTCGAGTAAAATTTACCATGTCCCTATGAATTTCAGTGTGCAGCCGTAGTACACGAGTCAAAACTTTCCTGTCCCGTAAAATGTGAAAGAACAAAAATTGTTTCGCCCGAACAGGGACTCGAACCCTGGACCGTTAGGTTAAAAGCCTAACGCTCTACCGACTGAGCTATCCGGGCTCTGTAAATCTAAGACCTGTTTTTTTTTATATTCAATAGAATAGGTGCTCAAAGACGTTTAACCTAAACAAATTCATTTCGTATATCAGTTTGTATATATTTTGGAATGTAAATAATTGTATTTTAAAGGGGATTGCTTACTGAAGAATTTTGAATGGCATTGAATTTTAAAACATATTTATTTGAATTTAAAAAAAAAAAATTTGAAAAAATTCTAATATTTGTTTTTAAATTTATAAATGTTTAATTAATTTAAATGTCAAAAATATACATTGCATAAAGTGTTTAATTGTGACCTAGCAAATTTCTTTCGAAGGAGCGCGAAACCGGTCCATGGATGAGGGTATATGCTATTGAAATATCTTTCAAACCATAAAACTAATTTGAATAATAATAAAAAAAAAATAACATTGATGAGTCCTGTCATCACGGATCCTTCAAAATTCGAATTTGAAACAGAAACCTATTTAAATTTTTTTTAATATAATTATACTTTATCTATTTTTTTTTAACTTTCTCCTTTGATTATGAATTTCGAATATCTGCGCAATCTTTATACTAATCAGCGTAGCCGGCCAGTTTTTCGATTCCGTATTTATTGTTAAGCGGCACCTGGTCATCACACGTGGTGTGGCAGTTTGACGGGGGCGTCATCTGGTGGGACAGCCGATATTGTCTATCAACAAAACAATGTTCGGCCACATTCTGCACGACTTTCGCAACAATCTTTATACTATTGGGCGTAGTCGGCCAGTTTTTCGATTCCACATTCGTTGTCAAGTGGCACACGGCCATCACAAGTGGTGTTGAAGTACGGGGAGTCCGTGGGACGGCCGATCTTGTCTTTCACCAAAACAACGCTTGACCACATTCTGCATGACTTTTTCAAAAAGGTCTTTGAGGATTTAATACACTGTCACGACCATCTAGGTTTCCAGATCTATTACAAACAGAACATGTATTGGACCATGCTGGGACGGCAATTGCAGCCTTCTCAGATTATCATTGAATTAGCTGACCAGTTGCAACATTTGTGCCAGAATCTTCCACAAAGGGTCATAAGCAAAAGCAATTAAATGGACTCCATGCGGTACCGAAAACCGGCTCGTATGCCATACCTAAGCTGCCAGCTGAGGGTTTACTACTTACCAAACTGTCATTCCCTTGCTATTACCAATTCTTAATGAAATAATTTTTGCTCCCAAATTTTAATTATTTCCATATCTCCTCAAACGATACGCACATGCCGAGTTCGAAAGCTGTAGCTCAATTTTTCTATGGATGCATATATTTTTTTGTTGCAATAGGCTGTTGTTCCTAACATGCAAAAATGATGTAATAGATTTGAAAAGATGTGATAAAATCACTTGGAAAAAATGTTTTCAAAAATATTATTTACAGATTTTAGAACTCACGAAACAGTATACATGATAAGAATTTTATATGACGAAATGAATTTTTTAGTGTGCAGCCGTACGCTCGAGTAAAATTTACCATGTCACTATGAATTTCAGTGTGCAGCCGTAGTACACGAGTCAAAACTTTCCTGTCCCGTAAAATGTGAAAGAATTCGCCCGAACAGGGACTCGAACCCTGGACCGTTAGGTTAAAAGCCTAACGCTCTACCGACTGAGCTATCCGGGCTCTCCAGAACTAAAACCTGTTTTTGCTATATTCAATAGAATATGTGCTAAAAGACGTTTAACCAAACCAAACTCATTTCATATATGAATTCGGAGCATAGACTCCGAGGTGGTAGGACGTACAAATGAGTGCTCCCGCGACAAACAGTGAAGCCCAGGTAGCGCCTGGGCATGCTATGGAGAGTGATGTGAGTGAAGTTGAAATGGCTGAGTGTTACGTAAAGAATATTACGGAGACAACAGTACCTGATAATATCACTAGTATTATTGATCTTAAAAAGAAAATTACGGAAACGGAACTTTTTATTGTGATGAAAGAAGAAGAGAACCTGATTCCGGAAGATAGACTTACCATAGAGGAGATGAAAGAAAGACTGACAGAGATGAACAACCAACTGGACAACTGGACTGCAGCGCTGGGCTGTGGTAAGTATAGTTTAACTATACCCCCCCCCTCCCCACTGTAGATACTTCGGCTGAGGCCACCACTAGTACTAATTCTATTGCCAATAGGGCACCTAATGCTAATGCTAACTTATCTGACCAAACTACTCTAATTAATAATGTTTTAGAAAACTCTACTAGCTCTCCCGCAAACGCAGGAGAACAGTCTGACATTGATGCCCACGAGGCAGCCAGGAAAATTGCGCTGCTCAATTTAAACAATCCAACCAATTATTCTAATAACTCTGCTAATCAAAGCAACATCAAGCAATCTAAAAAGCGTACCCTCAGCGGTACTTATACTGCTCGAACCTACACGGATGAGGAAGGATTCGTCCATAAGGTCACTAGGGCCACGAGGAATGAACATAACCAGGAGAACACGCTGGATTCTGAGCCAGCCAATAAGAAACCGACCGGCAACGAAAAGGACGGCCCATCGACACAAGAGTCGAACTCCACGCGGCCAGCTATACCTCCCCTGCTTATCAGTGCCAATCAACCTGACTGGCCCTCCATCCTCTATAATTTAAAAAGAATTTCACCTAAAATTGCTCCGGTCCTAGACCGGCAATTCTTCAAAGTTTTTGTTCATACTGAAAACGAATTCAGAGACTGTACGAATTATCTAAAAAAGACTGGCGTGCAGTTCAAATCTTACACTCTGATGGAGGACCAACCAGTCAGGGTTGTTATTAGAGGCCTTCCAGTGGCCACGGATATAGCTATTATTTCCCAAGCTATGCAAGCTAAGGGCTATACTGTACTAAACAATTTTCGGCTATCTAGAAAAGGGAGCAGACAGCCCCTCCCTCTCTACTACCTCCAGTTAGCACCCGGGACTAACCCGGAGAGTTTATATGCCATTAGCAAGCTCCTAGGTGCGGTAGTGAAATTGGAGCCGTACACCGGACGTAAGGGCTTCGCAAGCCAATGCTATTCGTGTAATGGATATTTCCATAGTAGTCTAGCATGTAACTTGCCGAAGCGCTGCGTTAAGTGTGCCGGTCCCCATGCCGCCAAAGACTGCAAAGCTGACTATCTCCAATGCTGTAACTGCAACGGACAGCACGCAGCCAACTGGCGCGGTTGCCCAAAAAACCCGGGCAACTCGACCGCAACTAGGAGCAATAGGGCCCCCCCCTCCTAAATCTAACTTCTACTCGCGCCCCCCCCCCCAGGATTAAACCCTGGGAATCAAGGCCGTCCTATTCGTGCCGCTGGCATTGTACCGAACTTAAACTTCTCTAATGTAGTTTCTGGTGTACCACAGAACCAACCTACCCCCCCTCCTCAAAACTCCGGACAAATTGTTACTCAGTCGGTCCCAGTAATCGCCACCCAAAATTCCAATTCTCAAGTTGATAGCACTGGTGCTATCAACTACACCGACTTTCTCCTCTCACTTTTGGCCATGCGAAGCACACACGACAAGGACCTGCTCCTTGCCGCTTTTGAGCGTGCTTTACCTGAACTGCGTTTGGCGACAACGCAAATTGATATGATTTGGGCTGTCTACCGGAGCTATAATGCTCTGGCTAGATAAGCCAAAAACCCCACCTTCCTTCTTGGCTGTCGCCATGTTCTCTCTTTCGGCATCCCATACCTTGCAGTCTCTCAAGGTCGGCTTCTGGAACGCCAATGGAGTGCATCCAAAGCTGCCTGAGTTGCGTGATTATGTTATAGATGAAAGCTTCGACATTTTTATGGTGAACGAGACTCATCTGACCCCCCCCCCCCGCCTCCCCAGCAATCTGTAATTATACAGGTTACTTCTCGTATAGAACGAGAGCTGGGGCGGCGCGGAGGAATGTCAAAGGCGGCACTGCACTCTATGTTAAAAACAACATTCCTCATCATAGGTTAAGTGTCCCGGCCTTCACGAAGCTTGAGGCCACAGCTATTAAAATCACTATTCCAAATTTGGTCCCGATTACACTTGCTTCAGTGTATATCCCTCCTGATAATGGTTCTAGATTATGTACTTCGGAGCTTGAAGCACTTTTAGGACTGAGCAGTAACATTATCATCGCTGGTGACCTAAATTCTCGCCATGTTTCCTGGGACTCAGCTTCGAATGGAAAAGGCAGAGATCTAAAACGATTGGCTCAGTGCGCCAACTTCAGGATCGTAGCTCCGCCCACCCCCACCTTCTTCGGTACTGGAAGGAACCCTTCAGTTCTTGATCTGGCTCTCTTCAGAAACATTCCTTTTAATCACTCGATCAGAGTCGATCACAAATTGACATCTGATCACCTTCCAGTACTACTAACCCTTAACATTGGTAAAATTTCTTTAGATCACCCGGTGGAGCTACACACAAATTGGGACGATTTTCGTCACCACCTTAACACTTCTAGCACAGCCCCCCCTCTCAAAATTACCAGCACGGACGATATTGATAATAGCGTCCAAGATTTTAATCACTTACTGCTAGAGGCTTATGCTGCTGCCTCGAAACCAAATCGTTCACGTGTAAACTACCACTCGTTACCGAGTGACATCAAAGCCAAAATTAAGCAGCGTAACAGGTGGCGGAGACTTTGGCAGCGCAGTAGATACCCACCATTCCAAGCGCAACTCCGTCAACTTCATAGCGAGGTCAAGTCTATGATTCAAACACACACCCAGCAACGCTGGCGTACTCACCTTGAGGGACTCACACCCAAGAATCACAGTCTCTGGCGAACAGCTAAAAACATGAGAACCACGAAAACAACAATTCCGCCCATTAACGGCTTACATGCTCTCGCCCAGACTGCGGAGGAAAAAGCAAATGCTATTGCAGATAGCTTGGAACTCCAATTCACTCCACACGAAGACCCAAACCAGGAAACATGGCGAGAATTTAGGTCACCAGCGATGATAATATTACTGCTTAGTCCTAAAAGTGCTTCAAGCTCCGAAGTACATAATCTAGAACCATTATCAGGAGGGATATACACTGAAGCAAGTGCAATCGGGACCAAATTTGGAATAGTGACTTTGATAGCTGTGGCCTCAAGCTTCGTGAAGGCCGGGACACTTAACCTATGATGTGGAATGTTGTTTTTAACATAGAGTGCAGTGCCGCCTTTGACGTTCCGCCCCGCCGCCCCAGCTCTCGTTCTATACGAGAAGTAACCTGTATAATTACAGATTGCTGGGGAGGCGGGGGGGGTCAGGTGGGTCTCATTCACCATAAAAATGTCGAAGTTTTCATCTATAACATAATCACGCATCTCGGCCAGCTTTGGACGCACTCCATTGGCGTTCCAGAAGCCGACTTTGAGAGATTGCAAGGTATGGGAAGCCGAAAGAGAGAACATGGCGACAGCCAAGAAGGACGGTCAGGGGTTTTCGGTTTATCTAGCCAGGGCGTTATAGCCCCGGTAGATAATCCATATCATATCAATTTGCGTTGTCGCCAAACGCAGTTCAGGAAGAGAACGCTCGAAAGCGGCAAGGAGTAATTCCTTGTCGTGAGTGTTCCGCATGGCCAAAAGGGTAAGTAGAAAGTCGGTATAGTTGATAGCACTGGTGCTATCAACTTGTGTTTTTGAATTTTGGTTGGCGACGGCTGGGACCGACGGCTCAACAATTTGTTCGGTAATTTTGGTAGGGAGGGTAGGTTGTTCCTGATGTACACCAGAAGCTGCAGATGCGAAGTTAACGTTAGGCTTAATGCCAGCAGGACGGTATGGACGGCCATAGTTCCCCGTGTTTAATACGGGGGGGGGGGGGCGATAGTTAGGATTGACTTTTAGAGGGGGAGCCCTATTTCTCTTGGTCACGGACGAGTTGCCCGGATTCTTTGGGCAACCGCGCCAGTTTGCCGCATGTTGGCCACTGCAGTTACAGCATTGCAGGTAATCTGCTTTGCATTCACTGGCGGCATGGGGTCCAGCACACTTTACGCAGCGCTTTGGCATGTTACATGCCAAGCTACTGTGAAAAAATCCGTTACACGAGTAGCATTGGCTAGCAAAGCCTTTGCGTCCAGTGTATGGCTCCAGTTTCACTTCCGTGCCCAAGAGCTGATCAATAGCATAAAGTTCTTCCGGGTTAGTCCCGGGTGCTATCTGGAGGTAGTACAGAGGGAGGGGCTGCTTGCTCCCAGTTTTAGTGAGTCTAAAGTTATTAATAACATTGAAGCCCAGTGCTTCCATATTTTCGGTAATTAAAGTTATGTCCGTTGCCACGGGAAGCCCTCTGATGACAACTCGGACTGGTTGATCCTCTAGCAGGGTGTACGACTTGAATTGTACGCCTGATCTTTTCAGGAAATTCGTACAATTGCGGAATTCAGTTTCGTCCCTGACATGAACTTTGAAAAATTGTCGGTCAAGGACCGGAACAATTTTCGGAGCATATCTTTTGAGATTGTATAAAATAGAGGGCCAGTCAGGCTGTGAAGCGCTGATTAACAGCGGAGGCGTAGCGGGAGCAGGGGGATTCGACTTAGAAGTCGAAGGGCCGTCCATGCCGTGCCCGGTCGCTTGTCCTGCAATCTGATTGGTCCGCTCAGGATCTTTAGATACAAGGTTATCAATTGCTGTTTTGGAGGTCTTGGAGACCTTATGAATAAATCATTCTCAACCGGAGCTCAGACTTCGATCATTCGGAGCTCAGACTTCGAAGTGTGAGGTTGTGATATTGCTAAGCTGCTGCTATTACCTTTTGGTGACTTTTCTTGCTTGCGCTTGGGCGTGTTATATCAACTTACGATAGAGCACGTCGGGCCGAGTAATTTTTCAACTTGACTGTGTGCGGATTTCCGCCATTTTGTGCTTTCGTGCTATCTCATTTTTGGATTTACCACGTGTGCCCTACACGTGGTAGTGA
Source organism: Amaurobius ferox (assembly GCA_951213105.1). Classification (NCBI taxonomy): domain Eukaryota; kingdom Metazoa; phylum Arthropoda; class Arachnida; order Araneae; family Amaurobiidae; genus Amaurobius; species Amaurobius ferox. The sequence continues at coordinate 58,191,625 of OX578138.1, read as the reverse complement.
CTTTTTGGATTGCTCTCAACTGAAGATATGGATTTGGACAAGGATCATCTGGAGCTTACGAGGATCACTGCTAGTGAACTTGATGGAGATTGTGCCCGGCCTCTCAAGGATGCCATGAACTTGTACAGTGACTCTCTGCCGCAGGATGGATCGTGTTTCACGTGGCCAATTGATGTGATGCAAGTCGTCAACTTCTTAGGACTGGTTATCTACACGCTGACTCTGCATATCAGGGATATGTTCAAGAATGGACTCATCGAACAAGAACAGGACCAAGTCTCCCGGATTATAGGTTCGTTCAATTTTGTGTATTCTTTTTTGTCTTACCGTGACATGACTAAATTTAAGGATAGTGAAATGTACGTAATCTTTAAATCATTTGAGGATAGTAATGTATGTGTTAATAATGTTGAAGTTAAAGCTAAACTGCTAGAAATAGGATTAATTAATGAAATTAAACTTTCTGACAAAACTGAAACGGTGGTAAATCCATGTAAAAGGCCTAGGATAGAGGAGTCTCCCACTAAGGGAACGCCTACTAAAAACCAGAATGGAAACTTAAAACCTAGTGATAGTGTTGTAAATGAAAAGGTTAGTGATAGTGTTGTAACTGAAAATGAAAATGTTAGAACTAGGACTTATGCTGAAATTGCTGCACAACCTGTGCAATTTAAAAGTGCACCTAAACCTAAAGCGGTTGAAAATAGTGGAAGAGATAATGTTATGAATGTAGATAAAAAAGAACCAAAAGCAGAGTGTTTTTTCATAAAGTTTAGAGATAACTACCAGGCTCTCCTTAAAAAGCTAAATGAAATAACAGGAAATAAAGTATCTGGAAAATTGACAGGAGATATGCTCAAACTGATACCCAATGACGCTGACTCCTATAGGGTTGTTCAGCGCCATTTGGCTAGAGAGAAAATCCCCTTCCATAGCTTAAACCTCAAAACTGAAAGGCCAAAAAAGGTAGTTTTGAAGGGGCTACCAACTAGCTATGACATCGAGGAGATAAAATTGACTCTAACATCAAATGGATTAGATGTAGTCCGGGTTTCTCAACTGAGAAACACAAAAACGAGATTACCCCTGCCGATCTTTTTAGTCAGCCTTAGGCCTTCCGATGACTGGCAGAGGGTTTACAGACTCACAAGATTAGGGTACTTGGCTGTGAAGGTAGAGGCCTTCAGAGCTAGGGGCTTTAAAATATGCTACCGGTGCCAACAATTCAACCACTCATCGGAGAACTGTAGTATGCCGCCAAAGTGCCTGAAGTGTGGTGAAGGACACTTCACACGAGATTGCCAGAGACCAAGGACAGAGAAGGCGACGTGTGCTAATTGTAATGGAGACCACCCGGCGAACTTCAGGCAATGCCCGAAGAACCCTTGGAACAAGGGAAAGGCACCGGGGTATGCCCCCCCTCCTCCAAAAAATCAGATACCGCCTTGGAGGCAAAAGGCCCTCGGACCAAACCCCCAGGCACCCCCTCAGGGCTCCTCGCACTTTGTGCCACAGGTAAACAGGCACGAAACTTCAGCACCTACCAGATCGGTGCAAGAGCAGGCCCCCAAACCTTCGACCTCCAGAGAATTGACTCTGGAGGAAGTTAGAGCAGCTACAGCTGCAATTAAAAGAAGATCGGAGGCAGAAAAAGCCAGACAGGCAAAAGAGGCAAAGGATAGACTGGATGGGAAAGTTAAGGAATGGAAAGATACTAAACGAGTCAGGGAGGAAGAAGAGCTCGCGCAAACCCAGCCGTTAGCTAAAACGGGTGATAAAAAACAGAAAACTATCGAGTTCCAAAAGGACACTCACAAAAAAGTGCAAACCGCGGTTGAGGCTGAGGAAATGGAAGCGGAGACTGAACAGGCTGATGAATCTGATGCTGAAAAGATGGAGGATATCTTCAACCTCATCAGAGGATTTATCAGCATGTTTAATCTAGATGACATAAAACGTCTGTTGATGCAGTTCGCAGAGTTGGTGCAAAAAAAGAGCGATCCAATGGTAATGGTCTTTGAGGCCCTTAAAATAATCGCGGACTTTAAAAGTAACAGTGAGAATCAAACCCGTCATGGCTAGGTCCCAAAAGGAATCAATAAAAATAATATTTTGGAATGCGAACGGCATATCTCCAAGAATAAATGAACTTAGGAACTATGTAAATGAAAATGACGTAGACGCCTTACTAATTCAGGAAACTAGAGTTAGAGAAAGTAAAAAACTAAACATAGCCAACTACTCAGGTTATCATAATCTTAGCTCAAATACTAATGCTAGAACGCCCCATGGAGGGACAGCAATATACATTAAAAGAAATATTCCCCACGAGGAACTAAAAAGCATAAATCTTCAAAGTATAGAAAATACTAGCATAAAAATTAAAATTAATAATACTAGCCCGTTTATCCTAACCTCAACATATGTCAAAAATATGAGTAGAGTAGACGTAGCTGCGCAGCTGGAACTGCTTTTCTCGCGATATCCCAACACGATACTCGCAGGCGACTTCAACGCACATCACCGAGCGTGGGGCTGTAGGAGAGCCAATGCACGCGGAACACAGATACATAGACTACTGAACACCACAAATACTAACATTATTGCTCCGTCGACACCAACCTGCTTCTCAGGCGCCAGCGGCACATTCATAGACTTTGTCCTAACGCGAAACATAGACTACGCTCACACTATTAGTACCCTGGATGAATTCGACTCGGATCATCTACCGGTACTGGTGACATTCGACCTGAACACACCTCTTCCAGCCTCTTTGGGACAAGAGAGGGTCAACTGGGAAGTATTCAAAAGATCACTCTTCGAGCCGCACTTAGCAGTACCTAACATAATGAGCACGGCGGATATTGACTCTGCCACGCACACACTCACAACAGAAATCAAGAGAGCAATTGCCTCTGCTACAACACATCGTGAGTCTCCAAAATCACCCACACTTTCCCACCATGTCAAACAATTAGTCAGGCAAAGGAATAGAATGCGTAAGACATGGCAGGCTAACAGAGATCCCGCCCTTAAAAGGGAGCTTAACAGACTCACGAGCAAAGTCAGGGGGAAAATTGTCGCAGAAAAGCAGCAACAGTATAAAGAATTAATCGAATCCCTTAGCCCAGAAGATGTATCGCTCTGGCAGTTCGCAAAAAGACTCCGGAAACCTCAAATTAAGCTTCCGCCACTAATGGATGGCGCTAAAATCGCGTACTCAGACGAGGAAAAAGCCGAGGCGCTCGCAAGCCATTATGAAAAACAATTCCAACCAAACCACGATCTAGTGTGTCAGGATACCCTAAGAATGGTTAGCCAAACTTTAAATAACTTCAGGAATTCCCCGGTAACGGCTGAGATTAACCCAGCCACCCCGCAGGAGATATTAGAAATTATCAAAAATCTCAAAAATCGTAAAAGCCCAGGGCACGACAAAATCAGAAATATTGCGGTTAAAAACCTACCCCTAAACGTAATATGTTACTTGACTATCTTAATAAATAAAATATTAAAACTAAACTACTTTCCCAAAGAATGGAAGGAAGCGATAATCATAACAATCCCCAAGCCAGGTGAGGATGCCACAATTCCAGCCAACTACAGACCAATCAGCTTGCTACCGACACTTAGTAAAATTACTGAGAAAATAATTCTTAAGAGACTGAACACGCACCTTAGTGAGAATGACATCCTCATTCCGGAGCAGTTTGGATTTCGGCCAAAGCACTCCACCACTCATCAATTGCTGAGAGTGGTAGAGTACATATCTTCTGGACTTAATAGTAAGACACCCACAGCTGCGATTTTTCTGGACATACAAAAAGCCTTTGATAAAGTGTGGCACTGTGGATTAGCATACAAATTGATCACTTTAAAAGTCCCTGACGCTCTTGTCAAACTTTTAATCTCATACTTAAATAACAGACACTTTCAAGTCAGAGTAGGAGGTAACTTATCAACACCCAAGCTCATTAAAAGTAGTGTACCGCAAGGTTCTATCCTGGGCCCGACACTCTTTAACATATACCTGAATGACATCCCCAGGACTCCAAACACAGAGCTGGCACTCTATGCAGACGACAGTGCGATACTTGCAAAACACCCTTATGTCTCAGTAATGCACAGACAGCTACAACAACACTTAGACATGCTCCAAACTTGGCTGGAAAAATGGCGAATAAAATTAAACCCCAATAAATGTCATTGGATTTATTTCTCTAGAAAACGTAAACCTCCTCCGCCTCTGTACATAAACAACCATGCCCTAAAAGCGGAAAAATCTACTAAATACCTAGGTGTAACGATAGATTCCCACCTAACCTGGAAACAGCACGTAACGAACTTAATCAAAAAAGCGTATATGGCCACAGGAGCCTTATACCCAATGATAGGAAACGGAAATCTAAGTTATCAAAATAAACTCCTAATTTATAAATCGGTCATCCGCCCGGGAATGCTGTATGCAGCACCCGTATGGGGATATGCCTGTAAAACTACAATAGACCTCCTAGAGACAAAACAAAACAAAATCCTACGGATTATCAGGAAAGCTCCCAGGTACTTAAGAAACTCGGTAATTAGGAATGACTTCAAAATAAAAACTGTTAGAGCCCAAATTAAAAAGCTAGCGCTTAAATTTTACAGAAATTTGCCATCCGTTCCAAACGAACTGTTATTCAATCTGCATGACTATGATCATCGCAAGGCCAAATCTCGTAAGAGACCCCGCGCTGTTCTAAACATCGATAATCGGAATTAAAAGATCCCACCTCAAACATCTGATTTTTAAATAAAACTCGCGACTATTATTTTATAAAAAAAAAAAAAAAAAAAAAAAAAAAAAATATTCTAAACTCTAAACTGCCAAAACGCTAGGTAACCCTTAGATCTGCATCAACCTCCCAAACTGCTTAAACTCTAAATGTGCAACAAACTGCCACACTAGGAGCTAGGACAAATAATAAAGTAGTAAATAAAAACCTCGAACCTCCAATTAGGGTCACTGAATTAATGTCACAGTTTGACGATAAGAACCACATATTGAAACTGGAGATTAAAGGCGCTTCGCGCCTGGTGCTCTGTCTTGTACGACACTACGACTAGACTCAGACTTCGAAGTGTGAGGTTGTGATTTTGCTAAGCTGCTGCTATTACCTTTTGGTGACTTTTCTTGCTTGCGCTTGGGCGTGTTATATCAATTTACGATAGAGCACGTCGGGCCGAGTAATTTTTCAACTTGACTGTGTGCGGTTTTCCGCCATTTTGTGCTTTCGTGCTATCTCATTTTTGGATTTACCACGTGTGCCCTACACGTGGTAGTGACTTTTTGGATTGCTCTCAACTGAAGATATGGATTTGGACAAGGATCATCTGGAGCTTACGAGGATCACTGCTAGTGAACTTGATGGAGATTGTGCTCGGCCTCTCAAGGATGCCATGAACTTGTACAGTGACTCTCTGCCGCAGGATGGATCGTGTTTCACGTGGCCAATTGATGTGATGCAAGTCGTCAACTTCTTAGGACTGGTTATCTACACGCTGACTCTGCATATCAGGGATATGCTCAAGAATGGACTCATCGAACAAGAACAGGACCAAGTCTCCCGGATTATAGGTTCGTTCAATTTTGTGTATTCTTTTTTGTCTTACCGTGACATGACTAAATTTAAGGATAGTGAAATGTACGTAATCTTTAAATCATTTGAGGATAGTAATGTATGTGTTAATAATGTTGAAGTTAAAGCTAAACTGCTAGAAATAGGATTAATTAATGAAATTAAACTTTCTGACAAAACTGAAACGGTGGTAAATCCATGTAAAAGGCCCAGGATAGAGGAGTCTCCCACTAAGGGAACGCCTACTAAAAACCAGGATGGAAACTTAAAACCTAGTGATAGTGTTGTAAATGAAAAGGTTAGTGATAGTGTTGTAACTGAAAATGAAAATGTTAGAACTAGGACTTATGCTGAAATTGCTGCACAACCTGTGCAATTTAAAAGTGCACCTAAACCTAAAGCGGTTGAAAATAGTGGAAGAGATAATGTTATGAATGTAGATAAAAAAGAACCAAAAGCAGAGTGTTTTTTCATAAAGTTTAGAGATAACTACCAGGCTCTCCTTAAAAAGCTAAATGAAATAACAGGAAATAAAGTATCTGGAAAATTGACAGGAGATATGCTCAAACTGATACCCAATGACGCTGACTCCTATAGGGTTGTTCAGCGCCATTTGGCTAGCGAGAAAATCCCCTTTCATAGCTTAAACCTCAAAACTGAAAGGCCAAAAAAGGTAGTTTTGAAGGGGCTACCAACTAGCTATGACATCGAGGAGATAAAATTGACTCTAACATCAAATGGATTAGATGTAGTCCGGGTTTCTCAACTGAGAAACACAAAAACGAGATTACCCCTGCCGATCTTTTTAGTCAGCCTTAGGCCTTCCGATGACTGGCAGAGGGTTTACAGACTCACAAGATTAGGGTACTTGGCTGTGAAGGTAGAGGCCTTCAGAGCTAGGGGCTTTAAAATATGCTACCGGTGCCAACAATTCAACCACTCATCGGAGAACTGTAGTATGCCGCCAAAGTGCCTGAAGTGTGGTGAAGGACACTTCACACGAGACTGCCAGAGACCAAGGACAGAGAAGGCGACGTGTGCTAATTGTAATGGAGACCACCCGGCGAACTTCAGGCAATGCCCGAAGAACCCTTGGAACAAGGGAAAGGCACCGGGGTATGCCCCCCCTCCCCCAAAAAATCAGATACCGCCTTGGAGGCAAAAGGCCCTCGGACCAAATCCCCAGGCACCCCCTCAGGGCTCCTCGCACTTTGTGCCACAGGTAAACAGGCACGAAACTTCAGCACCTACCAGATCGGTGCAAGAGCAGGCCCCCAAACCTTCGACCTCCAGAGAATTGACTCTGGAGGAAGTTAGAGCAGCTACAGCTGCAATTAAAAGAAGATCGGAGGCAGAAAAAGCCAGACAGGCAAAAGAGGCAAAGGATAGACTGGATGGGAAAGTTAAGGAATGGAAAGATACTAAACGAGTCAGGGAGGAAGAAGAGCTCGCGCAAACCCAGCCGTTAGCTAAAACGGGTGATAAAAAACAGAAAACTATCGAGTTCCAAAAGGACACTCACAAAAAAGTGCAAACCGCGGTTGAGGCTGAGGAAATGGAAGCGGAGACTGAACAGGCTGATGAATCTGATGCTGAAAAGATGGAGGATATCCTCAACCTCATCAGAGGATTTATCAGCATGTTTAATCTAGATGACATAAAACGTCTGTTGATGCAGTTCGCAGAGTTGGTGCAAAAAAAGAGCGATCCAATGGTAATGGTCTTTGAGGCCCTTAAAATAATCGCGGACTTTAAAAGTAACAGTGAGAATCAAACCCTTCATGGCTAGGTCCCAAAAGGAATCAATAAAAATAATATTTTGGAATGCGAACGGCATATCTCCAAGAATAAATGAACTTAGGAACTATGTAAATGAAAATGACGTAGACGCCTTACTAATTCAGGAAACTAGAGTTAGAGAAAGTAAAAAACTAAACATAGCCAACTACTCAGGTTATCATAATCTTAGCTCAAATACTAATGCTAGAACGCCCCATGGAGGGACAGCAATATACATTAAAAGAAATATTCCCCACGAGGAACTAAAAAGCATAAATCTTCAAAGTATAGAAAATACTAGCATAAAAATTAAAATTAATAATACTAGCCCGTTTATCCTAACCTCAACATATGTCAAAAATATGAGTAGAGTAGACGTAGCTGCGCAGCTGGAACTGCTTTTCTCGCGATATCCCAACACGATACTCGCAGGCGACTTCAACGCACATCACCGAGCGTGGGGCTGTAGGAGAGCCAATGCACGCGGAACACAGATACATAGACTGCTGAACACCACAAATACTAACATTATTGCTCCGTCGACACCAACCTGCTTCTCAGGCGTCAGCGGCACATTCATAGACTTTGTCCTAACGCGAAACATAGACTACGCTCACACTATTAGTACCCTGGATGAATTCGACTCGGATCATCTACCGGTACTGGTGACATTCGACCTGAACACACCTCTTCCAGCCTCTTTGGGACAAGAGAGGGTCAACTGGGAAGTATTCAAAAGATCACTCTTCGAGCCGCACTTAGCAGTACCTAACATAATGAGCACGGCGGATATTGACTCTGCCACGCACACACTCACAACAGAAATCAAGAGAGCAATTGCCTCTGCTACAACACATCGTGAGTCTCCAAAATCACCCACACTTTCCCACCATGTAAAACAATTAGTCAGGCAAAGGAATAGAATGCGTAAGACATGGCAGGCTAATAGAGATCCCGCCCTTAAAAGGGAGCTTAACAGACTCACGAGCAAAGTCAGGGGGAAAATTGTCGCAGAAAAGCAGCAACAGTATAAAGAATTAATCGAATCCCTTAGCCCAGAAGATGTATCGCTCTGGCAATTCGCAAAAAGACTCAGGAAACCTCAAATTAAGCTTCCGCCACTAATGGATGGCGCTAAAATCGCGTACTCAGACGAGGAAAAAGCCGAGGCGCTCGCAAGCCATTATGAAAAACAATTCCAACCAAACCACGATCTAATGTGTCAGGATACCCTAAGAATGGTTAGCCAAACTTTAAATAACTTCAGGAATTCCCCGGTAACGGCTGAGATTAACCCAGTCACCCCGCAGGAGATAGTAGAAATTATCAAAAATCTCAAAAATCGTAAAAGCCCAGGGCACGACAAAATCAGAAATATTGCGGTTAAAAACCTACCCCTAAACGTAATATGTTACTTGACTATCTTAATAAATAAAATATTAAAACTAAACTACTTTCCCAAAGAATGGAAGGAAGCGATAATCATAACAATCCCTAAGCCAGGTGAGGATACCACAATTCCAGCCAACTACAGACCAATTAGCTTGCTGCCGACACTTAGTAAAATTACTGAGAAAATAATTCTTAAGAGACTGAACACGCACCTTAGTGAGAATGATATCCTCATTCCGGAGCAGTTTGGATTTCGGCCAAAGCACTCCACCTCTCATCAATTGCTGAGAGTGGTAGAGTACATATCTTCTGGACTTAATAGTAAGACACCCACAGCTGCGATTTTTCTGGACATACAAAAAGCCTTTGATAAAGTATGGCACTGTGGATTAGCGTACAAACTGATCACTTTAAAAGTCCCTGACGCTCTTGTTAAACTTTTAATCTCATACTTAAATAACAGACACTTTCAAGTCAGAGTAGGAGGTAACTTATCAACACCCAAGCTCATTAAAAGTAGTGTACCGCAAGGTTCTATCCTGGGCCCGACACTCTTTAACATATACCTGAACGACATCCCCAGGACTCCAAACACAGAGCTGGCACTCTATGCAGACGACAGTGCGATACTTGCAAAACACCCCTATGTCTCAGTAATGCACAGACAGCTACAACAACACTTAGACATACTCCAAACATGGCTGGAAAAATGGCGAATAAAATTAAACCCCAATAAATGTCATTGGATTTATTTCTCTAGAAAACGTAAACCTCCGCCGCCTCTGTACATAAACAACCATGCCCTAAAAGCGGAAAAATCTACTAAATACCTAGGTGTAACGATAGATTCCCACCTAACCTGGAAACAGCACGTAACGAACTTAATCAAAAAAGCGTATATGGCCACAGGAGCCTTATACCCAATGATAGGAAACGGAAATCTAAGTTATCAAAATAAACTCCTAATTTATAAATCGGTCATCCGCCCGGGAATGCTGTATGCAGCACCCGTATGGGGATATGCCTGTAAAACTACAATAGACCTCCTAGAGACAAAACAAAACAAAATCCTACGGATTATCAGGAAAGCTCCCAGGTACTTAAGAAACTCGGTAATTAGGAATGACTTCAAAATAAAAACTGTTAGAGCCCAAATTAAAAAGCTAGCGCTTAAATTTTACAGAAATTTGCCATCCGTTCCAAACGAACTTTTATTCAATCTGCATGACTATGATCATCGCAAGGCCAAATCTCGTAAGAGACCCCGCGCTGTTCTGAACATCGATAATCGGAATTAAAAGATCCCACCTCAAACATCTGATTTTTAAATAAAACTCGCGACTATTATTTTATAAAAAAAAAAAAAAAAAAAAAAAAAAAAAAAAAAAAAATATTCTAAACTCTAAACTGCCAAAACGCTAGGTAACCCTTAGATCTGCATCAACCTCCCAAACTGCTTAAACTCTAAATGTGCAACAAACTGCCACACTAGGAGCTAGGACAAATAATAAAGTAGTAAATAAAAACCTCGAACCTCCAATTAGGGTCACTGAATTAATGTCACAGTTTGACGATAAGAACCACATATTGAAACTGGAGATTAAAGGCGCTTCGCGCCTGGTGCTCTGTCTTGTACGACACTACGACTTTATGAATAAATCCTTCTGAATCGGTGAAAGTGCGGGGAGTATAACCACCGCTAACTAGTCTTTTCTTTACGTTTCTATCGTTGTCATAGTTAGAATTAACATTTTGAGGTTTAGTAGAATTATTAATATTAAGCATCTCTATCTGCTTGGTAGCATCCTGAGCGGCCTGATCAATCTTATTCCTAAGTTCAAGTGCCTTTTCGGCAGAAATTACTTCATTAAGGTCAGAATTATTATTAGCACTGTAATTAGTTTTGGCATTATCACTATCAATGTTGGAATTGGCGTCTTGCCTAGCAGAATTGGCTTTATGAGCCGGAGTATTAGTAGCAACAGGGGGGGGGGGGGTAAATTAAAACTAAACTTACCACATCCCAGCGCCTCCAGTGACTTGGCCAGTTCGTCGTTGGCTCGGTCCATTCTCTTCTTCATCTCTGCGTAATCCACTTTTTCCGGGGTCGTCTTTTTGGCGAACTGCCTCGTTATGAGCTTTCGCTCAAGTTCAAGAATGTTCTTTTTAAGTAAGTCCAATTCCTCAAGGGTAGGTATTTTAACATTGTCACTCGTCATATCATTATCCTCTACTACGACCATATCGCTGTTTTCACTCACTAACATTTCATCGCTACCACTAACTTGCCCAGGCGTTACCTGGGCTTCACCATTCAATTCGGGAGCACTCATCATGAACGTCCTACACCCTCGGAGTCTGAGCTCCGAATCCTAAATGACTCAACTCACTATGCTCAGCGGTAGTGGACTGGCTCGAACCCATACTTGCTGATACTAGAATCAGATAACATGACCACTGAGCCAGCCAGCTCATTAAAGAATTTAATTTCTCACTTGTCAGGAGCGGGACTCGAACTCCTAACCATCTGATTACAAGGCGCGCGTCTTATCCACTGGACCACAGCACCCTTGGACCACAGCACTGGACCACAGCACCTAGTGAAAGAGTGCAACATCCTACTAGCGCATATTGCTAAAATCAACCAAAGTGGACATTTACAAATTCTGATGTGGGCGTGCGGGACTTTGTCCCATGGTAGCCCGTAAGCAAGCGTCTTGGTCTTGGTCATTTCATATATCAGTTTGTATATATTTTTGGAGTGTAAATAAATGTATTTTAAAGGGGATTGCTTACTGAAGAATTTTGGATGGCATTGAATTTAAAAACATATTTATTTGAATTTGAAAAAAAAGAAATTTGAAAAAATTCTAATATTTGCTTTTAAATTTATAAATGTTTAATTAATTTAAATGTCAAAAATATACATTGCATAGAGTGTATAAATTGTGACCTAGCAAATTTCTTTCGAAAGAGCGCGAAACCGGTCCATGGATGAGGGTATATGCTATTGAAATATCTTTCAAACCATAAAACTAATTTAAATAATAATAAAAAAAAATAACATTGATGAGTCCTGTCATCACGGATCCTTCAAAACTCGAATTTGAAACAGAAACCTATTTAAAGTTTTATTAATATAATTATACTTTATGTATTTTTTTTTAACTTTCTCTTTTGATTTTGAATTTCGAATATCTGCGCAATCTTTATACTATTCAGCGTAGCCGGGCAGATTTTCGATTCCGTATTTATTGTCAAGCGACACCCGGTCATCACACGTGGTGTGGCAGTTTGGCGGGAGCGTCATCTCGTGGGACAGCCGATATTGTCTATCAACAAAACAATGTTCGGCCACATTCTGCACGACTTTCTCAACAATCTTTACACTAATGGGCGTAGTCGGCCAGTTTTTCGATTCCACATTCGTTTTCAAGTGGCACACGGCCATCACACGTGGTGTTGCAGTACGTGGAGTCCGTGGGACAGCCGATCTTGTCTTTCACCAAAACAACGCTTGACCACATTCTGCATGACTTTTTCAATAAGGTCTTTGAGGATTTAATACACTGTCACGACCATCTAGGTTTCCAGATCTATTACAAACAGAACATGTATTGGACCATGCTGGGAAGGCAATTGCAGCCTTCTCAGATTATCACTGAATTAGCTGACCAGTTGTAACATTTATGCCAGAATCTTCCACAAAGGGTCATAAGCAAAAACAATTAAATGGACTGTATGCGGTGACGAAAACCGGCTCGTATGCTATACCTAAGCTGCCAGCTGAGGATTTACTACTTACCAAACTGTCATTCCCTTGCTGTTACCAAATCCAAATGAAATATTTTTTGCTCCCAAATTTTAATTATTTGCATATCTCCTCAATCGATACGCACATGCCGAGTTCGAAAGCTGTAGCTCAATTTTTTTATGGATGCATATATTTTTTTTTTGCAATAGGCTGTTGTTCCTAACATGCAAAAATCATGTAATAGATTTAAAAAGATGTGATAAAATCACTTGGAAAAAATGTTTTTAAAAATATTAATTTACAGATTTTAGAACTCATGAAACAGTATACATGATAAGAATTTTATATGACGATATGAATTTTTTAGTGTGTAGCCGTACGCTCGAGTAAAATTTACCATGTCACTATGAATTTCAGTGTGCAGCCGTAGTACACGTGTCAAGACTTTCCTGTATCGTAAAATGTGAAAGAACAAAAATTGTTTCGCCCGAACAGGGACTCGAACCCTGGACCGTTAGGTTAAAAGCCTAACGCTCTACCGACTGAGCTATCCGGGCTCAGTAGAACCAAAACCTGTTTTTGTTATATTCAATAGAATAGGTGCTCAAAGACATTAAACCTATACAAACTCAGTTCGTATATTAAGTCGCAGATATCAGATTGTTGACTGTCTGAATTCGTTCTCCCCAAATAAATCAGATTTGGAAGCCAAAGAAAGTCCTTGTAATAAAATATACATTTGATTTATTTTACTTTATAAAGTTGAATGTAATTTAAATTTTTTATTTTAATTATTTTAACTTGATAAATTTTAATTTTTACTTAATATTAGTTTTTCTTACAAGAAAATTTAAATTCACAAATAGGTATCCTTCTTTGTTGGTGCTATTTAATTTTAAGATAGCTTATTGTTGTTTTTAATAAATACATAACAAATAATTTTACTTATTTTAACTTGATAATTTGTCATTTTCCCTTAATATTAATATTTTTACAATAAAATTTAAATCCATAATAGGTGGCCATATATGCCGGTGCTATTTAATGTTAAGTTAGTGTATTGTTATTTTTATTAAATGCATAATAAATAATTTTATTTATTTTAACATGAAAAATTTTAATGCTTATTTAATATTAATTTTTTAACAATAAAATTTGAATACAGAAATAGGTGGCGTTGTATGCTGGTGCTATTTAATGTTAAGGGTGAGCGTCAGTAAATTTTCTGCCCTATCCGCGCTTTGTTAACTTTCGCGGCACACATATTTCGCCGAAATTCTGCTCAAACAGTTGCGAAATATTTTCTGAAAGATAAAATGCAATGCTTAGATAACATTAAAACTAAATTTAATGCCCCAAAAATATAGAATATATTTTTTATTTCAATCCAAAATATTTTTGGTGCTGCCATCTGTTGAAGGCCCAGACCACACGACCAACCCAGGGGGTTTATGGTAACAAGTTGTGTGGCCGGAAGTTAAGTGCCGTGACCAGGATTCGAAGTGCTGCCATCTGTTGTCGTAATTTAATTCATACCGATTATTTTTATTTTTTAATGAACATTTTTAAATATCTATTCCTTCTAATACAGTGTTAAATACAACAAGAGATCATATATAATTATGCCACAATCACGGAAAGGTAATTTATCATTCTATAAATTTGATAAGGGATCTGAATGTACATCACTGAGGACTACAGTTTTATCTTCAAGTTCCTTTGTCTTCAAGTCCAAGTTCAATTATGTTTCCGAGATTATGGAATTATATATGATCTGTTGTTGTATTTAATAGCGTATTAGAAGGAATAGACATTTAAAAATGTTCATTAAACAATAAAAATAGTCGGTATGAATTAAATTACGACAACAGATGGCAGCACCAAAAATATTTTAAATTAAAATAAAACATATATTCTATTTTTTATTGGGTATTGAATTTAGTTTTAATATAATCTAAGCATAGCATTTTATCTATAAGAAAATATTTCGCAACTGTTTGAGCAGAATTTCGGCGAAATATGTGTGCCGCGAAAGTTAACAAAGCGCGGATAGGGCAGAAAATTTACTGACGCTCACCCTTAAATAAATGCATGTTGTCTTTAATTGCTTTCATGTAAAATAGCTAGTAGATATATAAAATTACTCGTTTAAGATGTAGTTACAGTTGAAAAACTTTATGAAGAAATTTTCAGATTCATCTTATACATCAAGTATGCTCACTTTTAAATATTTCATTTGAATAATTTAAATCTTAAAATTATTTTGCGCTCGTTTAAAAAATATTTACCTATTTTGTTTACATATGAATAATTTAAATTTTAAAACGCTTTTGTATATATTTTTCGAATGAAAATAATTGTATTTTAAGGGGGATTGCTAACTGAAGAATAATTTAAATAGCATTGAATTTTAAAACCTATTTATTTGAATTTGAATAAAAAATATTTGAAAATATTCTAATATCTGTTTATTTAATTTAAATGTCAAAAATATATATTGCATAAAGTGTGTAAATTGTGACCTAGCACATTTCTTTCTGTCACTGAATATATCGTCTGTTCTATGCTCACGAGCACATAAGGAGCGCGAAACCGGTCCATGAATGAGGGTATATGCTATCGAAATATCTTTCAAACCATACGACTTACTTGAATAATAATAAAAAAACATCATTGATGAGTCCTGTCGTCCCGGATTCTTCAAAATTCGTAAATTATTTAACACAGAAGCCTATTTAAAATTTTATTAATATAATTATACTATATTTTATTTTTACTTTCTCTTTTGATTCTTAATTTCTGATTTTGAATTTTGAAAATCTGCGGAATTTTTACACTAATGGGCGTAGTCGGCCAGTTTTTAGATTCCGCATTTGTTGTCAAGTGGCACAAAGCCATTACTGTGGTGTGGCAGATTGGGAGTCATCTCGTGGGACAGTCGATTTTGTCTTTCAACAAAACAACGCTCGACTACATTCTGCATGACTTCTTCAATAAGGTCATTGAGGATTTAATACACTTTCACGACCATCCAGGTTTCCAGACCTATTACAAAAAGAACATGTCTTGAACAATGCTGGGACGGCAAATGCAGCTCTATCAGATTATCACTGAATTAGCTGACCAGTTGCAACATTTGTGCCAGAATCTTCCACAAAAGGTCATAAGAAAAAGTAACTACATTGACTCTATGCCGTACCGAATACCGGCTCGTATAGCTGCCAGCAGAGGGTTTACTACTTACCAAGGTTTCATCCCATTGCTCTTACCAATTCTCAATGAAACATTTTTTGTTTGCTCCCAAATTCTGTTTATTTGCATATCTCCTTTCGAATTTGACTAGAAGCAATAGACATTTAAAAATGTTCATTAAAAAATAAAAATAGTCGGTATGAATTAAATTACGACAACAGATGGCAGCACCAAAAATATTTTAAATTAAAATAAAACATATATTCTATGTTTTATTGGGTATTAAATTTAGTTTTAATATATTCTAAGCATAGCATTTTATCTATAAAACAATATTTCGCAACTGTTTGAGCAGAATTTCTGCGAAATATATGTGCCGCGAAAGTTAACAAAGCGCGGATAGGGCAGAAAATTTACTGACGCTCACCCTTATCACTGAATTAGCTGACCAGTTGCAACATTTGTGCCAGAATCTTCCACAAAGGGTCATATGCAAAATCAATTAAATGGACTCCATGCCGTACCAAAAACCGGCTCGTATGCTATACCTAAGCTGCCAGCTGAGGATTTGCTACTTACCAAACTGTCATTCCCTTGCTGTTACCAATTCCTAATGAAATATTTTTTGCTCCCAAATTTTAATTATTTGCATATCTCCTCAAACGATACGCACATGCCGAGTTCGAAAGCTGTAGCTCAATTTTTAATGGATGCATATATTTTTTTTTTTGCAATAGGCTGTTGTCCCTAACATGCAAAAATGATGTAATAGATTTGAAAAGATGTGATAAAATCACTTGGAAAAAATGTTTTCAAAAATATTAATTTACAGATTTTAGAACTCACGAAACAGTATACATGATAAGAATTTTATATGACGAAATGAATTTTTTAGTGTGCAGCCGTACGCTCGAGTAAAATTTACCATGTCACTATGAATTTCAGTGTGCAGCCGTAGTACAAGAGTCAAGACTTTCCTGTCCCGTAAAATGTGAAAGAACAAAATTTGTTTCGCCCGAACAGGGACTCGAACCCTGGACAGTTAGGTTAAAAGGCTAACGCTCTACCGACTGAGCTATCCAGGCTCTGCAGAACTAAAACCTGTTTTTGCTATATTCAATAGAATAGGTGCTCAAAGACGTTTAACCAAAAAAACTCATTTCGTATATCAGTTTTTATATATTTTTGGAATGTAAATAATTGTATTTTAAAGGGGATTGCTTACTGAAGAATTTTGAATGGCATTGAATTTTAAAACATATTTATTTGAATTTGAAAAAAAAAAATTTGAAAAAATTCTAATATTTGCTTTTAAATTTATAAATGTTTAATTAATTTAAATGTCAAAAATATACATTGCATAGAGTGTATAAATTGTGACCTAGCAAATTTCTTTCGAAAGAGCGCGAATCCGGTCCATGGATGAGGGTATATGCTATTGAAATATCTTTCAAACCATAAAACTAATTTGAATAATAATAGAAAAAAATAACATTGATGAGTCCTGTCATCACGGATCCTTCAAAATTCGAATTTGAAACAGAAACCTATTTAAAGTTTTATTAATATAATTATACTTTATGTATTTTTTTTTAACTTTCTCTTTTGATTTTGAATTTCGAATATCTGCGCAATCTTTATACTAATCAGCGTAGCCGGGCAGTTTTTCGATTCCGTATTTATAGTCAAGCGGCACCCGGTCATCACACGTGGTGTGGCAGTTTGGCGGGAGCGTCATCTCGTGGGACAGCCGATATTGTCTATCAACAAAACAATGTTCGGCCACATTCTGCACGACTTTCTCAACAATCTTTATACTAATGAAAGTAGTCGGCCAGTTTTTCGATTCCACATTCGTTGTCAAGTAGCACACGGCTATCACACGTGGTGTTGCAGTACGGGGAGTCCGTGGGACAGCCGATCTTGTCTTTCATCAAAACAACGCTTGACCACATTCTGCATGACTTTTCAATAAGGTCTTTGAGGATTTAATACACTGTCACGACCATCTAGGTTTCCAGATCTATTACAAACAGAACATGTATTGGACCATGCTGGGACGGCAATTGCAGCTTTCTCAGATTATCACTGAATTAGCTGACCAGTTGCAACATTTGTGCCAGAATCTTCCACAAAGGGTCATAAGCAAAAGCAATTAAATGGACTCCATGCGGTACCGAAAACCGGCTCGTATGCCATACCTAAGCTGCCAGCTGAGGGTATGCTACTTACCAAACTGTCATTCCCTTGCTATTACCAATTCTTAATGAAATATTTTTTGCTCCCAAAATTTAATTATTTGCATATCTCCTCAAACGATACGCACATGCCGAGTTCGAAAGCTGTAGCTCAATTTTTTTATGGATGCATATATTTTTTTTTTTTTTGCAATAGGCTGTTGTTCCTAACATGCAAAAATGATGTAATAGATTTGAAAAGATGTGATAAAATCACTTGGAAAAAATGTTTTCAAAAATATTAATTTACAGATTTTAGATCTCACGAAACAGTATACATGATAAGAATTTTATATAACGAAATGAATTTTTTAGTGTGCAGCCGTACGCTCGAGTAAAATTTACCATGTCACTATGAATTTCAGTGTGCAGCCGTAGTACAAGAGTCAAGACTTTCCTGTCCCGTAAAATGTGAAAGAACAAAAATTGTTTCGCCCGAACAGGGACTCGAACCCTGGACCGTTAGGTTAAAAGCCTAACGCTCTACCGACTGGGCTATCCGTGCTCTGCAGGACTAAAACCTGTTTTTGTTATATTCAATAGAATAGGTGCTCAAAGACATTAAACCTAAACAAACTCAATTCGTATATTAAGTCGCAGATATCAGATTGTTGACTGTCTGAATTCGTTCTCCCCAAATAAATCAGATTTGGAAGCCAAAGAAAGTCCTTGTAATAAAACATACATTTGATTTATTTTACTTTATAAAGTTGAAAGTAATTAAAATTTTTTATTTTAATTATTTTAACTTGATAAATTTTAATTTTTACTTAATATTAGTTTTTCTTGCAAGAAAATTTAAATTCACAAATAGGTATCCTTCTTTGTTGGTGCTATATAATTTTAAGATAGTTTATTGTTGTTTTTAATAAATACATAACAAATAATTTTACTTATTTTTACTTGATAATTTGTAATTTTCCCTTAATATTAATATTTTTACAATAAAATTTAAATCCATAATAGATGGCCATATATGCCGGTGCTATTTAATGTTAAGTTAGTGTATTGTTATTTTTATTAAATGCATAATAAATAATTTTATTTATTTTAACATGAAAAATTTTAATGCTTATTTAATATTAATTTTTTAACAATAAAATTTAAATACAGAAATAGGTGGCGTTGTATGCTGGTGCTATTTAATGTTAAGGGTGAGCGTCAGTAATTTTTCTGCCCTATCCGCGCTTTGTTAACTTTCGCGGCACACATATTTCGCCGAAATTCTGCTCAAACAGTTGCGAAATATTTTCTGAAAGATAAAATGCAATGCTTAGATAATATTAAAACTAAATTTAATTCCCCAAAAAACATAGAATATATTTTTTATTTTAATCCAAAATATTTTTGGTGCTGCCATCTGTTGTCGTAATTTAATTGATACCGATTATTTTTATTTTTTAATGAACATTTTTAGATATTTATTCCTTCTAACACAGTGTTAAATACAACAACTGATCATATATAACAATGCTACAATCATGGAAAGGTAATTTATCATTTTATAAATTTGATAAGGGATCTGGATGTACATCACTGAGGACTGCAGATTTGTCTTCAAGTTCCTTTGTCTTCAAGTCCAAGTTCAATTACGTTTCCGTGATTATGGCATTATATATGATCTGTTGTTGTATTTAATAGCGTATTAGAAGGAATAGACATCTAAAAATGTTCATTAAAAATAAAAATAATCGGTATGAATTAAATTACGACAACAGGTGGCAGCACTAAAAATATTTTAAAATAAAATAAAACATATATTCTGTTTTATTGGGTATTAAATTTAGTTTTAATATAATCTAAGCATAGCATTTTATCTATCAGAAAATATTTCGCTACTGTTTGAGCAGAATCTCGGCGAAATATGTGTCCCGCGAAAGTTAACAAAGCGCGGATAGGGCAGAAAATTTACTGACGCTCACCCTTAAATAAATGCATGTTGTCTTTAATTGCTTTCATGTCAAATAGCTAGTAGATATATAAAATCACTCGTTTAAGATTGAGTTACAGTTGAAAAACTTTATGAAGAAATTTTCAGATTCATCTTATACATCAAGTGTGCTCACTTTTAACTATTTCATTTGAATAATTTAAATCTTAAAATTATTTTGCGCTCGTTTCAAAAATATTTACCTATTTTGTTTACATATAAATAATTTAAATTTTAAAACGCTTTTGTATATATTTTTCGAATAAAAATAATTGTATTTTAAGGGGGATTGCTTACTGAAGAATAATTTAAATAGCTTTGAATTTTAAAACATATTTATTTGAATTTGAATAAAAAATATTTGAAAATATTCTAATATTTGTTTATTTAATTTAAATGTCAAAAATATATATTGCATAAAGTGAGCATATTGTGACCTAGCACATTTCTTTCTGTCATTGAATATATCGTCTGTTCTATGCTCACGAGCACATAAGGAGCGCGAAACCGGTCCATGGATGAGGGTATATGTCATCGAAATATCTTTCAAACCATAAAACTAATTTGAATAATAATAAAAAAAAAAATAACATTGATGAGTCCTTCATCACGGATCCTTCAAAATTCGTAAATTATTTAACACAGAAGCCTATTTAAAATTTTATTAATATAATTATACTATATTTTATTTTTACTTTCTCTTTTGATTCTTAATTTCTGATTTTGAATTTTGAAAATCTGCGCAATTTTTATACTAATGGGCGTAGTCGGCCAGTTTTTCGATTCCGCATTTGTTGTCAAGTGGCACACAGCCATTACAGTGGTGTGGCAGATTGGGAGTCATCTCGTGGGACAGTCGATTTTGTCTTTCAACAAAACAACGCTCGACCACATTCTGCATGACTTCTTCAATAAGGTCTTTGAGGATTTAATACACATTCACGACCATCCAGGTTTCCAGACCTATTACAAAAAGAACATGTCTTGAACAATGCTGGGACGGCAATTGCAGCTTTATCAGATTATCACTGAATTAGCTGACCAGTTGCAACATTTGTGCCAGAATCTTCCACAAAAGGTCATAAGAAAAAGTAACTACATTGACTCTATGCCGTACTGAATACCGGCTCGTATAGCTGCCAGCAGAGGGTTTACTACTTACCAAGGTTTCATCCCATTACTCTTACCAATTCTCAATGAAACATTTTTTGTTTGCTCCCAAATTCTATTTATTTGCATATCTCCTTTCGAATTTGACTAGAAGCAATAGACATTTAAAAATGGTCATTAAAAAATAAAAATAGTCGGTATGAATTAAATTACGACAACAGATGGCAGCACCAAAAATATTTTAAATTAAAATAAAACATATATTCTATGTTTTATTGAGTATTAAATTTAGTTTTAATATATTCTAAGCATAGAATTTTATCTATAAAACAATATTTTGCAACTGTTTGAGCAGAATTTCTGCGAAATATGTGTGCCGCGAAAGTTAACAAAGCGCGGATAGGGCAGAAAATTTACTGACGCTCACCCTTATCACTGAATTAGCTGACCAGTTGCAACATTTGTGCCAGAATCTTCCACAAAGTGTCATATGCAAAAGCAATTAAATGGACCCCATGCCGTACCAAAAACCGGCTCGTATGCTATACCTAAGCTGACAGCTGAGGATTTACTACTTACCAAACTGTCATTCCCTTGCTTTTACCAATTCCTAATGAAATATTTTTTGCTCCCAAATTTTAATTATTTGCATATCTCCTCAAACGATACGCACATGCCGAGTTCGAAAGCTGTAGCTCAATTTTTAATGGATGCATATATTTTTTTTTTTGCAATAGGCTGTTGTCCCTAACATGCAAAAATGATGTAATAGATTTGAAAAGATGTGATAAAATCACTTGGAAAAAATGTTTTCAAAAATATTAATTTACAGATTTTAGAACTCACGAAACAGTATACATGATAAGAATTTTATATGACGAAATGAATTTTTTAGTGTGCAGCCGTACGCTCGAGTAAAATTTACCATGTCACTATGAATTTCAGTGTGCAGCCGTAGTACAAGAGTCAAGACTTTCCTGTCCCGTAAAATGTGAAAGAAAAAAATTGTTTCGCCCGAACAGGGACTCGAACCCTGGACCGTTAGGTTAAAAGCCTAACGCTCTACCGACTGAGCTATCCGGGCTCTGCAGAACTAAAACCTGTTTTTGCTATATTCAATAGAATAGGTGCTCAAAGACGTTTAACCAAAACAAACTCATTTCCTATATCAGTTTGTATATATTTTTGGAATGTAAATAATTGTATTTTAAAGGGGATTGCTTACTGAAGAATTTTGAATGGCATTGAATTTTAAAACATATTTATTTGAATTTGAAAAAAAAAAATTTGAAAAAATTCTAATATTTGCTTTTAAATTTATAAATGTTTAATTAATTTAAATGTCAAAAATATACATTGCATAGAGTGTATAAATTGTGACCTAGCAAATTTCTTTCGAAAGAGCGCGAATCCGGTCCATGGATGAGGGTATATGCTATTGAAATATCTTTCAAACCATAAAACTAATTTGAATAATAATAGAAAAAAATAACATTGATGAGTCCTGTCATCACGGATCCTTCAAAATTCGAATTTGAAACAGAAACCTATTTAAAGTTTTATTAATATAATTATACTTTATGTATTTTTTTTTAACTTTCTCTTTTGATTTTGAATTTCGAATATCTGCGCAATCTTTATACTAATCAGCGTAGCCGGGCAGTTTTTCGATTCCGTATTTATAGTCAAGCGGCACCCGGTCATCACCCGTGGTGTGGCAGTTTGGCGGGAGCGTCATCTGGTGGGACAGCCGATATTGTCTATCAACAAAACAATGTTCGGCCACATTCTGCACGACTTTCTCAACAATCTTTATACTAATGAAAGTAGTCGGCCAGTTTTTCGATTCCACATTCGTTGTCAAGTGGCACACGGCTATCACACGTGGTGTTGCAGTACGGGGAGTCCGTGGGACAGCCGATCTTGTCTTTCATCAAAACAACGCTTGACCACATTCTGCATGACTTTTCAATAAGGTCTTTGAGGATTTAATACACTGTCACGACCATCTAGGTTTCCAGATCTATTACAAACAGAACATGTATTGGACCATGCTGGGACGGCAATTGCAGCCTTCTCAGATTATCACTGAATTAGCTGACCAGTTGCAACATTTGTGCCAGAATCTTCCACAAAGGGTCATAAGCAAAAGCAATTAAATGGACTCCATGCGGTACCGAAAACCGGCTCGTATGCCATACCTAAGCTGCCAGCTGAGGGTATGCTACTTACCAAACTGTCATTCCCTTGCTATTACCAATTCTTAATGAAATATTTTTTGCTCCCAAAATTTAATTATTTGCATATCTCCTCAAACGATACGCACATGCCGAGTTCGAAAGCTGTAGCTCAATTTTTTATGGATGCATATATATTTTTTTTTTTTGCAATAGGCTGTTGTTCCTAACATGCAAAAATGATGTAATAGATTTGAAAAGATGTGATAAAATCACTTGGAAAAAATGTTTTCAAAAATATTAATTTACAGATTTTAGATCTCACGAAACAGTATACATGATAAGAATTTTATATAACGAAATGAATTTTTTAGTGTGCAGCCGTACGCTCGAGTAAAATTTACCATGTCACTATGAATTTCAGTGTGCAGCCGTAGTACAAGAGTCAAGACTTTCCTGTCCCGTAAAATGTGAAAGAACAAAAATTGTTTCGCCCGAACAGGGACTCGAACCCTGGACCGTTAGGTTAAAAGCCTAACGCTCTACCGACTGAGCTATCCGGGCTCTGCAGAACTAAAACCTGTTTTTGTTATATTCAATAGAATAGGTGCTCAAAGACATTAAACCTAAACAAACTCAATTCGTATATTAACTCGCAGATATCAGATTGTTGACTGTCTGAAATCGTTCTCCCCAAATAAATCAGATTTGGAAGCCAAAGAAAGTCCTTGTAATAAAACATACATTTGATTTATTTTACTTTATAAAGTTGAAAGTAATTAAAATTTTTTATTTTAATTATTTTAACTTGATAAATTTTAATTTTTACTTAATATTAGTTTTTCTTGCAAGAAAATTTAAATTCACAAATAGGTATCCTTCTTTGTTGGTGCTATTTAATTTTAAGATAGTTTATTGTTGTTTTTAATAAATACATAACAAATAATTTTACTTATTTTTACTTGATAATTTGTAATTTTCCCTTAATATTAATATTTTTACAATAAAATTTAAATCCATAATAGATGGCCATATATGCCGGTGCTATTTAATGTTAAGTTAGTGTATTGTTATTTTTATTAAATGCATAATAAATAATTTTATTTATTTTAACATGAAAAATTTTAATGCTTATTTAATATTAATTTTTTAACAATAAAATTTAAATACAGAAATAGGTGGCGTTGTATGCTGGTGCTATTTAATGTTAAGGGTGAGCGTCAGTAAATTTTCTGCCCTATCCGCGCTTTGTTAACTTTCGCGGCACACATATTTCGCCGAAATTCTGCTCAAACAGTTGCGAAATATTTTCTGAAAGATAAAATGCAATGCTTAGATAATATTAAAACTAAATTTAATGCCCCAAAAAACATAGAATATATTCTTTATTTTAATCCAAAATATTTTTGGTGCTGCCATCTGTTGTCGTAATTTAATTGATACCGATTATTTTTATTTTTTAATGAACATTTTTAGATATCTATTCCTTCTAACTCAGTGTTAAATACAACAACTGATCATATATAACAATGCTACAATCATGGAAAGGTAATTTATCATTTTATAAATTTGATAAGGGATCTGGATGTACATCACTGAGGACTGCAGATTTGTCTTCAAGTTCCTTTGTCTTCAAGTCCAAGTTCAATTACGTTTCCGTGATTATGGCATTATATATGATCTGTTGTTGTATTTAATAGCGTATTAGAAGGAATAGACATCTAAAAATGTTCATTAAAAATAAAAATAATCGGTATGAATTAAATTACGACAACAGGTGGCAGCACTAAAAATATTTTAAATTAAAATAAAACATATATTCTGTTTTATTGGGTATTAAATTTAGTTTTAATATAATCTAAGCATAGCATTTTATCTATCAGAAAATATTTCGCTACTGTTTGAGCAGAATTTCGGCGAAATATGTGTCCCGCGAAAGTTAACAAAGCGCGGATAGGGCAGAAAATTTACTGACGCTCACCCTTAAATAAATGCATGTTGTCTTTAATTGCTTTCATGTCAAATAGCTAGTAGATATATAAAATCACTCGTTTAAGATTGAGTTACAGTTGAAAAACTTTATGAAGAAATTTTCAGATTCATCTTATACATCAAGTATGCTCACTTTTAACTATTTCATTTGAATAATTTAAATCTTAAAATTATTTTGCGCTCGTTTCAAAAATATTTACCTATTTTGTTTACATATAAATAATTTAAATTTTAAAACGCTTTTGTATATATTTTTCGAATAAAAATAATTGTATTTTAAGGGGGATTGCTTACTGAAGAATAATTTAAATAGCTTTGAATTTTAAAACATATTTATTTGAATTTGAATAAAAAATATTTGAAAATATTCTAATATTTGTTTATTTAATTTAAATGTCAAAAATATATATTGCATAAAGTGAGTATATTGTGACCTAGCACATTTCTTTCTGTCATTGAATATA
The DNA here is from genome assembly GCA_951213105.1 of Amaurobius ferox. Classification (NCBI taxonomy): domain Eukaryota; kingdom Metazoa; phylum Arthropoda; class Arachnida; order Araneae; family Amaurobiidae; genus Amaurobius; species Amaurobius ferox. The sequence continues at coordinate 58,165,980 of OX578138.1, read as the reverse complement.
TCGTCTGTTCTATGCTCACGAGCACATAAGGAGCGCGAAACCGGTCCATGGATGAGGGTATATGTCATCGAAATATCTTTCAAACCATAAAACTAATTTGAATAATAATAAAAAAAAAAATAACATTGATGAGTCCTTCATCACGGATCCTTCAAAATTAGTAAATTATTTAACACAGAAGCCTATTTAAAATTTTATTAATATAATTATACTATATTTTATTTTTACTTTCTCTTTTGATTCTTAATTTCTGATTTTGAATTTTGAAAATCTGCGCAATTTTTATACTAATGGGCGTAGTCGGCCAGTTTTTCGATTCCGCATTTGTTGTCAAGTGGCACACAGCCATTACAGTGGTGTGGCAGATTGGGAGTCATCTCGTGGGACAGTCGATTTTGTCTTTCAACAAAACAACGCTCGACCACATTCTGCATGACTTCTTCAATAAGGTCTTTGAGGATTTAATACACTTTCACGACCATCCAGGTTTCCAGACCTATTACAAAAAGAACATGTCTTGAACAATGCTGGGACGGCAATTGCAGCTTTATCAGATTATCACTGAATTAGCTGACCAGTTGCAACATTTGTGCCAGAATCTTCCACAAAAGGTCATAAGAAAAAGTAACTACATTGACTCTATGCCGTACTGAATACCGGCTCGTATAGCTGCCAGCAGAGGGTTTACTACTTACCAAGGTTTCATCCCATTACTCTTACCAATTCTCAATGAAACATTTTTTGTTTGCTCCCAAATTCTATTTATTTGCATATCTCCTTTCGAATTTGACTAGAAGCAATAGACATTTAAAAATGGTCATTAAAAAATAAAAATAGTCGGTATGAATTAAATTACGACAACAGATGGCAGCACCAAAAATATTTTAAATTAAAATAAAACATATATTCTATGTTTTATTGAGTATTAAATTTAGTTTTAATATATTCTAAGCATAGAATTTTATCTATAAAACAATATTTTGCAACTGTTTGAGCAGAATTTCTGCGAAATATGTGTGCCGCGAAAGTTAACAAAGCGCGGATAGGGCAGAAAATTTACTGACGCTCACCCTTATCACTGAATTAGCTGACCAGTTGCAACATTTGTGCCAGAATCTTCCACAAAGTGTCATATGCAAAAGCAATTAAATGGACCCCATGCCGTACCAAAAACCGGCTCGTATGCTATACCTAAGCTGACAGCTGAGGATTTACTACTTACCAAACTGTCATTCCCTTGCTGTTACCAATTCCTAATGAAATATTTTTTGCTCCCAAATTTTAATTATTTGCATATCTCCTCAAACGATACGCACATGCCGAGTTCGAAAGCTGTAGCTCAATTTTTAATGGATGCATATATTTTTTTTTTGCAATAGGCTGTTGTCCCTAACATGCAAAAATGATGTAATAGATTTGAAAAGATGTGATAAAATCACTTGGAAAAAATGTTTTCAAAAATATTAATTTACAGATTTTAGAACTCACGAAACAGTATACATGATAAGAATTTTATATGACGAAATGAATTTTTTAGTGTGCAGCCGTACGCTCGAGTAAAATTTACCATGTCACTATGAATTTCAGTGTGCAGCCGTAGTACAAGAGTCAAGACTTTCCTGTCCCGTAAAATGTGAAAGAACAAAAATTGTTTCGCCCGAACAGGGACTCGAACCCTGGACCGTTAGGTTAAAAGCCTAACGCTCTACCGACTGAGCTATCCGGGCTCTGCAGAACTAAAACCTGTTTTTGCTATATTCAATAGAATAGGTGCTCAAAGACGTTTAACCAAAACAAACTCATTTCGTATATCAGTTTGTATATATTTTTGGAATGTAAATAATTGTATTTTAAAGGGGATTGCTTACTGAAGAATTTTGAATGGCATTGAATTTTAAAACATATTTATTTGAATTTGAAAAAAAAAAAATTTGAAAAAATTCTAATATTTGCTTTTAAATTTATAAATGTTTAATTAATTTAAATGTCAAAAATATACATTGCATAGAGTGTATAAATTGTGACCTAGCAAATTTCTTTCGAAAGAGCGCGAATCCGGTCCATGGATGAGGGTATATGCTATTGAAATATCTTTCAAACCATAAAACTAATTTGAATAATAATAGAAAAAAATAACATTGATGAGTCCTGTCATCACGGATCCTTCAAAATTCGAATTTGAAACAGAAACCTATTTAAAGTTTTATTAATATAATTATACTTTATGTATTTTTTTTTAACTTTCTCTTTTGATTTTGAATTTCGAATATCTGCGCAATCTTTATACTAATCAGCGTAGCCGGGCAGTTTTTCGATTCCGTATTTATAGTCAAGCGGCACCCGGTCATCACACGTGGTGTGGCAGTTTGGCGGGAGCGTCATCTCGTGGGACAGCCGATATTGTCTATCAACAAAACAATGTTCGGCCACATTCTGCACGACTTTCTCAACAATCTTTATACTAATGAAAGTAGTCGGCCAGTTTTTCGATTCCACATTCGTTGTCAAGTGGCACACGGCTATCACACGTGGTGTTGCAGTACGGGGAGTCCGTGGGACAGCCGATCTTGTCTTTCATCAAAACAACGCTTGACCACATTCTGCATGACTTTTCAATAAGGTCTTTGAGGATTTAATACACTGCCACGACCATCTAGGTTTCCAGATCTATTACAAACAGAACATGTATTGGACCATGCTGGGACGGCAATTGCAGCCTTCTCAGATTATCACTGAATTAGCTGACCAGTTGCAACATTTGTGCCAGAATCTTCCACAAAGGGTCATAAGCAAAAGCAATTAAATGGACTCCATGCGGTACCGAAAACCGGCTCGTATGCCATACCTAAGCTGCCAGCTGAGGGTATGCTACTTACCAAACTGTCATTCCCTTGCTATTACCAATTCTTAATGAAATATTTTTTGCTCCCAAAATTTAATTATTTGCATATCTCCTCAAACGATACGCACATGCCGAGTTCGAAAGCTGTAGCTCAATTTTTTTATGGATGCATATATTTTTTTTTTTTTGCAATAGGCTGTTGTTCCTAACATGCAAAAATGATGTAATAGATTTGAAAAGATGTGATAAAATCACTTGGAAAAAATGTTTTCAAAAATATTAATTTACAGATTTTAGATCTCACGAAACAGTATACATGATAAGAATTTTATATAACGAAATGAATTTTTTAGTGTGCAGCCGTACGCTCGAATAAAATTTACCATGTCACTATGAATTTCAGTGTGCAGCCGTAGTACAAGAGTCAAGACTTTCCTGTCCCGTAAAATGTGAAAGAACAAAAATTGTTTCGCCCGAACAGGGACTCGAACCCTGGACCGTTAGGTTAAAAGCCTAACGCTCTACCGACTGAGCTATCCGGGCTCTGCAGAACTAAAACCTGTTTTTGTTATATTCAATAGAATAGGTGCTCAAAGACATTAAACCTAAACAAACTCAATTCGTATATTAACTCGCAGATATCAGATTGTTGACTGTCTGAATTCGTTCTCCCCAAATAAATCAGATTTGGAAGCCAAAGAAAGTCCTTGTAATAAAACATACATTTGATTTATTTTACTTTATAAAGTTGAAAGTAATTAAAATTTTTTATTTTAATTATTTTAACTTGATAAATTTTAATTTTTACTTAATATTAGTTTTTCTTGCAAGAAAATTTAAATTCACAAATAGGTATCCTTCTTTGTTGGTGCTATTTAATTTTAAGATAGTTTATTGTTGTTTTTAATAAATACATAACAAATAATTTTACTTATTTTTACTTGATAATTTGTAATTTTCCCTTAATATTAATATTTTTACAATAAAATTTAAATCCATAATAGATGGCCATATATGCCGGTGCTATTTAATGTTAAGTTAGTGTATTGTTATTTTTATTAAATGCATAATAAATAATTTTATTTATTTTAACATGAAAAATTTTAATGCTTATTTAATATTAATTTTTTAACAATAAAATTTAAATACAGAAATAGGTGGCGTTGTATGCTGGTGCTATTTAATGTTAAGGGTGAGCGTCAGTAAATTTTGTGCCCTATCCGCGCTTTGTTAACTTTCGCGGCACACATATTTCGCCGAAATTCTGCTCAAACAGTTGCGAAATATTTTCTGAAAGATAAAATGCAATGCTTAGATAATATTAAAACTAAATTTAATGCCCCAAAAAACATAGAATATATTCTTTATTTTAATCCAAAATATTTTTGGTGCTGCCATCTGTTGTCGTAATTTAATTGATACCGATTATTTTTATTTTTTAATGAACATTTTTAGATATCTATTCCTTCTAACTCAGTGTTAAATACAACAACTGATCATATATAACAATGCTACAATCATGGAAAGGTAATTTATCATTTTATAAATTTGATAAGGGATCTGGATGTACATCACTGAGGACTGCGGATTTGTCTTCAAGTTCCTTTGTCTTCAAGTCCAAGTTCAATTACGTTTCCGTGATTATGGCATTATATATGATCTGTTGCTGTATTTAATAGCGTATTAGAAGGAATAGACATCTAAAAATGTTCATTAAACAATAAAAATAGTCGGTATGAATTAAATTACGACAACAGATGGCAGCACCAAAAATATTTTAAATTAAAATAAAACATATATTCCATTTTTTATTGGGTATTGAATTTAGTTTTAATATAATCTAAGCATAGCATTTTATCTATCAGAAAATATTTCGCAACTGTTTGAGCAGAATTTCGGCGAAATATGTGTGCCGCGAAAGTTAACAAAGAGCGGATAGGGCAGAAAATTTACTGACGCTCACCCTTAAATAAATGCATGTTGTCTTTAATTGCTTTCATGTCAAATAGCTAGTAGATATATAAAATCTCTCGTTTAAGATTGAGTTACTGTTGAAAAACTTTATGAAGAAATTTTCAGATTCATCTTATACATCAAGTATGCTCACTTTTAACTATTTCATTTGAATATATTAAATCTTAAAATTATTTTGCGCGCGTTTCAAAAATATTTACCTATTTTGTTTACATATAAATAATTTAAATTTTAAAACGCTTTTGTATATATTTTTCGAATAAAAATAATTGTATTTTAAGGGGGATTGCTTACTGAAGAATAATTTAAATAGCTTTGAATTTTAAAACATATTTATTTGAATTTGAATAAAAAATATTTTAAAATATTCTAATATTTGTTTATTTAATTTAAATGTCAAAAATATATATTGCATAAAATGAGTATATTGTGACCTAGCACATTTCTTTCTGTCATTGAATATATCGTCTGTTCTATGCTCACGAGCACATAAGGAGCGCGAAACCGGTCCATGGATGAGGGTATATGCCATCGAAATATCTTTCAAACCATAAAATTAATTTGAATAATAATAATAAAAAAAATAACATTGATGAGTCCTTCATCACGGATCCTTCAAAATTCGTAAATTATTTAACACAGAAGCCTATTTAAAATTTTATTAATATAATTATACTATATTTTATTTTTACTTTCTCTTTTGATTCTTAATTTCTGATTTTGAATTTTGAAAATCTGCGCAATTTTTATACTAATGGGCGTAGTCGGCCAGTTTTTCGATTCCGCATTTGTTGTCAAGTGGCACACAGCCATTACAGTGGTGTGGCAGATTGGGAGTCATCTCGTGGGACAGTCGATTTTATCTTTCAACAAAAAACGCTCGACCAAATTCTGCATGACTTCTTCAATAAGGTCTTTGAGGATTTAATACACTTTCACGACCATCCAGGTTTCCAGACCTATTACAAAAAGAACATGTCTTGAACAATGCTGGGACGGCAATTGCAGCTTTATCAGATTATCACTGAATTAGTTGACCAGTTGCAACATTTGTGCCAGAATCTTCCACAAAAGGTCATAAGAAAAAGTAACTACATTGACTCTATGCCGTACTGAATACCGGCTCGTATAGCTGCCAGCAGAGGGTTTACTACTTACCAAGGTTTCATCCCATTACTCTTACCAATTCTCAATGAAACATTTTTTGTTTGCTCCCAAATTCTATTTATTTGCATATCTCCTTTCGAATTTGACTAGAAGCAATAGACATTTAAAAATGTTCATTAAAAAATAAAAATAGTCGGTATGAATTAAATTACGACAACAGATGGCAGCACCAAAAATATTTTAAATTAAAATAAAACATATATTCTATGTTTTATTGAGTATTAAATTTAGTTTTAATATATTCTAAGCATAGAATTTTATCTATAAAACAATATTTTGCAACTGTTTGAGCAGAATTTCTGCGAAATATGTGTGCCGCGAAAGTTAACAAAGCGCGGATAGGGCAGAAAATTTACTGACGCTCACCCTTATCACTGAATTAGCTGACCAGTTGCAACATTTGTGCCTGAATCTTCCACAAAGTGTCATATGCAAAAGCAATTAAATGGACTCAATGCCGTACCAAAAACCGGCTCGTATGCTATACCTAAGCTGCCAGCTGAGGATTTACTACTTACCAAACTGTCATTCCCTTGCTGTTACCAATTCCTAATGAAATATTTTTTGCTCCCAAATTTTAATTATTTGCATATCTCCTCAAACGATACGCACATGCCGAGTTCGAAAGCTGTAGCTCAATTTTTAATGGATGCATATATTTTTTTTTTTGCAATAGGCTGTTGTCCCTAACATGCAAAAATGATGTAATAGATTTGAAAAGATGTGATAAAATCACTTGGAAAAAATGTTTTCAAAAATATTAATTTACAGATTTTAGAACTCACGAAACAGTATACATGATAAGAATTTTATATGACGAAATGAATTTTTTAGTGTGCAGCCGTACGCTCGAGTAAAATTTACCATGTCACTATGAATTTCAGTGTGCAGCCGTAGTACAAGAGTTAAGACTTTCCTGTCCCGTAAAATGTGAAAGAACAAAATTTGTCTCGCCCGAACAGGGACTCGAACCCTGGACAGTTAGGTTAAAAGCCTAACGCTCTACCGACTGAGCTATCCGGGCTCTGCAGAACTAAAACCTGTTTTTGCTATATTCAATAGAATAGGTGCTCAAAGACGTTTAACCAAAACAAACTCATTTCGTATATCAGTTTGTATATATTTTTGGAATGTAAATAATTGTATTTTAAAGGGGATTGCTTACTGAAGAATTTTGAATGGCATTGAATTTTAAAACATATTTATTTGAATTTGAAAAAAAAAAAATTTGAAAAAATTCTAATATTTGCTTTTAAATTTATAAATGTTTAATTAATTTAAATGTCAAAAATATACATTGCATAGAGTGTATAAATTGTGACCTAGCAAATTTCTTTCGAAAGAGCGCGAATCCGGTCCATGGATGAGGGTATATGCTATTGAAATATCTTTCAAACCATAAAACTAATTTGAATAATAATAGAAAAAAATAACATTGATGAGTCCTGTCATCACGGATCCTTGAAAATTCGAATTTGAAACAGAAACCTATTTAAAGTTTTATTAATATAATTATACTTTATGTATTTTTTTTTTAACTTTCTCTTTTGATTTTGAATTTCGAATATCTGCGCAATCTTTATACTAATCAGCGTAGCCGGGCAGTTTTTCGATTCCGTATTTATAGTCAAGCGGCACCCGGTCATCACACGTGGTGTGGCAGTTTGGCGGGAGCGTCATCTCGTGGGACAGCCGATATTGTCTATCAACAAAACAATGTTCGGCCACATTCTGCACGACTTTCTCAACAATCTTTATACTAATGAAAGTAGTCGGCCAGTTTTTCGATTCCACATTCGTTGTCAAGTAGCACACGGCTATCACACGTGGTGTTGCAGTACGGGGAGTCCGTGGGACAGCCGATCTTGTCTTTCATCAAAACAACGCTTGACCACATTCTGCATGACTTTTCAATAAGGTCTTTGAGGATTTAATACACTGTCACGACCATCTAGGTTTCCAGATCTATTACAAACAGAACATGTATTGGACCATGTTGGGACGGCAATTGCAGCCTTCTCAGATTATCACTGAATTAGCTGACCAGTTGCAACATTTGTGCCAGAATCTTCCACAAAGGGTCATAAGCAAAAGCAATTAAATGGACTCCATGCGGTACCGAAAACCGGCTCGTATGCCATACCTAAGCTGCCAGCTGAGGGTATGCTACTTACCAAACTGTCATTCCCTTGCTATTACCAATTCTTAATGAAATATTTTTTGCTCCCAAAATTTCATTATTTGCATATCTCCTCAAACGATACGCACATGCCGAGTTCGAAAGCTGTAGCTCAATTTTTTTATGGATGCATATATTTTTTTTTTTTTTGCAATAGGCTGTTGTTCCTAACATGCAAAAATGATGTAATAGATTTGAAAAGATGTGATAAAATCACTTGGAAAAAATGTTTTCAAAAATATTAATTTACAGATTTTAGATCTCACGAAACAGTATACATGATAAGAATTTTATATAACGAAATGAATTTTTTAGTGTGCAGCCGTACGCTCGAGTAAAATTTACCATGTCACTATGAATTTCAGTGTGCAGCCGTAGTACAAGAGTCAAGACTTTCCTGTCCCGTAAAATGTGAAAGAACAAAAATTGTTTCGCCCGAACAGGGACTCGAACCCTGGACCGTTAGGTTAAAAGCCTAACGCTCTACCGACTGGGCTATCCGTGCTCTGCAGGACTAAAACCTGTTTTTGTTATATTCAATAGAATAGGTGCTCAAAGACATTAAACCTAAACAAACTCAATTCGTATATTAAGTCGCAGATATCAGATTGTTGACTGTCTGAATTCGTTCTCCCCAAATAAATCAGATTTGGAAGCCAAAGAAAGTCCTTGTAATAAAACATACATTTGATTTATTTTACTTTATAAAGTTGAAAGTAATTAAAATTTTTTATTTTAATTATTTTAACTTGATAAATTTTAATTTTTACTTAATATTAGTTTTTCTTGCAAGAAAATTTAAATTCACAAATAGGTATCCTTCTTTGTTGGTGCTATTTAATTTTAAGATAGTTTATTGTTGTTTTTAATAAATACATAACAAATAATTTTACTTATTTTTACTTGATAATTTGTAATTTTCCCTTAATATTAATATTTTTACAATAAAATTTAAATCCATAATAGATGGCCATATATGCCGGTGCTATTTAATGTTAAGTTAGTGTATTGTTATTTTTATTAAATGCATAATAAATAATTTTATTTATTTTAACATGAAAAATTTTAATGCTTATTTAATATTAATTTTTTAACAATAAAATTTAAATACAGAAATAGGTGGCGTTGTATGCTGGTGCTATTTAATGTTAAGGGTGAGCGTCAGTAAATTTTCTGCCCTATCCGCGCTTTGTTAACTTTCGCGGCACACATATTTCGCCGAAATTCTGCTCAAACAGTTGCGAAATATTTTCTGAAAGATAAAATGCAATGCTTAGATAATATTAAAACTAAATTTAATGCCCCAAAAAACATAGAATATATTTTTTATTTTAATCCAAAATATTTTTGGTGCTGCCATCTGTTGTCGTAATTTAATTGATACCGATTATTTTTATTTTTTAATGAACATTTTTAGATATCTATTCCTTCTAACTCAGTGTTAAATACAACAACTGATCATATATAACAATGCTACAATCATGGAAAGGTAATTTATCATTTTATAAATTTGATAAGGGATCTGGATGTACATCACTGAGGACTGCGGATTTGTCTTCAAGTTCCTTTGTCTTCAAGTCCAAGTTCAATTACGTTTCCGTGATTATGGCATTATATATGATCTGTTGCTGTATTTAATAGCGTATTAGAAGGAATAGACATTTAAAAATGTTCATTAAACAATAAAAATAGTCGGTATGAATTAAATTACGACAACAGATGGCAGCACCAAAAATATTTTAAATTAAAATAAAACATATATTCCATTTTTTATTGGGTATTGAATTTAGTTTTAATATAATCTAAGCATAGCATTTTATCTATCAGAAAATATTTCGCAACTGTTTGAGCAGAATTTCGGCGAAATATGTGTGCCGCGAAAGTTAACAAAGAGCGGATAGGGCAGAAAATTTACTGACGCTCACCCTTAAATAAATGCATGTTGTCTTTAATTGCTTTCATGTCAAATAGCTAGTAGATATATAAAATCTCTCGTTTAAGATTGAGTTACTGTTGAAAAACTTTATGAAGAAATTTTCAGATTCATCTTATACATCAAGTATGCTCACTTTTAACTATTTCATTTGAATATATTAAATCTTAAAATTATTTTGCGCGCGTTTCAAAAATATTTACCTATTTTGTTTACATATAAATAATTTAAATTTTAAAACGCTTTTGTATATATTTTTCGAATAAAAATAATTGTATTTTAAGGGGGATTGCTTACTGAAGAATAATTTAAATAGCTTTGAATTTTAAAACATATTTATTTGAATTTGAATAAAAAATATTTTAAAATATTCTAATATTTGTTTATTTAATTTAAATGTCAAAAATATATATTGCATAAAATGAGTATATTGTGACCTAGCACATTTCTTTCTGTCATTGAATATATCGTCTGTTCTATGCTCACGAGCACATAAGGAGCGCGAAACCGGTCCATGGATGAGGGTATATGCCATCGAAATATCTTTCAAACCATAAAATTAATTTGAATAATAATAATAAAAAAAATAACATTGATGAGTCCTTCATCACGGATCCTTCAAAATTCGTAAATTATTTAACACAGAAGCCTATTTAAAATTTTATTAATATAATTATACTATATTTTATTTTTACTTTCTCTTTTGATTCTTAATTTCTGATTTTGAATTTTGAAAATCTGCGCAATTTTTATACTAATGGGCGTAGTCGGCCAGTTTTTCGATTCCGCATTTGTTGTCAAGTGGCACACAGCCATTACAGTGGTGTGGCAGATTGGGAGTCATCTCGTGGGACAGTCGATTTTATCTTTCAACAAAAAACGCTCGACCAAATTCTGCATGACTTCTTCAATAAGGTCTTTGAGGATTTAATACACTTTCACGACCATCCAGGTTTCCAGACCTATTACAAAAAGAACATGTCTTGAACAATGCTGGGACGGCAATTGCAGCTTTATCAGATTATCACTGAATTAGTTGACCAGTTGCAACATTTGTGCCAGAATCTTCCACAAAAGGTCATAAGAAAAAGAAACTACATTGACTCTATGCCGTACTGAATACCGGCTCGTATAGCTGCCAGCAGAGGGTTTACTACTTACCAAGGTTTCATCCCATTACTCTTACCAATTCTCAATGAAACATTTTTTGTTTGCTCCCAAATTCTATTTATTTGCATATCTCCTTTCGAATTTGACTAGAAGCAATAGACATTTAAAAATGTTCATTAAAAAATAAAAATAGTCGGTATGAATTAAATTACGACAACAGATGGCAGCACCAAAAATATTTTAAATTAAAATAAAACATATATTCTATGTTTTATTGAGTATTAAATTTAGTTTTAATATATTCTAAGCATAGAATTTTATCTATAAAACAATATTTTGCAACTGTTTGAGCAGAATTTCTGCGAAATATGTGTGCCGCGAAAGTTAACAAAGCGCGGATAGGGCAGAAAATTTACTGACGCTCACCCTTATCACTGAATTAGCTGACCAGTTGCAACATTTGTGCCTGAATCTTCCACAAAGTGTCATATGCAAAAGCAATTAAATGGACTCAATGCCGTACCAAAAACCGGCTCGTATGCTATACCTAAGCTGCCAGCTGAGGATTTACTACTTACCAAACTGTCATTCCCTTGCTGTTACCAATTCCTAATGAAATATTTTTTGCTCCCAAATTTTAATTATTTGCATATCTCCTCAAACGATACGCACATGCCGAGTTCGAAAGCTGTAGCTCAATTTTTAATGGATGCATATATTTTTTTTTTTGCAATAGGCTGTTGTCCCTAACATGCAAAAATGATGTAATAGATTTGAAAAGATGTGATAAAATCACTTGGAAAAAATGTTTTCAAAAATATTAATTTACAGATTTTAGAACTCACGAAACAGTATACATGATAAGAATTTTATATGACGAAATGAATTTTTTAGTGTGCAGCCGTACGCTCGAGTAAAATTTACCATGTCACTATGAATTTCAGTGTGCAGCCGTAGTACAAGAGTTAAGACTTTCCTGTCCCGTAAAATGTGAAAGAACAAAATTTGTCTCGCCCGAACAGGGACTCGAACCCTGGACAGTTAGGTTAAAAGCCTAACGCTCTACCGACTGAGCTATCCGGGCTCTGCAGAACTAAAACCTGTTTTTGCTATATTCAATAGAATAGGTGCTCAAAGACGTTTAACCAAAACAAACTCATTTCGTATATCAGTTTGTATATATTTTTGGAATGTAAATAATTGTATTTTAAAGGGGATTGCTTACTGAAGAATTTTGAATGGCATTGAATTTTAAAACATATTTATTTGAATTTGAAAAAAAAAAAATTTGAAAAAATTCTAATATTTGCTTTTAAATTTATAAATGTTTAATTAATTTAAATGTCAAAAATATACATTGCATAGAGTGTATAAATTGTGACCTAGCAAATTTCTTTCGAAAGAGCGCGAATCCGGTCCATGGATGAGGGTATATGCTATTGAAATATCTTTCAAACCATAAAACTAATTTGAATAATAATAGAAAAAAATAACATTGATGAGTCCTGTCATCACGGATCCTTGAAAATTCGAATTTGAAACAGAAACCTATTTAAAGTTTTATTAATATAATTATACTTTATGTATTTTTTTTTTAACTTTCTCTTTTGATTTTGAATTTCGAATATCTGCGCAATCTTTATACTAATCAGCGTAGCCGGGCAGTTTTTCGATTCCGTATTTATAGTCAAGCGGCACCCGGTCATCACACGTGGTGTGGCAGTTTGGCGGGAGCGTCATCTCGTGGGACAGCCGATATTGTCTATCAACAAAACAATGTTCGGCCACATTCTGCACGACTTTCTCAACAATCTTTATACTAATGAAAGTAGTCGGCCAGTTTTTCGATTCCACATTCGTTGTCAAGTAGCACACGGCTATCACACGTGGTGTTGCAGTACGGGGAGTCCGTGGGACAGCCGATCTTGTCTTTCATCAAAACAACGCTTGACCACATTCTGCATGACTTTTCAATAAGGTCTTTGAGGATTTAATACACTGTCACGACCATCTAGGTTTCCAGATCTATTACAAACAGAACATGTATTGGACCATGTTGGGACGGCAATTGCAGCCTTCTCAGATTATCACTGAATTAGCTGACCAGTTGCAACATTTGTGCCAGAATCTTCCACAAAGGGTCATAAGCAAAAGCAATTAAATGGACTCCATGCGGTACCGAAAACCGGCTCGTATGCCATACCTAAGCTGCCAGCTGAGGGTATGCTACTTACCAAACTGTCATTCCCTTGCTATTACCAATTCTTAATGAAATATTTTTTGCTCCCAAAATTTCATTATTTGCATATCTCCTCAAACGATACGCACATGCCGAGTTCGAAAGCTGTAGCTCAATTTTTTTATGGATGCATATATTTTTTTTTTTTTTGCAATAGGCTGTTGTTCCTAACATGCAAAAATGATGTAATAGATTTGAAAAGATGTGATAAAATCACTTGGAAAAAATGTTTTCAAAAATATTAATTTACAGATTTTAGATCTCACGAAACAGTATACATGATAAGAATTTTATATAACGAAATGAATTTTTTAGTGTGCAGCCGTACGCTCGAGTAAAATTTACCATGTCACTATGAATTTCAGTGTGCAGCCGTAGTACAAGAGTCAAGACTTTCCTGTCCCGTAAAATGTGAAAGAACAAAAATTGTTTCGCCCGAACAGGGACTCGAACCCTGGACCGTTAGGTTAAAAGCCTAACGCTCTACCGACTGGGCTATCCGTGCTCTGCAGGACTAAAACCTGTTTTTGTTATATTCAATAGAATAGGTGCTCAAAGACATTAAACCTAAACAAACTCAATTCGTATATTAAGTCGCAGATATCAGATTGTTGACTGTCTGAATTCGTTCTCCCCAAATAAATCAGATTTGGAAGCCAAAGAAAGTCCTTGTAATAAAACATACATTTGATTTATTTTACTTTATAAAGTTGAAAGTAATTAAAATTTTTTATTTTAATTATTTTAACTTGATAAATTTTAATTTTTACTTAATATTAGTTTTTCTTGCAAGAAAATTTAAATTCACAAATAGGTATCCTTCTTTGTTGGTGCTATTTAATTTTAAGATAGTTTATTGTTGTTTTTAATAAATACATAACAAATAATTTTACTTATTTTTACTTGATAATTTGTAATTTTCCCTTAATATTAATATTTTTACAATAAAATTTAAATCCATAATAGATGGCCATATATGCCGGTGCTATTTAATGTTAAGTTAGTGTATTGTTATTTTTATTAAATGCATAATAAATAATTTTATTTATTTTAACATGAAAAATTTTAATGCTTATTTAATATTAATTTTTTAACAATAAAATTTAAATACAGAAATAGGTGGCGTTGTATGCTGGTGCTATTTAATGTTAAGGGTGAGCGTCAGTAAATTTTCTGCCCTATCCGCGCTTTGTTAACTTTCGCGGCACACATATTTCGCCGAAATTCTGCTCAAACAGTTGCGAAATATTTTCTGAAAGATAAAATGCAATGCTTAGATAATATTAAAACTAAATTTAATGCCCCAAAAAACATAGAATATATTTTTTATTTTAATCCAAAATATTTTTGGTGCTGCCATCTGTTGTCGTAATTTAATTGATACCGATTATTTTTATTTTTTAATGAACATTTTTAGATATTTATTCCTTCTAACACAGTGTTAAATACAACAACTGATCATATATAACAATGCTACAATCATGGAAAGGTAATTTATCATTTTATAAATTTGATAAGGGATCTGGATGTACATCACTGAGGACTGCAGATTTGTCTTCAAGTTCCTTTGTCTTCAAGTCCAAGTTCAATTACGTTTCCGTGATTATGGCATTATATATGATCTGTTGTTGTATTTAATAGCGTATTAGAAGGAATAGACATCTAAAAATGTTCATTAAAAATAAAAATAATCGGTATGAATTAAATTACGACAACAGGTGGCAGCACTAAAAATATTTTAAATTAAAATAAAACATATATTCTGTTTTATTGGGTATTAAATTTAGTTTTAATATAATCTAAGCATAGCATTTTATCTATCAGAAAATATTTCGCTACTGTTTGAGCAGAATTTCGGCGAAATATGTGTCCCGCGAAAGTTAACAAAGCGCGGATAGGGCAGAAAATTTACTGACGCTCACCCTTAAATAAATGCTTGTTGTCTTTAATTGCTTTCATGTCAAATAGCTAGTAGATATATAAAATCACTCGTTTAAGATTGAGTTACAGTTGAAAAACTTTATGAAGAAATTTTCAGATTCATCTTATACATCAAGTATGCTCACTTTTAACTATTTCATTTGAATAATTTAAATCTTAAAATTATTTTGCGCTCGTTTCAAAAATATTTACCTATTTTGTTTACATATAAATAATTTAAATTTTAAAACGCTTTTGTATATATTTTTCGAATAAAAATAATTGTATTTTAAGGGGGATTGCTTACTGAAGAATAATTTAAATAGCTTTGAATTTTAAAACATATTTATTTGAATTTGAATAAAAAATATTTGAAAATATTCTAATATTTGTTTATTTAATTTAAATGTCAAAAATATATATTGCATAAAGTGAGTATATTGTGACCTAGCACATTTCTTTCTGTCATTGAATATATCGTCTGTTCTATGCTCAAGAGCACATAAGGAGCGCGAAACCGGTCCATGGATGAGGGTATATGTCATCGAAATATCTTTCAAACCATAAAACTAATTTGAATAATAATAAAAAAAAAAATAACATTGATGAGTCCTTCATCACGGATCCTTCAAATTTCGAAAATTATTTAACACAGAAGCCTATTTAAAATTTTATTAATATAATTATACTATATTTTATTTTTACTTTCTCTTTTGATTCTTAATTTCTGATTTTGAATTTTGAAAATCTGCGCAATTTTTATACTAATGGGCGTAGTCGGCCAGTTTTTCGATTCCGCATTTGTTGTCAAGTGGCACACAGCCATTACAGTGGTGTGGCAGATTGGGAGTCATCTCGTGGGACAGTCGATTTTGTCTTTCAACAAAACAACGCTCGACCACATTCTGCATGACTTCTTCAATAAGGTCTTTGAGGATTTAATACACTTTCACGACCATCCAGGTTTCCAGACCTATTACAAAAAGAACATGTCTTGAACAATGCTGGGACGGCAATTGCAGCTTTATCAGATTATCACTGAATTAGCTGACCAGTTGCAACATTTGTGCCAGAATCTTCCACAAAAGGTCATAAGAAAAAGTAACTACATTGACTCTATGCCGTACTGAATACCGGCTCGTATAGCTGCCAGCAGAGGGTTTACTACTTACCAAGGTTTCATCCCATTACTCTTACCAATTCTCAATGAAACATTTTTTGTTTGCTCCCAAATTCTATTTATTTGCATATCTCCTTTCGAATTTGACTAGAAGCAATAGACATTTAAAAATGTTCATTAAAAAATAAAAATAGTCGGTATGAATTAAATTACGACAACAGATGGCAGCACCAAAAATATTTTAAATTAAAATAAAACATATATTCTATGTTTTATTGAGTATTAAATTTAGTTTTAATATATTCTAAGCATAGAATTTTATCTATAAAACAATATTTTGCAACTGTTTGAGCAGAATTTCTGCGAAATATGTGTGCCGCGAAAGTTAACAAAGCGCGGATAGGGCAGAAAATTTACTGACGCTCACCCTTATCACTGAATTAGCTGACCAGTTGCAACATTTGTGCCAGAATCTTCCACAAAGTGTCATATGCAAAAGCAATTAAATGGACCCCATGCCGTACCAAAAACCGGCTCGTATGCTATACCTAAGCTGACAGCTGAGGATTTACTACTTACCAAACTGTCATTCCCTTGCTGTTACTAATTCCTAATGAAATATTTTTTGCTCCCAAATTTTAATTATTTGCATATCTCCTCAAACGATACGCACATGCCGAGTTCGAAAGCTGTAGCTCAATTTTTAATGGATGCATATATTTTTTTTTTTGCAATAGGCTGTTGTCCCTAACATGCAAAAATGATGTAATAGATTTGAAAAGATGTGATAAAATAACTTGGAAAAAATGTTTTCAAAAATATTAATTTACAGATTTTAGAACTCACGAAACAGTATACATGATAAGAATTTTATATGACGAAATGAATTTTTTAGTGTGCAGCCGTACGCTCGAGTAAAATTTACCATGTCACTATGAATTTCAGTGTGCAGCCGTAGTACAAGAGTCAAGACTTTCCTGTCCCGTAAAATGTGAAAGAACAAAAATTGTTTCGCCCGAACAGGGACTCGAACCCTGGACCGTTAGGTTAAAAGCCTAACGCTCTACCGACTGAGCTATCCGGGCTCTGCAGAACTAAAACCTGTTTTTGCTATATTCAATAGAATAGGTCAAGCCAAGACGCTTCGTTACGGGCTTCCATGGGACCGAAGGTCCCTTACGCCCACATCAGAATGTATAGATGTCTGCTGGTGATGATTTTTCTGAATAGCAATATGATAGCATAGCAATCTTCCACGTGGGGTTGCTTGGTTGAGTCCAGAGATGGCTCGTGGAGTCATCTTCGTCTTGGAGTGGCGAAGTACTTCGGCTGGTGGCACGCTGTAAGCTAGAAGGAGGTGGGCGGGGCCAAGGAAGGGGACCAATGAATAAGGTAGTAGCAGTGTGAGCGAAGATCTAATGGCTGAACAGCTTTTAGAAGTTAGCAATGTAAGTACAATTATTACAATTAAGGAAGATAAAAGGATTTATAAAGAATTTACTGTTACAAAGTAACTAAAGGGATTTACAATTTAATTTACAATTTAAGGTGACAAAAACACACTGCGCTACAGGCGCGATTACTGTTACAATCAGTTCTTCTTGTGAGCAAAAAAGGCCCTTTTCAGGGACACCGGTGTACAATTTTGAGTAAAATTTAACTAAGAGTCTGCAAATACATACGCAGGGCGCGAGACTGGGCTGGCATAGCATGAAGCAAGAATCAACGCTTAGTAAAAAGTCGAGGCCAAAAGGGAAAAGGTGGCAGAGCCAGATGAAAGTTAAGGGGCGGGCGCATCTGCGAGAGCGTTATAGCTCTCGTAGATGAACCAAACCAGGTCAATTTGCGTAGTCGCCTTACGCAGGTTGGGAAGCGCTCTTTTGAACGCTTCTAGTAGTAAATTTTTGTCTAATGTGTCTCTCATGTCAATGAGGGTCATAAAGAAGTCGGTGTAGTTGATAGCGTTGCTATCAACTGGGGTTTTAGAATTTCGGTTGGCGACGGCTGGGACCGACGGTTTAGTAATTTGTCCGGTAATTTTAGAATTAGTATTATTAGCACTATCCAAAGGCAAATCAGCAGGCTCCTGAGATCCAGAAGCAACTTTGGCATAGTTGGCGGTGGGGCTAATGCCAGCAGGTCGGAATGAACGACTTTTGTTCCCAGGGTCTAATCCTGGGGGGGGGGGGTGCACTATGGTTGATTTTGGAATTGTACTGGGGTTTGTCCCTGACTCTCTTAGTCACAGGCGAGTTGCCCGGGTATTTCGGGCAGCCCCGCCAGCTGGCAGCATGTGCGCCCCCGCAGTTGCAGCACAGCTTGAATTCAGCTTTACATTCAGAGGCGGTGTGGGGTCCTGCACATTTGACGCAGCGCCGTGGTAGCCTACATGCCAAACTGCTATGGTAAAAACCATTGCACGAGTGGCACTGGCTAGCAAAGCCCTTGCGCCCCATGTAGGGCTCCACAATCACTCCTGTGCCTAAGAGCACAGATATTTTAAAAAGGTCATCCGGGTTAGTCCCGGGGGCTAACTGAAGGTAGTAAAGAGGGAGGGGCTCTCTGGTTCCTCTTTTAGAGAGTCTGACTACGCTAAGTACTTGAAATTCAAGTGCTTCCATACTGCGTTTGATGAAATTTATGTCTGTGATAATGGGGAGTCCTCTAATTACACATTTAACTGGGAGGTCCTCTTTGAGAGAGAAGGTTTTAAAGTAAGCACCAGTCCTAGTCAGGTAGTTTACACAGTTTCGGTATTCTTCATTGTTTTTGACAATTATCCTGAAAAATTGTCGGTCCAAGACCGGAACAATATCAGGGGCAAATCTTTTTAGGTTGAAAATAATAGACGGCCATTCAGGGTTTGAAGCACTAACAAGAATGGGCGGCGTGGCCGGGGGTTTTGGCAAGTTTGCCGCGTGGTCGTTCATTCCATTTCCAGTCGCGCTTTGATTGGTTGGCTCAGAATCCGAGGAAAGCGTGCGCTTTCTATTAATTTTTGGAGTCTTGTGGATAAATCCATCGGGCTTCTTCAGTACACCTCTGTGTTGTGCGGACGTGCTTTAGTATTGCTCCTGCTTTTTACAAGTTGGTGATCTTCTTGCTAGCGCTTGGGCGTGTTATATCTATTTACGATAGAGCACGTCGGGCAAAGCAATTCTACAGCTTGGTGTGTACGGACGATTCGCCATTTTGGATTTTGTGCTTTTCATTTGGGAGTGCCACGTGTGTTGTTACCACGTGGTAGTGCTATTTCTTGGAACTTCTCTACCCTGACGATATGGATTTGGAACGAGGCGACGTGGCAGCTACTCGCGATCTTGCTGGTGAGCTGGACGAGGAAAAATTCGGGCCTCTCAAGGGTGCCATGATGAATTACTGCGAAACTCTACCTGATGATGGACTGATGACTGGACTGAAGGATGAAGTCAAGAACGCCGTCAACTTCTGCACCCTGGCAGTCTACGTGATGACTCTTCACATCAGGGAGCTGCTGATGAACGGACTACTGGGACAAGAAGAGGACCAAGTCTCCAAGATTCTAGGTTCGTTACTTTCTGTGAACTCTTTTTTGTTTGCCCGGAAATTGGATAGGTTTATTGATTGTGATATTTATGAGATTTTTAAATGTGAGGGATGTAATTCTAGTGTTAAAGTCAAATGTAAAATGATAGAGCTAGGCTTAATTAAAGAAATTAAAGATGAAGATAAACTTAAAACGGTTGAAAATCCAAATAAAAAAAGAAAGATGGAGGGGCAGTCCACTAAGGATGCTCCTACTAAAAGCCATATTGTAGAAGAAAACTTAAATGTCCATGATAACATGGACTGTAATGAAATAGCTGATAATGTTGTAAATGTAACTGACAATGATTATGTTAAAACTAAGACTTACGCTGAGATTGCCGCGCAACCAGTTGTGTTTAAAAGTGCACCTAAACCTAAAACGGTCGAAAATAGTGGCAGGCTAAAAACAGTTGAGGTTGAGAAAAAAGACCCTAAAGCTGAATGCTTTTTCATCAAGTTCAATGATAATTACAAGGTTCTCCTTAAAAAACTAAATGATATCTCAGGAAATAAAGTTTCTGGCAAGCTCACAGGAGACATGTTAAAACTGATTCCAAATGACGCTGACACCTATAGGGCTGTACAGCGCCATTTAAGTAGTGAGAAAATCCCCTTCCACAGCTTAAATCTAAAGACGGAAAGGCCGAAAAAGGTAGTTCTGAAGGGGCTACCAACAAATTATAACATGGAGGAAATAAAAATCACTTTAACATCCGAAGGATTAGATGTAGTCCGGGTTTCTCAACTGAGAAACACTAAAACAAGATTACCTCTGCCGATCTTCTTAGTCAGCCTTAGGCCTACGGAAGACTGGCAGAGGGTCTACAGACTAACAAGATTAGGTTACTTGGCTGTGAAGGTAGAGGCCTTCAGAGCACGGGGCTTCAAAATCTGCTACCGGTGCCAACAGTTCAATCACTCCTCGGAGAACTGCAGTATGCCACCTAAGTGCCTTAAGTGTGCTGAAGAACACTTCACACGGGACTGCCAGAGACCTAGGTCTGAGAAGGCTACGTGTGCAAATTGCAATGGAGACCACCCAGCGAACTTCCGGCAATGCCCGAAGAACCCCTGGAACAGAGGAAAGGCACCGGGGTATGCCCCCCCTCCCCAAAATCAGATACCCCCTTGGAGGCAAAAGGCCCTCGGATTAAACTCCCAGGCACCCCCTCAGGGCTCCTCGCACTCTGTGCCACAGCAAAATAGATACCAATCTTCAGCACCCACCAGATCGGTGCAAGAGCAGGCCCCCAAACCTTCGTCTTCCAGAGAATTGACTCCGGAAGAAGTAAAACTGGCTACTATAGCCATTATAAAGAGAAAGGAAGCCGAAAAAGCAAGACAGGCGGAACTAGAAGCTAAAATTGTAAATCAATATGCTAAATCAAAAGAAGAAATCAAAACGCGTGAAGCCAAAACTAAACGAGTTAGAGAAGAGCTCGCGCAAACCCAGCTGTTAGAAAAAACGGTTGAAAAAAGGCAAAAAACTACTGAGGTCCAAAAGGATGCTCACAAAAATGACCAAACCGTGGTTGAGGCTGAGGATATGGAAGCTGAGACTGAACCTGCTGGTAAAACCAATGATGAAAAGATGGATGAAATCCTCAACCTCATCAGAGGGTTTATCACCATGTTCGACCTAGATGCAATAAAACACCTGTTGATGCAGTTCGCAGAGCTAATACAAAAAAAGAGCGATCCAATGCAAATGGTCTTTGAGGCTTTTAAATTAATCGCGGATTTTAAAAATAACAGTGAGAATCAAACCCGCCATGGCTAGGTCCCAAAAAGACAGCTTTAAAATAATATTTTGGAATGCGAACGGCATATCCCCAAGAATAAATGAACTTAGGAGCTACGTAAATGAAAATGATGTAGATGCCCTGCTAATTCAGGAAACTAAAGTTAGAGAAAATAAAAAACTAAATATAGCAAACTATATTGGCTATCACAACCTTAGCTCAAATACAACTGCTAGAAACCCCCATGGAGGAACAACAATATATATTAAAAGAAATATTCCCCACGAGGAAATAAACAACATAAATCTTCAAGGTATAGAAAATACTAGCATAAAAATTAAAATAAATAATGTAAACCCATTTATCCTAACTTCAATATATGTCAAAAACATGAGTGGTATAAATGTAGCTGCGCAGCTGGAACTGCTTTTCTCGCGATATCCAAACACAATACTCGCGGGCGACTTCAATGCACACCACCGAGCGTGGGGCAGCAGGAGAGCCAACATTCGCGGTACACAGATACACAGATTACTGAACACAACAAACACCAACATCATTGCACCGTCGAGACCAACCTGCTTCGCAGGTGCCAACGGCTCATTCATAGACTTTGTCCTAACGAGAAACATAGAATACGCTCACACTATCGATACCCTGGATGAATTCGACTCGGATCATCTACCGGTACTGGTGACATTCGACCTGAACACACCTCTTCCAGCCTCTTTGGGACAAGAGAGGGTGAACTGGAACGTTTTCAAAAGAGCACTTTTTGAGCCGCACTTGGCAGTACCCAACATTATGAGCACGGCTGATATTGACTCTGCCACACACACACTCACAACAGAAATCAAGAGAGCTATTGCCTCTGCCACAACACATCGTGAGTCACCAAAAATGCCTACACTTTCCCACCATGTCAAACAATTAGTTAGGCAAAGGAACAGAATGCGTAAGACATGGCAGGCTAATAGAGACCCTACCCTCAAAAGGGAGCTTAACAGACTCACGTGGAAAGTCAGGGATAAAATTGTCGCAGAAAAGCAGCAACAGTATAAAGAGTTAATTGAATCCCTTAGCCCAGAAGACGTATCGCTCTGGCAATTCGCTAAAAGACTCAGAAAACCTCAAATTAAACTCCCGCCACTAATAGATGGCGTTAAAATCGCGTACTCAGACGAAGAAAAAGCAGAGGCGCTTGCTAGGCATTACGAAAAGCAATTTGAACCAAACCACGATCTAATGTGTCAGGATACCCTAAGAATGGTTAGGCAAACTCTAAACAACTTCAGGAACTCCCCGGTCACGGCTGAGATTAACCCAGCCACCCCGCAAGAGATAATTGATATCATCAAAAACCTTAAAAACCGTAAAAGCCCAGGGCACGACAAAATCAGGAATATTGCGGTCAAAAACCTACCCTTAAATATAATATTTTACTTGACCACCCTAATAAACAAAATACTAAAACTAAATTATTTCCCCAAAGAATGGAAGGAAGCGATAATTATAGCGATCCATAAGCCTGGTGAGGATGCCACAATTCCAGCCAACTACAGACCAATCAGCTTACTACCGACACTTAGTAAAATTACTGAGAAAATAATTCTTAATAGACTGAACACGCACCTTAGTGAGAATGATATTATCATTCCGGAGCAGTTTGGATTTCGGCCAAAACATTCCACCACTCATCAATTGCTGAGAGTGGTAGAGTACATATCTTCTGGACTTAATAGTAAGACACCCACAGCTGCGATTTTCCTTGACATACAAAAAGCATTTGATAAAGTGTGGCACTGTGGATTAGCATACAAATTGATCACTCTAAAAGTCCCTGACGCACTTGTCAAACTTTTAATCTCATACCTAAATAACAGACACTTCCAAGTTAGAGTAAAAGATAACTTGTCTACACCCAAGCTCATTAAAAGTAGTGTACCGCAAGGATCCATCCTGGGCCCGACACTCTTTAACATATATCTAAATGACATCCCCAGGACCCTAGACACGGAGCTGGCACTCTATGCAGACGACAGCGCGATACTTGCAAAACATCCTTACGTCTCAGTAATGCACAGACAGCTACAACAACACTTAGACATACTCCAAACATGGCTGGAAAAATGGAGAATAAAATTGAACCCCAATAAATGTCATTGGATTTATTTCTCTAGAAAACGTAAACCTCCGCCGCCTCTGTACATAAACAACCATGCCCTAAAAGCGGAAAAATCTACTAAATACCTAGGTGTAACGATAGATTCCCACCTAACCTGGAAACAGCACGTAACGAACTTAATCAAAAAAGCGTATATGGCCACAGGAGCCTTATACCCAATGATAGGAAACGGAAATCTAAGTTATCAAAATAAACTCCTAATTTATAAATCGGTCATCCGCCCGGGAATGCTGTATGCAGCACCCGTATGGGGATATGCCTGTAAAACTACTATAGACTTACTAGAGACAAAACAAAACAAAATCCTAAGGATTATAAGGAAAGCTCCTAGATACTTAAGAAACTCGGTAATTAGGAAAGACTTCAAAATAAAAACGGTTAGAGCCCAAATTAAAAAGCTAGCGCTTAAATTCTATAAAAATCTGCCATCTGTTCCAAATGAACTACTATTCAATCTGCATGACTATGATCATCGCAAAGCCAAATCACGTAAGAGACCCCGCGCGGTACTTAATATTGAAAAACGGAATTAGGTAAGTCCCAACTTAAATAGTTGATATTAAATTAAAACTCGATCAATGTTTTCTAAAAAATTTTTTTAAAACCTTAAACTGCAAAATTGATAGGAAATCCTTAGAACTGCATCAACTCCCCAAAATTACTCAAACTCTAAATGTGCAACAAACTGCCACATTAGGAGCTAAGTCAAATAATAAAAACAGTAAATCAAAAACCTCGAACCTCCAACTATGGGCAAATGAAATAATGTCACAGTATGAAGATAAGAACCACACCTAGAGATTGGAGATTAAAGGCGCTTCGCGCCTGGTGCTCTTTTCTGGACGAAACCCATCTAGATAAATCCATCTGCATCCTTGAAAGTACGTGGGTTATTTACTTTATTAGAATTATTTACATTGGTATTTAGGTCGGGGTTTTCATTAGTGCCGGCATTTACTTCGGCGGAGTCAGTTTCCATACTATTAGGATAATTAGTAGTTTGTTGGTTTGCTTCCGAGCAAGAATTAGAGTTTGAGTTGCTATTCGAATTTAAATTTGGAATAGAGTCACTGCGAGTAGTAGTTTTAGAAGTAGTATTATTAGCATATTTAGAATTATCAGTTTCCTGAGTTGCATTTGCAGAGTCGGTGGCTTTATGAGCTTTAGTTTTAGGGTGAGGGGGGAGGGGGGTGGTAGTTAAGACATGCTTACCATCCGAGTACTCCGCCATCTTGTCAGGGTTCGTCGTCTCTTTGCTAGTAGAGTCCTTGTTGTTTCCAGATAAGGCCGCTCTTTTTGCAGAAACGCGTCTTTCCAGATCGGCAATTTGTTGCTCTAAGTAAGAGCAGTTTACGTCGTTGGTATTGGAGTCGAAACTCATTTCAATATCAAAGTCAATATCGTTCGAAGGATCGTCACTCTTGTTGGATGAAGTCGCCTTCTTCTTCCCCATGTCGGGAGCTTGATCGAACACAACCTACACACACGGAGTCCAAGCTCCGAATCCCACAGGAACAGAAAAAAATCAATAGAATAGGTGCTCAAAGACGTTTAACCAAAACAAACTCATTTCGTATATCAGTTTGTATATATTTTTGGAATGTAAATAATTGTATTTTAAAGGGGATTGCTTACTGAAGAATTTTGAATGGCATTGAATTTTAAAACATATTTATTTGAATTTGAAAAAAAAAAAATTTGAAAAAATTTTAATATTTGCTTTTAAATTTATAAATGTTTAATTAATTTAAATGTCAAAAATATACATTGCATAGAGTGTATAAATTGTGACCTAGCAAATTTCTTTCGAAAGAGCGCGAATCCGGTCCATGGATGAGAGTATATGCTATTGAAATATCTTTCAAACCATAAAACTAATTTGAATAATAATAGAAAAAAATAACATTGATGAGTCCTGTCATCACGGATCCTTCAAAATTCGAATTTGAAACAGAAACCTATTTAAAGTTTTATTAATATAATTATACTTTATGTATTTTTTTTTAACTTTCTCTTTTGATTTTGAATTTCGAATATCTGCGCAATCTTTATACTAATCAGCGTAGCCGGGCAGTTTTTCGATTCCGTATTTATAGTCAAGCGGCACCCGGTCATCACACGTGGTGTGGCAGTTTGGCGGGAGCGTCATCTCGTGGGTCAGCCGATATTGTCTATCAACAAAACAATGTTCGGCCACATTCTGCACGACTTTCTCAACAATCTTTATACTAATGAAAGTAGTCGGCCAGTTTTTCGATTCCACATTCGTTGTCAAGTGGCACACGGCTATCACACGTGGTGTTGCAGTACGGGGAGTCCGTGGGACAGCCGATCTTGTCTTTCATCAAAACAACGCTTGACCACATTCTGCATGACTTTTCAATAAGGTCTTTGAGGATTTAATACACTGTCACGACCATCTAGGTTTCCAGATCTATTACAAACAGAACATGTATTGGACCATGCTGGGACGGCAATTGCAGCCTTCTCAGATTATCACTGAATTAGCTGACCAGTTGCAACATTTGTGCCAGAATCTTCCACAAAGGGTCATAAGCAAAAGCAATTAAATGGACTCCATGCGGTACCGAAAACCGGCTCGTATGCCATACCTAAGCTGCCAGCTGAGGGTATGCTACTTACCAAACTGTAATTCCCTTGCTATTACCAATTCTTAATGAAATATTTTTTGCTCCCAAAATTTAATTATTTGCATATCTCCTCAAGCGATACGCACATGCCGAGTTCGAAAGCTGTAGCTCAATTTTTTATGGATGCATATATTTTTTTTTTTTTTTTTTTTTTTTTTTTTTGCAATAGGCTGTTGTTCCTAACATGCAAAAATGATGTAATAGATTTGAAAAGATGTGATAAAATCACTTGGAAAAAATGTTTTCAAAAATATTAATTTACAGATTTTAGATCTCACGAAACAGTATACATGATAAGAATTTTATATAACGAAATGAATTTTTTAGTGTGCAGCCGTACGCTCGAGTAAAATTTACCATGTCACTATGAATTTCAGTGTGCAGCCGTAGTACAAGAGTCAAGACTTTCCTGTCCCGTAAAATGTGAAAGAACAAAAATTGTTTCGCCCGAACAGGGACTCGAACCCTGGACCGTTAGGTTAAAACCCTAACGCTCTACCGACTGAGCTATCCGGGCTCTGCAGAACTAAAACCTGTTTTTGTTATATTCAATAGAATAGGTGCTCAAAGACATTAAACCTAAACAAACTCAATTCGTATATTAACTCGCAGATATCAGATTGTTGACTGTCTGAATTCGTTCTCCCCAAATAAATCAGATTTGGAAGCCAAAGAAAGTCCTTGTAATAAAACATACATTTGATTTATTTTACTTTATAAAGTTGAAAGTAATTAAAATTTTTTATTTTAATTATTTTAACTTGATAAATTTTAATTTTTACTTAATATTAGTTTTTCTTGCAAGAAAATTTAAATTCACAAATAGGTATCCTTCTTTGTTGGTGCTATTTAATTTTAAGATAGTTTATTGTTGTTTTTAATAAATACATAACAAATAATTTTACTTATTTTTACTTGATAATTTGTAATTTTCCCTTAATATTAATATTTTTACAATAAAATTTAAATCCGTAATAGATGGCCATATATGCCGGTGCTATTTAATGTTAAGTTAGTGTATTGTTATTTTTATTAAATGCATAATAAATAATTTTATTTATTTTAACATGAAAAATTTTAATGCTTATTTAATATTAATTTTTTAACAATAAAATTTAAATACAGAAATAGGTGGCGTTGTATGCTGGTGCTATTTAATGTTAAGGGTGAGCGTCAGTAAATTTTCTGCCCTATCCGCGCTTTGTTAACTTTCGCGGCACACATATTTCGCCGAAATTCTGCTCAAACAGTTGCGAAATATTTTCTGAAAGATAAAATGCAATGCTTAGATAATATTAAAACTAAATTTAATGCCCCAAAAAACATAGAATATATTTTTTATTTTAATCCAAAATATTTTTGGTGCTGCCATCTGTTGTCGTAATTTAATTGATACCGATTATTTTTATTTTTTAATGAACATTTTTAGATATCTATTCCTTTTAACTCAGTGTTAAATACAACAACTGATCATATATAACAATGCTACAATCATGGAAAGGTAATTTATCATTTTATAAATTTGATAAGGGATCTGGATGTACATCACTGAGGACTGCAGATTTGTCTTCAAGTTCCTTTGTCTTCAAGTCCAAGTTCAATTACGTTTCCGTGATTATGGCATTATATATGATCTGTTGTTGTATTTAATAGCGTATTAGAAGGAATAGACATCTAAAAATGTTCATTAAAAATAAAAATAATCGGTATGAATTAAATTACGACAACAGGTGGCAGCACTAAAAATATTTTAAATTAAAATAAAACATATATTCTGTTTTATTGGGTATTAAATTTAGTTTTAATATAATCTAAGCATAGCATTTTATCTATCAGAAAATATTTCGCTACTGTTTGAGCAGAATTTCGGCGAAATATGTGTCCCGCGAAAGTTAACAAAGCGCGGATAGGGCAGAAAATTTACTGACGCTCACCCTTAAATAAATGCATGTTGTCTTTAATTGCTTTCATGTCAAATAGCTAGTAGATATATAAAATCACTCGTTTAAGATTGAGTTACAGTTGAAAAACTTTATGAAGAAATTTTCAGATTCATCTTATACATCAAGTATGCTCACTTTTAACTATTTCATTTGAATAATTTAAATCTTAAAATTATTTTGCGCTCGTTTCAAAAATATTTACCTATTTTGTTTACATATAAATAATTTAATTTTAAAACGCTTTTGTATATATTTTTCGAATAAAAATAATTGTATTTTAAGGGGGATAGCTTACTGAAGAATAATTTAAATAGCTTTGAATTTTAAAACATATTTATTTGAATTTGAATAAAAAATATTTGAAAATATTCTAATATTTGTTTATTTAATTTAAATGTCAAAAATATATATTGCATAAAGTGAGTATATTGTGACCTAGCACATTTCTTTCTGTCATTGAATATATCGTCTGTTCTATGCTCACGAACACATAAGGAGCGCGAAACCGGTCCATGGATGAGGGTATATGTCATCGAAATATCTTTCAAACCATAAAACTAATTTGAATAATAATAAAAAAAAAAATAACATTGATGAGTCCTTCATCATGGATCCTTCAAAATTCGTAAATTATTTAACACAGAAGCCTATTTAAAATTTTATTAATATAATTATACTATATTTTATTTTTACTTTCTCTTTTGATTCTTAATTTCTGATTTTGAATTTTGAAAATCTGCGCAATTTTTATACTAATGGGCGTAGTCGGCCAGTTTTTCGATTCCGCATTTGTTGTCAAGTGGCACACAGCCATTACAGTGGTGTGGCAGATTGGGAGTCATCTCGTGGGACAGTCGATTTTGTCTTTCAACAAAACAACGCTCGACCACATTCTGCATGACTTCTTCAATAAGGTCTTTGAGGATTTAATACACTTTCACGACCATCCAGGTTTCCAGACCTATTACAAAAAGAACATGTCTTGAACAATGCTGGGACGGCAATTGCAGCTTTATCAGATTATCACTGAATTAGCTGACCAGTTGCAACATTTGTGCCAGAATCTTCCACAAAAGGTCATAAGAAAAAGTAACTACATTGACTCTATGCCGTACTGAATACCGGCTCGTATAGCTGCCAGCAGAGGGTTTACTACTTACCAAGGTTTCATCCCATTACTCTTACCAATTCTCAATGAAACATTTTTTGTTTGCTCCCAAATTCTATTTATTTGCATATCTCCTTTCGAATTTGACTAGAAGCAATAGACATTTAAAAATGGTCATTAAAAAATAAAAATAGTCGGTATGAATTAAATTACGACAACAGATGGCAGCACCAAAAATATTTTAAATTAAAATAAAACATATATTCTATGTTTTATTGAGTATTAAATTTAGTTTTAATATATTCTAAGCATAGAATTTTATCTATAAAACAATATTTTGCAACTGTTTGAGCAGAATTTCTGCGAAATATGTGTGCCGCGAAAGTTAACAAAGCGCGGATAGGGCAGAAAATTTACTGACGCTCACCCTTATCACTGAATTAGCTGACCAGTTGCAACATTTGTGCCAGAATCTTCCACAAAGTGTCATATGCAAAAGCAATTAAATGGACCCCATGCCGTACCAAAAACCGGCTCGTATGCTATACCTAAGCTGACAGCTGAGGATTTACTACTTACCAAACTGTCATTCCCTTGCTGTTACCAATTCCTAATGAAATATTTTTTGCTCCCAAATTTTAATTATTTGCATATCTCCTCAAACGATACGCACATGCCGAGTTCGAAAGCTGTAGCTCAATTTTTAATGGATGCATATATTTTTTTTTTGCAATAGGCTGTTGTCCCTAACATGCAAAAATGATGTAATAGATTTGAAAAGATGTGATAAAATCACTTGGAAAAAATGTTTTCAAAAATATTAATTTATAGATTTTAGAACTCACGAAACAGTATACATGATAAGAATTTTATATGACGAAATGAATTTTTTAGTGTGCAGCCGTACGCTCGAGTAAAATTTACCATGTCACTATGAATTTCAGTGTGCAGCCGTAGTACAAGAGTCAAGACTTTCCTGTCCCGTAAAATGTGAAAGAACAAAAATTGTTTCGCCCGAACAGGGACTCGAACCCTGGACCGTTAGGTTAAAAGCCTAACGCTCTACCGACTGAGCTATCCGGGCTCTGCAGAACTAAAACCTGTTTTTGCTATATTCAATAGAATAGGTGCTCAAAGACGTTTAACCAAAACAAACTCATTTCGTATATCAGTTTGTATATATTTTTGGAATGTAAATAATTGTATTTTAAAGGGGATTGCTTACTGAAGAATTTTGAATGGCATTGAATTTTAAAACATATTTATTTGAATTTGAAAAAAAAAAAATTTGAAAAAATTCTAATATTTGCTTTTAAATTTATAAATGTTTAATTAATTTAAATGTCAAAAATATACATTGCATAGAGTGTATAAATTGTGACCTAGCAAATTTCTTTCGAAAGAGCGCGAATCCGGTCCATGGATGAGAGTATATGCTATTGAAATATCTTTCAAACCATAAAACTAATTTGAATAATAATAGAAAAAAATAACATTGATGAGTCCTGTCATCACGGATCCTTCAAAATTCGAATTTGAAACAGAAACCTATTTAAAGTTTTATTAATATAATTATACTTTATGTATTTTTTTTTAACTTTCTCTTTTGATTTTGAATTTCGAATATCTGCGCAATCTTTATACTAATCAGCGTAGCCGGGCAGTTTTTCGATTCCGTATTTATAGTCAAGCGGCACCCGGTCATCACACGTGGTGTGGCAGTTTGGCGGGAGCGTCATCTCGTGGGACAGCCGATATTGTCTATCAACAAAACAATGTTCGGCCACATTCTGCACGACTTTCTCAACAATCTTTATACTAATGAAAGTAGTCGGCCAGTTTTTCGATTCCACATTCGTTGTCAAGTGGCACACGGTTATCACACGTGGTGTTGCAGTACGGGGTGTCCGTGGGACAGCCGATCTTGTCTTTCATCAAAACAACGCTTGACCACATTCTGCATGACTTTTCAATAAGGTCTTTGAGGATTTAATACACTGTCACGACCATCTAGGTTTCCAGATCTATTACAAACAGAACATGTATTGGACCATGCTGGGACGGCAATTGCAGCCTTCTCAGATTATCACTGAATTAGCTGACCAGTTGCAACATTTGTGCCAGAATCTTCCACAAAGGGTCATAAGCAAAAGCAATTAAATGGACTCCATGCGGTACCGAAAACCGGCTCGTATGCCATACCTAAGCTGCCAGCTGAGGGTATGCTACTTACCAAACTGTCATTCCCTTGCTATTACCAATTCTTAATGAAATATTTTTTGCTCCCAAAATTTAATTATTTGCATATCTCCTCAAACGATACGCACATGCCGAGTTCGAAAGCTGTAGTTCAATTTTTTATGGATGCATATATTTTTTTTTTTGCAATAGGCTGTTGTTCCTAACATGCAAAAATGATGTAATAGATTTGAAAAGATGTGATAAAATCACTTGGAAAAAATGTTTTCAAAAATATTAATTTACAGATTTTAGATCTCACGAAACAGTATACATGATAAGAATTTTATATAACGAAATGAATTTTTTAGTGTGCAGCCGTACGCTCGAGTAAAATTTACCATGTCACTATGAATTTCAGTGTGCAGCCGTAGTACAAGAGTCAAGACTTTTCTGTCCCGTAAAATGTGAAAGAACAAAAATTGTTTCGCCCGAACAGGGACTCGAACCCTGGACCGTTAGGTTAAAAGCCTAACGCTCTACCGACTGAGCTATCCGGGCTCTGCAGAACTAAAACCTGTTTTTGTTATATTCAATAGAATAGGTGCTCAAAGACATTAAACCTAAACAAACTCAATTCGTATATTAACTCGCAGATATCAGATTGTTGACTGTCTGAATTCGTTCTCCCCAAATAAATCAGATTTGGAAGCCAAAGAAAGTCCTTGTAATAAAACATACATTTGATTTATTTTACTTTATAAAGTTGAAAGTAATTAAAATTTTTTATTTTAATTATTTTAACTTGATAAATTTTAATTTTTACTTAATATTAGTTTTTCTTGCAAGAAAATTTAAATTCACAAATAGGTATCCTTCTTTGTTGGTGCTATTTAATTTTAAGATAGTTTATTGTTGTTTTTAATAAATACATAACAAATAATTTTACTTATTTTTACTTGATAATTTGTAATTTTCCCTTAATATTAATATTTTTACAATAAAATTTAAATCCATAATAGATGGCCATATATGCCGGTGCTATTTAATGTTAAGTTAGTGTATTGTTATTTTTATTAAATGCATAATAAATAATTTTATTTATTTTAACATGAAAAATTTTAATGCTTATTTAATATTAATTTTTTAACAATAAAATTTAAATACAGAAATAGGTGGCGTTGTATGCTGGTGCCATTTAATGTTAAGGGTGAGCGTCAGTAAATTTTCTGCCCTATCCGCGCTTTGTTAACTTTCGCGGCACACATATTTCGCCGAAATTCTGCTCAAACAGTTGCGAAATATTTTCTGAAAGATAAAATGCAATGCTTAGATAATATTAAAACTAAATTTAATGCCCCAAAAAACATAGAATATATTTTTTATTTTAATCCAAAATACTTTTGGTGCTGCCATCTGTTGTCGTAATTTAATTGATACCGATTATTTTTATTTTTTAATGAACATTTTTAGATATCTATTCCTTCTAATACAGTGTTAAATACAACAACAGATCATATATAATAATGCCACAATCACGGAAAGGTAATTTATCATTCTATAAATTTGATAAGGGATCTGAATGTACATCACTGAGGACTGCAGTTTTATCTTCAAGTTCCTTTGTCTTCAAGTCCAAGTTCAATTATGTTTCCGTGATTATGGTATTATATATGATCTGTTGTTGTATTTAATAGCGTATTAGAAGGAATAGACATTTAAAACTGTTCATTAAACAATAAAAATAGTCGGTATGAATTAAAGTACGACAACAGATGGCAGCACCAAAAATATTTTAAATTAAAATAAAACATATATTCTATTTTTTATTGGGTATTGAATTTAGTTTTAATATAATCTAAGCATGGCATTTTATCTATAAGAAAATATTTCGCAACTGTTTGAGCAGAATTTCGGCGAAATATGTGTGCCGCGAAAGTTAACAAAGAGCGGATAGGGTAGAAAATTTACTGACGCTCACCCTTAAGACAGCAGTAAATTTTCTGCCATATCCGCGCTTTGTTAACTTTCGCGGCACACATATTTCGCCGAAATTCTGCTCAAACTGTCGCGAAATATTTTCTGAAAGATAAAATGCAATGCTTAGATTATATTAAAACTAAATTTAATGTTCCAAAAAACATAGATTATATTTTCTATTTTAATCCAAAATATTTTTGGTGCTGCCATCTGTTGTCGTAATTTAATTGATACCGATTATTTTTATTTTTTAATGAACATTTTTAAATATCTATTCCTTCTAACACAGTGTTAAATACAACAACTGATCATATATAACAATGCTACAATCATGGAAAGGTAATTTATCATTTTATAAATTTGATAAGGGATCTGGATGTACATCACTGAGGACTGCAGATCTGTCTTCAAGTTCCTTTGTCTTCAAGTCCAAGTTCCATTACGTTTCCGTGATTATGGCATTATGTATCATTTGTTGTTGTATTTAATAGCGTATTAGAAGGAATAGACATCTAAAAATGTTCATTAAAAAATAAAAATAATCGGTATGAATTAAATTACGACAACAGGTGGCAGCACTAAAAATATTTTAAATTAAAATAAAACATATATTCTCTTTTATTGGGTATTAAATTTAGTTTTAATATAATCTAAGCATAGCATTTTATCTATCAGAAAATATTTCGCAACTGTTTGAGCAGAATTTCGGCGAAATATGTGTGCCGCGAAAGTTAACAAAGCGCGGATAGGGCAGAAAATTTACTGACGCTTACCCTTAAATAAATGCATGTTGTCTTTAATTGCTTTCATGTCAAATAGCTAGTAGATATATAAAATCACTCGTTTAAGATTGAGTTACTGTTAAAAAACTTTATGAAGAAATTTTCAGATTCATCTTATACATCAAGTATGCTCACTTTTAACTATTTCATTTGAATAATTTAAATCTTAAAATTATTTTGCGCTCGTGTCAAAAATATTTACCTATTTTGTTTACATATAAATAATTTAAATTTTAAAACGCTTTTGTATATATTTTTCGAATGAAAATAATTGTATTTTAAGGTGGATTGCATACTGAAGAATAATTTAAATAGCATTGAATTTTAAAACATATTTATTTGAATTTGAATAAAAAATATTTGAAAATATTCTAATATTTGCTTATTTAATTTAAATGTCAAAAATATATATTGCATAAAGTGTGTAAATTCTGACCTAGCACATTTCTTTCTGTCATTGAATATATCGTCTGTCCTATGCTCACGAGCACATAAGGAGCGCGAAACCGGTCCATGGATGAGGGTATATGCCATCGAAATATCTTTCAAACCATAAAACTAATTTGAATAATAATAAAAAAAAATAACATTGATGAGTCCTTCATCACGGATCCTTCAAAATTCGTAAATTATTTAACGCAGAAGCCTATTTAAAATTTTATTAATATAATTATACTATATTTTATTTTTACTTTCTCTTTTGATTCTTAATTTCTGATTTTCAATTTTGAAAATCTGCGCAATTTTAATACTAATGGGCGTAGTCGGCCAGTTTTTCGATTCCGCATTTGTTGTCAAGTGGCACACAGCCATTACAGTTGTGTTGCAGATTGGGAGTCATCTCGTGGGACAGTTGATTTTGTCTTTCAACAAAACAACGCTCGACCACATTCTGCATGACTTCCTCAATAAGGTCTTTGAGGATTTAATACACTTTCACGACCATCCAGGTTTCCAGACCTATTACAAATAGAACATGTCTTGAACAATGCTGGGACGGCAATTGCAGCTTTATCAGATTATCACTGAATTAGCTGACCAGTTGCAACATTTGTGCCAGAATCTTCCACAAAAGATCATAAGCAAAAGTAACTAAATTGACTCTATGCCGTACAGAATACCAGCTCTTATAGCTGCCAGCAGAGGGTTTACTACTTACCAAGGTTTCATCCCATTGCTCTTACCAATTCTTAATGGAACATTTTTTGTTTGCTCCCAAATTCTAATTATTTGCATATCTCCTTTCGAATTTGACTAGAAGCAATAGACATTTAAAAATGTTCATTAAAAAATAAAAATAGTCGGTATGAATTAAATTACGACAACAGATGGCAGCACCAAAAATATTTTAAATTAAAATAAAACATATATTCTATGTTTTATTGGGTATTAAATTTAGTTTTAATATATTCTAAGCATAGCATTTTATCTATAAAACAATATTTCGCAACTGTTTGAGCAGAATTTCTGCGAAATATGTGTGCCGCGAAAGTTAACAAAGCGCGGATAAGGCAGAAAATTTACTGACGCTCACCCTTATCACTGAATTAGCTGACCAGTTGCAACATTTGTGCCAGAATCTTCCACAAATGGTCATATGCAAAAGCAATTAAATGGACTCCATGCCGTACAAAAAACCGGCTCGTATGCTATACCTAAGCTGCCAGCTGAGGATTTACTACTTACCAAACTGTCATTCCCTTGCTGTTACCAATTCCTAATGAAATATTTTTTGCTTCCAAATTTTAATTATTTGCATATCTCCTCAAACGATACGCACATGCCGAGTTCGAAAGCTGTAGCTCAATTTTTTATGGATGCATATATATTTTTTTTTTGCAAAAGGCTGTTGTTCCTAACATGCAAAAATGATGTAATAGATTTAAAAAGATGTGATAAAATCACTTGGAAAAAATGTTTTTAAAAATATTAATTTACAGATTTTAGAACTCACGAAACAGTATACATGATAAGAATTTTATATGACGATATGAATTTTTTAGTGTGCAGCCGTACGCTCGAGTAAAATTTACCATGTCACTATGAATTTCAGTGTGCAGCCGTAGTACAAGAGTCAAGACTTTCCTGTCCCGTAAAATGTGAAAGAACAAAAATTGTTTCGCCCGAACAGGGACTCGAACCCTGGACCGTTAGGTTAAAAGCCTAACGCTCTACCGACTGAGCTATCCGGGCTCTGCAGAACTAAAACCTGTTTTTGCTATATTCAATAGAATAGGTGCTCAAAGACGTTTAACCAAAACAAACTCATTTCGTATATCAGTTTGTATATATTTTTGGAATGTAAATAATTGTATTTTAAAGGGGATTGCTTACTGAAGAATTTTGAATGGCATTGAATTTTAAAACATATTTATTTGAATTTGAAAAAAAAAAAATTTGAAAAAATTCTAATATTTGCTTTTAAATTTATAAATGTTTAATTAATTTAAATGTCAAAAATATACATTGCATAGAGTGTATAAATTGTGACCTAGCAAATTTCTTTCGAAAGAGCGCGAATCCGGTCCATGGATGAGAGTATATGCTATTGAAATATCTTTCAAACCATAAAACTAATTTGAATAATAATAGAAAAAAATAACATTGATGAGTCCTGTCATCACGGATCCTTCAAAATTCGAATTTGAAACAGAAACCTATTTAAAGTTTTATTAATATAATTATACTTTATGTATTTTTTTTTAACTTTCTCTTTTGATTTTGAATTTCGAATATCTGCGCAATCTTTATACTAATCAGCGTAGCCGGGCAGTTTTTCGATTCCGTATTTATAGTCAAGCGGCACCCGGTCATCACACGTGGTGTGGCAGTTTGGCGGGAGCGTCATCTCGTGGGACAGCCGATATTGTCTATCAACAAAACAATGTTCGGCCACATTCTGCACGACTTTCTCAACAATCTTTATACTAATGAAAGTAGTCGGCCAGTTTTTCGATTCCACATTCGTTGTCAAGTGGCACACGGTTATCACACGTGGTGTTGCAGTACGGGGTGTCCGTGGGACAGCCGATCTTGTCTTTCATCAAAACAACGCTTGACCACATTCTGCATGACTTTTCAATAAGGTCTTTGAGGATTTAATACACTGTCACGACCATCTAGGTTTCCAGATCTATTACAAACAGAACATGTATTGGACCATGCTGGGACGGCAATTGCAGCCTTCTCAGATTATCACTGAATTAGCTGACCAGTTGCAACATTTGTGCCAGAATCTTCCACAAAGGGTCATAAGCAAAAGCAATTAAATGGACTCCATGCGGTACCGAAAACCGGCTCGTATGCCATACCTAAGCTGCCAGCTGAGGGTATGCTACTTACCAAACTGTCATTCCCTTGCTATTACCAATTCTTAATGAAATATTTTTTGCTCCCAAAATTTAATTATTTGCATATCTCCTCAAACGATACGCACATGCCGAGTTCGAAAGCTGTAGTTCAATTTTTTATGGATGCATATATTTTTTTTTTTGCAATAGGCTGTTGTTCCTAACATGCAAAAATGATGTAATAGATTTGAAAAGATGTGATAAAATCACTTGGAAAAAATGTTTTCAAAAATATTAATTTACAGATTTTAGATCTCACGAAACAGTATACATGATAAGAATTTTATATAACGAAATGAATTTTTTAGTGTGCAGCCGTACGCTCGAGTAAAATTTACCATGTCACTATGAATTTCAGTGTGCAGCCGTAGTACAAGAGTCAAGACTTTTCTGTCCCGTAAAATGTGAAAGAACAAAAATTGTTTCGCCCGAACAGGGACTCGAACCCTGGACCGTTAGGTTAAAAGCCTAACGCTCTACCGACTGAGCTATCCGGGCTCTGCAGAACTAAAACCTGTTTTTGTTATATTCAATAGAATAGGTGCTCAAAGACATTAAACCTAAACAAACTCAATTCGTATATTAACTCGCAGATATCAGATTGTTGACTGTCTGAATTCGTTCTCCCCAAATAAATCAGATTTGGAAGCCAAAGAAAGTCCTTGTAATAAAACATACATTTGATTTATTTTACTTTATAAAGTTGAAAGTAATTAAAATTTTTTATTTTAATTATTTTAACTTGATAAATTTTAATTTTTACTTAATATTAGTTTTTCTTGCAAGAAAATTTAAATTCACAAATAGGTATCCTTCTTTGTTGGTGCTATTTAATTTTAAGATAGTTTATTGTTGTTTTTAATAAATACATAACAAATAATTTTACTTATTTTTACTTGATAATTTGTAATTTTCCCTTAATATTAATATTTTTACAATAAAATTTAAATCCATAATAGATGGCCATATATGCCGGTGCTATTTAATGTTAAGTTAGTGTATTGTTATTTTTATTAAATGCATAATAAATAATTTTATTTATTTTAACATGAAAAATTTTAATGCTTATTTAATATTAATTTTTTAACAATAAAATTTAAATACAGAAATAGGTGGCGTTGTATGCTGGTGCCATTTAATGTTAAGGGTGAGCGTCAGTAAATTTTCTGCCCTATCCGCGCTTTGTTAACTTTCGCGGCACACATATTTCGCCGAAATTCTGCTCAAACAGTTGCGAAATATTTTCTGAAAGATAAAATGCAATGCTTAGATAATATTAAAACTAAATTTAATGCCCCAAAAAACATAGAATATATTTTTTATTTTAATCCAAAATACTTTTGGTGCTGCCATCTGTTGTCGTAATTTAATTGATACCGATTATTTTTATTTTTTAATGAACATTTTTAGATATCTATTCCTTCTAATACAGTGTTAAATACAACAACAGATCATATATAATAATGCCACAATCACGGAAAGGTAATTTATCATTCTATAAATTTGATAAGGGATCTGAATGTACATCACTGAGGACTGCAGTTTTATCTTCAAGTTCCTTTGTCTTCAAGTCCAAGTTCAATTATGTTTCCGTGATTATGGTATTATATATGATCTGTTGTTGTATTTAATAGCGTATTAGAAGGAATAGACATTTAAAACTGTTCATTAAACAATAAAAATAGTCGGTATGAATTAAAGTACGACAACAGATGGCAGCACCAAAAATATTTTAAATTAAAATAAAACATATATTCTATTTTTTATTGGGTATTGAATTTAGTTTTAATATAATCTAAGCATGGCATTTTATCTATAAGAAAATATTTCGCAACTGTTTGAGCAGAATTTCGGCGAAATATGTGTGCCGCGAAAGTTAACAAAGAGCGGATAGGGTAGAAAATTTACTGACGCTCACCCTTAAGACAGCAGTAAATTTTCTGCCATATCCGCGCTTTGTTAACTTTCGCGGCACACATATTTCGCCGAAATTCTGCTCAAACTGTCGCGAAATATTTTCTGAAAGATAAAATGCAATGCTTAGATTATATTAAAACTAAATTTAATGTTCCAAAAAACATAGATTATATTTTCTATTTTAATCCAAAATATTTTTGGTGCTGCCATCTGTTGTCGTAATTTAATTGATACCGATTATTTTTATTTTTTAATGAACATTTTTAAATATCTATTCCTTCTAACACAGTGTTAAATACAACAACTGATCATATATAACAATGCTACAATCATGGAAAGGTAATTTATCATTTTATAAATTTGATAAGGGATCTGGATGTACATCACTGAGGACTGCAGATCTGTCTTCAAGTTCCTTTGTCTTCAAGTCCAAGTTCCATTACGTTTCCGTGATTATGGCATTATGTATCATTTGTTGTTGTATTTAATAGCGTATTAGAAGGAATAGACATCTAAAAATGTTCATTAAAAAATAAAAATAATCGGTATGAATTAAATTACGACAACAGGTGGCAGCACTAAAAATATTTTAAATTAAAATAAAACATATATTCTCTTTTATTGGGTATTAAATTTAGTTTTAATATAATCTAAGCATAGCATTTTATCTATCAGAAAATATTTCGCAACTGTTTGAGCAGAATTTCGGCGAAATATGTGTGCCGCGAAAGTTAACAAAGCGCGGATAGGGCAGAAAATTTACTGACGCTTACCCTTAAATAAATGCATGTTGTCTTTAATTGCTTTCATGTCAAATAGCTAGTAGATATATAAAATCACTCGTTTAAGATTGAGTTACTGTTAAAAAACTTTATGAAGAAATTTTCAGATTCATCTTATACATCAAGTATGCTCACTTTTAACTATTTCATTTGAATAATTTAAATCTTAAAATTATTTTGCGCTCGTGTCAAAAATATTTACCTATTTTGTTTACATATAAATAATTTAAATTTTAAAACGCTTTTGTATATATTTTTCGAATGAAAATAATTGTATTTTAAGGTGGATTGCATACTGAAGAATAATTTAAATAGCATTGAATTTTAAAACATATTTATTTGAATTTGAATAAAAAATATTTGAAAATATTCTAATATTTGCTTATTTAATTTAAATGTCAAAAATATATATTGCATAAAGTGTGTAAATTCTGACCTAGCACATTTCTTTCTGTCATTGAATATATCGTCTGTCCTATGCTCACGAGCACATAAGGAGCGCGAAACCGGTCCATGGATGAGGGTATATGCCATCGAAATATCTTTCAAACCATAAAACTAATTTGAATAATAATAAAAAAAAATAACATTGATGAGTCCTTCATCACGGATCCTTCAAAATTCGTAAATTATTTAACGCAGAAGCCTATTTAAAATTTTATTAATATAATTATACTATATTTTATTTTTACTTTCTCTTTTGATTCTTAATTTCTGATTTTCAATTTTGAAAATCTGCGCAATTTTAATACTAATGGGCGTAGTCGGCCAGTTTTTCGATTCCGCATTTGTTGTCAAGTGGCACACAGCCATTACAGTTGTGTTGCAGATTGGGAGTCATCTCGTGGGACAGTTGATTTTGTCTTTCAACAAAACAACGCTCGACCACATTCTGCATGACTTCCTCAATAAGGTCTTTGAGGATTTAATACACTTTCACGACCATCCAGGTTTCCAGACCTATTACAAATAGAACATGTCTTGAACAATGCTGGGACGGCAATTGCAGCTTTATCAGATTATCACTGAATTAGCTGACCAGTTGCAACATTTGTGCCAGAATCTTCCACAAAAGATCATAAGCAAAAGTAACTAAATTGACTCTATGCCGTACAGAATACCAGCTCTTATAGCTGCCAGCAGAGGGTTTACTACTTACCAAGGTTTCATCCCATTGCTCTTACCAATTCTTAATGGAACATTTTTTGTTTGCTCCCAAATTCTAATTATTTGCATATCTCCTTTCGAATTTGACTAGAAGCAATAGACATTTAAAAATGTTCATTAAAAAATAAAAATAGTCGGTATGAATTAAATTACGACAACAGATGGCAGCACCAAAAATATTTTAAATTAAAATAAAACATATATTCTATGTTTTATTGGGTATTAAATTTAGTTTTAATATATTCTAAGCATAGCATTTTATCTATAAAACAATATTTCGCAACTGTTTGAGCAGAATTTCTGCGAAATATGTGTGCCGCGAAAGTTAACAAAGCGCGGATAAGGCAGAAAATTTACTGACGCTCACCCTTATCACTGAATTAGCTGACCAGTTGCAACATTTGTGCCAGAATCTTCCACAAATGGTCATATGCAAAAGCAATTAAATGGACTCCATGCCGTACAAAAAACCGGCTCGTATGCTATACCTAAGCTGCCAGCTGAGGATTTACTACTTACCAAACTGTCATTCCCTTGCTGTTACCAATTCCTAATGAAATATTTTTTGCTTCCAAATTTTAATTATTTGCATATCTCCTCAAACGATACGCACATGCCGAGTTCGAAAGCTGTAGCTCAATTTTTTATGGATGCATATATATTTTTTTTTTGCAAAAGGCTGTTGTTCCTAACATGCAAAAATGATGTAATAGATTTAAAAAGATGTGATAAAATCACTTGGAAAAAATGTTTTTAAAAATATTAATTTACAGATTTTAGAACTCACGAAACAGTATACATGATAAGAATTTTATATGACGATATGAATTTTTTAGTGTGTAGCCGTACGCTCGAGTAAAATTTACCATGTCACTATGAATTTCAGTGTGCAGCCGTAGTACACGAGTCAAGACTTTCCTGTCCCGTAAAATGTGAAAGAACAAAAATTGTTTCGCCCGAACAGGGACTCGAACCCTGGACCGTTAGGTTAAAAGCCTAACGCTCCACCGACTGAGCTATCCGGGCTCTGTAGAACTGAAACCTGTTTTTGCTATATTCAATAGAATAGGTGCTCAAAGAAGTTTAACCTAAGCAAACTCATTTCGTATATCAGTTTGTATATATTTTTGGAATGAAAATAATTGTATTTTAAAGGGGATTGTTTACTGAAGAATTTTGAATGGCATTGAATTTTAAAACATATTTACCTGAATTTGAAAAAAAAAAATTGAAAAAATTCTAATATTTGCTTTTAAATTTATAAATGTTTAATTAATTTAAATGTCAAAAATATACATTGCATAAAGTGTTTAATTGTGACCTAGCAAATTTCTTTCGAAAGAGCGCGAAACCGGTCCATGGATGAGGGTATATGCTATTGAAATATCTTTCAAACCATAAAATTAATTTGAATAATAATAAAAAAAGAATAACATTGATGAGTCCTGTCATCACGGATCCTTCAAAATTCGAATTTGAAACAGAAACCTATTTAAAGTTTTATTAATATAATTATACATTATCTATTTTTTTTTAACTTTCTCTTTTGATTTTGAATTTCGAATATCTGCGCAATCTTTATACTAATCAGCGTAGCCGGGCAGTTTTTCGATTCCGTATTTATTGTCAAGCGGCACCCGGTCTAAGAAATAATTATGCTCTGAAATGGGAGCATATGCTCTGAAATGGGAGCATGGGAGCATAAGAAAATGGGGGCGAGTCAGCTTCATATGTCAGTTCAATGATGCGCGCTTGAAGCCTTAGTTCATTGACTTAATAGCGATTTAAGGCATCTGTTGCCGTTACATCTTTAAATAAGAAATAATTATGCTCTGAAATGGGAGCATTCGCTCTGAAATGGGAGCATGGGAGCATAAGAAAATGGGGGCGAGCCAGCTTCATATGTCAGTTCAATGATGCGCTTGAAGGTTTAGTTCATTGCCTTACTAGCGATTCACGGCGTCTGTTGCCGTTACATATTTAAACAAGAAAGAATTCTGCGCTGAAATGGGAGCCTAAGAAAACAACGAGTCAGCTTTGTAGTTCAATGATGCGTGCTTGAAGGCTTAGTTCATTGACTTATTAGCGATTCAAGGCGTCTGTTGACGTTACATACTGGGAACATAAGAAACAGCCAGTCAGCATCGTAGTTCAATGTTGCGTGTTTGAAGACTTAGTTCATTGACTTATTAGCGATTCAAGGCATCTGTTGCCGTTACATCTTTAAAAAAAAATAGTTATACATTGAAATGGGAGCATAAAAAGATGGTGAGTCAGCTTCATATTTCAGTTCAATGATGCGCACTTCAAGGCTTAGTTCATCGACTTATTAGCGATTCAAGACATCTCTTGCCGTTACATCTTTAAATACTGTTTGTAATGGGTTGGCCTTATCGTCTGCTTTATTTAGAGTCGTATTTTACGTTTATTTATATGTATTACATCTACATTTTCAAAAAGAAATTTGCTGTTGGAACAGGTGTCGAGATTTTTATTCTTTATGTCAACC
The DNA here is from genome assembly GCA_951213105.1 of Amaurobius ferox. Lineage (NCBI taxonomy): Eukaryota > Metazoa > Arthropoda > Arachnida > Araneae > Amaurobiidae > Amaurobius > Amaurobius ferox. The sequence continues at coordinate 58,121,635 of OX578138.1, read as the reverse complement.
CATTTATTTGTTTGATTTTGAAAGTTGAAACCATGGAGGCAAAGAAAATAAGTTAAACTCCGTGTTAGAAAACTTTAAAATCGTTTAAGACAATAATTCAGGTGGCTCTGGGGTAAAATATGCCATACTATATAGTATGAATTTCTGTGGCAAATGGATCGCATTGAATTAAATAATAATTGTATAAACTGTTAATTTTAATGGAAAAAAATTATCAGTGCAGTGCAAATTTGAATTCAAAAATGTAGAACATTCCTACATATTCAAATTTATATTATTTTTCAATTTATGTTGTTCTACATATATTCCGTACTATTGTTCTACAAGTAAGAAAAATTACGCATTACTTTTACTCATAATTAGGAAACTTTAATTTAAAAATAATCAAGAATATGTATACATATAAAGACGTAGTGTTTATAAACACTACGCTTTTCTCTAATGCTAAAAGAGAATCGATGAGACTTTATTAACTAACATTATCGACATCTAGATATAATTCATAAAAATATCATGTCATTTTCATTCATAGAAGTTTTTCCTTTTTCTCTTTTACTCTGGTTGAAACTAGACCGCCGTAAACATATTGAGAAGTACAGATTGATAAAAATAATAGAAATAAACGCTTTCTAATTTGACTATCATGGTGAAAAGCATTTACTTATCAAGTTGTAGATGAACTTTAGGAAACAGTTTATACTACGCGCGGGGAATGTCGTGAGTGAAGACGTTTCAGAATTAATTGGGCACCAGGCTCAATTAATTCTGAAAGCACGTACGTGAAATCATGACTCGCAGTCTGAAAGTAAGAATTTTTGATAAAAAATAATTTATAAAACGGGCAAATTTTAAATAGGAGGTCAAAAATTATGCATGCTAGAGCATTATCTAACTCGAAGAAATCGTAATCGTCACTAAATTGGACATTTATTTAACCTTTAAGCGAATTGCTGTTATATATAGGAATGATGTACAGTCTGTTACAAAAGTATAAGAGCACGAGACTTTTTGTTATTTAGGTAATTAATGAAATGTATTTTATTCAAAATCAAAACAACTCCATGTCAGTACAAGTTTTAAATAAAAATTTAGCAACTTTCATGTACTAAATTCATTTAGAAAAAATATAACAAAAAAGTGGCATAAATACCTGTTACAAAATTATACAAAGACCCCATGTTGTTGTTGTTGTTGAGACCCAGACCGTCCGACCTACCAGAAAGGTGTAAGGTAACTGCAAAGACCCCATGTGGAAAAAAAAAAGTTTTAGCAAATTTAGTAAGTTGTTGCTCTACCATTAATCTGAATAACTTGAAACACACGATTTGGCATCTATTTAATTAAATTTGTAAGGACGGATTACGGAACATTGCCCCATTTCTCCATAATGGCAACTTCCAATTCATATGCCGAATGATATTGTTTGTTGTTTTCGTATATTTGGTGAGACAAATTACCCCACATGTTTTCCATGGGGTTTAGGTCAGGGCTAAGGCTTGGTCAAGATATAACATCAGTCTTTTCTCTTTTGAACCATGCCTTTGTCGATTTAGATACATGATTGGGAGCATTATCTTGTTGGAAGTTCCACTTCGGCCCTCCTAAAAGTGGTCCGAAGGATATCAGACTTTCGTATAATGTTCGCCAATAACTGTCCGAGTTCATTGTGCCATCAACTCTTTGCAGATTGCATTTTCCTGCATATGAGAAAGCGCCCCACACTATAACGGAACCGCCTCCCATCTGTCTACTGAAGAACTCACGAGATTCTTGCCTTAAGTCATGCCAGTACTAGTTATTGCCGTCCGAACCGTCTAAGTTAAATTTTTCTCGTCCGAAAATATTATATTTTTCCATGTAGAGTTCCAGGACATGACTTTCTTTGCCCACTTCAGACGTGCTTCTTTATGATGTTTAAGAAATCATAGTTTGTTTCTTCATTTCCAAAGTTTAACATCAACATTCAACTTCAAACTTCGCCACACAGTTACATGAAGGGGCGCGGTAGCCCATTGGTTAGCGCGCTGGAGTTGCACTCGGTAGGCCCGGGTTCGATTCCAGTCACTGCCAAAACTGCCGCCGTGTTCATGCGGAGTACGATCACGTTAAACATGTGGGTCCGAAAGTCCTTCCGAGAGGTTGGTGGTAGGGGAAGGAGGGTACGGTCCCTGTGGATGCCTCCCCCACTGGGTTCCGGTCTAAATTGGGTGGCACTTCCCGACCGTCCAAACAGTTACCTTACACCTTTCTGGTAGGTCGGACGGTCTGGGTTTCAACAACAACACAGTTACATGAAACACTTGTTTATTTGTCTGCTGCGCTATTTTACGAGTGGACTGGTAGTTTTTCATTGAAATCTTGAAAATTTGCTTGTTATCACGAGCTGATAACTGCGTTTTGCTGCCAGATCATTTCTGCTTTCCATACAATTCTTTTTTACTCAAAACATTGTGAATAGTCGTTTCAGACCGATTGAGAATTCTTCTTATTTCACGTTCCTATTTTCCATTTCCGTTGTAGAACCAAACTTTTCACACTTTTACTTCAGAGAGTTCAATTCTGAATTTTTGCCTTTTTCTTTTCTTCCATCCTTTCCAGATGGTTTAGGTTACAGTTAAACTCCGAAGTTAAACAAAAATCGTCTGCATTATTAGAAAAACTAAAGTGGTCTTATATTTTTGTAACATCGTGATTTCGAAAAATCGTTTGGCACGAAAAAGATATTTCGATTTGTTTTTTTTTCTAAGCTAAATCAACACTGCAAAATTGTTTCGTTTCATTCACTTTCTTTGAAAATCACATTCAATGTTGTCTTTGTTGAGAAAGGGTGGAATTTTGAGTGACCTTATAATTTTGACACAGACTGTAATAAACAACAATTACATGCACAGGAATCTAGTGATGTTCCCTTGCTATCGATAACATATTTGGATTCAGGGAAGAATATTATACTATAATTGCTTATAATTACAGTAACATGCCATCAAGCAACTGATAAGGTATGCCAGGTAATTATTGCTTTCTATATATGAGTTTTGTGCGTTACACTACATCTTTTGTAATTGATATTCTTCTTCCACCTCATTTTTTGCGGAGTTCGTTTTCCTAATTTTGTAAAGTCCTAAATGTATCTTTATCTTCTTTAGATGCCTTTGCAGAGGATTTTTACTTAATCTGTCAAAAGTTGACTTAATTCAAACTTAGAGTACGTGATATTTCGACCTTTCGGTCCGAGGGCAATAACACAGGACGGTAATGTTTAAATATAACTCAGTTTATTGGGGACTTCACAGAAATTGCAGCAGCTTGCTGTTTAAAGCAACGGACAACATATACATTAATTGTTATTGCACACGTCCAGAATAGATGACAATTATACAAGCTACTACAATATACTTGGCTGATGATGATGCTTACATGGATACGCATTTACAAAGCTTATATGCTTACCTCGACATTCTGTTGCTTCGCCCCGTATTGCGACCGCATCTCGAATACTGGACTCGTCCTAGTCATCGTTGTATCGAATGGGTTAAGATGGTTAGTTTAAAGAAACATAAATTATAATGCAAACTGAGAGAAATATTAATCAAAAGGTTACTTAGACCTCAAAACTTTTAAAATTTAATGAGAGTGCTATAAAGAACTACCCCTCTCCTCCGACCGATATCTAGATCCACCACTGAAATTAAATCGAAACGAAAACTAGATGTAGCGTAAGATTGTGCATCGATACATTAATGCAGTTGCATCAATAGGCCCATCTCTATCCAAAATTGTATTCTTTATGAACAGATGTCAAAACCCATGGAAAACCGAAAATATTAAACTCGATTTCTCGTTCGATTTCAAAACCCTTTCTACTCGTTTGTAAAGAACGAATAAGGATATAAAAAAGTCTATACCCTCCCGTGTACAATTCGCCGGTCACGAAGAAATGGCTGCTGATTATTTTTGAGAATAAAATGCGTCCCGATTCTTCGCTTCTCGTGATTTATCTCGATCGCAGATTGAAAAAGCTTGAGCACGTAAGGTTCGGTCGTGATAGATTTAATGCCTTCCCTCGGGCGAAACGCTCGAAATAATTATTAATAGAATAAAATTGTTCACATGACCTATTTACAGCTATTATAAATATCTACTACATAACGAGACGTTTTGATAAAAATGCGATCATTTTTAGGCAAGAACTATACAGGGTGTCCCAAAAAGATTAAAACGCGCTTTAATTCTTTACCTGTTGGAGAAGTTGCAAAAATGTTGAAAGTAAGGTAGAATATAAGACTACGTTAATGAAATAGTCTTCCCATTCATTTTCAAAAAGTTATACTTTTTACATTTTTATAAGACCCCCTTAGCCAAATTTGGTCAATCAGAAATATTTTATTTTTAATGGAACAAGATTATTAATAAAACCCGCATATCTGTATCTTTAAAATTGAGCGAGTTATATTTAATTGAAAATTGAACATTGTGAATGGGGACCCTATATCAAATTAGAAATGTAAATTTGTGACATATCAAAAAAGATAAAACTGGATGATAATACACAGGATAACCAACCGCGTAGTGAGTACCACTGCTTTACATGATCTCTGTCTGTGTAATGTTTTATTTGGATGCATTTATGACAAAAAATTTTGACGCATACTAACGTATTTTTGATCTAAACAATTTCCATCGTCAATTTATGATCCCTATTTTCACTGATGAAACAGCCTTTCACATGGTACCGAAAATTGGCATAAGTCATATTTTTCCCCTTATCATAATTCAGTTGATTTTAAAGATTCAGATATGCGGTTTTTTAATGATATTGTTGCATTAAAAATAAAAATTTTCTGATTGACCAAATTTGTCTAACTGGATCGTAAAAAAAATGGAAAATGTGTAACTTTTTGAAAATGAATGGGAGGACCATTTCATTAACGTAGTCTTATTACCTACCTTACTTTCAACATTTTTGCAATTTACATTGCCCACTTATCTCTAACAGGTAAAGAATTAAAGCTCGTTTCAATCTTTTTGGGACACCCTGTATATAATAGATAGATAGTAGGAACCTTGCATAATAAAGGTGTTTTATTAACGTAGTCTTATTTACTATTTTATTAACGTAGTCTTATTTATACTACCTTACTTTCAACATTTTTGCAATTGACATTGCCCACTTATTTCCAACAAAAGAAATAAATCTCGTTTCAATCTTTTTGGGATACCCTGTATGACACGAGAGAGGGAAGCGGACCCCTTTCAGGAAATGCTCCCAACGATAAATTTATTCAAGTTAGTAGAAAATTAAAATGCTGAAAATTACTATAAAAATTGAATATACCTCAACATTTTACTAATATCAAATTTTACTTCCTCATACTATTAAAAAATATCGTTTACTACAAAAAAAAATTCAAATTCATTATTTTAACAACAACAAAAAACAAGAACGATCAATCGTGCATAACGCATTGATTATGAAACACTTTCCAACTTAAGTGCAATTTTATACAAACATCTCTGAAATGCGATACATTCCTCGGTAATATTTTTAAAATTATCACAATACTCATTAATTTATTATATTTGAAAACTTCATCGAAGAAAATTAACTTCATTCAAATGACGGCATTGAAATATAAATTGCCTCTATATAAAAGCAGCATTTCATTCATCACAATACTATAACAATTTATTTTATTTAAAAATTTGAAAAATTGTAATCTACCATATTTATTTTTAGATGTGAAACTTATCTCATATATAAAATAATTAAACTTTTGGAAAGATATTTATTATATATCTTCTTTTTGTTTCTGGAGGATATAACGAGTGTCAGAATTTAATTGAATTTGATTTTCTCCCTATATTAAATAATTTGTATTTAAAAAACTACTTAACATATTTTACTGAATTTTTTTTATATATTTTATGGGATAATTTGAATATTTCCTAAAATTTTTGCAGCAATTTGTGAATTTTAAATTTGCTTAAAAAATGTTTGAAACATTAGGTCCCATAGGGTTGAATGTATTTCATTTTTTCAACCCGAGTTCAATAAAAACTAATTGGGTGATATTATTCATTTATATTCCCAAAGGTCTCACAGACCGTCTGAAAAACATACTAAAATTTCATTTTGATAAAGCCATTTTTACGACAGTTATCGTGCTAACGGACAGACAGACAGACAGACAGAATGAACATAGTCATAAACACTTTCAACTATGTTGTAAAGTGTTAAAAAACAAGAAAGATTAATCACGCATAAAGTATTCATTATGAAACACTTTCCAACTGGTATGCAATTTTAATTAAGCATCTCTAAAATGCGATACGTTCAGCAGTGATATTTATTAAATTATCACAGAACTACAGTAAGTTATTTTACATGGAAACTTAAAACTTCATCAACAAGCCAATGCTATAAAATCGTCTGCCTCTCTATGTAAAATTAATGAATATGTCATTCGTATCAGTTATATTTCAGACTCCAGAGCTAAATAATTTTGCTTAAAAAAATTCAGGAATTTTTATACAACTCATCTTCGCTTGATTTGTTTACATTCAGCATACGTTAAAATTAGGCTCCGTTGAAGAAATAATCAAAGTTTAGTGATCATTTAAAATCAAAAATATTGTAATTGCGTAGGCACAGAATTTAGATACACAGATAATATGCAAAGATAAAGCTGTTTTAGGACGGATGCAATACTAAATATGAATATAAGCGTTCCTTAAAAATCACGATTTTTATTAAGCGAAAAGAAATGGAGATGCCATATTTTATTTTATGAGTCACATGATCTCTTCATATAATATGAGTGTAATTATTATTTTAATTTTTATTTAAAAAACTACTAAACATATTTCAATGAAATTTTTTTTACACATTTTACGGGATAATTTGAATATTTTCTAAAATTTTCAAAGCAATTTATGAATTTTAACTCCGCTTAAAAAATGTTTGGAGAATTAGGTCCCATAGGATTCAATGTTATTTCATTTTTTCAACCCGTGTTAAATCCAAATCTAATAGGGTGATATTAGTCTTTTACATTCCCATATGTTCCACAGACCGCATCTCAGCAGCATACTAAAATTACATTTTGATAAAGTCATTTTCACGGCAGTTATCGTGCGAACGGACAGACAGACAGACAGAATGACCAAAGTCATAAACATTTTACAACTATGTTGGAAAGTGTTAAAAAACTTGAATATTTTCAAAAAAACTCATTTTATCGATTTTTTTTCCTACGGAACAACCGGAATTCACAGGACAGTTAAATTAATCAAACTGCACAGATGGAAGTCTCTATCTTATAGGTCATCTGAAATTCTTCATTCTACAGTAAAGCTAGAGTTGGCCATCTTACAGTACAGTTGAAAATCTTAGCTGGAATAGACAGACCATCCTGCAATACAGTTGAAAATCCTCATCCCATAGGTCAGCTTGAATTTTTTATCTCACAGGATAACTTGATTTCTTCATTCCACAGGACATTTAAAATTATTTGTTTTACAGGAAAACTGGCTTTCTTTGTCCAACAGGATAGTTAGGTGTACATTTGTTACAGTGTAAGGGAATTAAAAAAAACTGTTTCATTTGATTGAGCACTTTTGAAGAAATGGTGTTAAATCAATATAATAGAAGACCGACCGACAGATAGAATGCTAAAAAGCATCAATCTATATAATAATTGTTTAATGTATTTTTGTCTTTCCAAACTCCCCCCCCCCTCTCCGGTGAGCTAGAAGATTGCATCTTTGTAAACTATACTACCGAGGACCGGAAAGAGCCTAATGGAGTCAAATTTCATCAGAGGTGCAGACAAATTATGGGACGTTTAAAAGTATTTCTAGATTCTTCAGAAGCCCCCTCCCCCCGTGACTTAGAAGTCTGGAATTTTACACTTTTACAGTATTGATCTCAGGATTGAACCTAACGAAACTGGATTTTAAATTCCTTCACCAGGGGCTGAGAAAATGGTCTTTTCGAAATGTCTTTGCAAACCTGCCAGCAGCCTCCCTCCTCCGATGACTTAGAAAACTCAATATTTGCACGTATAAAGTATCAACCACAGGACTGAACTCATTGAAGCCTCCCATAGGGGCACACAAGTTATAGGAAGTCGAAAAGTATTTTTAGATTTTTCAGAAGCTCCTTCTCCCCCGGTGACTTAGGCTGAAACTTTGCACACTTATAGTATCGACCACGGGACAGAACCTAATTGAGCTATTTTGACGACAATTTTCGAAGCTAAGCGACATATATTGTTTAACAAAATAAAGCCCGGAAAAGTTGCAACAAAATGCTGCTACTTTCTGAGAATGTTAGTTTTCTTTTTGTCTTTGACACGTCAAAAATTAGTCCCTAGCAGTCACCTACAAAATCGTATATATTTTTAATTTGTGCGAAAAGTGTTTTCGATACGAAAACAATGTTGTTGTTTCTAATCCCCGTGGTGAAGGAAAGTCTTCCACCACGTCCACTAGACCCCTGGTCCCATGGCGAAGGGTAACATGCAGAGTCACTTTTATTGAGGCTCCCCAAGGGCGGAAGACTGACTAAACCTTGACATCACAACATCCATGCCCGCTGGCGGGATTCGAACCCACAACCCGGCAATCGAGTGATCAGACGGCAACGCATGCCCATGACCGCTCGACCACAACATCGGCACGAAAACAACACATCCTGTAAAGAGTCTTGCTGTCCCAACCGGGAATCCAACCCTGAATTTCCGAACTGGCGAGCTGATGTTTTACCGTTGGGGTGGGTCATGGGACGAAATTGCAAGCTCTTATTGTCGAAGTAGATTTTCCAATTCCTTCGGCAAGGAAAGTGACAGAAGTTTGAGCAGAACCTACTATAATCAAACACTGCAACACATCATATTTTTGACACAGGAAAACGCTCATGTAAAGGCCCGATCACCGATTCAAGAGTATTTATTCTATTAGACATGAACTTCTTTCTTTCGGCATAAATGCGGAAAGATCAATAGAAACTAATGGGGATATATATTTCCCGGTAAGTAATGGCAATCATTTGGAAGGAACGATCGGCAGATCATTTTCTCTGAGATATGTTCTTGTCAGGAACGCAGCGGGCAGAATGCGCGGCCGCTGATCACTTTTATGACTCCTGTGATCTATGGAGGCTTATTGCAGAGATGGCTGAAATTACACTAGTAATTAAAATAAAGAGAAACTCTTTAAATATATGTTATTATTAATGGGTGATTCCTGTATGTCTTAATGGATCGATGAATGGTATTACTCGCCTTGTACCGGAGATTTTTCAATTCAGAAAATCATAAAATAACGCAAAGCATATTTTTTTGCTTTCTCGTATATAGCATGGTTTCCATGAAAATTTTCGATTTCGAGATTTTGGTGCCAATATATGTTTTAAGACCTTCTAAATGCATTTTGGCCATTTTTGGAGTGATGTCCGTCTGTCTGTCTGTTTGTCTGATATCTGTGGTCGATTTCTTGTGTACGCGATAGCAATCATAAATACTAATGGATTTTCACAAACTTTTATATTGGGATTTGTAATCTTAAAATCTAGAACTGGAAATAATTTTTTTTTTAAATTTGATCAAAAACTTCGAAGTTTATTCAAAATTATATATTTTTTGACAAAATTTGACATAATCATGCATAAAAGGGTCTATTTATGACTCGATCAAAAAAATAAATAGTTTCAATCGTTGTTGTAAAAAATCTAATGTGGGCAGCACATGACTTTCCTTATATAATGCAATGAATTTACTACTTTTACTGTAAAAAAAAATCTGATGTGGGCAACATATGACTTTCCTTATATAATGCAGTGAATTTACTACTTTTACAATAAAAAAATAGGTTTTTCTTATAGTAAATATTTATATTCTTCTTAAGATATTGAATTTTCGTCAATTAGTCGTCATTTTCATAGATTTAGTGTTATTTTTATCCATTTGGCGATATTTTCGTTAATTTGGCAACATTAAAAAAGTCGCCAAGTTGGCGACATTCCTCCAAAATCTCGCCAAAATCTCGCCAAGCGTTATGGATGGAGAAATAACTTATTCTTATAGTAGATAAATAACTATTGGCGTCCAAATACAAAAGTATTACTCGAAGTATCTTCTCTCATGAATGGAACGAGCTAGATCCACGAAAATGATGTCATCCAATTTATTGCATGATATTACATATGAAAAGTGAACATTTTTCTCAATAGGTAATATATTTTTTTAATTTATGGGATTTTTTGATAAATTTGTTTTAAAAATGTGCTATAACTCGAGAACGGTTTATACTAGCGTTCTAAAGTTCATATTAATCGTTTTCTAAGGAAAAATTACATACGAAATGTCTATTTGCGTAACTTTATTAAAGGTTTTGATTTTTTGATGATTTTTTTCAAAATTTCACTCGAAAATTTAGGGGGTTCAGAACACTCGATTACGTTTACAAACAATAGGCGTCTAGTATTCACGGATTTTGATTTTTGTACCAAATTTCATTCGAATCGCTCTATTTGTTCGTGAGATATCGTCTTCACAGACTCACTGACATACACATACTTTCACACACACACACACACACACACACAGACATCACTTAAAAAATGTTTGATTCGTGCTCAGGGATGCTCGAAACGTGCTATCTCGTCGAAAACTCGAATTCGAATTTTCGACCCCGTCACAATACTTTCCTTATACATTATTGTATGTAAGGAAAGTAAAAATGACGGCGATATAAATATTTTGTTCGTGACGTCATTAGCCCTCTCAGGGGGCCGCCCACGATAGATACTTTGTTAAGCATGGCATCCATCGAAATATTTTTCCAAGCTCTTTAAAGTGAAGTACGAGTATAACAATGAATTCTGATATGAGAATGTCGAGTTGAGCCACAACACAGTTGATTTTTCTGTTTGCGGATGCTTTCATTCTGAAAAGTGTAGTTGAATGGACTTCTGCTCTAAAATTTCTGAGACAAGTTCTATTATGTGAAACTATATATTTATTAAACAGTTCTTTGTACACAGTACGGAAAGGGCATTTCATGTATTTTCAAACTGCCGCGAGGGATTTTGAATGTGTTCGTCAAGTAGCTTGTAGTTTAAAGCATAATGTGCAAGACGTTAGCTGGTCGAAAACCCAGACCACACGACCAACCGTAAGGCTTATGGTAGCAGTTTGTGTAGCCGGAGACGGTAGCTGGTGTAATAACGCTACTTAGTGACTGCGCTACTTCCCCAAAGTTATGAATTATTGATTTCGTTTTCCCCCCTAGAATATTAGCTTAAAGCAGATTTGTTTTACCAATTTAAATAACAAGAATGTACATTAAGCAAAAGTTATGCATTTCAAGGCAAGGGAATAAAATTTTTCGTGCATAACATTAAGAGCCCATTTAAATAAAGGTACAGTCGACAAAAAATGTCCCAACACCGTTTCATATTCCAGCTCTACGGGTCGTACTGTACCTTTGTTTAAACCAGAAATGCCATTGGACTACTCGTAATAATGTCTACTATCGTACAACTGTGAGTCTGATTTGCATGAGGGTTCTTCCTCATATTTAGTTGCTCATTATTTTAGAAAATTCAAATGGCAACACCTATTTTTAACACTTTCCAACATAGTTGTAAAGTGTTTATGACTTCGTTCATTCTGTCTGTCTGGGCCATCCAAGAGATATTGAGTCAAAATATTGCATTGCACTGCAATCTATGTGGTGCCGCCTGATTTTAAGAACGATTGCTTACTGTATTACGAACAAATGGCAAAATTTCATAACTGTATGTTTTGCCGTTTGTTCGTAATCGTGTGATAAAATGCCGTGTTACGCTTTCAGTATAGAGTTTTAACATCAAAGAAATGTATAATTGCTGTGAAATATCACAATTAAATTGTAATGTTCATGACAACAAGAGTTTCAAATCTTCGCCAGTAAAGAAGAATATTTTGCATGAAAAGCGAATCAGAAATTGAATAACTCATTAACTAAATCGAAATAAAAAAAAAAGCTATGTCCTGCAAAAATTCAATTATGTAGGTACATGTCACCAAAAATTTGAGTCTGTCTAGGCTACATGTCATTTGCTAGTTTGTCCAGGATGCAAATTCGTCGTTCAAAAACTCTTCCTCTTACTTTGACATTAAATATTTCCTAAACTAAAATTTAAATCGATAAACGGTTTATATCAGTGTGTTCTCCTCATATTTCTCTATAACTGTACCAAATTTCATATTTTTGTATGTTATAAATTTTGCTCTACGTGGCAGAGAAAATTGAGAAACGCGAAATTCGCCAAACAGCGGCGGCGGCGACAGTAGCTATTTCAATACTTTCCAAAATAGTTGAAAAGTGTTTTTCGTTCATTTTGTCTGTTTGTTTGTCCTTTCCCACGATAACTGCCGTAAAAATGACTTTATCAAAATAAAATTTTAGTATGTTGTTGAGATGGTTTGTGGGACATATGGGATGATTGTAAATGAATAATATCACTCAATTAGTTTTGGAATGAACCCGGGTTGAAAAAATTGAAATACATTGAACACTAGAGGACACAATTTTTCAAATATTTTTTAAAGGAAAATTCACAAATTGCTTCGAAAATTTTAGGAAATATTCAAATTATCCCATAAAATATATGAAAAAATATATCAGCAAAATATGTTAGGTAGTTTTTAAAAAAAAAATTAAAATAATAATTACATCCATATTATATGAAGAGATCATGTGATCCACTTCTAAATAAAATATGTCATCCATCTTGTGACAAAATCGTGATTTTTAAAATTCTTTGTAATTTATATTTATTGTTGTAATCGTCCTAAAACCGCTTTATTTTTGCCTAATTTCTCTGTATCTATATTCTGAAACAACTCAATTACAATATTTTTGATTTTAAATGATCATTAAACTTTGATTATTTCTACAACGAAGCCTAATTTTAATGGAAGCAGAATGTAAACAAGGGATTGTAAGATGAATTGTATAAGAATTGTTGATTTTTTTCACCCCAAATTATTTAGCTCTGGAATCTGGAATAAAAGTGATATGAATGAAACATTAATTGCTCTTACATAGAGAGCCAGACGATTTTTAATTCGATGACGTCATTTGAATAAAGTTCATTTTTTCCCATAAGTTTTAAGTTTTCAAATACAATAAATTATTGTAGTATTGTGATAATTAAAAGTATATCATCTCTGAATGTATCGCATTTTAGAGCTGTTTAAATAAAATTGCATTTCAGTTGGAAAGTGTTTCATAATCAATGCTTTACGTATGATTGATCCTTCTTGTTTTAATATAGAGAGACATAACCGTCACGATGTGCAGTCATGTAATTCACGATAGTTTACAACTAAGGTAGAAATTAAACTTATGTATGTAGGTGTATTTTTACTTGTATATACATTTATTTTAAAAATTTTCTGGAAGTTATTTGGAAGGCAAATAAATTTTATTTTTATTTAACTTTTGAATAAATTTTATTTTATTTCTATTCAATTAATTTTATTTATATATATTAAAATAATTCTTTATTTATTCTGTGTCTAGATGACAATAGCTAATATATGACTTTGGATATTAAGTTTTTTATTATTTTAAACAATTATTTTAAACACTATTTAAAACAATTTCTCAATCTGGAGTATGTAGAACGTTTTCAGCAAAGATAAAAGTGAACAAACATGTTTTTTAAGTTTATTCGTAAATCATAAATGCGAAAACCACAACTACTCTAATCGGTTTGTCGTCTGTACGTCTGTCTCTACTCTTGTTACACAGTAAAAACTAGAAGACTCAATATCTTTTTATAAAATTTATAAAACGTCTAGAGACAATTTTGTGGAATCATAATAAAATTTATAAAGAAAAGTTGAAATTAAAAAAAAAATTAGAAGCAATATTATATTTTCCTATATTGATCTTTAATTCTGTATTTATTAGTGGAATGCGGTAATTTCTTACGGAAGAAAAATACAGGCTGAAAGAGAAAAACCTTCACGGCAATCTGGCGCTCTATCGTGATATTAAGGATAGCCACAGGTTCAAATTTTTATTCCAGCGAGGCTCCAGACACGAAAACACGGTCAACGAATTTATTCACCTACTAGGGTTCGAAGATTTCCTTCCAAGCAAAGTCTCCAGACCGCTGACCTAGAATAGTCCAGTACTCGCAGTTGTGAGAGGTAACACAGGACACATACCAACTGAGAACCTAAAGCAAGTCATCATTTTACCACTTGCAACCACCATAGTACACTTAGTTAGAGAAGGTGTGTTCACGGCTATAGAGTCGAGGCTTATCTGCCCTGAAAGGGTGACCTTCGTAGATATACTAGTAAGGTTCTACCCTTCGAGGCGCAATTTAAGTAGAGCAAGTCTGGGCAACCCTAACGAGTTCTCTTAATAGTGGTCATGTGGGTCGAGGAACTCTTCCCATCTACAACGTTCCATTTCGTCTGCAATTTAATTGGAAACGGCGAATGTCAAAGCCGCCTTGAAAGAAAATATTATATTATCAATTATTTATTTATTATTAACAATTATTATTTTAGCTTTGGGGGGGATAAAGAAAAGTAGGATATATTGATAAGATTTGTGATGAAACTTTTCTATCGATGTATTTATCCCAAAATATTCATTAAAACATTTTAAACTGCGTTTTACTACATTTTGGTGACCGGTATCTGATAATAGCTATTTATTTCTACCAGTAAGGTATGCAGATTCCCGACAGCAGCCAATTTTTGGTCCAAGGATGTTTTTTAAGTTGGATGGGCTTAAACAGTAGGTTCCTTTTTCGATGACCTCCTACTTCCGCTAAGTGACGGGAAGTAAATGGGGACTTATGATTCGCACGGATGGTCGAGGGTCAAAGCGCTTCTAGTAGTCACTACCGCTCAAATTTGTGACGAGTTGAGTGACCTCCTGTAGAGTACGGGCATACGGGGAAGGAACATTAAGGTAGGAAAGGAAGTCAAGGACTAAAAGTGATTGACAAGCAGAATATCAAGTAGAAATCAATCAATCTGGGACAGTTATTTGACACTTTTTCGTCAAAACCATGCACAGAGACAGGATTAAGAGTGACATGTTACCTCAGATTTTTAGTATTGTGAAAGATAGGAAGATTCCAATCTAATCTACTAGGATAAATACGGCTTCCTCCGGAAAGGGTGAGGGAAAAGAACATCTTGAAATGAATCAAATAATTTAGGTGTATATGAAACTGCTACCCCCTACCGTTTTCGAAAAAAATGAACTGTAAACCTGCTTTTGAAGGGTATAGGAGAGTCATCGAGTAGTATTACTTAAAAGAGGGTGGTAGCTAACAGATCTGCTTAAAAATTTTGAACAATTAGGCTTGAAGTCTACTTATGTGTGTATATGGATATCATCAACTAGTATTTCTTGATAGTGGCCAGAAACCAGCCTTCTTTTTAACTTTCGGGGAAATACTACAGAAATCCACTTATTTGATAATATAATATGTAAACTGTAACACTTTGTGTAAAGTTGCGATATATGCTACGCCTTATTTTTTAACATTGGATTATCAAAATGCAAAATGTGTGTTGTTTAAACTGAATATACTAATTAATGATTTTATCTTGATTTTTGTATTCATATTTATTCATTTCTAGCTTATTTTAGATTATTTATTATTTTTTTGAGAGTCGTTTAATCGAATTTTTATATTTTATCGTTGTACTGATATTTCAATAGTTTTGATGCTTCAATGATATTGATGCGGTGGCTTGATCTATTTAAGTAATGAACAATGCATGTTTGTATTGATTTTCTAAATATAATGTAAAAGTTAGTTTTCGCTTTGCAATACTTGCATAAATAATTATTGCCTAAAATCCTGTCGAAATATTATAATTTAGAGGGAAAAAAGGCTGTAAATATATTCAGAAATTCAAGTTGCACCGAATTTCATAAAATTTTGTGGGTAGCTATGGAATAGTCCCGCTTAAAATTTACTCCATATTTCGAATTTCTAGGGCCAGGGTTGTCGATATATTTATAAAAAACGAATAATCTCCCATGGAGATATATGTATGTAGACGATATTTTTTCAGCAAATTTATTTGAAGAAAAATATTTCATGTTGTTCAGCAACGAAATGAAATTCAACAGCAGACGAATTTTATTAAATATTTCCTAATTTAAATGATAATGCTATGTATATAAAAATAAATTTTATTAAAATTGCATTTTTGACTGGATTATATTACTTATGACCTTCGGGTTGGAAGATTACAGGAATTATTGATAGTTTCAATTTCTTACGTCTTCTGTTTTATTTTACCAAATATTTTTCAAACCCATATATTGTATTTAGGCAATTGTTGAAGCAAAATGAAAGTATTACGGGTACGACTTCTTATACCATTTTAGAGTTTTCATTTTGACATATATTGATCTAATTTCAAATTTTTTGTAAATTTGTTTACAAACGGGACTAGGATGATTTATTCTTCAGATTTGCTCGTGAAGACAATTTTGTATAACGAGAATGGAGATCCTTATGCTTCTTTTCAGTATTTAATATATGATCATTATAATCATTATGATTATATGCAGCATTTAATATACTACTATTAATACAGTAATATATTTTAATAGAGTACTATAGAAATTTGCACATATTGTGCATTTTAAGTTTCCTTATATTATATATTCTATATGAAAAACGGGTATACTGCTAGCAATATATAAATTACTAGAGGGCTCTGGCTCCTGCTCGCTCTGCTCGCGCAACCCCCTTCGGGAGACTTCGCCTCCTACTCGCTGCTCTCTCAGAGCTCGCTTCATATCTACCTTTCCTATAAATTATACTTTCAAAAATCTCTTTTCTATCCCTGCTAATTTCCCGCAGGAGGGAAAAGCAGGGATTTTTCTCAGCCTAGGGAATCCAAAAACTGAATTCCTTGATCATGAGCTCGCTTTGCGAGCTATTTCATGGCAAACTACAGTTTAAATCGATAAACGGTTTGTTTCATCGTGTTACCATATTATTTCTCTAAAAATGGTAAATGTATTAAATTTCATATTTTGTTTGCTATAGTTTTTACCGTACGAGACAGAGAAATCGCTAGACGTGGCAATACGAAAAAAAAGTTCACTTCAGAAGTGCATAAAAAGAAAAATATCCCCAAAACTATATCGAAATTAAAAAAAGGGCTGCAAAAATTCACCCATGTAGGTACCTGCCTGCCAAAATTCGTGATCTTGTTATTGTTAGTCTATCCAGGATGCGAATTCGCAGTTCAAATATTTTGTCTTCGACTTTGACATTAAATATTTCTTAAACTACAATATATATCAACAAGAAAGATCAATCATGCTTAAAGCATTGATTATGAAACACTTTCCAACTTCAATGCAATTTTATTTAAATATCTCTAAAATGCAATACATTCCTCGGTAATATTTTAAAACTTATCACAATACTATATTAATTTATTATATTTGAAAACTTAAACCTTCATCGAAAATACTGAACTTCATTCAAATAACGGCATTGAAATATAAATTGCCTGGTTTAAACATCTCTAAAATGCAATACATTCCTCGGTAATACTTTAAAAATTATCATAATACTACGATAATTTATTATATTTGAAAACATCGTTGAAAACAACTGAAATTCATTCAAATGACATCATAGAAAAAGTAACACGTTTGGCTCTCTCTATAAAAGCAGTATTTTATTCATAACATTTTCCCATTCATTTCATCCATCACAATGATATAATAATTTATTTTACTTAAAAATTAAGACCATGGAGCTACAGGTAATTAAACTCTATACTTAAAACTTCATCGAAAAAAATCGTCCTTCTCTCTGTAAAATCAATGAATATTTCATTCATATCAGCTATGCAAACTCCATGAGCTAAATAATTTTGCGTTAAAGAAATAGAGCAATTCTTATACAACACATTCTACATACTTTGCTGTTTACATTTTACATAAGTGAAAAATAGGTTTCGTTGTAGAAATAATCAAATTTGGATGATGATTTAAACTCAAATATATTGTAATTGCGTTGTTTCAGTATGTAGATGCATAGAATTTAAGCAAAAATAAAGCGGTTTTAGGACGGATACAACACTCAATATAAATTAAAAAGAACTTTAAAAATCACGATTTTGAGACAAGATGGATGCCATATTTCATTTTGAAGTGGGTCACGTGATATGAGTCTGCAGGGAAAGACATGTGCTGCCCACATCAGAATTTTTAACAATATTACAACAATGATTCATAGAAGTACGCCACCTTTGCCAATAAGTCCAGCTATCAAATGAGAATAAGATTTAAGTTTACCGTGCAAATTCAATGTCATTTAAAATACTTATGGCTGTTATTTTGTGCAGATAAACTGAAATTTTTATTGAAGAAATAAAAAGAACGTGAATATGAGTCTGCAGGGAAAGACATATGCTGCCCACATCAGAATTTTTAACAATATTACAACAATGATTTATAGAAGTGAACGGGGATTATTTGCAGGCTATTTCGAAAAAAATGTATGATCTGTATTTAAAGATCCACCAAATTTTTGTAAAATAAAATGTTCAACAAATTTAATCTGTGTACCAAATTTTAACTCTCTAGGACTTAGGAAAGTGCATTTAAAATGCCATCAAATAAGTATATCACGAAGAGTTATATAAAATTAAAAAAAATTGAAAAATTGTTATCTACCAAATTTATTTTAAAATGTGCAGCCTCTCTCATATACAAAATGATCAAACTCTTGGAAAGATATTTATTATATAATATATCTCTTTTTTCTTTCTGGAGGATATCCCAAAAGTCAGAATTTAATTGAATTTGTTTTTTTCCCTGTATTAAATAATTTTTAATTAAAAAACTACTTAATATATTTTACTGAATTTTTTTTTATATATTTTATTGGATAATCTGAATATTTCCTAAAAATTTCGAAGCAATTTGTGAATTTTAAATTTGTTTAAAAAGTGTTTGAAAAATTAGGTCCCATAGGGTTCAATGTATTTCATTTTTTCAACCCGGGTTCAATAAAAAACTAATTGGGTGATATTATTTATTTATATTCCCATAGGTCCCACAGACCGTCTGAAAAACATACTAAAATTTCATTTTGATAAAGTCATTTTTACGGAAGTTATCGTGCTAACGGACAGACAGACAGACAGAATGAACAAAGTCATAAACACTTTTCAACTACGTTGTAAAGTGTTAAACAAGAAAGTTCAATCATACCTAAAGCATTGATTATGAAACACTTTCCAACTTCAGTGCAATGTCATTTAAACATCTCTGAAATGCGATACATTCCTCGGTAATATTTTTAAAATTATCACAGTACTACATTAATTTATTATATTTGAAAACTTCATCGAAAATAACTGAAATTTATTCAAATGACGTCATCGAAGTATAACACGCTTGGCTCTCTCTATAAAAGCAGCATTACATTCATTAACATTTTTCCATTCATTTCATTCATCACATACTATAATAATTTATTTTTTTTCAAAACTTAAGACCATGGATGTACGAGTAATTAAACTTTATGCTTAAAACTTCATCCAAAAAATCGCCCTCCCCTCTATGAAATCAATGAATGTTTCTATACAGACTCCATGAGCTAAATAATTTTGCGTTAAAAAAATGCAGAAATTCTTATACAACTCATTCTACATATTTTGCTGTTTGCATTTTCTATAAGTGGAAACTAGGTTTCGTTGTAAAAATAATCAAATTTGGATGATCATTTATAAACTCAAATATATTGTAATTGCGTTGTTTCAGCATGTAGATGCACAGAATTCAAGCAAAAATAAAGCTGTTTAAGGTTGGATACAACACTAAATATGAATTAAAAAATAACTTTAACAAGAAACTCATTCTTTTGGCCTACCCTAAAACAAGATGTGGCCAAATTTTGTGAAAGCTGCAAGATTTGTCAGATGAGACGAGTTGTTACATACAGGGACAGAATTCCCATACAACCGATAGCGAGACCAAAAACGCCTTTCGAAGTTTGGAGTTTAGATTGCATTGGCCCGTTAGAACCTCCTTCTGGGCGAGGACATAAGTATATTATATGTGCGATAGATCTGTGTACAAGATGGGCTGAAGCCATTCCGGTTAAAGATATCGGTGCAAAAACAACATGCAATGCATTGATGAACATTTTTACTCAAACCGGGTTTCCAAAATTGATCTGCACTGATCAAGGAACAAATTTTACAGCAAAATTAACTGAAGCATTTTTAGGTATATTAGGGATATCTCCCAGATTTTCTACACCTGGACATCCAGAAAGCATGGGTGCTGTGGAGAGATGGAATAGAAATTTGAAAAATATGATGAACAAAAATATTCAGGAATATGGGCGGAATTGGGATATACACCTTCCCTACCTTCTGTTTGCATATAGAGAAGTTCCCCATAGTACAACAGGTGTATCACCGTTTCAGCTAGTATATGGACGCCTACCCCCAGGACCACTTGCTCTACTAAAAGATGTATGGATCGGTGAAAGGAAAATTCCCACCAAGGCATCCCGAAATGTGGAGGAATATCTACATGATCTAATAGAGAAATTGAAAAAAGGACATGAGATCGCAACTGAGAAATCCGAAGTAACTCAGGAAAATTACGCTTCTAGATACAATTTGAGATCAAAAGAAAAACATTTTAAGATCGGGGATAAGGTTTTAATTTTATTGCCCTCATCCAGCCATAAGTTACAAAACACTTGGATGGGTCCAGTGACGGTTATTCAGCTTACAAGGCCAAATTCGGCTGTTGTCGAATACGATGACGGAACTCGAAGAGAATTACATGTTGTTGTTGATTGTTGAAACCCAGACCGTCCGACCTACCAGAAAGGTGTAAGGTAACTGTTTGGACGGTCGGGAAGTGCCACCCAATTTAGACCGGAACCCAGTGGGGGAGGCATCCACAGGGACCGTACCCTCCTTCCCCTACCACCAACCTCTCGGAAGGACTTTCGGACCCACATGTTTAACGTGATCGTACTCCGCATGAACACGGCGGCAGTTTGGCAGTGGCTGGAATCGAACCCGGGCCTACCGAGAGCAACTCCAGCGCGCTAACCAATGGGCTACCGCGCCCCAGAGACTTCCATGTAAACAAATTGAGACCCTACATCAATCGTATCGAACAAATCGGACTTATTTTCGACGAAGACAAAGAATTTGGAGAACTGCATTGTGTGCCTACAAACCGAGTTAACATTACGCGAAAGGAAGTAAGAAAGTATATTGAGAGGAAAACAGCGACCTTGGAAACAGAACAACGCCTACAACTAAGTTCCTTACTATGCAATTATCATGACGTTTTTAGCACTATCCCTGGACGGGCGAAGATGGAAGGGCATTCCATCAAGGTTACCTCAGAGTGTAGCCCTAAAAAGTTACATCCATATCGTATTCCTATGTCATTGCAGAAAGAAGTGGATCGTCAAATACAAGAATTACTGAATCTAAAATTGATTGAACCAAGCGACAGCGATTGGGCGCATCCCCTTGTATGTGTAGCAAAAAAGGATGGTAGCGTCAGACTTTGCGTCGATTTTAGATTGCTGAACAGTTTTACAGTGCCCAATGCTTATCCAATGAAAGTTGCTGATGAACTCAAAATGCTCATAGGAGACTCTCAATATATCACAGTTCTAGATATGACCAAGGGGTACTGGCAAATCCCTATGAAAGAGGATGACAAACCCTACACAGCATTTGTGACCCATGCCGGACATTTTCAGTGGAGAGTGTTGCCTTTCGGTCTGAAGAATGCAGGAAGCACATTTCAGAAATCAATGGACCACGTGTTGGCATCTCACCAGGAGTATTGTCGGTCTTACATTGATGATGTTGCTATATTTTCAAAAACGTGGCTCGATCATTTGTCCCACATAAATGCTGTATTCAAAACATTGCGTGAAGTTGGACTAACTGTAAATCTCAACAAATGTGATTTCGGAAAAAATGAAGTGAAATTTTTGGGCCATATTATAGGATCGGGACGACATTCTCCTGACCCAGATAAGGTTGAAACGATGAAAAAATTAGCACGGCCTATTGATAAGAGGGAATTAAGGGGTATTTTAGGACTAGCTAACTATTACCGAGATTATATCCCAAATTTCGCTTCAGTAGTGATACCTTTAATTGATCTAACCAAGAAAAGAATTTATAATGTTTTACTGTATTGTGTTTTGATATATATATGTGACTATTGTTTAAGTTATAACATTTCTTATTGTAACCCGGTAGGAAATATTATTGTTAAACTATTAGATTTTTTTATCTTGAAAATATTAGGTGTTTTGAAATATACTGTAATATTGTGTTGTTAAATCAGATGTAAAATGGTGTTGTTAAACAGATGTAAAATTTAATGCATCAGTATGCGCTTTTTAAGTTGTTAGGACTGTATTTTCAATGTGTATATGCCCATAGAACTCTATTTTCAACAACATTGTCTTTAAAGAGACGAATGTGCTTTTTTTTTAAGGGGGGAGTAGTAAGACTCCAACAAGTTATTTTTTTTTCCACATCGCCAAATCAGCGATGAAGACTCTGCCGGCAAGCATTTTAAGGGTTGCCAGAGCAACAGAGCGAGAGCCGAGAAGAGCGAGAAGATAGATATAGTTGGGAAGGCGGAAAGCAAGGCGCATCCTGCGTCGTGAACATTTTAAAGAGTTAACCAGTGATAAATGTTTAAGTGTTGTTATGTTATGTGCTTTCGTCTAAATAAATGTGGTTTGTGTTAAATGCGGATGTTTAATTACAGTTGGCTTTTTGTCGAGTGTTCTATTCAAATATAATGCAATGGAAGTTGCGAGGTTAGTGTTCTAAAAAGAAATGGCGCACTAAAGAAGAACCTCGAAAGTTTACTAAGATCAATCATGCATAAGCATTGATTATGAAACACTTTCCAACTGAAATGTAATTTCATTTAAAAATTTCTAAAATGTGATTCATTCAGTGGTAATATCTTTTACATTATCACAGTACTACAGTAATTTATTATACTTAAATATTTAAAACTGTATCGAAATATAAATCATCTGATTCTTTATGCAAAATCAATGAATATTTCATTCATATAACTTGTATTCCAGACTCCAGAGCTAAATAATTTTGTGTGAAAAAAATTCAGCAATTCTTATGTAATTCATCTTACAATCGCTTGAGATATTTGCATTCTGCATAAGTTAAAATTAGGCTTCCTTGAAGAAATAATAAAAGTTTAGGGATCATTTAAAATCACAACTATTGTAATTGCATAGGCACGGAATTTAGATACACAGATAATATATATGTGTATGTGTATGTACTCAAAGTATTGGAATCGTGCCGAAGATCGGAACTCGAATTTTCAAAGGATCTACACGTTTTGGGACTTCTAGAACACGAAAAAACTAGTTTTAGGAAGACGTCTGTGTGTGTAAGGGTGTATCTGTGTATGTTTCTGTGTGTCTGTGTGGATATTACATCCACTCTAATTGAAAAACTAATGGACCGAATTTCATACAATTTGGTAGGTATGTTTTTTGTGGGAAATCCTGATGTTCATTAGATTATAGTACGATTCGTAATAAAAGAATCTGCCTTCTTTGCGAAATGGCCGCAGAAATTGCCTTTATCCACTCTAGCTAAAAACTAATGAACCAAATTTAACAAAATTTGGTGTATAAAATTTCAATAACCTACAAGTGATTTATATACCAAATTTAACAAAATTTTGTATATAAATCATTTGTAGGTTATTCTACTACGATTCGGGAAAAAGGAACGGGCTATTTTTGCGAAATGGCCAGCAAAAATCGTTATATATAAAAATAAAAGACTACGTGTGCTCAATTATATCAATTAAATTCCTATTTTATATGTGATTTTTGACAACAAAAATAATAAGACTAACCCCATTACTCTAGGACTAGCCGTTCTTGAGATATTCTAGTTTTTTCGCGTTTTCGCTACGCCACCTTTGACAATAAGTCCAGCTATCAAATGAGAACCAAATTGAAGTTTAACGTGTAAATTCAATGTCATTTAAAATACTTATGTTGTGCAGATAAACTCAAATTATCATTGAATAAATAAAGAGAACGAATATGAGTCTGCAGAGAAAGACATGTGCTGTCCACATCAGAATTTTTAACAATATTACAACAATGATTTATAGAAGTGAACGGGGATTATTTTCAGGCCATTTCGAAAAAAATGTATGATCTATATTTAAAGATCCATCAAATTTTTGTCGAATAAAATGTTCAACAAATTTAAGCTGTGTACCAAATTTTAACTCTCTAGGACGTAGGAAAGTGCATTTAAAATGCCATCAATTAAATTTATCATAAAGAGTTATATAAAATTTTAAAAAAATGAAAAATTGTTATCTACCAAATTATTTTAAAATATGAAGCCACTCCCATATGCAAAACGTTTAAACAAATGGAGAGATATTTATTATATAATATCTCTCTCTTTTCTTTCTGGAAGATATCCCAAAGTCAGAATTTAATTGAATTTGTTTTTTTCCCTATATTAAATAATTTTTTTAATTAAAAAACTACTTAACATATTTTACTGAATTTTTTTTTATATATTCTATGGGATAATGTGAATATTTCCTAAAAATTTCGAAGCAATTCGTGAATTTTAAATTTACTTAAAAAATGTTTGAAAAATTAGGTCCCATAGGGTTCAATGTATTTCATTTTTTCAACCCGGGTTCAATAAAAAACTAATTGGATGATATTGTTTATTTATATTCCCATAGGTCCTACAGACCGTCTGAACAACATACTAAAATTTCATTTTGATAAACTCATTTTTACGGCAGTTATCGTGCTAACGGACAGACAGACAGACAGACAGACAGACAGACAGACAGAATGAACAAAGTCATAAACACTTTTCAACTTTGTTGTAAAGTGTTAAAAACGGTTTATTTCAGCGTAGTTTCCGAAGCTTCTTCTACACGGGTACCGAATTTAATTTCATAATTTTATATGCAATAGTTTTTGCGGTACGAAGCAAAGAATCTCTAGAAACGAGAAATTTGTCAAAAGGCGGCAGCGGCAGCTATTTTTTTTAATATAGAGAGGTACATATCATTTCCCATCCCTTTCCTTTATACCTTCCCTACATACATGTAGAGAAAGTATTGTGACGGAGTTAAAAACTGAAATTAGAGTTTTAGCCGGAAGAGCGCGTTTAAAGTATCCCTGATCTGGAACCGAACGATTTTGAGGTGATCTATCTCTCCCCCCTCTTTCACTCTGTGTGTGTTTGTGTGTGTGTTTGTGTGTGTGTGTTTGTGTGTGTGTGTGTTTGTGTGTGTGTGTTTTTGTGTGTGTGTGTGTGTGTTTGTGTGTGTTTGTGTGATATCTCTCGAACAATTGGAGCTAGTCGAAACAGAATGGTATGATTATAACACTAAATAAATACTTGAACCCCAATGAATTTAAATGCGATTAAATGTTCCGAAGACTCCCAAATTTTCAAATGAATTTTTGAAAAAATGAAAAAAAAAACCAGGATCTTAAATAATGTTAAATAAATAATAATTTCTTACGTAATTTATCATTAGACAATAAATGGTACCGACTTTAGAAGGATAACATAAATGGTTTTCTAGATATAACATATGTCCGGTTAAATTTATCATAAATGTTACATAAAATAATTGCCAAGTATCCACTGCCAAATTGACGAAAATATCGAGAAATTGGCAAAAATGAGACTTTATTAGCAAATGTGATGAAGATTCAATATCTTACAAAATGCAGTTCCATTTCCTTAACATTTCATGTTTCTTTTGGGTGAATTAATATTCTTAATTCGAAATATAGTTCGTTTCACTGTTTGTGGGGCAAATGCGTTTAATCGGGGGCGGAGGGTGGGGCTATAGTGGCGTAAATTATTTGTTTCGTTAGAGCGTATATAGTAATGATTTGTCAATATTGACTTGTGAAATTATTGCACCATGGATCTTATACATCATTAGTTTGCTGTGAAAGAAGTGAAGATATTGTATTATTATTATTATTATTATTATTATAGTTGTTATTTTTTAAGATTGATATTTATTCAGAAATATTTTCAATTAAAAAAGCTTCCCTGGTGACTTTATTTGCTCTAAGACGTAATTGTTTATTTAATATTCTACAAGCCATCTTCAGAATCTCGCTGCATTAACATAAATCTGAATCAACAGCGATGTTAATGAAAACTCTTTTATATCCTATTCAAAGCACTTTATTTAATGGAATCTAAGCTGATCTAAAAAAAATTTTAAAGTATTTTTCAGTGAAGGATAACTTTAGCAATATTTAACGTAAGTGGATTTGAGATTCTAATTTTTTATCAAGTGTAGCGAGGTCCCCGGGCACAAATACTTTCTTCTCCATTATTTTTACTTTTACATATTACGTAATATAGTATATAGAGAAAGCATTGCTTATTGTTTTCATGAAAATTTTCGAATTCGAGACTTTGATGCTAATATATGTTTTAAGAACTTCTGAGCAAGGATTTTCACGAAACTTTATATCCTGTTTTGTTATCGGAAAATCTAGAACTAGATAGAATTTTGTAAAATTCGAACGAAAACTTTGAAGTTTATTCGAAATTTTATAATTTTTTTAACGTGTCAGCATGGGACGAAATTTGACATATTCACGCATAAAAGGTTGTGAGGTCTAAATAACCTTTAGATTATTATTTCCCTCAGTTTCCAATATAATTCATGCTTATTTAAACTAACGATCCTAACTGGTTCGGTTGTTAGACGAATCACCGGCCTAAGTAGCATTTTGTGCGTTCCTGCGGTAGAGTAGGATAAGTTTCGGAACGGGAGAGTTCAGTGGTTGCTTCTTGTCTTGCTTGAGTTCGTTCTTGTCTTGGGCTGATCTTGTCCTGACAGAGTGCTTGGAAAGAAAACCCAGTGAATACAACGATGATCAGGAAAGGTCTAGTATTCGGGGTTTGGCCGCAATACGGGGCGAGATAAAAGAATGCCAGTGGTAAGCATAAAATCTTTAGACTTATATCCATTTAAGAGGGATCACCAGGCCAGTTAATTGTAGTATCTTGTATATATTACAAATTATTCTGAACATGTATAATAATAATTGTTGTCTATGTCATTGGTTACTTTAAACAGCCAGTCGCTGTTAATTCTGTGAAGTGCACAATAAATATTAGTTTGACTCAACTCATTGCAGTCCTGTGTTATTGCCCTTTGACCTAAAGGTCTGAAGATCCGTAGAATAAAGTAATCGGAAAGAACTGAGGAAGGCAGTTACTTCTCATGGTATTATTTAGAGTTCAACGACCACGAGAATTCATAGTTTTATTCATTGTTGTGTAAAAAGCCGCGATACATGTTTTGTGTTCGTGACGTGATTAGCCCCTTCGGGGGGGGGGGGGGATGGTAAGTTACCCCCAGAGGTTATATCGTCAAGTATGGTATCAATTGAAAGATTTTTTCAAGCCCTTTAAAGTGAAAGGTTACATGTCGTAACTGTGATCATTTGGACCAAAGATACAGATTTTTCAAAATTTTTCTTGCAAAAATTGCAAAAATTGGATGAAAAGAAAATCAGAAGCTGCTTAAAATTTACTATAAGAATAACCCGTTTCTCCGTCCGTCTGTCTCTGTAACGTGTGGCGAAAGAAATTGGTTGTAAATATAAAATGGCAATAAGATAAATGAAACCTGATTAAATGTGAATTTTGTAGTTTTGCTAGATTTTGTAATTGTTTTTGTATTTTACATTTTGCTTGTTATGTTGAAAATATAGATTGTTTAAAGAGAAGTCAAAATTCGATATCCAGAGTCATTTTTAGTACATTCTGTGATTAAGTAGATCAGGGGATTTTGTTTAAAATGGATTCTTAACCACTGTATAGATACCCAGCCATGCATGATGTCATCCTTCTCATACGGGGACCTAACCCGACCCCTTGGAACTGCAGAAAAGCGCCAATGCCGATTTCGAAACTTTTAACTACCGATCTAGGAAGCTTTGG
Organism: Amaurobius ferox; assembly: GCA_951213105.1. Classification (NCBI taxonomy): domain Eukaryota; kingdom Metazoa; phylum Arthropoda; class Arachnida; order Araneae; family Amaurobiidae; genus Amaurobius; species Amaurobius ferox. Next base: position 58,093,538 of record OX578138.1, on the reverse strand, counting down.
TGTCCAGTTGTCGGTTTCTGGCCTTCAGTGGTTGTTTTATCCACTTAAGTTTAGGGAGCTATATCCTCCTCCATTGAGGATTAGCATGGGCAGAACCAGAGAGGGAGAAAGTGTCCCATGCGCCATTTATGCCGTTGACATGGGGCGTCGAATTTGTGGTAAACGGGGCCGCTCTTACTTTATACCGGATGAAAAAAATTGTAGCTTCGCCGCTGGGATAAGAATAATTACATTTTAATAATGTTTTTGAAATTTCGCTGTATTGATATCGCATTAAAAAGCTTAAATGTGATATTACAAATAAAACATAGAAGATTTAAACAGCAAATATTTACGTTTTTATAATAAGCAGATACTTACATTTTATAACAAAACTTTCCTTTTTATGAAGATTTAAACAGCAAATATTTACGTCTTTAGAACAAAACATTTTTATGAAGATTTAAATAGCAAATATTTACGTTTTTATAACAACACTTTCTTTTTTATGAAGATTTAAACAGCAAATATTTACGTTTTTAGAACAAAAGTTAAACAGCAGATATTTACGTTAACATTTAAATAGCAGATATTTATGTTAACATTCAAATAGTAGATATTTCGTTAACATTTAAACAGCAGATATCTATGTTAACATTCAAATAGCAGATATTTACGTTAACATTTAAACAGCAGATATTTATGTTAACATTATGTTAACATTTAACAGATATTTACGTTTTTATATCAAAACTTTTTTTTTATGAAAATTTAAACAGCAAATATTTACGTTTTTATAACAAAATTTAAATGTGATATTACAAATAAAACATAAAAGATTTAAACAGCAAATATTTATGTTTTTATAACGGCAAATATTTACGTTTTTATAAAAAGCATCAATTATAATGCATTGCTTAACACATGACAATTTTTCTTAACAAAAAAATGCATGCAAATGATTAGAAATCGTACTAAATCAAATATAAAATCAATAATAAAATATCGGATTTTGTGCAAAAATTTTTAGTTTTACTTCACTGTTATTGGAAGAACACCTCGGATATTTTTTGAAAGCTATTTATGATTAAAAACGTCGAACACCGCAACTAACTCATCGATATTTCAAAAGCAACTGGTATTTATGTATAACACTAAAAGAAAACTTTTTCAAAACGCAGCTGAAAACTAAGTTCCGTAGATAGACATGTTAATGTTCCATTAACTCTGGGTAAAAGGGGCAGAACATTACATACGAGAGGAACCAGACTATCAGATCGAAATTCCTCCTTTCTGCTGTAGACTTCAATTTTAAGACGCACCCTTAATGTTTTTTAAGGATTTTTTATTAACACTTTACAACAAAGTTGAAAAGTGTTTATGACTTTGTTCATTCTGTCTGTTTGTCTGTCTGTCCGTTAGCAAAATAACTGCCGTAAAAATGACTTAATCAAAATGAAATTTTAGTATGTTGTTCAGACGGTCTGTAGGACCTATGGGAATATAAATGAATAATATCACCCAATTAGTTTTGGATTGAACCCGGGTTGAAGAAATGAAATACATTGAGCCCTATGGGACCTAATTTTTCAAGCATTTTTTAAGCGGATTTAAAATTCACAAATTGCTTCGAAAATTTTAGGCAATATTCAAATTGTTCCATAAAATATATAAAAAAAATTCAACGGATTATATTCAGTAGTCTTTTAAATAAAAATTAAAATAATAATAACACCTCTTATATGAAGCGATCACGTGACCATGATATGAAACGATCACGTGACATACTTCAAAATGATATATGGCATCCATCTTGTCTCAAAATCATGATTTTTAAAGTTCTTTTTAATTCATATTGAGTGTTGTATCCGTCCTAAAACTACTTTTTTTTTGCCTAAATTCTTTGCATCTACATACTGAAACAAAGCAATGACAATATATTTGTGTTTAAATGCTCATCCCAAATTTGATTATTTCTACAACTAAGCCTATTTTTCACCTATGTAAAATGTAAACAGCAAAATATGTAGAATGAGTTGTATTAGAATTGCTGTAATTCTTTAACACAAAATCATTTAGTCCATGGAGTCTGCTTAGCTGATATGAATGAAATATTCATTGATTTTAGAAAGAGAAGGACGATATTTTTCGATGAAGTTTTACGCATATAGTTTAATTACTTGTAGCTCCATGGTCTTAATTTTTAAATAAAATAAATTATTATAGTATTGTGATGAATGACATGAATGGGGGAATTATTTATGAATGAAATGTTGCTTTTATAGAGGGAGCCAGGCGTGTTATTTTTTCTATGACGTCATTTGAATGGATTTCAGTTGTTTTCGATGAAGTTTTCAAATATAATAAATTATCGTAGTATTATGACAATTCTAAAATTATTACCGAGGAATGTATCACATTTTAGAGGTGTTTAAACCAGGCAATTTATACTTTAATGCCGTCATTTGAATGAAGTTAATTGTTTTTTTTATGAAGGTTTAAGGTTTCAAATATAATAAATTAATGTAGTATTGTGATAAGTTTTAAAATATTACCGAGGAATGTATTGCATTTTAGACATGTTTAAATAAAATTGCATTGAAGTTGGAAAGTGTTTCATAATCAATGCTTTAAGCATGATTGATCTTTCTTGTTTTTGATTAATTTTGGGCCTTTTTTCGTTATTTTATTTTAATCTGTATGAAAGTTTTCGGTGTATCCGAATATGTGAGGATCAATGGGGGTTGGCCTTGAAGAAGCATTAAAATTTTAAAAATTGATGGTTGTCGAAGACATTGAAATGATGTGTACCATTTTGCCCCGCGATATAAACTGTGCAATTGTGGTCAGATGTTTCTTCGTTTTTTTTGACGGGTATTCTTTGAATAGCTTTCTGGTCCAGCCATTATTTGTTTTCAAATTTTCTTCAATGATAATTTAAGACAAATTTTCATTTGTTAATATTTCATTAGTCAGTATTTGTTAATTATGTTATGTTTTCAAATGTGTATGACTATTCTCCGATTTATGATGAGTAAATTAGTCTACGTTTTGTGTTTTCAATGAATTTTTTGCATATAATTGGCGTTGGTTTAGACGATTATTGCTTTAAAAATTTATTTGAGGAATATGAGGTCATGTTATAAAATAAAGAAATTTCATGGAAATATAACGCAGCCAACTAAGTTGTGAGGATAAATTATCGTTTTCACCCAATTAAAACAAAAGAGAATTCAAAATAAACCACTCAGACCTCTTTCCATACAGCTAAGCAAATAACATTTTACGAGCATAGGATAACATAAATGAATAACGGTTTCAACTGGTTTCGTATGCAAAAAATAACCTCTTTCTTCAGGATATAGAAACAGAGAAAGCAGACTAACAAAGATATGTCTTTGTGTGGCGTCTCTTCCTTTATATCCTGAAGAAATACATTGTTTCTTCTAAATGCATACTTTCCCCTGATATAATTACTAGATTGTTTATTGTTGTGTTTTCAGCGAAAACATTTTAATGCGATAAATGTTAGATGAATTAATTTGGTAAATATGCAATATGATTTTTCGTGTTACGGTTTAGTAGTTTTAGCACTGGAATAAAACAAAATTACAAGAATTATAAACATATGCAGTTACTTTCAGAATTAATTTCATTTGGATGTAGAATATAAAAACTTGAAAATTTTTATTGTGTTTTATTAGTTGTTGCTGCAGGATATGTGATACAAGGGTCACACTGAAAATTTTGAGAGAGGCTAAGTGGTACAAGTTAAAGTTACTAACTCTTAGGAGTATTCAAAGTACTCCCCTCCAACATCAATGCACATAGACGAATTTTCCAAAGATTAAATGCTTCAAGCCATCCATTTCTTGGAATCGATGAAAAATACGCTTTTATTGCCTCATCAATCTCATCTTCGGAATGAAAACGATGTCCAAGTATTTTTTTTTTTATTAAAAAATAGCCAAAAGTCATACATAGCAAGATCAGGAGAATAGGGGGGATGTTCTATCACTTTGATGTTTTATTTTTCAAGAAATTCGACTGTTATTCTTGCTGAATGAGAAGAGGCATTGTCATGGTGAAGCATGAGTCCCCTAACATTCACTTCGTGAAGAATTTTCTGGAAGACACTTAGTGATGTATCAGTTAGCTGTAACTGCCTTCTGTCCCTCTAGCTTTGGGGGTTTGACCAGACCTGTATTTCTGACGAAGAAGGCATACATTACTATTTTCATTGCTCGTTGTATTTTCACTATTGTTGGTTTGGGGCCAGCTTCAAAAACCCATACTTTACTTTCTTGACGTGTTGGAACGTCAAAATACGGTATCTACGTTTCATCACCAGTTATGATTCCAGAAATAATGCGGTGTCCATCATTAAGTAATTTTAGGGTTTCTTTACTGATTCTGACACGCTCCGCTTTTTGGTGTTCTGTTAAATTATGGGGAACCTAACGACAAACTAATTTTTTTATATGCAGTTCATCATGAATAATTTTATGTATAGCTGAGGATCCAATGTTAAGTTCCTTCTATATTATTTGGTAGGTACAGTGATTATCATCAATTAAGATTTTTCGAATGGCCGATATATTTTCTGGGAGTACAATTGACAAAAGGTCTTCCTGCGTGTTTTTCAGTTTTTCATCCAGGAGAGAATTTCGACCTCTTCTAAGCTCTGTAAATTAACCATAGTGGCACGAGATGGAGCATCATTTCCATATGCTAATTGTAGACGTTGAAGACATTCTTCTTGATTTAGCCCTACTTTAAAATCATTGAAAATCATAGCTCGATAATGCTCTTGTGTCAACTCCATTTTCTTTGTTTTTTTTCAAAATTTATTCTACGATAGCTAAATTATAATTGTTGCCACAAATTATCGTCTGCGGACATAAAAGAGTTTAAATTTGAATATCCGATTAATTATTTTTTCCTAAGGCATATCGTCTGCCACTGTCTCAAAAATTTCAGTGTGACCTTCGTATTAGATTTTTTAATATGTTCTACATATTGCAAATTTTATTTAAGTATATATATATATATATATATATATATATATATGGGTCCTAGGAAAGTCCTTAATCACCCTAATAACTGTAAGAAATGCCCATGATTTCACACGTTAGGCCCATTTATGGAATAGTAGTTATGTCCGATCGAATAAATTTGATTGCAGCGTCCCTAGCACAGAATAAAAACAAACTACGATAACTCGACAAAGCGAGAAAGAAGAAAAATGACAATTACAAAGTTGTAGAGGATTATTTAATGACTATAGGAAATGCCTCCAAGTACGCACAAAACGCTCTATAAATGAGACACACACACACACACTCAGAGAGAGAGAGAGAGCGAGAGAGATAACACATACAATCATCTTCCTTTATTATGTAAGAAATTATAATTTGCAATTTTTATACAATTTGCATATTATCAAAAAGAAGAAATAGGATTTCGTTAATGCAGAAAAAAAATTAAGTGCTGTTTGAAGAACATGGTAGATAACGTACTCATTATATTAATGTTAGGGATAATTTCATGCATTTTCAGAGTTTATCTTCGCAGGTATATTGTTGCTTTGTATATTCTATCGTGAACATCTGCTGTGCTGTTTCTTTATTCCTTTATCCGTGTGGCCACAGGTGATGTAGACTTTATAAGAAATCCGTATTATATTGAGGAGAATGTTCATGTATTTTTCTGCTTGACATTCACATTTATTTTTCTTCATTCGTCACTCCGAAAGAAATCATTCTCAAAATATACGTTGTTATTCTTCTGCGATAAGTTGTTATGCGTTTTAGACACTTGATATGGAAACATGATTTATCTATAGATGATAATGTTGCTTATTGTAGTGTCAACCTGAAGTCTTTTAGTGCTATTTTTATAAAGACAGAAAATTTATTTAATATATTCTAAATACACAGATTTGATAGAAAGGTATAGAAAGTTATTTCTAAAGCTACGGAAAGTTATTTCAGCTCCCTTGTAACTATTAGAGTTCAACTCGATAACAGCACAATGGCAAGTTTCTTGCTACTGTTTCATCAAATATTCCACGTTGATGAGCGCATAATAAGCGCGAAACCGATCCATGAATGCTGTTATTTGCAATGGTAGCGTATTCTAAATACCACTTTTAGTGATTCTGATGATTAGATACTGCTGTTTACGAAAATCTGAAGAGTTTATAATGTTAATCTGAAGAGTTTTATAGTGTTATTTTTGACAAAAATATTATTTAATATTGTCTGAAGATACATAATAGTTTGAAAGATACAGAAAGGTTTTTCTAAAGATGCAGAAAATTGCTTCTAAAGATACAGAAATTTATCTCTGAAGATAAGATTCTTTCAGTTCAACTTCTCCAGATATTCTCTCACAAAATTGATTTTTAGAGTTCAACTCAATAACTCCACGGCAAGTTTCTTGCTGCAGATATCTGTTATCCCTTCGGCTATTCCCTATTTATGAGCACATAATAAGCGCGAAACCGATCCATGGATGTTGTTATTTGCAGTGGTAGAATATTCTTAGTAGCACCTTTATTGATTCTCATAATCAGGATTAGAACTCGAATTATTCGAAGATTTTCTTTAGCTTTATATCGTATGAAAAACAATGATAATTCCTGGATAATGATGATAGTATAAAACATATTACAGGATCGATAGTTTGAAACAACCCTATGGATGTCAGTGGCATCATAATAGTTTTATGTATTAACACAGATAAACCAAAGGTGTTTATCCGCGTCACTAAGCTGTTGACATCCACAAAAATAATGTTAAAGTTTTTTTTTACAAAATACCGGATGATCGTATTTAAAGTACCCTTATTTAACGCTATTTAGCAGTCCAAATGCAAAGCAAAGTTGGTGTGGTGACATTTCAGGCCATGCTGATGCGATTTTAGAATAATAGTTGTAAAAATAACCGGCAAGGGTGATTTAACGCTGAAAGCGGTAAAATGCACTGAAAATGAGTGATCACGCAGTAACTGTATGTAGTTTCTGAGGTAAATGAAACAAACATTTAAACATGAAATGCGATAAAGAAATTCGATTAATTTTTTTTAGTTAATTTTGCTAGCACATCAGCATCATTGCCGCTATTTTTTTTAATAGTTTCTTAAGCAGAGCATTTTTCTACTATGAGAGGGTTATCGTACTTTTCCTATAAGCAAAAATAGCGTAAAAGTTTCTAGTGGGTATTTAAATTCTTTAATTGTCTTTTAAAAGTTGTGCCATGAGCAAATTTTACTCATTTTCACCCATTGCAGCGTCAACTTGACTCTTAGTGGGAATTTTTGAAGTTAATATTTTTTTAAATAAATCGGTTACGCACGTTTTAAAGACTATTTCTAATAAGTTTGGTTGATCTTTGACGAATAGATTATATGTCTCCAGAAGACTCTTAATAGGGATATTTTAATTATGATAACTTGATTTTTTTCAAACGAAGGCAATGCTGGAAAATGATATTTTGTATTTTGTTAGGAATGTTGTGGTGATTCAAATACTTTCAACATTCACACACTTTTGAACTTTCTGAACTTTCAAACTTTTATTTTTATATTGTAAATGCATGCATAATAATTTGTATTTCAGCATTTGCATAATGTATAAGGCGTGCCGGTCGCCATTGGCAAATCACTTGGTGATGTCAGCAGCCTGAAAATATTTAACTGCGGGCTTTGCTCCCGTCTACATCTGCTTTTTCTGTTTGAATTTACGCAGGTTGACAAATACGCTACGCCCGTGAGGTTATGTTTAGCCAGAGGCTTACTGTATTAGGATTTAACTTTATGTATCTTTTTAATTGTCCTATGTTTGTATATAAAAGTTAAGTTTTCATCTGTGCATTTTATTTTCGTGGAAGTAAGTGAATTCGGTAGGTGAGCTGGACCACACCAGATTGACTTGGGAAATATGAAGGTACGAGAGGAATTTCAGCAGTTCAGTAAAAGCGCTGACAAATATATTGTGTGTTGTAGTAGAGTTTTGAAACTAAACAACTTTAAAATCTCTTCCTTGTTGTAAAAATGTGGCGAGGCAATTAAGAGACGGAGTCATAACCTCTACGAAGTGGCTCTAATAAGTTCTTCTACAAAGAGGTTCTAATAAGTCTCTCTTGCTCTAATAAGTTTCCTTGCTTTAAGAGGTTCGAGGCACCCACAGCATTGTAAAAGTTAAATAGTATATATTAAAACATGAGTCAATTTACTCTATTTCATCGTCGTGACATACCGGCTAGATAACTTAAAAATATTATCTGTTAAGAATTTGTGTAATATGTATTTTTAAAAGAACAACTTGAAATGGAGAGTAAATAAATAAAATGTATTTTGTATTCTGATAATGATTATGGTAGAACCACACTTAAACAATATGGAATATGAATATATGAGAAAGCCGCCTGAGAGAAAGTCATACTGAAGACATTTTCGAATGCTATATTTAATATATTTACATTTGTGCTGAAAATGATTACAAAATATTTATTTCGATCTCTCCAGTCGTCGCAAACATATTGTTCCTTTGTGTGTTCTGTCATGGACATCTGTCGTGTTGTTTCGTTACTTCTTTGCCGTGGATGAAATAGACTTAAGTTAAAAAAGGAAGCGTCTTTTTTCCCCCTACAATAAAGTACTAAATGCTTTTTAATGAAATTAATTGTGATTAGGATTGTGTTCAGAATTTAACGAACCTCTATGGTCGGAGCTTCTATAGAGGCTTTATAGAGGTTCGTAAAATTCTGAGCTTACTCCTAATCGCAATTCATTAAAAAAAAGTCTTTTTTTCTTTCCCTATTACAAAGAAGTAAGGGCTTTTTAAAGAAATGAATTATGATTGTGTTCAGAATTTTACGAACCTCTATGGTCGGAGCTTCTATAAAGGCTTTGTATAATTCTGTGCGTACTCCTAATCACAATTCATTAAAAAAATTGTCTTTTTCTTTTTCTATGAACAAAGAAGTAAGCGCTTTTTAATGAAATGAATTGTGATTAAGATTGTGTTGAGAATTTAACGAACCTCTATGGTCGGAGCTTCTGTAGAAGCTTTACAGAGGTTCGTAAAATTCTGAGCTTACTCCTAATCACAATTCATTAAAAAAAAGGTTTTTTTCTTTCTCTATAGCAAAGAAGTAAGGGCTTTTTAAAGAAATGAATTATGATTAAGATTGTGTTCAGAATTTAACGAACCTCTATGGTCGGAGCTCATATAGAGGCTTCATAGAGGTTTGTTAAAACCTGAACGTAATCCTAATCGTAATTCATTAAAGAAAAGCTTAGGTTAGAATTTCACGGTCTTGATAGAGGTTTGCAAAATTATGACACATGGCAATTTTAAAGAAATAAATTCCTGAATTAAAAATTCACCACCATCCATGTATCCTGGTTTTACGGTCATCGCCGCTTGTCACAAAGGTGCATCATTAAATGGTTTCGAAGTAAATGTTTCTACCAGAAAAATTCTAAAATCTTTGTTTTCGGGAGTTTTGTGCTCGCTTCAGTCTGAATGACGAATGTGAACCCAAAGGTCAGAAAACCATAAATTTAGGGGTGTAAAGGCAGAAGAGGGGTCGAACCCTTAAGAAAATGTGAAGTAACACGACATTGGATGGAAATGCTATCCAATGGAGAAAGGTATTTGTTGCGTCACTCTCAGTGCTACAAATGAAAGCAGAAGGGGAGTAACATCCCGGAGGAAAAAGAGCCACAACCTGTGACTTCAGAACGACACTTGTGTAGACTTGGAGATACTCGTGTGACCTTATGACGTAACAACGATGACTTGCAATATACTTGTGCGACATAATGACTTGTAGATAGACTAGTTCGAGATCCTGACAATAAGAACGATGACTTGTCGATAGACTAGTTCGAGATCCTGACAATGAGAACGATGACTTGTCGATAGACTAGTTCGAGATCTTGACAATGAGAACGATGACTTGGTGAGAATAGAGTTAACACATTAAGAGAATGCAATAAATGCGGGTGTGCACGTCATGAGTACAAAGTGATCGTCGATATTACGTGTCGGTGAAATAATACTTCGAGTTATTTCAGTAATATGATCGGCGAAGTACGTGGAGGTAACCAAGCCAAGACAGCATTGAAGGTATGTGTTCATCAATAATCAAAGGTCGTGGACACATTTTAAGTAATTTTATTCATACTGGTCTCACATGTTCCCTCAGCCGAAATAATATGATTAATTGTTGTAATTGAATATTTAAGTATTTATGTTTTAAATAAATATTTTATTGTTAAAGTTAAAATGGTGTGATCCATTTAGTACTATATTAATTAATAATTCTTTTACAGAACTCGCGCGAAAGTTAAATAATTGGAGGGTTTTATATAGCGGCACAACAATGCAATGTACAAAAGTGATAAGTCCACTATGTACGAGTTTACGGCCATGTTAATATATAGATTAGGTTAATAATAATTAAACGTTAAGTATAACTTTAAATATTCTTTATGTTTCTTTCCAGTTACCACAGTTCTTATTACTTGATTTGCAAAATAACATAACTAAGAATTGCGAGATTAACTCAAAGTAGCCTAAGCGGCCAAGGCAAGCACACAGAGACCTACAGGATTTAAAATCCAACTTCTTTATTAATAGGAAATAAGTCATACATCGGTTGACTGTAGAATCAAAGAGATCTGTATACAGGAAACACACATAATATTGCACAGGCCCGTTCAGTGGAATGAGCTTCAAAACATGGAAATTACCGGGCTTGGTGATAAATGCGACTGTCTGGTTTACTTGAAGTTAAAAACAGTACTGATGGAAGATTTTTTACCATCTTTCATCACATGGTGTCAGAAGGACTCATGAGGGGCCAGTAGGCCTTGTTTATCAGTGTCTTAGTTTTATTTTAGTATTACAATCATTTTAGATTTGCAACGGTATGTCTTTAAGCTTTTATGTAACATCATGTCATTCATTTTGTTGGAAAGTTCTCAACCCGATTTTATTGTTTTAATTATTACGTTTTCTTTGCAATCTTTATGGTTTTGAAATTTATTGTTTTTGTACTGGTTCTCCTCTAATATTAGTTACTGCTTTCCCCCTCCCTCCATGCTCCTTGTTTTTTGTAGATGGACTTGTAGTTATTGAAAATGTGTATTATTGGACTGTCTCTTAGTGACCATACCATTTTATTTGAATAATTGTAGACTTAATCATTGTTAGGGTTTTGCATTATTAGTGAGCTTATAACAGCCTCTTTTGCATAGACTTTGTTGACTATCCTCCATAGGCGAGTCTAGCTTGCTTGGAACCTCCCTCTTGTTGATGAGTTTTTCCGCCCTTGCTTTTTTCCGGCTCCAAACCTACGGGTGTTGGGTTTCGAAGAAGTTGGCCTCAGGAGAGATCCATTTTATTATGGAAACGATTTGTTGTTGTTGTTGAGACCCAGACCGTCCGACATAGCAGAAAGGTGTAAGGTAACCGTTTGGATGGCCAGGATGGAAACGGTTTGTGTAAAAATAGCTGAAAATTGCGCTTCAACATAAAAGAATTATAAAATTTATTCGAATTAAAAATAAAATGATCCCAGATGTCTTAGGATCTGACCTGAACATTTATCAAATTTTTTAGTTCTGGATCTCTTATATTGTCCACTACGCGACTGACAAACGAGCAGGCAAACATGCATTTTCTTTTATTGTATTAGAAGATTATTTTAATAATAGATTTATGCATATATATGTGTAATATCATGTATTATACATATTGTATTTATAGAAACTTCCCTAACTTATGCGATTAAATTAATAATATATATATATATATATATATATTTATATTTGTATTCTGTTATTGAACGGTTAGACACGAATTTATTGTTCTTGTTTCCATGCTAAAGATAATTACATACAGTTTCATAATTCCTCTTCGGAGAGATATTATTGCTTCTGTAGCGAACATCTGCCGTGTTGTTTCTTTATTCCTTTCTCATTGTGGTCGCAGACGATGCAGACGTTATAAGAAATTCAATATTGGATTAAGGAAAGTGCTCATGTATTTTTCTACATGACAAATGCGTCATTCCGAAGGAAATTCATTACGATTCAAAATATACGTTATCCATCTTTTAAGGTAAGATGTTTTGCATTCCACGTAATAGCAGCGTCATATATTTTATAGATGTAAATGTTGGTTTGCAGTTGGTGAAAATGTTTGTTTGAAAATGTATGTTGAAAATGCTGTTGCTCAATTTTTTATGGGTGCATATATTGTTTTTGAAACAAAGTGTATATTTTTAATCGTTAAGGAATTGACTTGTGTAAAAATTACTAAACATTACGCTTCAACATAAAATAAATATAAAATTTATTCGAATTAAAAAAAAATCTGATGTGGACAGCATATGACTTTTCTTATATAATGCAATGAATTCATTTCTTTCACAGTGACAAAATAGTGAAGAGATTCAAGGCACAGTGTTTGTACCGTTGAATTGTACATTGGGCGCTTTTCCGGATGTCAGCATGTAAAATAATTTCGTACCCAATTAACTTATATTTCAGACAACTCTAAATTAACAATTATCAATATTGATATCATCCTCAATAAGCAATATAGTGCATATATTAAAATATTTTAATAATAAATCCATCAGTTAGGCATCATTTTCATTAACTTGGCGTAATTTTTGCAATTTTGACGACATTTTCGTCAATCTGAGGCTAAATACCACCAAGTTGGCGATATTTCGCTCGAATATTCATCCAGTTCGCCATATGTATCCTTAAGTTTTGCAAATAAACGGAGAGAAGCGCATTTCTTATATACCAGAAATATATGTTGCAAATTTATAATTCCGTCATACTGTCGTATGACGGAATTAAAAATTTGCAAAGCATTATCTCTTTAAAATTATTTTTATCAATTTGGTGACATTTTAATCAATTTGGCTACATTTTCGTCAATTTGGCAACATTTTCGTCAATTTGGCAACATTTAAATGTTGCCAAGCTAGCGACATACCGCCAAAATTTTCGTCACTCATTACGAATGGACGGAGTAATGTGTTATTCTTATAGTTGATTGTTATGTTCTTTTCAAGATACCTTACTTTTCATCAATAAGTCACCATTTTCATTGATTTGGCGTCATTTTTGTCAATTTTACGACACTTTTGTCAATTTGACAACGTATTAAAAAATCGCCAACTTGGCGATGTGTCGTCAAAATTTGTCGCTAGAATTTGGCTAAACGTTACAGACTGAGAAATAGGTCATCCTTATAGTAGATTCTTATATTCTTAAAAATATATTAAATTTTCACCAATAAGTCGTCATTTTCATTGATTTAGTGTCATTTTTATCAGTTTGCCGACATTTTTTTCAATTTGGCGACATTTTTATCAATTTGCCGATATTTTTGTCAATTTGACAGCATTTAAAAAACGCGCCAAGTTGGTTATATTCCGCCAAATTTTCGCAAAGCGTTATGGAGGAAGGAATAGGTTCGGCCAATGGCGTCCAAATACGAAACTATTACTCAAAGTATCATTTGTCAGGAATGAAAGAGCATGATCCACGAGAATGACGATAACACAATTATCGCATAATACACTCACTTCCAAAAGTTAAGCAAGGAATGCAAATTTTCATTTTTTTAAAGCGTATTTGAATTTGAGTGCCTGAAAATCTCTGTGGATGTAGATGGCAGTATGCAAATATTGTATGTTACAGCCAATAACGATTGACTGTCCGGATATAAGTTAATTAGGCAGTCGTTGAAGACGCCAGCCTTCTGAAAGGTTTGAGGAGGTGCATTTAAATGCTGATACAAAGTGTTTATAATTTTTGTAGGAATATTTTTGGTGATATTCGTGTTTCTATGGCTGTAAGAAGCAGTGGAGGTGCGTGCACAGGCACTGCGGGAGCGACAGTGTTCTCTCTTTCTCGCAGCCTGGCATGTAGCTTCCTACTTGCGCATGCGCACAACAGTCAAACACCGCGTCGCTGGAACTGTGAAACGTGGTGTTTGACTGTTGTGCACATGCGCACATAGGAAGCTGCGCGCGAGGCTGTGAGGAAGAGAGAGCACTGTCGCTTCCGCAGTGCCGCAGTGCCGCAGTGCCTATGTACGCACCACCACTGAGACGAATGACAGATAGTAAGCGCTGTCGTGCTGTCGAACGCATTGAAGCCGGACAGTTAATCAAAGATGCCGCCTTTTTCTTTGGCGTTGATCATTCGGTAATTTCTCTATTATGGAAACAATTCCAAACAAGTCAAACAGTCATCCGGAGACCTGTACCCGGTCGTCCAAGGGTTACCACCCTCTCTGATGATCGGTATATTGCTATAGAAGACAAGCGGAATCGACTAGCGACCTCCACAACTGCTACATCCATGGTTGCAGCGGCATTTGGTAACACAATATCTGACAGTACTGTGCAGCCGAAAGCTCCACGTGAAGGGATTGTACACCTGAGTACCACGTTTTTGTGTTTCACTAACCATGCAGCCAGAAGTGCAAGATTAAAGTGGTGTCGTCAACATGTCAATTGGACTGTCTCAGATTGGTGAAACGCCCTGTTCACGGACGAGTCCAGATTAGTCCAGGAATCAGATGATAAGCGTGTAAGGTTCTGGAGAGAACGAGGCACACGCATATCAGGCCAAGAACATCATCGAATATCACGCATTTAGAGGTGGCAGCGTTATGGTGTGGGGTGGAATTTCAATGGGATATCGCACAGAGCTGCACATCTTTAAAGGCGGTTCTGTGATGGCTGCGTGGAATTGGGATGAAGTCTTAGATTCAATTGCGAGACTCTACGCTGCAGCAATTGATCCTGATTTCCTCCTTATGGACGATAATCCCGTCTATATCGAGCTAACATCGTTGACGAATACCAGGAAAGTGAGATAATTTCTCATATGGAGTGGCCGACGCATTCCTCCGATATTAATCCAATTGAAAACCTTTGGGATACCCTCCGGCGTTCTGTCTCTGCACGTTTACCCCCACCCGTCAGTCTCGGAGAGTTGGAAACTGCCCTATTGGAGAATGGCCATTGCTCGAGTCTGCGATAGTTGGTCACCTCATTGAAAGCATGGAAAATAGTTGCAAAGTTTGTGTAAAGGTCCAGGGTGGTCACATACCACATTAATGTATGTTTTGTTTGGTTTGTTTGATCTTTAAATATAATTTTGATAATGACCCAAATGTGACGTCCTCATATAACTTACGAAAAGTAAATATTTTTTTCATCTTTGTACATAATTCTTTTTTTCTTAAATGCATAAGCACATTTGCTACCTTCATGCACACTTTTGAGTTAATCAAAGCTTTACTTTTCCATTTTTATCGATTTTACCTTCCGTGCTTAACTTTTGGAAGCCAGTGTATTACATATGAGAAGTGAACATACACCACTCTTTTGCAAAAAAAAGTAATCCGATTATCTCAAAAATACGCATGAAAATTTCGTTATACCAAGTATGCAAATGATTAAATTTGCAAGACCAATGAATGTTAACCTCGGTTATAGCGCGCGTTTCTACTGCGCAACTATCATCCTATAAAACAGGTTAAAAATGTGGAAGGTTTATCTTTGCTCGTTATCGGCGCTGCAGTTCCATGGAGACACAACCGATAATACCGTTGCGATGTTGCCGAAGACCTTATAAGCAATTAGACGAGTTCGATCTTGGTCGTATAGCCGGGATGCGTGAAGCTGGCTGGTCATACCGAGCAATAGGCCCTCACCTGCACCGAACGGACACTGCTGTGCAAAAGTGCTGTCAGTAATGGTTGCTGAAAGGAACTCATCGACGGAATGAAGGCTCTGGAAGCCTAAGATGCAAGAGGTAAGATCGGATGATTGTGCGTGGTTTGAGGTGCTATCTCATACGACAATAGGTCGCCCCCTAGTTATCCTGCGTACAAATTTAACAGTTCAACGCTATGTTGACGAAATCCTGCGGCAGTTTGTGTTACCCTTCATGGAACATCATTCTGGGACCATTTTCCAACAAGATAATGCCACGCCACATATGGCTCGCATATTCGTGGACTGTATCCTTGCTGTTGATACTATTCCTTGGTCAGCAATGTCACCAGACCTTTTGCCAATCGAGCATGTATGGGACATACTAGGCAGCCATATTCGGGCACCACGAAATGTAGCAGATCTGGAGCAACAATGGAGGAATGCCTGGCAGAATGTATCGTAGGATGACATTAGGAAACTTTATCTCTCCTTGCCTAGACGTATACAAGCATGCATTGCCGCCAAGGGGGTTTTCACCAGTTACTGATTTGAAAGTTCAATGTGCAATTGCTAACCATTGATGGGTCTTGCGGCCTTGATTTTGCAATCATTTCATTATCTGTGTATGAGCTGTACACCTATTTAATTTCAATAAAAACAGTCACTTTCTTCATGGTGCTTCATTTTTTTTTACAAAAGAGTGTATTTCACAATAGTTAGAACTTTTTTTACATTTTATGTGATTTTTTTTTATAAATATATTTGAAAAATGTGCAATATCTCTAGAACGATTCATGCCAGCGTTCTAAAGTTTGTTTCAATAGTTTCCTAATGAAACATTATATAAGAAATTATTGTTTCGGTACTTTTATTGAAGGTTTTGATTTTTTGATGATTGTTTCAAAATTTCATTTCAAAGTTTGGGAGTTCTGTACATTCGATTGTTGTTTAAAAACAGTAGGCTTTCAGTATTCACTGATTGTAATTTTTGTACCAAATATCTTTCGAATCGCTTCATTCGTTCGTGAGATATCGTCTCCATAGTCTCTTTCTCTCACACACGCACGCACACACACACGCGCGCACACACACACACACACACTAACACACACACACACGTCACTTCAAGAACGTCTGATTCGTGTTCGGGGATGTTTAAAACGTGCTTTGTCATCGAAAACTCGACTTCGAATTTTCGATTCCGTCATAATAATTTCTTTATACATTATACTATGTATATAAGGAAAGTGTCTTGAGATCTGACCTAAACCTGTAGCTGACATAAACATGTATTCTTTGCTGTGGATCTCTTATATTTTCCGCTTCACGACTGACAAACGACAACACAGACAAACATACATTTTCTTTTATTATGTTAGAAGATTAATTTAATAATTGATTTATTCATTATACATATATGTGTAATATCATCCATTACACATATTGTATTTATAGAAACTTCTTGAACTTATGCGATTAAAATAATGATATATAAATATTTGTATTCTTTTATTAAAATGCTAGACACGAATTTATTGTACTTGTATTCATGCTACAGATAATTGCATATAGTTTCATAATTCCTCTTCGGAGAGATATTATTGTTTTGTGCATTCTGTCGTGAACATCTGTCGTGTTGTTTCTTTATTGCTTTATCATTGTGGCTGCAGATGATGCAGACGTTATAAGGAATTGAATATTGGATTGAGGAAAAATATTATTCTACATGACAAATGCGTCATTCCGAAGGAAATGCATTATGATTCAAAATATCCGTTATCATTCTTTTGACATAAGTTGTTATGCATTCCACTTAATTGCAGTGTCATATTTTTAATTTCTCATACGTAGTATTGAGATAGTATTATTTTGACGAAAATTTTCGATATCGAGATTTCGATGGAAATATATGCTTTAAAGCCTCCTGAACTTTTGACTATTTTTGAAGTGATGCTCGTCTGTCTGGCTGTCTATCTGTCAGCCTGTCTGTATGTCTGTGGTCGATTTCTTATGACACGGTAGCGGACACAAATATTAATGGATTTTCATGAAATTTTATATCTGGCTTTTTTATAAAAAATCTGGACCTAGATATAATTTTTTCAAATTCTGAGAGAAAACTTTGAAATGTATTTGAAATTTTATAATATTTTAACATTGCAGCATAGAACAAGAATTGCATTATCATGTATAAAAGGGTTTATTGATAGCTCAGTGGTAACTAGACTCAATAGTTTCAATCATTGTGAAAAATTGCCGCGATGTGAATTTTTTGTTCGTTAGCCTCCCTTTGGGAATAAGTTACCTTCCGGGGTGATACATTGTCACGTATGGTATCAATTGAAAGATATTTTTGAGCTTTTTAAAGGGAAGAGTAACAGGCTACAGTTGTAATCCTTTAAAGGATCCACTATACCGATTTTTTAAAATTTTTCTTGTAAAATTTGAGAAAAAGTTAATCTTGTTATGAGAAAGTCGAGTTTAGCCGCACTCCAGTAAATTTATAGATGAAAATTTTGTTTGCAGTTGTTGAAAATGTTGTTTGTGCCTGCTGCTCAGCGAATTTCATCCAGAGGAGTCAGCAACAAGTCCCTTGCTACGCAAGGAATTATTTGAAATTACATTACAGTATATTCATGGATTTATATGTCTGTGAATGCATTTTTGAAATTAAAAATATCCTTGTTATCTCAGAATCATATAGAGTGCTATTAAAGTATTGCTACTGAATTGAACAGCAATGAAAAAAGACAAGATGCTACATATAAGTTTCTCTTATTCAATAAAATGCGGAAAAAAATCGCAAAATGTTAATATGTTTCACCCAAGAAAAATTTATATGTTCCTGATATATGTAAATAACTGTAATTGTATGCAAATTGGAAGCGCTGTAGGGGTAATGGTATACGCAATGGATCATACAAATATGTTCTTATATATGGTACTTTTTCTTCATTGATGAATGAGATCACATAGAATATTCTATATTATGTTTTATTTCAGTTATATTCTGGTAAGTATTCTAAAATATTTAATAATTAAATATATATCAAATTTGATATATTGGGATTACACGCATGAGATATGGAGATTTATTTATTATATCTAAATGAATTAATATGGCGTAAGAGTTTAGTTCCAATAACAAAGTAATATATTATATAATGCAGTATGCATATGTTGTATTTTCTTACAACCAATATATTATTCACAGAAAAATTTTATTTAATCCTCTTATGAAAATATTTTATCTTGAATTTGTACATTGTATGCGTCATTTCAAACTTTGCCAGTTCTAATATATGAATATAGAGAATTTTAAGAAATATTACTTGATATTTAATTCTGGTTAAATATCAGGATTCTAACAACTACTTATTGCCATTTACAGTTGCATCACCAAAGTATGGTTGGATTTCATACCTTCAGGAACCCATCAGAACCCATTTAAACCCATTGAAGTTCGGAAAATTGATAGTTGGAGAAATGGAAAGCAAAATATTTGGTTGCCATTCCCCCTTCACATGTTTTTCTGGTGAAGCTATTTGCCTAGCAAAATTATTTTCTTTGAAAAGCTTAATTTATTAAATTCAATGTTCACTTTCTCAAAAATTCGGGCTTTCTAGGATGCTTTTATAGTGACAAATAGTGGTTATTATGGACAGAATTCAAGATCTATGGGTTATACTTTCAAGACAAATCTGTTGGGCAATAAAGATAGCTTCCGGTCTAATTATCAAATTCGATGAATAATAAATAATGAATAAAAAATAAAATTTTCTTATATTTACCAATGGAATGATAGTATACACCGGAAAAGTAGAATATTCGTGAAGAATTTTGGGGAAATCAATTATTTGTAGAGCTATCACACCCATAAATACGCGGATAGACACAAACAACTTAAATCATTAACACTATTCAGTCATCTGCTATAATGCTGGAAATTTGATTATTCATCTGAATATTAAAGTAAACTATTTATAATCATCATATTTGTTTTAAATATATAGCCGAACTTATGGATGAGTTCTCTTATATCTAGTAATCGGTTATATCGATGTTTAAGTAAGTGTGTGTGCATATATGGATCTGCATCTTTCGACTTTCATGAATACACAGACTTTTATTTGTTTAAATAATAATTTATTCTTTAACAATTGTACATGTATTGATTTCTTTAATGGTGTTCCAACCCAATTGTGTCAACAAAAATTATTTATTTTCCAATTTTTTTTCTCAATTTATTACTATTTTAATTATTTTCATAAGTATTTATATTACTTTCCCTACAATACATGGTAATGTATAGGGAAAGTATTGGAATCATGCCGAAAATCGCAAATCTAGTTTTCGACGGATCTACGCGTTTCGAGACCTCTAGAATACGAAAAACTATTTTTAGCGTGACGTCTGTGTGTGTGTGTCTGTGTGTGTGTCTGTGTGTCTGTCTGTGTGTCTCTTTGTGTGTCTGTCTGTGTGTATGTCTGTCTGTGCAGATTTTGTATCCACTCTAAGAATTTAATGGATCGAATTTCATAAAATTTGGTAGATAAGTCACTTGTGGGCGAATCTGGTGCTGATTATTTTTGGGTAAGATTCGGAATAAAAGAACCCGCCTTTTTTGCGAAATGGCTCGTAAAAGATTGTATCCACTTTAGCTAAAAATCTAATGGACCGAATTCCACTAAATTCGGTAAATAAGTCATTTGTGGGACATCCTGGTGGTGACTAGATTTTGGTACTATTCGGAAAAAAATAATCTGCCTTTTTTTGCAAAATGGTCAGCAAAAGTCGCCAAAATTTAAAATAAAAAACTATGTATGCTCAAATATATCCATTAAATGCTTGTTTAATACGTAATTTTTATCGAAGAAAAGAATAAGACCAGCCCCATTACACTAGGACTATCTGTTCTCGAGATATTTTAGTTTTTTTGTATTTTTTCTACGCTACCTTTGAAAATAAGTCCAGTTATCAAATGAGAACGAAAATTGAATAAAAAGTGAATAAAATTTAATTAAAATAAGAAGAATGTGAATATAAATTTAATTAAAATAAAAAGAACGTGAATATAAGTCTGCAGGGAAAGTCATGTGCTGCCCACGTCAGATTTTTTCATACGGATTTAACTGCTACAAATGTCTAAATATTACAAATGTTTATATGTCACAAAAGTGTTTGTATGTCTCATAAGTGTGTAATTATTTTACATGTGTTTATACGTTATATGTGTGTACATTATATGTGTTCACGTTTCCATGCAAAATATTGTTTTCAGAGGTCACAGCAATAAAGTATTTTGCACAGTATCTTTCTCATACAAGCATTTTTCATTTTCTTGCAAACCGTCGCACAGTCAGTGATTTCTGTGACGAGGGATTTATAAAGCTGTAGCACCAATGGGTCGGTTTCTTGCCTGCGGCGATTAAATATTGAAGATTAAAGGCTGATGACGATTAATAAATTTTAAGGTCTTTTCTTTAAAGTAGTGATACAGCTTCTAAACTTTGTTTTCTCTTCATAATATTAGTTAAACAGGTATCAAGTACTATATAGCGCAAATTGGGTAAAATATGTATTTAATATATCTTTAGGCGTTGTAGTTGTATATGTATCTTTAGATATTGTCGTTGTACTCAAAATAAGATGTTAAAAAGTTTATGAAAAAAATGTTGAATAAGTATTAAATGACATGTAAAAATGTTGTTCGAAAAACATAAAATTTCTTCTGGCAAATTGTTTTGAAATTAGAAAGTTTTTTTATTAAGCATTTTATTCTAAAATACACTGATTCAACACATTTTTCTCTCATTACAAGACGAAAAACTCCTACATGGTTTAATTTTTAGTACCACTAGGGAAAATGATATGTTTGGCAATTTTTTCATAAATATTTAATATAAAGGAAACAGCCAAGACTGGGAATGCCAACCTTAAGCGCTGTTCGATGAAAGTTTAGGAAATAAGAAATGAACTGGTGGAAATGATTTTTCTAGCATTCAGAAGAGAAAGTTTTCTAAGCGAATCGTTAAAATTTTTGTAAGAAAATTATTAAATATAGATTTGATAAAAATGTAATTTAATGGTATAAATAAAATCTGAAGCCAGAGGCACCAGTCAGCTTCCTCGCATGTTGATATTAAGTGTTCAGGTTCAACACCTGTACACTTTTTATATTAAATTTCATTTAGTATTTTACTTTTTCAATTTTCAAAGGAAAACAAATATTTGAACTGAAGGTTTTAAAGTTTGAACCCTATTAAAATTAGTTTGAACCCTACTAAAATCAATACACTTTTGACATTTATCAATGAAAATAATTGTAAAAAGTACCAGTCAATTTTTCCAATTTGCTCAACATATATTCCGATCTCATATAAGCACGTTTACGTGCATACATGAGCGCACGCACATACACTCACGCACGCACATATTAATAAACAATGATTGATTCGTATTCAGGTATGCTTGAACCTTGAAATTCCGTTCTTGAAGTTAAACCTCTATTTAAATTTAAAGTTCACGTTCTGTATTTCAGAGTGAAATAACTTTTGGTATACTCATATTTCTAATGATTTTCTTGTAAATAGAAAACACTTTTTGAATTGTAATTATGAACACGTATTTTTATTTCTTTTTTGTTCCGACTCTTTATTTTATTTTTAAGTTAAACATGGTGCCACGAGCTTACCCGACGCAACTCGCTGGTCATAGTCTAAAGACTCTTAGTCTTAGTTGCTCATGTATATAAGCACGTGGTCAACGTGTAAACAAATTGTAAAAAAAAAAAAAGAAAATTTTTGAAACTGCTGCAAAAAGTGTATACTAAGAAAATACTATATGTGGGTCTGATTCATTTCTCTCACTGCAGAACCACTGCATACGCCCATATAGGATTTTGTGCTGTACACAATGATTCTGTAAATAATTTTTTCAGTCTGTATAGGTGTACTTTTCTATTTTTCTTTTCCCTGAGGTAGCTAGTTTTGCTTTCGAAACCATTTGTCACTGATATTCTAAATTCATTTTATGATGCTTAGCAACAAAGCCTTTTATTCATGCAAGAATTCAAAAACATGAACCCTAGTCTTGATTTCTTATTTACAGTTGTTAGGCTAAAAATGGAGATTCGAACCTAAACAGTAATTAAATTCACTATGTTAAACATTCTACAAGATTGGGTCTAATCTAGTAAAGACCCAAACACACTGACGCCAATTTACGGCTTATCCTGGATAGTTTGGTGCGTTCAAATGTCCCTACAACCCTTTAAATTTATGACTTGGGGTAATGCAACGAAATTGATAGGGGAAAAGCAGCGAAAACGATGGTGAAAACAACAAATTCGATGGGGAAAATCAATGATCTCGTTGGGGAAATACACAGGGATATGAAATTGCATCAGCTGAATTCTATTTCAGGCGATTGTCACTAGGATAGTTGATATCTGTCAAAAAACCAACTTGCGTAGTTGAGAAGACATGTGAATGGCCGATATAGCAGAAAAGGAGAATTCTACCTCTCTCCTAACCAAGAAGACTTTGCAAAAGTGCGAGATACGGACTGAAGAAGGATTCAGGGATTTCCATGGTATAACACTGATATCTAAGGTTGAAAAAGCAACCTCGACTTTCGAACGCGGACATTGAATGATAATATGCAACAGCTTAGAAAAGAAATAACAAATAGGTGATGCACCAATAGATAATAAAGGGCCTATCCGGCAGCAGGAATTACAGAAAATACAGGAAATAAAGAGCCTATCCGACAGCATCTAGTATGAAAGTTGTTATGTCTCTTAATTGACTTTTTCCGAATCTCCATATTAATTGGCAAGAGTTTAATTATTGCAATAATAAAGAACTTCAGATTCGCGATTTGGTGGAATTTGCGTAACTGCACGATTATACAATTAAGTGCCAAAATTCATGGGATAGCAGTATGAAAATTTACAAGTGACGCTTGCATCGCTTTAAAAGGGTATAAAGAGTCAGATGGTTGTCTGTGTTGTCTGTTGAACTTTTGAATGTCTTGGGAAACGCTAAATAACGTGATAATAGATCTCGCTCAACAGTGTCAAGGGTGTATTCAGAGTACCTCATGGGATCATTACTTCCCACAAGGGATGGCTCAGTGGGCGGCCACGTCTGCTGAATGATCGAGATTTAGCAGAAGCGTCCGTGCTAATAGACGAATCACAGTGCATCAACTGACTATCATATTCAATGAGGGATGCACTAGAAGTGTATCTGTGAGGTCGTTGCAGCGAAATATTGCTTTGATGGGGTATGACAGAAGACCGACTCGAGTACTTTTACTCACAGCACATCATCGGCTGCAGCGAATCACCTGGGCTCGCGAATACATTCAATGGACCCTAGATGACTGCAAAAGTGTAGCGTGATCCGGCGAGTCTCGTTTCCAGTTGGTACGAACTAATGGTCGCGTTTGTGTGTGGCGGAAAACCCATGAGGCTATGGGTTCAACTTGTCAACAAGGCACTTTGTAAGCTGGTGGTAGGTCCATATTGGTGTTAGGGAGTGTTTACTTGGCATGGATTGGGTTATGAGGTCAAATTGAACCAATTATTGACACTTTTATGACCCGGTTATTGCGTGCAATTGGCTTCAGGAGCATTCTGGACAATTCCAGTACATTATTTGGCCACATAGATTGACAGACATGAACCTCCTTGGATCATATCTAGGAAGTCATCTATTCGTGCTTAAATTCCAGCACCTACCACAAACACGCAATAATGGGCTGTTACTGAATCAGCATGGCTGAACATTTCTCCTAGAGACTTCCGCCGACTAGTTGAGTCCATGCCATGTTTATTTTCTGCACTTCGCCGAGCTGAAGGAGGCCCAATACGATAGAGAGGTATCCCATGACTTTCGGCACTTTAATGCAGTTCAATATGAAGAATGTTCCAAATTCATGTACGTCTTGTAAATAAATTATTTATTTCGATCTAATGCTCGGTAATGATCTCAGAACCACTCTGTGTAATTTAATATAGCAATTTATTTGTAGATATATTGATCTGGCATCGTCTAACAGTCATTTGAATATTATGAAATCTGAGAAATCTGAGCTTGAAATATAAACAGCGGACTAAATGTTCAACTGACACTAAACACCAATAATGTGGCATTAACGACTAGTTCATAACCAGTATAAAGTCAATTAGGTAAAGCTGTTTTATTAAACGACTGCATTTCTACAGTAATGCGATATCTTAGAATTTAAGAGCTTAAGTTTTAAGCTCATATATTTATTGCAGGATGTTATATATTAAAATGTGAATATTATCTGAATAGG
This sequence comes from Amaurobius ferox, assembly GCA_951213105.1. NCBI lineage: Eukaryota > Metazoa > Arthropoda > Arachnida > Araneae > Amaurobiidae > Amaurobius > Amaurobius ferox. The sequence goes on along the minus strand of OX578138.1, from coordinate 58,068,462 downwards.
ACAGCTATAATTGCTGATATACAATGCTTATTTTAAATATAATTACTTACAATTATTATAGAAACATTCGGTGTAATATTCCTAATGCTTCAACTAGAATCAACTGACCGGTTTCAGGATTGTTATTTAGCATTGAATTTTTAAATATGTAATTGAGCTGGCAGCAAGAATCATTCTATAACCTTTATCATATCTGACACAGTACGTTATACTATACAGATGGCTTCAAATGTCCAAAATACTGAGAACAAACTGTGCAAGGATGCTAATGGTCAAGCTCATTGTCATAAAACTCGTGGATAGAAAATGTCCCTAAAGCTGTGGAATTATGGTCCTAATAATTTTAGCCTTGGGCTGTCGGAGCTCAATATTCATTAAATGTGATGCTAACTGTGTGGTGTTGAAAACCCAGGTCACTTGGCTCATCCTAAGGCATGAGTAGCTGTTTGAGTGGCCGGCGACAGTGTGGTGTGACGTATATTATGTGTGACTTCAGAGATTCGCAATATTGTAGGTAACAGCAAGTTTTTCTGTCAAAAAATAGTCCAAACTGGTGTTGTCAAATGCACGTCGTTCAGACGTGAGAGCACTTAATGGTAATAAGGACATTATTCTTCTTCTCTTGAGAAGTTCACTGTAAAACATTACTTTAAGATTTTTTATTGAATAGAGAAGCTAAAAAACGTCAGATGTTTTATTTATTTTTGGAAGCACGATGATTTTCGATCCAAGGAAGCTCGTAATAAGAGATTTTTTAGATTTGAAAATACGTTTTACACAGATAATTTTCCGCCGTGAAGCTGAAAATTCCCTTGTTGCCAAACAATTAGCAATATGGATATTAGATGTTGAGGAGCTGTGTTTTAACTCCAAACTGGTTTCGAATCCACTGTAAACTGTATGTTCCTGTTAAAAGAATGCTGGTGTGCAAGAAGTACAGAAGAGCTCCAAAATAACTCAATCCTAATATACTAAAGAACGTTTTATCGTTGAGTTTTGTCATGTAACAACATTTTTTTCTTCTGGGTAGATGGACTTCTATTTCCTACAGGGTTGCTTGATTTAGATTTTCCAGTGTGCATCTGGATTTCTGCTTCTTACAGGGCAGCTGGATTTTTTCTTCCTTTAGATAGCTGGTTGCATAATTCTTATAGTATACATGTACATCAATATTAACTGTCTAATGTTGTTGTTGTTGAGACCCAGACCGTCCGACCTATACCAGAATGGTGTTAGGTAACCGTTTAAATGGCTGGGAAGTGCCACCCAATTTAGACCGGAACCCAGAGGGGGAGGCATCCACAGCGACAGTACTCTCCTTCCCCTACCACCAACCTCTCGGAAAGACTTACGGACCCACATGTTTAAAGCAAACCACTGGGCTACCGCTCCCGAAATGTGCCAACAGCACGCGGTGTTTCCAGGTGGCCACCCACCCAAGTACTAACCGCGCCCGATGCTGCTTGACTTCGGTGATCTAACGAGAACCGGTGTTTTCAGCAAGGTAGGGCCGTTGGCCTAACTGTCTAATGTGTTTGTGTCCTTTTTGACCCTCCAGTACCTTCGTGGTGAGCGAGAAAATTGAATCTTTTCATACTTAAGCATGGACCATGGGATAGATCTTAACGGAGCAGGATTTTTTATTCCTTTCCAAGGGCGAAAGAATGAAGGGGTATGATGGAATTATTCCAGACAGACCCTTCAGAAGCCCCTTCGATGAGCTAGAAATCTGAATTTTTGCACATTTATAGTATCGACTATGGTACAGATCCTTAACGAAGCAAGGTTTTCAATTCTCATCCTCTCATAGGACGGCCAAAAGATACGTTTTTCGAAAAGTCAGCACAGAGTCTCCAGAAAAGGTTGATTATTTGCAAGTAGTATCGACCACTGACCAGAACCTAACAATGAACCGTGTCGGACTTTAGATCAGGGGATGGATAAAATTTGATTTGAGGGGATGAATAATTTTTTCAATTTCTACAGAACCCACCTAGTGACCTGGAAATCAGAAACTTTGCACCGTATTTGCACAGTTATTGTAAGCCCTAACTGAACCAATGTTCGATTAAGATTACTAATTTTGATGCTAAGGGTTATACTTTGTTAAACAAAATAAAACTTTGTGTTAAAAAGACGTAAAAGACTCCCTGTACAGACAGGCTTAAATAGTTAAGAAATATAAGAAATTGATTATTCAAAGCAAAATATATTCAATACATCACATCGTCAGTTCTTGTAAAACATTAATCCTTACAAAGACGTTAATCTTTACACCATTGAACTTTGCAAGAGCATCAATCGTTAAATTTGAAATAATTTTAAATTATTATTCATAATTTCAATACATTTGTCTTGCATTAACGTTTAAAATCTTTGGAATATATGCATAGACGCGTATCTCTCTGAACTTGAAATTTAAATACTCGTTCAATTTTCAGCGGTCATTTAGCGATAGTTAATACAGCCGCATAGACTGCCAGTTTATAAACAGTATTAAACATTATCCGGAGGCAGTTGATGAACTAAACAACTGCATTTCAATAGTCAAGCGATATTTTAGAATACATGAACTTGAGCTTAGCGTTCTCAGTCACTATTTATTGCAAGATATAGCCCAATAAAATATGAATGCTACCTAGATAAGACATCTGTAATTGCTGATATTCAATACTCATTCTCAACACAATGCCTCACATTTTATTTGCGTGCAGGGATCCTATTAAGTTCTGAATAGCATCTTATCATCCTGAACGTCGTAAATTCTACGCGTAATAATTGGGTTTAAAACTATTCGGAATGGTTCAGAAATGTCTGGTATAGCTGAAATAGAATGAGGTAATTTATCTTTTTATGTATGAGTCTACGGCTCATTTTTCTAACTGTATTTTGAAATGTAATGTTGTTAACTGTTTTACAAGAAGTAAAACTGAGCATACGGAGAAATTGGCTTTTATCAAATCTTTAGACGATTTGTATTTATATATTGCTGCTTTGTTATCTTTTACTTCCTGAGTACTACATTTCTTATTCATTGTCTTTTACATTTATAGTTTTTACTATATTAGATTAAAAACATTTACATCCTTTTTCCGTTAGTTTTTTTTCATTTTTTTTTCATATCCTGAAAAAATTTCAGTGGATTTTAAGTGCTGGTTTGTAAACAATTTTCATGCTGTGCTGATGTATGTATCCATTCTTCTGTGGAGATACTTCTTCAGTTTTTGCTGAAGTAGCTATTGTGTTTATTATCGTGAAACAGGAGTCGTGTTTTGTCTCACCCTTGGAATAGAACGGTAGAGAGAGAAGACTTAGAACGCAACGGTGAAGAGAGCTGAGGTAGTTTATCCTGAAGCAGGAGTCTTGCTTTGCCTCAATCTTGGAATGGAATGTTAGAGAGGGAAGACTGAGAACACAAAGGTCAGGAGAGCGGAGGTAGCTTATCCTGAAGCAGGAGTCTTGTTTTGCCTCAGTCTTGGAATGGAACGTTAGAGAGGGAAGATTAGAACGCAACGGTCAGGAGAGCTGAGGCAGAGTATCCTGAAGCAGGAGTTTTGTTTTGCCTCAGTCTTGGAATGGAACGTTAGAGAGGGAAGACTTAGAACGCAACGGTCAGGAGAGCTGAGATAGCTTTCGAGAAAAGTATGAAATCATGGACCCCTTGCATGCCTCCAAGAGAGTAAACCACCGTAACACATGCATCTTAAAATGTTGAATAATCTTCATCATCAAATGAAAGATGAATAAATCTTCATCATTCAAAGCAACATCAGAGTAGTCATCTCATTTGATACACACGCTGTTATATGGAGTTGGTTTAAAGCTGTTAAAGGGGTCTATACATACCCCTTCATTTGATATCCCATGAAATATGGGGAACCAAACCACGTCCAGAAAGGGAATGGGATGCCTGCGATCTGGAGATGTCACATATTTCATAGAGTCTGATTTTACCGGTTATAACAGTGTTTATAACTATTCAAAGTAATTTTGATCAGAAACAGTTTGTTTACTGGAAATAGTAAAGAATATTTATTTTTATTTTCTCTATAATACAGGGTAATGAATATGGAAAATATATTATGGGTAAAAAATTGGAACTCGAGTTTCCGATGGATATATACATGTTTGGGATTTTCTAGAATACGAACACATTATTTTAATGGGATATATCTCTCTGTGAGTGTGTGCAATGTATGTATTCACTCTAGTTCAAAAACTATTCGAAGAAATTTCACAAAATGTAGTAAGGGCGCGGTAGCCCATTGGTTAGCGCGCTGGAGTTGCACTCGGTAGGCCCGGGTTCGATTCCAGCCACTGCCAAAACTGCCGCCGTGTTCATGTGGAGTACGATCACGTTAAACATGTGGGTCCGAAAGTCCTTCCGAGAGGTTGGCGGTAGGGGAAGGAGGGTACGGTCCCTGTGGATGCCTCCCCCACTGGGTTCCGGTCTAAATTGGGTGGCACTTCCTGACCGTCCAAACAGTTACCTTACACCTTTCTGGTAGGTCGGACGGTCTGGGTTTCAACAACATCAACAAAATGTAGTAAGTAAGTCGCTTATGGGTTTCCCTTGTGCTGATTAGATTTTGGTACGGTTTAAAAGCCTGCCTTTTTTGCAAAATGTACCTCAAAATTCGTCATAATCTGAAATGCAAAGCTATCTCTAAAAAAATCAATTTAATGTGTGCCATAACTCTAGGATCAATCGCTCGCGATATATTCATCTATTTATTTTTTCGAATTATTGAGGAAACGGCGCTTTTCAAAACGCGCTTTTCAATGGCGCTTTTCAAAGTTGCTAAATTGCAGAGTCCACTTTGATGATAAGAGCCTGAAATTTCGTTACAGTAGCTCAACGGTAGAGCTTCGGCTGGCCAGTATGGGGATCAAGGGTTCGATTCTCGGTTGGGACAGTAAGGTTATTTACAATGGCGCCCAAATAAATCAACCCTGTAGGTTAGTGCAAAGTTGTCGGATGTCTGAAAATGACCCTAATGCAACTAGTACGGATTCAGTGGACCCTGAAAGATTGAGCGTCGATTTCAAAATTGAGATTATAGTGATCATTCTGCATACTAACCTGGGAAAAAATAGTAGTAGCAGGAGGATAATCTGAGGTAAAAATAGCAGGAGATGGTCAGTCAGATTGTGTCAGGTCATTAGTTAAAAGTGCGTAAAAACTATTAATACGAAGAAGTATTCTTACAGAGAAGAATTATTCTGCAGAGTTCACTTTGATGATAAGAGCTTGAAATTTCGTCGCAGTAGCTCAAAGGTAGAGCTTCGGCTGGCCAGTATGGGGATCAAGGGTTCGATTCTCGGTTGGGGCAGCAAGGCTATTTACAATGGCGCCCAAATAAATCAACCCTGTTGGTTAGTGCAAAGATGTCGGATGTCTGAAAATGACCCTAATGCAACTAGTACGGATTCAGTGAACTCTGAAAGATTGAGCGTCGATTTCAAAATTGAGATGATAGTGATCATTCTGCATACTAACCTGGGTAAAAATAGTAGTAGCAGGAGGATAACCTGAGGTAAAAATAGCAGGAGGTGGTCAGTCAGATTGTGTCAGGTCATTAGTTAAAAGTGCGTAAAAACTATTAATACGAAGAAGTATTCTTACAGAGAAGAATTATTCTGCAGAGTCCACTTTGATGATAAGAGCTTGAAATTTCGTCGCAGTAGCTCAAAGCTAGAGCTTCGGCTGGCCAGTATGGGGATCAAGGGTTCGATTCTCGATTGGGGCAGCAAGGCTATTTACAATAGCGCCTAAATAAATCAACCCTGTAGGTTAGTGCAAAGATGTCGGATGTCTGAAAATGACTCTAATGCAACTAGTACGGATTCAGTGAACTCTGAAAGATTGAGCGTCGATTTCAAAATTGAGATGATAGTGATCATGCTGCATACTAACCTGGGTAAAAATAGTAGTAGCAGGAGGATAACCTGAGGTAAAAATAGCAGGAGGTGGTCAGTCAGATTGTCAGTAGCCAATCTGACATTAGAGGATGGAGAATGCAGAGTCCATTTCGAAGATAAGAGCCTGCAATTTCGTCCTAGTATTTCAACGGTAGAGCGTCGGCTGGCCAGTTCGGAGAACCAGGGTTCAAATCCCGGTTGGGGCAGCAAGACTCTTTAAAAATGAATTAAAAATGAAGGCTCTTTAAAAATGAGATGTATTAATACTGCAAATTGGATATAATGTCAAATACGTATCAGTCATTTTGGACAATAGAAGTCAATTTTATGGATTATGAAGGAGAATAAGGATTTGAGTCGATAATGAAAGTCATGTGTTGTTCACATCACATATTTTTTTGAGGGATTATGATTATTACTTTTGTAAAACACACATGAATTAATTTGGAGAGGAAACCTCCACTATCGAATTAGCACGTTTTATGCAGATCTGAAAATAAAAAGAACAAGCAGGTCATTAGTTAAAAGTACGAAAACGAAAACTAATTTTGGTTTGAATGTATCAAGACAGAAAAAATGAAAAAAAAAAGCCAAACAAAATTATTAAATATTTGATTTAAACTTTTGTAGTGCGAGACAAAATATATTTACATTAAAATTCAGTAGAGAAAATTTTATATTTAATTCTACAAATAATTTTTAAAGCATATGATCAATTTCTACCTAGAGATTGAAATCGGTTGCCAGGCAATTTAAGAAATCTAATACATCGTTATCCAGGCATTAAGATAATTATATTTTGAAAAAAAAAAGAACTGTAATTTACTAATAAATTCTACAGTGCATAGCTACGGGACGCAGTTAGTTACCTAGAGAAATATGAACATTTCCCAAATAAGACGCTTAAATAATATTATTAAAATAGTATTTAATTCCCTCTCTAAGAAAATAAATAGCTCACATTTTATTTGCGTGTGTAAAAACTATTAATACGAAGAAGTATTCTTACAGTAAACATGCTATATTCTTAAATTAATAACTGTGTTTATGTAACTCTTCAAAATGGTTTGGGAATGTTTGGTCTGGCGGTAATAGAATAAGAAAATATATTTATTTCACCTGTGATGCTTTGATTTATATTCTATGCATTCCGTTGAAATTTAATGGTGCTAACTAGTTTTGGGAGAAATAAAATTGTAAGCTGGATTCGAGATTTTTAAAGCTTAAAAGCCATAGTTGTTAAGCTATTGAAAATCATAAAAATGAGACACTTATCTGGGGTTAAATTACTTTGGAATGATTAATGAAATATACGTTTTTTAACACTTTACAACATAGCTGAAAAGTGTTTATAACTTTGTTCATTCTGCTTGCTGTTTGTCCGTCTGTCTGTTTGTCAATCTGTCTGTCCGTTAGCACTATAACTGCCGTCAAAATGAAATTTTATTATGTTGTTCAGACGGTCTGTGGGATCTATGGAAATATAAATAAATAATATCACCCAATTAGTTTTGGATTAAACCCGGGTTGAAAAAATGAAATACATTGAACCTTATGGGACCTAATTTTTCAAACATTTTTGAAGCCAATTTAAAATTCACAAATTTCTTCGAAAGTTTCACAAAATATACAAATTATCCCATAAAATATATAAAAACAATTTCAGTACAATATATTCAGTATAGTTCTTTAAATAAAAATTGTTCAAATCTGAAATTCTAATATGATACAAGAAATAAGAAAAAGAAAAAGAAAAAGTACCAAAAATTGGCAGAGGGGGGTTGTAACCCCCTCACCCCGGTTCAGCATGCTTACCGGGGTGAGGGGGTCACAACCCCCCCTCTGCCAATTTTTGGTACTTTTTCTTTTTCTTTTTCTTATTTCTTGTATCATATTAGAATTTCAGATTTGGACATTTCCTTTTGGATATATATATTGTTCCTTGTTGCGAAGCTTTACTTCATTGCGCTTTACTTCATTGTAACTTCGTGTATATGTTTTATGGATTTTGGTTAAAGTTTAGAATAAATAAGATTTTTTTTTTTTTTTTTTTTAATGAAATTGATGGTTTCAGGATTTGTTATTAAAAATCTGTTTTGAAATTTGCAAAAAATTTGATGTATATATATATATGTTCTTTTTATCTTCTGATTTGCAATAATCTCCTCCAACCATTTTCATTTTCCTTTCAAGATGAGATTCATTTGTTCTTAAATATTTTATTTCAGGGAGGAGTCAAGATTGAGTTTTCGCTCTTTTTCCCAAATATTTTATATCCAGCAATGAAAATAAAGCCTCGACAATTGCTCTTTTTCCTTTCCTGTTATTTGTTTCCTGATAACTAGAATGTGATCCTGGGAATGCCCATTAAAATGTAATAAGAAACAATGTGGAATGACCTCCTCGTATATTCTATTCTAAAACAGTCTTATATTTCTTGCATGGGACATTTCCTTCGGTTTTAGAAAGTTAGAACTTGTTAGGGACGGAAATAACAAATTATTGTTCGTATATGAAATCGACGAGGAAATAAAGATTATTTTTTTTTATATTAATTGTCTAAATAGAAAGAATCGGCACCAGGAACTCACAAAACGCGTACATTGAAGTCAATAAACACTCGTCACAGTTCATTGGTTGTTAGAAGTTGTAACACGGTAAAATCTGCTATACTTTATAGTGTTCCCGATGACATTCTTTCTCAAATTCAAATGTGTATTGTCATTGACGGAAGACATTTTCAAGTGATTTGATTCTAGATTCTTGAGTATGTAAATGTTACTTATGGCATTGGTGCTCAACCTTTGGATCGTGACATCATTAGGGGAGGACACCAATTTTGTGTCACGGACACCCATGATCACACCCATTTGTGACACCCAATTTATAGGGATTTTAGCCAACACAGTGGTTCATTAAAACACTCTTAAAACTTTACGGTATCGACAGAGTTGTAAATCTGTGAATAATGGTGTCCTCGTTATGTGAATTTCCGGAGTAAACGGCGTAGACTTTATAACTTTCAACTTTTATTCCTTCTTAAAATTTTACTACTTCTTCTGTTACAGTTTATTTCAAAATGTTGCGCATTTATTATATTTACTATACACAGTATTGTTGCAAGTGCTTATTACTTTCCTTATATACATAATGTATAAGGAAAGTATTGTGACGGGGTCGAAAATTCGAATTCGAGTTTTCGACGAGAGAGCACGTTTCAAGCATCCCTGATCACGAATCAAACATTTTTGAAGTGATGTCTGTCTGTGTGTGTGTGTGTGTGTGTGTGTGTGTATGTGTGAAAGTATGTGTGTGTGTCAGTGAGTCTGTGGAGACGATAACTGACGAACGAATGGACCGATTCAAATCAAATTTGGTACAAAAATCACAATCCGTAAACACTGGAAGCCAATTGTTTTTATACGCAATCGAATGTTCAGAACACCCCTAAATTTTCGAATGAAATTTTGAAAAAATCGTCAAAAAATCAAAACCACTAATAAAGTTACGGAAATAGATATTTTTTATGTAATTTTTCATTAGAAAACGATTGACATAAATTTTAGAACGCTAAAATGTACCGTTCTCGAGATATTGTATATTTTTCAAAAAAATTATCAAAAAGTCATATAAAATAAAAAAAATATATTTCCTATTGAGAGACATGTTCACTTTTTATATGTAATACCATGAGATAAATTGAGTGACATCATTCTCATGGATCTAGCTCGTTCCATTCATGAAAAAAGATAATTTGAATAATACTTTTGTATTTTAAAGCCAATAAGCATTTATCTGCTGTAATAATAACTTATTTCTTAGTGCATAACGCTTGGCGAGAATTTGGCGACAAATTTGGCGAAATGTCGCCAACTTGGCGACTTTTTCGAAATGTTGCCAAATTAACGAAAATCTCGCCAAATGGATAAAAATGACGTTAAATCAATGGAAATGACGACAAATTGTCGAAAATTCAATATCTTGGAAAGAATATTAGTATCTACTATAAGAAAAACCTATTTTTTTTACTGTAAAAGTAGTAAATTCATGACATTATATAAGGAAAGTCATGTGTTGCCCACATCAGATTTTTTTAATGTGCAAACCCAACTGTCTAGTTACAGATTTACTTTCTGGTATGAAAGAAAATGGCTTTCATACTTGGAAGTGGAATGTTGGGATATTTCCTCTTGGAAAGAACCTTGCTGCCCCGACCGCGAATCGAACCCTGGGTCTCCGAACTGGCCAGCCGACGCTCTACCGTTGAGCTATTGAGACGAAATTGCAAGCTCTTATCACCGAAGTGGACTCTGCATTCTCCACCCTCTAATGTCAGATTGTGGGTCATCTTACAATCTGAATGGCTGTCTCTTCCCATTTTTACCCCAGGTTAACCTCCTGCTATTACTAATTTTACACAGGTTAGTATCCTGCGTAGTCGTTATCCTCTCAATTTGATATCGGCGCTCAATCTTCCAGAGTTCACTGAATCCGTACTAATCGAACCAGGGTCACTGTCAGACCTCCTCCCGCCTCCCTCTGATTTTGATTTCCTTGTTCCTTTCTCTAACTTTCACTCCTCTAAATGGTCCGTAAATTTAATTAACAGAATGGATAAAAACTCTGCCATTTATAATATATATACTGATGGTTCAAATATTGACAATAACACTGTTTTTTCAGTCTGTATTTTTAAACATGATGTTCTGGAAAAGGTTCTCTCCTATAAACTTGACAACAGGAATACAGTATTTCAAGCCGAACTTACTGCTATTTCCTTTGCTATTGACTGGGCTTCCTCTAATAATACCCATGTTAATATTTTTTCCGATAGCCTCTCTTCCATTCAAGCTCTTAACTCAATAAAAAATAAATCTAATTATCTTAACTCCATTAAATACAAAGCTCTCCTTGCCAAAAACCTTGTCAATATTTCTTGGGTAAAAGCTCACAATAACATATCTGGAAATGAAATTGCTGATTACCATGCCAAAATTGCTGCTATCTCTGGTTCCCCTCTTACTATTCCCTTTCCTTACTCGCTCCTCTCAAAATTTTGTAAATCTCATATTCTTAATCTTTGGCAAAATTATCTTAATGATTATATTTCCACCAGGACTGGTGATCCGGCTAGAATCCTGTTTTACCTCCCTATCGTGAATCCTAATTTACAAATTTTTAATAAATATCTCATTTACTTTCTTACTGGGCATGGCCCCTTTCTTGATTACTTATACTTTTTCAAAATTAAATTCACTTCTAACTGTATTTGCAATAAATTCGGTGACGTTGACCATTACATTTCGATTGTCCTTTTTCTAAAAAATTTCATCTCTGCAAACCTTCCCCCTCTAATAAACCAATTTGGTTCTCCAAAGTTCGTTCAAATCCCTCTTCAGTAGATAAAATTAAAAACTGTATTCTTGTTTCCATGGAAATTTCTAATAAAGTGACCTAAGCTTATGAGTAGATTCTGCTCTCATTTAATTTTGATCAATGAATCCCTTTATTTCATTCTTATTAACTTATATGGACTTATTGTTTTCCCTCTATTTTTTTCTTTTAAAAAAAATAAAAAGAAAAAAAAAAGCTATGTTAACTGTTCTTATTTTTTTTTATCTTTCTTTTTCTTTTGACACTTTTTATTTGTATTTTTTCTTATATTGCTTTTCTAAATTTTATTCTAAATTTCTGTTTTTGTTTTCATACGCCAAATTTTTTTTTCTTTTTCATACATTTTCTTTTTATATATTTTCTAAATTTTACTTTTAAAATTTTATTATTTTCTTTCATTTTAATCTATATTTTATTATGTTATTATACCTCACTCTAAATATTAGTTTTCAATGATCTTTTTATCTATATTCGCAATAACCATTTTCCCATTTTTGTAAAATGGACGTACTTGTCAAGTTCAAATATAATGTAAAACTGTCTGTTTAATCAGAATATTTATTATAAATTGTAATATTTTTAGACCTAAATAAAAGTTCGTTTGGTGGGATGGTAGACCTTGGGTGCCTCCTGAATGCAGGAGGTATCCTTTCCCGGCCGTGCAGATAGCTACTCTAAACCCAATATGTGAGTCGCACGGTCTAGGGTCTTCAGACCTCCTCGATTTATTTCATTCTTATTAACTTATATGAACTTATTGTTATTGTGTTCCCTCCATATTTTCTGTTTAAAAAGAATAAAAAGCTATGCTAACTCTTCTGTTTTCTCGGTTTTTTTCTTTTTCTTTTTACCCATTTTATTTGTACTTTTTATAATTTTTCTTTTCTAAATTTTATTCTAAATTTCTGTTTTTGTTTTTCATGCGCGTCTTTTTTTTCCTTTTCATATATTTTCTTTTTATATATTTTCAAAATTTTACTTTTAAAATTTTATTATTTTATTTAATTTTAATCTATTTTTCATTATGTTAATATACCTCACTCTAAATTTTATTTTTCAATGATCTTTTTATCTATATTCCCAATTACTCTTTTCCCATTTTTGTAAAATAGACGTACTTATCAAGTTCAAATATAATGCAAAACTGTCTACTTAATCGCAATATTTTTCATCAGTTATTATCTTTTTAGACCTAAATAAATATTCGTTTGGCGGGATGGTATACCTTGGGTGCCTCCTGAGTGCAGGAGGTATCCTTTCCTGGCCGTGCAGCTAGCGACTCTAAACCCACTATGTGAGTCACACGGTCTGGGGTCTTCAGACCTCCTTGATTAGTTCCAGAGCCATTGTAAAGGGTCTTGTTGCCTCAACCGGGAATTGAATCCTAAATTTCATAACTGGCCAGCTGACAATATACAGTTCGGCTATTGGGACGAAATTACAAGCTCTTATCGTCCTAGTGGACTTTGCATTCTCTAAGGAAAATTTGGTAAAAATGATTATGAAGGACATCAAATTTAAAAAACCTGATGAATCTAATTTGACTTCCCTGAAGATATTTTGTGGGAAAAGAATAACACAAATTATAGTTTCAATTTTATTAGATTTCGCTAAAAATCTATATGCTTATTGTTGTTATAGTCGAAATATATATATACCGAATTTCATTTAATTTGCTTGATTGTTTTGAAAAATATAGCGTTCCGTGTGGAAAAATTCTAATATCTCGAAAAAAAAGGTCATTGTAACTACGGAATCATATTGCCTATACTTTTGGTTAACAGTTCTTATGGAACAGTCGGTTATTTAATAACGGTGAAAATATTTAAATTTCAGAATTTTCTCTATTATGTAACAGAAAGCTGCAATATTTCAAAAAGAGATCATGTTGTCGTAACGTAAAGAATGGTATTCCCTTTTAAATGCAAAACCATATATAAAATATTTAGCTTAGCTACATTCTTATAGTTAATTAAGCTTTTATCACATTCTTTCAATTTTCTAAAAAATATATTTGAAAATTTGAGGACCTTCCCTTGGGCCATTAACTTCGAAATTCAATAGGGCCTCTGACGATTATCGATTGAAATAATGATATAAATTTGATATGATTGCAATTATTTGTTCGAGGGATATCATGATCGCAGACAGAACCGCAGTCATTATTAAAACAAGAAAGATCAATCATGCATAAATCATTGATTATGAAACACTTTTCAACTGAAATGCATTTTATTTAATCATCTATAAAATGCTTTACGTTCAGCCCTGATATATGTTAATTTATCACAGTACTAAAGCATTATATTTGAACACTTAAAACTTCATCCAAAAGAAGTGAACTTCATTCAAATGACGTCATCGAAATATAAATCGTCTGCTTCTCTAGGTAAAATAAATGGATATTTTATTCATATCACTTTTATTCCAGACTCCAGAGCTAAATAATTTTAGCATTTCTTATACAATTCATCTTACAATCCCTTGTTTACATTCTGCATCCATTAAAATTAGGCTTCGTGGTAGAAATAATCAAAGTTTGATGATCATTTAAACAAAAAAATTGTAATTGGATGGGCACAGAATATAGATGCACAGAAAATACTAAAAAATAAAACGGTTTCAGGACGGATGCAACACTAAATATAGGGCGCGGTAGCCCATTAGTTAGCGCGCTGGAGTTGCACTCGGTAGGCCCGGGTTCGAATCCAGCCACTGCCAAAACTGCCGCCGTGTTCACGCGGAGTACGATCACGTTAAACATGTGGGTCCGTAAGTCCTTCCGAGAGGTTGGTGGTAGGGGAAGGAGGGTACGGTCCCTGTGGATGCCTCCCCCACTGGGTTCCGGTCTAAATTGGGTGGCACTTCCCGGCCGTCCAAGCGGTTACCTTACACCTTTCTGGTAGGTCGGACGGTCTGGGTCTCAACAACACCAACACTAAATATATTTAAAAGAACTTTAAAAACCACGATTTTTACACTGGGAAAAAAAGATGGATGCCAAATTTTATTTTGAAGGGGTCATGTGATCTCTTCTTATAATATGAGTGTAATTGTTATTTTAATTTTATGAATTTTTATTTTAAAAACTACTGAATATATTCTGCTGAAATTTTTTTAAACATTTTGTGTAATAATTTGAATATTTTCTAAAAATATCGAAGCAATTTGTTAATTTTGAATTCCGATCAAAAAATGTTTGAAAATTTTTTGAACTCCGATCAAAAAATGCTTGAAAAATTAGTTCCACAGGGTGCACTGTATTTAAATTTTTCAATCCGGGTTAAATACGAAACTAATTGGGTTGATATTATTCATTTTCGTTCTCATATGTCCCATAGACCGTCTCAACATTATACTAAAATTTCATTTTGATAAATTCATTTTTTCGACAGTTATCGTGCGAACGGACAGACAGGCAGACAGACAGACAGACAGAATGAAGAAAGTCATAAACACTTTTCAACTGTATTGGAAAGCGTTGAAAAGGACTGATTCGTTATACTTTTAATGAACTTTTTATGCTGTTACGATCGAGGACATTTTTAGCAGATAAATTTAGATAGCAGTTTGAGCGAAATTTTATATTTATTGTTCATAAATTATAAAGAATTTATGTAATCAAAAAAATGAAATATGTAACATTTCACTCATTCACGTGGGTAATTGAAAGTTATGATATTTTTGTTCAGGAGGAAACGGTTTAGATATGAATAATCTAAAATTTACTATTATTATTATTATTATTATTATTATTACTATTTTTATTATTTTTATTATTATTTTGTTTGAAAAATATAAATGTACGCAGTTAGACATTAGCAGGTCTGCATATTTTATTGTAATTTGTTGACTTGATAAATTATAAATTAACATACCCTTCAAACATTTAAAATGTTTTGAACCCTACTGAAGAATTTATACAGTAACGGCTCGCTTATAACGAAATTGATTTAAATGAGTTTTGGGTTAATTTAAAATGTATGTATGAAATAAAATTTGTTTATTTTTATGTTATTTGAGGTTCTAGAATTCGAATAAGAATAGAAAACTTCAGCACATAATTTTCCTTTAATCACATAATTCCCAGCACATAATTTTCCTTTAGATTTACATATTTTAATAATATTGGGAAACAAACACATGACTTTTTTAGAAAACGATCAAACTGAAAAATAATAGGCTTTTTATTGTTATCGAATCAAATTATGCCAAATTTCATTAAAATCGCCTGGTCCTTTAGAGCGATGCCTTGTAATCTGTGGAAAATTAACATTTCTAACATCTAAAGAACGGCTTGTGATAAGTCGTAAACAACCGTGTCATTTTATAGATATGCTCATAAAGAATCCACTTATTTTCTAGTACTGAGCATTGCAAAGTCCACTTTGACAACAAGAGGTTGAAATTTCTTCCCAGTAGCTCAACGGTAGAACGTCGGCTGGCGAGTTCGAATATCCAGGGCTCGATTACCAGCTAGGGCAGCAAGACACTGTATAATAGCGCCTGAACAAATCAACCCTGTAAGTTAGTGCAAAGATGTTTGAGGTCTGAAAGTGATCCTAGTATGACTAGAACGGAATTAGTGGACTCTGGCATATGATCAAATTATTAGAGTAATGATTTCAAATGAAGCCGATTTTTAAATTATTAGGATAATGGCCACGCAACATACTACCCAGGGTAAAAATAGTAGTATCAGGAGGCTAAACTGAATTAAAAATTGCAGGAAGTGGTCAGTCAGATTGTCAGTTGCACGCGAATCTGACATTAGAGAGTGGAGAATGCAGAGTCCACTTCGATAATAAGAGTTTACAATTTCGTCCCAGTAGCTCAACGGTAGAGCGTTGGCTGGTCAGTTCGAAGATCCAGGGTTCGATTCCCGGCTGGGGCAGCAAGGTTCTCTACAGCATCTTCAGTTTTTAATTTTTTCCATTTTAGGACAAGGTTTGCAATGCCTGAAGATGAATATTCGAGATTTCTATACATATTCGATATGTTTTTAAATAAAAACTACCTATAAAATATATATTTTAATATTATAATTTGTTGAAATTAATTATTTTTAATGTTTGTTTTTGATTTTCTAAAAAAATGTGTGTGTGTGTGTGTGGGGGGGGGGGGGGGGGGCTGAACAACTTTATAAACATAAAAAAAATGTTATAAATTTCGAGAGTCTTCCTTTAGTTCGATGTCCTTCATTGTCCTACATCCTTGAAAATTAACATACATCTGACGTTCTTGGATTGAAATAAATAAAACAAATTTTAATGTATTCTCTCAGTTTGTTTCAGAAATATCGTACATACAAATTCACATTCGGGCAGCCGGATATACAACTATCTTTGAAAAGTGATTAATTTGTATTCAGGGACGCGTAAAATGTGCAGATTCCATAAAATTTTTGAATTAATTTTTTTACTCAATTCTCAATACTTTGTTTTTAAATTGCCTATGTATTTTAGGAAACGAAAACTAATGTAGCCTAACTTTTCACCACCAGGAAGGATAAACAGCTATAAAAATTAGAGTTTGTTTTGCATAATTAATTCTATTATATAAATTACCTAACGTTCGAAACACATAAGGAAATTATATTCTGAAAGCGCTCTATGACATATTGAATGTGTCTACTTGAAGTTTTCGCCATCATTAACAAACGGATACCGACCTGCAATGCATTATTATATTGCACCAGTATCGGCATTTGCAAATGTTATGGCCATATTTAGTAGCCTGATAATATTGATCTGGTTTTAGCAACTGGATTTACAATTAAAATGTTTTCAATATTTAGCCTATTTTGAAATTTCGCTGTCAGAAAATATTCGTTCAATATTTGTTACATAATCTCTACCTTTGCACCGTTATTGATAATATTGCGAATAGCTTCATTGTTAAACTAATGACAATTTATCATAAACGCTGTTGAAATATATTAATTAGGAGGTGTCTTTTAGTTATCTTTGTGTATGGTTACATTCCGCCATGTTAATACAATAATAAAATACATTTTGTGCACATGATTAGGAAAACTTGACCAACGTATATACTCACAAATAAAATAATAATGCAGTAAGGAGGCATCTGCTTTAAGGATACTTTAGCTCCAATACAGGAATGATTGCAAAAGAAGATGCAAAGGGGATTATATACCAAAGACTTAAATTAAGAGTGAGCCAATCAGAGAGCAGTAAAAAGTGCTTCAAAAAGTAGCCTAAATGCAGCAAGTAAAATACTGTCGCAGAGGACTTTGAAAAGTCGCCCAATCTGTTACTTTTAGCAATAACTGGTCATACTGTTGGGTTACCCCCCTGATATTCAGTATGACATATATGTTTCTTATTTAAATAAGTTTAAATAGTTGTAAAATAGTTGCATTTATCTATTATTTTCTATATATGTACATGTCTCTTCTCCCCAAATTAAAAATTTAATATTTAATATGCAAACA
Source organism: Amaurobius ferox (assembly GCA_951213105.1). NCBI lineage: Eukaryota > Metazoa > Arthropoda > Arachnida > Araneae > Amaurobiidae > Amaurobius > Amaurobius ferox. The sequence continues at coordinate 58,050,692 of OX578138.1, read as the reverse complement.
TTTTTAAATTTCATACAATCAATTTCATGTGCTCAACATAAAAGTAAAACCTGTCTTATGTTACTTTGGAAAATAAAATATTTCAAATCGATATCCTTATTTGAAAAATTACAGTGAAATTACTCATCATGAATCACCTGAACATCAGATCACATCTAAAAATAAATGGTAATTTATCTCCTACTCATGACCTTTGTCTAAGAAAAAAAATAATAAAGCATGTTATTTTTAATATCGCTCATTTTTTATTTCTACCCACTTTATGCTTTATTGCAATAATATATATTAGCAGTTTTCTATTTTGGAATGTTCAATAAAGTTTAGAATGGAAATTTTCAAGCAGTGATACTTAAAATAGAAATATATTGCTTTTCGGAGTATGAAAATTTAAAAACTATCTGCGCAAACAAAAATTCTCCAGAAATGAAATGAAGCATTGAATTTTTTATAGCGAATGTTGCCAGAACAAGTATTTGAAGGGATACAAATAATGGTTATTTTGTTTCTGAAATTCGTTTCGTTATGAGGCTAACAGTAATGTTTCTACATACAAAGCTCAACCTGCTATTAATGTAGCAAAACGATAGAAACTTCGTTTGAAGCAATAATCAAAACTTTTGATCTCCGACTCCAAAAAGGTTCGCAAAGTTGCGACACATATCAGGTTTTCTTGCCGCTCTTGCAGTTATAGGCCATTCTATGCTGATTTGCAACGATAGCATGGTCCTAATTTTGAGGACACCCTCTATTTATGGGTTTTGTAAATATGAAGTGCGGTTAGTTTAATTAGTAAACACGACAAGTGTATTGATTTTTACCGTATCCAATATCGTAACCAATTTCATTATACTATTGTTTTTTGAAAATTCTTCCTTAAAACATCCATTCCTCAGTATCTAAGCAAAGATGATGACTGATTTGGATTCAGTATTAAATTCTGTCGGAGGTTGCACGGTTCACTAAGGATTCCAACTCCCAGTTTTTTTTTCCATTATCAGTTCAAAATTATTAATTTTACTTGAGACATCTATTTGAAGATTTATAGACTTTCTAATTTGTTTCTTAATTATTGATTTGTAAAGAGACGCAACTAAGAGTTACGAAATATAACTCAAAGTAGCTTAACCTTTTGCTTAGGGGTGGGACAGCGTCCATCCCAAACGAAGAACCTCCCATAAAGACAGGTATTTGACATAGCCTATCCCAAATAGTTCTATCCTCCTTTGCAGGCATTGGCGTCCAATATCTGCAAAGGAGGCTCGAACTATTTGGGATAGGCTATGCCAAATACCTCTTTTTGGGAGATTCTTCGTTTGGGATGGACGCTGTCCCACCTGTAAGCAAAAGGTTAAACATATATCTGTTGGCTGTAGAATCAAAGAGGTATGTATACAGGAAGCAGAAAATATTGCACAAGTCCGTTCAGTGGAATGAACTTAAAATCATAGAAATTATGGGGTTTGGTGTGTGTGTACTAATTCCCCCGTGGTGAAGGGGCGCCTACGCACCACGTCCAAGAGACCCCAGGTCCCATGGCGAAGGGGAGAGAAATTGCAGCTTCACTTTTATAGAGGCTCCCCGAAGGGCGGAAGTCTGACTTGGCCTCGAAAAGACAACATCCATGCCCGCTGGCAGGATTCGAACCCGCAACCCGGCAATCCAGCGATCAGACGGAAACGCATGCCCCTGACCTCTCGACCACCGGATCGGCATGGGGTTTGGTAATATATGCGACTGTCTGGTTTACTAGTAGTTAAAACAATACTGACGGAAGATTTTACCAACTTCCATCACATGGCGTCAGTAAGCCTCATGAGGGGCCAGTTGGCCTTGTTTACCAGTATGTTAGTCTTATTTTCGTACTACAATATTCTTAGATTTGCAACGGTATGTCTTTAAGCCTTTATATGAGTTATTGACATTTATTTTGCTGGAAAGTTCTCAACCCGTATTTTATTGTTGCGTATTCTTTGTAAACTTTATGGTTTTGAAATGTATTCTTTTTGTACTGCCCGCACTAATATCAGTTAGTGCTTTTTCCCTCCCTCTCTGCACCTCACTTTTGCAGGGACTGGAGGACTTGATTAGGAGGACTTGTAGTTATTGAACATGTTGTTGTTGTTGAAACCCAGACCGTCCGACCTACCAGAAAGGTGTAAGGTAACTGTTTGGACGGTCGGGAAGTGCCACCCAATTTAGACCGGAACCCAGTGGGGGAGGCATCCACAGGGACCGTACCCTCCTTCCCCTACCACCAACCTCTCGGAAGGACTTTCGGACCCACATGTTTAACGTGATCGTACTCCGCATGAACACGGCGGCAGTTTTGGCAGTGGCTGGAATCGAACCCGGGCCTACCGAGTGCAACTCCAGCGCGCTAACGTTATTGAACATGTGAAAGCCCCAGGCCGTCCGGCTCGATTATTGAACATGTGTATTACTTTACCGCCTCTTAGTGACCATGCCATTTTCTTTGAATAATTGTAAACTTAGTCATTGTTAGGGTTTTGCATTATTAGTGAGCTTATAATAGCCTCTTTTGTATAGACTTTGTTGACCTTCCACTATCGGCGGGTCTAGCTTGCTTGGAATCTCCCTCGTGTTGATGAGTTTTTTCCTGCCAGGATTTTCCGTCTCTATACCTTCGGGTGCTGGGTTGTGAAGAAGTAGGTCTTAGGAGGGATCCGATTCAGGAAACGATTTATGTAAAAATAGCTCAAAATAGAGATTCAACATAAAATAATTATAAAATTTATTCGAATTAAAAACAAATTGCTCCTAGATGTCTTGGGATCTGACCTGATCATTTATCGAGGTTTTTAGTTGTGGATTTCTTACATTTACCACTACGCGACCGATAAACGAACAGACAGAGAAATATATATTCTTTTTTATTATTCTAGAAGATTAATTTAATAATAGATTTATGCATTTTACATATATGTGAAATATCATGTATTATATATATTGTACTTATAGAAATTTCACGAAGATATGCGATTAAATTAATTATATATAAATATTTGTATTTTTTTAATTGAACTGTTAGACAAGAATTTATTGTGCTTGTATTCATGCTACAGATAATTACATATGGTTTCATAATTCCTCTTCGGAGAGATATTGCTGCTTGCGTTCTGTCGTGAACATCTGCCGCGTTGTTTCTTTATTGCTTTATCATTGTGGCCGCAGATGATGCAGACGTTATAAGGAATTGAATATGGGATTGAGGAAACTTCTCATGTATTTTTTTTATATGACAAATGCGGCATTCCGAAGGAAATTCATGATGATTCAAAATATACGTTATCAATCTTTTAAGATAAGTTGTTATGCATTCCACGTAATTGCAATGTCATATATTTTATAGATAAAAGTTTCTTTGCAGTTGTTGAAAATGTTTCGAGGCTGTAGTTCAATTTTTTTATAGGTGCATATATTTTTTGTAACAAAATGTATATTTTTAATTAATTTGTGTAAAAATAGCTCAAAATTGAGCTTCAACATAAAATAAATATAAATTTTATTTGAATTAACAAAATTTGATGTGGACAGCACATGACTTTCCTTATATAATGCTGTGAATTTACTTCTTTCACAGTGAAAAAATAATGAAAAGATCCAAGGCACAGTGTTTGTAACGTTGAGTTGTATGTACATTTGGCTCTTTTCTGGATTCCAACATGTAAAACTATTTCGTAACTAAATAACTTATATTTCACGCAACTCTAAATTAAAAGTTATCAATATTGATATCATCCTCAATAAGCAATATAGTCTATTTATAAAATTTTTGTTATAAAAAAATTCTCAATTAGGCGCCAATTTCATTAACTTGGCGTCATTTTTGCAATTTTGACGACATTTTCATCAATTTGAGGCTAATATCATCAAGTTGGCTATATGTCGCTAGATTATTCTCCAAGTTCGCCATATATATATTTAAGTGTTACAAATAAACGGAGAGAAGCCCATTTCTTATATACTAGAAGGTATGCCAGTCATATAAAGGAATTAAAAATTTGTAAAGCATTATCTCCTATTTAGAGTCATTTTTACCAATTTGGTGATATTCATATCAATTTGGCGACATTTTTATCAATTTGGCGACATTTTCGTCAATTTCACAATATTTAAAAAGTTGCCAAGTGAGTGACATCTCGCCAAATTTTTCGCCAAGCATTACGAACGGGCGGAGTAATTGGGATATTTTTATAGTTGTTTGTTATGTTCTTTCCGAGATACTGACTTATGGACAATAAGTCATTATTTTCATTTATTTAGCGTCATTTTCATCAATTTTGCGACATTTTTACCAATTTTGCAACGTTTTCGTCAATTTAGCAACATTTTAAAAAGCTCGCCGAGTTGACTATATGCCACCAAAATTAATCGCCAGAATTTTGCCAAGCGTTTCAGACTGAGAAATAGTTAATTCTTATAGCAGATTCTTATATTCTTACAATGATATTAAATTTTCATCAATGAGTCGTCATTTTCCTTGATTTAGCGTCATTTTTATCAATTGGCCGAATTTTTTTTTCAATTTGGCGACATTTTTATCAATTTGCCGACATTTTCGTCAATTTGGCAACATTTAAAAAAACGCGCCAAGTTGGAGATATTCCGTTACAATTTCGCTAAGCATTATGGACGCAAAATAGGTTCGGCTAATGACGTCCAAATTCAAAACTATTACTCAAAGTATCATTTCTCGGGAATGGAGCGAGCTAGATCCCCGAGAATGCCGATAATACATTTATCGCATAATATTACATATGAGAAATGAACATATTTCACAATAGTTAATATTTTTTTTTAATTTTATGTGATTTCTTTTGAAATTTATTTGAAAAATGTGCAATATCTCTAGAACGGTTCGTGCTAGAGTTCTAAAGTTTGTGTCAATCGTTTCCTAATGAGAAGTTACATAAGAAATGATTATGTACTTAACTTTAATGAAGGTTTTGATTTTTTGATGATTATTTCAAAATTTCATTTTGAAACTTGTGGGTACTGGACATTCGATTGTGTTTAAAAACAATAGGCTTTCAGTATTTATTGATTGCAAATTTTTGAGATAAATATCGTTCGAATATCTTCATTCGTTTGTGGGATATTGTCTCCACAGGCTCACAGACCCCCCCCCCACCACCACCACACACACATATGCACATCACCCGAAGAACGTCTGATTATGTTACGGGGATGCTTGAAACGTGCTATTCTATCGAAAACTCGAATTCGAATTTTCAACACCGTCACAATACTTTCCTTATATATTGTACTATGTATATAAGGAAAGTAATAAAATCGCTTCGAGGTGTCTTGAGATCTGACCTAAACATGTATCGAGTTTCTTTGTTGTGGGTCTTTTAGATTTTCAGCTACGTGACTGATAAACGAGCACACAGACAAACACACATTTTCTTTTATTATATTAGAAGAATAATTTAATAATTGATTTATGCATTATACATATATGTGCAAGACTATACATTACACATATTGTATTTATAAAAACTTACTGAATTTATACGATTAACATAATAAGATATAAATATTTATATTCCTTTATTGAAATGTTAGCCACGAATTTATTGTACTTGTCTTCATGTTAAAGGTAATTACATATAGCTTCATAATTCCTCTTCGGAGAGATATTATTGTTTTGTGCGTTCTGTCGTGAACATCTGCCATGTTGTTTCTTTATTGCTTTATCATTGTAGCCGCAGATGATGCAGACGTTATAAGAAATTGAATATTGGATTGAGGAAAATGCTCATGTATTTTTCTATATGACAAATGTGTCATTCCGAAGGAAATGCATTTTGATTCGAAATATCCGTTATCTTTCTTTTAATATAAGTTGTTGTGTATTGCACGTAATTGCGGTGCCATATTTTTAAGTTCTCATACCTAGTATTGAGAAAGTATTATTTTGACGAAAATTTTAGATATCGAGATTTTGATGGAAATATATGTTTTAAAGCCTCCTGAACTTTTGACTATTTTTGAAGTGATGCCCGTCTGTCTGTCTGTCTATCTGTCAGCCTGTCTGTATGTCTGTTGTCGATTTCTTATGTACAGGGTAGCGGCCACAAATATTAATTGATTTTCACGAAATTTTATATCTGGTTTTGCTATAAAAAAATCTGGACATGGATATAATTTTTTCAAAGTCTGAGAAAAACTTTGAAATGTATTTGAAATTTTATATATTTTTAACATGGCAGCATAGAATGTAATTTGATATTATCATATATAAAAGGGTTTATTGATAGCTCAGTGATAACCAGACTCAATAGTTTCAATCATTGTGAAAAACTGCTGCGATGTGAATTTTTTTTGTTCGTTAGCCTCCCTTTGGGGGCAAGTTTCCCCGGCGTGATACATTGTCACGTAAGGAATCAATTGAAATATTTTTTCAAGCTCTTTCAAGGGAAGGGTAACGCGTTACAGTTGTAATTATTTAATGGATTCACGACACAGATTAATTTTGGCATGAGAAAGTCGAGCTTAGCCATTCTCTATTTAAGTTATAGATGAAAATGTTGTTTGCAGTTGTTGAAAATATTGTCTGCACCTGTTGCTTAGCGAATTTCATCCATAGGAGTCACCAGCAACAAGTCCCTCGCCACGCAAGGAATTATTTGAAATTACAGTATAGTATATATTCATGAATTTATATGTCTGTAAATGTATTCGTGAAATTAAAAATATCCTTCTTATTTCAGAATCATAAAGATACAGTGTATTGTAACTGAATTGAACAACAGCGAAAGAAGGTAAGATGCTACACATATGTTTATCTTATACAATAAAATGAGGAAAATATCGCAAAATGTTAATATGTTTCACACAAGATTTAGATGTTCCTGCTGCATGTAAATAACTATAACCTTATGCAAATTAGAAGCGCAATAGGGGTAAGGATATACTCAATAGATCATACAAATATGTTCCCATATATGATAAGTTTTCATCATTGTTGAATGGGAATATTTCAGTTATGTTCTGGTAAGTATTTTAAAATATTTACTAATCAAATATACATAAAATTTGATATATATTGGGATTACAAGTATAAAATAATGAGATTTATTTATTATATCTAAATGAATTAGTATGGAATAAGAGTTTAGTTCCAATAACAAAATAATATATTATATAATGCAGTATGCATACGTATTATTTTCTTACAACCAATATATTATTCAGAGAAAATTTTTGTTTAATCTTCTAAAATATTTTATCTTAAATTTGTACGTTGTATGCATAATTTCAAATTTTTCAATTTTTTTTCAAGTTTCACCATTTCTAATATGAATATAGAGAATTTTTAAAAATATTACGTGATATTTAGTACTGGTTAAATATCAGGATTTTAATAACTACTTATTGCCATTTAGAGTGGCGTCACCCAGCGAGGGTTAGATGTCATACACCCCCTCCCAGGACCCATTAGAGCCAATTGAAACCCATTGGTGTTCGGAGAAATCATTTTTGGAAATATGGGAAACAAAATATTTGGTTGCCAGTCTCCTTACCATGCTTTTCTGGCGACGCTATGGACCATTTACATAGCAATGTTGTATTCTTAGAAAAGCTTAATTTTTTAAACTCGATGTTCATTTTTTCAAAAATTCGGCTTTTCTAGGATGCATTTATAGTGTCAGATAGTGGTTATTGGGGACAGAATCCACGATCTATAGGTTATACGTTCAGTACTAATCTGTTGGGCAAAACGATAGTTTCGCGTCTAATTATCAAATTCGATGAATAATAAATAATGAATACTAAATAAAATTTTCTTATATTTGCACCAATTTAATAATAGTATTCACTGAAAAAATAGCATATTCGTGAAGAATGTTAGGGAAATCAATTAGTTGTAAAGCTATCATACTCTTAAATACGCGGACAGGCACAAACAACCTAAATCATTAAACACTATTCAGTCATCTGGTAAAATGCTCGAAATGTGATTATTTTTCGAAATACTAAAGTAAACTTTTTAGAATCATCATATTTGTTTTAAATATATAGCCGAACCTACGGATGAGTTTTCTTATATCTAGTAATCGGTTACAACGATATTTAAGTAAGTGTGTGTGCATATATGGATCTGCATCTTTCGACTTCATGAATGCACAGACTTTTATTTGTTTAAATAATAATTTATTCTTTAACAATTGTACATGTATTGATTTCTTTAATGGTGTTCCAACCCAATTGTGTCAACAAAAATTATTTATTTTCCAATTTTTTTTCTCAATTTATTACTATTTTAATTATTTTCATAAGTATTTATATTTCATAAGGATTTAAATGTTACATGTGTCTAAATATTACAAGTGTTTATATGTCACAAGTGTTTACATTTAAGTGTATAATTATTTCATATGTGTTCCTAAGTCATCACGAAATATGGTTTTCCAAGGTTACAGTAATCAAGCATTTTACACAGTACCTTTCTCATACAGGCATTTTTTATTCTCTTGCCAACCGTCTCAAAGTCAGTGATTTACGTGACGAGAGTTTTATAAAGCTGTAAAACCAATGGATTGATTTCTTGTCTGCGGTTATTAATGATTGAAGATTAAAGGCTGATGACGAGTCATAATTATTTTTGATATGTTTTCTTTAAAATAATGATACAGCGTGTAAATTTTGTGTTTTCTTCATTATTCTTTAAACAGATATCAAGTTCTATATAGCGCAAATTGGGTAAAATATGTATTTAATTTATCTTTAAATGTTGTAGTTGTATATGTAACTTTAGATTCTGTCATTGTATTCAAAATAAGATGTTAAGAAGTTTATGAAAAAAAATGTTGAATAAGTATTAAATGACATATAAAAATCTTTTTTGAAAAACAAAATTTCTGCTGGCAAATTCCGTTGAAACTAGAAAGTTCTTTTATTAAACATTTTATTCTAAGATGCACTTATTCAACAAATTTTTCTGTACTTATAAGACGAAAAACTCTTTCATGGTTTAATGTTTAATACCACACGGGAAAATAATATGTTTCGCTGCTTTTTCATAAATATTTAACTTAAAGAAAACAGTCGAGACTGGGAACGCTAACCTCAAGTGTTGTTCAATGAAAGTTTTGGAAATAAGCACTGAACTGGGGGAAATGATTTTTCTAGCATTCGCAAGTGAAACTTGTCTAAGGGGAATCGTTAAGATTTGTGTAAAAAAATTATGAAATATAAGTTTGATAAAAATGTAATTCAATGGTATAAATAAAATCTGAAGCGAGAGGCACCAGTCAGCTTCCTCACATGTTGATATTAAGTATTCAGGTTCAAAACCTGTACACATTTTATATAAATTTTATTTATTATTTTACTTTTTCAATTTTCAAAGAAAGGCAAATATTTGGATTGAAGGTCTTGCCTTAGTTTGAACCCTAATAAAATCAATACATTTTTGACATTTATCTATGAAAATAATTGTACCAGTCAATTTTTCCAATTTGCTCAACATATATACTGATCTCATATAAGTACGCTTACGTGCACACACGAGAAAACGCACATGTACTCACGCATTCACATATTAATAAACAAGGATTGATTCGTATTCAGGTATGCTTGAACCTTAAAATTTCGATCTTGAAGTTTAACCACTTTAAAATTCAACCACTTTAAAATTCAAAGTCCATGTATTTGTCCACAGTGCAATAACCTATAACCTTTATTATACTCATACTTCTATTGATTTTACTTGTAAATAGCAAATAATTTTTAAAATGTAATTTTGAATACGTATTTCTATTTCTTTTTCGCTCCGGCTATTTATTTTAAAGTTAAACATGGGGCCACGAGTTTAACCGGCGCAACTCATTGGCCATAGTCTAAAGACCCTTAGCCCTAGGTGCTCACGTATATAAGCACGTGGTCAACGTCTAAACAAATTGTAAAAAAAAATTCTGAAACTGCTGCAAAAAGTGTCTGTTAAGAAAATACTATATGTGGGTCTGATTCATTTCTCTAATTGCAGAACCATTGCGTATGTCCATATAGGACTGTGTGAACAATGATTTTGTAAACAATCATTTCTGTCTTTACAGGTATAACTCTTCTATTTTCTTTTCCATGAGATAGCCTAGCTTTGCTTTCGAAACCATTTGTCACAGATATTCTAAATTCATTTTATGATGCAAGGTCTTTTATTCATGCAGGAATTCAAAAATTTTAACGTTGGTCTTCATTTCCTATTTACAATTGTTAGGCGAAATATGATGATTCGAATCTAAAGAATAATTAAATTCACTATGCTAAACATTCGACAAGCTTGCGTCTAATCTAACAAAGATTCAAACACACTGACGCCAATTTGAGGCTTATCATGGATAGTTTGGTGGGTTTAAATATCCCTACAACCCTTCAAATATATGACTATGGGGAAATGCAACGGACTCCATGGGGAAATTCAAGGAAATTGAAAGGGAAAAGCGACGAACATGATTTTTAAAAGCAATGAATTTGATGGGGGGAAAGAATGAACTCGATGGTGAAAGGCATAGGGAAATGAAAATTGGATCAGCCAAATTCTACTTCAGGCGATTGTCACGAGGAAAGTTGACATCTGACAAAGAGCCAACCAGCGTAGTTGAGAAGACATATGAATGGCCGATATAGCAGGAAAGGGGAATGCTACCTCTCTCCTATCTAAGACTTTGCAAAAGTGCGAGATACGGACTGAAGAAGGATTTCAGAATTTCCATGCTCTGACATTGACATACATCTAAGGTTGAAAAAGCAACCTCGGCTTCCGAACGCGGGCATCGAGTGAGAATATGCAATATCTTAGTAAAGAAATAACTACGAGCTGATGTATCAACATATGGATACAGCAAATAACATCCTATCCGGCAGCATCTAGTATGAGCATTGTTATGTCACTTAATTAACTTCTTCCTATTCTCCATATTAATTGGCAAGAGCTTAATTATTGCAGTAATACAGAACTTCAGATTCGCGATTTGGCGGAATTTGTGTAACTGCGCGATTATACACTCAAGTGCTAAAATTTATGGGATGGCAGTATGCAAATTTACAAGTGGCTCCCCCGTCGTGTTTAAATGGTATAAAGAGTAAGATGGTTGTCAGTGTTGTCTGTTGGCCTTTTGAATGTCTTATGAAACGTTAAATCACGTGATAATAGATACCCGACTGGAACTGCCCGAGTTTGAACATGGAATGATAGATGGAACTCGACGCATGGGGCATAGCATTTTGGAAGTTGTTGAGACTTTGAAGATTTCTCGACAGTGCCAAGGGTGTATCGAGAGTACCTTGTAAAGAACCTTCCTGCCCCAACTGGGAACCGGAACTTGGAACACCGAATTGACCAGTCGAAGCTCTGCCGCTGAGCTACGAGGATGAGAGTACAAGCATTATCTACGAAGCGGATTCTGCAACCTCATGGAAGGTATTACCTCCCATAAGGGACAGCGCAGTGGGCGGTCACATTTGCTAAATGATCGAAACCAGCGACGTCTGAGCAAAAGCTTCCGTGCTAAAAGAGGAACAAAACTGCGTCTACTGACTACCACACTCAATGAAGGACGCACCTGAAGCGTACCTGTGAAGTTTGTGCAGAGAAATTTCTAGATGATGAGATATGGCAGCAGAAGACCGACTCGAGTGCCTTTACTCACAGCACATCATCGGCTTCAAAGCATTACTTGGGCTCGTGAACACATGCAATGGACCCTAGATGACTGGAAAGTAGCGTGGTCCGATAAGTCAGTTTTCCAGTTTGTATCAGCTGATGGTCGCGTTCAGGTGTTGCGCAAACCCCGTGAGGCTATGACTCCAACTTATCAGTCACTACGTAAGCTGATGGTGGTTCTCATAACGGGGTGAGGAGTGTTTGCTTCGCATGGATTGGGTTCTCTTGTCAAATTGAACCGGTTATTGACAGGAGATCGCTATGTTTAGCTGCTTAGTGCTCATTTGCCGCAGTTTATGGTCTTTGCGTACCTTAATAATGATGGGATGTTCCAGGATGATAATGCTCCGTGTTACCGGGTCCATGTTGATCGCAATTGGTATGAGGAGCATTCTGGACAATTCCAGCACACGATTTGGCCGCCTATATTACCAGACATGACCCTTTTGACAGCATATCTGGGATATGATCCATTCGGGCCCAAATTCCAGTACCTACCACGATCTCGCAATTATGACCTCCTATCCAGACAGCATGCCTGAACTTCCTAGAGACTTCTGATGACTATTTGAGTCCATGTCACGCCAAGTTGCTGCCGAGCTAAAGGAGGCCCAACACGATATTAGAGAGATATCCTATGACTTTTGACACTTGAGAGTAGTTAAATATGAAGCATGTTCCAAATTCATGCACGTTTTGTAAATAAATTATTTATTTTGATCTAATATTTGATAATAATCTCAGAGCCACTCTGTGTAATTTATTATAGCAATTTATTTGCAGATTTTAATCTACTGATCTGGCATTTCCGAACAACAGTCATTTGAATATTAGGGAAACTGAGAAATATGAGCTTGAAATATAAACAGCAGACTAAATTTTTAACTGACACTAAACACCAATAATGTGACATTAACGACTAGTTTATAACCAGTATTAAAGTCAACTAGGCAAATATGTTTTGTTAAACGACTGTATTTCTACAGCAACGCGATATTTTAGAATTTTAAAGCTTGAGTTTGAAGCTTATGATATATTTATTGCAGGATACTATATAATAAAATGTTAATATTATATGAATAGGACAGATATAATTGCAGATGTACAATGCTTATTTTAAATATAATTACTTACAATTATTATCGAAACATTCAGTGTAATATTCTTAGTGGATCAACTAGAATCAACAGACGGGTTTTGTTATTTAGCATTGAATTTTTAAATATGTAATTGAGCTGACAGCAAGAAATCATTCCCTAACCTTTATGATGTCTGACATAGTACGTTATACTATACAGAAGGCTTCAAATATTCAAAAGATTGAGAACAAACTGTGCAAGGCTGCAAATGATCAAGCTCATAGTCATAAAACTGTCCTGCTCATAGTCATAAAACTGAGGGAATGTCCCTAAGCTGTGAAATTATGGTCCTAGTCATTTCAGCAGTCGAAGCTCAATATTCATTAAATGTGATGCCGACTGTGTGGTGTGATGTACATCGTTTGACTTTCGAGATTAGTAAAATTGTGAGAAACAGCAAGTTTTATAGATACATTACAAATGCAGATTGTCAAAAACAGTCTAAACTGAAGTTGCCAAATGCATGTCGTTCAGTCGTGACAGCCCTTATGTAAATAAGGACATTCCTATTTTTCTCTTGAGAAGTACTCTGTAAAGAAATTTTTGAAGAATTTTTATTGAAAAGAAAATCTGGAAAACGTCAGCTGTTTCATTTATTTTAGGAAGCACGATTATTTTCGATCCAAGAAAGCTCGTAATAAGATATTTTTTAGATTTGAAAACACATTTTACTCAAAGAACTTTCCGTGGCAAGCTGAAAATTCTCTTATTGCCAAACAATTAGCTCTGTGTCTTTTAGATATGTAGGAGCTGAGTTTTAACTCCAAACTGGTTTCGAATCCACTGTAAACTCCATGTTCCGGTCAAAAGAATATTGGTGTGCTTAAGAAGTACAGCAGAGCTCCAAAATAACTTAATCTAATAAAATCCGATCTAATAAAGAACGTTTTATCGTTGGATTTTTTCATGTAACAAAATTTTTTTCAACCGGGTAAATGGATTTCTATTTTTTACAGGGCTGTTTGATTTCTACTTCCCACTGTGCATCTGGATTGCTTCTTACAGGACAGCTGAACTTCTACTATCTACTAGATCGATGGGAGCAAAATTTTCATAGTATGCTTGTGTATCTATACTATTTATCTAACGTACTTTTGTTTTTTAAGACTCTTTAGTATCTCGTGTTGAGCTAGAAAACTGAATGTGTGCGTACTTACAGCGGGATAGACCTTAATGGAGTCGGATTTTCGATTCTTTTAAAGGGCGAAGACAGGGGAGGACAGGGAATTCATTCCAGACCGACTCTCCAGATGGCCCTGCGAAGAGCTTGAAAACTGAATTTTTGCACATTTATAGTATCGACTATGCACAGAACCTTTTTATCGATTCTCTCCCCATAGGATAGAGAAAATATATGTCTTTTGAAAAGTCAGCACAGAGCCTCCAGAAGTCCCCTCCCCGATGACTTAGAAGGTTGAATATTTGCACGTAGTATCGACCACGGAGCATAACCTAGCAATGAACAGTGTCGGATTTCAGATCAGGAGCTGAATAAAAGGCGAGGGAGGGGGGGAATCAAAATGCATTTTTAATCCCTTCAGAAGCCACCTACTAACCCAGAAGACTAAAAACGTGTACCGTATGTGTACAGTTATAGTAGGACCTAACTGAACCAATGTTCGATTAAGATTACTATTTTCGATGCTAAGGGTCATACATTGTTAAACACAATAAAACTTTCTTAAAAAATTACAAAAATATCTCCCTGTATGGACAAGTTTAAATAGTGAAGAACTATAAGAAATTGATTATTCAAAGCAAAATATATTCAATATACCACATCGTTAGTTCCTGTAAATGATTAATCCTCACAAAGACGTTAATATATACACCGTTTAACATTACAAGATCATCAATCGTTAAATTTCAAAGGATTTTAACTTATTATTCATCATTTCAAAACATTTATCTTGCATTAACGTTTAAAATCCTTGGAATATATGCATAGACGCGCATCTCTCCAAACTTGAAATTTAAATACTCGTTCAATTTTCAACTGTCATTTCATGATAGTTAATACAAGCGCATAGACTGCCGGTTTATAAACAGTATTAAACATTATCCGGAGGTAGTTGATGAACCAAACAACTAGATTTCAATAGTCAAGCGATATTTTAGAATACATGAACTCGAGACTAGAGTTCGCAGTCACGATTTATTGCAAGATATAGCCCGATAAAATATGAATGCTACCTAGATAAGGCATCTGTAATTGTTGATATTCAATACTCATTCTCAACACAATGCCTCACATTTTATTTGCGTGCAGGGATCCTATTAAATTCGGAATAGCATTTTACCCTGAATGTCGTAAATTCTACGGGTAATAATTCGGTTTAAAACTATTCGAAATGTTTCAAAAATGTCTGGTATATCTGAAATAGAATAAGGTAATTTATATTTTTATTTATAAGTTTATGATTCATTTTTCTTACTGTACTTTGAAATGTAATGTTATTAACTATTTCACAAGAAATAATACTGAAGATATGGAGAAATTAGCTTTTATCAAATCTTTAGAAGATTTGTATTTCTATATTGCTGCTTTGTTGTCTTTCAGCTTCTGAGTTCTTCATTTCTAATACATTTTTTATACTTCACAGGTTTTTACTACAATAGATTGAGTGAAAGTTTACACCCTTCCTTCCTTCCGACCACACAACATGATACCATAAACCCCCTGGGTTGGTCGTGTGGTCTGGGCCTTCAACCCTTCCTTCCTTTTTTTTTTAAAACTATTTTTCATTTACCGGAGATTTCAGTCGATTTTAAATGCTTGTTTTTAAACAATTTCCATGCTGAGCCACAGGATCCAATCTTCCGTGGAAAGGCTTTTTCAGTTTTTGTTGGAGCAGCTGCTGTTTCTCTTATCCTGAAGCAGAAGCCTTGTTTTGCCTCATCCTTAGAATGGAATGTTAGATGAAGACTTAGAATGTAACAGTCAGGAGAGTTGAGGTAGCCTATCTATCCTGTAGCAGGAGTCTTGTTTTACCTCAGATTTGGAATGGAACGTTTGATAGAGGACTTAGAACGTGACAGTCAGCAGAACTGACGTAGCTTATCCTGAAGTACGAGTCTTGTTTTACCTCAGCCTTGGAATGGAAAGTTAGAGAGAGGAAGCATAGAACGTAACGGTTAGGAGAGCTGAAGTAGCTTTTCCTTAAGGAGTCTTGTTTTACTTCAGCCTTGGAAAGGAAAGTTAGAGAGAGAAGACTTAGAAAGCAATCGTTAGGAGAACTGAGGGAGCTTATCCTGAAGCAGGAATCTTGTTTCAGTTCCGCATTGGAATGGAACTTTAGAGAGGGAAGACTTAGAATATTGCGATCAGGAGAGCTGAGGTAGCTTATGAGAAACGTACGAAATCATAGACTCTTTGCATTCCTGGAAGAGTGTGAACTGTAAAACATGCATCTTTAAAGTGTTGAATAAATAGTATTCTAAAAGCAACAGAGTAGTCATCTGTTTTAACATGATACGGGATACACACGCCATCCTGTGGAGAAGGGGTAAAAGGTATAAAAGGGATCTAAACAAACCCCTTCATTAGATATCCCATGAAATATTGGGAACCAAACAGCTTTCAGAAAGGGAATGGGATGCCTGCGATGTGGAGATGTCACATATTATGAGAGTGTAAACTGTGCTTTTCAGAGTCCAATTTACACCAGTTATAACTGTGTTTATAACTATTCAAAGCAATTTTGATCAGAAGTAATTTGCTTACTTGAATAGTAAAGATTATTTATTTTTTTATTTTCCTTGCATGGTAATGTATAGGGAAAGTATTAAGGGTTTAAAATCGGAACTTGAGTTTTCTATGTATCTACATGTTTGGGATTTTCTAGAATACAAATTCACTATTTTAATGTGACATCTATTTGTGTATGTGTGTGGGTGCAATGTATGTATGTACTCTAGTTCAAAAACTATTTGAAGAATTTTCACAAAATGTAGTTAGTCGCTTATGAGTTTCGCTGGTGCTGATTGGATTTTGATACGGTTCAAAAGTTTGACTTTTTTTGCAAAATGTACCGCAAAATTCGTTGAAATCTAGAATGCCAAGCTAAGTGTGTCTAAATGTATCAATTTAATGTGTTGTTGTTGAGAGACAGACCGTCCGACCTACCGTAAAGGTGTAAGGAAACTGTTTGGATGGCCGGGAAGTGCCACCCAATTTAGACCGGAACCCAGTGGTGGAGGCATCCACAGGGAGCGAACCCTCCTTCCCCTATCACCAACCCCTCGGAAGGATTTACGGACCTACATATTTAACGTGATCGTACTCCGCGTGAACACGGCGCAGTTTCGGCAGTGGCTGGAATCTAACACGAGTGTACCGAGTGCAATTCCTGCGCGCTGATCACTGGGCTACTGCGAGATGGGGTTAAAGGTGTTAAAGGGGTCTATAAATACCCCTTCATTTGATATCCCATGAAATATGGGGAACCAAACCACTCCCAGAAAGGGAATGGGATGCCTGCGATGTGGAGATGTCACATATTTCATAGAGTCTGATTTTACCGGTTATAACTATGTTTATAACTATTCAAAATAATTTTGATCAGAAACAGTTTGTTTACTGGAAATAGTAAAGAATATTTACTTTTATTTTCTCTAAAATACATATTAATGAATAGGAAAAGCATTATGAATCAAAAATGGAAACTCAAGTTTTCGATTGATATACATGTTTGGGATTTACTAGTATACGAAAACACTATTTTAAGGGGATATCTCTCTCTCTGTGTGTGTGCAATGTATGTACTCACTCTTGTTCAAAACTATTCGAAGAAATTCCACAAAATGTAGTAAGTAAATCGCTTATGGGTTTCTCTTGTGCTGATTAGATTTTGGTACGGTTCAAAAGCCTGCCTTTTTTTTGCAAAATGTACCTCAAAATTCATCGTAATCTGAAATGCAAAGCTATGTCTATATGCATCAATTTAATGTGTGCCATTACTCTAGGACAGGGGTGGCCAACCCAAATGACCTTGCGGGCCACTTCGGAAAAACATTATAATCCCGCGGGCCGCATATATATATATATTTTCTCCAATGGTCAGGTATTTCACTCATCGTCATTCGCCCATAATTCGGCCTTACACGTGATCCATTTAGCCGTCCTAGGGACGGTGTCCCAGGCGCAGCAGAGGGGGGCGAAACACACTGCACTCACAACACAACAACATCCATGCCTTACATGGGGCTCGAACCCACAACGTGGCGGCCGAGCGATTGCTTTGAAAACGCATGCCTTGACCACTCGACCACCACGTCGGCCCGAGGGCCGCATATAAAAATATATATCTTTATATTAGATTTGGACCCATTACAAACATTTATTGGAGTGAAAATTTAAAACCGAATGAATTATTATTATTGTTTTCATTATTTTACATGTATACAAACATAGTTAATATAATAATAATAATGCAATGATCGAAAAATGTTTAATTTATTTAATCAGTGAGATATTTGTTTCTCAACTCTTTCACTTAGTTTTTGCAAGTCGATCTCAATGCGTGTGTTTGCACATCGTAATTGTTGTTGCAGGTTTTCGTCCGTTAAGTTTGACCGCGATTTATGTTTGATAAATTTCATTTTCGAAAAAAACGATTCGCAGGTGTAAGTTGATCCAAAAGCGCTCACAACTTTTTGCTCCAGATCTCTCAAATTGGAAAATTTTTCTTTTGTGACATAAGTGTTATGAAAATCTATTTTTGATTCTGATATTTCAAAAATGTGTTTTAATTCATTATTGCATTGTAAGCCAATCAGTTCCATTTGGAGATATTCTGGGCCCGACTCGACATCGACATGAAAGGGAGATGAATATATTTCAAATAATTTTTTGTATTTGTCTAAATTTGTGAAACGACTCTCAAAAGTAGCTGCAAGTTTGCTTATTTCTTTTGCGTATTTGATGTAACTGATACATTTTGAATTTTTTAATTCTTTCATCAATGGAAAGTGTTGAACGTTATTATTTTTCAATTGAGATTCAAATAACAGTAATTTCTGCTTTGATGTGATTAAATGCATCGATTATTAAATTGTCTTTTCCTTGTAATGATGTATTTAATTGATTGAGTTTTTCGATGATATCTACTAAAAAGCATCATTCCAATAACCATTCATCATTTCTTAATACTGGTACTGGTATTTGCTTGTCATTCATAAACAAGTCAATTTCTTGACGTAACTCATAAAATCGATGTAAACATCTTCCACGACTCAACCATCTGACACGACTGAAGTAGTATACAACGTCACCATATTCACAATCTAATCCTTTTAGGAACTCCTTTAATTGTCGATGCGAAAGTGCATGGGATCGAATGTAATTCACTGTTTTTTATGACTACTTGCATAACATGATTCATCGATAATACTTGGGCACATAGATTTTGATGATGAATCACACAGTGGATTATAATTAAATCATCTGTTTTGCAGCAGTTATTAGTTTTGTTGTTGGATTCTATTTTATCGATCAGTAATTTTATAGCTCTTTTTTCTTTACCGATCATAGCAGGTGCCCCATCAGTTGATATTCCAGAAAGAATTTCCAAACACAAGTTGTTTTCGCATAAACAGTTTTCAACAGTATGGAAAATATCTTCCCCTGTTGTCGTACCTTTCAAACTTATCAAATTTAGCATTCCTTCAGTTACCTGAAATGATTCATTTACTCCACGAACGAATACTACAAGTTGAGCTGTGTCAGAAATGTCTGTACTTTCGTCAAATGCTAAGGAAAAATATTTGAAATCTCGAATTCGATCGCGCAGTTTTGCGATAATTTCATTTGAAATGTCATTCATTCGACGACACTCTGTTTGCCGAGATAGACTTAAGTTCGAACACTTAAGTTACAGGAATCAAGCGTGATGCTGCGGGGGGTCGCTGTGCAATGCAATACTGCCCATTTCTAAGTATGTATAAAAACAGAAGCAACGTGATAAAATAGAAACAGTTATGGGATTTATTTGTTACAAAACACTACACTGAAAACAAAAATATTGCACAAAATAATCGTATTTTGTAAAGTTGTAATGAATCTCGCGGGCCGCGGGTTGGCCATCCCTGTTCTAGGATGAACCGCCTACGATATATTTATTTTTTATTTTTACAGATAATTGAGGAGATGGCGCTTTCCAAAATGAGTTTTTCAAATGGCGCTTTTCAAAATGAGTTTTCAAATGGCGCTTTTCAAAATGAGTTTTTCAAATGGCGCCTTTCAAAATGAGTTTTTCAAATGGCGCTTTTCAAAATGAGTTTTTCAAATGGCGCTTTTCAAAATGAGTTTTTCAAATGGCGCCTTTCAAAATGAGTTTTTCAAATGGCGCTTTTCAAAATGAGTTTTTCAAATGGCGCCTTTCAAAATGAGTTTTTCAAATGGCGCCTTTCAAAATGAGTTTTTCAAATAGCGCCTTTCAAAATGAGTTTTTGAAATGGCGCTTTTCAAAAGGAGTTTTTGAAATGGCGCTTTTCAAAATGAATTTTTCAAATAACGCTTTTCAAAATGAGTTTTTCAAATGGCGCTTTTCAAAATGAGTTTTTCAAATGACGCTTTTCAAAATGAGTTTTTCAAATGGCGCCTTTCAAAATGAGTTTTTCAAATGGCGCTTTTCAAAATGAGTTTTTCAAATGGCGCTTTTCAAAATGAGTTTTTCAAATGGCGCTTTTCAAAATGAGTTTTTCAAATGGCGCTTTTCAAAATGAGTTTTTCAAATGGCGCTTTTCAAAAGGAGTTTTTCAAATGGTGCTTTTCAAAGTTGTCAAATTGCAGAGTCCACTTTGACGATAAGAGCCTGAAATTTCGTCGCAGTTGCTCAACGGTTCAGGGTCGGAAGTCCAGTTAGGAGATTCAGGGTTCGATTCCCGAATGGGGCAGCAAGGCTCTTTGCAAAATGAAGAAGAAAGATGCATTAATACTGCAAATTGGATATAATGTCAAATAAATATCAGAGTCATTTTGGGCAATTGAGCTCAATTTTATGGAATGGGACGAGAACAAGAATTTGAGTCGATAAGGTACGTCTTGTGTTGCTCACATCAGAATCCTTTTTCTCAGGGATTATGATTTTTACTTTTCCCAAATACACATGATATAAGATGGATTAGAAACCTCCACTATCGAATTAGCACATTTTATGAAGACCTGAAAATAAGAAGCACACACAGGTCATTAGTTAAAAGTATGAAAACGAAACTTAATTTTGGTTTGAATGTTTCGAAACAGACAAAAAAAAATAAGACAAAATAAATAAATATTTGATTTAAACGTTTGTTGCACGAGGCAAAATATATTTACATTAAAATTCAGTAGAAAATGTTTTTTTTTCTTTATTTCTACAAATAATTTTTAAAGCATATGATCAATTTCTGCGTAGAAATTGAAATCGCTTGCCAGGTAATTTAAGAAAACTAATATATCGTCATCCAGGCATTAGGTTAACCATCTTTTGGAAAAACTATAGTTTACTAATAAATTATACGACGCATAGCTACGGAGCGCAGTTAGTTACATAGATAAATATCAAAATTTCCCAAATAAGACGTTTAAATAATATTATTATACTATTATTTAATTCCCGCTCCCAAGACAATAAGTAGCTCACATTTTATTTGCGTGTACAAAAACTATTAATACGAAGAAGTATTCTTACAGTAAACGTTCTATATTCTTACCGTAAATGTTCTATATTATTAAAGTTAATAACTGTGTTTATGTAACTATTCAAAATAGTTTGGAAATGTTTGGGCTGGCAGTAATAGAATGAGAAAATATATTTATTACTTTCCTTATATACATAATGTATAAGGAAAGTATTGTGACGGGGTCGAGAAAATTCGAATTCGAGTTTTCGACGGGAGAGCACGTTTCAAGCATCCCTGATCACGAATCAAACATTTATGAAGTGATGTCTGTGTGTGTGTGTGTATGTGTGTGTGTGTGAATGTATGTGTGTGTGTGTGTGTCAGTGGGTCTGTGGAGACGATAACTGACGAACGAATGGACCGATTCGAACCAAATTTGGTACAAAAATCACAATCTGTAAACACTGGAAGTCTATTGTTTTTATACGCAATCGAATGTTCAGAACCCCCTAAATTTTCGAATGAAATTTTGAAAAAATCGTCTAAAAATCAAAACCAATAATAAATTTACGTACATAGACATTTCTTATGTAATTTTTCATTAGAAAACGATTGACATAAATTTTAGAACGCTAACATGAACCGTTCTCGAGATATTGCACATTTTTCAAAAAAAATTATCAAAAAGTCATATAAAATAGAAAAAAAAATATTTCCTATTGAGAAACATGTTCACTTTTCATATATAATATCATGCGATAAATTGGGTGACATCATTTTCGTGGATCTAGCTCGTTCCATTCATGAAAAAAGATACTTTGAGTAATACTTTTGCATTTGAACGCCAATTTATCTGCTGTAATAATAACTTATTTCTTCGTCCATAGCGCTTGGCGAGATTTTGGCGACGAAATGGGCGGAATGTCGCCAACTTGGCGACTTTTTGAAATGTTGCCAAATTAACGAAAATCTCGCCAAATGGATAAAAATGACGCTAAATCAATGAAAATGACGACTAATTGTGGAAAATTCTATATCTTATAAGTTATATAATATATAAATATATAATAATAGTTATATAATATAAGTCGAAAATTCAATATCTAATAAGTTATATATATATATATATATATATATATATATATATATATATATATATATATATATATATAACTTATATCTTCGTCCATAACGCTTGGCGAGATTTTGGCTACGAAATTGGCGGAATATCGCCAACTTGGCGACTTTTTGAAATATTGCCAAATTAACGAAAATCTCGCCAAATGGATAAAAATGACGATAAATCAATGAAAATGACGACTAATTGTCGAAAATTCAATATCTTGGAAAGGATATTAGTATCTACTAGAAGAAAAACCTATTTATTTTACTGTGAAAATAGTAAATTCATTTCATTATATAAGGAAAGTCATGTGTTGCCCACATCAGATTATTTTACATGTGAAGCTTTGATTTATATTCCATGCATTCCGTTGAAATTTAATGTTGTTAATTAGTTTCGGAGAATTGAATTGCAAGCTGGATTCGAGATTTTTAAAGCTTAAAAAGTCATAGTTGTAAGTCATTGAAAATCAGATAAATGAGACACTTATCTGGAGTTAAATTGCTTTGCAATGTTTCAAGAAATATACACTTTACGAAGTCCCACGCGCTATTCTGGTTAAATTTAATGAACACTTTAATTTAGATGCTTAACCTTATGATATATTAATATTTTTTATTGATACACTTAAACATGATACTTACTGTGTTTCGAGACAATAATTTTCAGTATATAGGGTTCTAAGGAGTCCTTAACTACCCCAATAACTTTGTAAGGAAAGGTCCATGAGTGTATTATTTTGGTCTATCTAAAGTAAAGTGACCATGTATGATCGAATAAAAATGATTGCAGTGCCCTTAGCGGTGAACTAAAAAAGTTAGGATGACGAATTCGTTAATAACGTGAGAAGAAAAACGCTAATTACTGAGTTATAGCGTATTGTCTAATAAATTAAAATGCATCGACACCAGGAACGAAAGAAACGCTTATGAGGAATACTGAGGAAGGCGTAGTCCGTTGCTTGATACATAGAAAACAGTGACACCTGCAGTGCTCGTTAAAGTACACGAAACTATTTTTTGACGTAGAATATTTCATTGTCCGCACTTGGTTTGGGGCATCATGCCGGCGGATCGAACCTGATAAAAAAGTGAGAGATATAGAAAGATTGTAGCCCGGCGTGTAATAGTCGGATACGAGTGTTAGGTCGAGAGTGTAAGCCTGTTATGAGGGATGACTCATAACAGGCGTACACTCTCGATTATATATATATATATATATATATATATATATATACATATTATATATATATATATATATATATATATATATATATATATATATATATATATATATATATATATATATATTACTTTTATCTTCTGATTTGCGATAATCTCCTCTGACCATTTTCATTATCCGTTCAAGATGAGATTCATGTAGTTCCTTAATATTTTATTGAGTTAAGATTGAGTTTTCGCTCTTTTTCACAAATATTTTATGTCTAGCAATGAAAATAAAGCCTCCACAATTGCTTTATTCCTTTCCTGTTATTTGTTTCCTGATAACTAGAATATGATCATGGGAATGGCCATTAAAATGTAATAAGGAACAATGTGGAATGACCTTCTCATATATTCTATTCTAAAACAGTCTTATATTTCTTACATGGGATATTTCCTTCTGTTTTACAAATTTAGAAACTCTTAGGGAAGGAAATAACTAATTATTGTTCCTATATGAAGTCGACGAAGGAATAAAGATTATTGTTGATATTAATTGCCTAAACAGAAGGAATCGGCATCAGGAACGCACAAAACGCGTACATTGAAGTCAATGAACACTTGCCGCAGTTCATTGGTTGCTAGAAGCTGTAACACAGTGAAACCTGCTATACTTTTTAATGTTCTCGATAATATTCTTTCTCAAATTCAAATGTCCATTGCCATTGACGGAGGACATTTTGAAGAAACATTTTTCTAGATTCCTGTACATGTAAATGTTGTTTATTGCATTGGTGCTCAACCTTTGGGTCGTGACACCATTAGGGGAGGACACCTATTTGGTGTCACGAACACCCATTTTAGAGAGACACCCATTAGTACACCCATTTTATAGAGACACCCATTGGTACACCCATTTTATAGAAACACCCATTGGTACACCCATTTGGGACACCCATTTTATAGGGTTGCTGAAATGTATTTATCAAAGACAGAGAGAATATATCCAGCATACTATTTCTATTTAGATGAAATATTTTTGACATTTTTAATTGCTAAATCTAACTCATATTGGCGAATGTAAAATAAATACTATCTTAATAATATTTGTTTAATTATACATTTTACTTCTTATTTTATTTACATGATGGTATGGAGTCTCTTAAGTAAAGTAATACTTTGGTTGGGTCGTACCAGCAAAAAGGTTGTGCATCATTGGCTTACGGTGTCCGCTCTGAATAGGACAGTAAATTGCATATGACAATATTGTAATAAATAAATGTTTCCTGCAATTTAGTATTGATTTCTACTGATTAGACAATGCTGTACAACTTTGTAATTGGCATTTTCTTTCTATATTGCTCTGTTGCCGAGTTTCTGTTTATAACTTGTCAATTTTCTGCTGAAGGCGTTGCAATCAGTCTTATTTAATAAGGCATAGTCACTTTACTGTAGATAGACCTGAATTATACACTTAGGGACCTTTAATTTTGAATTTATTTAGCTGTTTAAGTACTTTTCTAGAATTTACTTTATTACTATATTAATAATAATAAATATATACGGTATTATATACTATATTAATAATACTATATTAATAATAAAAATAAAAATAATATTTTAGTAAAATTTATTTTGCCACTCAGTATGCACACTTACAACTTTATAGGTGAGTTTGCAACATTGTGGCAGAAATCTGCAGAAAAAAGCTCTATAAATAGGCTTGAGATTGCTATGCATGGGGTGAAAAATAAAAATATTTTGAGTCAGTTGGTAAAGAGCTGCTCTGCCCACATTTGATTTTACTTCTGTGTTACTTGTATGCTTTAATTTCCACTTTGTGCACATTTTTACTGGATTTTAGCCACCACAATGGCTCATTAAAATTTTCTTGAACCTTTAAGGTATCGACAGAGTCATGAACCTGTAAAGAATGATGTCCTCGTCATGTGAACTTCCGTAGTAAAAGACGTTGGAATTTATAAATTTCTACATTTATTCTTACTTAAAATTTTATGACGTCTAATGTTACAGTTTCATTTTTCATCAACTTTTCACCTTTATTCCTACTTAAAATATTACGACGTCTAATGTTACAGTTTCATTTCAGAAAGTCGCGCATTTATTATATTTACTACGCATAGTTTTGCTGCAAGTGCTTATTTGAATGTGCAAATCGAACTCTCTAGTTACAGATTTACGTTGTATGAAATAAAATGGTATTCGTACTTGATAGTGAAATATTGGGATTTTTCCTCTTTTAGGAAAATTTGGTAAAAACTATTATGACTGACACTAAATTTAAGAAATCAGATGAGTCTAACATTTGACTTTCGAGCAGATATTTTGTGGGAAGAGAATAGCACAAATTAGAGTATTACTTTTATTAGATTTCTCTAAAACTCAATATGCTTATTGTTGGAATCGTTAAAATATATATATCAAATTTCATTTAATGTGTTTGATTGTTTCGATAAATAGAGCGCTTCGTCTGGAAAAAAAGTTATAATATTTCGAGAAGAGTTCATGGTAACTAGGTAATTATATTGTTTATATATTGTTGGTTAAAAGTTCTTGTGAAATAATCGGTTATTTAATAACAGTGAAAATATTTACATTTCAGAATTTTCTCTATTTTGTACAAGAACATTGCAATACTTTAAAAAGAGAGCATGTCGGCCTATTGTAAAGACTGACATTCCCTTTCAAATGCAAAATCATATATAAAATATTTATTATATATAGCTACATTTTTTTATAGTTAATTATGCTTTTATCACATTCTTTCGATTTTCAAAAAAATATATTTGAAAATTTGAGGTCCTTCCCCTGGGCCGTTAACCTCGAAATTCAATAGGCTTCTGACGATTATCGATTTAATTAATGATTTAAATTTTATTTGATTTAACTTATTTGTTCGAGAGGTATCATGATCATAGACAAATCCGCAGTTACTATTAAAAAAATGATTGATTTGTATGTAAGAATATTCAAAGAGTTTAGATTAATCCTGTAGATCAAAATTGATAGTCATACTTCTGACACTTGATAGTATTTTCCCTTTTCACTGATTATGCACTGTTTAGAAAGTAAAAAAATCTGATGTGGGCAGCACATGACTTTCCTTATAAAATGCAATGAATTTACTAATCTTACAGTAAAAAAAAGTAGATAATTTTTATAGTAGTTATTTAAAATCTTTCCAAGATATTAAATTTTCGTCAATGAGTCGTCATTTTCCATGTCGTCATCATCAATGAGTCACCATTGATTTAACATCATTTTTATCCATTTGGCGAGTTTTTCGCTAATTTAACAACATTTAAAAATGTCGCCAAGTTGGCGACATTCCACCAAATTCGTCGCCAAAATAGCGCCAAGAGTTATGGACGAAGAAATAAGTTATTCTTACATCAGATAAATGACTATTGGCGTTCAAATTCAAAAGTGTTACTCAAAGTATCTTTTTTCACGAATGGAACTAGCTAGATCCACGAGAATGATGTCACCCAATTTATCGCATGGTATTACATATGAAAAGTGAATATGTTTCTGAATAGGAAATATTTTTTTTTATTTTATATGACTTTTTGAATTTTTTTTTTTAAAATGAGCAATATCTCGAGAACGGTTCATGTTAGCGTTCTAAAATTTATGTCAATCGTTTTCTAATGAAAAATTATATAAGGAATGTCTATTTGCATAACTTTATTAGCGATTTTGACTTTTTGACGATTTTTCAAAATTTCACTCGAAAATTTAGGGAGATTCTGTACACTCGATTGCGTATAAAAACAATAGACTTCCAGTGTTTACGGATTGTGATTTTTTAACCAAATTTCGTTCGAATCGGTCCATTCGTTCGTCAGTTATCGCTTCCACAGACTCACTGACACACACACACATACTTTCACACACACGCACATACTTTCACACACACACACACAGACATCACCTCAAAAATGTTTGATTCGTGATCAGGGATGCTTGAAACTTGCTCTTTCGTCGAAAACTCGAATTCGAATTTTCGACCCCGACACAACATTTTCCTTATACATTATGTATATAAGGAAAGTAATAACGGTGAGGTTGATCTGGCAAGGGAATCACTGTCAAATAAATTTCTAAGAAAATGACATGAAAAATTCAGGAGGAAGGGAAAAGAAAAGAGAAATATTAGAAACTATTTCTCAGTGAAAAAAACTATGATTTTAAGTGCCTTCCTATAAATTTGAGAGTCAATTATTTAGTAATAGTCGCGTTTTGACCTTTGCAGGTGCGGTTGATCTGTCTTTTGGGACCAAACTGGATTATACTTTTAATGAACTTTTTATGCTGTTACTAACGAATAATTTTTATTGCTAATAAATTTGGATAGCAGTTTGAGCGAAATTTTATATTTATCGCTCGTAGATTATAAAGGATTTATGTAATCGCAAAAATTTTTGAAATATGGAACATTTCACTCATTCACGCGGGTAATTGGAAGTTTTGACATTTTTGTTCCGGAGAAAACAGCTTAGATATGAATAATCTAAAATTCATTGTTATTATTATTATTATTTTGTTAGAAAATATAAATATATGCAGTTAGATATTAGCATGTGTGAATATTTAACTGTAATTCGCTGGTTTGACAAATTATAAATTAATATACCCTTTAAGCATTTAAACTATTTTCAACGCTACTAAAGAACTTTGGGATGCAGTAGCTGATCGCTTATAACGAATTTGACTTAAATGATTTCTGGGATAATTTAATATATATATATATACCCGAGAAATTATATAATATACCCGAATATATATACCCGAGAAATACCAAAGAAAATTGCTTGTAAACTGAAGGTAAAGGTAAAAAAATTGCAAATCAGAAGCCAAGTGTAGCACGATGAGCTAGACAAGAAGTTTGGAAATTGAATAAATGGAATCTAGTGAATATAAAAGGAATAAAATGAATATGAAAAGCATTTCTGAAACCATGTACGTTATCAAGGGCCATACATGTTTCATTAATGCTGATTCTACGTTTCTGTTTACACAACTGTAAAATGTATTGCAGAAATAATGTAAATGGCCCGACGTAGAAGAAAAGACAAAGTGGATCAAATACACAAAAAAATCAAACATGAATATAAAATATATATATATATATATATATATATATATATATATATATATATATATATATATATATATATATATATATATATATATCTATATATAATATATATATATATATAATATATAATATATATATATATATATATATATATATATATATGTAAAATAATTTTTTATGGCATTTGAGCTTCCAGAATTTGAGTAAAAGTAGGAAAATCTGATGTGCCCAGCACATTTCCCTCTAGATTAACATATTTAAATAATATTGGGAAACAATTATTTAACTTTTTTTAGAAATCGATCCAGCTGAAAATTAATGGGCTTTTGATTGTTATCGAACCAAATTATGCCAAATTTCATGAACATCGCCTGATTCTTTCAAGCGATGCCTTGTCATCTGTGGAAAAGTAACATTTCCAACATCTAAAGTACGGCTTGCGATAAGTCGTAAACAACCGTGTCATTTTATAGATATGCTCATAAAGAATTTACTTATTTGCTAGTACTGAGCATTGCAGAGTCTTCTTTGTTAATAAAAGCTTGCAATTTCGTCCTAATAGCTCTACCATAGAGCGTTGGCTGGCCAGTTCCAAGATCTAGGATTCGATTCCCGACTAGGGAAGCAAGATACTCTACAATAGCGCCCGAACAAATAAACCCTGTAGGTCAGTGCAAAGATGTTTGAGGTCTAAAGACCATAGACCGTGCGACTTACATAGTGGGTTTAGAGTAGATAGCTGCACGTCCGGGAAAGGATACCTCCTGCACTCAGGAGGCACCCAAGGTCTACCATACCGCCAAACGAACTTTTATTTAGGTCTAAAAATATAACAATTGATGAAAAATATTGTGATTAAACAGACAGTTTTACATTGTATTTGAACTTGACAAGTACGTCCATTTTACGAAAATGGGAAAAGGGTTATTGCGAATATAGATAAAAAGATCATAGAAAAATAAAATTTAGAGTGAGGTATAATAACATAATGAAAAATAGATTAAAATTAAAGAAAATAATAAAATTTTTAAAGTAAAATTTAAAAAATATATGAAAAGGAAAAAAATTAGGCGTATGAAAAACAAAAACAGAAATTTAGAATAAAATTTAGAAATAAAAAATAAGAAAAATTACAATAATAAAGGGTCAAAAGAAAAAGAAAGATCCAAGAAAATAAGAATAGTTAACATAGCTTTTTTTCTTCTTTTTTAAAGAAAAAATGGAGGGAACACAATAAGTTCATATAAGTTAATAAGAATGAAATAAAGGGTTTCATTGATCAAAATTAATTGAGAGCAGAATCTACTCATAAGCTTAGGTCACTTTATTAGAAATTTCCATGGCAACAAGAATACAGTTTTTAATTTCATCTACTGAAGAGGGATTTGAACGAACTTTGGAGAACCAAATTGGTTTATTAGAGGGGGAGGGTTTGCAGAGATGAAAATTTTTAGAAAAAGGACAATGTTTGAGGATAGATAAAGATGTTTGAGGTCTGAAAGTGACCCTAGTATGACTAGCACGAAATTAGTGGACTCTGGCATATGGAGCTCCCATTTCAAATTATTACGATAATGATCACGCAAGATACTAACCTGGGTAAAAATAGTAGTATCAGGAGACTAACCTGAATCAAAAGTAGCAGGAGGTGGTCAGTCAGATTGTCAGTTGCACGATAATCTGACATTAGAGAGTGGAAAATGCAGAGTCAACTTCGACAATAAGAGTTTGCAATTTCGTCGCAGTAGCACAACGGTAGAGCGTCGGCTGGTCAGTTCGAAGATCCAGGGTTCGATTCCCGGCTGGAGCAGCAAGATTCTCTACAGTATATTCAATTTTTAATATTTTTCATTTTAGAACAAACATTTGCAATACCTCAAGATGCATATTTGAGTTTTCTATGCAAATTCCATTCGTTTTTAAATAAAAACTACCTATAAAATATATATTTTTATATCATAATTTATTGAAATTAACTATTTTTAATGTTTGTTTTTAATTTTATAAAAAAAGTGGGAGGGTGGAACTCATTTAGAAATATAAAAAAATTGTTATAAATTTCGAGAGTCTTCATTTAGTTCGATATCCTATATTCTCAGATATCCTTGAAAATCAACATACAACTGAAGTTTTTGGATTGAAATAAACGAAACAAATTTCAATGTATTCTCTAAGTTTGTTTCAGAAATATCGTACATACAAATTCACATTCGAACAAATGGATACATGACTATCATCGAACGTGATTGATTCGTATTCAGGGATACTTAAAATGTGCAGATTCAATAAAATTTGAGAATTGAGTTTTTGTACTCCATTCCCAATACTTTGCTTTTAAATTCTATATATTTTAGGAAAGTTATTTTAGGAAAAGTAAACTAATATAGCCTAATTTTTCACCACCAGGAATGATAAACAGCTATAAAAATTAGAGTAGTTTTGATTTATTAATTCTATTATATTAGTTACCCAATGTTACCAAGCATCTAAGGAAATTATATCCTGAAGGCGCTCTATCACAGATTGAATATCTGCTTGAAGTTTTCGCTGTAGGGCCCCTTCATTAACAAGCGGATATCGACCTGTAATGCATTATAATATTGCACCAGTACTGGCATTTGCACACTTTGTGGTTATATTTAGTAGCCTGATAATATTGATCTGGTTTTAGCAACTGAATTTACAATGAAAATGTTTTCAATATCTAGTCAATATTCACATTTTTGTTGTCAGAGCATAACCGTTCAATATTGGTTACATACTATCTGCCAATGCTGATCCGAAATTAGCGGACATTAGAAATATTCCCAATATCAAGTTGGAGCAAATGATGGGCCAATATTGTGCACCGTTATTGATAATATCGCGAATAGATTTAATGCTAAACTGATGCCAATTTACTATAAATACTAAGTGCCGTTGAAATATATAAATTAGAAAATGTCATTCAGTTGTCTTTGAAAATGGTTACATTTAGCTACATCAATAAGTAAAATATATTTTGTGCGAAAGATAAGGAAAGCTTGAGCAACGTATATATGCACAAATAAAAAAATCTGATGTGGGCAACACATGACTTTCTTTATATAATGCAATGAATTAACTACTTTTACAGTAAAAAAAATATGTTTTTCTTATAGTAGATACTTATATTATTTCCAAGATATTGAATTTTCGACAATTAGTTGTCATTTTCACTGATTTAGCGTCATTTTTATCCATTTGGCGAGATTTTCATTAATTTGGCAACATTTCAAAAAGTCGCCAAGTTGGCGACATTCCGCCAAATTCGGCGCCAAAATCTCGCCAAGCGTTATGGACGGAGAAATAAGTTATTCTTATAGCAGATAAATGACCATTGGCGTTCAAATATAAATGTATTACTCAAAGTATCTTTTCTCATGAATGGAACGAACTAGATCCACGAGAATGATGTCACCAAATTTATCGCATGATATTACATATGAAAAGTGAAAATGTTTCTCAACAGTCAATATTTCTTTTAATTTATGGGATTTTTTGATACATTTATTTGAAAAATGTGCAATATCTCGAGAACGGTTCTTGCTAGCGTTCTAAAGCTTATGTCAATCGTTTTCTAAGGAAAAATTACATAAGAAATATCTATTTGCGTAACTTTATTAAAGGTTTTGATTTTTTGATGATTTTTTCAAAATTTCACTCGAAAATTTAGGGGGGTTCTGAGCATTAGATTGCGTTTAAAAGCAATAGGCTTCCAGTATTCACGGATTGTGATTTTTATACACATTTTCACTCGAATCGCTCCATTTGTATCGTCTACACACACACAGACATCACCCTAAAAATGTTTAAATCGTGCTCAGTGGTGCTTGAAACGTGCTCTCCCGTCGAAAACTCGAATTCGAATTTTCGACGGGAGTGCACGTTTCAAGCATCCCTGATCACGAATCAAACATATTTGAAGTGATGTCTGTGTGTGTGTGTGTGTGTGTGAAAGTATGTGTGTGTGTGTGTGTGTGTGTGTGTCAGCGAGTCTGTGGAGATGATAACTGACGAACGAGTGGACCGATTCGAACCAAATTTGGTACAGAAATCACAATCCGTGAATACTGGAAGCCTATTGTTTTTAAACGCAATCGCATGTTCAGAATCCTCCTAAATTTTCGAGTGCAATTTGGAAAAAATGATTAAAAAATCAAAACCTTTAATAAAGTAATGCTAAAGGACATTTCTTATGTAATTTTTCCTTAGAAAACGATTGGCATAAACTTTAGAACGCTAGCATGCACCGTTCTGAAGATATCGCACATTTTTCAAATACATTTATCAAAACCACATAAATAAAAAATATTTATTAACTTTTGAGAAACATGTTCACTTTGATATGTAATATCATACGATATATTTGGTGACATCATTGTCATGGATTTAGCTCATTCCATTCATGAGAAAATATACTTTGAGTAATACTTTTTTATCTGAACCCCAATAGTCATTAATATGTTATAAGAATAACGTATTAATGACTGGCGAGATTTTGGCGACGATTTTAGCGGAATGTCGCCAACTGGGCGACTTTTTGAAATGTTGCCAAATTAAAGAAAATTTTGCAAATTGGATAAAAATGATGCTAAATCAATGAACATAACGACTAATTGTCGAAAATTCAATATCTTGGAAAGAATATTAATATCTACTATAAGAAAAACCTATTTATTTTACTGTAAAAGTACTAAATTCATTACATTATATAAGGAAAGTCATGTGTTG
Source organism: Amaurobius ferox (assembly GCA_951213105.1). NCBI lineage: Eukaryota > Metazoa > Arthropoda > Arachnida > Araneae > Amaurobiidae > Amaurobius > Amaurobius ferox. The sequence goes on along the minus strand of OX578138.1, from coordinate 58,017,097 downwards.
CCCACATCATTTTCTATATGTGTTTGAAGTATATGTCTCTTGCCTCCCAAATTAAAAATTTAATATTTGATATGAAAACATTTTTAAATATCATACGTTCAATTTCATATGTTCAACTTACAGTAGAAGAAAAACCTGCCTTATGTCGCTTTGGAAAATAAAATGTTTCAAATTGATAGCCTTATTTTCAAAAATTATAGTGAAATTACTCTCATGTTTCATCTGAACCACAGATCACATCTAAAAGTAAATAGTAATTTATAGTTATTTGTTTCCTACTCATGTCCCCTTTACGAAGAAAAAAAAAATAAAGTATGTTATATTTAATATCGCTCATTTTTTTATTTCTACCCACTTCATTCTTTATATATTGCAATAATATATATCAGCTAGGAGTTTTCTATTTTGAAATGTTTAATAAGATTCATAATGGAAATTTTCAAGCAGTGATACTTAAAATAGAAAGATATTGTTTTTTGGAGTATGACATTTTAAAAACTGTCTGCTTAAATAAAAAATTTCCGGTATCAGAAATGAAATGAAGCATTCAATTTTTTATAGCGAATGTTACCAGAAAAAGTATTTGAAGGGATGCAAAAATGGTTATTTTGTTTCTGAAATGCGTTTTGTTATGAGGCTAACAATAATGATTCTACATGCAAATCTCAAACTGCTGTCAATGTAGTAAAACTGTAGAAACTTTGTTTAAAGCACCAATCAACACAAAATTTAATATCGGCAGGTTTAGTTGTCAAGAAACAGCATTCTTCGCCAAGGCAAACAAGAAGTGCAATTTTTCTTCAATAAGTTTGGCAACTGATATTAGAATAGAAAACGTGACTGAAGAAGGGAAATGGGTTTGCAAACGGCGAGAGGAGAAAACAGGTAATAAACCATGGAGAAAATATCTACTACTTGTTCCCTCCGCCATAAAAAATTATTTGAAATCTTAAAAGTGTATGAAACGTCCGAAATAGCAATCCCTAGTCCACATCTGGAGAAAGATGCACTTCCTAAGATGAAAAAAAGACACAACGAAGTATTTCTATTGCCTTTTATCATATTCTTATTTACGTAGCTAGATAAAGATTGTCCACACAAGCGATTCATCTCAACTTCGGTCGTCCTCTATGTCTCTTCTCTACCAAATTCCACCAAAAATATTCCGCAAAATATTTTAGGACACATCAATTCCTTCTTGAAAGGAAAATGAAAATGGAGATTATTGCTAATAAGAAGATAAATATATATATATATATACCAGAAAAGTATAAAAATGAAAGAAAGCAATATATCAAAGAATGGCCGGGGGGGGGGTTGTGACCCCCACTCCCCGGTTAAGCCAGCTTGCGTCTAGACAACACTCCCGGTAGCCGATATATTGCACAAAGATGAATACCGAAGTATCAAAATTTCAAAAGGATTTTAAAAAGGATTCAAAAAAAAAAAAAAAAAGAATTTTTAAAAAGTAGGTTACAGATCATGTAAGTGTGGAGTACCCAGAAGACACGTATTTTAAAAAAAAAACTGTACTATGTCTACTCTCACTAAACTAAAGGCAATAAGAATCCAAACATATAGATTTCAATGATCAAAGCAGATACCATACCATAACCACTATCCACCATGACGAATCCAGCACCAATACATCTGCTAGACATTATCTATTATATAAGAATGTACTCATTCTTAACTTGTGTAAAGATGGCACAGACTCCCTAATGTGATGAACACACGGGAGGTTCGGCATCCAAATATATGTGGTAGCTCTCAGTTACGATTATATCATAAAATTTGCATATAATGTTACACAGAAAACGCTTCGGAAAGCCTTGTGCAATTGCACAATGGAGGAAGTTAATATCGCTATTGTAACGATCATTAACATTACTGTTGATTCTTTTGCTTCGCAAAAGTTGGTTCAAAATTATGTTTCTGTATACATTCCTATGCAAGCATGAATACCAAGGAACAATGGAATTTATAACAAATTTAAAATCTCTACGTTTATCGTAGAGGCGAAATCCAGTTGATCTATCAGGAAGTTTGTACAGAGACAAATCAAGAAAATTAAGACTTTCATCAGGGTTGTATGGTGTTTCTGTTAAAGTTAAACTTTTTGGATAAAATCCAAAATCCAATATAAAATTTTTTTCTTTACAGGCAAAAATACTTTCTTTACAAACAAATTTTACAAAACTTTACAAAAATTCTTTACATTTTTTTCTTTACAGGCATATTTTTATACTTTTCTGGTATTTTTATATTTTTATACATTTTTATATTTTTATACTTTTCTGGTATGATATTAAAATCCACATTGTAGTGCAGCATAGCGCCTTATTCGTGTGATTTTCTGGAATTTTGTATCATTCACTCATTTATACATATATATATATATATATATATATATATATATATATATATAAAGATATAAATGGAAAGTATAGAACGGGGGTGACCATATGTCTTTCATAAAATGGTAGGGGTCACCCCCGTTCTATACTTTCCATTCATATCTTTGTATTCTACTTCGGAAATAGAGCAGTATTGCGCCTCTTCCTTGGTAGCGAAATGGTTTTTGGTATAACTCAGCATATGTGGAACCTTTCCTATTGAAATCCACTCATCGTTATTTATGTATATAAATATACGAGCCATGTTTTTTATGTAAGTACCGTTTTGCGATTCCGCCGCCGCAGCGCTACGGTCGGCGTTCCGCGCATGCGCGCTGGTTACCTACATCTCTTGTCTACGCACTGACGCCATTACAGTCTGATTCTTCATTGTATACGTTGTTTACTGAGTGTTTAAGATGCCTCCGACAATCGTGAGTCCCGCCGATTGTGAAGTACGGGCTGTTATACGATTTCTTAGTGCTAAAGGCGTAAAACCGATCGATATTCATCGTGAGATCTGTGAAGTTTACGAACAAAACATTATGAGTGATGGAATGGTAAGGAAATGGGTGAGAGCATTTAAAGATGGCCGCACAAATGTGCATGATGAAAAACGGAGTGGGCGTCCTTCGGTCTTTAATGAAGATTTGGTGCAGAAAGTGGAAGAAAAGGTGAGAGAAAACAGACGCTTTACAATTTCATCAATGTGCGACTGGTTTCCTCAATATTCTCGTAGTGTTTTGTATCGCATTGTGACCGAGAACTTGAATTACCGGAAATTGTGTTCACGTTGGGTTCCAAAAATGTTGACGGATTTGCACAAAACCCAACGTTTAAGCAGTGCATTGACTTTCCTTGAGCGGTACCACAATGAAGGTGAAGATTTTTTAGACCAAATTGTTACTGGTGACGAAACATGGGTGGCCTACGTCACACCAGAATCAAAACAACAATGCATGGAATGGCGACATTCATCATCATCACCCAAAAGAGTGAAGTTTAAGCAAACAATTTCTGCCCGGAAAATCATGTGCACAGTTTTTTGGGACAAAAAAGGAGTATTGCTAGTGGAGTTTCTGCCTCGTAATGAGACAATCAATGCAGCGTCTTATTGTGAGACATTGAACAATCTGCGTCGTGCAATCCAGAACAAAAGACGTGGCAAGTTGAGTAAGGGTATCGTTTTGCTGCATGACATGCTGCGTTTTGTCTCGTATATATATACATTAACACCGTGAAGAAGAAAAGAGATTAAGCTCCTAACAATCAAATATACCAAGGAACAGGCGCCAATGCAGCTCAATATCCGAAGTATAAATATAAATGAAAAGGCTGAAGTATAGAGTATAGAAGGGGAAACCAAATGCAATGCATATAATGGTGGAGGAGGATTGCGACTCCTCTTTCCCGTTTAAAGCATTGATAACATATCAATGCATTCCAGAGAGACTTTAATAAATTGGGATAGTTTCTGCAGATCTGATGGAAATTTGCAGATGCGCACCGTTTCTTACTTAACAGGCACCGGCTGGACTTTCATATGTTCGCTTCTTGGCCGCCGTTATCGGTCGTTCTGTCTCTCCTTGTGCGAGTGCTTCTGACTATGCACATTTCGGGGCCTTTGTAATGCAGACTTCAATCAACCTTTGTAATGCAGAGGTTCCGTGAGCGTTGCACGGGCTGTGAAAGCTGCTTTAAACGGGAGGAGTCGCAATCCTCCTCTACTATTATATGCATTGCATTTGGATTCCCCTTCTATACTCTATTCTTCAGCCTTTTCATATATATATATATATATATATATATATATATATATATATATATATATATATATATATATATATATGTATATATATATATATATATATATATATATGTATATATGTATATATATATATAAGAACCATTTTTAATTACAATGCAATTTCAAAATCTCTCTCAGTCGACATAGATTCCTCAACAAATTTAGATGGTGAATGTATTTGTAATGCTGATAATTATGCTGAATTTATAAATCCACACTTGGGTCATATAGTTACTGGAGACTTAGCCATTGTAAAAGATAAATCTTTAGGAACTATAATGTCATTTGGCACTAAATTCAGGCTACCTTCATGTAATAATTCTAAACAAGTGTTAAAGTCAATCAATCTGGACCTTGATAAATTTATTTATGGATTAGCTTCTAAATATGCTCAGCCTTTAGAGGCATTTAATATGTGGAAATTTACTATTTTAAGATCTATTAAAAATACCATTTGTAGTATTAATTTATCTAGATCCATATATAATATGGATAATATAAAGCATTCTGTTAATGATTTACATAGATCTTTTGTTATTACTTATGTAGATAAAGCCTCTAATAATTATGCTATTATTTGTAAAAAATTCTATATTCAATATCTGCTAGATTATTTAAAAAATAATAGTCTATTTAAAATTGATTCACACTCTCTTAATAGTATCAAATTGAAAATTATCAATATGTATAGTGATTTAGATATTAATAATAAATTTTTGACATTTCCATATATTGTGCTTATACCTAAATTTCATAAAAATCCTATTAAATTTAGAACTGTTACTAGTGGTCATAATTCATACTCTACTACTGCTAGTAAATTATTACTAAATTATTTAAATGTACTAAATAGCAATTTACGAGATTCTGGTGATACATACATTATTCTAAATAACAGTAAGGAATTAAAAAATAAATTAAAAACGCTTGGTAAAATAATAGGATTTCAAACTTTTGATTTTAAAGATCTATTTAATAATATTAAGATCACTGATCTATATGATGTCATTTTAGCTTTATATAATGCTTATATTACTAAACATTCTAATCTTACAAAATTTACCAATTTTCCTAAGCTTCTCCATTTTGTTCTTTTCAATAATTATATCTTTCAAGGTAATAAATTATACTTACAAGTCTCAGGTGTTCCACAAGGTGGCTGTAGTAGCAGTATGTTAGCTAATTTATACCTATATCATTATGAAAAATTCTTTACTTCAACTGATTATAAAATTTATAGATATGTAGATGATCTGATTTGTCTTGTATTTACTGATAACTATGTCATAGATATAGATTTCTATCCGGATAATTTGGAATTAATACCTAATGAAACTTCTATTAGTAATAATGTTTATTATTTGGATTTAAATCTAATTATAGAACCTGCTCATGGGATAGTTACTAAATTATATGATAAAAAAGATTTTTTTAAATTTAATATTAATAAATTATTACCTTTTAATTCCTGCAACTCGATTCAATTGTTTAGAAATATTATACTTAATCAACTTTTTAGAATTTATAGATTATCAGATAAAAAATTTCATGCTTTGCACATTAATAACCTCAAAATTACCAGTAAAATGTATCAATATCCTGCATATTTAGTCAATAGTATAGTTAATAAGTTTCGATTAGCCTAAAATTCTCATATTCTCCCCTTATTATCTTATTTTAGCCGTACTTCTTCATTCTCCTGCAATTATATTTTCATCTTTTTATCTCGAAGCTTTAACAGTTGAATAACTCATTTTATTGCTTTTGCGCAGTACTGTTTTTATTACTCTCTTTGGCAACAGCAAATCACATCTTTTCATTTTGGCATATGGCAACGTTGATCCAGTCATATTTTGCTCGTCATGGTTGCGCTGAAGAGGTGATTTTTGAGGTATTTATGTCTCCTTTATTGTTCCAATCTTTATGCTTGTCGTCCATATAACACAAGTTTATAGATAAAATCTATCTTGTGTTTCAGAAACAAGCATTTTTGTGTTCATTTCGAAAAGATATATGGACCCGACGAGAATTTTTTCGAAATGAACTTTGCGTAAGCCTAATCTCGTAAGCCTAAATCTCCTCCATGTGCAAGATTTTTTGCTTGATTTTTTTGTTTTCTTATTTGCATTCCTCATTTTTGAAATTTGTTGATTGTCTTTGTCCTTATGACTTGCATTATGCTTTATTATTTCCTCTTTTTGTCTTAATTTCTTTGTATTTGTAGAAAATTTTGGAATAGTGTATTATGAGTTACTACATACATTCTAACTTTGGATTTAATAATTTATTTTTATATATATATATATATATATATATATATGTATATATATATATATATATATATATATATATATATATATATATATATATATATGTATATATGTATATATATATATATATATATATATATATATATATATATATATATATATATATATATATATATATATATATATATATATATATATATATGTATATATATATATATATATACTAGCAGCATACCCGTTCTTCGTACGGAGTATATAATATAAATAAACTTAAAATTCACAATCATGTGCAAATTCCTATAGTATACTAAATGGCATTTTTAATCAAAATATTCTGTTAAAATATTTAACATGATGCTCCTAAAAAGAAGTTAAGGAATGGCTGTTCTCGTTATTCAAAATTATCTTCACGGGTAGATCTGAAGAATAAAATATCCTGGCCTTTTTGTAAGCAAATTTATAAAAAGTATGGAATTGAATCAATATATGCAAAACAATAGCGTGTTGTATGGGATCCGTACTACTTATATACGCGAATATTAGAAGATATAACCTGTATTAGTAGATTACATATATAAATTGAGAATATCAATAATCCGTAATCTTTAAATCAGTAGGCAATAATTAATTCCAATATGTGCCCAAATGAAACTGCTAAAATTATATGGGAAGATAAACCCGTACTACTTATAATGTCATACATTAGAAGATATGTCCTAGTGTTAGTAAAGGATTACCCGTATTATAATATGTAGTCTGAAAATTTTTTACCAATATATAACAGATTACTTAATAAATTAAAAATATCAATAATCCCTGCCATCTTCAAACCGGAAGGCTTGATTCCAATATATGCCAATATACATGTACTACTTATATTCTTTTAGATTAGAAGATATACCCGTGCATTTGTAGAAGATTACTCGTACAACGTACAATATATGAGTTTCAACAATTTTTGCCGCAATAAAACAATGCCATAAGAAATTGAACATATCAATAATCTCTGAATCAATAATCCCCGAAAACATCAATAATAATAATGTTTAAACATGAAGATCGTAATTGATATTATCCAGTCAAAAATACGATGGCAATGAAATTTATTTTATATACATATCTTCATCATTAAAATCGGAAAAGATTTAATAAAAACCTTCTTCCTCATAAACACATTAAATTTAAATCCGTTGTTAAGCGACATGTTATGATTTGCTTCAAATAAATTGGTGGTCAAAATATCGTCTGAATATCTCTAATGAAGGTTTGGCGACATTTTAAAAAATCGCCAAATTCATCGCCAAGTGGGACTGTAGAACTGACAGTCTCACTTGGCGATAAATTGACGGACCATCATCAAAATATTATCCCCTAAAAAAACACAATTTCGTTTATTTAGGGCAATTTATCAATTTCAAAATATTTTTATGGATTTATAAATATTTTTATCAATTTGGTGACATTTTAAAAAATCGCCAAATTTATCGCTAAGTGGGACTGTAGAACTGACAGTCCCACTTGGCGATAAATTGACGAACCATCATCAAAATATTATCCCCTAAAAAAACACAATTTCGTTTATTTAGGGCAATTTATCAATTTCAAAATATGTTTATGGATTTATAAATATTTTTATCAATTTGGTGACATTTCAAAAATTCGCTAAATGTGTTACTAAGTAGATCGGTTGGACTGACAGACAAATGCTAACGAAACACCATTTCAGTACTTTCTTTTAACAAAACAAAATAAATTTCATTGATTTACGTCATTTTTAACAATTTGGGGACATTTCAATCAATTTGGTAACTTTTAAGAAATTTGCCAAGTTAGCGATATCCAGCCAAATTCGTAGCTCTAAATTCGCAGATCTGAATAAAATATCGTGATCCAGTTTGTATATACTAAATGAAAACACTAAAATATTGTTAGAAGAAATACCCATTCCACTCTTTTTCTGTTTAAACAATTGGATAAATGAATTTATTGGGTAAACAAAATATGAGTTTATTAGCTAAACACAATATATAAGCTTAAAACCTCTTTGCTAAAATAAATGAAAGTGGTGAATGCAGTGCGCAATTAATATAATTAAAAAAAATCAAGCCGTTCATTTATAAGATATATTTCAATACCCATTTATTTAATATTCAAATCGAAAAATAATAATAATCATTAGCAAACATATTTAATTTCATTCCTTGGCCGAGCAACACGATATAAGATAGAATCTTCCTCATAAAATGCGAAATTAAATAACCATTTTAATACCTTTATACTTCTAATCGTTGAGTAAAAGCTTGTGAAATACAAAACATGGAGGTAGATTTTTCCATTTAAATTCATGTTTCAAACAATTCATGCTTTCAGATAGTGACTATTTAATGCAAAATTCCTGCATCAAACTCAAAAATAAAGTTTTAATTCCCTTTGACGTGTTAAACAAACGATTTTTATCCTTTGCGTTTGGATAAACCACGGAGTTGGAGAGTAGAACTCCTATAAAAAAAGTTCCGTTTTTCATTAATATCTCGACAACCCATGGCCTTAGAAACTCGAAACTTGGGCAATATTTATGGGGAGCTATTTCAAGGCCACCCACACAATTTCATTAAATTCGATTCAGCCGTTCTCTCGTGATGATGAGATAAACGAAAGTTTCGTTTTTTACTAATATCTGGAGAACCACTGGTCGTAGAAATTTCAAACATAGACTAAATTTTAAGTGGGGCTATTTCTAGGCCACCCACAAAATTTCATAAAATTCGGTTCAGCCGTTCTCCCGTGATGATGGGACAGACAGACAGACAGATTTTCAATTTTATTTATATACTAGCAGCATACCCGTTCTTCGTACGGAGTATATAATATAAAGAAACTTGAAATTCATAATCATGCCCAAATTCTTATAGTATACTAAATGACATGTTCAATCAAAATATTCTGTTAAAATATTTAATATAATGCTCCTAAAAAGAAGTTTAAGAATCTCTGTTCTCGCTATATAAAATTATCTTCATGGACATATCTGAAGAATAAAACATCTTGGACCCCTTATGTAAGCAAATATAAAAAAAAAATATGGAATTGAATCAATATATGCAAAATAAAAGCGTTAAAATTGTATGGGATCCGTACTAATTATATACGCGAATATTAGAAAATATAACCTGTATTAGTAGATTACATGTATAAATTGAAAATACCAATAAACCCGTAATCTTTAAATCTGAAGACAGTCATTTATTCCAATATATGTCAAAATTAAAGTGCTAAAATTATATGGGAAGATATACACGTACTACTTATAATGTCCGATTATTAGTAGAAGATTACCCGTTTTGCAATATGAGTCACAAATGTTTTTTGGTAAAATACAACAGACGACGTAATAAATTGAATATATAATTAATCCCCTTAATCTTCATACCAGAAGACTGTACTTGATTCCAATATATATGCCAATATATGTCAAAATATATGCCAATATACCTGTACTACTTATATTCTCGTAGGTTAGAAGATATACCCGTGCATTCCTAGAAGATTACTCGTACAACGTACAATATGCGTGTGTCAGCAATATTTGGCGCAATAAAACAATGGCGTAATAACTTAAAAATATCAATAATCCCTGAATCAATACTTCCGGAAAATGTCAATAATAATAATGTTTAAACCTGAAGAGTATAATTGATATTATCCAGTCCAAAATGAAATGGCAATGAAATTTATTTTATATACATATCTTCATTATTCAAATCGGAAAGGATTTAATAAAAATCGTCTGTCGCATAAACACATTGGATTTAAATCCGTTGCTAAGCGACATGATATCATTTGATTCAAATAAATTGGTAGAAAAAATATCGTCTAAATAGTTATATTTCTATGGAACATTTGGCGACAGTTTCGTCAAATTAGCGACATTTTAAAAAATCGCCAAATTTATCGCCAAGTGGGACTGTAGAACTGACAGTTCCACTTTGCGACAAATTGACGAAATATCATCACAATACTATCCCCTAACAAAAAACAATTAATATCATTTATGTAGCGCAATTTTATCTATTTCAAGATATTTTTATAGATTTGAAAACATTTTTATCAATTTGGTGACATTTTAAAAATTCGCTAAATGTATTACTAAGTAGGATGGTTGGTCTGACAGATAAATGCTAACCAAACATCATTTCAGTACTCTCTTCTAACAAAACAAAAAAAAATTTCATTGATATGTAGAAGACCCAAGCCACACGACCAACCCGAAGGTTTATGGCAGCTGTTTGTGTGTCGTTTATATCAATTTGGCGACATTTCCGTCAATTTGGCAAAGTTTAAGAAAAGTTGTCAAATTAGCGATATCCCTCCAAATTCGTAGCTTTGAATTTGCAGATCTGAATGAAACATTCTTATCCCGTTTCAATATACTAAATGAAAACACTACAATTGTATTAGAAGATATACCCGCTCTACTCTTTTTCTGTTTCAACAATCGGCTATATGAATTTATTGGCTAAACACAATATATGAGTTTAGTAGCTAAATACGATATAAGCTTGAAAACTCGTTGCCAAAATAAATGAAATTGATGTACGCAGTCAGCAATTAATATAATTAAAAGAAAAATCAAACCGTCCATTCATAAGATATACTTTTATATCCATTTATCCATTTATTTATTATTTAAATCGAAAAAAAATAATAAAAACATTAACAAACACATTTAATTTAATTGCGATGCCGAGCAACATGATATATCCTCCTAAAATGTTAAAATTTGTTAACCACTAACAGCACACCCGTTATTCGTACGGAGTGTATAATTTAAAGAAACTTAAATTTCGCAATCATGTGCGAATTCTGTTAAAATATTAAATTTATTGCTCCTAAAGAGAAGTTTAAGAATATATGTTCACACTATGCAAAATTATCTTCACGATCAGATCTGAAGAATAAAACATCCTGCCCCCTTTTGTAAGCAAATTTACAGAAGAAAAATAGGAATTGAATGAATATATGCAACCCCGTACTAATTATATTGTCACAGATCAGAAAATATGCCAATGTGTTAGTAGAAGATTACCCGTATTACAATATGCGTCTCAAAAATATTTGCCAAAATAAAAGAGATGACGTAATAAATTGAAAACATCAATAATATCCGTACTCTTTATACCAGAAGGTCGTAATTGATTCCAATATATGCCAATATATATCAAAACATATGTCAATATACCTGTACTACTTATATTCTCGTAGATTAAAATATATACACGTGTATTTGTAGAAGATTCGTACAACATACAATATATGAGTTTAAACAATTTTTGTCATAATAAAATAATTGCATAATAACTTGAAAATATCAATAATCCTTGAATCAATAATCCCCGAAAATATAAATAATAATAATTTTTAAACCTGAAGACCGTAATTGATATTATCCAGTCAAAAATGCTATAAGAAAAATCAAATCGTACTTTTCTAAAATATTTTTTTATATCCATTTATTTATTATCCAAATCGAAAAAATAATTATTAAAATTAACAGACAGATTTAATTTAATTGCGTTTCTGAGTAACATGATATAAGATAGAATCTTATAACATGTTAAATATGTCATGTCTTATAACATAAACTGCGAAATTAAATAACGATTTTGATTTCTCTATACTTCTCATTGTTCCGTAAAAGCTTGTTTTAAATAAACCATGAACCATGGAGATAGATTTCCCCTTTAAATCATGTTTCAAACAATTCATGTTTTCAGAAAGTGACTAATTAACGCAAAAAATCTCCCATCAAACTCAGAGATTAAATTTTAATTCACTTTCAAACGATTTTCAAGCTTTTCGTTTGGATAAACCACGGAGTTAGGGAGTAGAACTCCTAGGAAAAAGTTCCGTTTTTCATTAATATCTCGACAACCCTAGGTCTTAGAAACTCAAAACTTGGGCAAAATTTATGGGGGGATATTTTAAGGCTATTCACCAAATTTCATTAAATTCGGTTCAGCCGTTTTTCCGTGATGATGAGACAAACGAAAATTTCGTTTTTTACTAATATCTCGAGAACCACTGGTCGTAGAAACTCAAAACACGGATATAATTTTAAGTGGGGCTATTTCTGGGCTACCCACAAAATTTCATCAAATTCGGTTCAGCCGTTCTCCCGTGATGGTGTGACAAACAGACAGACAGATTTTCATTTTTATTTATATAGATATATATATATATATATATATATATATATATGTATATATATATGTATATATATATATATGTATATATATATATATATATATATGTATATATGTGTATATATATATATTTATATATATACATATATCTATATAAATAAAAATGAAAATCTGTCTGTCTGTCTGTCTGTCTGTCTGTCTGTTTGTCACACCATCACGGGAGAACGGCTGAACCGAATTTGATGAAATTTTGTGGGTAGCCCAGAAATAGCCCCACTTAAAATTATATCCGAGTTTTGAGTTTCTACGACCAGTGGTTCTCGAGATATTAGTAAAAAACGAAATTTTCGTTTGTCTCATCGTCACGGAAAAACGGCTGAACCGAATTTAATGAAATTTGGTGAATAGCCTTGAAATATCCCCCCATAAATTTTGTCCAAGTTTCGAGTTTCTAAGACCTGGGGTTGTCGAGATATTAATGAAAAACGGAACTTTTTCCTAGGAGTTCTACTCCCTAACTCCGTGGTTTATCCAAACGAAAAGCTTGAAAATCGTTTGAAAGTGAATTAAAATTTAATCTCTGAGTTTGATGGGAGATTTTTTGCGTTAATTAGTCACTTTCTGAAAACATGAATTGTTTGAAACATGATTTAAAGGGGAAATCTATCTCCATGGTTCATGGTTTATTTAAAACAAGCTTTTACGGAACAATGAGAAGTATAGAGAAATCAAAATCGTTATTTAATTTCGCAGTTTATGTTATAAGACATGACATATTTAACATGTTATAAGATTCTATCTTATATCATGTTACTCAGAAACGCAATTAAATTAAATCTGTCTGTTAATTTCAATAATTATTTTTTCGATTTGAATAATAAATAAATGGATATAAAAATATATTTTAGAAAAGAACGATTTGATTTTTCTTATAGCATTTTTGACTGGATAATATCAATTACGGTCTTCAGGTTTAAAAATTATTATTATTTATATTTTCGGGGATTATTGATTCAAGGATTATTGATATTTTCAAGTTATTATGCAATTATTTTATTATGACAAAAATTGTTTAAACTCATATATTGTATGTTGTACGAATCTTCTACAAATACACGTGTATATCTTTTAATCTACGAGAATATAAGTAGTACAGGTATATTGACATATGTTTTGATATATATTGGCATATATTGGAATCAATTACGACCTTCTGGTATAAAGAGTACGGATATTACTGATGTTTTCAATTTATTACGTCATCTCTTTTATTTTGGCAAATATTTTTGAGACGCATATTGTAATACGGGTAATCTTCTACTAACACATTGGCATATTTTCTGATCTGCGACAATATAATTAGTACGGGGTTGCATATATTCATTCAATTCCTATTTTTTCTTCTGTAAATTTGCTTACAAAAGGGGGCAGGATGTTTTATTCTTCAGATCTGATCGTGAAGATAATTTTGCATAGTGAGAACATATATTCTTAAACTTCTCTTTAGGAGCAATAAATTTAATATTTTAACAGAATTTGCACATGATTGCGAACTTTAAGTTTCTTTAAATTATACACTCCGTACGAATAACGGGTGTGCTGTTAGTGGTTATTAAATTTTAACATTTTAGGACGATATATCATGTTGCTCGGCATCGCAATTAAATTAAATGTGTTTGTTAATGTTTTTATGATTTTTTTTCGATTTAAATAATAAATAAATGGATAAATGGATATAAAAGTATATCTTATGAATGGACGGTTTGATTTTTCTTTTAATTATATTAATTGCTGACTGCGTACATCAATTTCATTTATTTTGGCAAAGAGTTTTCAAGCTTATATCGTATTTAGCTACTAAACTCATATATTGTGTTTAGCCAATAAATTCATATAGCCGATTGTTGAAACAGAAAAAGAGTAGAGCGGGTATATCTTCTAATACAATTGTAGTGTTTTCATTTAGTATATTGAAACGGGATAAGAATGTTTCATTCAGATCTGCAAATTCAAAGCTAGAATTTGGAGGGATATCGCTAATTTGACAACTTTTCTTAAACTTTGCCAAATTGACGGAAATGTCGCCAAATTGATATAAATGACACACAAACAGCTGCCATAAATCTTCGGGTTGGTCGTGTGGCTTGGGTCTTCTACATATCAATGAATTTTTTTTTTGTTTTGTTAGAAGAGAGTACTGAAATGATGTTTCGTTAGCATTTATCTGTCAGACCAACCATCCTACTTAGTAATACATTTAGCGAATTTTGAAATGTCACCAAATTGATAAAAATGTTTTCAAATCTATAAAAATATCTTGAAATTGATAAAATTGCGCTACATAAATGATATTAATTGTTTTTGTTAGGGGATAGTATTGTGATGATATTTCGTCAATTTGTCGCAAAGTGGAACTGTCAGTTCTACAGTCCCACTTGGCGATAAATTTGGCGATTTTTTAAAATGTCGCTAATTTGACGAAACTGTCGCCAAATGTTCCATAGAAATATAACTATTTAGACGATATTTTTTCTACCAATTTATTTGAAGCAAATGATATCATGTCGCTTAGCAACGGATTTAAATCCAATGTGTTTATGCGGCAGGCGATTTTTATTAAATCCTTTCCGATTTGAATAATGAAGATATGTATATAAAATAAATTTCATTGCCATTTCATTTTGGACTGGATAATATCAATTATACTCTTCAGGTTTAAACATTATTATTATTGATATTTTCCGGAAGTATTGATTCAGGGATTATTGATATTTTTAATTTATTACGCCATTGTTTTATTGCGGCAAAAATTGCTGACACACGCATATTGTACGTTGTACGAGTAATCTTCTAGGAATGCACGGGTATATCTTCTAACCTACGAGAATATAATTAGTACAGGTGTATTGGCATATATTTTGACATATATTGGCATATATATTGGAATCAAGTACAGTCTTCTGGTATGAAGATTAAGGGGATTAATTATATATTCAATTTATTACGTCGTCTGTTGTATTTTACCAAAAACATTTGTGACTCATATTGCAAAACGGGTAATCTTCTACTAATAATCGGACATTATAAGTAGTACGTGTATATCTTCCCATATAATTTTAGCACTTTAATTTTGACATATATTGGAATAAATGACTGTCTTCAGATTTAAAGATTACGAGTTTATAGGTATTTTCAATTTATACATGTAATCTACTAATACAGGTTATATTTTCTAATATTCGCGTATATAATTAGTACGGGTCCCATACAATTTTAACGCTTTTATTTTGCATATATTGATTCAATTCCATATTTTTTTTTATATTTGCTTACATAAGGGGTCCAAGATGTTTTATTCTTCAGATATGTCCATGAAGATAATTTTATATAGCGAGAACAGAGATTCTTAAACTTCTTTTTAGGAGCACTATATTAAATATTTTAACAGAATATTTTGATTAAACATGTCATTTAGTATACTATAAGAATTTGGGCATGATTATGAATTTCAAGTTTCTTTATATTATATACTCCGTACGAAGAACGGGTATGCTGCTAGTATATATATAAATATATATATATATATATATACATATATATAAATATATATATATATATATATATATATATATATATATATATATATATATATATATATATTTATTTATATATATGTATATATATATATATATATATATATATATATATATATATATATATATATATATA
The DNA here is from genome assembly GCA_951213105.1 of Amaurobius ferox. NCBI lineage: Eukaryota > Metazoa > Arthropoda > Arachnida > Araneae > Amaurobiidae > Amaurobius > Amaurobius ferox. The sequence continues at coordinate 58,000,692 of OX578138.1, read as the reverse complement.
TATATATATATATATATATTATATGTATATATATATATTTCTTTATTTATCTTCTTATTAGCAATAATCTCCATTTTCATTTTCCTTTCAAGAAGGGGTTCATGTTTTCTTAAATATGTTATTTCAGTGAAAGAGGAGATTGAGTTTGCGTTCTGTTCACAAATATTTTATGTCCAGCAATGAATATAAAGACCCGGCAATTGCTTTATTCCTCAGTTGTTATTTTTCCTGATAACTCAAATGTGATTCTGGGATGGCCATTAAAATGTAATACGAGCAACTTAGCATGGTATTCTCATATATATTCTACTCTAAACAATTTGATGCTTCTTAAGCTTGGCATTCTCTGCAGTTTTAAAAATTTAGATATTGTCTGAAAATAAAAAACAACGAAAAACAAATAAAACTCGTATAAATCAACTTCGCTGAAAATATATAGGCTTAGAGTTGTTAATCAATTGAAAACATCTATTGCGGCAAGGTACGACTTTCGTTACATAATGTAATGACGTTTTTCACAAATGAACAATCATGAAGAGATAAAAAAGTCAGAGTTCTTGGCATTAAATCAAACATTTAAATGTGGCGCTTTAATCGGTAACAGCTTTTAAAAATCGTTCGATATGCCATATTCACTTGTATTAATCTAAATGGAAATTAAGTCCTACCAAATTTTGATTAATTTGAATAAATTTGAGCATGGGAAATTAAATTGAAATTTGGCGACTTTGTTTTCCAAACCAAAATAACTTAAGGTAAGTGACCCAAATATGGGCACTACACCTAATATGGGCACTACACCTAATATGGGCACTGCTGTAAAAAGGACACAGATATTCATCAATTATCAATCTCCGATATTTTAAAAAGACCAACACAATAAAGGCTTTAAATTATCGAGCTGTAAGACTTGTGAAATCGCTTTTTCCAGAAAAAAAGTACCCAAGCATAAAGCAGCTGGCAAGTCCAAATGTGCAGCTAAGCCGAAACCAGCACCCAAGCCTAAACTCAAGACAAATGTAATATCAACTGTTGCAGCTTAGCCGTCCTGCAGTGGTGTATCCAGCTCAAAAGAGTCCTGCTATTGTGTACTGTGTCGGCAAGTAAAACAATTAGACATGATGCAGTGTAATACGTGCCGTGTTTGGGTACATGAAGAATGTTGTGGCTTTACAAGTAAGGAAAAAATTTATATTTTTGTATGTCCATCTTGTGCCGACTCTGATTAAAGTTTTACGCTAATTTAAGGTTTTTAAGCATAATTTTTAAGGGTGCCCATATTAGGTGCAAAGGTTCCAAATTTGGGCATAGGTTCCCAACATGGATACTGTCCATTATTAGCGCCTATCTAATGTTTTTAACTGAATTATCATTGTTTCCCTGTTACCCCCTGCAAGGAGAATACATCCACCAATTTTCAAATTTTTATCTGCTAAAACAAACATTATAATAGTTAAAATGCTTAGGGGTGTCCATATTTGGGTCACTTACTTCACTTTCAAAATCCGTATGAAGATGCGACTGACATTTAATTAATATCCCGTGAAATAAATGACAATGGGTCTCAAAATACAAAACTACTGCAAACATTGTCTTAACGATATAGGTTTACGAAATTAATGTTAACCAATTTGTCGCAGAATGTGTTGCATATGGAATAGGAATATATTTGACAATACTACTTTCTTTATTTGAGTAATTTTTTATATAATATTTCTTTTTAATCGCCTATTCATTCTAGAACGGTTCGTTTTAGAGCTCTAAAGTTTACGTTATTCGTTTTGTAATAATAAAAAATATGATGTGGGCAACACATGACTTTCTTTATATAATTCAATGAATTTACTATTTTTACAATAAAAAATGGGTTTTTCTTAAAGTAACTATTTATATTCTTTCCAAGAAATTGAATTTTCGTCAATTAGTCGTCATTTTCACTGATTTGGTGTCATTTTTATCCATTAGGCGAGATTTCCGTTAATTTGGCAGTATTTAAAAAGTCACCAAGTTGGCAACATTCCGCCAAATTCGGCGCCAAAATCTCGCAAAGAGTTATGGACGGAGAAATAAGCTATTCTTATAGGAGATAAATGACTATTGGCGTTCAAATACAAAAGCATTATTCAAAGTATCTTTTCTCATGAATGGAACAAGCTAGATCCAAGAGAATGATGTCACCCAATTTATCACATGTGTCATGTCGCCATTCTGTGCGCCATGAGCCTTTTTGTGTTTTCCGAGAGAAAAACTCTCTTTTCTCTCTTGTGCCTGTATTGAAAGTTTGCTAAGCCTTGTTCGAATTGCCGTTTCAAGGGAAGCGGAGTTTTGTTCGGAACGGTTGGTTTGGAGGAAGAATTCTGTCTCGGTTGTTGTGACGTCGTGTCTCGAGGAGAGAGGCTCTGTTGCCGGGCGCTTGCTTTCCTGCCAATCAGGAAGCGGCTTTTTGGAGAAGTGAGAATTTTTCGCCTTTTGCTCTCTCTCTTCTGGCCTGGACTCTCATGTTGTGAGGATGCATTGAATTTTTGTCTTAAAACTTTAAGACAAAGCCTTGGCCGAAATGGCTAAAATTCGATGGCTGTACCGTTGTTTCTGTTAAGAAACCATTTCAAGATCCTTGATGAAGAAGCTGCGGATCCTGACGAATTTCATTTTTCTTTTTACAAATTTCTAAATTTTGTTTTTTATTTTAGGAAATTCTGGTTGCTCCCTTTTTGAGCTGGCTTTGTTCTCGTGGCAGACATCTTGCTGATGGGTTTGAGTTGTGCCATTCTGGTCGAAATGTTGGAACATTTTTCGGTTCGGATGAACTATCCTGTTTTCCTCTTGTGAAGCCCATTTTGAACATTTTGGATAATTTAGTGAAATTCCTTTAAGTGCACCTCCCGGTACAAGGTAACATATTGATATAAATTCTGGGACTTGGAGTTCCATGGCAGTCTAAATTAAAAGAATTCAAAACAGGCACATTTATTGTTTAAGTAAATATGATAATAATATCAATAATTTGAATTGAGTTGTATGTTTAATAATATTCTATGATGAGCATATATTAAATTTGTTGATTATGATATTGAGAAAAATGCTCTTAATGAAAGATGAAATACTTACTGAATATTGAAAGTGAAAATTAATGCTAAGTAATTTGAATAAATATATTTTGTTTGATTGATAAATGTGTTTTCAATCTCGTATCCCTTCATTCTTCCTTCTCACTGATTACCATCTAGAATTCAATTCTTCTAGACTGGGAAAGTTTTGCACAAATGATAATACCTGGGTTACAAATAATACTAACCACTATGTTGTTTTTTACTGTGATATTTACGATCACTTTGGTTTTGTGTGTAGCGGAATCTGCTCCCATAAGTTGGTTCTGAAACCGCTACCACACATGGTATTACATATGAAAAGTGAACATGTTTCTCAAGAGTTAATATATTTTATTTAATTTTTGGGATATTTTGATAAATTTATTTTAAAAATGTGCAATATCTCGAGAAAGGTTCAAGCTAGCGTTCTAAAGTTCATGTCAATCGTTTTCTAAGGAAAAATGACATTAGAAATGTCTATTTGCGTACCTTTATTAAAGGTTTTGATTTTTTGATGATTTTTTCAAAACTTTACTCGACAATTTAAGGGGTTCTGAACATTCGATTGCGTTTAAAAACAATAGGCTTCCAGTATTCACGGATTATCATTTTTGCACCAAATTTTGTTCGAATCGGTCTATTTGTTCGTCAGTTTTCGTCTCCACAGACTCACTGATACACACACACACACACAGACATCACTTCAAAAATGTTCGATTCGTGATCAGGGATGCTTGAAGCGTGCTCTCGAATTTTCGACCCGTCACAATACTTTCCTTATATATTATATATATAAGGAAAGTAATTAGGTATAAAATGGTTATTTATTTAACGTTATTCTGCTTTCCGAATATTTGATTGCTTCTGAAATCAATAAGTTTTTAATGTTCATTAAGATTGTTAACGTTGCAGCTTAATTTTTTAAGAATTCAATTATTTGCCCTTCATAGGCTAAAATTCTAGTTTCAAACAAAAATCCATTTCTATATTATTGTATGTGGAATATTGCATGTGGTACAGTGGAACTCAATTAAATGAATATAAATAATAAATAAGGGAGAATAACAATTTAGTATCTGTAGGGAAAGTCTAGTGCTGCACGCATAAGTTTATTATGTCGGATCCTCAATTTATGACTGAAGGAATCGTGGAGAAAAAAAATTATGTCCTGTGATCTGAAAGATAACGTTTTTCCCCCTTTAAGGAAATTGCACAATTCATTAAAATTCATTGTTGCTGTTGCATATATTGTTTATGGTTTAAAGCTATTGTGATCGCCCTTATCTTCATATACTAACATCGTTTTCTGAAATTATAATTTGCAATTTTACATATAAAGTGCTGTGGCTGAAATCCATTGAGTCTAAAGTGTATCACTATGTACGTATAGAATGAATTTTAAATTCTAACTAATATTAAAATTGTATTTTACAGGAAGTTTTTCTTTTATTTCGATGGAGGTGCCTTTCTTCATATGAAGAGCGTGTGTAAGGAGACAGGGCTGCATAAGATAAAAAGGAGACCTGAGAAGATAAAAAGATAGAGGGAAGAAAGATATAGAGATAAAGAAAGAATGAGTGAGGGAGAGAAAGAGAAAGGAAGAGGAATAATAAAATAGAAATAAAGAATGAGAATTAAAGAGAGAGAATTAGAGAAAGATAGAAAGAATGAGAGAAAGATAATTAAAGATAGTTAAAGAAGAGGGAAGAAAGATATAGAGATAAAGAAAGAATGAGTGAGGGAGAGAAAGAGAAAGGAAGAGGAATAATAAAATAGGGATAAAAAATGAGAATTAAAGAAAGATAAATAGAGAAAGATAGAAAGAAATAAAAAATAAAGAATGAGAGAAAAATAAATAAAGTTGATTAAAGAACGATAAAGAGAGAAAGAGAAAAAGAAGTATAGAAAGGTAGAAAGAAAGAAAGAAAAGAAAGAGAGCGAAGGTTGAAAATAGAAAGAAAAAGGAAGAGATGGGTAGAGAGATAAATTGATAAACAGATGGAGAGAGCAAATATTGATTTTCATTTTTTTTTACAAATATTTAGCAATGAAAATAAAGCATCACAAATTACTCTGTTTGGAATTATTTATTTTCGTACAGCTATAATGGGAGCTGGAATGCTCATTAAACTGCAACTTTCTTGGAATGAAAGCTTTCGCATTTTCTTGAAAAATAACTAAGATTGAAATATAACACAGATTTGATGTTAAGTGAAAAGTTTTTATCTGAATTATTTTTTATTTATTCATTTTACATCGTAACTGTATTTATATAATAAACGCCTTTGAAAGTTTCTCGCTGAATCCAATCAGTATTTCCGAGTTTTATTATAGAACTTAGGCAATACCAATCAAGAAAGAACACTGTACAAGTGCAAAAATAATTTATGATTACTTGATGATTCTAGAGGAAATTTAGGATGTTTCGGATAAAAGACTTGAATTCAATAATATGTTTTCTTTTGATATATAAAAATTGTACTTTTATGATTGAAGAAAATAAAAATATTTTTTGAGGATACATATTACCAGGATAATTTTTTTAGTTTTCTTATGTATTTTATTTATAGTTTAGAAATTTTATACATTTCGGATAAAACCCTTTTCCAAAGACAATTTTACATTCGAACTAAAAACACCACAGAACTAAAAACGCTACCAGAATATAAGATGTTTTTTTTTTACTTATTTTAATCCAGCAAGCATTGAAAACTGTGGGACATTCTTCGCTGAAGAAAACGTGCACTTGACAGAAAAGAAAAAAAAAATCATGTCTTCTTTATTGCTAGTAGCCATAATGAATTATAAATATGGAAATAAAAAGAAATAAAAGTTAATTAAATTTTAAATAATCGAAGAGAAATGAAGGGTTGCTTTGCAATTACACTAGTAAATGTTTTCACGACATTGCCCGGAATTTAAAGCAGGGATTAATTCATTCATTAAGGTTCTCGAAAAATTTAGTAGCCCGCTGCGTGAGTACATGTTTAAATTACAAAACATATGCGAGCACATGCTTGATCTAAATAAGCACCTAATCACACCTTAGACCACTGCTCAGGTACGTAATACGTCTTACTCTTAGTCCCGGCTCTGGGAGCATCGAATACTACGTCTTAACACGACTGCATACTACGTCTTAAATACTGCATACTACGTCTTTTGACCTCTTTGTGGATGTATAAACTCTTTAGATACACACATAATAAGCTCTTTTGATACGCCGTAAATAAGCTCTTTCGATACACCTGAATAACATATATTGATACCCCCTAAATAAGCTCTTTTGATGCACCTTAAATAAGTTCTTTTGATGCACCCTAAAAACGTTCTTTTGATACGACATAAGCTCTTTTGTTACGTCATAAATAAGCTCTTTTGTTACGCCATAAATAAGCTCTTTTGTTACGCCACAAATAAGCTCTTTTGTTACGTCTCAAATAAGCTCTTTTGTTACGCCATAAATAAGCTCTTTTGTTACGCCATAAATAAGCTCTTTTGTTACGCCATAAATAAGCTCTTTTGTTACGCCACAAATAAGCTCTTTTGTTACGCCACAAATAAACTCTTTTGTTACGCCATAAATAAGCTCTTTAGATTTGCCCAAAATACGCTTTTCACAGTCTGTGTGGGCATAATATAAGAGACAGATAGAGCTCAGAAATAATATGGGTTCATCATCAAAATCTACAGGAGCTAAAATGGTTCAAGAAGGATTTCCACTTCCGGTTTAAAATCCTTCTTGAAACATATTTCTCAAAGCTCACTATATATAAAACTTAGATAATGACCGATATGAATTCAGCATCACATTTTAAACGAGATTAGAGAGCTCAATAAGGAGTTATACATCCGGTTTTAAAGATGCAACTTCCCATTCAGAGATTGACATTATCATGGCGACATCTATTTCTAAGGATCGCAATAAATGTAGTTCCAATATTGACTGATATAGATTCAGCATCAAATTCTGGAGAGGATTGGAGGCTCACTAAAGATTTCCACTTCCGATTATGGACATGTATCTGTTTTTCAGAAAATTCTTATGACTTTACTAAATAAGTGTGCAAAAGAGTATAAAACTGAAGGCTCCTCCTCAAATTTCTTGTTTCAAATGTATCCATATGGTAATGTGGAGACATGAGGATAACCATAAGATAATGATTAAAATACCATATGATAATGATTAAAATTGATTCAATTAAAAAAACTAATTCGACCTACCTAGTTATTTAAAAAACCCACATTTATTTTTTTGCGAATATAAAAAGAAAATCAAAGAATAGTAGAAAAACAATAAATGTAAGACTCAAGCATACTATCGTTTCTTATGATTTAACACAAGAAACATAGAAAAAACACCGTTTTCATAATTCAGGATCTTTGTGAATGGATACATAGAAAAGTCAAACTTCGTAAATATTCGTATTACCATGAATAAAATATTGTTTACTTGTTCTTTATGTTTATGGAGCTGATAATGAAAAAACTTTCAATTTCTTATTTTAGTTTTAAAAAAAGGTACCTTGTTTCTGATTGCAATGCAAAGATCTCTTCCCATTTTAAGTACACTTTAAATTAAAGATTTTTCTTTCGCATTTAACACGAAATTTTGGAATTACCTTGGAAATTTAATTTTCTGGATGCTGTAAAAATATTCATTGCTTAATGCTGTTTCATTAGATGATTCTCATTTTGTTCTTTATTTTTCCCAACTTTTATCTATATTTGTCCCATTCATGCATTTTATTAGCTGTATACTTTTTCTTCATACCGCATATACAGGGTGTCCAGTACTATCGGTGCATCATGGCTATTTCTTCAACCGTTAATCACAGAGATACACTTCCAATTGCAAAAATGTTTTAAATTTTAAAATCTATTATCTTAGAAAAGTTTAAATCAATAAATGCATTTCTGAAAGAAGTATGAAATATAAATTTTTATACAGTCCCCCGGTCCTATCAGTTATATTTAGGAAAATCATCCTCACACAATTTTATGCAAAATAAAAAAAAAATCATCCTTTTACGACCAAAATTGACCGACTTATAGCTGTTTAAATTTGGAGCACTTTTTGTGCTAATAAATGGTCAATACGGTCCCTGATTAGGTTTGTTGCCTTATACTGGATATTTTTATGCGTGGACAAGCGACTTAAATCATAAAGTTTAATGCTTCATAACTCGGTGAATTTTGGTCATAAAAGGAAGATTTTCTTTTATTTTGCATGAAATTGTATGAGGATAATTTTCCTAAATATAATTAGTAGGACCGGGGGACCTTATAAAAATTTATATTTCGTATTTCTATCAGAAATGTATTTATGGATTTAAACTGTTTCTAAGGTAATAGATTTTAAAATTTAAAACATTTTTGCAATTGGAAGTGTACTCTGTGACTGCATATTGGAAGTGTACTCTGTGACTGCATATTGGAAGTGTACTCTGTGACTAACGGTTGATGAAATAGCCATTGGGCACCGATAGCACTGCATACCCTGTATAATGTTAAGCAACTTAAATCACAATTTTCAGTAAACGTTTAATATCTACGGTTTTCTTTTTTAACACTTTACAACAAAGTTGAAAAGTGTTTATGACTTTGTTCATTCTGTTTGTCTGTCTATCCGTTAGCACGATAACTGCCGTAAAAATGACTTAATCAAAATGAAATTTTAGTATGTTGTTTAGACGGTCTGTAGGACCTATGGGAATATAAATGAATAATATCACCCAATTAGTTTTGGATTGAATCCGGGTTGAAAAAATGAAATACATTGAGCCCTATGGGACCTAATTTTTCAAACATTTTTAAGCGGATTTAAAATTCATAAATTGTTTTGAAAATTTTAGGTAATATTTAAATTGTTCCATAAAATATATAAAAAAAATCAGCGAAATATATTCAGTAGTTTTTTAAATAAAAATTAAAATAATAATAACACCTCTTATATGAAGAGATCACGTGACCATGATATGAAACAATCACGTGACCCACTTCAAAATGATATCTGGCATCCATCTTGTATCAAAATCGTGATTTTTAAAGTTCTTTTTAATTCATATTGAGTGTTGTATCCGTCCTAAAACTACTTTATTTTTGCTTAAATTCTATGCATCTACATACTGAAACAACGCAATTACAATATATTTGAGTTTAAATGCTCATCTAAATTTGATTATTTCTACAACGAAGCCTAATTTTCACCTATGTAAAATGTAAACAGCAAAATATGTAGAATGAGTTGTATTACAATTGCTGTATTTCTTTAACACAAAAGCATTTAGTTCATGGAGTCTGCATAGATGATATGAGTGAAATATTCACTGATTTTAAAAAGAGAAGGACGATTTTTTTCGATGAAGTTTTACGCATAGAGTTTAATTACTTGTAGCTCCATGGTCTTAATTTTTAAATAAAATAAATTATTGTAGTATTGTGATGAATGACATGAATGGGAAATTATTTATGAATGAAATGTTGCTTTTATAGAGAGAGCCAGGCTTGTTATTTTTTCTATGACGTCATTTGAATGAATTTCAGTTGTTTTCGATGAAGTTTTCAAATATACTAAATTATCGTAGTATTATGATAATTCCACAATTATTACCGAGGAATGTATCACATTTTAGAGAAGTTTAAACCAGACAATTTATATTTCAATGCCGTCATTTGAATGTAGTTCATTTTTTTTTCGACGAAGGTTTAAGTTTTCAAATATAATAAATTAATGTAGTATTGTGATAAGTTTTAAAATATTACCGAGCAATGTATTGCATTTTAGACATGTTTAAATAAAATTGCATTGAAGTTGGAAAGTGTTTCATAATCAATGCTTTAAGCATGATTGATATTTCTTGTTGAAATTTTTTAATAATTCTTGCAGAAAGGCAAGAAGTGCCCCAGTGCTATAATAACCAGACATATGAAGTACAACTTACTAATTTTTTACATAGATAATAATAATTTTACAATTAAACAATAGATTCTTTGTATACTATGTTTCGGGTTTTCATATTAGGAGCAGAGATAATGAGATATCCTTCACTTATGCATCCTGAGCAGGCAACAGTTAGCAGCATGTACTTGCCCACAGTGCTGAATATCTATGCACACAGTCCTGACTGTCTGTGTTAACAGTGCGGAATGTGTATACCCACAGTGCTGAATGTGTATGCCCACAGTGCTGAATGTCTGACGTTACTCCTGCTGACTTCTCTTGCGTCTGCTGCCTGCCCTTTCTCATAAAGATTTCATAATTTCAGAAATAGAGAAACGAACAATGACCGGGACATGTTATCGGATTTTGAATTGCATTTGTTGTAGAGAGAATCAAAAACGACCAGACTACTCTAATTTAGAGACTCGAATAAGGAATGGGTCACGTTTGTTTGGAGGTTGGAGGCTGATATAATGATTGGGTTACACGCAAAGTGAGTAAACAGTCAGAAGAACAAGAAGACAAGACAGGAAGACAGAAGAATAGACATCACCTCAATTTTAAAATGGCTCTATACCAAAGCTACTCATAAAAATTTCATGAAATTCGGTACAGTTATACTCTCGTGATATTGAGATAAGCAGATGTACAAATATAAATTTGTGATCTATATACATGAATTATCAACTTCATTTATATAGATATATTTTCGTTTTGGCGACTTTTCTGTCTGCTCGTCTATTCGAATCTACTCGCCAGATATAACATATTTATTTTATTAACACTTCACAACAAAGTTGAAAAGTGTTTATGACTTTGTTCATTCGGTCTGTCTGTCTGTCTGTCTGTCTGCCTGTCCGTTAGCACGATAATTGCCGTAAAAATAACTTAATCAAAATGAAATTTCAGTATGTTGTTCAGACGGTCTGTAGGACCTATGGGAATATAAATGAATAATATCACCCAATTAGTTTTGGATTGCACCCGAGTTGAAAAAATGAAATACATTGAATCCTATGGGATGTAATTTTTCAAGCATTTTTTAAGCGGATTTAAAATTCACAAATTGCTTCGAAAATTTTAGTTAATATTCAAATTATTCCATAAAATATATAAAAAAAATTTCAGCAAAATATATTCAGTAGTTTTTTAAATAAAATTTTAAATAATAATTACACCTCTTATATGAAGCGATCACGTGACCATGATATGAAAAGATCACGTGATCCACTTCAAAATATAATATGGTATCCATCTTGTCTCAAAATCGTGATATTTAAAGTTCTTTTTAATTCATATTGAGTGTTGTATTTGTCCTATAACCGCATTATTTTTGCTTAAATTCTGTGCATCTACATACTGAAACAACGCAATGACAATATATTTGAGTTTAAATGCTCATCCAAATTTGATTATTTCTACAACGAAGCCTAGTAAACAGCAAAATATGTAGGATGAGTTGTATAAGAATTGCTGTATTTTTTAACGCAAAAGTATTTAGCTCATGGAGTCTGCACAACTGATATGAATGAAATATTCATTGATTTTACAGAGGGAAGGATGATTTTTTTCGATGAAGTTTTAAGCATAGAGTTTAATTACTTGTAGCTCCATGGTCTTAAGTTTTTTATAAAATAAATTATTTTAGTACTGTCATGAATGAAATGATTGGTAAAATGTTATGAATGAAATGCTGCTTTCATAGAGAGAGCCAGGCGTGTTATTTTTTCTATGACGTCATTTGAATGAATGTCAGTTGTTTTCCATGAAGTTTTCAAATATAATAAATGATTATAGTATTGCGATGATTTTTAAAATGTTACCGAGGAATGTGTCGCATTTTAGAGATGTTTAAATCAGGCAATTTATATTTCACTGCCGTCATTTGAATGAAGTTCATTTTTTTCGATGAAGGTTTAAGTTTTCAAATATAATAAATTAATGTAGTAATGTGATCAATTTTAAAATATTACTTAGGAATGTATTGCATTTTAGAGATATTTAAATAAAATTGCATTGAAGTTGGAATTGTTTCACAATCAATGCTTTAAGCATGATTGATCTTTCTTGTTTATTATATTTCATTTTAAACGAAATTGATCTGCAGATTTGTCCAATTTTTCTTACAGATTCGAGAAGATATTTAAATTTAAATTATGTCTATGTATTAAATTTACACCTTTACTGAGATTTTTTCTGATTCTACCCGTCTACTTTTCATGATTTTAACTTTAGACGAAAGAACGGGAGCTGGTTAATGTCATTTTCGACTTGGTTCTGATAGTTTGTTAGCCTCTCCGTTTAACAAACATGTTTCCCAAGTTGTGTTTCGCAAATAAAACAATTTTCTATATTTTGGTAACCATTCAATATTTTCCTCTTTCTATAGGATGATCTATTAATAACGTAAACGTATCAGCATAAATAAGATATCTGGTGATATTTTATCTTGTAGCGTTATTTGTCGGAAGAAAAATGCCTAAATATAATGTTTTCCATTAATTGCTTTTTCTGTAGCGTAATATGCTTTTTTTTTGTGCATCAATGTTTATGCAAGTTTGTTTTACAAAGTTGTGCATTATAATTTTAATGGGAAAATGCTATTTTGAAATATATCATTTTGTACATTAAATCTTTTCAACCAGAACAATTCATTGGTAGCAAAATTTTTGTCATACCATTGCTTTTACGTATAATTTATTTTTCTTATATCTAACTCTCAAATGAAGCTGAATCTTTTAAAAATAAGTTGTATCTTTTAAAAATATTGTAAGAAGAGAATAGCCTTCTTCTTGTCTCTCAATTCATTTCATCGCTTTTTCGAAGCATTCAAATGACTTTGAATGCGAAGACTCCTCATCTTTCTCACAATCGCCTCTTTTTCTTCATCAGCTTCTAGTCCTTCCACTTCAACGATTTCTCTTCTTTCGTTACATGTTGATATTCAGGATCACCCGAGTTAACTGTTCAGCCATTCTTGTACATTATCAGCCAGAGTATTCGGGAACCTGTTTAAACGTTGGTAACAAATCAATTGTTTCATCAGTTTTGCTCTCACTAGCTTTCTGCAGCAGTTTATTTCATGCTTTGCAAAGAATGTTATTTTTCAAGGAATGCAATGCATCAGCCACCATAAACACACACACACACATTTAAAATCGTAGTCATCTGATCTGAGGATAAAAGTTCCCGAACAAGCTGTTTTCTGTACAATCTCAACAAGGTTTCTAGCCGAGACGCCGGTACAAGTAAATATGGCAGTCGTCCCAATAACACCACCTCCTCTTCCCGAAATTCTTTGAAAGATCAATCATTGGAGATAGGGGATCTTGAATAGTGGCAAGAAGTACTAGAACTATTTTTGTTAAAGACGGATAAAGTCATCTTTAAAAATATTCCTTACTTCCAATCAAAATTATTGTGATCAGAGAATCATCAATATTATATATGACATTGAAGACATGCCATCGTTCAAGACTTACAGTATCAAGGTCGCCTCTCCTTCTCCTACCCTCCAAAAAATCGGATATTCATATATCCGAATAATTGGCGCTGCACTGTAAATATAATAAAAACTTTTGATGCAGCCTTATTGGAGTACAGTTCGCTACAATATGGTCTTCATAAAATGTTTCCCCACTTCTGGTATAGATTATGACTGATGTGAACTCAGTATTAAATTCTGGAGAAAGTGCGAGCAGAATTCACTAAAAATTTCACTTTCGGTTCAAAAACTTTCCTTGAAACATCTATATCCTCGAAACATCTATTTCTCAGAGTGACCCTTCATTCTCGTGTTCGGCAGTGAAATTTATGAAGGAATAAAAAACATTTACATTATTAAGCAAAAAATTAAGACCATTAAAGCTACGATTCCGCACAATAAACACATCGTCTACGTACCAACATCATAAAGCAGGTTCAAATTTTAGAAAAGGCAAAATATTATGTTCAAAGGCCTAAAAACCAGAAAGCGGCTTATCCATCATCAGTTTGTAAAATGATTTCATTGAGGAAACCAAATTGGATTAACTAAACATGTCCGTGATATTAAGGACAAAAAAAAATTATCATTTTGTTCATAGGCCTTTATATGTTTAATAAGTCGCGTTGTAATAAATTTCGGAATATTTACTTTATGAATCCTTGCTTATATTTATCTCTATCGTGATTACATTTGAAATTCCTTGAACATCCTTGATTCCATGACTGTTAATCCCCTATTCGCGTACGTAAATATTTAAATGTTTAATGTTTTGTTAAATCTGTTATCCTGCATGGCTGTTGGTGTCTTATATTTGATTTCAAGAATTTATGTTCATCTTGTTCTTATCATAATATGAAATTTCTTTCGTCAATTGGCCTTTTGTATTATGTAAATCTAAATTGTTAGTTGGTTGAATTCAAAAGCACTAGCGTGTAACACTTTACATGTCATATGCCTCGGAAGAAGGGCCCTAAGGCAAAATTCCTGTAAATTTTTACGTCATATGTGCTGCAAATAAACTTTTATTGAAAAAAAAATGAATATTAGTCATTTTTTCATTCGTACTTGTCGTCAATTTTAGCTATTATTAACACTTTATAACGAAGTTCAAAAGTGTTTATGACTTTGCTCATTCTGTCTGTCTGTCTGTCCGTTAACACGATAACTGCCGTAAAAATGACTTAATCAAAATGAAATTCTAATGTGTTATTCAGACGGTCTGTAGGAGCTATGGGAATATCAATGAATAATATCACCCAATTAGTTTTGGATTGAACCCGGGTTGAAAAAATGAAGTACATTGAGCCCTATGGGACCTAATTTTTCAAACATTTTTTAAGCGGATTTAAAATTCACAAATTGCTTCGAAAATTTTAGGTAATATTCAAATTGTTCCATAAACTAAATAAAAAAAAATCAGCGAAATATATTCAGTAGTTTTTAAAATAAAAATTAAAATAATAATTCCACCTCTTATACGAAGCGATCACGTGACCATGATATGAAAAAATCACGTGACCCACTTCAAAATGATATATGGCATCCATCTTGTCTCAAAATCGTGATTTTTAAAGTTCTTTTTAATTCATATTGAGTGTTGTATCCGTCCTAAAACCACTTTATTTTTGCTTAAATTCTGTGCATCTACATACTGAAACAACGCAATTACAATATATTTCAGTTTAAATGCTCATCCAAATTTGATTTTCTCTACAACGAAGCCTATTTTTCACTTATGTAAAATGTAAACAGCAAAATATGTAGAATGAAATGTATTAGAATTGCTGTATTTCTTTAACACAAAATTATTTAGCTCATGGAGTCTGCATAGTTGATATGAATGAAATAAATATTCATTGATTTTACAAAGATAAAGACGATTTTTTTCGAATAAGTTTTACGCATAGAGTTTAATTACTTGTAGCTCCATGGCCTTAATTTTTAAATAAAATAAATTATTATAGTATTGTGATGAATGACATGAATGGGAAATTATTTATGAATGAAATGCTGCTTTTATAGAGAGAGCCAGGCGTGTTATTTTTTCTGTGACGTCATTTGAATGAATTTCAATTGTTTTCGATGAAGTTTTCAAATATAATAAATTATCGTACTGTTATGATAATTCGAAAATTATTACCGAGGAATGTATCACATTTTAGAGATGTTTAAACTAGCCAATTTATATTTCGATGCCGTCATTTGAATGAAGTTCATTTTTTTCGATGAAGGTTTAAGTTTTCAAATATAATAAATTAATGTAGTATTGTGATAAGTTTTGAAATATTACCGAGGAATGTATTGCATTTTAAACATGTTTAAATAAAATTGCATTGAAGTTGGAAAGTGTTTCATAATCAATGCTTTAAGCATGAGTGATCTTTCTTGTTATATTTTAATAGAATGTTTTGAAGAACGATGCCATTTAAAATGCTATAAGAATATGCACATATTTTAAATCAGGAGTAATGCAGGTTATATTTACCAGTATGATATATTTTCTTTAAATGAAGTTTCGGAAAATAGTCCGTCGCATAATGTATTACTTTACTTATATACATAGTATAATGTATAAGGAAAGTATTGTGACGGGGTCAAAAATCTGAATTCGAGTTTTCGACGGGATATCACGTTTTAAGCATCCCTGAACACGAATAAGACGTTTTTGAGGTGATGTCTCTCTCTCTCTCTCTCAGTGTGTGTGTGTGTCAGTGAGTCTGTGGAGACGATATCTCACGAACGAATGAAGTGATGCGAACACAATTTGGTACAAAAATCATAATAAATGAATACTGGAAGCCTATTGATTTTACACGCAATCGAATAATATCCTAAATTTTGAAATGAAATTTTGAAAATATTGTCAAAATATTAAAACATTCCATAAAGTTACGTAAATAATCATTTCTTATGTAATTTGTTATTAAAAAATGATTGACATAAACTTTAGAACATGAACCGTTCCATAAACTAGCATGAACCGTTCTTGAGATATTGCACATTTCTCAAATACGTTTTTCAATAAATCACATAAAATTAAAAAAAAAGTAATAAATATTATCAAATCTGTTTACTTTTTATATGTAATATTATGTGATAAATTTATTATCATCATTTTCGTTAGTTTGTTCCATTCACGAGAGAAGACACTTTGAGTAATAGCTCTGTAATTTAACGCCATTAGTAGTTTATCTATTACAAGAATAACCTATTTCTCCATCCACAATGCTTGGCGAAATTTTGGCGACGAATTTGGCTGCATATCGCCAACTTGGGGAGTTTTTAAATATTGCCAAAATGTCGAAAATATCACCAAATTGATAAAAATGTCACCAAATTGATGAAAATGACTCTAAATGAATGAAAATGAAGACTGATGAAAATTCAATATCTTGGAATGAATATAAGAATCTACTATAAGAGAAGGTACTTTGGGTAATAATTTTATATTTGGACGCCATTAATCGTTTGTATACTTTAAGAATAATCTATTTCTCCGAACATAATGCTTGACAAAATTTTGGCGATAAACTTGGCGGACTGTCACCAACTTGGCAAGTTTTTTAAACGTCGTCAAATTGATAAAAATGTCGCCAAATTGATAAGAATGACGATAAATCAATGAAAATTACAATTTATTGATGAAAATTTAGTATTTTAGAAATAATATAAGACTCTACTATAAGATTAACCTATTTTTCCCTCTGTAACTCTTGGAGAAATTCGGCATATCGTCAACTTGGCGACTGTTTTAAAAAAACTTGGCGACTGTTGTTGCCAAATTGACGAAACTGTGGCCAAATGGATAAAATTATTATCAAATTGATAAAAATGTCGCCAAATTGATAAAAATAAAGCCAAATGCGGTACAATGTTTTGCAAATTTTTAATTCCGTCACATGATGCGCATATGTTTTATTATATAAGAAATGCACTTTTAAATATTGCCAATTTGGCGATATTTAGCTTCACAATGATGAAAACATTGTCAAAATTGCAAAAAAGAGTCCAAATTAATGAAAATGGCATAACGCCTAATTGATTAATTTATTATTAAAATATTTAAATATATGGACTATATTGCTTATTGAGGATGCTATCAATATTGATAATTGTTAATTTAGAGTTACGTAAAATATAAGTTAATTTGATACGAAATAGTATTACATGTTACCATCTGGAAAAGCACCAAATGTACAACTTAACGTTACAAACACTGTGCCGTGGATCTTTACATCATTTTTTCACCGTTAAAGATGTAAATTCATTGCATTATATAAGGAAAGTCATGTGCTACCCGCATCATATTTTTTTAATAAAAGATTTAAGTTTGAATTTTTACTTTCCTTATATACAGAGTATAATATATAGGGAAAGTATTGTGATGGAATCGAAAATTGGAATTCGAGTTTTCGACGGGAGAGCACGTTTCATGCATCCCTGAGTACGAATAGAACGTATGTTAGATGATGTCTGTGTGTGTGTGTCAGTGAGTCTGTGAGGACGATATCTCACGGACGAATGGGGGCGATTTGAACGAAATTTGGTTCAAAAATTACAATTTCTGAATACTAGGAGTCTATTGTTTTTAAACGTAAGCGAATGTTCAGAACACCCCTAAATTTCCGATTGAAATTTTGAAAAAATCTTCTAAAATCAAAACCTTTAATAAAGTTATTTAAATTGTCATATCTTATGTAATTTTTCATTAGAAAACTATTGACATAAACTTTGGAACGTTAGCATAAACCGCTCTTGAGAAACTACACATTTTTCAAACAAATCTCTTTATTTTAAAAAAAGTAGCTCTCTATATTGAAAAATCTGATGTGGGCAACACATGACTTTCCTTATACAATGCAATGAATTTACTACTTTTACAGTTAAAAAAATGTTATTCTTGTGATAGATACTTATATTCTTTCCAAGATATTGAATTTTCTTCAATTAGTCGTCATTCTCATTGATTTAGCGTTATTTGTATCAATTTGGAGAGATTTTTGTTAATTTGACAACATTTCAAAAGGTAGCCAAGTTGGCGACATTCCGCCAAATTCGTCGCCAAAATCTCGCCAATCTTTACGGACGGAAATGCAAGTTATTTTTACAGCAGATAAATGACTATTGGCGTTCAAATACAAAAGTATTACTCAAAGCATCATTTTTCATGAATGGAACGAGCTAGATCCACGAGAATGATATCACCCATTTTATCGCATGGTATTACATATGAAAAGTGAACATGTTTCTCAATAGGAAATATATATTTTTAATTTTATATAATTTTCTGATATTTTCTTTAAAAAATGTGCAATATCTCGAGAACGGTTCACGTTAGCGTTCTAAAATTTATGTCAATCGTTTTCTAATGAAAAATTACATAGCAAATGTCTATTTGAGTAACATTATTAGCGGTTTTGATGTTTAGACGATTTTTTCAAAATTTTACTCGAAAATTTAGGGGGGTTCTGAACATTCGATTGCATATAAAAACAATAGGCTTCCAGTGTTTATGGATTGTGATTTTTGTACCAAATTTCATTCGAATTGGTCCATTCGTTCGTCAGTTATCGTCTCCACAGACTCACATACTTTCACACACACACATACTTTCACACACATCCACACACACAGACACACATAGACATCACTTCAAAAAGTAAAAAAGTACGCAGCCGCTGCTGTTTGACAAATTTCTCGAGTTTCTTTATTTTACCGCAAAAACTGTTGCATATAAAGTATGAAATTTGGTACACTTGTAAAAAAAGCTTTAGGAAATCTGCTGAAATAAACCTCTTGACTTTCCTTATATACAATAATGTATAAGGAAAGTATTGAGACGGGGTCGAAGATTCGAATTCGAGTTTTCGACGGGAGAGCACGTGTCAAGCATCCCTAATCACGAATCGAACATTTTTGAAGTGATGTCTGTATGTGTGTATGTGTGTGTGTGTGTGTGTATGTGCGTGTATGTGTGTGTGTGTGTGTCAGTGGGTCTGTGGAGACGATAACTGACGAACGAATGGACCGATTCGAACGAAATTTTTTACAAAAAATACAATCTGTGAATACTGGAAGCCTATTTTGTGTATTTTGTGATATTTTGTGTTTAGGGTACGTACATTCATAAAAATGCAAGTACCACTTAATTAGTTTTGGGCAACTTACAGAATTCGAAATGGCGGCCATCACCTCTTTTACATAATAAGTACTATAACTGATTGACCTTCATTTTTAATGAATGTGTGTTTATGTACATATCTAGCTAATTTTAGTTAAAATTATCTCAATACATCTCAAATTCTTTGATTTTATGTATATAACAATTCATTTTAAATGGCGGAGGCGGACATCTTGGATTTATTGTTTTTAAATAAGTAACAGAATTAGCTATCATTTTCTTTTCTTATATTATTTTAAAATGTTTAATTTCTATCACACTAGAAATTAACAACTTTTTTACTCAAAGAAAGTATTTTACTTGGCTTTTTTAATTATTCTCAGTGAAATGTAAAAGTGGTTTTTACTTCTTACTTATAAATTGCAATAAAATAGAATACACTTTACTCTAAATAACTTCTACTCGTTCATCGTCATCTTCTTTCTGTACTTGGTTATTTATATTTAAACCACAATTTTTTGTGCAGTGATGACACATTGCACAGGGTAAGCCTGTGTTCCCACACACTTTTTTGTGCGACATGGTGTTTCCCTATTGTATTAGTATTTAATTAACTCCTAGACGTCGGTGGGAGCTAGAGCGACAATTTCTGGCATAGCAACTGGCTGAAGGAATTTGGAAAGAATGTCTTTGTAGTTCCCAAATCGTTCAGGATTGAAGGCAGGCGGTGAATCTAAAGCATTTTTCCAGATTCAGGTTTGAAGGTGTACTTGGTTTACATTCTGAAACATACTTCATTAGTTGGCGGAAGAGTTTGTGAGGCTGTGAAGAACGATATCTTCCCATTTTCGTAGACCAATATATAAAGTACTATTCCACTTCAGCCCAAGATCATGTCTTTTGTGTGAATCTTTATAATTTACTTCACTCTAAATTAAACTTCCAATAACCCAATGACTTGAGTTCGAAGAAAAATTACGACGTTGAGCAAATAAACAAATTTATTTGCAGCTAACTTCGCTGGAAACTCAAAATACATATAAATACAATTCTATATACAACTTATTTACATTGCTAGCAGTGCATATTCTACGCAAGACTTACTAACCTACAATGAAATTTGAACCTCACTCATAACTAAACTGAATCTCACGTGAACCGAATATGACAACATACGAAATACTCGCTTAAAATATCTATGCTGAACTCACAGTTCTTCCTTTTACGGATGATCCAAGACACACACGCGCGTGCGCGAACTCGACAGAAGGACCATTATAAAGAACATTGCTGATCTAACCGGGAATCGAACCCTGGATCTCCGAACTTGCCAGCCGATGCTCTACCGTTGACTTACTGGGACGAAATTGAAAGTTCTTATTATTAAAAGTGGACTCTGTAAATATCTAACCCGTGTTTCTGAAGTTGCCAAAAACTTTGTAAAATCATAGCAAATGTTGATGAAAGTTGTTGTTTGTTTTTTCACATCATCAATGCCCCGGCCATCCACTTTGCTGCTCTATGTCCTTGGGCGAGTCGGGTGGTCAGGGCTATCGACACTCCTTTCGACATCATCAATGCTCGCTGTATCCGCTCCCATCAATGAGAAAGTAGCCCTTTTTCGATAAATTTATTTGAAAAATGCGCGATATCTCAAGAACTGTTCATGCTAGCGTTCTAAAGTTTAGGGCAATCGTTTTCTAATGAACATTTACATAAAATATGGCTATTTGAGTAACTTTATTAAAGTTTTTGAATTTTTGATGATTTTTTTTCAAAATTCAGGGGGTTATGAACATTTGATAGCGTTTAAAAACAACATACTTCCAGTATTCACGAATTGTAATTTGTGTACCAAATTTCGTTTGAATCGCTCTATTCGTTCGTGAGATATTGTCTCCGCAGACTCACACACACACACACACACACACTCACACATGCACACACATACACACACACACATACACACATGTACATACGCACACACTTACACACACACACTTACACCTATACACACATACACACACTTAAACGCACACACTTACACACACACATACATACATGTACATACGCACACACTTACACACACACACACTTACACCCACCCACACATACACACTATTACACACACACACAATTATACACACACACATACACACACACACAGAGACATCACCTCAAAACCATTTTTTTCGTGTTCAGGGATGCTTGAAACCTGCTCTCCCGCCGAAAACTTGAATTCAAATTTCCGACCCCGTCACATTACTTTTCTTATACATTATACTCTGTATATAAGGAAAGTAATAAATGAACTAATATTTAGTTCAAATATCGTTGGAGAGAACGTTCTTCGATCTTTCCATTGTCTCAAAATCGAAACTCTTTGACAATTTTTCTGGACGCTTAAGGAACCGATTTGTGTGAAAACGCTGAAAAATAAAATAACTCAAAAACTAATTTGAAAAAAGGAAATGCCGAGGTGCACATTTCTGAGCCCTGGTGTACCTGTGTACCAAATTTTATGGCCATACTATGCTTAGATTTCCCGCTACAGTCTTTAGAGACAGACACGCAGACAGAGATCTTCCTTTATTAAGTAAAATCTTTTTAAACTGGGAGGAACCAATTTTAACTTTCATATACAGTTTGAGGGAAATGCTGCAAAATACATTTTTTGAAATTTTTTTTTTCGAAGAGCGTTATAATCAGCACTTTCCTTGCAATATATGTTAATGTACTGGAAAAGTAATGAATCGTGCCGAAAGTTTCAACTCGAGTTTTCGACGGATCTACACGTTTTGGAATCTTTAGAACACGGAAAAACCATTTTTAACTTGATGTTTGTGTGTCTGTGTATATACCTGTCTATCTGTGCAGATTCTGTATCCACTATAACTTCAAAACTAATGGACCGAATTTCATAAAATTTGATAAATAAGTCTCTTGCGGGTGACCCTGGTGATGATTAGATTTTCATAGGATTCGAGATAAAAGAACCTGCTTATTTTCGCGAAATGAGCCGCAAAAATTGCCTGTTAATTAAAAAAATATGTTAAAAAAATCGTTAAATTAAAATTAAAAACTACGTAAGCTGAAATATTTCAATTAATTGCCTATTTTATACGTAATTTTTGACGACAAAAGGATTAATACTAACCCCATTACTTTAGGACTAGCCGTTTTCGAGATATATTAGTTTTTAAGGTTTTTTTCCTACGCCACTTTTGAAAATAAGTCCAGTTACCAAATGAAAACAAAAATTGAATTTTAAAAGTGCAAACTCAGGGTAGTTAAAAATAATTATGGCTGTTATTTTGTGCAATTAAACTCAATTTAATGAATTATTGAAGAAATAAAGAGACCGTGCATATGAGTCTGCAGGGAAAATCATGTGCTGCCCACAGCAGATTTTTTCAACTTTTTTTTCTTTCGGATGCATTATAGCTCCGCTTTTCCTTCTTATGTAACATCGAAGTTTGTAGAACGGTGGCATACAGAGCAAAATGCTCTTTTTCTTTCAAATCACACATCCCTGCAGACACAAAGTGCCTCCCGGAACACACAATAGAATACCATGTCGGTAATTGCACCGTCCATTGAACAACTAATCTTCATTATCATTTTGTATCCAGGGAAGCCATTAATATCAGTTACGCTTAATTCTAATCCTTCAGCTTTGTCGTAAATGCGCGGGTAAATTTCATTCCTTCTCCTGTAACAATTGCGATCACGGTAGCTGTGACATTTTAAAGAGAAAAATGTCGGTTTGTCAATAGAAGATGTGTTGTTTCGTTTAGGAAACAAATCCGCAATTAATCACGGGATGGTATGTCACGTGATTCTTTAAAGAACGGCTCACTATGATAATATATTATTGATTTAAAGCTCCAAAATCTTCATTTCAACTTTTGCAAAAAAGTTACCCGTGTAAAATGGTTTGTTAAAAGTGCAACGGGCTGTTGTATGATTTTGGGGCTGCTATTGCTTGATTCTTTCCTATCCTGACAAAGATGCTTGTTTCCTTTTCGATATTGATTGAATAATTTGTTTATAAACAAATTGTTTTATAAACAAATAGATAATATTACGAACCTTGTTCAATGTTCTTTTAAAATAATATAATTAGAATGCTTCAGGATATAACGATATCATGAAGTAAAAATTCATGGACACAGAAAATGAAACGACAATCCAACTACTTATGAAGTTAATATCATTTTTTTAAAAGAAGAACTAAGTTGTTAGTAAAAATTTAAAAGTGCTAATTAGGACCGTTCTTGTCTATAGAAATATATATTTGTTGCTAACCAAATTAAGTGTGTAAAAGATGTAATTACGAATTATGTTATCTATACAAACAAACATATATTATAAAGTTCGTAAAAAGTGCAAAGAATGAAATGGGTTGACCATGAAAATCCGATTGCCCGATAAAAAATGTAAATAATACAGTAAATAATATTTCTGGCCAAATCAACAGGGAAGCTGCCTAGAGGAAGACCAAAATTGAGATGGACTGCCTGCTTTATTAAGGACTTTTGAACATAGGGAGTTGGATCCCTCTTTCTGGGCTTCGAACGAGATAGAACAGATGTATTACGAATGCTAGGGCCCACATTAAGCTATTGATACAGTAAAGAAGAAGAAGAAGGAATTTATAGAACGCAAAATGAGAAAAATATTTAAAATTTTCGTAATTATTTCCATTGATTTTTGGATTATTTTTTTTTACATGATATGTTAAAAGTTAAATTAAATATGCCTCTAAAATGGAGGCATACAACGAATTTCAACTTTACTGTGCAGTGATTGAGAAAAGAGTTTGCTTTTATATGAGCTTATCAGTATTTAACTTTTAAATGTATGAAATGATATGCGGAGAGAACTCGAATACCCGACATGTACAATCAGTACTGCTCCAAATGCGTTACACGAGCTAGGGAAGGGAATATCATTCTTCCCTCCCCTAACTGGGAAATCGAGACCTCATGATTTAAAGAAAGGAAACCGATTTTAATATATCACCGTAATATAGGGGACCAACATATGTATGAATACTTTAGGTAGGGATTCCCAACCTGTGTGCCGCGTGGCCACCTAAGGGTGCCATGATATTCTTCAGGGATTCTTCAGGGTGAGATATTTAGAAGAAACAAAAATGTTATTCCAAATAGAAATTAACTGGCGTGTGGCTCAACTCGACTTTCTCATGCCTGAACTCATTTTTTTTTTTAAATTTTATAAGAAGTTTCTTGAAAAATCGGGATCGTGGGTCAAATGATTACAACTATAGTGTGTTTGTTACCCTTCACTTTAAAGGGCTTGAAATTTTTTTTTTTGAATTGATGCCATACTTGACAATGTAGTCCCTCCCGGGGGGGACTTGTACCAAGGGAGGTAATAGGGTCACGAATAAAAAAAAATTATATCGCGGTGATTTTTCACAGCAATGATTGAAACTATTCATTCTCATGATCATTGAGCTATAAATATGCCCTATTATGCATGATTATGTTAAAATTTGTCCTATGCCTCCATGTTAAAAAACATTTTAAATTTCGAATAAAGTCCAACGTTTTTGATCGAATTAAATAAAAATTCTAGCAAGTTCTAGATTTGTTGATAACAAAGCCAGATATAAAGTTTCGTGAAAATCCATTCATATTTGTGGCTGCTATCGTGTATACAAGAAATCGACCACATACGTCTGTCAGTTAGACATCAAACAGACAGGCGGACATCACTCCAAAAATAGTCAAAACGTGTCCAAAAGGTCTTAGAATATATATCGGCATCAAAATCATGAAATCAAAAATTTTCGTGTAAACAATATCTTCTCAAATACTACGTATGAGTGAGAAAGTAAAAATATTTTCAGAAGGAAAATTTATTACACCTAGGACATTCCATCCAAGACACAGTCACGTAACACAGCCTTTCGCTAACATAAATAAATAATTGCTAGCTGACCTATCCAGAACACTTTCTTTCCTTGAGGTTCTGGCCCCAGAAGTTTATTGAAAAATAAGCCAAACATTGAAAAATCAGAGGGATGCCTTGCGTGTAAAATAATCTTCACAAGAGAGCCGCGAACTTAAACATGTTAAAATCACTACCTTAAAATGCTGATATTTTTTTACAGATATTATCGATGTTTTGCATTTATACATTGTGGGTAGCCTTCATGTGTTTTGTGATTTATGTTTTGACCTTACTTTGGTGAGTCTTTGGCTTGTGTCATGATGCTGCTAGTGACAACATCCGTTGCTTCAAATCTGCACTTATACCAAAGCACAAGTAGGTGATGTATATTTGAGTTTTGATCAATATAACGTGCTCAATTAAAAAAAGGTGTGAGGCATAAGAGAATGGCTTAAGTTAGCCGTCAGGGTGCTCACATTTTCAATATTATCCCAACTTTCATGAAAAAAGGTCATATGGTCACAGAAGCAGGATCAACTTATAAATCTGATCTGCAATGATATTGTACGAAACAGGAAAATAGTTTAACCTCATATCAAAATCAGCAAGCTTGTAGTTAAAGCACAGGGTAGAATCCCTAATGAAATCTCTGGTTTAGCAACTTTGCATGATGAGGTAAATATTACAATTGTTCAACAAGCAATTAAACTGGGAACAGAATATGGAAAGAAACAAGTGCAGTTTTTGATGGCACCGATGTATCTTTGTTGCTTCTCTACCACTAGTTGAGCAAAATATGGTAATCGCAATGTACACGGAATTACCTATTCAAGGAAAATCTGTGATTGATATCAAACCCTTTAAAAAGCATAATTGTATAATATCAGACATCTTGGCAGGGCATGCTGTGAGTGAATGGGACACCACAGTGTATTTTACTGGTATAGGCAAAGGAAAGGCAGTTAATGTATTAAAAAAGGGCTACTTTCTCATTGATGGGAGCGGATACAGCGAGCATTGATGATGTCGAAAGGAGTGTCGAAAGCCCTGACCACCCGACTCGTCCAAGGACTTAGAGCAGCAAAGTGGATGGCCGGGGCATTGATGATGTGAAAAAACAAACAACTTTCATCAACATTTGCTATGATTTTTCAAAGATTTTGGCAACTTCAGAAACACGGGTTAGATATTTACAGAGTCCACTTTTAATAATAAGAACTTACAATTTCGTCCCAGTAAGTCAACGGTAGAGCATCGGCTGGCCAGTTCGGAGATCCAGGGTTCGATTCCCGGTTAGATCAGCAATGTTCTTTACAATGGTCCTTCTGCCGAGTTCGCGCGCGCGCGCGTGTGTGTCTTGGATCATCCGTAAAAGGAAGAACTGTGAGTTCAGCATAGATATTTTAAGCGAGTATTTCGTATGTTGTCATATTCGGTTCACGTGAGATTCAGTTTAGTTATGGGTGAGGTTCAAATTTCATTGTAGGTTAGTAAGTCTTGCGTAGAATATGCACTGCTAGCATTGTAAATAAGTTGTATATAGAATTGTATTTATATGTGTTTTGAGTTTCCAGCGAAGTTAGCTGTAAATAAATTTGTTTATTTGCTCAACGTCGTAATTCTTCGTCGAACTCAAGTCATTAGGTTATTGGAAGTTTAATTTAGAGTGAAGTAAATTATAAAGGTTCACACAAAAGACATGATCTTGGGCTGAAGTGGAATAGTACTTTATATATTGGTCTACGAAAATGGGAAGATATCGTTTTTCACAGCCTCCCAAACTCTCTTTACTTCCGCCAACTAATGAAGCATATTTCAGAATGTAAACCAAGCACACCTTCAAACCTGAATCTGGAAGAATGCTTTAGATTCACCGCCTGCCTTCAATCCTGAACGATTTGGGAACTACAAAGACATTCTTTCCAAATTCCTTCAGCCAGTTGCTATGCCAGAAATTGTCGCTCTAGCTCCCACCGACGTCTAGGAGTTAATTAAATATTAATACAATAGGGAAACACCATGTCGCACAAAAAAGTGTGTGGGAACACAGGCTTACCCTGTGCAATGTGTCATCACTGCACAAAAAATTGTGGTTTAAATATAAATAACCAAGTACAGAAAGAAGATGACGATGAACGAGTAGAAGTTATTTAGAGTAAAGTGTAGTCTATTTTATTGCAATTTATAAGTAAGAAATAAAAACCACTTTTACATTTTACTGAGAATAATTAAAAAAGCTAAGTAAAATACTTTCTTTGAGTAAAAAAGTTGTTAATTTCTAGTGTGATAGAAATGAAACATTTTAAAATAATATAAGAAAAAAAATGATAGCTAATTCTGTTACTTATTTAAAAACAATAAATCCAAGATGGCCGCCTCCGCCATTTAAAATGAATTGTTATATATATAAAATCAAGGAATTTGAGATGTATTGAGATCATTTTAACTAAAATTAGCTAGATATGTACATAAACACACATTCATTAAAAATTAAGGCCAATCATTTATAGTACTTATTATGTAAAAGAGGTGATGGCCGCCATTTCGAATTCTGTAAGTTGCCCAAAGCTAATTAAGTGGACTTGCATTTTTATGAATGTACGTACCCTAAACACAAAATATCACCAATAAAATCGACTTAATAAGAAAGAAGACACAACCGTGTTGAACGATTTGTGAGCGTGTGTCCGTGTTGAGCGTGTTGATCTTATATTTAATTTCAAGAATTTATATTCATCTTGTTCTTATCATAATATGAAATTTCTTTTCGTCAATTGGCCTTTTGTATTATGTAAATCTAAATTGTTAGTTGGTTGAATTCAAAAGCCCTAGTGTTGTTGTTGTTGTTGTTGAGACCCAGACCGTCCGACCTACCAGAAAGGTGTAAGGTAACTGTATGGACGGCCAGGAAGTGCCACCCAATTTAGACCGGAACCCAGTGGGGGAGGCATCCACAGGGACCGTACCCTCCTTCCCCTACCACCAACCTCTCGGAAGGACTTACGGACCCACATGTTTAACGTGATCGTACTCCGCATGAACACGGTGGCATTTGTGGTAGCGTGCAAATCTAGCGCGCAAACCACGGGGATACCGCACCCGAGATGGCCAACAGCACGCGGTGTTCCGAGGTGGTCACCCACCAAGTACTAACCGCGCCCGATACTGCTTGACTTCGGTGATCTAACGAGAACCGGTGTTTTCAGCACGGTACGGCCGTTGGCCTAAAAGCCCTAGTGTGTAGCACTTTGCATGTCAGATATGTCAGATATGTCAGATTGTTTGCAGATAAGGCATTATGTATTACTCAGGTGCTGATTAGATTTTGGTACGATTCTGAAAAAAAGAACCTGCTTTTTTTGCGAAATAGCCCGCAAAAGTCGTTAGAATCTAAAATAAAAGATTACGCATGCTCAAACGCATTAATTAAATACTGTTGTTATATACAGTTTTAGACGATGAAAATAATAAGATCAGCCCCATTGCTCTTGGACTAGACGTTCTCGAGAAATTTTTGTTTTTTCGCATTTTTGCTATGCCGGTTTTGAGAATAAGTACAATTACCAAATGGAAACGAAAGCTGAATTAAAAGCGTGAATTCAGTATATTTTAAAAATAATTATGCGTGTTATTTAGTGCAATTAAATGATATTTAATGAATCATTAATGGTATAAAGAGACAGTGAATTTGAGTCTGCAGGGAAAGTCATGTGCTGCGCTACTCACATCAGATTTTCATACAAGTTTTACTTTTACTGCCTGTAATACATTTTACAGGATCCTGTGACTACTATATTTCAAAAACTAAGAACTCGATGCAAAATCAAATTTTAGTATATCCTTGTAGTACTTATAAGGGATATAAATTATTTGCCTATTGTTCATAGTTAGCACTTCTAGTTTTTGAGACACGAGCATTACAAGTATTAATAACTGAAAATTTTCAATCTTCTCAACTGGACAAAACGATTGTTTGAAAACTATAAGAACCTTGTGAAAATAAATTACTGATCTAGAAATTTAATTTCTTACTGAATATTTTTGTTATTTTCTATTTATATTAGTATTTTACAGACGATATTTCGAGTAAAGGGAAACCAAAAACTCGCTCTAACAAAAACATTTTTTTTTTCGAAAAATATAAGATTAAAATATTAAAATATTGAAATTATTTTAATATTTTGAAAAAGAAAACTTCACAAAACGATTTTTTCAAAAACTATGAGAGCCTTGTAAAAACAAATTATTGATCTAGAAATTGAATTTCTTACTGAACATTTTTGTTATTTATTATTTATATTTATCTTCTATATTTTAAAATATATTTCGAGTGAGAGTGAAGCAAAAATATAAGTTCAAAATATGAACATATTGAAATTATTTTTGCATATTGTTAATTGGTACCGTATTATCAACAAACACAAGTATGCATTGTTTACATTTTTATTTATTCTTAGATTCAGAGATATAAGCGCTTCCAAAGTCTTTACACTTTTCGTAACGCTCCTGTTTTAATAGCATACCTTGAATACAGATGTTACGCCAAAAAATTTCAATTTTAAATCAATGTTTGTGTAATTGTTTTCTATCCTTAAATGCCACGCTATTTGTTACAATTTCACTGAGCAAACCCTAAGTGTCACACGAAACAATTTAATGGAATACCGTCAATTAATCAAACGCCATGGCAGTTATTTCAGGGCTCTCACAGCAACTAATCTTCATTATCATATGTATGTAGAAAAGTCATTAATATGAGTTGCGCTTTAATTATATTCAGTTCAAAAGCGAGCCAACCGTGTTTCATCTCTGGTAACAGTATGAATGCCATTTCTAGAGCACCGGCATCTTACAGAAAATGGCTAGTTTGTTCGTCGCGGATGTGTTGCATTTAAGGATGACACATCAAACGCATATTTCAAAGAATTTAAACATCGTAATGGTTTTGCTCACTGGATGGATCAGGATTATTCAACTGGTGCATGCAGACAGTGAAAGATTTTTGGCTTTTGAGGATTTAGTGTATTTCAAATGAAATATTTATGAAACGTCAGTAGTATAAACCTCCTTTAGAATATTTCTGATAGAGAAAGCCAGTTGTTTCTTTAAAAAATATTTGAAATTATATTTTCTTTTCAATTTGGCATTGGGTTTCTCAAGACGATAAAATGGATATTAAGGGGGGTTCGTTAAACAAAAATTTTAAATTTAACGTAAAAATATCGATTTTCTTTCTTCCTAATTTCAAATCTATACATTCGTAAAAATCACATCCCAAAATTTTAGATTTTTATCTTGATTCTATCTTGAAACAAATTGCTCTTAAGAAGTGATTTAATAAAATGTTGTTTCACAATGCTCTTAATAAAATGAAACTATTTTTGTCTTTTTCTAAGAATACAGGTTTCATGTTTATTATTTTATTGCAACTGTTAAGGCTTTTTTCAGTTTGCAATAATCATAAATATTTTGGTATATTTATAATGATCAGAATATGTACTATAAAAGTACGCATATTTTATTTAATTGTAACTTTGTAATTTTGAAAAATATTAGTATATCTGAAAAGTACATATCTTTTGACAAAACTTTTATATGATAAATATACATTTATTGTACATTCTTTTGGAGAACAATATTAAAAATCTGATGTGGGCAGCACATAACTTTCCCTGCAAACTTATATCCACGTTCTATTTATTTCAATTAAATGTAATTCACTTTTAATTCAATTTTCGTTCTCATTTGATAACTGGACTTATTTTCAAAGGTGGGGCGGAAAAATACGAAAAAAACTAATATATCTCGAGAACGGCTTGTCCTAGTGTAATGGGGTTGGTCTTATTCTTTTCTTCGTTAAAAATTACGCATTAAACAAGCATTTAATGGATATATTTGAGCGTACGTAGCTTTTTAGTTTAGATTTTGGCAATTTTTGCGGGTCATTCTACAAAAAAAGGTAGGTTATTTTTTTTTTAATCGTACCAAAATCTAATCAGCACCAGGATGACCTATACGTGACTCATCTACCGATTTTTGTGAAATTCGGTCCATTAGTTTTTCAGCTAGAGTGGATACAAACTTTTGCGGGCCATTTCGCAAAAAAAAGCGGGTTCTTTTATTCCGAATCGTACCCAAAACTAATCAGCACCAGCTCCGCCTACAAGTGACTTACCTACAAAATTTTGCGAATTCGGTCCATTAGTTTTTTAGTTAGAGTGGATACAAAATCTGCACAGACAGACAGACAGACACACACACAGACACACAGACACACACACAGACGTCACGCTAAAAATGGTTTTTTCGTATTCTAGAGGTCTCGAAACGTGTAGATCCGTCGAAAACTCGAGTTGTGATTTTCGGCATGATTCCAA
Organism: Amaurobius ferox; assembly: GCA_951213105.1. Taxonomy (NCBI): domain Eukaryota; kingdom Metazoa; phylum Arthropoda; class Arachnida; order Araneae; family Amaurobiidae; genus Amaurobius; species Amaurobius ferox. Next base: position 57,968,753 of record OX578138.1, on the reverse strand, counting down.
TACTTTCCCTATACATTACCATGTATTGCAGGGAAAGTAAAAATAGGAATTTCATAGCCCAAGGTATAATGATACGTAAAACACAAAATGTAAATTTGTATTACAATTAACTTTGATGGTTTAGCATTTTAAAAACATATAACATTTTAAAGACATTTCTAAAATTTTTTTTAAATTTTATAAATTTAGAAAGTATATATGTATTTTTTTTTCCATAATGTTCCTCCCAACAAGGTAACTTGCAAATAACAAGACACATTTTTCATCAGCATGGCGACTTACAAGAATAGAATCCTCCTTAATGCTATTATTACTTTTCTTTACATTCATCGGGAATTGCACTGTCATTTTCCTGCACGTATTAGGAAGTACACTCCTTAGAGAATGTGTTACGAAAATCTTGAATTTCGAATAAACCCCGTGATTTCTCGTTGTGAGGGATACCTAAAATCACGGTTGTGAGATCTGGGGATCTGACAGGCCAGTCATGTGTGCAATCACCTCCATGCATAAGTCATCTCCATGGCTTTATCTGCCCCCCGAGTGTCGAGAGTTTGAACTATTTTTTTTTTCATGCCACACAAAATCCCCCACCACGGTGAATATTAATCTGCAAACCGCATGTCTTTCCGACACCATAGATATTTTTTATAGCGTTTTACTTTTGCTCCGAACTTTTGAATCACCCGGTACTCAAACCTGAATGTCTTCTTGATTTAGTGCCTCCTATGTTAAGAAAATCTGTATGTCACGATAATTTATTCGTTTAAAAATATATAAAGTTCACTGGAGTGTGACTCAACTCCCCTTTCTCATACCAGAATTCATTTTTTATTTCACATTCTGCAAGAAAAAATTTGAGAATCGGTATCGTGGCTGCAAATTATTACAACTATATCGTGTTACATTTCACTTCAAATAGCTTGAAATTTTTTTTTTCGATTGATAACATACTTAACAATGTACACCCCTAGAGGCGGGTAACTTGCGCCCCAAGGGGGGCTAATGACGTCATGAAAAAACAAATTTTATCGTGGCTATTTTTCACAACAATGATTGAAACTATGAAGTCACGTGATCATCGAGCCAAATAAACCCTTTTATGCATAATTATGTCAAATTTTGCCCTATGCTGCCATGGCAATAAAATATAAAATTTAGAATAAAATTCAAAGTTTTTGCTCGAATTTAAAAAAAATTCTATCAAGTTATAGATTTTTTTTATTATAAAACCGGATATAAAGTTTCGTGAAAATACATTAATGTTCGTGGTTGCTATCGTGCACACAAGAAATCGACCGAAGACATCAGACAGATAGGCAGACAGACTGGCATCACTCTGAAAATAGTCGAAACGTATTCAGAAGGCCTTAAAACATATATTGGCTTCAAAATCTCGAAATCGAAAATTTTGGGGGAAACAATACTTTCTCAATATTACGTATGGGAAAGTAAATATCAAAATTGGTCAAGTAAATTCAATGAAATCAATGGAACTGGAATTATTACAAATAATTAAATATGTAGATGTTATCAATTTGAATTCAACCGAAACAAAAAAAAACTGATGTGGGCAGCACATGTTTTTTCTTATATAATGCAATGGGTTTACTACTTTTACAGCAAAAGAAAAAATTGGTTATTCTTATAGTAGATACTTATATTCTTTCCAAGATATTGAATTTTCGTTAATGAGTCTTCATTTTCATTAATTTAGCGTCGTTTTTATCTATTTGGCGAGATTTTCGTTAATTTGGCAACACTTATAAAGTCGCCAAGTTGGTGACATTTCGCCAAATTCGTCGCCAAAATCTCAACAAGCGTTATGAACGGAGAAATAAGTTATTCTTATAGCAGATGAATGACTATTGGCGTTCAAATACAAAAGCATTACACAAAGTATCTTTTCCCATGATTGGAACGATCTAGATCCACGAGAATGATGTCACCAAATTTATCGCATAACATTACATATGAAAAGTGAACATGTTTCCCAACAGTTAATATATATTTGTATTATTTTAAGGGATTTTTTAATAAATTTATTTGAAAAATGAGCAATATCTCGAGAACGGTTCATGCTAGCGATCTAAAGTTTATGTCAATCGTTTTCTAAGGAAAAATTACAAAAGAAATGTCTATTTGAATAACTTTATTAAAGGTTTTGACCTTTTGATGATTTTTTTAAATGTTCACTCGAAAATTTAGGGGGTTCTGGACATTCGATTGCGTTTAAAAACGATAGGCTTCCAGTATTCACGGATTGTGATTTTTATACCAAATTTCCTTCGAATCGCTTCATTCGTTCGTGAGATATCGTCTCCACGGACAGACTCACACACACACACCTCAAAATGTTTGATTCGTGATCAGGGATGCTCGAAATGTACTCTCCCGTCGAAAACTCGAATTCGAATTTTCGACTCCGTCACACTTTCCCTATGCATTATGCATATAAAGAAAGTAATAATTATATGAAAATAAACATATTTGCATAAATACAACGAGCATGTAAATATTTCTATCCTGAAATGGCACAATCTTTATTACAAATGATCTGTGAAACAAGAATTATACTCTCCCCCCCCCCGAAAACAATTCAATAGAAAAGGGACAATTAATCAAACACCATGGCAGTCATTGCATCTTTCGCGGAGCAACTAATTTTCGTTATGAGTTGTATGCAGAAAGACATTTGTGCGAGGTGTGCTTATAATTAAAATCTTCCGGTTTTGCGGGAATTGTGAGCGAATTTTGTTGTCTTGAAACAATAGCAATAACCATACCCGTGGTTCTCGTGTTTTCAAGAAAATTCGTTTGCGGAAGATGCGGTTCGTTAAGTGATGTCACGTCCGTGATTCTTTCCAAGATCAGAATAATTTAACGCTTTGTTGTTCTCTGAATAGAGAATGATTGTGATAATGCTTTCAGGGCTTATTGGAAGCATCGTGGACTTATTATGGAAAGAGATAAATATTAGAATAACATTGGAAAATATCATATAAGTTCTTTAAAACGGAAATAAGAAAGATTAATCATGCATAAAGCATTTATTATAAAACACTTTAAAACAGAAATGCAATTTTATTTAAACATCTCTTAAATGAAATATATTCAGCTGTGACATTTTTACTTTCCTTATATACATAATGTATAAGGAAAGTATTCTGACGGGGTCGAAAATTCGAATTCGAGTTTTCGACGGGAGAGCACGTTTCAAGCATCCCTGATCACGAATCACACATTTTTGAAGTGATGTCTGTCTGTGTGTGTATGTGTGTGTGTGTGTGTGTGTGTGAAAGTATGTGTGTGTGTGTGTGTGTGTCAGTGAGCCTGTGGAGACGATAACTGACGAACGAATAAACCGATTCGAACCAAATTTGGTACAAAAATCACAATCCGTAAACACTGGAAGCCTATTGTTTTTATACGTAATCGAATGTTCAGAACCCCCCCTAAATTTTCGAATGAAATTTTGAAAAAATCGTCAAAAAATCAAAACCGCTAATAAAGTTACGCAAATAGACATTTCTTATGTAATTTTTCATTAAAAAACGATTGGCATAAATTTTGGAACGCTAACATGAACCGTTCTCGAGATATTGTACATTTTTCAAAAAAATTATGAAAAAGTCACATAAAAAAAAATTCCTATTGAGAAACATGTTCACTTTTCATATGTAATACCATGCTATAAATTGAGTGACATCATTCTCGTGGATTTAGCTCGTTCCATTCATGAAAAAATATACTTTGAATAATACTTTTGTATTTGAACGTCAATAGTCATTTATCTGCTGTAAGAATAACTTTTTCTTAGTGCATAACGCTTGGCGAGATTTTGGCGACGAATTTGGCGGAATGTCGCCAACTCGGCGACTTTTTTGAAATGTTGCCAAATTAATGAAAATCTCGCCAAATGGATAAAAATGATGCTAAATCAATGAAAATGACGACTAATTGTCGAAAATTCAATATCTTGGAAAGAATATTAGTATCTACTATAAGAAAAACCTATTTTTTTACTGTAAGAGTAGTAAATTCATTACATTATATAAGGAAAGTCATGTGTTGCCCACATCAGATTTTTTAAATTATCATAGTACTATAGTAATTCATTATACTGGAAAACTTAAAACTTCATCGAAATATAAATCGTTTGCCTTTCTATGCAAAATCAGTGAATATTTAGTTCATATCATTTATATTCCAGACTCCAGAGTTAAATAAGTTTGCATGAGAAAATTCATCAATTCTTATACAACTCACCTAAATTAGCATATCGGAAATTAGGCTTCGTTTTAGGAATAATCAAAGTTTAGTAATCATTTAAAATAAAAACTATTGTAATTGTGTTGGCACAGAAATTAGATACAAAAATAAAGCACAAGAATAAGCGGTTTCAGGACGGATGCAACACTAAATATAAATTTAAAAGATCCTTTTATTATCACAATCTTACACAAGGGAGAAAAATTGGTTGTCATATTTTATATCACGGGTGTAATTATTATTTCAATTTTAATTTAAAAACTACTCAAGACATTTTGCTGAAATACTTTTATACATTTTATGCGATAATGTAAATATTTTCTAAAAATTTTGAAGAAATTTGTGAATTTTAACATCGTCTAAAAAATGTTTGGAAAATGAAGTCCCATAGGGTTCAATGCATTTCTTTTTTTCAACTTGAGTTAAATCCGAAACTAATTGTGTGATATTATTCATCTTCATTTCCGTATGTCCCATGGACCGCCTCAACAACATACTATAATCTCCTTTTGATACAGTCATCTTTACGGCAGTTATCGCGCGAACGGACATACATACAGAATGACCAAAGTCATAAACACTTTTCAACTATATTGGAAAGTATTAAAAACACTTTGTGCAAAGGATAAGGTACCCAACGTAAAGATAAGGGGAGCAACGTAATTAAGCACAACTAAAATAATAATGCAGTATATAGCTGTTTTGAGGATACGGTGTGTTACGTTCTTCATTGTAAGAGAATCAACAAACCTGAAGTCAAAAACACGGAATGGGTGCAGGGGGTCTATATGCCTAAGTCCTGGATTAAGAGTCCACCTGAGAGAGTCAATAAGAAAGAATGAAGAACAGTCCATTTAATTCGAAACGAAAAGTAACATAGAAGATTGAAAAGCGTCGAAACACAACTGAAATCTCCCAACAAGACGAGACAAGTTATAGACCATTCCCCTGTTACTTCTATTTATGCCACGAACTCAATTAAATATAGAAATTCATCAACAGTTTTATTTGAAGAATGGCAATCAAACGATTTCCGTATTTGAAGCGTAATTCGGTTACCATAGTTACCACAATGGAATCAAAAACTAAATAAATTCATTTATAAAATAAAATGAAAAAAAAATCGATTGCTGTAACTATAAAAAATCTGATGTGGGCAACACATGACTTTTTTATATAATGCAATGAATTTACTACTTTTACAGTTAAAAAAAAATGTTATTCTTAGATACTTATATTTTTTCCAAGATATTGGATCTTCTTCAATTAGTCGTCATTTTCGTTGATTTAGCGTCATTTTTATCCATTTGGCGAGATTTTTGCAAATTTGGCAACAATTAAAAATGTCGCTAAGTTGGCGATATTCGTCCAAATTCGTCACCAAAATCTCGTCAAGCGTTATGGACGGAGAAATAAGTTATTCTTACAGCAGATTAATGAGTATTGGCGTTCAAATACAAAAGTATTACTCAAAGTATCTTTTTTCATGAATGGAACGAGTTAGATCCACGAGAATGATGTCACCCAATTTATCGCATGGTATTACATATGAAAAGTGAACATGTTTCTCAATAGGAAATATTTTTTTTTATTTTATACTATAACATTTTGATAATATTTTTGAAAAATGTGCAATATCTCGAGAACGATTCATGTTAGCCTTCTAAAATTTATGTCAATCGTTTTCTAATGAAAAATTACATAAGAAATGTCTATTTGCGTAACTTTATTATCGGTTTTGATTTTTTGACGATTTTTTCAAAATTTCACTCGAAAATTTAGGAGGGTTCTGAACGTTCGATTGCGTATTAAAACAATAGGCTTCCAGTGCTTACGGATTGTGATTTTTGTACCAAATTTCGTTCCAATCGGTCCATTCGTTCATCAGTTATCGTCTCCACAGGCTCACTGATACACACACACACACACACACACACACATACATACTTTTACACACACACACACACACACACACACACACAGACGTCACTTCAAAAGTGTTTGATTCGTGATTAGGGATGCTTGAAACGTGCTCTCCCGTCGAAAACTCGAATTCGAATTTTACCCGTCACAATACTTTCCTTATACATTATGTATATAAGGAAAGTAATTAAAGAAATATTGATTGTACACTAATAAAATTAATTAGTAAGATTTAAGATATCATCTTCTATGCATGATTGTATAAAAACAAATTGTGTGTGTCTATATGTTCTCGAGATATAATTGGAAGACTATTAGAACAAAAAAAATTCCACTGTTTGTAAATTTTTTGAACATAATTCAGAGATTTTAGATTTTTCTCATTACTTATCGGTTAAATCCCACATTTATTCAAAGCTTCAAGTTTCTACCTTCAGTAGTTTATGCTATGCAATCCATCACTTTGTCAGTCAGTGTCACTCAGTTGTATGAAACAGATTCTTTTCATTAAATTTTTACATATATCAGAATTTGAGGTTAGTCAATTTAAACGTAAAGTCTTCAAATGGAAATAAAGTAAATGTATTTGAGTGTCAAACGTGAAAATTACATCAAGGAACAATTCTATCAAATCTATTGTAGTAGTTTTCACGTTGCTCTGAAGTTGCTTGTTAAACATCAACGAATATATACGCATTTTAAACTTTTCAGAAACATACGCATATTTTTACTTTCCTTATATACATAATGTATAAGGAAAGTACTGTGACGGGGTCGAAAATTCGAATTCGAGTTTTCGACGGGAGAGCGCGTTTCAAGCATCCCTGATCACGAATCAAACATTTTTGAAGTGATGTCTGTGTGTGTGTGTGTGTGTCAGTGAGTCTGTGGAGACGATAACTGACGAACGAATGGACCGATTCGAACGAAATTTGGTACAAAAATCACAATCCGTAAACACTGGAAGCCTATTGTTTTTATCCGCAATCGAATGTTCAGAACCCCCCTAAATTTTCGAATGAAATTTTGAAAAAATCGTCAAAATATCAAAACCACTAATAAAGTTACGCAAATAGACATTTCTTATGTACTTTTCCAGTACAAAACGATTGGCATGAATGTTAGAACGCTAACATGAACCGTTCTCCAGATATTGTACATTTTTCAAAAAAATTATCAAAAAGTCATATAAAATAAAAAAAAAATATTTCCTATTGAGAAACATGTTCACTTTTCATATGTAATACCATGCGATAAATTGGATGACGTCATTCTCTTGGATCTAGCTCGTTCCATTCATGAAAAAAGATACTTTGAGTAATACATTTGTATTTGAACGCCAATAGACATTTTTCTGCTGTAAGTATAACTTATTTCTTAGTGCATAACGCTTGGCGAGATTTTGGCGACGAATTTGGCGGAATGTCGCCAACTTGGCGACTTTTTGAAATGTTGCCAAATTAGCGAAAATCTCGCCAAATGGATAAAAATGATGCTAAATCAATGAAAATGACGACTAATTGTTGAAAATTCAATATCTTGGAAAGAATATTAGTATATACTATAAGAAATACCTATTTTTTTACTGTAAAAGTAGTAAATTCATTACATTATATAAGGAAAGTCATGTGGCCCACATCAGATTTTTTTCTATGTAATATTAATACCAGGATATTCGCAGTTTTACTGATTTGAATTATAAACAATTTAAAATGTTGCTTGGTTTATATTTTGGCTGTATACGTTAATACGATTCCTTCCCATAACATGATTGGGAATACAATGAAAATCCATGAGAAGGAAACAATTTGAAAGCAATTTTTACTTTTCTTATATACATAATGTATAAGGAAAGTATTGTGACGGGGTCGAAATTCGAATTCGAGTTTTTGACGGGAGAGCACGTTTCAAGCATCCCTGATCACGAATCAAACATTTTTGAAATGATGTCTGTCTGTGTGTGTGTGAAAGTATGTGTGTGTGTGTCAGTGAGTCTGTGGAGACGATAACTGACGAACGAATGGACCGATTCGAACGAAATTTGGTACAAAAGTCACAATCCGTAAACACTGGAAGCCTATTGTTTTTATACGCAATCGAATGTTCAGAACGCCCCCTAAATTTTCGAACGAAATTTTGAAAAAATCGTCAAAAATCTAAACCGCTAATAAAGTTTCGTAAATAGACTATTCTTATGTAATTTTTCATTAGAAAACAATTGATATAAATTTTGGAACGCTAACATGAACCGTTCTCGAGATATTGTACATTTTTCAAAAAAATTATCAAAAAGTCATAAAATAAAAAAATATATATCTCCTATTGAGAAACATGTTCACTTTTCATATGTAATACCAAGCGATAAATTGGATGACGTCATTCTCTTGGATCTAGCTCGTTCCATTCATGAAAAAAGATACTTTGAGTAATACATTTGTATTTGAACGCCAATAGACATTTTTCTGCTGTAAGTATAACTTATTTCTTAGTGCATAACGCTTGGCGATATTTTGGCGACGAATTTGGCGGAATGTCGCCAACTTGGCGACTTTTTGAAATGTTGCCAAATTAGCGAAAATCTCGCCAAATGGATAAAAATGATGATAAATCAATGAAAATGACGACTAATTGTTGAAAATTCAATATCTTGGAAAGAATATTAGTATATACTATAAGAAATACCTATTTTTTTACTGTAAAAGTAGTAAATTCATTACATTATATAAGGAAAATCATGTGTTGCCCACATCAGATTTTTTTTCTATGTAATATTAATACCAGGATATTCGCAGTTTTACTGATTTGAATTATAAACAATTTAAAATTTTGCTTGGTTTATATTTTGGCTGTATACGTTTAATACGATTCCTTCCCATAACATGATTGGGAATACAAGGAAAATCCATGAGAAGGAAACAATTTGAAAGCAATTTTTACTTTTCTTATATACATAATGTATAAGGAAAGTATTGTGACGGGGTCGAAATTCGAATTCTAATGAAAAATTACATAAGAAACGTCTATTTGCGTAACTTTATTAGAGGTTTTGATTTTTTGATGATTTTTTCAAATTTTTACTTGAAAATTTAGGGGGATTCTGAACATCTGATTGCGTATAAACACAATAGACGTGCAGTATTCACGAATTGTAATTTTTGTACCAAACTGCGTTCGAATCGGTCCATTCGTTCGTCAGTTATCGTCTCCACAATCTCACACACACACACACATCACCTCAAAAATGTTCGATTCGTGATCAGGGATGCTTGAAACTTGCTCTCCCGTCGAAAACTCGAATTTGAATTTTCGACCCCGTCACAATACTTTCCTTATACATTATTGTATATAAGGAAAGTAAAAATGTAACTATCTAGATCACAATATTGATGACTCAGATTCGATGCGATAGAGTATCGTTACAACGAGGAGCGATACTGATCCATTATCGATACATAATTAAATGATAGGCAATTATACGTAGTGTGGATACACCACCGATTTCATGTCTTTATTTTATCACAGTTCATCTTTGCAGACATCTACTGCAACCGAAACAATTTTGAGGAAAACAACTTAATTAATTAAGTACCACGGTAGTAATTGCATTTGCTCGAGAACAACTAATTTTTATGTAAAAGAGTTATTAATATGCATTATGCTTAATTGAAATCACCTACTTCTGTCATAAATAAAAGGGGATTTTACTCCTACTCATTACAACGTGAATGCCTTTTCAGAAGTTTTCTTGATATATTAACCATTCGTTGCAAAATAATAATTATAAAAATTATAATTTTTTTCTAATTTAATCTTTATAATTTTACTTTAAAATTAAAGCGCAAGGTTCAAATAATATTCACTTCGACTTATAAAGAAAAAAATATCATCCATGGAGTACATTTAAGACCCCATGTTATCAGTGTAGTATCTGAATGGCTGAGTGCCATGTTTCGTGTCGCAGCTGGGATATTAATTTTTTACATTAACATTTATATTATTGGCATTACATTACTACATTTTTTACATTACTGACAGTTTAGAGAAAATGACATGTTTGTTTGCATCGAATGCGCTTGATTTGTAATGAAAAATTATTTAATCCTCATTTCAAATATCAGCTTGGGCATTAATTTTTTACATTGATTGCTTAATCACACTTTAGAGAAAATGGCATGTTTGTTTGCATCGATATGCGCTTGATTTGCAATGAAAAATCACTTGACCCTTTCTTTAAAGGTCTATCTGATTAATTAAACGGGAGAGTTTTTCTTAGGTGAAAATTGCGTTTATTTCCTATGACTTGAATAAAGGAACAAGTTTTTCATATTTTTAAATGAAAATTTTTATACTTCAATATTTGCGTGTTGCTTATATAAAAACATCACTATTTGACTAATAAATATTTTGTTTGATTTGTTTTTTCTGAGTATTTAGAGTTTTATTAACCATTTGCGGGGCTAAAAACGACTTTAATATTTACTGGATTCGGCAGAAAAATTCTATCAGAAAAATTCGAAACTCCTTGCTTTAAGGGGTTGTGTTCGCTGGTTATCTCAGGGCCTGCACCGTTCTGACTAGCAACAAAGAGTTCGAAACTATGGTCTCTTGGTGATGATGGATGATTAGTTAAGCACTTTCTTGCATTTAAAGCATATCATGGCTGATTTTTGACCATATGATTCGAAAGGTATGGCATATCTAAAAAAATGAATTTATTCCACGACATTAATTTTTAACTAAAGTCACCAGAAACATTTTTTTTTCATTAAAGTGAAGGTATTTTATGCTTCTATGAACTAAACCTAAAATTCTACAAAACCTTGCAGCCCCAACTGGGAATCAAACCATGGATCTTTGCATTAGCCAGCCGCCGCTCTATCTCTGAGCTACTGGGACGGAGTTTAAGCTTTTATCGTCATAGAGGATTATACAAAACATTTAAAAATATTCTACAAATAACTATTGTTGAAAAATCAAGAATACTTCTTTTCATATTATCTTTAATAAATCAGACAAAGATATTCTTTACTATATTTTTTTGAAAAATTAAAAAATATAGGTTTACTGCCTGCGAAATTATTAGTTCAACATGCATGTTAATTTCTAACAAATAAAGTAATATTTTCTTTTGAAATCATGCTGACAGACACACATACTTTAAACTGAGTGAACACTATCTAAGGAATCGCCGAATTGGGGAAAATTGCTATGTATACAAATACAGTTTATATATGCTTTAGAGGACATCTCCGATGAGGTTTGCTCTTGATGAGATCCCAAAAATGAAATATATTTTTTATGAACAAATTTAAAAAATCGATTTTATGAATCTTAAAAACTACGATAACCCCTTAGTTTTATTGTCTCCTTAGAGATTGATTGTAATAGCGTTTTTAACGGGAATTAGAATGAAGCATATACAGAGTGATTATAATCAAAGTTTCCGGTTTGAAAATGGTCTCAAATTAAAAAGCACTGGTCAGAATGATTTGAAATTTTGAGTGAACACTCGTGAAGCAATGGAATTTTGTTTGTTGAAGAAAAAACAGTAGTTCAAAAAATCGCCACTAGGAGAATAATTGGCGCTTTACTGCACTAGAATGCAACACAAAAGTAATAAACGTTGACTTACTCATTGGATAATGACGTAATAAATATTCAATATGCTGTCCTTCGAATACTGAATTAAAAGTCGATCTTTTATCATCATATGCATGCAAGTAATGAAAAAAAAATTTCATCCATTGAAACAATGTTAAATTCTAAGCAAACGTAAGCCGCGTCTTTTTTCACAAAAAGTGGATTTAACTTGTTTTGCATAATTGCTCTTCAAATGCTGCTGCAAATTTGCATAAGACAGTGACGTTGCAATAAACGTTTGTTATAAAAAAGGAAGAGCGGAACTTGTTTCTCATAATGAAAAATCTCTATTGTTCTGTCGCAATGATTCTATCATTAAAAGATCATGCTCTTCTTGTCAAATTGTGTTATGAGAATAACAGCTCTTGTTTAGCAGCTCTTAGAAAGTTCAGAACGCTGAAAAAGTTAAAATCTGGTCCTCTGTGTGGTAAAAGCTTGCGCAAAATGATTTTAAAATTTGAAGAGACTGACTCTTTGGACATCAAACCTGGCAGGGGACGAAAAGCAGTCGATGGAGAAATAGTGCTAGATGTAGCTACAGCGTTAGAAGAAGAGAGTAACGCTAATGCATCTACGAGTGCACGTGGAATTGTCCGATCATTAGATGTACCCTCTAGTACGCTGCAAAAAATTTTGAAACACATTTTGAAATGTTATCCTTACAAACTCACTCATGTTCAACAGTTGCTACCTGCGGACAGTGTTGCACGTGAAATGTTCGCACTTCAATTTCTGTCTCAGATACAAGTGGACGATGAATGGCCCTGAAACGTTTTGTGGACTGACGAAGCACACTTCCATCTCCACGGAACTGTTAATATGCAAAATTGCACAATCTGGGCAACCGAAAATCCACAGGAACTACGCCAGGTGCCTCTTCATTCCCCCAGAGTCACTGAGTGGCGCGGATTTGCAGCAGCGTTTATTATCAGATCTTTCTTTTTTGGGGAAGTTGGTCCTCATGGCCCCGTCACTTGTTCTATCAATGGCTATCGATATGAACGTCTTTTGAAAAGTCACATTATACCCACACTGCAAGAGCGTAAGTGTATTGATAACACTATTTTCATGCAGGATGGGGCTCCACATATCGCAAAACCATTGAAGCGGCTACTTCGCAGTCATTTTGGAGATGACAGAATCATCAGCCGCCATTTTACTGTAAGATGGCCAGCACGTTCCCCTGACCTCAATCCATGTGATTTTTGGCTTTGGGGGCATCTGAAGAATGTGGTGTTTAATGGACACATTACCAATTTACCGGAACTTAAAGCTAGCATCACGCATCATATACACAACATCTCTACAGAAAAACTCAACTCTGTTGTTGAACATGCTATTTTGTGCTTTCAGCTTGTTTCAGAATGCGAAGGACAGCATATCGAACATTTACTACGTCATTAGCCAATGAGTAAGTCAACGTTTATTACTTTTGTATTGCATTCTAGTGTAGTAAAGCGCCAATTATTCTTCTAGCGGCGACTTTTTGAACTACTGTTTTTTCTTCACCAAACAAAATTCCATTGCTCCACGAGTGTTCACGCAAAATTTCAAATCATTCTGACCAGTGCTTTTTATTTGAGACTATTTTCAAACCGGGAACTTTAATTATAATCACCTTGCACATTGGGAAAAACAATTAAATTTAACTGAATATTTTGATTTATTTCTCATATTATAGTATAGAAAAAGTATAATCTAGATTCATATATTATTATACTAGGTATGAAGTCTGTCATATGAAGAGGTGCAAAAAGTTATGTAGAATATTTCTCCCCATTTGTGCGGTTGCAGTATTTACGCTACTCCTCAGACACATGTGGATAACGCACTTTCTCGATCAATGATATTAATTACTATACAACATCCTTACCAAGAAATCATTACTGTACGACTCCCTAATGGAACGCAATTACCTTACGATCTTCTCCATGAACAAAACGTACTTGATCCACCAACAGTCAAACTCGCTCTATTTTGAATCAAGGATGTTTAATTATTCTCACAAAGCAGAAGTGATTATGAAAGAAAGTAAATATAAATTTCAGAATAATTGGTTTTTTATTAATTTGGTAACATTTCCTAAAAGTCGCCAAGTTAGCAAAAATGTTTTGCCTAATTTAGCACTTAGTCCGTTAAATTACAGTTAAATACGTCACCAAGAGTGACAGATAGATAGATAGATAGATATAAGGACATTCTTTTATACAGGATGCATTAACCTGGGTAAGACAAATTTGGCTGATTGTAAAATAAAGTGAATTTAAATATCATAGATACTAGATTTTCATTCATTTGATATCATTTTCCCAAAGTCGGCAAGATAGCAAACACTTTGTGTCGAATGTATCACTTATTCCTCCAAATTATCGCCAAATGTGTCACCAAGCCCGACAGACAGACAGGTAGATACAAGGACTTTTCTTAATCTGGATGCATTAACCGGTGTTAAACAAATCTGGCTGATTGTGAAATAAAATGACAAACCTACCGTCAGTACGTAAAAATATGTTTGTTATATTGTAATCAATCTAGTATTTCTATATTTTATTCTACAGTTAGAAACATTTCAAAGTTGAATTGAGTTTTTCTTTCACTGTATTCTGAAGAAAAGAGAATTTTACAAGTGAAATCCTTCTTTTATTGTCCTCGGTTTATTATAACTTTGAGTGTCATTTTTGATATTGGGAAAAAAGCTTTATTGAGCTTTAAACGATATTTTTATAACAAAATAATAAATATGTTTTCCAAGCTTGTTTACCGAAGCATGTAGAAAGTACTTACTTTTCAAAGACCCTTCAAAACAGATTTGTATTGCAACTCAGTTCACTATTTTCGAATTTCGTTTTTCATATTTAAAAGATTTAGAATTGTTAAAAGAGCTGTCACTTGCAAATAAAATGTTCAAAATGTTACTATATTTGAACGTCATAGTGATATGTACTTTGATAAGAATTTTTTTTTTTGAAAAAATAAAGGATAAATACGACATAGTTAGTTAGAAAAGAAATAGTTTGTGTTTTTTTATTTCAGTTTATAATTTTTTTAAGTAATGATACAAGATACAAACAAAACTATATTTTGTAAAACTTTTTCAAAATGAATATTGCAATCAAAATCCATTAAAATGTGTTCTAAAATACAAAATACTTCGTTGGTAGCAGCATAAGTAGTAAATTTTCAATAGATTTCAGAGGCCTAATGCAATCTACTCTGTCAGGATAAAAAGAGAAAGTAAGCACTCCACTGAAGAACTGACGTTTATTTCCTGAAGAAGGAGGCCATTTTTAGCTCCGAAACCTGTTGATACTTATAACCAACTGCTTATGCTGTTACTAACGAAATAGTTATATTTTAGGTTATTTCAAACAGTAGTTTGTACAAATTTTTATATTAAAAATATAACTTATGAAAATTTCTGAAATAGAGTCAACTTACTTTTCATATTTCCCACACATGAAATTTATGTGATTAAAATGACATAATTGTTTGTCTTTTATAACGTCTTAAAATTTCATAAATAAGACCAGGTATTCAGAGATTGGTTTTTTATTTACTAGATAATGAACTTGGCGTTTCACGAAGTTTAAGATGCAAACCTCTGATTGAAATGGACCGGAACATTGCAAAGAACATTGCTGATCCAACCGGGAATCGAACCACGGATCTTTGTACTGGCCAGCCGAAGATCTACCGTTGGGCTATTGGGACGGAATGTGCAAGCGTTTATCGTCGAACTGGTCTCTGCATTTACCACTCTCTAATGTCAGATTGACGTGTAACTGACAATCTGACTGACCATCGCCTGCCATTTTTACCTCAGGTAAGCCCTTGCTGTTATTTTTATGCTCCAAATAAGGCTCCTGCGTGGTTGTTAACCTCCCGATTTCAAATCGGCGATCAATACTGAATCAGAGCATACAATCAGAGCATACAATCAGAGCATACTGAATCCTTGCTAGTTGTACTAGGGTGATTTTCAGACCTCCGGCATCTACTTTTTATAAATTTTCTTTTTATATATTTTCTAAATTTATTATAATATAATTTATTATAGTCTAAATTTATATATACCTTGTCTATATTTTCATATATTTTCTTTATATATATTTTCTAAATTTTACTTTTAAAATTTTATTATTTTCTTTCATTTTAATCTATATTTTATTATGTTATTATACCTCACTCTAAATATTAGTTTTCAATGATCTTTTTATCTATATTCGCAATAACCATTTTCCCAGTTTTGTAAAATGGACGTACTTGTCAAGTTCACATATAATGTAAAACTGTCTGTTTAATCACAATATTTATTATAAATTGTAATATTTTTAGACCTAATTAAAAGTTCGTTTGGTGGGATGGTAGACCTTGGGTGCCTCCTGAATGCAGGAGGTATCCTTTCCCGGCCGTGCAGATAGCTAGTCTAAACCCAATATGTGAGTCGCACGGTCTGGGGTCTTCAGACCTCCGGCATCTGATATTAGAAATATCTATTGATAAAAGTTGCTCCGTTATTTTCCCA
Source organism: Amaurobius ferox (assembly GCA_951213105.1). Taxonomy (NCBI): domain Eukaryota; kingdom Metazoa; phylum Arthropoda; class Arachnida; order Araneae; family Amaurobiidae; genus Amaurobius; species Amaurobius ferox. Next base: position 57,952,393 of record OX578138.1, on the reverse strand, counting down.
AAAATTTACTCTAGTATGAAAAGAAATCCCATTTTCAAATTTAATAATAGATCCATTAAAATTAAAAATCATTTAAAATTATTAGGTTTAATCATTGATAATAAATTAAATTGGGACCCTCATATTCGATATCTCTAAGAAAAATGCCTAAAATTTTGTACTACTTTTGGCCAAATATCTGGGAAAAATTGGGGTATCAAAAAAAGTTTTCTTAAAATGCTGGTATTTATGTGTTGTGGAAAAAGTTATTACTTACGGTTCTGCTATATGGGGTAAAAAACTAAAAAAAATGCAAATAAAAAAACTTCCTTCACTCCAAAGGATCTTCCTTCTAAAAATCTGCACAGGCTATCGTACAACATCTAATATCTCCTTATTTTCCCTCACTGGTATTCCCCCCATTCATTTTACAATTTCTACCCTCTATAATAAATTTAATTTTTGGAAACAAAAAATTGATTCCTTTTCATCTCCCTCCCTCCCGTTTCCCTCTGATTTTGATTTCCTTGTTCCTTTTTCTAACTTTTACCCCTCTAAATGGTCCGTAAATTTAGTTAACAGAATGGATAAAAACTCTGCCATTTATAATATATATACTGATGGTTCAAATATTGACAATAACACTGGTTTTTCAGTCTGTATTTTTAAACATGATGTTCTGGAAAAGGTTCTCTCCTATAAACTTGACAACAGGAATACAGTATTTCAAGCCGAACTTACCGCTATTTCCTTTGCTATTGACTGGGCTTCCTCTAATAATACCCCTGTTAATATTTTTTCCGATAGCCTCTCTTCCATTCAAGCTCTTAACTCAATAAAAAATAAATCTAATTATCTTAACTCCATTAAATACAAAGCTCTCCTTGCCAAAAACCTTGTCAATATTTCTTGGGTAAAAGTTCACAATAACATATCTGGAAATGAAATTGCTGATTACCATGCCAAAATTGCTGCTATCTCTGGTTCCCCTCTTACTATTCCCTTTCCTTACTCGCTCCTCTTAAAATTTTGTAAATCTCATATTCTTAATCTTTGGCAAAATTATCTTAATGATTACATTTCCACCAGGACTGGTGATCCGGCTAGAATCCTGTCTTACCTCCCTATCGTGAATCCTAATTTACAAATTTTTAATAAATATCTCATTTACTTTCTTACTGGTCATGGCCCCTTTCTTGATTACTTATACTTTTTCAAAATTAAATCCACCTCTAACTGTATTTGCAATAAATTCGGTGACGTTGACCATTACATTTTCGATTGTCCTTTTTCTAAAAAATTTCATCTCTGCAAACCTTCCCCCTCTAATAAACCAATTTGGTTCTCCAAAGTTCGCTCAAATCCCTCTTCAGTAGATAAAATTAAAAACTGTATTCTTGTTTCCATGGAAATTTCTAATAAAGTGACCTAAGCTTATGAGTAGATTCTGCTCTCATTTAATTTTGATCAATGAATCCCTTTATTTCATTCTTATTAACTTATATGAACTTATTGTGCTCCCTCTATTTTTTTCTTTAAAAAAAAAAAAAAAAAAAAAAAAAGCTATGTTAACTGTTCTTATTTTTTTGGATCTTTCTTTTTCTTTTGACACTTTTTATTTGTATTTTTTCTTATTTTTCTTTTCTAAATTTTACTTTAAATTTCTGTTTTTGTTTTCATACGGCAATTTTTTATTTTCCTTTTCATATATTTTCTTTTTATGTATTTTCTAAATTTTACTTTTAAAATTTTATTATTTTCTTTCATTTTAATCTATATTTTATTATGTTATTATACCTCACTCTAAATATTAGTTTTCAATGATCTTTTTATCTATATTGGCAATAACCATTTTCCCATTTTTGTAAAATGGACGTACTTGTCAAGTTCAAATATAATGTAAAACTGTCTGTTTAATCACAATATTTATTATAAATTGTAATATTTTTAGACCTAAATAAAAGTTCGTTTGGTGGGATGGTAGTCCTTGGGTGCCTCCTGAATGCAGGAGGTATCCTTTCCCGGCCGTGCAGATAGCTACTCTAAACCCAATATGTGAGTCGCACGGTCTGGGGTCTTCAGACCTCCGGCATCTTAGTGCTCACCTATCTGGTTGATTCGTTCGCCCTCTATTGTAAAGAACCTTGTTGCCGCAACCGAGAATTGAACCACGGATCCTCATACTGGCTAACCGAATCTCTATTGTTGAGCTTCTGGGACAGAATTGGAAGCTTTTATCGTCGAAAGGGACTCTACAACATATAGCAAACTCTGGAAACTCAACAACGCTTTTACGATAAATGCTCCACTTCTTCCCATAGCAACGAATAGGTTGTGACACCGGTTGTAGCGTCCAGGGCATAGCAACCAACGAAGCGGATAATGAAGCTTTTTTCCTGCGAAATCGAAAGTTACTCGAGTTTAAGCAGATAAGTTACACAAAATACAAAATAAATAAATTTTATCCTTATAAATAAGAGTGAATACAACGGACATTGTACACCTCCCCCCCCCCTTAAACACAAAATCGAAATCAATTATCAAGAGCCTTGCTGCTCAATCGAGCCCTGGATCTCCGAACTGGCCAGCCGACACTCTACAGTTGAGCTACTGGGACGAAATTGCAAGCTCTTAGCGTCGAAGTGGACTCTGCATTCTCCACCCTCTAGTGTCAGATTGTCGTGCAACTGACAATCTGACTGACCACCTCCTGCTACTTTTTGCCTCAGGTTAGCGTCCTTCTTCTACTAATTTTATCCAGGTTAGTACCCTGAATGGTCGTCATCCTCTCAATTTGGCGCTCAAACTTTCAGAGTCCACCGAATCCATACTAGTCGTACTAGGATCTTTTTCAGACCTTCGACATATTTGCACTAACTTACAGGGTTGATTTGTTCGGGCGCCATTGTGAAGAGCCTTGCTGCCCTAACCGGGAATCGAACCCTGGATGTCTGAACTGGCCAGCTGACTCTCTAGCGTTGAGCTACCGGGACGAAATTGCAAGCTTTTATCGACGAAGTTGACTTTGCACATACTTTAACTTACAGAGCCTCTATGTTCTACTTTAGCGAAGACAATTTATATCTTAATTTCAATAATCTCAGCCCAATTAAACCAATTTATATATTTCTAATAATATAGATATAGACTTATAAAAAAATCACATAAAATTTAAAACAAAGTATTAACTATTGAAGTATATGCACTTTTCATATGCAATAGCGTACGATAAATTTGTTATCATCATTCTCGTGGATCTAGTTCATTCCATTCACAAGAGTAGATATTCTACGTAATAGTTGTGTATTAGGACGTCATTAGTCGTTTATCTGCTATAAGAATAATCTGTTTTCCTGTCCATAACGCTTGGCGAGATTTTGGCAACGAATTTGGCGGAATATCGTCAACTTGGCAAGATTTTTAACGTTGCCAAATTGACGAAAGTGTCGCCAAATTGATAAAAATGACGTCAAATTGATTAAAATGACGTTAAATAAAAGAAAATGAAGACTAATTGATGAAAATTTAATATCTTGGGAAATATATAAGAATCTATAAGAATAACATATTTCTCCGTCTGTAACGGATGACGAAATTCTGGCGACGAATTTTGGCGGCACATTGCCAGCTTGGAGAGTTTTTAAATGTTACCAAATTGACGAAAATGTCGCCAAATTGATAAAGATATCCCCAAATTGATTAAATTAATCCTAAATCAATGAAATTGACGTATAATTGATGAAAATTCAATATCTCAGAAAGAACATAAAAAATAGCTATAAGAATAACCCATTTTTTCTTCCGTCCGTAATACTTGGCGACTTTTTAAATATTGCCAGATTAGCGGAAATGTCGCCGAAATGATAAAAACGTCACTAAATTCATAAAAATTACGCTAATTAGGAGGCATTATTTTGAAAATTTTTAATTTCATTCTTCTGATGGCCATACCTTCTAGTATATAAGAAATGCTCTATTCTCTGTTTGTAATAAATGACGATACATTTGGCGAACTTGGGAAATAATCTAGTAAAATATCGCTAACTTGGCGATATTTAGCCCTAGATTAACGAAAATATCGTCAAAATTACAAAAATGACACGTAATTGATGAATTAATTATTAAAATATTGTAATATATGGACTATATTGCTTATGGAGATGCTATTTATATTGATAATTGTTAATTTAGAGTTGTTGGAAATATAAGTTTATTGGAAACGAAATAGTTTTACATCGTGTCTTGCGGTAAGGCGCCAAATTTACAATTCAACTGTACAAACACTGTGCCATGGATCTTTTCATTGCTTTTTCATTGTAAAATAAGTAAATTCATTACAAGGAAAGTCATGTGCAGCCCACATCAGATTTTTTTTCGTATAAAAGGAAGATAGCGGATTCAATGTTTCCCTCACTAGGTGAAAGAACATAAAATCCCGAATTCCATTTTCTGATGTAATTACAATGCCTTTCGTATTAGGTGTACGGGAAAAAGAAGCTGACATAGAATTAAATTACATTTTTGAATGAAACAGCACTTTTCTGGACTTTTGTTGTCGTCGTTTAACATTTCAATCTCTGAAGACACTATGAATTTTATCTCGAAAAGTTACAACGAATGCTTTGAAAAGGCATAAAAGGCAATTAAGTTCCAAAGAATTCCGGAATGTTCTTAAACCTCCAGTGACAAAATGAATGATTCGTTATTGATTTTGAAGTCGTAAAAGTTTATAGCTGATGACTCTCTATTGTCGTTCTCTTTTCGCTATTATCCGTTTAATGAGCTTCTTAAGTGCAGACACAATATTCAATCTGTCACGCCTTCATAAAATGAGTTCAGTATCGGTAGTAAATGAAATTGAAGTAAATGTGTGGGTGAGATAAGAATGCTGATATTTACTTTTGTTTTCTGATTATACTTCAGTGTACATTGGAGAAAGAGATGATTACTATTAATTCGAAATAGTCTTCGAACACCAAAAATATCTACAGAAGTAGAATTTTTATATGTATTTTGGTAATTTATACTTTCCCTATATACGTAGTATAATGTATGGGAAAAGTATTGTGATGGGGCTGAAAATTCAAATTTGAGTTTCCGATGGAAGAGCACATTTCAAGCATCCCTGACCTTGAATTGAACGTTTTGAGGTGATATGTGTGTGTGTAAATATGTGTATCGTGAGTCTGTGAAAACGATATTTCAGAAACGAATAGAGCGTTTCGAACGAAATTCAGTACATATTTACCATAGACATTTTTATACATGCATTTTTACTTTCCTTATATACAAAGTATAATGTATGGGCGTAGTATTGTGACGGGGTTAAAAATATAAATTCCTGTTTTTGACGGAAGAGCACATTTCAAGCATCCCTGAACTTGAATCGAACGTTTTGATGTGATATGTGTGTGTGTGTGTAAATATGTATATCGTGAGTCTGTGGAAACGATGTTTCAGAAACGAATGGAGCGTTTCGGACGAAATTCAGTACATAATTACCATAGACATTTTCATACATGCATTTTTTACTTTCCTTATATACATTGTATAACGTATGGGCGTAGTATTGTGACGGCGTTAAAAATATAAATTCTTGTTTTTGACGGAAGAGCACATTTCAAGCATCCCTGAACTTGAATCGAACGTTTTGATGCCATTTGTGTGTGTGTGTGTGTGTGTGTAAATATGTATATCGTGAGTCAGTGGAAACGATATTTCAGAAACGAATGGAGCGTTTCGAAAGAAATTCAGTACATATTTACCATAGACATTTTTATACATGCATTTTTACTTTCCTTATATACATAGTATAATGCATGGGCGTAGTATTGTGACGGGTTTAAAAATATAAATTCTTGTTTTTGACGGAAGAACACATTTCAAGCATCCCTGAACTGGAATCGAACGTTTTGAAGTGATATGTCTGTGTGTGTGTAAATATGTATATCGTGAGTCTGTGGAAACGATATTTCAGAAACGAATGGAGCGTTTCGAAAGAAATTCAGTACATATTTACCATAGACATTTTCATACATGCATTTTTACTTTCCTTATATACATAGTATAACGTATGGGCGTAGTATTGTGACGGCGTTAAAAATATAAATTCTTGTTTTTGACAGAAGAGCACATTTCAAGCATCCCTGAACTTGAACGTTTTGATGCGATATGTGTGTGTGTGTATATGTGTAAATATGTATATCGTGAGTCTGTGGAAACGATATTTCAGAAACGAATGGAGCGTTTCGAACGAAATTCAGTCCATAATTACCATAGACATTTTCATACATGCATTTTTACTTTCCTTATATACATAGTATAATGTATAGGCGTAGTATTGTGACGGGGTTGAAAATTCATATTCTTATTTTTGACGGAAGAGCACATTTCAAGCATCCCTGAACTGGAATCGAACGTTTTGAGGTGATATGTCTGTGTGTGTGTAAATATGTATATCGTGAGTCTGTGGAAACGATATTTCAGAAACGAATGGAGCGTTTCGAAAGAAATTCAGTTCATATTTACCATAGACATTTTTATACATGCATTTTTACTTTCCTTATATACATAGTATAATGCATGGGCGTAGTTTTGTGACGGGTTTAAAAATATAAATTCTTGTTTTTGACGGAAAAGCACATTTCAAGCATCCCAGAACGAATGTTTTGAGATGATATGTGTGTATGTATCTGTGTGTAAATATATGTATCGTGAGTCTGTGCAATTCTGATATTTCAGAAACGAATGGAGCATTTCGAAACAAATTTAGAACAATATTGCAATTGGTAAATACTGGCAGCCTATTGATTTCAAAATCAATCTAATATTCGGAAAAACAACAAATTTTCGAATGAAATTTTGGAAACATCGTTAAAAACTCAGAACCTTCAATAATGTTGAGTAAGTTTTTGATGTAATTTTCATTAGAAAATGAATGAAATCAAATGTAGAAGGCTAGTATGAGCCATTCCCAAGATATTGTGGTCTGTCTAACACATTTAGAAAAATATTACATAAAATTGAAAAGTATTAACTATCCTAAAATATGTTTACTTTTCATGCAATATTATGAGACTAACTTGTTAACATCATTCTTGTGAATCCAGTTCGTTTCATTCACATGAGAATAAATACACTTGTGTAACAGTTTTGTATTTTTATGACCAGTCGTCAATAGTCACATATATATATATATATATATATATATATATATATATATATATGTGTGTGTGTATGTTTGTCTGTGTGTAACGCTTAGTAAGAAATTTGGTGAACCTGGCGGCTAATGATATATCGCGGCTATAGCGAAATATCCCCAACTTCGCGATATGTCGCCCCCAGATTGACGAAAATATAGTCAAAATTTAAATAAATGAGGCTAAATTAACGAAAATGACGCCAAATCGTTGAATTAATTATTAAAATATTTCAATATATGGACTATATTGCTTATTGCGAGTACTATCGATATTGATAATTGTTAATGTAGAGTTGCACAAAATATAAGTTAATTGGCTATTTCGACATAGTTTCACATGTTGTCATCCGCTTAAGCGCCCAATGTACAATTGGAATGTAAAATGTATAACGCTGAAAACATAGTGCAGTGGATATTATACATCATGTTCTTCACTGTGAAAGAAGTAAATTAATTGCACTGTATAGGGAAAGGTATGTACTGACCACGTCAGATATTTCCTATTAAGTCCACTGGCATATAGTTATTGGCATTACACTGAAAAACAAAATGTGTCTATATAAAATTAATAGGTTGCTTGTTTCTTTATTTTTTTTTGTTCGTTTGGTTTTTGGGAGAGGTCACCGATTTCCTTTAGGAGGACCACTTCCTTTGACAGATTTCAATATTTGTGACTTTTAGACGTTGGCAATATTGCAGAACAGGGTGTTTTTGGACAATGTCGGACGTTTAAGAAACCTTGAAAGACAACCTAACAGTGCATGTTAAATACATAATGTTAAAGATATAATAAAAGTGCATCTTTGCACATTGTTCAAAGGATGGAGTTTTACATATTTAAGGACTGCATGGCGTGTTTTAAGATAAAGAGGTTAATCTGTAAAATATTTATTAATACAAAATGTCATTAATAAAGTGGAATTTTATTATAGTAATAATGTTGGACTTTGCATTATGTTTTTGGAGTTATTACTATTATTAAAAATCTGATGTGGGCAACACATGACTTTCCTTATATAATGCAATGAATTTACTACTTTTACAGTCAAAGAAATGTTATTCTTATAGTAGATATTTATATTCTTTCCAAGATATTGAATTTTCTTCAATTACTCGTCATTTTCATTGATTTAGCTTCATTTTTATCCATTTGGCGAGATTTTTGTTAATTTGGCAACAATTAAAAATGTCGCCAAGTTGGCAACATTCCTCCAAATCCATCGCCAAAATCTCGCCAAGCGTTATGGACGGAGAAATAAGTTATTATTACAGCAGATAAATGACTATTAATGTCATAAATGTCAAATATAAAATATATATAAATGTCAAATACAAAAGTATTACTCAAAGTATCTTTTTTCTGAATGGAACGAGCTAGTTCCACGAGAATGATGTCACCAAATTTATCACATGGTATTACATATGAAAAGTGAACATGTTTCTCGATAGGAAATAATTTTTTTTATATGACATTTTGATAATTTATTTGAAAAATATGCATAACTCGAGAACGGTTTATGTTAGCGTTCTAAAATTATGTCAATCATTTTCTAATGGGAAATTACATAAGAAATGTCTATTTGCGTAACTTTATTAGCAGGTTTAATTTTTAGGTGATTTTTTCAAAATTTCACTCGAAAATTTGGGGGGGTTCTGAACATTCGATTGCGTATAAAAATAATAGACTTCCAGTGTTTAAGGATTGTGATTTTTGTACCAAATTTCGTTCAAATCGGTCCATTCATTCGTCAGTTATCGTCTCCACAGACTCACTGACACACACATACTTTCATACACACACACACACACATACACATCACTTCAAAAATGTTTGGAAAGTGGCGTGAGGCAATATCGCTGAAGCCGTTTTCGGTTTTCCGCACTGAAGTCCCACTTCCGGTAGCCATCTTGACCGCTGCAGAAAAAAATATTCCCTCTCATTGCTCAGTGTTAAAACCTGGTAAAAACGATTGCTTAAGTGGATCTTTATTTACCCCTTTTTTAGTATCAGTTTTTCTGAGCGTATGTTTTCATTAGAAACACGTATTATAAAGTAGCATATTATTATATAAGGAAAAATATTATAAATTAGATTACTCTCCTTCAAAAGGTTCGAACCAAAATATAAGCTTTTGGTACTGTTGTCTGTAATATTGAATTGGTAACTCGTGGGTTTTTAAATAATACTTATTGTAAATACATTTATAATATTTCAATGCCGAGTTGCACTGCTATAGGATGTGTGAACAGATCATCGAAACCGAAGCTTGGAGTTACATTTCATATGCAAGTTATGAAATCTGTTTGTTTATACTCTGAAACTGCATAGTCAACTTGTAGTTTTATTTAATTCCTCCTAACTAGTATTGAATTTCAAGGAAATGGTTTCCAATTCTCTTAACAAACCTGGATTTGGGAAAAAATTCTTTTAAATATCTTTTTATATTATTTCCAAAATCTGGCCAATTAACAGCCTGTCAAAATGTCCTATTGAGCAAGTGATCCAGAACATATTTAAGATAGCAATTATTCCACTAGTGATTAAAAATTCTCCACCAATAGTGAAAAATTGCTCATCCTCAAAAACACAAAAATTAAAATTTTTAATTTTATGTGGTAATAAATAGGATTGAGATAAGTTTCGCCCTTGACTATGAATTTTTTAAACCTACCTGTTGCAGAGTCAGTTCACCTTCAAGTAGTGGCGTAGCACAAAATCTGGGGACCCCCTATTTTAAAATTATTTTTAAAACATATATATTTATGAGGCGAATGGGGGCCCCCTGCACCACGGTGGCTACAGGGATTATCACTATGCCCCTGCCTTCAGGACTTCATGTGTCCCATCATAGCTGTCCTCCCCCCCCCCCTGTGCCCCGCGGGGGATAAATAAGCTCAAGTCGTAAAAGCGTATTTAAATGTAAAATAAATAACAAATGCATGTTTTATTAAATCACATTATTTTATGTTAAGTTACCCCTCTTCCCCCACCCCAAAAAAATTGTCTTGAGTGTCTGTAGTTGAACGTTCTCGTAACTGTCGAATTATATTCAGAAAAATTTATTGCATTTCTTATAAGTTTTATAAGGATTGAATTATCATTGTTTCCCAGGCACCAGTGCTTCTGTTGAGAAACTATTTTCGATTGCAAATGACTACTGGAGCAGCGAAAAATCCCGATTGTCGGTAAAGACAATGATATGTTCCTTTATATAATGGTATGTCATATAAAGACATGTTTCTAATTTACGCATACAATTTCACAGATTGGATTATTATTAAAAATAATGAAATAAAGGTCTCTTTACACAGTTGTTTTGCGCACTGGCCAAGGAAGAAATTCCCTTTTTTTTTGCACTATTCAAAAAAATTTATTGCATTTTTTATAAGGATTGAATTATCATTGTTTCCCAGGCACCAGTGTTTCTGTTGAGAAACTATTTTCGATTGCAAATGACTACTGGAGCAGCGAAAAATCCCGATTGTCGGTAAAGACAATGATATATATATAATGTATATATAATGTATATATAACCTTTATATAATGTATGTCATATAAAGACATGTTTCTAATTTACGCATACAATTTCACAGATTGGATTATTATTAAAAATAATGAAATAAAGGTCTCTTTACACAGCTGTTTTGCGCACTGGCCAAGGAAGAAATTCCCTTTTTTTTTTTGCACTATTCAGAAAAATTTATTGCATTTTTTATAAGGATTGAATTATCATTGTTTCCCAGGCACCAGTGCTTCTGTTGAGAAACTATTTTCGATTGCAAATGACTACTGGAGCAGCGAAAAATCCCGATTGTCGGTAAAGACAATGATATTTTCCTTTATATAATGTATGTCATATAAAGACATGTTCCTAATTTACGCATACAATTTCACAGATTGGATTATTATTAAAAATAATGAAATAAAGGTCTCTTTACACAGCTGTTTTGCGCACTGGCCAAGGAAGAAATTTCCCTTTTTTTTGCACCGGACAACATGGCTACCGGAAGTGACGTTTGAGTAGGAGAGTGCCAAAAACCGGCTTCATCCTTCTAAACGGGAATTGCCCGTATAGAGGCGGTTCCTGTTATTTCAATTCCGTGGTTTGATTCGTGATCAGGGATGCTTGAAACGTGCTCTCCCGTCGAAAACTCGAATTCGAATTTTCGACCCCGTCACAATAATTTTCCTTATACATTATGTATATAAGGAAAGTAACTAGTGGTTACCCATGATAATAATGGAAAACACTTTATGTGTTGAATCTCACCCAAGAAGTTTAGATATGTTAAAATAACACCTTTCAAAACATTCAGGAGAGATTGGGGTGCTGCTACACTACCTGGTTTCTAATCCCTCCTCAGGGATTAATAAGGATTAGGTGGGATTAGACACATGAAGTGGGGAGTTTCTTTGTTTAGTCCCCAACTGTGGGAGACAAATCTCACTGGCTTCTTGAGTGCTTATGTTACTCAAACTGGAAATTATATTATTTGAATATTAACTATTCAAGATCATTCCAGACGTCAATTTTGCCTATTTTTGTATATTTTAATCTTTGTATAACTGAGTGCCGAAAAACTATGTATTAACTTTTATATTAAAGTTTGGGGTTCATTTATCTTATTGCTCAATTATAGATCATCCTATGGATGATATTTGTTGCTCACATTATGGAATTTTCAAAAACACTTTTTATGGATATTTCTCCTACATGTTTTAAAGAGTATTTCTGCTAAAGTTTTTAACACTTTACAACAAAGTTGAAAAGTGTTTATGACTTTATTCATTCTGTCTGTCTGTCTGTCGATAACTGCACGATAACTGCCGTAAAAATGACTTAATCAAAATGAAATTTTAGTATGTTGTTCAGACGGTCTATAGGACCTATGGGAATATAAATGAATAATATCACACAATTAGTTTTGGATTGAACCCGGGTTGAAAAAATGAAATACACTGAGCTAATTTTTCAAACATTTTTTAAGCGGATTTAAAATTCGCCAATTGCTTCGAAAATTTTAGGTAATATTCAAATTGTTCCATAAAATATATAAAACAAAATTCAACGAAATATATTCAGTAGTTTTTAAAATAAAAATTAAAATAATAATAACACCTCTTATATGAAGCGATCACGTGACCATGATATGAAAAGATCACGTGATCCACTTCAAAATGATATATGACATACATCTTGTCTCAAAATCGTGATTTTTAAAGTTCTTTTTAATTCATATTGAGTGTTGTATCCGTCCTAAAACCGCTTTATTTTTGCTTAAATTCTGTGCATCTACATACTGAAACAACGCAATTACAATATATTTGAGTTTAAATGATCGTCCAAATTTGATTATTTCTACAACGCAGCTTACTTTTCACTTATGGAAAATGTAAACAGCAAAATACGTAGAATGATTTGTATAAGAATTGCTGCTTTTCTTTAACGCAAAATTATTTAGCTCATGGAGTCTGCAATATAGCTGATATGAATGACATATTCATTGATTTTACAGAGAGAAGGACGATTTTTTCGATGACGTTTTAAGCATAGAGTTTAATTACTTGTATCGCCATGGTCTGAAGTTTTTAAATAAAATAAATTATTATAGTATTGTGATGAATGAAATGAATGGAAAAATGTTTATGAATGAAATGCTGCTTTTATAGAGAGAGCCAGGCGTTATATATTTCAATGACGTCATTTGAATAAATTTCAGTTGTTTTCGATGAAATTTTCAAATATAATAAATTATTGTAGTATTATGATAATTTTAAAAATATTTCCGAGGAATATATCGCATTTTAGAGATGTTTAAACCGGACAATTTATATTTCAATGCCGTCATTTGAATGTAGTTCATTTTTTTCGATGAAGTTTTAAGTTTTCAAATATAATAAATTAATGTAGTTTTATTATGATAATGTTAAAAAAAAATATTACCGAGGAATGTATCGCATTTTAGAGATGCTTAAATAAACTTGCATTGAAGTTGGAAAAGTGTTTCATAATCAATGTTTTATGCATGATTCATCTTTCTTGTTAAGTATCTATGTGCTGATGGCCCCCACAGAAATCTGAAATAAGAATAATTTAATTCTGATCATTCTGTATATAAAGAAAAAATCCGATAGATATCTTGAAGAAGGCTAATAATAACGTTATTGAAACGTTATTATCACGGATACTTTATAGGCATATGCTCCAGTTCAGGAATAAAATATCAAATTGGACATTTTATAACCTTGGCCATTTCAGTGTGTTTACTTGTTAAAAATACTGAACTGGAAACATTGTATGTGGGTTTCACTGTATATTTGGTTTTTGTGTTGATAGAATTTCAAACTTTAAAGGTTTCATTAATTCTATTTTGAAAAAATAACCAGAACGCCCTAAAACGAAGAAAAGAAACGCAATAAAGCTCAAAAGAATTTTGGGTAGGATTTAATTCTTTCGGGACTGAAAGATTCTTCATTGCTTTTGAAGCCATAAAATTTTATTGCTGATGACTTTCCTTTGTCGTTCTTCATTCGACACTTTCCTTTTAATGGTCTTACTAAGTACTGAAACAATATTCGATCTCTCACGCTATCAAAGGAAAAGGTGTTTTCTTATATGCATAGTGGAAATGCGCGATATATTTGTGTTGGATAATAATAATAGTAACAATAATATTCATTTTTGAGTATATATTGGTAACATAGTTTTTAAAAAATATTTGAATGGAAAAGGGTTTGTGAAGGTTTCTTTTTTTTGCGTGTATGTCTCGAGACCAAGAAGGCGGAAGTTTGAGTGTCAGGAAATGAAATGATATTGGTGGGCTCGCGATGTTGTTGATCATCTATAATGATAAAATAAATTACTTATCTGTTTGTGTGTTTGTTGGTCGTGTAGTGCAAACTCTAGCCATTAAATCTCAGCAGGTGAAAAATCTAAACAACACAGTCATGAAATTTGGTACAGAGATATTTCGACTCCCGAAAAAAAGAATATATATATATATATATATACATATAATATATATATAAAAATAAAAATAAAAATATAATATACATATAAAAAAATATATATACATATAATGTATACGGAAAGTATTGTGATGCGGTCGAAAATTCGAATTCGAGTTTTCGACGGGAGAGTACGTTTCAAGTATCCCTGATCAAGAATCGATTATTTATGAGATGATGTCTGTGTGTGTGTCAGTGAGTCTGTGGAGAGGATATCTAACAAACAAATGGAGCGATTCGAGTGAAATTTGGCACAAAAATTACAATCCATGAATACTGGAAGCCAATTGTTTTCAAACAGAATCGAATGTTCAGAACCCTCCTAAATTTTAGAGTGAAATTTTGAAAAATGCATCAAAAAATCAAAATCTTTAATAGAGTTACGCAAATAGACATTGTTATGAATTTTTTCCCTAGAAAATGATTGTTATAAACTTTAGAATGCTAGCATGCACCCTTTTTGAGATATTACACATTTTTCAAATAAATTTATAAAAAAATCCCATAAATTAAAAAAAATATTAACTGTTGAGAAACATGTTCACTTTTCATATGTAATATCATGCGATAAATTGGGTGACATCATTCTCGTGGATGTAGCTCGTTCCATTCACGAGAACAGATACGTTGAGTAATACTTTCGTATTTGAACGGCAATATGCTATAATAACTTATTTCTCCGTCCATAACGCTTGGCGAGATATTGGCGACGAGTTTGACGGAATGTCGCCAACTTGGTGACTTTTTTAAATGCTGCCAAATTAACGAAAATCTCGCCAAATGGATAAAAATAACGCTAAATCAATGAAAATTACGATTAATTAACGAAACGTCAATATTTTGGAAGGAATATGAGTATCCACTATAAGAATAACCTATTTCCTTTTACTGTGAAAGTAGTAAATCCATTGCATTATATAAGAAAGTCATCTGCTGCCCACATCAGATTATTTAAAATTCGAATTAGTTTAAAAGTTAATAATATAATCAAATTTGGTCTTATTTCAATACTGGATAGTTTGGAGTTTTATCGCCATCTACTGCACGGTGCTAAAAGTAATTGCTAAAACTAAAGCCATTTTTGGATTTTACGTACAGCTAGAAAGGGGTATAATCGGTCCTTTTAGCTTCAGCCCATCGTACATATTATTGAGGAGGACAAAAATTAAGTCCAACGGGCCTGGCTAGCAGTTAAGTCACCCTGGCTAGCGGTATTTGGGCCTACTTTTCAGTCCTGAAACTCAGAAACGTTTTCGATTGATTTACATTTTGCTGTGTATTCTTATTATCTATAGTGTTATCCGAAGATGAAACGTCATGGTACGAATTTTCATATTGTATCGGCGTTAAATTTAAAATATTGCGATAAATTCTTTCGGTTCTAAGAATTTATTAACGTTTGGAGTGTGTTTTCAGACCGAATTTAAATTTTATATAGTTTATTTTGTATATTTTGAAAAAATAATTATATCATCAGAAAGCAGACAATTATTTTTTCTAATGATGTGATTTTTTCCTAATGTTTTTAAGAACTCGTCTAGAAAACAAATGTATGCTATGCTATCTTTAAAAGTAAATTGTACGATGTCAATGGGAATTAATATTTTTTGTTCATTGACATCCTGTAAAGGGTTTTGAGGACGACAGCAGGCATCTGAATAGTAAAAAAAAAATGTCAAATGGAGAAATCAAGAAGAGACCCGTAGTTAGGTTTTCTCATAAACCCGCAAAGGTCCGATTATTTAAAATTTACTTTGTAACCGCCTTTGCCTGTAATTTATAGCAGAGATTTATTTATTCAATGTGAGCCCTTTTAGTTCAAGTTATCAGCCCTTTCAATATGAGCCCTTTTAGTTTTTGAAAAATTTAATGAATCACCTCATCGAATATCTGCTTTGAATCCCGGACAACACCGGATATATTTTCGAGTAGTACAGCGTGAGTTTAAAGTCGCTCACATCAAAGTTCATTTCACTGCTGGAAGTTGATGAACGTCACTGCTGGTTCCAGCAGGACGGTACGACTTGTCACACATCAAACAGCACTATATATCTTTTAATTGATTTTTTTGCTGAGAGCATAATTTCCCGTGGATTGTGGCCCCCTCGCTCCCCAGATTTATCACTCCCCTGATTTCTTCCTATGGGGGTATCTGAAAATTGTGGTTTACGTGAATAATCCTCACACGATTGCTGAGCTGAAAACGAACATCACAACAGCCATTTCAACATCAATACTGCCATGTTCCGCAGAGTCTGTTTGACTGCTAAAAATGAAAGATAACATTTCAACTAATTTCTAATACTTTACTTTCATTTCAATTCTCATACTGGTATTTTTACGGGCAGTTAAACGTTGGTGTGCTCGACTTTAAACTCACCCTGTATATGAAATAACTATTGAATAAGTGACAATTCGAAATGACTGGCATATGGATTTCTTTAACACAGCTTTCCACTGGTAATGGCTTATGATGTTAGAGTTCTTACTTTCTTTCTAAATTTTCAGTCGTGTAATTTAGTACTGTTTTGTAAAAATTCGAACTCACGGGGAGAATAACTCCTCACCCCCTTACCTTCCTTGCAACAACGTGTCTTTTTCTAATGTTTTTATGAACTCGCTTTGAAAATAAATGTTTATTGCATCATTTTAAAAACTAAATTCCATGCTGTAAACGGGAAATAACATTGACACCGTGTTGGGGGTTTTGAGGAAGAAAATTTGACGTGGTTAGCATATGGATTTCACTAACGCAGTCTTCCACTGGTATTGGGTCAGGATTCTTAATTTTTGTCTAAATTTTCAGTCATATAATTTAATACTACTTTGCAAAAATTCGAATTCACGGGAAAACTAACTCCTCACCTCCTTACCTTCCAGTTAATTTTTTTTTATGTGAAATACTTTTGCGTCGTGTTACGGAGTAAGTCATAAAATAAATGTTATGGGGATGAAGCGAAATTATGTAACGAACAGTTATCGAAATCAATGCAATCAGTTTGTGACGCACATCATAAATGTCTGAATGATAAAAATTATCTATACTCTAAATGTAAGCAAACATTTAAAATTTCATCTATTTCGAATCAAATAATCTATATATAATTTAAACATTTAAATCACTGAAAAGTAAACAAATGTACTTTGGAATGGAGACTATTTTAAACTAAATAAAATGTTTTACAATCTAAATTAAAATGAAACACATTTAAATATCTACATTCATTACAATAATGATATCCAATTTGGCACTTAAAAATAAAGAAAAATAGTATATAACTATAAAACATTTTAATTTAATAAAAATTAATTTAAATACATGATTTTGGGGATATTTTTTGCTTGACGTAGCACCATTTAATTTGAATTATAAACAACATCAGCTGGAGAAATTATACTTTAGATAGATACTTTACTCATAATTGGCATAAATTTAGCAAAACTGGTATTGATATGAAATATGAATGTATCGTAAAATGATATAGTAATATAGTGATAAATTTGTATAAAATTACCATAGGGTCGTTAATCGACAAATATTAATGCACATAGCATAACAACAATATGTGAGATAATAACAATATGTGAACAAAGATTAGTGAACAATATCTCTGAGAACAATATGCATAATAGCAATATGTGAACAAAATTATGGTTACAAATACAGTTAACAGATATAATAACAGTGGAACTGATCCACTAATATTGGGTGGAGGTTGCATTGGTGCATGATTTTACGTTTTAACAAACATTTTATTGATGGTTTTATAACCATTACTATAAAACACAGGTATAATAAGCATGTATTCTTCCTTTATTTTTACATGTATCCCTTTTAAATTAATTTCTTTGAATAACAAGAAATAAAAATAGCTTGAGTAATTATGTAAAACGAACAGGGAGAAGATTGTAACCATTAAGTATTTTGGAACGAAATTAATTGTTTTTCTCGGATAATTTTAAAGCTAATGATTCGGAAAGAATCGAATTAATTTCTTTTTAGAAATTTATTCATCTGCAAAGGAGTTTCTGCTTAAAACTAATTTTAAAAAGTACCAATTCGAGAAAATATTTAATTATTTTAATCTACAATTGAAAAGAAATATGGTTAATTTAAAATGTTTTATCATAGAATCGTAGGTGTATACATAAGAGCGTATAATAGTTCAATTATACTAGCAGCAGACGATAAAGGATTGATTACTGGAACTATGCATCCATTCAAAGAGCCAATTATGTATAATTTACATATTTTTAATTCGAGTTCAAAATTCATTGAAGCAATTAGCATTATTTATCTTTTAAAAATAATGAAAGTTTATGTATTTATTTATTTCTGGAAAAGAAAGGTCAAGTTTTCTTTAATTATTTTCATTGCTATAAAAAAAACAGTCTAATAATTGTTTGACCAGTGACGAGCCAAGAAGGAGTGCAAAGAGTGCGAATGCCCCCCACCTTCCTCCCAACTTAATTATCTTAAAACGCTGTAAATTAGTTATTATAATGAACAAAATTTTCGAATTGATCTCTATATTGTTTTTTCTTTGTATGGTAAATCAGCATATTAATGCTAATAGCATTTTGCTTCTTACCCTGCAGCTAATTTACTTCTGAAATATGCTAGAAATTCAAACTCTTTATTCAAAAAATATTAATCAGATAAAAATGTTGATCCTTTTCGTCTATTTCAACCACATATTTTCAATTTTTTTACATAACCTTGTATAATAAACCTGTTATGCATTTTATTGTTAATATTTTCTCATTCAAGTCCTACGTGTATAAAAAGCCTCAAATTTCTGTGTTCTCCTTTCAGTGTGTCAGTCAATATTATTCATCTGTGATTTAAATATGGAAAGAGAATTAAAAAAATTGAAATTGAAATTTTTTTTAAATAATTCATGTACTATACGAATAATCCACTCTGCTCAAAATTAATAAAGTTAAATTATTTTTTTTTTATGTTTCGTAGAAGATTAATGATTTTACAACATCTAACAAATTAAAAAATGAAATAAATAAAAATACTTAAATCCTTTTTTCTTCTCTTCAAAATCTCCCTTAAAAATTGTAATAAATCGGTAGCCAATCGGTGTATAGGAGATAATTACTTTTCTACGTTTTAATTTGCAGCTCGGCATTTTTAATCATCCATGGCACGTTCTTGATTAAAGCTTACAATTCGTATTATATTCAATACTTTTGAGCGCTTGATGGAATTTTTTTCATTTCTTTGTAATTTTTAAACCACTAACGGAAGGGCTTTCTTTTTGCTTAGATTTAAACATTATAAATTTCTCGGCGTATTACTTTTTTTATGTGAAATTCCAAGAAATTTGAATGCATATTAATTGCTTTATTTTGATAGGTAAAAAAAATAATAAGTTTATAGGTGTTGCCCTTTGAAGGAAAATAATTTAAATTACTAATTTTATCATTTTATCATCTTCAACAGATAAGATTTAATTTTAGTGCATTTTTCTTTCTTTTCAAATACAATCTATATAATAATTATCTAACTTGCTTCTGTCTTTTCAAACCGCCACCCCCGGGTAAAAAAAGCCCCCCGCTGACCTAAAAGACTAGCTCTTCGCACACTTATAGTATAGATCACGAGACAGATCCCATCGGAGTCGGAATTTGAATTTCTTCCTAGGGCGCAGAGAAAGTGCGTTTTTGATGTGAATAGCATCTATGGCTGGGGTTTTCCTTGCGGAAAAACGGACCGTTACGAAAAATGTTTTTGATGTGAATAGCATCTATGGTTGGGGTTTCCCTTGCGGAAAAATGGACCGATACGAAAAATGTTTTTGATGTGAAATGCATCTATGGTTGGGGTTTCCCTTGCGGAAAAACGGACCGTTACGAAAAATGTTTTTGATGTGAATAGTATCCATGGTTGAGGGTTTCCCTTGCGGAAAAACGGACCGTTACGAAAAATGTTTTGATGTGAGTAGCATCTATGATTGAGGTTTCCCTTGCGGAAAAACGGACCGTTGCGAAAAATGTTTTTGATGTGAAATGCATCTATGGTTGGGGTTTCCCTTGCGGAAAAACGGACCGTTACGAAAAATGTTTTTGATGTGAATAGTATCCATGGTTGGGGGTTTCCCTTGCGGAAAAACGGACCGTTACGAAAAATGTTTTGATGTAAGTAGCATCTATGATTGAGGTTTCCCTTGCGGAAAAACGGACCGTTACGAAAAATGTAAACTTTTTGGACGTTTAAAATCCTGAACATAATAAATACAAAAGTAAAAGGTATTTCTTGTTTTGTAAGAAATAAAGTCTAGATTATGAATATACAAAAATAATTTCAATATTTCAATATTAACATTTTCTTTTGGAATAAACTTGAAAAAGTAGCTCACTGAGTGTCTTTTTCAGTGCTCTAACTTTCACTCGAAAAAATATAATAAACTATAAAAGATAGATATGAATAGTGAACAACAAAAATGTGTACTAGATAATTTAGTATTTCAATCTATATTTATTATTGGAGAAAACTTTTAGAATTTTTCAAGTAATCGTTTTGCAAGTTGAAGAATATTTCCGTTTTTCAAGTTTGTACTGCTTCTATCTCAAAAACTAAAAGATCCAGCTTTAAACAATAAGAAAGAATGTGTTGCTCTTTAAAAGTTCTACGTGTATATAATTGAATTTTGGATCAAGCTCTTTTTAAAAAAAACAAAAAAACTTAAAAACTTTTGAAAAAACCACATCTGGAAAGAAATAGACATGGAACATCGTTTGACATATAGTAATAATAATAATAATAATATAATAATAATAATAATAATAATAATAAAAATCTTTATTTTGCAGCACAATAAATACACTTAGAAACGTAAAAGTGAGTGTATGACAGATTGGGAAGTAACTGTGGGAAATGAGTTGTAAATAGGCTTGATGAGTTCATAGTTCAACACCAGTCCCCAGTTAACAGCTAAACTGACAACATGCTAGTAAAAGATCAATAGCTACAGACAGTCAGAAATGCATTATACGCAAATTAGCAAATAGAGTAGTTGAAAATTAGGTTGCAAAACACAAAAAATTAACATGCAATTAACTTCACTAGAGAAATAATTTTAAACACTTTTTAAACTAATTTCATTCTTTATTAATTTTAAGAAAGGTAGTAAAGAATTCCACAATCTGGATCCTGCAGCATTGATGCTTAAACATAAACATTTAGTACGATGTAAAGATATATAAAAGTTGATTTCTACTTCGAGTATAATAATCATGATAATATATATATATACATATACATATTAATATATATATATATATATATATATATATATATATATATATATATATATATATATATATATATATATATATATATATATACATATTAATATATATATATATATATATATATATATATATATACATATTAATATATATATATATATATATATACATATACATATTAATATATATATATATATATATATATATATATATATATATATATATATATATATATATATATATAAGAGTTAAGGATATTTTGCAAACATGCAAATGTAAAAACAAGAAAGATCAATCATGCATAAGCATTGATTATGAAACACTTTCCAACTGAAATGTAATTTCATTTAAAAATTTCTAAAATGTGATTCATTCAGTGGTAATATCTTTTACATTATCACAGTACTACAGTAATTTATTATACTTAAATATTTAAAACTGTATCCAAATATAAATCATCTGACTCTTTATGCAAAATCAATGAATATTTCATATATATAACTTGTATTCCAGACTCCAGAGCTAAATAATTTTGTGTGAAAAAAATTCAGCAATTCTTATGTAATTCATCTTACAATCGCTTGAGATATTTGCATTCTGCATATGTTAAAATTAGGCTTCCTTGAAGAAATAATAAAAGTTTAGGGATCATTTAAAATCACAACTATTGTAATTGCATAGGCACGGAATTTAGATACACAGATAATACACAGATAATATATACGTGTATGTCTATGTACTCAAAGTATTGGAATAGTGCCGAAGATCGGAACTCGAATTTTCAAAGGATCTACACGTTTTGGGACTTCTAGAACACGAAAAAACTACTTTTAGGAAGACGTCTGTGTGTGTAAGGGTGTATCTGTGTATGTTTCTGTGTGTCTGTGTGGATATTACATCCACTCTAATTGAAAAACTAATGGACCGAATTTCATACAATTTGGTAGGTATATTTTTTGTGGGAAATCCTGATGTTCATTAGATTATAGTACGATTCGTAATAAAAGAATCTGCCATCTTTGCGAAATGGCCGCAGAAATTGCCTTTATCCACTCTAGCTAAAAACTAATGAACCAAATTTAACAAAATTTGGAGTTTAATATTTCAATAACCTACAAGTGATTTATATACCAAATTTAACAAAATTTTGTATATAAATCTTCTATTATTCTACTACGTTATTCTACTAGGTTATTCTACTACGATTCGGGAAAAAGGAACGGGCTATTTTTGCGAAATGGCCAGCAAAAATCTTTATATATAAAAATAAAAAACTACGTGTGCTCAATTATATCAATTAAATTCCTATTTTATATGTGATTTTTGACAACAAAAAGAATAAGACTAACCCCATTACTCTAGGACTAGCCGTTCTTGAGATATTCTAGTTTTTTCGCGTTTTCGCTACGCCACCTTTGACAATAAGTCCAGCTATCAAATGAGAACCAAATTTAAGTTTAACGTGTAAATTCAATGCCATTTAAAATACTTATGTTGTGCAGATAAACTCAAATTATCATTGAATAAATAAAGAGAACGAATATGAGTCTGCAGAGAAAGACATGTGCTGTCCACATCAGAATTTTTAACAATATTACACCAATGATTTATAGAAGTGAACGGGGATTATTTTCAGGCCATTTCGAAAAAAATGTATGATCTATATTTAAGGATCCATCAAATTTTTGTCGAATAAAATGTTCAACAAATTTAAGCTGTGTACCAAATTTTAACTCTCTAGGACGTAGGAAAGTGCATTTAAAGTGCCATCAATTAAATTTATCATGAAGAGTTATATAAAATTTAAAAAAAATGAAAAATTGTTATCTACCAAATTTATTTTAAAATATGAAGCCACTCCCATATGCAAAACGTGTAAACAAATGGAGAGATATTTATTATATAATATCTCTCTCTTTTCTTTCTGGAAGATATCCCAAAGTCAGAATTTAAATGAATTTGTTTTTTTCCCTATATTAAATAATTTTTTTAATTAAAAAACTACTTAACATATTTTACTGAATTTTTTTTTATATATTCTATGGGATAATGTGAATATTTCCTAAAAATTTCGAAGCAATTCGTGAATTTTAAATTTACTTAAAAAATGTTTGGAAAATTAGGTCCCATAGGGTTCAATGTATTTCATTTTTTCAACCCGGGTTCAATAAAAAACTAATTGGGTGATATTATTTATTTATATTCCCATAGGTCCTACAGACCGTCTGAACAACATACTAAAATTTCATTTTGATTAACTCATTTTTACGGCAGTTATCGTGCTAACGGACAGACAGACAGACAGACAAACAGACAGACAGACAGACAGACAGACAGACAGACAGAATGAACAAAGTCATAAACACCTTTCAACTTTGTTGTAAAGTGTTAAAAATGAGTAAATAGGAATGACAATGCAAAAATCTATCTATTTTTTCAGAAACATACATTTTTGTGTTTGCTTCTACAAGACACTTGGATTTGAGGAAGAGTTTTGAAGAAGTGAAGAAATTCATAAATTAGGTCTAGACCTTGTCCACGTGTATAGCATTACTACTTGGATTTCATCTGTTTTACTTTTATCGATTCCATACAATTGACTTTTGATAATTTTCTTTGACTTGATGATTCGAAATTTGTACTTTTTTACACTTTACAACAAAGTTGAAAAGTGTTTATGACTTTGTTCATTCTGTCTGTCTGTCTGTCTGTCTGTCTGTCTGTCTGTCTGTCTGTCTGTCTGTCCGTTAGCACGATAACTGCCGTAAAAATGAGTTTATCAAAATGAAATTTTAGTATGTTGTTCAGACGGTCTGTAGGACCTATGGGAATATAAATAAATAATATCACCCAATTAGTTTTTTATTGAACCCGGGTTGAAAAAATGAAATACATTGAACCCTATGGGACCTAATTTTTCAAACATTTTTTAAGTAAATTTAAAATTCACGAATTGCTTCGAAATTTTTAGGAAATATTCACATTATCCCATAGAATATATAAAAAAAAATTCAGTAAAATATGTTAAGTAGTTTTTTAATTAAAAAAATTATTTAATATAGGGAAAAAAACAAATTCAATTAAATTCTGACTTTGGGATATCTTCCAGAAAGAAAAGAGATAGATATTATATAATAAATATCTCTTCATTTGTTTAAACGTTTTGCATATGGGAGTGGCTTCATATTTTAAGATAAATTTGGTAGATAACAATTTTTCATTTTTTTTTAATTTTATATAACTCTTCATGATAAATTTAATTGATGGCATTTTAAATGCACTTTCCTACGTCCTAGAGAGTTAAAATTTGGTACACAGCTTAAATTTGTTGAACATTTTATTCGACAAAAATTTGATGGATCTTTAAATATAGATTATACATTTTTTTCGAAATGGCCTGAAAATAATCCCCGTTCACTTCTATAAATCATTGGTGTAATATTGTTAAAAATTCTGATGTGGACAGCACATGTCTTTCCCTGCAGACTCATATTCGTTCTCTTTATTTATTCAATGATAATTTGAGTTTATCTGCACAACATAAGTGTTTTAAATGACATTGAATTTACACGTTAAACTTAAATTTGGTTCTCATTTGATAGCTGGATTTATTGTCAAAGGTGGCGTAGCGAAAACGCGAAAAAACTAGAATATCTCAAGAACGGCTAGTCCTAGAGTAATGGGGTTAGTCTTATTCTTTTTGTGGTCAAAAATCACATATAAAATATTAATTTAATTGATATAATTGAGCACACGTAGTCTTTTATTTTTATATATAACGATTTTTGCTGGCCATTTCGCAAAAATAGCCCGTTCCTTTTTCCCGAATCGTAGTAGAATAACCTACAAATGATTTATATACAAAATTTTGTTAAATTTGGTATATAAATCACTTGTAGGTTATTGAAATATTATACTCTAAATTTTGTTAAATTTGGTTCATTAGTTTTTAGCTAGAGTTGATAAAGGCAATTTCTGCGGCCATTTCGCAAAGAAGGCAGATTCTTTTATTACGAATCGTACTATAATCTAATGAACATCAGGATTTCCCACAAAAAACATACCTACCAAATTGTAGGAAATTCGGTCCATTAGTTTTTCAATTAGAGTGGATGTAATATCCACACAGACACACAGAAACATACACAGATACACCCTTACACACACAGACGTCTTCCTAAAAGTAGTTTTTTCGTGTTCTAGAAGTCCCAAAACGTGTAGATACTTTGAAAAATCGAGTTCCGATCCTCGGCACGATTCCAATACTTTGAGTACATACACATACACATATATATTATCTGTGTATTATATGTGTATCTAAATTCCGTGCCTATGCAATTACAATAGTTGTGATTTTAAATGATCCCTAAACTTTTATTATTTCTTCAAGGAAGCCTAATTTTAACATATGCAGAATGCAAATATCTCAAGCGATTGTAAGATGAATTACATAAGAATTGCTGAATTTTTTTCACACAAAATTATTTAGCTCTGGAGTCTGGAATACAAGTTATATGAATGAAATATTCATTGATTTTGCATAAAGAATCAGATGATTTATATTTCGATACAGTTTTAAATATTTAAGTATAATAAATTACTGTAGTTCTGTGATAATGTAAAAGATATTACCACTGAATGAATCACATTTTAGAAATTTTTAAATGAAATTACATTTCAGTTGGAAAGTGTTTCATAATCAATGCTTATGCATGATTGATCTTTCTTGTTTTCCATTTGCTTGAATATTTGCTGATTTATACTTTTATTTTGTAAGCTTGTTAGAAAATTAGATTTTTTGAGTTGCAGCTTCTCACTTTTCTTTCATTGGACTTTCACCCTTTTATGATATATATATAAATTCTTCGTAGCGAGCAAGAAACTTAATTATACTAATATTATAATGTGAAATATATTAGAACATCGAATTAATTGCTTTATTTGATTAAACTGCTATTTTTTACTAGCGCATTTTAATCTTTACTGAATTGAGATAGACTAACACCTCTCTATTTTCCATTTTTCTACAAATACAATAATCAAAAAGGCTAGAAAAATCAGAAAAGGTAATTAAGTTGAAAAGATTGTAGATTGTTTCAAATATCTGCAATGCCATTATCGAAACTGTTACTACTTTTTAAATTCATAAAATTCATTGACAATCCCAGCCTTCTACATTAAAATACTTAATTTAATGGGTTCCTGTGCAAAAATATTTTTAGGCGTTAAAGCAATACCATAGCGATCGCAAGATCAGATGCATTAAATAAAATACATTAGCTTAATTACAACAGTAAAAAGTTGAAAAGATTGGAAATTTGCATTTTGAGTTACTTGAAATGAGAACTTATGGAAAGTAATTATCTGGGACATAAAAAATTATGTAAAATATTGTTTTATCTATGGAAAAGCAAATCCGGGTCGAAAATTCAAGTAGCAAAATCCGATATGGCTTAAGCCATATTTACTTCCTCATACTAGTATGCAATATTATAGAGAAAGTGTTGTTTTCACGAAAATTTTCGAATTCGAGATTTTGACGTCAATATATGTTTTTAGCCCTCCTGAACACGTTTTGACTATTTTTGGAGTGAGGTCCGTCCGCCTGTCTGTCTGCCTAGCTGTCTGTTGTGGGTTTCTTGTGTACACAATAGCAGCTACAATTATGAATGGATTTTCACCAAACTTTATATCCGTCTTTATTGTCATAAATCCGGGCGGGCCACCCTGAGATGTTGGCTCTGGATTGTCTTACGGATGTTAGCTCTGTAGCCTTGATCCTCCGACTCTGGGGGGGGGGGGGCATATTAATCGGGTTACCTGTTAGACGATGAACTGTCCGTCGAACCAGCGAGTCTATCAGCCCCGACTCTTCCGGGTGTCCGTGACCACTGGACTGCGCCTATTCATGGCCTGAGACAAGGTCTGGACGGCGGCTGGGGTCGGGCTTGGCGGGTGTTCTTCGGGACCCTGCCCGGTGAATGATCCCATCGGGAACGTGGCCCTCGGCTGCGGCTTTGCCCGAAGTGGATTTTGCCTATGCTCCCTGGCGAATAATGGGCGTAAACCTAGCGGTCGCCTCGTCTTAGTGACTGAATCTGAATCTGTTATCAAAAAATCTAGAACGAGAAAATATATTGTCTTAAATTCGAGTGAAAACTTCTGAATTTATTCGAAATTTTATATTTCTTTAACATGGTAGCATAGAACAAAATTTGGCATAATCATTCATAAAAGGGTTTGTTTATGGCTCAATAATCACATTTTTCAATCATGGTTGTGCAAAATGTCAGCGATACATTTTTTTTTTAATTCTTGATTTCATTAGCCGCCTTTGGAGGGCAATTATGGTATCAATCCAAAGATTTTTTCATGCCTTTTAAAGTGAATGGTAGTGCCTTATAGTTGTAATCATTTGGTCCCATGATACCAATTTTTCAAAATTTCTGTTGTAAAATTTGAAAACAAAAATGAATTCTAATATGAGAAAGTCGGGTTGAGTTGCACTCGGGTTAATTTTCTAAGCAGTCAATTTATTTTAAGTCAAAAGTATATTTGTATATTTGTTTGTCCGTTCAGCAAACAAATTCAAGGTTTTACACGAAGTTTGATATGATTATTCTCTAGTTCACTGTGGTCCATGTTTCACCTAGTCCATGTTTAAAGTTTCTAGGACCAAGGGTTGTTAAAGGAAAACTTAAAATTAAAACTTCCATATAAATATAATTAGGCAGACGATTACTTTTCGAGCATTTATTTGACGAAAATTATATCATACTGTTTTGTAACGGAGTATAATCAAATGTGCTTCTACGGCAGACGAATTTTATTCATAAACCTTGATTGAAATATTAAATAGATATAGATTTTTATTTAGTTTACGGTAATTACAGTTCTGATTGATTATTATTACGATTTGGGATATCAGATTACGGGAGTTATTGGTATTTTAGGTACTAAGCCATCTGTTTAATAGTGCAAATATTTTTCAAACTCATATATTTTCTCTTTTGTTTAATCAATTGTTTCAGCAGGATATAAATAGTATATGGGTGGATTTTCTACCATTTAATGCCTTCATTTGGTGTATGTTGAATCAAACTTCATAGTTTTTGGAAATCTCTTTTTCGTTTTTTCAGCGTCTTCATTTTGGACTTATGTTGAACCAAACTTTTGTAAATCTGCTTACAAATGGGGCCAGAATGCCTTATTCTTCGATCTCCCTGTGTAGATAATTTTGTATTGCGAGAGCAGATATCCTTACGCTTTATTTTAAGAGCATTAAGTAAAACTGTTAAGTAGAATTTTTTGAAGAACAGTGTTATTTCGAATACTACTGAAATATGCAAATATTTTAAATCACGAGCAACGGCGGGTATATCTGCTATTAACAGCATAAAAAATGTGTTCAACTTATTATACTTTCTCTAACCGTGTAACATGGTTTCGTAATTATTCATTTATCAACGCTGGATGTACCTACGATGGGTATATCATGCACAATAGCACGAAAATCTGTTAAAAATACATCTTTAAAAACTAGTATACAACTGAACATTATTGAACTACAATATTAAAAGTCAAATGCAAAAACTCGAGAATAAAAAAAAATGAATATCTCAAATTCTAAAATTTTAAGAGTAATATTAGTTTTCTCTTCACTATTATAAAACGATAAAATATTGAAAATATAAACATTTTAAAATTTAAGGAAGCACTAACGAACACTTTTCTACTGCCTACAATGTTGAAAGTCAAATGCAAAAACATTAGGAATAATAAAATATACAAATTAAAAATATGCAGTGAACGTGCATAGAATATTGAACAGTTCAATTTATATCCGTGTTCAATTTATATTCGTGGCTTTTGAAATGGTGAAGCATATTTATTACTGTCATCTGTCACCACATGCAGGATCCTATACCATTATTATGGCCGTTCAACGACCTCCCGCTGCATGAATGTTGAAATACGGTGATTTACTTATAACGATCCCTTTGCATGTTATGTCGTATAGCGGGTGTTCTGTTTAAAAATGGAAGGCAATTCAGAATAAGAACACATTAATTAAGAAAATGGCGAAATCTTTGAAATGTTCTTCGTTACGTAATCTTCTGTTTTTACTTGTGTGCATATGGGAAGGACATTATGTATCCCTACTGTTGAGAAAATGCAATGAAGAAACTCTCTGAAAAGTTTACATGTTAGGTAAAGATAATCCAATGTGTCCAACATGAAAACATGAATTGCTTTATAAACTAGGAAACTTTGATCGCATGTGGATACACAATAATATAATTTATAATTCCTTCCAGTGTTGGTATGGCTATACGTCGGGCTCTAGCTCGGTAAAGTTGTATTAATTCTTCATTTACTAAACTACTACAGTTAAATTTAAGAAAAAATTGCTTACACTGGTATCTTAAATAAATGTATATAATATATGTTTAGTATGGAAAGGCATTTGGGGTTTTTCTCATGTTTTACTACATTAGATGTTTGATTTATTATAAACTCCCTCTCATTCTCTCTCGCTCTCCCCTCCCCCTTCCTCCCTCTCCCTCCCTCTCTCCCTCCCCTTCCTCCCTCTCCCTCCCTCTCTCCCTCCCCTTCCTCCCTCTCTTTCTCTCTCCCCTTCCTCCTTCTCTCCCTCTCCCTCCCCCCTATCTCTTTCTTTTAATTTCAACTTTTATTCTTCTACTAGTTTTTTTCTTTTGTTTACTTGTTTAATTCTATTTGTTTATTTCCTTTTGATCATCTTAATTTCTTTTTAACACTTACTGTATTTCATATTTATATGTATTTTTCTTTTTTTATTCTTTTTTGTGTTAAATTTTATGTTTTAAATAAATTTCTTCAAGACACAATTTGCTATAAAACAGACCCTCCAGTCAAAATGTCTTGATGGTATGCATTTGCCTTAAATAATCTATAAACCACATCGTTCGGTTGACAAGTTTTGATGGTGTGTATGCTTTAAATAATCTTACTTAATAAAAGAAGTGTGTGTGTGTATGTGTGCAATCTGTAGCGGGAAATCTAAGCGTCGTACGACCATGGAATTTTGATGCATATGTACTTCAGGACATGATTAGGTGCACCTCGGCTTTATTTTATTTAATTCCAAATTTGTTTTCAGTTATTTTAAGGTTGAGCCCAATTTGCAACGATTTAGGCCGATATTCACACAGATGGATTTCTTAAATTAAAATATTATCACAGGGTTTCCATCGTGAAACAATCTGATAGGTCGAAATATTTCCTTACCAGCAAATTTTGAACGGAATGCATACGATGAATTAAGACATTTTAATGAATTTTTAAAATATATATACTTCTTGTGCGTTTTAAACCTCTCTGATGTTCACATCATGTTATATTAAAATTAATGCGCCATCCAACGTTCATTTTTTGGAACAGGTGCTTAAAATATCACAAACCACACCAGATGTTTGTTTTTCAAAAACCCATCGGTTGATAAATTGTAAATTTTTTTATCCGAGGCATGTCTTTTATTTTTTGAACGAATCTAGTATACTGCGGGTCCCCCTGAAGGTTGAAACGTACGGAGAAATGGACCAGAATCATTTTGTTTGGGGGAGTGGATATTTTGGGATTGGGTGAGAACGTCTTTGGTATGGGATCAAGAGGTCATAGATCTAGAAAGCTGCGAGAAGTGGCGTCATCTGCTTAGGGATTTAGGGATATATTTGGATTGCGAGCTGTAACTGGAATCGAAAATATTGATGTGTCTAGCGCGGGACAAAGGCGTATTACGTATCCGATCAGCATGTATTTTCGTATGCTTTATAGTTTAAGCGCCTGCTCGCGTTGCAGGCGACTCAGCTTTTCAAAAAATTTAATGAGTTTAATTAATTCCTGTTTTAAATTCCGCGCAACGCCGGGTACAGTTTCTAGTGTGAAAATAGAATGCTTCGATAATAACAGCATAAGACAGTTTTACATTTCTTTCTAACGGATAGAAGATTCCGTGTATTTTCTGTAAGGATTACTCTGGTTAAAGTATTCTGATTGAAAGATAACAAAGAAGGCTGAAGGCTATAAAAAATCAAAGACTGTTTTTTGCCATCAAAATCGATTAATACATTTAATCAACTGTTTTATGCTAGTAATATTAATTAATTATGCTATTAATAAATATGCTTAATTATGCTAGCATTTTCAAAAAATAAAAATCATATACAATATGTCTAAAGATAGAATATAGGGATGAATATAAAGGGCGGGGGTGACGTCACGGATGAGAAAGCCTTTAGTTTTTAACTTTAATTGGTGCTATAATGATGTGTCCTTATTAAGTATTTCAATATGGTAATTTTAATATCCTTTATATTTTGACGCTAAATAATAAAAATATTTTCATACTGACATTGACATTTTGACGGTGAATTCTAAAAATAATTTGATATGACATTGGCATTGTAAAGAACCTTCCTGTCCCAATCGGGAATCGAATCACGGATCTTCACATTAGCCAGCGTACTCTCTACCGTTGAGCTACTGGGATACACTTTTTTTTATCGGAGTCGAAAGCTATTGTTGAAGCATTTTAACATTTTAACGCTAAATTATAAAAAGAAAAATAACTGAAAATAGTTTTGATATATTATGCTAGAGTAGAATTCAAGTTTTGAAAAAAATATAGAAATTTGCTTTCTTTAAATATATTTTTTTACATAATGACACAAAATTAGTAAACATATCTCAAATATTCAAACATACCCCATGAAATTAGGCAAGTTGGAACTGGGGAACGTCATACTGATAACTATATATTTTCAACTGGGTCTTAGGGGTAAGTTTTCAAAATAAAAACGAAGTTTCTCTTACACTTTTAATTTCGGAAAACATTTAAAATGATCCTAGCTATTAACTTTTCCACACTAAAAACCACCTTCCTGGTAGGTCGGACGGTCTGGGTCTCAACAACAACAACACTGAAAATCACAATCACGCCAACGGCCCTACTGTGTTGATAACACCGGCTCTCGTTAGATCACCGAAGTCAAGCAGCATCGGGCGCGGTTAATACTTGGGTGGGTGACCACCTGGGAACACCGCGTGCTGTTGGTACATTTCAGGTGCGGTAGCCCGGTGGTTTGCGCGCTGGATTTGTACGCTGCCACAACTGCCGCCGTGTTCATGCGAAGTACGATCACGTTAAACATGTGGGTCCGTAAGTCCTTCCGAGAGGTTGGTGGTAGAGGAAGGAGGGTACGGTCCCTGTGGATGCCTCCCCCACTGGGTTCCGGTCTAAATTGGGTGGCACTTTCCGGCCGTCCAAACAGTTACCTTACACCTTTCTGGTAGGTCGGACGGTCTGGGTCTCAACAACAACAACAACACTGAAAACCACAAATAAGAAACTAACTTAATTTTTCGTTATTTGACGGTGACATATAGTATTTTAGTATTAATCATAGGAAGGTGATACAATATTAAACATATTGTATAAATTTTACAAATTTTAGGAAATTCAAAATTGTATTTAGTATAGCTCTGTTACTTATTATCTTGCAGATATCTCTGTCTCTTTATGATCTACAGGTAACTCTATCATTATTCACCGCATGATGCATTAGAGGCACATACATTTTACAACTATTTGAAATTTTCCAACTGTATATAAGATCTGCCATTTATTATCTTATAGATATATTTTTCTCTTCATGATCTATTGGTAGCTCTGCCTCTTACTAAATCTATGAAACCGTACTAGATGCATACATATTTTTCAATTATTTAGAATGTTTCAACTGTATATATTTGCTCTGTCATGTATTCTCCTATAGATACCTCTGTCTCCCCATAATCTATTGGTAGGGCTGACACTTATTCTTTTATATATATTTCTGAACCTCTATGATCTATAGGTAACTTTCTCACTATTCTCTGATACACTAGATGCACACACATTTTACAATTATTTGTAACTTTCCAACTGTATATAGTAGCCCTGTCATTTATTACCTTCCTTATATACATAATGTATAAGGAAAGTATTGTGACGGGGTCGAAAATTCGAATTCGAGTTTTCGATGGGAGAGTACGTTTCAAGCTTCCCTGATCACGAATCAAACATTTTTGAAGTGATGTCTGTGTGTGTGTGTGTGAAAGTATGTGTGTGTGTGTGTGTGTGTGTGTGTGTGTGTGTGTCTGTGAGTCTGTGGAGACGATAACTGGCGAACGAATGGACCGATTCGAACGAAATATGGTACAAAAATCCCAATTCGTAAACACTGGAAGCCTATTGTTTTCATATGCAATCGAATGTTCAGAACCCTCCAAAATTTTCGAGTGAAATTTTGAAAAAATCGTCGAAAAATCAAAACCGCTAATAAAGTTACGTAAATAGACATTTCTTATGTAATTTTTCATTAGAAAACGATTGATAAAAATTTTAAAACGCTAACATAAACCGTTCTCGAGATATTGCACATTTAAAAAAAAAATATCAAAAAGTTATATAAAATAAAAAAAATATTTCCTGTTGAGAAACATGTTCACTTTTCATATGTAATACCATGCGATAAATTGGGTGACATCATTCTCATGGATCTAGCCGTGAAAAAATCCATTCATGAAAAAAGATTCTTTGAGTTATACTTTTGTATTTGAACGCCAATAGTCATTTATCTGCTGTAAGAATAACTTATTTCTCCGTCCATAACGCTTGGCGAGATTCTGGCGACGAATTTGGCAGAATATCGCCAACTTGGCGACATTTTTAATTGTTGCCAAATTAACAAAAATCACGCAAAATTGATAAAAATGACGCTAAATCAATGAAATTGACGACTAATTGAAGAAATTCAATATCTTGGAAAGAATATAAGTATTTACTATAAGAATAACATTTTTTTTAACTGTAAAAGTAGTAAATTCATTGCATTATATGAGGAAAGTCATGTGTTGCCCACATCAGATTTTTATCTTACACTATCTCTGTCTCTCTTTGAACTGTTGGTAGCTATGCCACTTATTCAATCTATGACGCACTAGATGCACACACATTTTTAAACAATTTAAAAATTTTCAACTGTATGTAGTAACTCTGTAATATATGCTCTTATAGATATCACTGTCTCCACATAATTTATTGGTCATTCTGACACTTATTCTCTCTATGCTGCATTAGATTGACTAAAACATGAAAAATAGAGCATCAAAATTAAAAATAATAATACGAAGAAATTAGTGCGTAAAAGGCTATTCTTTGTCGTTTTCATTTGGCCTGATAAATAAGTTGTGAACACATACAATTGTGCATAGTTGTTCAGAAATCCACTGTAAACTGTAGCCTCTTATCAAAGTACATACATGTGCATAAGAAGAAATGTTGAGTGCCAAAATAATTTTGTAAAGGTTACAGAAATAATTGTTCTTGTTAAATTCTTTATTGAACATGAAAACTTTCTGCTTCCCACAGTGATGCTGCTTTCCTTCATGTTCCAGGATACTATATATTTTGTACCGTTATTGATTGTGAAAAAACAATAAAAACACTTTGTCGAGTGAGAACAGCTAGTTGCACTTCTGAAAAAGTGTAATAATGTCTGAAAAGTGTAAGACTGTTGAAGACCCAAACCGTCCGACTCATCCGAAGACTTGAGCAACCATTTGGACGGCCGGAAGTGTAAGACTGTGTCGCAGTTTGGTTCGTCCAGGACAAGCATCCATTTGACGTTATACACTGATTAATATGCAACCCGCTGTACTGTAGGAAGCAGAAAATTCAACTGACCTTCCGGAAGCAAAAAGTTTTCTTGATAAATGAGGAGGAATTTAACAAAAAAATAAAGTTTTGTCTAGCGTGTATGCATACATAGAGTTACTAAACATACACTGAATTCAAATCTACTTCCTTTGGATATGAAGTGTAGATAGTGATATGAAATACAGATAGTTATATGAAGTGTAGATAGTGATATGAAGTGTAGATAGTGATATGAAGTGTAGATAGTGATATGAAGTGTAGATAGTAGCTGTTTGGTCAAAGGTAGGCCCAGCAAGTCATGAAAACTTTCTTAAGTAGAGTATTTGTGATTTTGATTTACTTTTAAAGATATTTCTTGGTTCAGAAAGCAGCTCTTTTGTAACTTTTCTAATTTAGTAAACAAGAGTCAAGGTCATTTTTAATATACACTGCTGATAAAATTTTCAATATCAACATATTTATACACAATTAATTGAATTAAAAATTAATCATTATTTTCTTCAGAAATCAGTAGAAAATTTCTTGAAAGTGTTAGCCATTTACAAAAGTCATTTGAAAATACATTCAAATATTTAATATAGGTAAAATAGTTATTAAGTTAATTTAAATTGAATAAGAGAAATGCTTTTTTTTAATCTTTTGTAAACGATTACAATTCAATTATTTATGTTTATAAGATTTTTATTCTCATTAAAATTCATTTGTAAAAATTCTTGAAGAGCATTTCATGTAGCATAAAAATAGGATTTTTTCTCTCTCAGATTACACTCAATGTAGGAAAAAAATCGTAAGTATGTATTATCTGTTTTGTTACTGATGGAATTTTCATAAAAATGTAGGATATTAATTGTCATAAAAAGGGAACTGTTTATTTGAAAAGCATGGCTTATTTAACAGAATAAGCCTTGTATTCATTTTTTAATGAGCAGATAAAAAATACGTTGCACATTTTAATATTTTATAAACTGCATTCATCGGTTTGTAATAAAAATAAAATGTTTTTTTTTATAATTATATATATAAAAATCTGATGTGGGCAACACATGACTTTCCTTATATAATGTAATGAATTTACTACTTTTACAGTAAAAAAATAGGTTTTTCTTATAGTAGATAATAATATTCTTTCCAAGACATTGAATTTTCGACAATTAGTCGTCATTTTCATTGATTGAGCGTCATTTTCATCCATTTGGCGAGATTTTCGTTAATTTTGCAACATTTCAAAAAGTCGCCAAGTTGGCGACATTCCGCCAAATTCGTCGCCAAGATCCCGCCAAGCGTTATGCACTAAGAAATAAGTTATTCTTACATCAGATAAATGACTATTGGCGTTCAAATACAAAAGTATTACTCAGAGTATCTTTTCTCATGAAAGGAACGAGCAAGATCCACGAGAATGATGTCACCCAATTTATCGCATGGTATTCAAAAGTGAACATGTTTATCAATAGGAAATATATTTTTCTTATTTTATATGACTTTTTGATATTTTTTTTGAAAAATGTACAATATCTCGAGTTCATGTTAGCGTTCTAAAATTTATGTCAATCGTTTTCTAATGAAAAATTACATAAGAAATGTCTATTTGCGTAACTTTATTAGTGGTTTTGATTTTTTGACGATTTTTTCAAAATTTTTGATTCGAAAATTTAGGGGGGTTCTGAACATTCGATTGCGTATAAAAATAATAGACTTCCAGTGGTTACGGATTGTGATTTTTGTACCAAATTTGGTTCAAATCGGTCCATTCGTTCGTCAGTTATCGTCTCCACACACACACACACACACACACACACACACACACACACACACATACACACATCACTTCAAAAATGTTTGATTCGTGATCAGGGATGCTTGAAACGTGCTCTCCCGTCGAAAACTCGAATTCGAATTTTCGACCCCGTCACAATACTTTCCTTATACATTATGTATATAAGGAAAGTAAAAAACAATTAAAAAATTTTTATGTGTTCAACATATTATTTTGGCTACAAATTAACAATTTTAGATATTGTTGTGTAAAACAAAACAAATTAAAGTTTACCTACTATGTAAGTAATCGAAATATCTGTACGCGGTATTTTTTGTTAAAATAAACATAACTAATTTCATATAATTCGCTTTTACTTCGAAATTCCTGTGAAAAATTAAATGTTCAAAGTTCTTGAGAGCGATTCGTCATAATTATTGAACAATGCTGTTCATTTGTTTTTGGTGAAATATATTTACAAAGCCGGAAATGGAAATTGCAAAACAGAGAATGGATTAGCGGAATAAAACACTATATTTTAAGAACAGATAAATATTTACAAAGTCAGAAATGGAAATTACACAGCGGGGAATGTATAAGAGAGAAAGAATACAATATCTTAAGAACAGATAAATATTTATAATACTGAAAATGGAAATTAAAGTAAAACGCAATATTTTAAGAACAGATAAATATTTACAAAGCCGGAAATAGAAATTACAAAGAAGGGAATGGAATAGCGGAAAAAAAGAACACAATATCTAAAGAACAGATAAATATCTCACAGCTGAAAATAATTCAAATGCAATTGAAATATCCTCCAATTTTTATTATGAAACAAAAATTCAATTAATATTGTTATGCATACTTTTAACTGTTTTTTTTATCAGACTTTTGAGAACTATTTTAAAAGTAGATCTTCGACAGGGTGAACTTCTTTCTTAGGACGATCCTGTAAAATAGCTTTATATTTATTAGCTCTTAATTTAATGAAAAAACGTTTTCGATTTATACCAATATCTGATCGTCTACAGAATATCTTCTAGTAGATCTAAATCCATCAAATTGTTCTACAAGTAATTTCTTTCTCAGTGAAATCTGGTAGCATGGCTGGA
Source organism: Amaurobius ferox (assembly GCA_951213105.1). Lineage (NCBI taxonomy): Eukaryota > Metazoa > Arthropoda > Arachnida > Araneae > Amaurobiidae > Amaurobius > Amaurobius ferox. The sequence goes on along the minus strand of OX578138.1, from coordinate 57,914,329 downwards.
GAGGAATCCAAAGAGGAGACCAAGGTTCAAAAAACGCAAAGAGGAGACCAAGGTTCAAAAAACGCAAAGAGGAGACCAAGGTTCAAAAAACGCAATGAGGAGACCAAGGTTCAAAAAACGCCAAGAGGAGACCAAGGGTCGATTTCCAAGGTTCGTTCAATAAAGGGCGATTGTTGTTTTCAGCTCAAAATTAAGTCTAATACTCTAGCAACTGATATAGTGGGATACAGTGTGAGGTTGTGGCATTGTTTCGAAGGAGAAGAATGGAAGGTAACACTGCATAATACCTTAAATGTATTATAGACAAAGTAGCTATTTTACAGTAATTTGGACATTCTAATTCCGATTATGAACTTAAAAATCGTGAATTAGCTCTAATTTGCAAAATTCGGGGTGGGGTGGAGAGACTTCAGTGAGAAAGCAATATGTTCTGCACGCGTCATGGAAACCCTATTGCAACGCTACAAGAGGCCACGGTGCAAATAGAATGACTAGGAGTTACTAAAATATATTTTTTATACACTCATCTGGATTTCTTCCCGTCTAAATACGATGAGGTGAGTGACGAGCACAGGGAACAGTTTCAGCAGGACTTACTTCCGTCGGAAAAAAACGTACCGAGTGAAATGGAATACAGCAATGTTTTATAAAAATCGGGAATCTAGTTTTTAAGATTCGGGGGGGGGGGGTGAGGGGGGGGGGAAGGATTTCAATAGTAATGGATGTTCTGCAGTGTTTATGGAAACCCTATTGCAGCTCTGCAAGAGACCAGGGGGGGAACTAGGATGATTAGGGGTTATTAAAATATACTTTTTACACACTCATTTGAATTTCTTTCCGTATAAATGTGAGGGGGGGGGGAGTAGTGATGTGCATAGGGATCGGTTTCACCAGGACTTACTCCGTTCGGAAAAAAAGAAGGTACCAAGTGAAATGGAATACAGCAATGCTAGTCCGGTCACACAAGCAGCTACCGTAAGCCTTCGGGTTGGTCGTGTGGTCTGGGCTTTCTACAGCAATGCTAGCAGATTATTATTGAATTCTTGCGAAAGGTGCTTTCGAAACTCATTATAAGCTACAGAGTTCATGTAGGAGAATTATAGTCATGTAGCAGAATTATATCAGGGTATGTACTCGTATATGTAAATGTGTAAAACTTATTTTATAGATATTTCAAAAACTAGAGCTCACTTTGTGTTTTAACGGCCATTTTCATATCCAGCAAGCCAATCAACATAACGATAATTTGAGTTAATCTTAGCGATACATAAAAGGACAACATTTACTGCTTAGTGTAACTTACGTAAAGTACATACTAGTGAATAATTTCTGAAATTAAAAAAAAGGTGAGGGGTGCATTATAAGTATAAATGTATTTGTGAGGTCTAACTAGCCTTTCGATTATTATTTCCCTCAGTTTGCGTTATAACTTATATTTACTTAAACTAACTGGTTCTGTTGTTAGGCCACTCACACCGAGCTAATCAGCATTTTTTATACTCCTAAGGTAGAGTAGGAATATTCTTCGGATCATGAGAGTTTCAGAGCCTTCTTGAGTAGTGGCTGCGTGAGTAGTGGGTTATGGAGTAGAGTGTTATTGAGTACACAGTGTTCTTGAGTAGAGGGTTCTTGTAAGGAAAGAAGGGTTCTTGAGTAGACGATGACGGATTCGAGTAGTGAGTGGAAGGAAACCAGATTCGATACAACGATGACTAGGAAGAGTCTAGTATTCGGGGTGTGGCCGCAATACTGGGCGAAGTAACAGAATGCCAAGGTAAGCATATAAGCTTTGTAATTGCGTATCCATGTAAGCATTATTACCAGCCTAGTATATTGTAGCAGTAGATTATATATTTGTCATTTATTCTCGGTGTGTGCAATAACAATTAGTATCTATGTTTTCCGTTGCTTTAAACAGCAAGCTGTTGTAATTTTTATGAAGTCCCCAGTAAACTGAGTTATATTTTAAACAGTGCCGTCATGTGTTATTTCCTTTGGACCGAAAGGTCAAAATATCCAATACTCTAAGTTTGAGTTAAATCACTATATAACTATAACTATACTCTAATATATTATAACTATACTCTAAATTTGAGTTAAATCACTTTCGATAGATTAAATAAAAATCCTCTGCAAAGGCATTGTAAAGAAGAAAAGGGGACATGTAAATTTTACACGTTTTTAAATTATTTTTATAAATATCTCACTTTTATAAAATATTTTCTAATGGATTCCTAAACAAAGTTGCTAGACTTACACGCAAGCTAATTAAAGAATAAAAAATGAAAGTTAAGAATTTTCTCCGAAGTCAACATTTTTTGTTTGCTTTAAATATTCTATGTCTTCAGTGTATTTTACCTAAAGAATGGTTTTCGAGTTATTGCATAATGGAACAGTTCAACTAGTATATAAAAATTTGGACAGTCATAGCTTTGTAAAAGCAGCGTCGATGTTAAAGAATTTACGTGCTTCTAGAAATACACTTTGATTGTTATTGTTAAAAAAAAGTATACATGTTAAAAATAATTAGTGTGCTAACCGAATATCAGACACTCACATTGTGAATTGGATAACATGCTCACATTAATTAATTTTAACTTAAGGGGACGGGGGACGTTGAAATGAACAGAAATCGAAAAAAAATTTTTTTTTAATATATAGCATTGTTTTACACATTTAACCTTTTGCTTACGGATGGGACAGCTTTCATCCCAAAGGAAGAACCTCCCCAAAAGACAGGTAGTTGACATACTCTATCCCAAACAGTTCAAACCCCCTTTGCAGACATTGGCGTCCATGGAAATATCTGGCAGAAACTTTGCACCTGCTAACAGGTGCAATGTTTCTGCCAGCGATTTCCATGGACGCCAATGTCTGTAAAGGGGGGGGGGGGGGTCGAACTGTTTGGGATAGAGTATGTTAAATACCTGTCTTTTGGGGAGGTTCTTCGTTTGGAATGAACGCTGTCCCACCCGTAAGCAAAAGGTTAAATGCATTTTTTTCGAAACGGAATTTTGAAAGGTTTTACATTTTTAAAATGGTCCATGCGTCTCAATTTTTGTTTGAGATGCATGAAATTTGGTAAGAAGACACCTTTCATACTTTTTAATGAAACTGAGTATGCAATTTATAATTGAACTTTATTAAGGTAATTATAAGTGAATAATTAAGTGAACCAATTAAATGATGAAAATTAAGTTTTAATGCAGAAAAATATTTTTGAAAAATTAACTTTTTAAGGGATTTAAAAATGAATACCCAAATTTGTTCATAATGTGTTTTTGAGTGATCATGATGTAAAATTAATCAAAAATGTGAACAAGTGGCACGCAAGGAGCATTTTCAAATTTTCGTTAAAACAAATTAAATTTAAAAGAAAATACAAAACTATAAAAAAATTGAAAAAAATTGAATGGTATTTTATATAGTAATGTTAAGAAGAATATTTATAAAAATTTTCATGTTTCTAAGTCAATAAATAAATAAAAAAAATTTCAACGTCCACCGTCCCCTTAAATTATAGGAATAGAAAATCGTTAAAAGTATTTGCAACGATAGCAATCAATCTAGCTATTTATTAGAAGCTTTAAATAAAATTCTGTATATCTTTTCAAATATAGTAGTAATAGAACCTATTATTTGGAGTCGTTCGAATTCTAATGATACACCCACTGCGTAAGTAATACAAATGAGGATGGAAATAACACAACTCAATTTACGAAATGCCTGTTTTGAATAAATAATCAACGGGTGAGTTTATGAAATTATTCTTTTTTTCTGGAGTAATCTGTGATATATTTAGGAGCTGCTGTTAAATAATAAACGGTGAATGATACGTCAATTTTTGTATAGTGATATAAAAGTCGGAGAAGTTTAAAATTTACTAAAAGTATTTATTTTTAAAAAAAAATTATAAAAAATCGTCCATTAAAAGTATAACTTCCGTTCAAAGTTAGTTTGAAAGATAATTTTTCGATCTTTCCGATGGTGCCAAGATGATGCTAAGAAACTGCATAATGGTATTTTAGGTTGCTAAGGGATTGACTTTCGTGAATATCGCCCAAAATCGATGTAAATCGGGCTAAAACATAAAATAACTGAAAAACTAATTTGAAGTTATAAAAAATAACTCGGAGATATACTTATTCGGGCCCTGAAGTACTAGTGTAATTTCATGATCGTACGACTCTTGAATTCGCAGCTACAGACTGCCCAGACACACACGCACACATAGAGACATTGTCCGTTATTATGTAAGATAAAGTTGGGTTAAGGGGGGCTTGAATGATGCTTAGAATTTTATCGATAGTGGGAATGAGATTAATTTATGCACAAAGTCTATTAATACGCGAGGATTTACGTATATGGCTTGTGTTCTGCAGCTGGTAGTCCGGAAGATAGGTCCAGTCTCCGGTCCCAGACGATTATTGTTTTAATCTCTAAGACTACTACTCCACAATAGACGACTAAGTTAAAACATCAGCGTGGTATTGGCTAGAGGTGGTTGCGGCTGTATCCTGGTCACCATTTGAAATAGGAGAGTACATGGAGTTAGAAAGAATATAAAACTCATGGATGAAAAGCTTGAAAATGCCGTAATGCTTTGATAATTATATCTAGGTGTTGCTAGTGTTAGTAAAGTAGCTGCTATTAATAGCTGACACAACAGAAAGGCGTAGTATTTAGTATATGTATTTTTGAATATTTTTAAAATGAAGGATTCCCCAATTATGAGTATAATTAATCAGTATTTTTACTTTCCTTATATACATAATGTATAAGGAAAGTATTGTGACGGGATCGAAAATTCAAACTCTAGTTTTCGACGGGAGAGCATATTTCAAGTACCCCTGATCACGAATCAAACATTTTTGAGGTGATGTCTGTGTGTGTGTGTGTGTGTGTGTGTCAGTGAGTCTATGGAGACGATAACTGACGAACGAATGGACCGATTCGAACGAAATTTGGTACAAAAATCACAATCCGTAAACACTGAAGTCTATTGTTTTTATACGTAATCGAATGTCCGGAACCTCCCTAAATTTTCGAGTGAAATTTTGAAAATATCGTCAAAAAATTAAAACCGCTAATAAAGTTACGCGAATAGACATTTCTTATGTAATTTTTTATTAGAAGACGTTTTCATTAGAAGACATAAATTTTAGAACGCTAACATGAACCGTTCTCGAGATATTGCATATTTTTCAAAAAATAATCAAAAAGTCATATAAAATAAAAAAAAATATTTCCTTTTGAGAAACATGTTCACTTTTCATATGTAATAACATGCAATAAATTTGGTGACATCATTCTCGGGGATCTAGCTCGTTCCATTCATGAAAAAAGATACTTTGAATAATACTTTTGTATTTGAACGCCAAAAGTCATTTATCTGCTGTAAGAATAACTTATTTCTTCGTCCATAACGCTTGGTGAGATTTTGGCGACGAATTTGGTGGAATACCGCCAACTTGGCGACTTTTTTAAATGTTGCTAAATTAACGAAATACTCGCCAAATGGATAAAAACGACGCTAAATCAATGACGGCTAATTCATGATGATGACATGGAAAATGACGAGTCATTGACGAAAATTCAATCTCTTGGAAAGAATCTAAATAACTACTATAAAAATAATCTATTTTTTTTACTCTAAATGTAGAAAATTCATTGCATTATATAAGGAAAGTCATGTGCTGCCCACATCAGATTTCTTTCATAGTTGTAGGATAGAGCGCATGGAGATGAAAATAAATTGAAAAGTAAAATAATTTTGAATACATAGGAATATTCTTTATTGTTTCAGTTCTATATTATATTGTGCAAATAATTTATTTTTGAAAATTTGACAGTTTAAATAAATATTTTAGGCTTTCACCGTATAAATGCCTACAATGCTGAACGACTTATCTTACCCCAGCGCACCTGAATTATTGTCTCAAATGATATTGACGTTTTATTAATATGACGTTTTACCTTTTTACCTTCATCTCCAAGGGAGAATAGAAGACAATGTAAACCTGTCCAAATTCCTTGCATTGACAAAATAGTGTAGTTGCTACACAAAATGATGCAACCTTTTGAAGCATGTTCGATCCTTATTTCGGAACTAATGTATAGGGGTATTCCCAAAGTTAAGATCGTGCTCCCAATGCAAGTTACAGCTTTCACATACTTGAATTCGATTACTTGAATTCGATACTTTGAATTCGATTCAAAAATTCGAATTCAAATTTTTGTCAGGTACTTTTTGTACTGCGTATTGCAGAGAGAAAATTAGAAAAAAAATCAAGACATAATTATTTTAATACATTATACAAGACAAAAAGAACAAAGGAATTATTTATGCATGCAAGCCTTTTTTTATAACCAAAAAAATTCATTTGTAAATTCTGTAAAATGGGAGACTGTTTTAAATAGAATAAAGATATATATATATATTTTTTTCTGTTTGGATTTGTTATTGTAGGATCATTAAAAAAATAGGCCGTCTTGTATTAACTTTTTTAGCCAGTAATGGAATTTTAACATCTAAGTAGCATATTAATTGTTATAAAAAGTGACCCCTTTTAGTAAAAAGAACATCTTATTTAAAAGAATTAGTCCTGTCCAAGTTTCGCAAAGAGCAGATTATGAACAAAACAAACTATTTCTATGTTCGATAAAATGTATTCTTCAATTTGTTATAAATTGAAAGAAATGCATTATTTTAATAATCATATTTAAAAATGGAATAATGTTTCGAAAATGCAATAATGAAACAGAAAAAAATATTTAATTGTACATAAATATTTTTATTCTTGAGAATAAATTCATCGTAAAAACTATTGTTACTTTCTTTTGCTAGGGAATAGAGAAATAAGTAAATGACTATATATATATTATTTTAAATTGGAAGTTTGGTGATGATGCATGCTGTACCTTCTGCATATCATTTCTAGTGTTGTTACTTTTGCGTGTTGTAAACAATAAAATTGAGAAACTAAATTTTTTTTCAAAGTGCAATATCTAGTTGCTCTTAAGTGCACGCACAATTGTTTTAAGTAAACATATACACGCATCACAATTTAATTTCCACACAGTACATGATAATATTTAGGGAGCGTATTGGAATCGTGTCGAAAATCGCAACTCCAGTTTTTGAAGAATCTACACATTTCGAGCACTCTAGAACTCGAAATATATATTAGCTGGATTTTCATGAATTCTTTTCATGGTGTTTTATATATTAGCGTGACATCTTCATACTCTTGTTTTAATTATATTCTATTTTTACATCCTCTTATACATTTGTCTTTCTATTATTGTCCCTCTTGATTGTATATTATCTCTTATACTTGTCTTTTCGCATTACTGTTATTTATTTCTTACGAATGGCAACGGTAGATCATATCTTTTTCCTTTGTGAATGGCAACACTGGTCTCTTCATTCTGGGTTCCCGAGTTCGATGGGTTAGTGTATTTTTTGCGTTAGATTCCAGGTATTATTTTTTCCTTTTATTTTTTCTTCTTTATGCATGTTGTCCAAGTAGAAATAGTTTATAGATATAATCTATCTATTTCTTCAGAAACATACATTTTTGTGTTTGCTTCTACAAGACACTTGCACTTGAAAAAGAGTTTTGAAGAAGTGAACAAATCATGATTTAGGCTTAGACCTTGTCCACGTGTATAGCGTTTGTGCTTGGATTTCGTCTGTTTTGGTTTTATTGATTCCATACCATTGTTTTTTGATAAATTTCTTTGACTTGATGATTCGAAATTTGTATTTTTTTTTCATTTGCATGAAGATTTGCTGATTTATACTTTTTTTGTAAGCTTGTCAGAAAGTTAGGTTTTTCGAGTAACAGCTTTTCACTTTTCTTTCATTGGACCTTCAAACCTTTTTATTATATATAAATATATATATATATATATATATATATAAATATATATATATATATATATATATATATATATATATATCTTGCTTGTTTATATGTCTGTCTGCGTGTCTGGGTCCACTCAATGTATGTCAATATATCCACTCAATATATGTCAATGTATGTATACGCTCAACCTGAAAAATTATGACAAATATTCACCAAATTTGGTAGTAAGTCAGTTGGTGGTTACCTGGATGCCGATCAGATTTTGGTACGACTCGTAGAAAAAGAACCTGCTTTTTTCACTAAATGATCGGCAAAAATAGTATGTTTCTGATTTAGTTGAAATACTAATTGACTAAGTTTCTCATAATTTTATAGATAAGTGTACTTGTGGGTTATCCTGATGCTGATTAAATTTTGGTACCATTACGAAAAATTGCCCTCAGAAATTGTCAAAATCTGATATAAGAGACTACATGCTCTCAACTGTATCAATTAAATGCTTGTTTTATACATAAATTTTGACCACAACAGGAATAAGACCAACTCCATAGATCTATGACTAACCGTTCTCGAGATATGTTAGTTTTTTTGCATTTGTGCCACGTTACCCTTGGAAATACGTCCAGCCGTTAAATGAAAACGAAAATTGAATTTAAACTGCGAATTCAGAGTGATTTCAAATAATTATTCATGTTGTTTTGTGCAACAAAACTCAATGAATTGTGAAAGAAAGAGTACGATAAGTGACTTGAAATAGTATCTTTCTATATTAAAAAAAAATCCTGCGAATTTTGGATACTGCATTGCGAGTACACGGCAAAATGTACAGTTGTGAAATTTTACCTATAGATTAATCTAAACCCGTAGATGCGCAAGACGTTTTGGTAATGGTTAATTGAATATTAAATATTGTCTTCGTTAATTAAATTTTAATTAATAAAATTTAGTATCGACTGTATGGGCAAATATTTAATGGGTCGAGCCGAATTCCAACTTCTCTGTGATTGGTTGCTGTTTGAAACGTCAGAAATATCGCCGAAAACTGCATTATTGAAGAACTGAAACATTAAAAGTATGGATGTTTATTTCTAGACTAGAATACAATATTAGTTAGTACTCTTGAACTTGAAATCAGTTGTCTTGGCAGGGTGAGTAACGCTTACAACTCCATTACAAAAACGATTTTTATTTTAAATCCTTCAACATATATAATATCAATAGCACTACATCGAAAGTGACTTTATAGTATGAACAAATTTAGTGGTTATCGGTTATTCCTGCAGTTTAGATATTAAAAGTGTTTACGATATTTCTCCATGGTTGTAACAATCGGACTGAATTAACAATGGTCAATACATTGGATTTCTCAAACAGTGTGAAAAGCTCCCTATGGTTGGCTAACGTAGCGATCAGAGGCGGATCCCCTTTATGCAACAAATCAGCGGAATACAGAAAATTCGTCGGTTTGATTGATCTGTTGCAAACTTGCTAAAAAAAGATTTTAAAATGTTTCTTCCATTCTGACCAAGAAACAACTGTGCCTTAACAATAACGAACATAAATAAGAAAGTAGATTAGAACCTCACTCTTAAGATGTTTCCAAATACCTCAGCCGAGTGTTCATCATGTTCAACAACTTTTTTTATGCGAGAAAAGTTTATTGAATATTAAACTGCAAATTATATTTTCGCGCTTTTTTTGGTGGCATCAAATAAACTATTGCGAAGTGCCTAAAAGAAGCTAAAATGGGAACTCATTAATATGTACAGGTATTTCTCTTTTTACCAGTTACCGTTTGTACAAGTAGATTTTCTCCCAGTTTTCGCGTTTTAGCGATTTTTCTCGGTTTCACGAGTAGTTTTTTGGCGCGATCAAAATATCGGAACGAGCTTCAGACAAAGTTTCAGAGAATATTTTGAAAGGGTTAGGGGAAATTGTTTTACGTTTGTCAGCAACGTTGAAGTTTCAAGAACAAGCAAAAATTGAAGAAAAAAAAAACTGAAGCGCATCATTAACATTATAAAACGATTGTCGTCTGATGTTTCTATGAGTGACGTTATTAATCTGTTTGAAGCAGACAATGAAGAAATGATAAGCTGAATCGATTGTTAACATTATTAAATGATTTTAGGCTGATGTTTCCATGAATGACTTTTGTAATCTGCTTAAAGCAGACGATGAAGAGCTTATAAACTTCAACGATCACCAACATTATTAAACGACTGTAGACTGACATTTTCACGTGTGACGTGAGTAAACTGCTCGAGGAAGACAATAAGTATGATGAAATAGAAGATTTGAGCCTCTTACTCGTTACTGAACACTTAAGGAAATCGAATAATAATTTGAAAATCTCAAAAATGTGATCAAAATTTATGAATATCAAGAAGATTGACAATGAACTGAATCAACTAATTAAATGACAGATCTTAAAACTAGATTTAAAGGTCACTTTAGTAAAAAACCATCCTACTGACGTACAACAAATAAATAATTTTAAGCCAGAGTGCTTTCGAACACCGTCATGCCCTTTCTGAGTGGCGATAGAATCAGAACAGATGCCATCATGCCTACATACATTCCAACCGTCAAGCAAAATTTGCATACTACGAAAATTGCCATCCATACAAAATTGTGAATCATGAAATAGAGTTAAAATTATAAAATTTACAAATCTCAAAGATAAACATTTTTAAAAAACTATTTTTGAAAGTGTGATTGAAGTAGTGATTTGAAATTTGGCGTGCCGCCACTAATGGTATTAACAATTAAGTTACAAAAATGTTCAAAAAGCTGCTGTCTATCATCGTGAAATTTATAACGGAAAGAAAATGAGGCCGTACAAACAAATGACTCTTGAAGCTATTCTTTAAGAAGTCAACTTCTTTCATATACAGCAAGCCTTCAAAAAGTGCACATCTTTGCGTTTGACATGCAAATATGCATTTTTTTTATGTATAATCACATTGATTTCAGGTTTTCCTTTAATTTTATTTCATAAATATTTTTTTACATATAGCATTTTTGCTGTCCTGTTAGGATCTTGCTTTATGTCAAAAATCCTTCTAATGGACATAAGTTCTTTTCATAAAATTATTTCTATAGAAATAATTTCTCACTTTCGAGTTTCTGTATTTCCGAGCTCACGCTAGGAATGGATTAACTCGCAAAGACGAAAATACACCTTACGGTAATTATATACATTGTACACTAACTATATACTGGGTATTTATAGTTTTTGATTATATGGTATCGGAATTAAATGGTGTTACAAATTGTTATCGTATTTAACACTGGAATGGCAGTCGCAATCTGCATGGAAATGATCTAAATGAATTTATTGCATCATATAAATTGTTAATTTCTCTTAATCATATTTTGTATATTTAAAATTGTGTTAAGACTTTTTTTTGTTGACAATATGTAAAGAATGCTTAAAATGTGTAAATCTGTTGAAAATTTAAATTCGTATTTTCAAGTTCAACTTTTCAACTTGTGATTTTCAACTTGTGAAAATATTTGATGGTTGTATATGTTTTCTATAAATTATGAACAATAAACAATCCTTGCGATTTCTTTATTGGAAGGGAAAATGTATAGATTGTTATTTTCTTTTTGGAAACATATCCTTTCCGAGACAAAAAAAAATAAAGAAAAAACTCTTCAAAAAAGAGTGACCAACACATACATTCTACATATTGAGAACTTTCCACCATTTGAAATGTCAATCTGGGGCACCGATTTTGAATTACAGAAAGGGAAGGAGAGCTCTGCGTATACATACGTGATTCTAGTAATGCAAAACTCACATTAAACTGCATCTCGCTATCGAAGTAGCTTTCGGGATCATAAAAAGAAAAGTAGAGCATCCAAATAGTTTAATTCTGTGCAATTCTATTACTGGAAATATTGACTGTAAGAAATATTTTTTGTTAAACTAGGGGCTTCGCCTGCTGTTCGATACTCTAGCCAACTCATCCAACTCGCTTTGTGAGTCGAAGGTTGTGCCTGCTACTCTCTGGCGCTTTCTGAGATCGCTTCGCGAGCTGTTTTCTGCCACAGACTATACAGGTGGGATACGCCCGTAGGGAGCTGTCCCTTATTCAATGATTCTCACCAATACCCGAGGCATGCATAGCAATCGCTTTCGTGTGCCCCGTTCGTTACTGCTAATTAACAGCAGAAGCTCAACGCAGGTTTTTTAACACCTATGGGCGTTAACACCCCTTTTTCGTTGACGTTCATCAAAGTCTCTGAATTCGTTAGCGAGCTCTTCAGAGGGACGCGACATTCGATGAAAACTTGGCGTGAAATTCATCAAATAGCGGCGGCGATATATATTTTTTTGAATATAGAAAGATAAAAGTTTTTAAAAATTTACCGCACTATAAAATTTGCCACCCTGGACAGCTGCTCAGTTAGACCCCTCTAAATACAGACCGTATTACGATAGTTAACGTACACTATACATTTTGAAAAATACACCATGAAAGACTGACGAATTTAGCTTTAAAATCATCAAAATATGACACAAAATCGTGTTATGTTTATTTAATATTGAGAAAATTTGAAATTTTATATAATGTTATAACAATGAAATAGTAGTGTGAATGTTAAGTTTAGTAAAGTTTACGAAAGTGTTCCCTTGTATACAATATTTCGGCATGTTTGTCCATTTCTTATACAAACCTTAATATTTTCGTCAGATACACATCTCGACAGTGCCAGATGCAGTTGTCCCTATATGGGACGCTTTACATAAATGCTAACGCGTTCACTGGTCTGTCCCTGTGACTTTTTGATTGTCAAACAATGTATAAATCTAACGTGAAACTGTCTACGATATAACGCGAATGGTAAATGGTTGTGCTCACTTGACGGGTTGAGCTGGATTCTGGGTATATAACAGCAGTGACTTTTTGTCTCCAGTAATAATAGTCACAGTAAAAATTCTGCTACCTATCCGTTGCACTAAGAGACGAGTACCATTGCAGAATTCATCAGCTATAGACATGTTCCTAATTAGCATGATCATGCAGTCTATTTTCAACTTCAACTTGTGAGGTGACACTCCTGACGGCGTTAGTGAACTCAGATACTAGTTAGATTATCCCAAAATCGCTTCTTCTTCTCTTGCATCACTCTTGTCAATACCACATAATGTTGTTTTATTGATGCTGTAGCTTATAACTTATTTTCCGTGTATTCTAGACAATATGTTTTCGATCATGCGATTCACTTCGTCATTCTGGGATGATAATATTATTCTTGCGAGAAGATTCCTATGTACATCTGCGACATCTTCCAAAAACCAAAGCAGTTGAGCCTGCACTGTGTACTGTAAAAGATTTTTCAACGACAAATTCTTCACAGTATCCGTTTCTGACCTGTGACATCCTGTCTGTAAAGTCTCTTGTTCCACCGACTGTTCGCATATTGATCTTTAGATGGTGACCCTCTAAGACTGTACAGAGATAGGTTGACTTGATGACCAGCTAGCTTGTTGAGCTATCCGACGTGTTGAGCTGGAACGACGTGTTACCTAAAAGCTATCCGGAAACAAATCGATGATTTGTTTTCGGGTAGCTTTTTTCACAACCTGGTAACACAGAAATCACCTCCCAAGACAAATGTCTTGCTGTTCATGACGTCACGGAGAGTACGATCGATGATCTCAAGGGCTTTTCTCGGAATCATATTCGTTCCATCCCAAATTAAGATATCGACTTCCTTCAGACGAAGCACGCAGTTAACTTTTAACAAACAAATGCCTTAATGATTTAGTAAAATGGGTAAGCTGAATCTAAGATGAGATGTTTTTCCACACGGCAGAAGTATTGAAACAATGCAAGTCCAAACAACACAGGCAGTTTACTTCTTCATGGTGACTATTCTATAATATATGCCGTTGTACAGAAATGATTTTCCTGTTCCATCTGGTCTGTCAATAAAAAATACTGAGTAGGGCATTTAAATTTTCCAGAAAATCGGCCCGCGATTCTTTCCTCAACAACAAGCTAGCTGGTCAGCGTTGAAATTTTTTCAATGTTCTTACACGTCTCCAAATGATGTTCGATATCAAAATTGAGAACTAGGAATCCCAACTGGGAATCATAAAAAGTAGTCTCGGGAATCCCAAAATCCCTATTTTCCCTCGGGAATCCCTATTCCCAGTGTTGAGGTGAGCTTTAATATCGCAAAGAGAGAGATGCAAAGTGTCGCATGGCTCATCCCCATTAAAGTAGTAGACAAAGAATCGTCTAAACTACCTGAATGTGGATGCTGCTTCATGTAGAACATCCTTTGCTTCTTCACTCCTCTCGGTTATTCCCATAGCAATAGATTCTGGCTGCTAACTGCAGTATACAGATGTAAGAAAATTTTATGCATAGACCTTTTCATGTATTTCTAAATTTAAGCCTTTTTTTAGCCTTGTTATATAATATATGTTTGACTGTAGCTGTAATATAAGAATAAATACTTTTAAAAGTCACTGAGCATATTATTCCAGCTTAAGTGTAATATAGAGAATAATTTCAAAACTTTCCGGAAGATTTTCCATTTAAAATTTTCCGGAAAACCCACATCTCTAGTTCTAGGCATATCTAAACATACTACATGAATCTGTAATGTAATGGCACTGTTATAACTTTGTAATACTTTCTTGAAGAAAGCAGGCTTAGAATAATTAGGTGAATGTAATTGTTTAGAGTCTAAGTTAGTTGTTTTGTATTGGCGTTACGAGTGCACTGTTTTTCACCTGAGGAAGAGACTTCAAAACGCCTTCGAAACGATCGTAGTCATCTAATTTCCCTATTTCCTACTTCCCTTAACCTTTTGCGAACAGGTGGGACAGCGTCCATCCAGACATGCAAAGGGAGATCGAACTGTCCCCAAAAACCTCTCAAAAAGACAGGTATTTGACATATCCTATCCCAAACAGTTTGATCCCCCTTTGCATACATGCAAAGGGAGATCGAACTGTTTGGGATAGGGTATGTCAAATACCTGTAGTTTTGAGAGGTTCTTCGTTTGGGATGGACGCTGTCCCACCGGTAAGTAAAAGGCTAAAGAAGTACTGTAAAGTTATTTTCTCAGGAAATGTAGTTTTATTTATTGCAATGAAATTGTTCTTTTGAAAAAAATAACATTTTGTCTTGCATATGAGCATATGAATATATAACTACTACTTATTCAGTTTAAAAAGAGCCAAATAAGAAGAAAACAACATAATAAAATAGAAATTAAAAAAAAAATTATGTGAATTCTCCATTGCCTCGAAATCTAATTAATCAGGAATGAATAAAACAGTAAGCAAGAATCTCATAAAAAACTGTTAATTAGCAAAAATAATAAAATATTCTGATGTCTTTTACAAATTAAGTTGAAGGGTAATACCATGGGTGAACAAGCTTTTAATTTCTGTAACCTAATTACGTTTTTTATACTACAAGAAAATAATTTCGGATAAAAGCTGTAATAATGTAAAGAAAATGCTTTGGGTCAACTGCATAGGATTTAATGGAGGTAAAGTATAGTGGAATTCCTGAAAGATATTTTCTTAGTAAAATTTCTTAAAAATATTTTCTTTGTGGAATGGCAGTATTATAAAGCTGTTAAGTGTATATGGTATATTTTCCTGATATAACAGATAATCTACATTTTCAGGTTAGATTGATTAGATATCTTATGAAATGTAAACAAAACAACATAATTATGAAATTACCTAACTCTTAATACCATTTTATTTAAAATGAGCTGAAATATTACATTTTATAAAATATTATCAGATTGAAATCAGGTTGGTTGATTGGGTTTTGTGGTACAAAATCCAAAAAAGATATGCTGCGCCAAACACATGGTAAATCAAACAACTAATTTACGAGTAAAAGACAGTAACAAGTGTATAATATAAAGTTTTTAAATGTATACAAAATAACATGACAATGTAAAGTACGAAATAAACTGATAGACGGTAAAATTATGATACTAAGTGAGAGGTAAAATGTTAAATATGATAAAAAAAAATCCTATATCCAACATAAATGAAAATAGGTTAGGATGAGGAGCTTCTCCTATCAAGTCCATTAAAGTAATATCAGAAGTCATGAAGTGTTTATACGATGGTGTTTGGAATTAGTGCAATCAGTTAAAAAGTGTTTTACACTCACTGATGTTTGACACCAGTTACAAGAGGGTTCTGATTCACCTATAAGCAAATGTCTGTGGGTAAAACGTGTGTGACTAATTTGCAAGCCAGTTAAGAATCAGGTAAACACTAAATTATAGCATATATTAATTATCTTAGTATTATAACTTGTCCTTGTATCTACATTGGTGACCAAAATTATCTTTGTATTATAAAGGACGTGCCTTTAACTCAGATGGAGTTGGTAACGCTACTACTCTGATCTGGTGTCATTGTAACGTAATAAACCTAGGTTAGGGCTCTATTGTAAAGGATGTATTGACTTTTACTGTGGGATAGATATGTCAAGCAAAAGTGATATAAATCTTAACTTTGGTAGTAATAGATACCAATAGGACCTTGGGCAATAACACACAGATGCAAGAAGTTAAATTAAACACATTTATTGTGTAATCATTCAAATTACATTGGATGCTTAACAAAATAGAGACAGATACTAAACAGCCAGTATTGCACATGCCTATTGAGTAATATAACAGATCATTAATGCACTTTTAAGGGCCTAGAGATATTTTATAATTAAGTAATGGAAGAGTTATAAATCGTCGTTGCCTACCCAATTCCTTCCTTGGATCTATAAACCTTGTCTTGGACAACTAGGGATACTAGAACCCCTTATGATTATAATGGTATCCATCCTAGTACCGGTTTCACGGACTTACACTTTCCATTCTTTTCACTCACACAGCGACTGGACTCCTAGCGACTTCCCACTTATCACTCACTTCAGCCGAACTATCCAGCAGCCTACAACCAAGTAGGTCTCTATAGCCTACGCAGTCTCTATTTCCAACTTCTTTCCTTCTTCCTTACGATCCGAAACTTATTATGCCGCCAAACCAGGACCGCAGATGTTACTTGGCTCGGTGATTGATCGGCATAACCGAACCAGTCAGAAGTTGTTAATATGAAGTCAAACATAAATTATAACGAAACTGAGGGAAATAATAACCAAAGGTTATATAGACCTCACAACATGCACAAAATCATTGATTTCTCAATAACTATAATTGAATGAATATTTTAGAGGTGATACATAACCAGATAAGACATAAATATAAATTCAAAAATAGAATATGAGTACATACGATATAAAAGTAATTATAAAACAATTTGCCGCTTCCTTCAATGTTTGCCTAGCCTCTAAATGGCTGAAATCTCGTCACTTCGCCACCTTACTATATTTCACAATGTCCAAACCCCGGTGGCGTAACTTGCCCTCCCCCCCAACTAATGACGTCACGAATTTTTTTTATATCGCGGCTATTTTTCGCAATAATGGTTGAAACCATTAGTCTCGGGATAATTGTGCCATAAATAAACCCTTTTATGTATGTTTATGCAAAATTTTGTCCCATGCTGCAATGTTAAAAAAATGTAAAATTTCAAATAAATTTCGAAGTTTTGGCTCGAATTAAAAAAATCTGATCTGGGCAGCACATGACTTTCCCTGCAGACTCAAATACATATTTTCTTTATTTATTTAATAGTTCATTAGATTGAGTTTAATTCCACCAAATAACACTAAATTTGCATTTTTAATTCATTTTTTTTTATTTGGCAATTGGACATTTTCCCGATAGCGGCGTAACAAAAATGCAAAAAATCTCAAATATCTTGAGAACGGTTAGTCCTAAAGTGTAATGGAGTGTGTTATATTCTTTTCCTCCTCAAAAATTGCGTATAAAACAAGAATTTAATTGATATATTTCAGCATACGTAGTATTCTTTTTTTTTAGATTTTTGCGATTTTTGCTGACCATTTCATAAAAAAGGCAGGTTGTTCTTTTCCGAATCGTACCAAAATCTAATCAGCACCAGAGTGTCCCACAACTAATTTATCTACCAAATTTTGTGAAATTTGGTAAATTAGTATTTTAGCTAGGGTGGATACATCAAATTTTTGAGGGGCCATTTCGTAAAAAAGGCAGGTTGTTCTTTTTCGAATCGCACCAAAATTTAATCAGCAAGAAAGCATCCTACAAGCAACTTATATACCAAATTTTGTGAAATTTGGTCAAAGAATATTTTAGCTAGAGTGAATACATGAAATTTTTAAGGGGCCATTTCGCAATAAAAGGCGGGTTCTATTTTGACGAATCGTACCAAAAACTAATCAACACCAGGGTCTTAGTGACTTATATACCAAATTTTATGAAATTCGGTCCATTAGTTTTTTAATTAGAGTGGATACGCACATTGCACAGACAGACAGACAGAAAGAAAAAAAAAGACAGGCAGACACACACACAGACGTCACGCTAAAAGTAGTTTTTTCGTATTCTAGACGTCTCGAAACGTGTGGATCCATCAAAAACTCGAGTTGTGATTTTCGGTATGATTCCAATACTTTCCCTATACATTACCATGTATTGCAGGGAAAGTAAAAAAATCATCTAGTTCTAGACTTTTTGATAGCAAAGCCGGATACAACGTTTTGTAAAAATCCATTAATATTTGTGGTCGCTATCGTGAACACAAGAAATCGCCTACAGAGATATATACAGACAGACGGGCATCACTCCAAAAATAGTTAAAACGTGTTCAGGAGGTCTTAAAACGTGTGCTGGCATCAAATTACCAAAATCGAAAATTTTCGTGAAATAATATTTTCTCAATATTCCGTATGAGAGAAAGTAAAATATATTCGCTAAATCCCAAAAGCAACACCGAAAAAAATTTAATAAAATGCCATTCTTCACACTGCACAAATTCTAATTTCGCACTGCATAAATTGTCCGGTACTGCACATCAAAAACACCCAGGATTTGGAAGCCAGTGGCGCACCCACGGGGGGGGCCGAGGGGGCCCTGGCCCCCCCCTTGGGCTGACAAAGCAAAACGCGAAGGGCGCTGTCAGCACAAGGGAGAACTAGGTCTGCCTTCGAGAAAGTATAAAAAAAAAACATTTACAACCATTATTGTAATAAATAATTTTAATCATTGTGAAGAAAACAATTCCAGCATATCCCAACACTTACACTGAATGTAATTATACATATAAAGCTCTTTATCGTACTGTACAAATTATAAATTAATTCGCACTAAAGGCGCCAATTCTGGAAACCCGTTCTTCTTAAGACGTTTCTACCTGTGATTGAATTTAACTAATGGACTCGTCCAAAATCACGTGACCCAAATGCCTTCTCGCTATAGTCGTACTATACCAGTGCTGTGTAGAGTGACGTCACAGGCGCCTCCGTGGCCCTATATAAAGAGTGAACGGCGGGGAAGCGGCTGTTCGCTCGAAAACTCGAGGATTTCGTTTACCCAGTGAGAAAATTGTGGAAGTGAATAAATAGATCGTGCCAACGCTTCGCGAATTAAGTGTTGCTGTGAGTTGAAATAAAGTGCGACGTTACGACACAAGGTGATAACAGT
The DNA here is from genome assembly GCA_951213105.1 of Amaurobius ferox. Classification (NCBI taxonomy): domain Eukaryota; kingdom Metazoa; phylum Arthropoda; class Arachnida; order Araneae; family Amaurobiidae; genus Amaurobius; species Amaurobius ferox. The sequence continues at coordinate 57,894,869 of OX578138.1, read as the reverse complement.
GAATTGGTAGTTTCGGAACGAGGGCCTGCGTGGTGAATAGCTGAATTTAATAATGGTCCTGAACTTTCAACTGATCTTACAGTGAAATGCATCTTTAACGATCAGTGTGTGTGTTTATGTGCGTATTTCGGCTATATAGCAAATTTTGTTCTTGAATAACTGAGGAGCAAGGTAAAAAAAAAGACAATGAGTGAAAAACGAAAAGGGCTAGGCCAACAGACACTGGGAAATTATTTTTAAAAAAAAAGTAAGATTGAAAATAGTGACGTTCCCAACGACGTTTCCCTGAGCTCTTGTTACATTGATGAGGCTGCAGTCGAAGCAAGCAACAGCCGTGACCCCGGGCTGTCTTCAAACGCTTGTGAGGAGGTAAAGGTAGGACAAAACACAATACCAAACACAGTTGAAATAGAAATTCTGGCTGCAGATATTTCTAATTATGTCAAGAAATCTAACCTCACAGATGAAGATAGGATAACAGCGCTAAAAAATCTTTGGGAACCATATGCAAATTACAGTTTTCCTGCTACTGTCACTAGTGCTGTATCAAGTCAAGGAAAACCTCACCACACTCGGAAGTTCTGCTCATCTTGGCTGAGTAAGCATAACTGGCTAGCTTACTCAAAGGCAGAGGACAGTGCCTATTGCAAATTTTGTGTTCTCTTTGCACCCCATGAAGTCGGTTTAAGATCCACACAAGCTACAGGTCAACTTGTTTCAAAAGGATTTAATAATTGGAAGAAGGCCTTGGAGAAGTTCAGTCAACATGAAAAATTTTTCTATCATAAGGATTCAGTTCTCAAAGCCGATGAGTTCTTAAGGGTCACGGAAGGAAAAACGGTTCCTGTGGATCAAGTAATGGACAGAGGAAAGCAAAAACAAGTTTTGCAGAATAGGGCTATTCTTAAACCTATTATCAAAACAGTGATTTTTTGTGGAAGGCAAGGGCTGGCCATGAGAGGGCATAGAGACTGTGGGGATTTGGACGTATTGTCAGAACCATGCCAAGGCGAAGGAAATTTTAGAGCCCTTTTGCGACTCCGAGTTGATGCAGGAGAAGAAATACTGAAAACTCATCTACAAGGTTGTGCAAAAAATGCAACTTACATAAGTTGGAATATACAAAATGAGATTATTTCAGCATGCAATGATTCCATTGTGAAGCACATAGCAACTGAGGTGAATGAGGCCAAATGTTTTGCGGTTTTATGTGACGAAACCACAGATATTGCAACGGTAGAGCAAATGACACTTTGCGTTCGTTATTTGAAACGGTTTGAAACAAATGATAAGTATAAAATTGAATTTAAGATAGTGGAGAACTTCCTTAAGTTTGTGCCCCTGACTGAAACTACAGGTCGAGCAATTGCAGATGCTATTCTTAAAGGCCTTGCAGACTGCAACATTGATACGTCTTTCCTCCGTGGACAAGGGTTCGATGGAGCTTCTGCAATGAGTGGAGAGTACAATGGCGCCCAAGCAATTATATATGAGCAACACCCCAAAGCCCCCTACGTTCATTGTGCATCACACTGTTTGAACTTAGCCATAACTTATTCATCTAGAGTTCCGGATATCCGAAACAGCTTTGGAATAATAGGGAAAATCTCTAGTTTTTTCAACACACCAAAACGAAACCTTGTTCTCACCAGCAAAATTAATGCAGCTAATCAGGAAGAGACAGAAATCAGTGCCAAAAAACTGAAGAAATTATGCCCTACTCGTTGGGTGGAGAGACATGATGCCGTCACAGTTATGGTTTCATTGTTTGATCAAGTAATCGACGCTCTGGAGGAGATTACTACCTGGAATGACAAGGAGACATCAACAGAGGCTCATACCTTGTTATGTTCAATGTTAACATCACAGTTTGTCATAGCACTTGTTTCAGCTGACAGATTACTCAGCTACAGTGTTCGTCTGAGTGAAAAGCTGCAGGAAGTTAACCTTGATCTGGCAACTGCTGTGAGTGACGTAGAAGACGTTTTGAAAGCTATATCTATAATTCGAGAGAACGCAGAGAACGAGTTTCACCATCTGTTTGAACAAGCTGTTAAGAAGCTGGAACAGCATGGAGAAAACATTACTCTACCACGCCGTGCCACCAGACAAATTTATAGATCAAATTTCAACGTACAGACTCCTGAAGAATACTACAGACTTTCTATTTTCATTCCATGGATTGATAATTTCATCACTCACCTCCATGAAAAATTTCTCAAACATAAGGAATTTCTACAAAGTTTTGCATCTGTCATTCCGAATGGAAGGCAGCCGACACTGGAAGAAAACGAGAGATTTGTTGCCTTATCAAGGAAATTTGCAGATGATTTAGGACCCAGATCAGATAATACTCTAAAAGCTGAACTACATCTGTGGTACATGAAGGTCTTTGCATTGAACAAGAAAACTAAAAGCCCAATCGAACTGCTTAACTTTTGTGACCAAAGGACTTTTCCAACTGTGTTTGAACTTTTAAAAGTGTATGCCACCCTCCCAGTATCAACAAGCAGTGCTGAGAGGTCATTCTCCACAATGAAGAGGTTGAAAACTTACTTGAGAAACAGTATGAGTGAAACCAGACTGAATGGACTGGCGTCAATGAACATTCACCGTGAAGTGGAAATTGATCCAGACCAGATAATTAATGCTCTGGCTACAAAGAAAAACCGGAGGCTGGACTTCGTTTTATGAATATGTATAGATCATAATTGAATAATATAACAATATGTAATCATGAGAGAGTGGTTGAAAACAAGTATACAGTATAAGCAGACCAGAACAAATAATTTTATCTTCATCTATTTCTTAATTTGTGTTGTTTTGTATAAATATCTACTACTACTTCTTCTAATCATTCAATTCTCTTGCACTGCACTAAAGAATTGTTAGTAATTTGATAAAAATAAATGTACAAAAAAAGACAACCGCCTTGTTAATTGATATGGCCTCTGATCATTTTTTCTCGGAAAATTTATCGAGGAGTCATCCTCCTTCATAAAAATTTTGTGCACCAATGGCCCCCCCCTTAGGAATATTCTGGGTGCGCCACTGTTGGAAGCAACACTGTATTTACGATATAGTAATATTATGCATCTCAGGAATTCCATCACCTCAGTCAGATATGACCTCAGTACTCAATTAGGAACATCCCCTTTTCAACACATTCCGGCTGTGAGCACGAAAACTGGGGAAGTAATATACATCAGATGAGACTGCCATCATGTGCATTAGTTGCTGTTCATTTACACGTTATGTTGTGCAAAATGAATGACATTCCTCTTCGACATGATCGGAAATCTGTCGATGCTAATGTTAATATCTCCAATTCTGCGGCTCTCTTGGATTATAGAGCATATAATTTACTTTGCTTAACGAGTACTTGTTAGGGATCATTATATATTCTGTATTAAGAGTATTAAATCAATAATTCTAACAAAGAAACACGAATTATTGAAGATGAGGAATCTTGGTTTTCAAAATATTGAATATTCGTTCATTTGGCGATGATTTTAGAAAAATCAGTAGTGTTATAATTTTGCCAAATGCATCTCCCGGTTCAATCAGTCGTCGCCAAGTGGCACAGAAAGAGAGACTGAGAGACGGAAAGAAGGGTTTTTTACTTTCCTTATATACATAATGTATAAGGAAAGTATTGTGACGGGTTCCAAAATTCGAATTCGAGTTTTCGACGGGAGAGCACGTTTCAAACATCTCTGATCACGAATTGAACATTTTTGAGGTGATGTCTGTCTCTCTCTGTGTGTGTGTGTGTGTGTGTGTGTGTGTGTGTGTGGGTGTGTGTGGGTGTGTGGGTGTGTGTCAGTGGGTCTGTAGAGACGATATCTCACGAACGAATTGAGCGATTCGAATGAAATTTGGTACAAAAATCACAATCCGTAAATACTGGAAGCCTATTGTTTTTAAACGCAATCCAGTGTTCAGAATCCTCCTAAATTTTCGAGTGAAATTTTGAAAAAATCATCAAAAAATCAAAACCTTTAATAAAGTTACGCAAATAGACATTTCTTATGTAATTTTTCCTTTGAAAACGATTTACATAAACTTTAGAACGCTAGCAGGATCCGTTCTCGAGATATTGCACGTTTTTCAAATAAATTTATCAAAAATTCCCATAAATTAAAAAAAATATATTAACTGTTCAGAAACATGTTCACTATTCATATGTGATACCCTGCGATAAATTTGGTGACATCATTCTCGTGGATCTAGCTCATTCCATTCATGAGAAAATATACTTTGAGTAATACGTTTGTATTTGAACGCCAATAGTCATTTATCCGGTATAAGAATATCTTATTTCTCTTTCCATAACGTTTGGCGAGATTTCGGCGACAAATTTGGCGGAATGTCGCCAACTTGGCGATTTTTCAAATGTTGCCAAATTAACGAAAATCTCGCCAAATAGATAAAAATGACACTAAATCAATGGGAATATCGACTAATTAAAGAAAATTTAATATCTTGGAAAGAATATAAGTATCTACTGTAAGAATTATATTTTTTTTAACTGTAAAAGTAGTAAATTTATTGCATTATATAAGAAAAGTCATGTGTTGCCCACATCAGATTTTTGTATATATTATTACAGTGTCAAGTACGTCTAGAAAGGAATTAAAAATTTGGGTTCAGATCCATGTAGTCAGCATTCAGAATACAAATATGTTCTTTCTTAAAAAATCTTCTTTATGCTTTCAAACAGAACGTATGTAAATATTTTTATAGCCACAAAATTCATCGATAGGATTCTAAAAATTAGAATCGGGCTTTCAGTGCTGCGAATGGGATTAATGTATCTGTTTCACATTTGTTAGCTCTTTTCAGCATTATTTTTCTGATAACTGCCCTGAACGCAAGAAACTTGCTATGTGTTCCAACTTTGCAAATCCCTATGGTGGCTGTAAAGACAGTTACAGTTTGGTACCGGCTTCAAATGAAAGATGTATAGCCCAGTTTTCACGAGACTGGTATAGGCAGTAACATTGCTGTATAAGCTCATATTAATTTTTGTATAAAAACAAATGAGGCTGAAAATAACGAAAAAACTTAATGAAATTTATTGGAGTTTTACTTTACAAGCCGCCGTTCGTGCAAAACCTTTTCGACTTCATCCGACTCGGATCTTTCGAATTGACCGTTCTATCTACTCGAAATTGTAAGGTATATGTTTGGACGACCGGGTCGGTGCTACCCAATTTAAATCGGAACCCAGGGCGGCGACAACCACATGGACTAAAGGACTCTGGAATTTTCCTTTCTTTCAACTCAGTCTGGACGACAAGGTCGGTGCTACCCAATTTGGCCTGAAACCCAGTGGGGGAGACATCCACATGGAATATCACACTCGGATTTTTCTTTTCTTTCAACCCAGACTGGATGGCCGGGTCGGTGCCACCCAATTTGGATTAAATCCAATGGGGGCGACATCCACATGGACTATCGAACTCGAGTTTTTTCTTTTCTTTCAACCCAGTCTGGATGGCCGGGTCGGTGCCACCCAATTTGGCCTGAAACCCAGTGGGGGAGACATCCACATGGAATATCGCACTCGGATTTTTCTTTTCTTTCAACCCAGTCTGGATGGCCGGGTCGGTGCCACCCAATTTGGATTAAATCCAATGGGGGCGACATCCACATGGACTATCGAACTCGAGTTTTTTCTTTTCTATCAACCCAGTCTGGACGGCCGGGTCGGTGCCACCCAATTTGGATTGAAACCCAATGGGGGGCGACATCCACATGGACGATCGAACTCGAGTTTTTTCTTTTCTTTCAACCCAGTCTGGATGGCCGGGTCGGTGCCACCCAATTTGGCCTGAAACCCAGTGGGGGAGACATCCACATGGAATATCGCACTCGGATTTTTCTTTTCTTTCAACCCAGTCTGGATGGCCGGGTCGGTGCCACCCAATTTGGATTAAATCCAATGGGGGCGACTTCCACATGGACTATCGAACTCGAGTTTTTTCTTTTCTTTCAACCCAGTCTGGACGGCCGGGTCGGTGCCACCCAATTTGGATTGAAACCCAATGGGGGCGACATCCACATGGACGATCGAACTCGAGTTTTTTCTTTTCTTTCAACCCAGTCTGGATGGCCGGGACGGTGCCACCCAATTTGGCCTGAAACCCAGTGGGGGAGACATTCACTTGGAATATCGCACTCGGATTTTTCTTTTCTTTCAACCCAGTCTGGACGGCTGGGTCGATGCTACCCAATTTGGACTGAAATCCTGTGGGGGTGACATCTACATGGACTATCGGACTCAGGCCTTTTGTTTTCTTTCAACCCAGTCTGGATGGCCGGGCCGGTGCCACCCAATTTGGATTGAAACCCAATGGGGGCGACATCCACATGGACGATCGAACTCGAGTTTTTTCTTTTCTTTCAACCCAGTCTGGATGGCCGGGTCGGTGCCTCCCAATTTGGCCTGAAACCCAGTGGGGGAGACATCCACTTGGAATATCGCACTCGGATTTTTCTTTTCTTTTAACCCAGTCTGGACGGCTGGGTCGATGCTACCCAATTTGGACTGAAACCCAGTGGGGGTGACATCTACATTGACTATCGGACTCAGGCCTTTTGTTTTCTTTCAACCCAGTCTAGATGGCCGGGCCGGTGCCACCCAATTTGGATTGAAACCCAATGGGGGCGACATCCACATGGACGATCGAACTCGAGTTTTTTCTTTTCTTTCAACCCAGTCTGGACGGCCGGGTCGGTGCCACACAATTTGGACTGAAACCCAGTGGGGGTGATATCCACATAGACTATCGGATTCGGGCCTTTTCTTTTCTTTCAACCCAGTCTGGATGGCCGGGTTGGTGTCACCCAATTTAGAGTGAAACACAGTGGGGGCGACATCCACATGGACTAACATACTCGGGCCTTTTCTTTTCTTTCAAACCAGTCTGGAAACCCGGGTCGGTGCCACTCAATTTGGACTGAAACCCAGTGGGGCGAGATCCACATGGACTATCGGACTCGGATCTTTTCTTTTCTTTCAACCCAGTCTAGACGGCCGGGTCGGTGCCACCCAATTTGGACTGAAACCCAGTGGGGGTGACATCCACCTGGACTATCGGACTCAGGACTTTTCTATTCTTTCAACCTAGTTTGGATGGCCGGGTCGGTGCCATCCAATTTGGATTGAAACTATATGGGGGCGACATTCACATGCACTATCGAACTCGGGTCTTTTCTTTTTTTTCAACCAAATCTGGACGGCCGGGTCGCTGCCACACAAATTGGACTGAAACCCAGTGGAGGTGACATCCACATAGACTATCGGACTCGGGACTTTTCTTTTCTTTCAACCCAGTCTGGATGGCCGGGTCGTGCCACCCAATTTAGACTGAATCCCCGTGGGGTCGACATCCACATGGAATATCGCACTCGGGCCTTTTCTTTTCTTTCAACTCAGTCTGGTTGACCGGGTCGGTGCCACCCAATTTGGATTGAAACCCAATGGGGCGACTCCAGATGGACTATCGGATTCGAGTCCTTTCTTTTATTTAAACCCAGTCTGGAGGGCCGGGCCGGTGCGACCTAATTTGGACTGAAACCCAGTGGGGGCGACATCCACATGGACTATTGGACTCTAGTCTTTTCTTTTCTTTCGATCCAGACCACTCAACATACTCAAAGGTGTAAGGTATATATCTGTTTGGACGGTCAGGTCGGTGTCACCCAATTTGGACTGAAACACAGTGGGGGCGACATCCACATGGACTATCGGACTCGGGTCTTTAATTTTCTTTAAACCCAGTCTGGATGGTCGGGTCGGTGTCATCCACTTTGGACTGAAATCCAGTGGGGGCGACATTCACATGGATTATCGGATCCCGGTCTCTTTTCAACCTAGTCTGGATGACCGGGTCGGTGCCACCCAATTTGGACTGAAACCCAGTGGGGACGACATCCATATGGACTATCGGACTCGGGATTTAATTTTCTTTAAACCCAGTCTGGATGGTCGGGTCGGTGTCATCCACTTTGGACTGAAATCCAGTTGGGGCGACATTCACATGGATTATCCGACCCCGGTCTTTTTTTCAACCCAGTCTGGATGACCGGGTCGGTGCCACCAATTTGAACTGTAACCCAGTGGGCGACATCCACATGGATTATCGGACTCGGATATTTTCTTTACTTTCAACCCAGTCTAGATGGTCGGGTCGGTGCCACCCAATTTGAACTGAAACCCTATGGGGCCGACATCCACATGGACTATCGGACGCGGGTCTTTTCTTTTCTTTCAACCCAGTCTAGACGGCCGGTCGGTGCCACCCAATTTGACTGAAACCCAATGGGGCGACGCATCCACATGGACAATAGGACTCGGTTCTTTTCTTTTCTTTCAACCCAGTCTGGATGACCGGATGGGTGCCACCCAATTTGGACTGAAACCCAGTGAGGGCGAAATCCACATGGACAATCGGACTCGGATCTTTTCTTTTCTTTCCACCCAGTCGGGATGCCCGAGTCCATGCCACCCAATTTGGACTGAAACCCAATGAGGGCGACATCCACATGGACAATCGGACTCGGGTCTTTTATTTTTTTTCAACCCAGTCTGGACACCCGGGTCGGTGCCACCCAATTTGGACTGAAACCCAATGGGGGCGACTTCCACATGGACTATCGGACTCGGGTCTTTTCTTTTCATTTCTTTCAACCCAGTCTGGACACCCGGGTCGGTGCCACCCAATTTGGACTGAAACCCAGTGGGGGCGACTTCCACATGGACTATCGGGCACGGGTCTTTCTTTTTCTTTCGATCCAGACAACACGACATACTCGAAGGTGTAAGATATCTATCTGTTGGGACGGCCAGGTCAGTGCCACCCAATAAGACAGGAATTCAGTGGGGGACGGCAATCCACGGGGAGCTGTACCTTTCTTCCCCTATTACCAACATGTGGCAAGGACTTTTGAACCCTCAGACTGACTCCGTTTTACCATGGAAATAGTTTGGGTAGAGCTGAAAATCGAACTCTGGTCCTCCTAGTGAAATCTCCATGTCTTAACCACTAGTCTATCTGACTAAGGGTCATTGTTTATTTTTATTATCATAACAGACTATATATTACTGATAGGCTGCACTAAATATCTATATATACTAATTGCCAAGTGTCCGTCTGTCTATCTGTCACGCTTTTTTAGGCACTTCCTGAACAGATAGAGACTTGCAATTTGGTACACGGCTGGGTTGTTCGATAAAACCTTCAAAAATATTTTCTTCTTTAGGGGGTTCTGCACACCAAAATATTCGATTTGTCGAATAAATGTGAAACGCGAATTATTAAAAAATTTACATTATTCAGAGGTTGCTTATTGCGAGACAGTTGATTTTCAACAGGCATTCGGCTAGTTTTTCATGATCACTAATATATAATGCCGGAGTGTGCTTTAGACAGACCTTTATCAAACACGTTCCAACCCCACCCATTTAGTAGTATGTCCACATTTGGTATTTGTGTGTAATAAAATCCGCATTATATTCATGTAGTGAGAAAAAATATCTTATCCAAACAGACTTTTTATTTTTTAAATTTATCTAAAAATTTAAATTTTTAGCAGCATTGAAAAGTGAAAATTTAAATAAATAAATACATAAATAAAAAATTGGTGGATATTTTTTGTATTTTAAAATTCTTTTAAAAAGATGAAGATTTCAAATGAGATGATTAAACCAACTTATGAAATGTGTTTAGAATAATCGAGAACTGTAAATATTTAAACGCGTTTTACTCATATCAATTTTTATAATCTTCAAAGTATAGAATTAATTTAAGTTTCTTCAATATCACAACGCCACGCTTAAATCAACTTTACGATGAAAAGAGAGTGCAGAGTAATTTACGCAATTTAAAATTCAAAACGAATATCGATCAGCACTATCGATTTTTATTAATGGCGAAACTCAGAGGAGCATTTGAAATGTTTGATGTTCAATTTGGTTCAGTATATTTTATTAGTTGGGAAACTTATCTGCCCAATTCATTATTTGTTTTAGGGTTTATTATAGATTCTCATGAAAACTCATTAAGTGGTTTATTATATAAAATCTATAAAACATTGTTGTTTGATAACCTTTGTCTAATGAAAAGTAAAAAACAGGAATTTTACATTAGCAAAATAACCGATTACGGATATACTGTTGAATAATCACGAAAATGGGCTCTCTATTGACATATTATTGGCACTATCTTTCGACATGTAGTGTCTACTACAAATATAGAAATAAAAAATATCATCTTAGAAGCTTAATATACATATCAGACTTGGCCAAACCGACTTGCAAACTTCATGCAGCTTTATGGCACTATCAATGAGGACTGTTGCACAATTTTCCTACGAAAGTCCTTAAGTACCCCAATAACTTTATAAAGAAAGGTCCACGAGAACACAATTTAGGTCTATCTATAGTAAAATGATCATGCTTGATCGAGAACAAAGCATTGCAGCGCCTCTAGTGGAGAATTTAAAAAGTTAGAATAAGTGAACTTGGTAAATAAGCGAGATAGACGAAAAAAGCAAATTACAGTGTTATAGAGCATTATCTAATTAGTACATATCAACACGAGAAATTAACGAAGTGCGTGTACTGAAGGCAATAAATACCATGCTTAATCTGTTGCTAGATCCACAGTCACGCCACAATACTGTTAAATGCTGCCGAACGATTCACGAGCGTAAACAAATAATGCCAGTGACGGTAGAACCTATCTGTAAGATAAAAGGCAGATTCTGTATTAATTCTTGCGCATGTAAATGTTGTATATTGCACCATTTAACCAATCGCTGATAACCCTATTGTGTCAAATAAATGTTTACTGTAACAGTTTATTGTCCATTCTACTCATTCGAAATTGCTTTACAGCTTTGCAATTTGGAATGAAAGAAGGGTTCTTGAGTAGCGGGCGCTTGGAATGAAAGGATTCTTGAATGAAAGAAGGGTTTTTGTTGGAATATGAATTTTTGAGTAAAGCCGCCCAGATGGCAACATATTACTATTTTCATGGATGTAACGGTATTGCCTTTCTCCGCGTTTTCTTGCGTGCTGAAAATATGGAGAAATATATGAGATCCGGTGATTGTGGTGACCAAAGCATTACTTCAACCCTTCAATCATTAGTTAATTTATCTAAATACGTTTTACAGATCTTTGCTGAATGTTTAGGATCATTATCTTGTTGGAATATGAATTTTTGATCAAAGCCGCCTAGATGGGGACATTTTATTTTCAAAGATGTAACGGCATTGCCTTTCTCTGCGTTTTCTTGTGTACTAAAAATATGGAGAGATATATGAGATCCGGTGATTGTGGCTACCAAAGTATTACTTCAACCTTTCAGTAATTAGTTAATTGATCTAAATACGTTTTACAGATCTGTGATGAATCATTGTCTTGTTGGAAAATGAATTTTTGACCAAAGCCGCCTAGATGGTGACATTTTATTTTCAAGGATGTAACGGTATTTTACTTCCTTCACGTTTACTTATGTTCTGAAAATATGTATTATCAACTGTATTTCCACCAAAACACTCCTTGTAATTACAGAACCTTCATCATGTTTCACATAAGGAATCAAACAATGGCCACGCACCCGTTAACCTGCAGACCTGCAGACAAAAACCCTTGTACCCAAAACCTCAAATGTGGACTCATCACTCTAGCAAAACTGTCTTCGAATTATCAGTCGTCCAATTATGATATTTTTTTAGCCTACTGCAATAGTTTCTTCCTTTTGTGGGTCATAAGAAAGGTTTTGTTTCACTGCCATGAAGATTTGCATCAGCGAGACTGCGTTTGACAGTAATAATGCTAATGGGTATATCCATGTTCAAATTAATCAGAGAAGCTAATTCAGGTGCAATAATTCGTCTGTGATATATGCTAGTGACCATTATTAACCTTCTGTTGCCAGTTGAGGTTATAATTCTGGGTCTTCCTGTACGTTTTTTACTAGATAAACTGCCACTAGTCTTAATTTTTTTAACATTGTAATCGGTTGTTCTCCGTGGTCTTATTTAATTCACTTATTATTCGGCGATTATCTTTACCAATTTTATGGTGAGCAATTATCGAAGAACGCACTTCCAGCGAGGGTAACAACGAAACGCTTTTCTTCAAAAAGTAAAAGTATACTAGCCACATACAAAGAAGACACATAATGCGCGATTTCATAGGATGATACAGAAAAAATGGCATCTGGCTAACTATCTTAATTACGTCGAGAAAATACAGAAAAAAATCAACCAAGCAGCTTCTTCCAAAAATGTCTTATTTAGTATAGAGTTGCTAAACGATAAAAATTAATTTTTAACAGCTGTAAAATAGTTTATTTATTTACCATTATGTTAGAATTAAAATATGTTAAAGTTACAGCGAAATAACGCATTTGTTTTAAAGCAAGAAAAAAGAGGATGGACAAATACACTATATTGAAAAAAAATATATGCATCCATAAAAATTGAGTTATAACTGTCGGGGCGATATGATAGTTTCTGGGTGTTGGCAACATGGATCTGAGAAAGCACAAGCCGCCAAAGAGGCTCAGGAGTTCCAGACAGACAATTGCTCGAGAGGATCGTGCAGTTAGGAGAAGAGTCAAGTAAACATCAAAGGTGCAGCTATCAACCATTCAGAGGCATTTGCCAGCCTTCATGCATATAATAACAATGGATACTATTTGGAGACAACTGGTAGAACGTGGGATTAGGTGTCGACGTCCATTTAGGCGCATAACACTGACCCCTCATCATATGCAGAGCAGTCTGGATTAGTTATAAGCTCGGTCAGCCTACGTAGTCATTTCTCATTCAGTGTTGATGTCCGCAGGATACGTGTGTGGAGGAGAACTGGCTAGTGTTGCAAACCCGCATTTGTTGTCGAGCCGTACACGGTAATCACACGTGGTGTGACAGTCTTGTGAGCCATCTCGTGGGACAGCCGATATCATATAGTTGTGCTTCAAGCCAATTTGACGGCTCGCTCACTTGTACGTCGGCGATATTCTGCAGCCGATTCTGCTGCCTATGTTGCCAAACTGCTCAGGTTTCTTTTACCAACAAGACAAGGCTTGATCACATACTGCGTGACTCTCTCAATAATGTATTCGATGATTTAATACCCTCCCATGACCACCCAGGTCCCCAAACCTATCATCAGTAGAACACTTTTGGGACATGCTGGGATGTCATTGCAACCTGCTCAGAATATCACTGAATTAGCTGATCAGTTTTAAGATTTGTAGCAGAGTCTTGCACAGAGGGACATAAGCAACTTAAATGACTTTATGCGGCATCTAATATCAGCTTGTATATCTGCCAGGAAAGAATTTACCACTTACTAAAATGTCATCTTCTTGTAGCCACCATTTCTTAATAAAATGTTTTTTTGCCCCCAAATTCTAATCATTTGTGCATTTCCTCAAAATATATTTATGTGGCGAGTTTTGCGGCTGTAGCTTAATTTTTCATGGGTGTATATATTTTTTGTACGTCGAGTGCACTTTCGATGTGTGCTTTGAGTATACTTTGGACGTATATTTTGAGTGTACTTTGAGTGTACTTTGGACGAAAGCGTATATCACAGAAATAATGAAATATGAAGTGTTTTGGATATCGATTGAATTATTTTCTTCCCATTTCAAAGGTGTGCAAACATGCCGCTAGATTGAAAGTATTACATAAAAAAAATTATTTAAATATATTGGTCTTTTTAACACTTTACAACAAAGTTGAAAAGTGTTTATGACTTTGTTCATTCTGTCTGTCTGTCTGTCTGTCTGTCTGTCTGTCTGTCCGTTAGCACGATAACTGCCATAAAAATGACTTAATCCAAATGAAATTTTAGTATGTTGTTCAGACGGTCTATAGGACCTATGGGAATATAAATGAATAATATCACCCAATTAGTTTTGGATTGAACCCGGGTTGAAAAAATGGAATACATTGAGCCCTATGGGACCTAATTTTTCAAGCATTTTTTAAGCGGATTTAAAATTCACAAATTGCTTCGAAAATTTTAGGCAATATTCAAATTGTTCCATAAAATATATAAAAAAAAATTCAGCGAAATATATTCAGTAGTTTTTTAAATAAAAATTAAAATAATAATAACACCTCTTATATGAAGCGATCACGTGTCCATGATATGAAACGATCACATGACCCACTTCAAAATGATATATGGCATCCATCTTGTCTCAAAATCGTGATTTTTAAAGTTCTTTCTAATTCATATTGAGTGTTGTATCCATCCTAAAACAACTTTATTTTGGCCTAAGTTCTCTGCATCTACATACTTTAACAACGCAATGACAATATATTTCAGTTTAAATGCTCATACAAATTTGATTATTTCTACTATTAAGCCTATTTTTCACCTATGTAAAATGTAAACAGCAAAATATGTAGAATGAGTTGTATTAGAATCGCTGTAATTCTTTAACACAAAATCATTTAGTCCATGGAGTCTGCATGGCTGATATGAATGAAATATTCATTGATTTTAGAAAGAGAAGGACGATAATTTTCGATGAAGTTTTACGCATAGAGTTTTACTTACTTGTAGCTCCATGGTCTTAATTTTTAAATAATATAAATTATTATAGTATTGTGATGAATGACATGAATGGGGGAATTATTTATGAATGAAATGTTGCTTTTATAGAGAGAGCCAGGCGTGTTATTTTTTCTATGACGTCATTTGAATGGATTTCAGTTGTTTTCGATGAAGTTTTCAAATATAATAAATTATCGTAGTATTATGATAATTCTAAAATTATTACCGAGGAATGTATCACATTTTAGAGATGTTTAAACCAGGCAATTTATATTTTAATGCCGTCATTTGAATAAAGTTAATTTTTTTCGATGAAGGTTTAAGGTTTCAAATATAATAAATTAATGTAGTATTGTGATAAGTTTTAAAATATTACCGAGGAATGTATTGCATTTTAGACATGTTTAAATAAAATTGCATTGAAGTTGGAAAGTGTTTCATAATCAATGCTTTAAGCATGATTGATCTTTCTTGTTTATAATTTTATCAATAATTATATATGACTAGAACAAGCAATAAAAAATGTAATTAAGAACACGAATATATTTAGGTTAATTTTGTTCTAATTGCTTAACCTAACGATATTGCAGCAATCAAAGATAATCAAAATATAATAAAAATTTTCCTATTTAAGAATACATTTTTATAAACCCAAAAGAATAAGAAGAAAGTTTCTTTGATATCACAGCGCCGTGTTTAAATCAATTTTACGACGTAAAAGATACTGAAGGGTAATTTACCTAATTTAAAATTCAAAACGAAAATCGATCTGAAATTTCGATTTTGTTTGCGGCTAATGCAAAGGCACGTTTGGAATATTTGATGTTCGCAAGTTTGGTTAAGCAAATTTTATTAACCAAGAGGCTAATCAATTCAACTCGCTAGTTCTTACAAAGAAAGTTATAGATTATTTGGAAAATAAAAATAATTTTAACATGGTGTAAAGAAAACAAAAATCTGATGTGGGCAACACATGACTTTCCTTATATAATGTAATGAATTTACTACTTTTACAGTAAAAAAATAGGTTTTTCTTATAGTAGATACTAATATTCTTTCCAAGATATTGAATTTTCGACAATTAGTCGTCATTTTCATTGATTTAGCATCATTTTTATCCATTTGGCGAGATTTTCATTAATTTGGCAACATTTCAAAAAAGTCGCCAAGTTGGCGACATTCCGCCAAATTCGTCGCCAAAATCTCGCCAAGCGTTATGCACTAAGAAAAAAGTTATTCTTACAGCAGATTAATGACTATTGGCGTTCAAATACAAAAGTATTATTCAAAGTATATTTTTTCATGAATGGAACGAGCTAGATCCACGAGAATGATGTCACTCAATTTATCGCATGGTATTACATATGAAAAGTGAACATGTTTCTCAATAGGATTTTTTTTTATGGGACTTTTTCATAATTTTTTTGAAAAATGTACAATATCTCGAGAACGGTTTATGTTAGCGTTCTAAAATTTATGCCAATCGCTTTCAAATGAAAAATTACATAAGAAATGTTTATTTGCGTAACTTTATTAGCGGTTTTGATTTTTTGACGATTTTTTCAAAATTTCATTCGAAAATTTAGGGGGGTTTTGAACATTCGATTACGTATAAAAACAATAGGCTTCCAGTGTTTACGGATTGTGATTTTTGTACCAAATTTGGTTCGAATCGGTTCATTCGTTCGTGAGTTATCGTCTCCACAGACTCACTGACACACACACACACACACACACACACACACACACACACAGACATCACTTCAAAAATGTTTGATTCGTGATCAGGGATGCTTGAAGCGTGCTCTCCCGTCGAAAACTCGAATTCGAATTTTCGACCCCGTCACAATACTTTCCTTATACATTATGTATATAAGGAAAGTAATACTGTATTTGCGATATGATACGCAGTATATGTATAGAAAATATTTTGCAGTGGCGTTCAAATGCGAGTTTTCGATGTAAATACATACTTCCGGCACCCTCGGAACACGAATAAACTATATTTAGAAAGACGAACCTATACGTGTGTGTCTGTATTTTTATGTCGACCTCTGTAATGATGTTCAAATACCATATGCTCGGATTTTAAGAAATTGGGGAGTTAGGCGAGTAAAGTGTAACCTAATTGAAATTAGATTTTTGTGCTAACTGAAAAAAAAAATCTAATGTGAACGACACATGGCTTTCCCTGCAGATTCATATACACGTTCTCTTTATTTCTTCACTTATTCATTATATTGAGTTTAATTGACCAGAATAACGTCCATAATTAATTAAAATGACACTAAATTTGTACTTTTTATTCAATATTTGCTCTCAGTTGGTAACTGGACTTATTTTCTACGGTGGTGTAGCGAAAATACGATAAAACTACAATATCTCGAGAACGGCTAGCCCTAGTGTAATAGGGTTGGTCTTATTATTTTCATTGTTAAAAATTACGAATTAAAAAAGCATTTTATTAATTTATTTGAGTATACGTAGTTCTTTATTTTAGATTTTGACGATTTTTGCGGGCCATTTTGCAAAAAAAGGCAGATTATTTTTTTCCGAATCATACCAAAATCTAATCAGCACCAGAGTAACCCACACAAGTGACTTATCTACCAAATTTTGTAAAATTTCATATATTAGTTTTTCAGCTAGAGTGGATAGAGGCAATTTTTGAGGGTCATTTCGCAAAAAAAGGCGAGTTGTTTTATCCCAAATCGTACTAAAAACTGATTAGCATCAGGGTCACACACAAGTGATTTATTTACTTACCAAATTTTATGAAATTCAGTCCATTAGTTTTTGAGTTAGAGCGGTTAGGCACAGGCAGACAGACAGACACACACACAGACGTCACCCTAAAAATAGTGGTTTCATGTTTAGAGGTCCCAAAACGTGCAGATCGGTCGAAAACTCGAGTTCAGATTTTCGATATGATTCCTATACTTTCCCTATACATTACCATGTATTGCAGATAAAGTAATGTATAGGGAAAGTATTGGAATCATATCGAAAATCTCAACTCGAGTTTTCGACGGATCTCGTTTTGGGACCTACCATGTATTGCAGGGAAAGTAATATACATTACCATGTATTTCAGGGAAAGTAATATACATTACCATGTATTGCAGGGAAAGTAATATACATTACCATGTATTGCAGGGAAAGTAATATACCTTACCATGTATTGCAGGGAAAGTAATATACATTACCATGTATTGCAGGGAAAGTAATATACATTACCATGTATTGCAGGGAAAGTAATATACATTACCATGTATTGCAGGGAAAGTAATATACATTACCATGTATTGCAGGGAAAGTAATATACATTACCATGTATTGCAGGGAAAGTAATATACATTACCATGTATTGAAGGGAAAGTAATATACATTACCATGTATTGCAGGGAAAGTAATATACATTACCATGTATTGCAGGGAAAGTAATATACATTACCATGTATTGCAGGGAAAATAATATACCTTACCATGTATTGCAGGGAAAGTAATATACATTACCATGTATTGCAGGGAAAGTAATATACATTACCATGTATTGCAGGGAAAGTAATATACATTACCATGTATTTCAGGGAAAGTAATATACATTACCATGTATTGCAGGGAAAGTAATATACATTACCATGTATTGCAGGGAAAGTAATATACATTACCATGTATTGCAGGGAGAGTAAAAATGGCAAATCTCAAAATATTGATATTGAATAAAATTGTTTGGAAATATGTCAAAATAAAAAAAAAACTTTAAAAATAAAGACAACCAAAAAATTGGGTATAATTAAAATCTTTTATTTAAATCTCCTTATACGATGTACTAAAATTACCATAATGCTTTCGGACATACCCATGTTCTTCATCAGTGGCAAAATAAAAATAAGTGGCGAACATGTGCTTAAATACAGTATGTAACCGCCAGACAAAATTTACATATTAACCATTTCACATTTTTAAATACGAGGCTTTTAAAATGTTATTTAATTATGAAATACAAAAAATACATTAAAGGGAAAAAGGTTCGTAAATTAAATGCTAACCAATAGAAATGTCGTAAAGAAAAAGTAAATATTTTCAGAAAAATAAATATTCTAAATATTCAGAAAATTATACAACCGTGTTAAACCTTTATATGATTTTCTGAATATTTAGTAGTTGTTTCTTTTTATGTTTTTTTCTATAGGCCACGCGTGCTGAATAATTTCTGACCTTCATACTTCCATTTTAGGTTGCAATGAGGCCTTGATGTTTTGTTCATAAGAGATAGATAATAGATATATCCTATGTGGAGATCACGGAGTCACAGCATTTCTCCAATAGTTCTTTAAATCAATATAAAATTTACAAATTTAAACTTTGTTTTTTTCTTTCGGCTTAGATCGGTTGACCAATCCGAACGTGTAAGGTACTTTGGACCGCTGGGACAGTGCCACACCATTTAGTCATAGAACTCAGTGCGGGCGATATTCACGGGATAAGAAAACTTGAGAAACGTATAAAGCTATAAATGACACAATAGTGCAGCATACAGCTGTTTCGAGGGTACGTTGAATCCTCTTCGTCAGTGCAAGAGAACCAAGAAACTCGAAATGCAAAAGAGGAATGCGAGCGAAAAGAAGAGGCAGCGGATTATGTTCCCAAGACCTGGATTAAGGGAGGACCAATCAGAAAGTAGCACGAAGAACAGCCCAGCCAATCCGAAACGACAAGTAACACAGAAGATAGTCGTGCGCACAAACATACAGGATTATCCCGGAAAGACGAGTCGGAATTAAGCCAGAACAAGAATAAATGGTACCCAAGAAGACGAAAAAAATGTTAAAACCCCACATAAGAACCCCAAAGAAATAGAACAACAACATAAAAAAGGGTGTTATAGGGTTTCTGCCAGACTGAGGACAAAAATGGTTGACATTCATAAGTAACCTATACTCCTTCTCCTACCACCAAACTCTCCGGAGGACTTTCAAACTCACAAAATTAACTTTCCTCTACTCTGCGTGAACATGTGGACAGTTTGGGCAGAGCGGAGAATCGAACTCGGATCGTCCGGGTGTAATTCCAGTTTCCTAACCACTGAGCTGTTCCCCTAAACTTCGTTTCTAAATATTTTCTTAATTTTATTTTTAATTGATAAACAGTTTTTTTAATATAACAACCATGCAGCACTATACTCCATTGTATTAACCAACCTCCACAATAGTAGCTATTCATCACTAATTAAAGTGGTATCACGTCTACTTCAATATTTAAGCATAACTTAAAGGCACAAATCATAGTTTAAAAGGTCATTTAATCAAATAAAACCATCCTATAAGATGTACAAATATGAGAAGACCAGAGCGCTTTCGGGCATAAACCATACACTTCATCAGTGGCTATATGAAAAATTACCGTGTAAACAAGCATAGACCAAATCGGCTACGAAATAATGTCAATTAAATGGTATTATAAACAAGCTATTAACGATTAAACAATTACAAAATTACAATAAAAAGTGTTATAAATGGGAGATTTAAAATTTAAACAAGTATTAAATACAAACACAAAAGAAAAGGCAATGCAACAAGCCAAATTTCAGCCAAGCATAAATTGCAATAAGATGAAACGTCACAGATACCTGTGTAGAGGCTTGACACGTATAGAGTCGAGAAAGAGTCGCCAAGTGTAACTTAAAATTTGCACAGGATCAAAATTACAAATGGAATCACGGTACATATATAAAAAATCTGATGTGGGCAACACATGACTTTAATTATATAATGCAATCAATTTACTACTTTTACAGTTAAAGAAATGTTATTCTTATAGTAGATACTTATATTCTTTCCAAGATATTGAATTTCCTTCAATTAGTCGTCATTTTCATTGGTTTGGCGTCATTTTTATCCATTTGGCGAGATTTTTGTTAATTTGGCAATAATTAAAAATGTCGCCATGTTGGCGACAATTCGCCAAATTCGTCGCCAAAATATCGCCAAGCGTTATGGACGGAGAAATAAGTTATTCTTGCAGCAGATAAATGACTATTGGCATTCAAATACAAAAGTTTTATTCAAAGTATCTTTTTTCATGAATGGAACAAACTAGTTCCACGAAAATGATGTCACGAAATTTATCGCATGGCATTACATATGAAAAGTGAACATGTTTCTCAATAGGAAATATTTTTTTTTTATTTTATATGACTCTTTGATAATTTTTTTTAAAAATGTGCAATATCTCGAGAACTTGTTCATATTAGCGTTTAAAAATTTATATCAATCGTTTTCTAATAAAGAATTACATAAGAAATATCTATTTGTGCAACTTTTTAGTGGTTTTAATTTTTTGACGATTTTTTCAAAATTTCCATCGAAAATTTAAGGGGTTCTGAACATTCGATTGCGTATAAAAACAATAGACTTCCAGTGTTTACGGATTGTGAATTTTGTACCAAATTTCATTCGAATCGGTCCATTTGTTCGTCAGCTATCGTCTTCACAGACTCACTGACACACACACACACACACACATATATATCACTTCAAAAATGTCTGATTCGTGGTCAGGAATGTTTGTTTCGTGATCAGGGATGCTTGAAACGTGCTCCCCCGTCGAAAACTCGAATTCGAATTTTCGACCCCATCACAATACTTTACTTATACATTATGTATATAAGGAAAGTATTAAACAGGTATTCATAAAGAGGAATATTACGGGGGTTACTGCAACGAATTAAAAGGAATTTTTTTGCCCAATGTGTTGTTAATGATAACTTTCAACCCTTTTTTGAAAAAAAAACGTTCCTTTTAATTCGTTTCAGTAATCCTTGTAATATTCTTCTTTATGGATCCCTGTTTATTTATATATGTACCCGTGAGACCAGAAATTGATCTCACACTTTGATGATACAGTTTTATGAGAATATTTATTGTGTACGAAACATCGAACAATACTTGTAGTCTGGATGGCACCGAGTTTTATAACCCGTGAACCTAAAGGTTAGAAAACCACAAATTTAGGGGTGCCATGACAGAGGGGCTGAGCTGGCCCTTACGAGGATGTGGAATGGTTCCATTGGTTAAAGGATGAACCAATGGAGAAAGTACTTGTTACGTCACATTGAATGCTTCAAATGAAAGCAAGGGGGGAAATGACGCCCCTGAAAAAGAGGAGAGCCACAGCCGGTGACCCGAGAACGACGAAACATATAACTTGTATAACATGACTTGAGAGAGTACACTTAAACAGATAACTGAAATCATGACTTGAGTAGTTGTGTGCAAAGACTGTGACGTTATGACTTATGCGGAGGCTTGCCTACCATTATGATAGAACGACAATACTAAAGAAGCAGAGTATTGCGTAGAGGTTCCCAAATAAGGGAGATCTAGGATGTGTTTAGTGCAACCAAGTATTTGCAAGCATTATGGTCTATTGCAAAGGTCCAAATTGAAGGTATGTGTTCCTCAAATATCCACAGGTTATTAAATACGTTAGGTATATAGTTAAGGGTCTCATATGCTATCTCCTCCCACATGCTATCTTCCTAAATGATTAATAAGCATGTAATTATCGTAATTGAATTTAATAGGTATTTTGTGTTTTTAATAAATGTTGTTAAAGTTAAATTGGTGCAATCCTTTTGGTAAAATATTAATTAATAATTCCTTTACAGGACTCACGCAGAGGTAAAATAATTGGAGGGTTTATAGTGGCACAATAAAGCAATGTACGATTTAGTTAATAAATCCACTATGTATGAATTTAAGGCCATGTTAAGAGATAAAGATAGATATGTTAATGATAAATAATCGGAGGGTTATTGCAAACACAACGCACAACGTAATGATAAATAATGTTAATCATAATTTAAGTTCTTATCTTTTTATTAGTTCCCATAGTACCGTGATTTCATTTGTAATTTTGATCCTGTGCAAATTTTAAGTTACGCTTGGCGACTCGTTCTCGACTCTATGCTTGTCAAACCTCTACACAGTTATCTGTGACGTTTCATTTTAATGCAATTTATGCTTGGCTGAAATTGGGGCATGTTTCATTGTCTTTTCTTTTGTGTTTGTATTTAATACTTGTTTAAATTTTAAATCTCCCATTTATAACACTTTTTACTGTAATTCTGTAATTGTTTAATCTTTAATAGCTTGTTTATTATGCCATTTAATTGTCATTACTCCGTAGCTGATTAATGCAAATTTTGTCTGCCGATTTGGTCTATATATAAGTTCGTTTCCACGGTAATTTTTCATATAGTCACTGATGAAGGGTATGGTGATGCCCGAAAGAGCTCTGGCATTTTAATATTTGCACGTCTTATAGGATGGCTTTATTTGATTAAATGATCTTTTCATCTATGATTTGTGTCTTTAATTTATGCTTAAATATTCATCACAATATTAACCACGCAACACAAGAAATAGTTATGTTATTGCATATTTTCATAAAATTAAGCAAAACCATTTATCAAAAGAAACGAAGTGTTTTGCATGCTTTCTCTTTAAATGCTAAAATTTAGGACCAAACTCATTACCTACAAATAACGTTACTCACTTTTTATGAATCTTATTCTGTATAATTTAGTGATTCCCTACTTACACGTGGAATGGAATTCTGCGGAATTATATTTTGAGAGGCATTTTTATAAATGTCTCTTACAAAATAAGAATAAAGAACAATAGAACATAATCAGATTTCCTAAAAGTAATTAACATGCCAAAGAATAGTGCAATTAGAAAATAATAGTAAAAATTGTTGATGTAATTATGTTAGATATTTAGTTTATTCATTTATGTTCAAGCACAGGAACCTCTGGCTCAAATGGGGATGCTGATTAACGGCATTTAATTAAGCTTTTATTTATTATTCGTGTGATTAGTTTGAAAATAATAAAATGAAATGTAAAATATTAAACTAGTTTCTAGTCATATAGCAGAATTTTGTCAATTGATTTATTATTGAAGTAAATTCTCCCTGTATTAAATTTATTAAACTTCTATTTAAGCCTGTCAAAGACGGGGTCTGCTTTCTGAAGAAATATTAGTCTCAAAATAGAATTTCTTAGTGAACAGATTTGCCCTTTACTGTTTATATCTGTCTTTTGTAATTTAGATGATATTTTAAGCGAAATTAAGTAAAGTGAAGCAAAAACTCTCTCGAATATTTTTATTATCCTTATAAAATTCCTTTAAAATCCTTATAAAATTTTATTATTCTTATAAAATTTAAGACATTTTTCTTTAAATATACTCAAGTGTGTGAAAGACCCCCTATCCCTCAATTTTTGAAATAATTAAAAAAATAATTAAAAAGCCAAGACCTTTGATAATGTTAAATGAACAATAATTTTAGACGTAAATTTTTATCAGAAAACGAATGACATACATTTTAGAATGGTAGCACGAACCGTTCGTTTTCGAGATATTGCATGATTTTTAAATGAAAATATTTTGAAAAAAAAAATTATCAGTAAAATGTCAAGATCTTTAACATTGTTACATAAAAGATAATTTCATACGTAAGTTTTAACTGGAAAGCGAATGGAATACACTTTAGAACATTAGTAAGAACTGTTCTAGAGATATTGCAAGTTTTGCAAATTAATTTTTCACTAAACATGCATAAAACTTAGAAAGTAGTAAGTATCATCAAATATGTTGCGTTTCTTAGTGCAACATTATGCAAAAAAATCTGTTAGAATCACTCTCATATATATAGTTCATTCTATTTACAGCACAAGTTACTTTTTTACAATTGTTTTGTATTTTGATGCTGAAGATTTCGTCAACTGTTACGGGATACTAGTTAAATATCAGAATAGGTTATAAAAATCTGATGTGAGCAGCACATGACTTTCCCTGCAGACTTGCATCCACGTTCTCTTTGTTTTATTTAAATTTAATTCACTTTTAATTCAATTTTTGTTCTCATTTGTTAACTGAACTTATTTCAAAGGTGGAGTAGAGAAACTACGAAAAAACTAAAATATCTTGAGAACGGAGAGTCCTAGTGTAATAGAGTTGGTCTTATTCTTTTCTTCGTAAAATTACGTATAAAACAAGTATTTAATGGATATATTTAAGCATACTTAGTTTTTTTTATTTTAGATTTTGGCGATTTTTGCGGGCCATTTCGTAAGAAAAGGCAGGTTGTTCTTTTCATAATCCTACCAAAATCTAATCAGCACCAGATCATCCTACAAGTAACTTATCTACCAAATTTTGTGAAATTTGGTCAATTAGTATTTTAGCTAGAATGGATACATGAAGTTTTTACGGGTTATTTCGCAAAAAAGGCGGTGTGCGGAGGTAAGCGAAAGAATGCTGCGAATGGACTGTATATTAACAAAACTTTATTTTGCGTAAGACATTGTTTGTCTTCAAAAATTATTCACCTTCTGACTCTCTTCGTCTTTCCGAAGGGTTACAATAAACCTAATTAGCGCCAAGGTGGAATGTTCAGTCGCCAAGTGGCGATCGCGTAACAGATACGGAACATCCCGCCCGGCGTTGAAATATTCAATTATTTCAAATATTACATAACCTTACAAATAAAACATATTCTAACAAAATCAATATAAAAATGCAAAGTAAATATCACAATAATTATAGAAAGAACACATATTACTTCAATACTAAAATATAAAATATAGAAATAAACAATAGTTAATTTACATTGGACTGTGATTATCTGGAATTGGTAAGATGCATATTTTAGAAACGCATTTCCTAAAATTGCGTGCCGGAGTGTGTAAGTCTACGACACGAAGATTTCCGTCTGCACCTGGCATAACTTTAGTAATTCTGGCCATAGGCCACTTATTGAAAGGAAGATTTGAGTCTTTAAGTAACACTAACATTCCTGGTAATATATTTTGTTTTTTAAACAACCATTTATTGCGCTGTTGTAAATGACTCAAGTAACTATTCTGCCAGCGCTTCCAGATAGTTTGAACTAACTTTTGAGTTCTTTGCCATATGTTTAATAGATTGTCCTTGTTGTCGATTAAACTTGGCTCTGGAATTGAGTTGATAGGCCTTCCAATCAAGAAATGTCCAGGGGTTAATACCTGGCAGTCATCAGCGTCTGCGGATAAAGGGGAAAGTGGTGGAGAATTTAGAATTCCCTCGACTTGTATCATTACTGTTACAAATTCCTCTAGTGTTAATTTTGCACAACCCACTACCCTCTTAAAATGGTATTTGAAGGCCTTTACGCCTGCCTCCCACAGACCCCCAAAGTTGGGTGCCCTAGGTGGCAAAAGTTTCCAAGTAATACCTTCCGAAACCAAAAAACTTGAGATATTTTCATCCTTTGTAACTAGTTTTTGCAACCCTTTGAGCTCCGCATAAGTTCCTACAAAGTTCGTAGCGTTATCGCTAAAGATTGTCGAGCTTCTGCCGCGACGAGCAAAGAATCTCTTGAGCGTTGCAATTAGAGCTTCTGACGTTAGTTCCGAGACAAACTCCAAATGGATAGCCTTAGTGGCCATGCATATAAATATAGCTACATAGATTTTTCTAAGTGTGCCCTTTCTCTGACCTTTGTATTTAATTTGAAATGGTCCACACAGATCTAAACCGACATTAAAAAATGGAGCGCTACAAATAACTCTCTCAGGAGGAAGATCCCCCATCATTTGATTTGCCACAATAGGCTTTGCTTTAAAGCACGGTACACATTCATGAACAATTTGTCGCGCAATATTTCTGCCACCAAGCGGCCAATAATTTTGCCTAACAGTGTTCAATAAGGCTTGTAGCCCAACGTGAAAATTTTTTCTATGATAATATTGAAAGATCATTTTAACTATTTTATTACCAGAAGGCAAAACTATTGGGTGTCTGCGCAATTTAAATTTGAATTAGTAAGACGACCACCGACCCTAATTAAACCTCTACTGTCCAGAAATGAATGCAAAAATCTGAGCTTACTTTTAGTTGGAACTGATGCTCCTTTCTGTAAGGCCGAAACTTCTGGAGTGAAATAACTTACCTGGACTTGCTGAATTAAACATTCTTCAGCCTCTTTACATTCATTTACAGAGCGAGCACCTTTTAATTGAGCATTACTCTTACAGTTTTTAATAAACCTAAAAATAAATGCTAGTATTCTAATTAGTTTATGAAAATCATTAGTGCGATCAATTAAATTATCATAAAATTTAGAGGCACTATTCAAAGCTAAAGTTAATTTAGAAGGGACTTTGAGTTCCTCCAAATAGACCTTGTCCATTATGAAATCAGGATCACTCAAAGTCTCGTGAGTCGAAATTGCTAACACAGAAGGATCTGGTCCACACCACCAGAGTTTACTGTCTGCAAGAGTTCCTGCGTCCAATCTTCGGGAAATGAGGTCAGCAGGATTAGATTCAGAGGGGATATGTTGCCACTGGAAGTCCTCGGTCAGCTGCTGGATTTGGGATACTCTGTTACTTACGAAAGTTTTGAGCAAGTGGGGAGAGATCCTTATCCAAGCCAGGCTGATAGTTGAATCAGACCATAGTTGAACAGAGTCCACCTTCTGTCTTAAAGCATCTATGACCTTATGGATTAGTTGTGAAAGAAGAAGACACGCCGCAAGTTCAAGTCTTGGAATCGTCATGGTTTTGATGGGAGCCACGCGTGATTTACTACACAGAAGTTGACAGGAGACTTGGCTTGCATAGTTTACAGAGAGCATGTACACTACTGCTCCGTAAGCCTTAGAGGAGGCGTCAGCAAATCCATGGAGAACAATAGACTTGACCTCGGATTTAAGGACGCATCTGGGCACTTTGGCAGTGTCTTAATAAAGGACATCCACTGTTTCGAAAAGTCTGGTGGTAATGTTTCATGCCAGCCTAATTTCAGCAACCACAATTGTTCCATGAAAATCTTCGCCTTGGTAATAATTGGCCCGAGAAGACCAATAGGATCATAGATGCGGGCAACTTGTGAGAGAACATCTCGTTTGGTGAAACTACACTTATTGTCGATTGAAACATTGTATGTAAATGTGTCAGTTGAGCTATTCCAAAGCATGCCTAACGTTTTTACTGTTATCTCTTCTGAATTTCGATCTAAGGGAAAAATCTGTTCAGAAGTGTGAGTTGTATTGGAGCACCACTTATGTAAAGACATTCCTCCTCTTTTTAGGAGCTGTGTTAATTCTAATTGAATACTTTCAAATTCCTTCAAATCCGATGAACCAGAAAGGCAGTCATCCATATAGAAGTCGCGCAGGATAACACTCGATGCCAATGGGAAGTCTTTGCTTTCATCTAAAGCAAGTTGATGCAAAACTTTCGTAGCTAAATAGGGCGCACTCGCAGTGCCGTAGGTAACAGTTTTTAACTAATAAGCCTTGGTTGTTGCCGATTTATTGGATTTCCACAAAATCCTTTGAAGCTTTCTTTGTGACGGATCAATTTCAATCATTCTAAACATCCTTTCTATATCTGTGGTGAATGCATAGAGATGTTTTCTAAACGTATTAATATCGAAAAAAGATCTTCCTGTATCACCCCTCCTTTGCATATTAAATAATTTAAAGAATTTTTGTTAGTAGTTTTTGCGCTCGCATCGAAAACGATGCGCAATTTGGTCGTTTGACTAGTTGGTCGCAAAACGCCATGGTGAGGGAGATAATAACCTTCTTCAGAATCTTTATCTTCCTTTATTTCCTCCATGTGGCTTAGAACTTCATATTCCCTAAGAAAAACTGAATATAGCTCTTGCATGGTAGGATCGCGTTCTAAGCGTTTCCATAAATGTTCTAATCTTTTAGAAGCAATTTCTTTAGAACTCCCTAACATATTTTCAGAAAACTCTGGTTTGAATGGCATTTTAACTGCATATGTTCCATCTGCTTTCCGATAGTGCGTTTTTTCAAAGTGTTCGTTGCAATATTTTAACTCTTCTCTGATACAAGTTTCGTGACTTTCGATGTTTTCTGCTTCCCAGAACGATGTAAGTGCATAGTTAATATTACATAACCTTACAAATAAAATATATTCTAACAAAATCAATATAAAAATGCAAAGTAAATATCACAATAATTATAGAAAGAGCACATATTACTTCAATACTAAAATATACAATATAGAAATAAACAATAATTATTTTACATTGGACTGTGATTATCTGGAATTGGTAAGATGCATATTTTAGAAACGCATCTCCTAAATTTGCTTGCCGGAGTGCGTAAATCTACGACACGAAGATTTCCGTCTGCACTTGGCCTAACTTTAGTAATTCTGGCCATAGGCCACTTATTGAAAGGAAGATTTGAGTCCTTAAGTAACACTAACATTCCTGGTAATATATTTTGTTTTTTAAACAACCATTTATTGCGCTGTTGTAAATGACTCAAGTAACTATTCTGCCAGCGCTTCCAGATAGTTTGAACTAACTTTTGGGTTCTTTGCCATCTGTTTAATAGATTGTCCCTGTTGTCGATTAAACTTGGCTCAGGAATTGAGTTGATAGGCCTTCCAATCAAGAAATGTCCAGGGGTTAATACCTGGAAGTCATCAGCGTCTGCGGATAAAGGTTAAAGTGGTCGAGAATTTAGAATTCCCTCGACTTGTATCATTACTGTTACAAATTCCTCTAGTGTTAATTTTGCACAACCCACTACCCTCTTCAATTGGTATTTGAAGGCCTTTACACCTGCCTCCCACAGACCCCCAAAGTTGGGTGCCCTAGGAGGCAAAAATTTCCAAGTAATACCTTCTGAAACCAAAAAACTTGAGATATTTTCATCCTTTGTAACTAGTTTTTGCAACCCTTTGAGCTCCGCATAAGCTCCTACAAAGTTCGTAGCGTTATCGCTAAAGATTGTCGAGCTTCTGCCGCGACGAGCAAAGAATCTCTTGAGCGTTGCAATTAGATCTTCTGATGTTATTTCCGAGACAAACTCCAAATGGATAGCCTTAGTGGCCATGCATATAAATATAGCTACATAGATTTTTCTAAGTGTGCCTTTTCTCTGACCTTTGTATTTAATTTGAAATGGTCCACACAGATCTAAACCGACATTAGTTAGAGTCTCCAAATTTTTAGACAAAAAACAATAGTTAGTTGACATATCAGAATTATCGTCCGAAACACTGCCCGAAACCAAATATCCGAAAGCAGTTGATTGTAGAAATAAATTTTCTGTTAATCTAATTTTATCCGAGTTTAAGAAAGCGAAAAAATATTCAGCACCCAAAAGTAAATCAA
The DNA here is from genome assembly GCA_951213105.1 of Amaurobius ferox. NCBI lineage: Eukaryota > Metazoa > Arthropoda > Arachnida > Araneae > Amaurobiidae > Amaurobius > Amaurobius ferox. Next base: position 57,865,058 of record OX578138.1, on the reverse strand, counting down.
CCTTTTGAGGCAAAAAGAATTTAGGATCTGCGAGTTTTAAGTTCTTTGGAATTTTCAAATTAGAAATCTTAAATTTCTTCGAAGGCGTAACATCTGTTATCTTAGGTACAATAAGTAACTCTAATTCCCATTTTGAATCATTACTTTCATTCGATATTTCAGCGGTGACCCTTGACCTGACATTTAGAGTAGTGTCATTCAAACCGCAAATTGGTATTTGTATTTTTTCTTTCTTTAATTTAAGTGCATCAGTCGCTTTGTACGATAAATATGATGACTCAGATGCACTGTTCAAAATTGCTCTCAATGCAATTCTTTCACCACATGAATCTTTCACGTACACTATTGCTGTATTAACCAACACACTTTTCGAATTTCCATTTGTAAAAAAGGAAGAACGAGTCTGGTGCGAGTCAATAAATTGAGCAGAATTGTTTACTCTTTCTGGCTCCTTATAAGATGAAGTGTCTGCCGATGACATCTGCGCTTTAGTTAAAGTGGGTGTATAACAATACTTATGTAGCAGCGTATGGTGAGTCAATGCCTTACAAACGAAACAAGAACTTTTCGAATAGCAGTTTGATAAAATATGAAGATCGCTCAAGCAATTAAAACATAGTTTGTGTTTCTTAACAATCTCTAATCTGTTATCTAGTTTCATGTCCGTCCTTGAATTTTTCACAATGATAAATAGGATGATATTTGTATTTGCATGCAACACATAATTTTGATGAATTATTGGATTTAACGATAAATGATTTTGATCGTTCCACATTGGGTTTAGCAATATTTCTGCTAATACTACTAAGAATTTGACATCTTCTTTCTAAAAATTCCAAAAATGCATCAAAATCCGGAACTTCATTGTTTGTTAGCGTTAACTCATATTGCTTGCGTGTTTCGCTATCTAATTTGTTAAGTATTATATTTAATAATAATGCATTAGAAAATTTGTCGCGTTTAAATTCAAAAACATTTAAAGCTCTGAGATTCTTCTTTACAATGTCTAATTCCCTTTCAGATTCGTATTTAATTGAATGCATATTAAGAATATTTTTCATGTCCGTGTCAACAATAATTCTATGATTTTCATAGCGTTGTTCCAAAGCCTTAAAAAGAGAATTGTACGAATCATCGGAAGTTTCAATAATATTAACTTCACCCTTTAATGAACCGCATAAATAATGGAGTTTTTAATTTTCTGATAAATCTTGATTTTCAGTTATTAAGGCATTGAATTGACCTTTAAACAGATTCCATTCCTCAAATTTACCACTGAATATAGGTAATGGAATTTTGGGTAGTTTGATCGAAGCCTTTTTCTGCTGATCTGTGTAATGAACATACCTCTTGAGTAAAACTATTCCTAGTTGTTGTAGAATTATCTGAATTATCATTAATTTTATTAATAGAGGTCTTAATTCTTACCTCTATTTTTTTGCATCTCTTCATCAATTAGCGAAAGGGCTGCTTCCGTTTCTTAGAACTCGTCATCCGGAACAGTAGCGTAATACTCTTCTTTTAGTGCATCAAACTTTACTTGAATTTTTGTAATTGAATGCATATTAAGAATATTTTTCATATGCAGGAGGTTTCACAGTAGACATTCAGTTCATTGAATGTTGGTTCTTTTCCTTCGGTAGGACAGTTCGTAACTTTGGTCAGTTGGCCCTTAATATTACCGCGCTTGCGGTTTAGAACAGTAATTGTGTTATTGTCAGTCATGGCGCCCGATGAAACTAAAGTATGATTAAATTAGTTATTTAATCAAATCCTTTACCATAGGAACTGGTAGTACCTCCGAGTCGTCAGGACCATTAAATGTGCGGAGGTAAGTGAAAGAATGCTGCGAATGGACTGTATATTAACAAAACTTTATTTTACGTAAGACATTGTTTGTCTTCAAAAATTATTCATCTTCTGACTCTCTTCGTCTTTCCTAAGGGTTACAATAAACCTAATTAGCGCCAAGGTGGAATGTTCAGTCGCCAAGTGGCGGTCGCGTAGCAGATACGGAACAGGCGGGTTCTATTTTCACGAATCCTACCATAAACTAATCGGCACCAGGGTTTCACCCAAGTGACTTACATACCAAATTTTATGAAATTTGGTCCATTAGTGTTTTAGTTAGAGTGGATACATACATTGCACAGACACACAGACACACACATAGACGTCACGCTGAAAATAAGTTTTTCGTATTCTAGAGGTCTCGAAACGTGTAGATCCGTCGAAAACTCGAGTTGTGATTTTCGGCATGATTCCAATACTTTCCCCATACATTACCATGTATTGTAGGGAAGTAAAAATAAATGAATAAAAATAAGTTATTCCGTTTCTATTAGCAAGTTTGCATAAGCAAGTTTTAATTAGCAAGTTTGCATAAGCAAGTTTCTATCAGCAAGTTTGCATATATTTGAGCATACGTAGTTTTTTTCATTTTAGATTTTGGCGATTTTTGCGAGCCATTTCGTAAGAAAAGGCAGGTTGTTCTTTTCATAATTGTACTAAAATCTAATCAGCAACGTGTAGTCTATCTAATCAGCAAGTTTTCATAAGCGCCCAATTTCAATTTATTTAGTTAATTCAATCCCAGAAGCACTGTGCTATGAGTATTGTACATCACTATTTCACTGTGAAGGATGTACAGGCATTGCCTTATTTAGTGAAAGTCATGTGCTGACCACATCAGATTTTTTTAACAAAATAACCATGAACTGTCGTATAATATAATATTAGCCATGCACCATATGACCAAATTCTATAAATATTTTCATAAAGCTAAACTCTACAGCATAGAAAAAAAATCTGATTTGGGGCAGCAAGTGACTTTATCTGAAGACTCATATTTCACGTTCTTTTTATGTCATCAATAATTCATTGAGTTTAATTGCACAAAATAACACCCATGATTATTTAAAATGACACTGAATATGCTCTTTTAATTCAATTTTCGTTCTTATTTGGTAGACTTATTTTCCAAGGTGGCGTAGCGAAAATGCTAGAAAACTAAAATATCTCGAGAACGGCTAGTCCTAATGCAATGGGGTTGGTCTTATTTTCATCGCTAAACATTACGCATAAAATAAGTATTTAATTGATATTTGAACATATATAGTTTTTTAATTCAGATTGATGACTTTTGCGGGCCATTTCACACAAAAAAAGAAGGTTCTTTTTTCCGAATCATACCAAAATCTAATCAGCACTGGGGTAACCCAGAAGTGACTTATCTACCAAATTTTGTAAAATTTGATTCAGTAGTTTTTCAGATAAAGTGGATACAGAGGAAATTTTTGCGAACCATTTCGCAAAAAAAGTCGGGTTCTTTTATTCCGAATCGTACCAAAAACTAATCAGCACCAGGGTCATACACAAGTGACTTACCAAATTCTATGAAATTTGGTCCATTAGTTTTTGAGTTAGAGTGGATACATATATTGCACTGACAGACACACAGACAAACAGACAGACACACAGACAAACAGACAGACACACACGCACACACAGACGTCACGCTAAAAATAGTTTTTTGTATTCCAAAAGTCCCAAAACGTGCAAATCCGTCGAAAACTCGAGTTGCGATTTTCGACATGATTCCTATATTTTCTCTATACACTACCATGTATTGTAGGGAAAGTAGTAAAACTGTTTTACATACTTCCTCAACAAATATTAAATTTAAACCCACATTACTTACAAAATATTGTGGAAAATTTTAATGAATTTCATTCTTAAAATGAGGATTTTCTTGTTACAAATTGCATTATATAGAGTTCTTTTAAATATATTTTTTATAAATGCCCACCTGCAAATAGACAGTTAAGAACAATAAAATATTCGTATAATCCAATTTTAGAAAAGTAATTTTAATGCAGTGCATGCAATCAGAACGTGAAAAAATATAAACCTTAATGTTGTTATGCAGAGACATTTCCTTTATTAACTTACTTCAAAAACAGAAAGTTAAGTTAAATAGCGATGCTAATTAAAAACATTTAGTTATATTTTCAAAGAGTTTTTTTTCTAAATTCAATTTACAGATGATAATTAAAGATAAAGTATTGAACATGTTTCTAATCATATATTAGATAATTATGAAAGTATTATATAAAACGACCGATTACTTCCTCTGTATTGAAATAATGAAATGTTTATAAGGTAATTCAAGCAATGTATTACATGGTCGAAGTGATGTAATTAATAGCAAGCATGGATGCAGTCCAAGAATTGCAGGGTGGATCCTTGATAACAGTCAATTATTGTTCTGTGCTCAAATAATGTTTATTACTCTTAAAGTTCAGTATTAGATGAGCTGTAGAGTATTAGACTTCAGCATAGCTGAACTGTAGACCATTAGACTTCAGCTTGTTAACTGAAATATAGAGTATTAAACCTCAATTTGTTAGCTGTACTGTTGTTGAGACCCAGACCGTCCGACCTACCAGAAAGGTGTAAGGTAACTGTATGGACGGCCGGGTTAGCTGTACTGTTGTTGTTGTTGAAACCCAGACCGTCCGACCTACCAGGAAGGTGTAAGGTAACTGTTTGGACGGTCGGGAAGTGCCACCCAATTTAGACCGGAACCCAGTGGGGGAGGCATCCACAGGGACCGTACCCTCCTTCCCCTACCACCAACCTCTCGGAAGGACTTTCGGACCCACATGTTTAACGTGATCGTACTCCGCATGAACACGGCGGCAGTTTTGGCAGTGGCTGGAATCGAACCCGGGCCTACCGAGTGCAACTCCAGCGCGCTAACCAATGGGCTACCGCGCCCGGGTTAGCTGTACTGTAGAGTATTAGATGTCAGCTTGTTAGATGAACTGTAGAATATTAGACTTTCGCATAGCTGAACTGTAGACTATTAGACTTCAGCTTGTTAGCTGAAATGTAGAGTATTAGACCTCAATTTGTTATTTGAACTCTAGAGTATTAGACTTCAGCTTATTAATTGAGCTAACTGTAGGACAATAGGTTTCAGCTTGTTAGCTGAACTGTAGGGTATCAGACTTCAATTTGTTATTTGAACTGTAGAGTATTATGCTTCAGCTTGTTATCCAAACTGTAATATATAAACTTGAGCTGGTTAGCTGAAATGTAGTTGCAAAGATATATTGTTTTCTGAACAAACAGAATAAAAACAAGTAAGATGAATCATGTGTAAAGCACTGATTATGAAACACTTTCCAACTGCAATGCAATTTTATTTGAACATCTCTAAAATGCGATACATTCAGAGGTGATACTTTAAACTTATCACAATACTACATTAATTTATTATATTTGAAAACTTCATCGAAAAAAAATAAACTTTATTCAAATGACGTCATTTAAATATAACGCCTAGCTCTCTATTAAAAAGCAGTAAAAATTTCATTCATAAACTTTTATTCTATTCCTTTCATTCATCGCAATACTACAATAATTTATTTTACTTTAAACTTAAAACCATGGAGGTAAAAGTAATTTAACTCTGTGCTTAAAACTTCACCAAAAAAGTCTGCTATAAAATCGTCTGTTCACTATGTAAAATCAATGACTGTTTCATTCATATCAACTATATTGCAGACTCCAATGGTAAATAGTTTTGCGTTAAAGAAATGCAACATTTTTTATCCAACTTATCTTACAGCTTGATGTGTTTACAATCTCCATAAGTGAAAATTAGGCTTCGTTGTAGAAATAATCAAAGTTTGATGATCATTTAAACACAAATATAGTGTAATTGCGTTGTTTCTGTTGCATAGAAATGAAATAAGAATAAAGTGACGTTAGGACGGACACATCTCGTGTCCCTCCTAATTATGAATAAAAAAGAATATGAATTAAAAAGAACTTTAAAAATCACGATTTTGACACAAGATGATGCCATATTTCAATCTGAAGTGGGTCACGTGATCTCTTCATATAATGGGTGACATTATTATTTTAATTTTTATTTAAAAAACTACTGAATATATTTTTCTGAAGTTTTTTTTTATATATTTTAAGGGATAATTTGAATATTTTCTAAGACTTTCGAAGCCATTTGTGAATTTTAAATTCGCTTAAAAAATGTTTGAAAAATGAGGTCCCATAGGGTTCAATGTATTTCATTTCTTCAATCCGGGTTTAATCCAAAACTAATTGGGTGATATTTTTCATTTATATTCCCATAGGTCCCACACACCGTCTGAACAACATACTAAAATTTCCTTTTTATAAAGTCATTTTTACGGCAGTGATCGTGCTAACGGACAGACAGACAGACAGAATGAACAAAGTCATAAACGCTTTTCAACTATGTTGTAAAGCGTTAAAAATGAAGAGAACGTGAATATGCAGGGAAAGTCATGTGCTGCCCACACCAGAGTTTTTTTATATATATCAAATTTGAAATAAATGTATAAAGTGTTTTCTATGTAAATATCAAGACATATCGACCCATTTTTGCTCCACTTAGAGCCTGTGTCCTTTTTCTCTCTGCTTGTATTGAGAGAAGAGAGCCAGTCGTCCCGATTGTACAGAGAAACACGTGTCTCTTCACGTTAATATTCCATTGAAAACAGAAAGAGTATGCGCACGCCATTTCTACCAGCAGTTATCTGATAGACGTGTCTATATGCTGTTTTTGTCGGCTTTCAAATCCTTGAGACCCTCACTGTTGTGTGGAACTTTGCCACATGTCCAGTCACCCGGCCATCCAAACAGCTGCTCTAAGTCTACGGACGAGTCGGATGGTCTGGGCTTTCGACACGTCCAGTCAGAACGCATAAATGATTGCTAACCTTCATTTTACTCAATCTCGACACTGGCCGTATCATACATTATAACATAACAAGAAAGATCAATCATGCATAAAGCATTGATTATGAAACCTTTTGCAACTTCAATGCAATTTCATTTAAACATCTCTAAAATGCCATACATTTCTCGATAATATTTAAAAAATTATCACAATACTGCATTAATTTATTATATTGCAAAACTTAAAAGTTCATCGAAAAAAATGAACTTCATTCAAATGATGTCAATTAATTATAAATTGCCTGGCTCTACGGTAATGTTTTTAACATTATCATAATACTACAATAATTTATTATATTTGAAAACTACATCAAAAACAACTGAAATTTAATCAAATGACGCTATCGAAATATAACACGTCTGGCTCTCTCTATAAAAGCAGCATTTCATTCATAACAGTTTCCCATTCATTTCATTCATCACAGTACTAAAATAATTTATTTTATTTAAAAACTTAAGACCATGGAGGACTAAGTAATTAAACTCTATGCTTAAAACTTCATCGATAAAAATCGTCCTTCTCTCTGTAAAATCAATGAATATTTCCTTCATATCAGCTATGCTGACTCCATGAGCTAAATAATTTTGCGTTAAAGAAATGCAGTAATTCTTATACAATTCATTCTACATACTTTGCTGTTTACATTTTACATAAGTGAAAAATAGGCTTCGTTATAGAAATAATCAAAATTGGATGATCGTTTAAACTCAAATATATTGTATTGCGTTGTTTCAGTATGTAGATGCATAGAATTTAAGCAAAAATAAAGCGGTTTTAGGACGGATACAACACTCAATAGGAATTAAAAAGAACTTAAAAAATCACGATTTTGGAACAAGATGGATGCCATATATCATTTTGAAGTGGGTCATGTGATATTTTCATATCATGGTCACGTGATCGTTTCATATAAGAGGTGTAATTATTATTTTAATTTTTATTTAAAAAACTACTGAATATATTTTGCTGAAATTTTTTTATATATTTTATGGGATATTTTGAATATTACCTAAAATTTTCGAAGCAATTTGTGAATTTTAAATCTGCTTAAAAATGTTTGAAAGATTAGGTCCCATAGGGTTCAATGTATTTCATTTTTTCAACCCGGGTTCAATCCAAAACAAATTGGGTGATATTACTCATTTATATTCCCATAGGTCCCACATACCGTCTGAACAACATACTAAAATTTCATTTTGATTAAGTCATATTTACGGCATTTATCGTGTTAACTGACAGACAGACAGACAGAATGAATGAATAAAGTCATAAACACTTTTCAACTTTGTTGTAAAGTGTTAATAATTCATTACGTAAAAGATTTAATAAATCACAGCAAGAGAAAGTACTAAGGAACCTGGTGAGATTTTGGGTGATGATAAATTTATTAAGCATACAGGGTTCTAGAAAAATCTTTGAGCACTTTAATAACCTTGTAAGGAAATGTCCGCAAGTGTATAGGTTATATTTATGTATAGTAAAGTGACTGTGCCCGATACGATCTAATAAAATTGATAACAGCGCACTAGGCGGAGATTTAAACGTTAGGAAAACAATATCAGAAGCAAAGCGAGAAAGACGAAAATCAAGCCATATAGGTGTATTAAATAACGGCTTGTATTTTGCTATGTTTACACTTTAAGAACTTCATCAAAACTCCAAATTCCGTTAGTTTTCAGTTTCTTTAACATTGGATTACTTGGAACTTTATATGGAGCCAAATCTCTCTTATCTTTTTATGATCTCTATATTTTTTCCTCAGCGTTAGTCACGCGTCTCTGGTACTTATGTTGTTATATCCCAAAGTAAGTATTCAAGTGTTAATAGATATGCTTTTCTGAGCAAAGCCTCACTTATTTTCACTTTTCTGCAATTAGCGAGAACTAACAGTATACAATATCGCAGTATATGCCACTGCTACAAAGAAAGCCACGAATTGTATGTGGCACTTGAAGTATAACTGTTCTTCGTAAAGAATATATAATATACTAGCAGCATACCCGTTCTTCGTACGGAGTATATAATATAAAGAAATTTATAATTCGCAATCATGTGCAAATTCTGTTAAAATATTAAATTTATTGCTTCTAAAGAGAAGTATAAGAATATACGTATGTTCTCACTATGCAAAATTATCTTCACGGGCAGATCTGAAGAATAAAACATCCTATCCCCTTTTGTAAGCAAATGTAAAAAAAAAGGGAATTGAATAAATATATGCAACCCCGTACTACTTATATTGTCGCAGATTAGAAAATATGCCAGTGTGTTAGTAGAAGATTACCCGTATTACAATATGAGTCTCAAAAATATTTACCAAAATAAAAGAAATGACGTAATAAATTGAAAATATCAATAATCCCCGTATTCTTTATACAAGAAGGTCTTAATTGATTCCAATATATGTCAATATATATCAAAACATATGCCAATATACCTGCACTACTTATATTCTCGTAGATTAAAAAATATACCCGTATATTTGTAGAAGATTACTCGTACAACGTACAATATATGAGTTTAAACAATTTTTGTCATAATAAAGCAATTGCATAATAACTTGAAAATATCAATAATCCCTGAATCAATAATCCCCGAAAATATCAATAATAATAACGTTTAAACCTGAAGACCGTATTTGATATTATCCTGTCAAAAATGCTATAAGAAAAATCAAATCGTTCTTTTCCAAAATATATTTTTATATCCATTTATTTATTATTCAAATCGAAAAAATAATTATTAAAATTAACAGACAGATTTAATTTAATTGCGTTTCTGAGTAACATGATATAAGATAGAATATTCCTTATAAAATGCGAAATTAAATAACCATTTTGATTTCTTTATACTTTTTTCATTGTTCAGTAAAAGCTTGTTTAAAATAAACCATGGAGATAGATTTCTCATTTAAATCATGTTTCAAACAATTCATGTTTTCAGAAAGTGACTAATTAGCGCAAAAAACCTCCCATCAAACTCAGAGATTAAATTTTAATTCACTTTCAAACGATTTTCAAGCTTTTCGTTTGGATAAACCATGGAGTTAGAGAGCCGAAAACCGAGGCCGTCCGACTCATCCGAAGACATAGAGCAGCAAAAGTGGGCGGCCGGGAAACCGGAGTTAGAGAGTAGAACTCCTAAGAAAAAGTTTCGTTTTTCATTAATATCTCGACAACCCCTGGTCTTAGATACTCAAAATTTGGGCTTAATTTATGGGAGGCTATTTCAAGGCTATCTACAGAATTAAATTAAATTCGGTTCAGCCGTTCTCCCGTGATGATGAGACAAACGAAAATTTTGTGTTTTACTAATATCTCGAGAACTACTGACTGTAGAAACTTCAAACATGGACTAAATTTTAAGTGGGATTATTTCCAGGGTACCTATCAAATTTCATCAAATTCGGTTCAGCCATTCTCCCGTGATGACGGGACAAACAGACAGATAGACAGATTTTCAATTTTATTTATACAGACTAGCAGCATACCCGTTCTTCGTACGGAGTATATAATATAAAAAAAACTTATAATTCGCAATCATGTGCAAACTCTGTTAAAATATTAAATTTATTGCTCATAAAGAGAAGTTTAAGAATATCTATTCTCATTATGCAAAATTATCTTCACAGGCAGATCTGAAGAATAAAACATCCTGGCACCTTTTGTAAGCAAATTTACAAAAAAAAAGAATTGGATCAATATATGCAACCACGTACTACTTATATTGTCGCAGATTAGAAAATATGCCAGTGTGTTAGTAGAAGGTTACTTATATTGCAATATGAGTCTCAAAAATATTTGCCAAAATAAAAGAGATGACGTAATAAATTGAAAGTATCAAAAATCCCCGTAATCTTAATACCAGAAGGACGTAATTGATTCCAATATATGCCAATATATATCAAAATATATGCTAATATACCTGTACTACTTATATTCTCGTAGATAAGAAGATATACCCGTGCATTTGCAGAATATTACACGCACAACTTACTATATATGAGTTTCAACAATTTTCGTCATAATGAAACAATAGCATAATAATTTGAAAATATCAATAATCCCTGAATCAACTGTCCCCGAAAATATGAATAATAATGATGTTTAAACCTGAAGAACGTAATTGATATTATCCAGTCAAAAATGCAATGTCAATAAAATTTATTTTATATAGATATTTTTATTATTCAAATCGGAAAAGATTTAACAAAAATCGTATGCCGCATAACACATTGGATCCGTAGCTAAGCGACATGATATCATTTGCTTCAAATAAATTGATGGAAATCATATCGTCTGAATAATGCGATCTCCATGGAAGGTTTGGCGACATTTTCGTCAATTTAGCGATAACTTCAAAAATCGTCAAATTTATCGCCAAGTGGGACTGTAGAACTGATAGTCCCATTTTGCGAGAAATTTACGAAACATCATCACAATACTATCCCCTAACAAAACACAATTAATTTCAAGTATTAAGCGCGATTTTATCAATTCCATGATATTTTTATGGATTTACAAATATTTTTATCAATTTGGTGATATTAAAAAAATTCGTTAAATGTGTTACTAAGTAGGATGGATGGACTGACCGACAAATGCTACAGAAACATCATTTCAGTCCTCTATTTTAAAAAAACAAATTTAATTTCATTGATTTAGGTCATTTATTAATTTGGAGACATTTCCGCTAATTTGGTAAAGTTAAAGAAAAGTTACCAAGTTAGAGATATTCCGCTAAATTCGTAGCTCTAAATTTGCAGCTCTGAAGAATAAAATATCCATATCCCGTTTGTATATACTAAATGAAAACACTAAAATTGTATTAGAAGATACATCCGTTCTACTCTTTTTCTGCTTCAACAATCGGCTAAATGAATTTATAGGGTAAACACAATGAGTTTATTAGCTAAACACAATATATGAGCTTGAAACCCCTTTGCTAAAATAAATGAACGTGATGTACGCAGTCCGCAATTTATATAATTAAAAGAACAACCAAACCGTTCATTTATAAAATATATTTTTACATCCATTTATTTATTATTCAAATAGAAAAAATAATAATAAATATTAACAACACATTTAATTTCATTCCGCTGCCGAGCAACATGATATAAGATAGAATCTTCCTCGTAAAATGCGAAATTAAATAGTCATTTTGATTTCTTTATACTTTTCATCGTTGAGTAAAAGCTTGTGAAAGAGGATCCATGGAGGTAGAGTTTTCCATTTAAATCCATGTCACAAACAATTCATGTTTTCCTATAGTGACTAATTAATGCAAAAATCCTGCACCAAACTCTGAAATTAAGTTTTATTTCATTTTGACGTTTTAAACAAACGATTTTCATCCTTTGCGTTTGGATAAACCAAAGAGTTGGAGAGTAGAAGTCTTAGCAAAAAGTTCCGTTTTTCATTAATATCTCGACAACCCCTAGTCTGAGAAACTCGAAACTTGGACTAAATTTATGGGGAGCTATTTCAAGGCTATCCACAAAATTTCATTAAATTCGGTTTAGCTGTTTTTCCGTGATGATGAGACAAACGAAAATTTCGTTTTTTACTAATATCTCGAGAACCACTGGTCGAAAGCCCAGACCATCCGACTCATCCTAAGATATAAAGCAACTTAATGGATGGCCGGGAGAACCACTGGTCGTAAAAACTCAAAACACAGACTAAATTTTAAGTGGGTCTACTTCTAGACAACTCACAAAATTTCATCAAATTCGGTTCAGCCGTTCTGATGGGACATTCAGACCGTGATGATGGGAATTCCCGTGATGATGGGACAAACAGACAGACAGAAAGACAGACAGATTTTCAATTTTATTTATATAGATAAACAAACTTAATATTTGCAATTCGTAGTGAACTTTTAATATTTGGCGTTCTTCTTTTGGATAATTTTATTTATTGCTTGGAGCTTCCTTTTTTTTGAAATTTTGTAACAATTCTATCAAAATTGAAAGAGCTGAGTTCTCCTGTGTTGAGATAATAAACAGACAGATGGAAGTACAACGTATACGTTTATTTATATAGATAATAGCATATATTCTAGACGTTGTTCGTTATTTAAAATACCTGCAAATTTCTGTATTATTCTGGATGGCATTTCTATTCAAAGCATTTCGGTAAAATATTTAATGTAATTTTACTAAAAATAAGTTTAATCGCTATTCTTGCTATATGAAACCATATATATATATATAATATATATATATATATATATATATATATATATATATATATATATATATATATATATACTATACACACACACACACACACACATATATATATATATATATATATATATATATATACATACAGGGTGTGAAGTAAAGTCGTTATGTCCTTATAAGACCAGCAACTTTGAAATGGTTGATTATAGATACGTACTTCCAATTAGAAAAAGTATGCATATGATGTATAGATGTTTGATATGTCCTGGATTCGACAAGGGGCAGTATAGTTATGAACATACGACATAGCAATTTTATACGGTTCCCGGGTCCTACCATTGATATTTAAAAATTTGAAGTCCTAATACTAACTAGTACACCAAAACAAATTCCGTGCTTCTAAGTGACGTATTCGCTGAGATATGTAAAGATAAATGTCATGACTTAAACCACAATACCTACCCAAGTTTTGGCGGCAAAAGAGCTCATTTAGGGGACTGTCTAAGAGATACACAAAGTTAAATAAAGATCCCGTGTGTTGGTTATAGCGAAAAAACATGGAAACTCTGAAAGGAATAAAGGGTGCAAAGCACAATTATACCTTTAGACACGTAACAGCGCAATAAAAGAACTATTCCAGTTAGTAGCACTCAGAAACGGACCTACACATATCTGTCAAACTCTTTTCAGATTCAATGTAATCAGCGTTTCTCAATTTTCAGCTGATCCCTTACAACATGCTCCAAGTTTCAATGTGCGATATCTCAGCGAATATGTCACTTAGAAGCATGGAATTTGTTTTGGTGTACTCAGAGCTTCAATTTTGTACATATCAATGGTAGGCCCCGGGGACCGTATAAAAGTTGCAATGTCCTATTTTTATAACCATACGGCCCTTGTCAAATCCAAGACATATCGAACATGTGAACATTATATGCATACTTTTTCTAATTTAAAGTATGTGTCTATAATCAACCATTTCAAAGTTGCTGGTCCTGTAAGGCCTTTACTTCGCACCCCGTATCTCTCTCTCTCTCTCTCTCTCTCTGTATATATATATATATATATATATATATATATATATATATTTTCATTCCTCACCTTTGAAATTTGTTGATTGTCTTTGTCTTTATGACCTGCATTATGCTTTATAATTTCCTCTTTATGGTTGAATCTCTTTTATTTCTTTGTATTTTGCAGAGAATATTGGGATAGTGTATTATGAGTTACTACTTACATTCTAACATTGGATTTACAATTTTACATATATATAAATATATATAAATTAAAATTATAAAAACAAAATGTGCAGGAGTATAAATTTGTAAACACAGCATCAATTAATTACAATTGATGCTGGATTAATTACATTTAATTACAATAAATCAAAAGGTAAAAAGTAACAAGGAAGGGCTTGAAAATTAGATTATTGAATGACCAGGAAACAGGAAATAAATGGATGAATAGTATATCTGCCAGAAACGTCTTCAAGTTATGTATATATATATATAAAATACCGGATATTACAGATACTTTCTAAGTTCTTTCGAATAATTCATAATATTAAAATATTGAAATTATTTTTATATATTCATAATTTGGACCATATTTCAGCCAAAAATTAAACTTAATTATTACATTTCTATTATTGGGTTCGAGGTTCGGTGTCGAAAGTGTTTATATTTTTCGTAACGCTCCGTGTTTCTGTCAGAGAAACCCCAAGTGAAGATGTTATTCACATAAAAAACCTATTTTCTCTGACCCCTAGGGTGAAAATCTGAATTCTGACTCAGTTGGGTACTGTCTCGTGATCGATACAATAAGTGTGGAAATAATCAAACTTTTATGTCAGCGGGGGCTATACACTATTACATAGATTATATTTGTAAAGACATTAAAATGCACTAAAATTAAATCTTAACTATGGACGACATTAAAAAAAAATCTGATGTGGGCAGCACATGACTTTCCCTCCAGCCTTATATCCACGTTCTCTTTATTTTAATTAAATTTATTTCACTTTTAATTCACTTTTAGTTCTCATTCGGCAACCTGACTTATTTTCAAAGGTGGCGTAGGGAAAATACGCAAATTTAAAATATCTCGAGAACGGCTGGTCCTAGTGTAATGGGGTTGGACTTTTTCTTTTCTTCTCCAAAAATTACGTATTAAACAAGCATTTAATGGATATGATTGAGCATACGTAGTTCTTTAGTTTAGATTATGACGATTTTTGGAGAGCCATTTTGCAAAAAACGGCAGGTTATATTTTTTCGAAGGATACCAAAATCTAATCAGCACCAGGGTGACCCACAAATGACTCATCTGCCGAATTTTGTGAAATTTGGTCTATTAGTTTTTCAGTTAGAATGGATACAATACTTTGAGGGCCATTTCGCAAAAACTGGCGGGTTCTTTTATCCCGAATCGTACCCAAAACTAAGCAGCACCAGACTCGCCCACAAGTGACTTACCTACTAAATTTTGTGAAATTCGGTCCATTAGTTTTTTAGTTAAAGTGGATACAAAATCTGCACAGACAGACAGACAGACAGTCAGACACACAGACAGACAGACAGACACACAGACACACACACAGACGTCACGCTAAAAATGGTTTTTTCGTATTCTAGAGATCTCGAAACATGTAGATCCGTCGAAAACTCGAGTTGTGATTTTCGGCATGATTCCAATACTTTCCCTATACATTACCATGTATTGCAGGGAAAGTAATAGTAATTTGAATTATTTTTTTTTAAAGGGCAACCCCCAAAAACCTATTACGTTTTTTTACCTATCCAAATAAAGCAATTAATATTCATTCAGATTTCTTGGAATTTTCCATAAAAAGTTAATATGCCGAAAAAATTATAATATTCAAATCTAAGAATAAAGAAATCTCGTCCGTTACTAGTTTAAAAATTATAAAGAAATGAAAAAATTCCATTAAACGCTCAAAAGTATTGAATATAATACGAATTGCAAGCTTTAATCAAGAACGTGTCATGGATGGTTAAAAATGCCAAGCTGCAAATTAAAACGTAGAAAAGTAATTACCTCTTATACATCGATTGTCGTATTTTTATTACATTTTTAATGGAGATTTTCAAGAAAAAAAATAGATTTAGATTTAGGGATATTTAATTAAACGTTTTTAAATTTGTTAGATGTTGTAAAGTCATTAATCTTTCACGTAACAGAAAAAAAAAACGAATTCAAGTTTATGAATTTCGTGCACAAAGTATGTTATTCGTATATTACATGTATTATTTACGCAAAAATGTTTCAAATTTTAATTTTTTTTAAATTTTGATTCCAAATTTAAGATTCACCTATCTTATCTATATCATACAGACGAACGAGACTGACTGATACACTAGAGAATGAATACAGTCCAAACTGTGGACGGCAGGAACTTCAGGTTTTTTATACACGTAGGACTTGAATGAGAAAAATCTAAAATATTGGAATTTTGATCAAAACAGAATAAATATCGTGAATTTTAGTTCCAACATTCTTCCATAACGCCAGAAAATGTTAAATACACAAAATTCGTCTGTATATCATCACGTTCAGAAAAAAAAATATTCTAAATTTCTCTTAATTAACTTTACTGGTGTGCAATATACTGTTTTTTACATATTTTAACTTATAGCAGATGATATTTTTACTTTCCCTATATACAGGGCGTCCCAAAAAGATTGAAACGCACTTTAATTCTTTACTTGGAGATAAGTGGGCAATGTAAATTGCAAAAATGTTGAAAGTAAGGTAGGAAATAAGACTACGTTAATGAAATAGTCTTCCCATTATATTTCAGAAAGTTACACTTTTTAAATTTTTATACGACCCCATTAGACAAATTAGGTGAATCAGAAAATTTTTATTTTTAATGCAACAAGATCATTAAAAAAACCGCATATCTGTATCTTTAAAATCAACTGAATTATGATAAAGGAAAAAATCTGACTTATGCCACTTTTCCGTACCATGTGAAAGGCTATTTCATCAGTGAAAATAGGGATCATAAACAAATTGACGATGAAAATTGTTTAGATAAAAAAAGTACTTAAAGTACTTAATTATTGAAAACGTACTTAGTTATTGAAAAGTAGTTAAGAGTCCGTGATTGCATTGTGAGCTTACGCAGAATTCGAAAAAATATCTCCTATGTATTATCGTTCAGTTTTATCTTTTTTTGTGATGTGTCACAAATTTACATTTCTAATTTGATATATGGTCCCCATTCACAATGTTAAATTTTCAATTAAATATAACTCGCTCAATTTTAAAGATACAGATATGCGGTTTTTTTAATGATCTTGTTGCATTAAAAATAAAAATTTTCTGATTGACTAAATTCGTCTAAAGAGGATCGTATAAAAATTTAAAAAGTGTCTCTTTTTGGAAATTAATGGGAGGACTATTTCATTAACGTAGTCTTACTTCCCACCTTACTTTCAACATTTCTGCAAGTTATATTGTCTACTTATCTCCAACAGGTAAATAATTAAAGCGCGTTTCAGTCTTTTTGGGACACCCTGTATAGTGAAATGTATAAGGAAAGTAAGTAATGTATTATGACGGAGTCGAAAATTCGAATACGAGTTTATGACGGAAGAGATCGTTTCAAGCAACCATGATGTCAAATCGAATGTTTTGAAGTGATATCTGTGTGTGCGTGTGTATGTTAGTGCGTATGTGAATGTATGTTAGTGTGTGTGTATATATGTTAGTGTATGTATGTTAGTGTGTGTATGTATGTTAGTGTGTATGTGTATGTACGTTAGTGTGTGTGTGTGTATTTATGTTAGTGTATGTATGTTAATGTGTGTGTATGTACACATACATTAATAGTATATGTCAGTATATGTGTGTGTATGTCAGTGTGCGTGTATCTTAGTGTGTGTGTATGCTAGTATGTGTGTGTGTATGCTAGTATGTCTGTGTGTGTATGTATGTTAGTGTGTGGGACCGTCAGTCTGTGGAAGCCATATCTCACAAACGAATGGAACAACATTTGGTACGATTATTACAACTAGTGAATACTGGAATCCTATTGATTTTGAATGTTCGGGAAAACCTCAATTTTCGAATAAAATTTTGCAGAAATCATAAAAAATCAAACCCTTCAATAATGTTACATAATACACTCATTGCCATAAAAAAATGCGTACCAAGAAGTAATTGTGGAATCGTAACGAAACTTAACATGAAGGTACATGTCAGGCAGATATGCAAATGATTACAAATACAGCGTATTTACACCTTGTGTAATTCAACCAGAGGGCGTTGAACTTCGTTCTCAATGGTCCAGAAAAAAGGCACGCAGAGGTTTCTGCCTGTATTTAATCTATTGCACAGGGACGCTTTTTCATAAGGGATGTCGTTACGCCGCCATCGAAGACAATATGATCAGCTGTCAGAATTCAAGAGGAGAAGAATTATCGGGATGATGGAAGCCGGGTGGTCACCTCGGTCAGTAGCCCGCCACCTAGGCCTCTCTGACTTTACTGTGAGGAGGTGTTGGGACCAGTGGACGAGAGAGAGGTCGCGTACGTGGCGGCCAGGCTCAGGACGCCCTCAGCAGACCAATAGCCGAGAAGACTGTTACATCACCCGACACGCACGTACAGCGCCAACTGCATCATTGTCCGCCATCTGTACAAAGGCAGCACCTTCACTACTGGCCAATGTGTCTGTCGTACCATCGCGCCTGCTGAAGGACATTCGGTATCGCGGCGTTCATTACGTATGCTGCAAATGACACTTACTCCCCGTCGCTCCGTTTGGAGTGGTGTCGCACTTGATGGGGTTGGACAGCAACCGAATATAACCAGGTCGTCTTAAGCGACGAATCGAGATTCAATTTGGGCAGTGATGACTGTGAGACCAGAAATTGTTTTCACGTGAGACGCATTTATTTGAGTATTTATGAGGCCCAGAACGGCGAACAAAGCTATAGTCTGGCTGGCACCAGGGTTTATGAGGACTTGAACTTTAAGGTCAAAAGACTATAAATTTAGGGGTGCAATACCAGAGGGGCTGAGCTGGGCCATACTAAATGTGCAATGGTGCAATTGAGTAAGGATTAACCAATGAGCGCCAAAGAAGTAAAGGCGGAGCTACCCCACCACCACCACCACCACAGCTTGGAGTAGACGAAATAGAAGGAGATATATACTTTGAAAAACAACGAAGGTAGATGGAATTTTGAGACAAGAGCAGACCAGAAATAAGACAATCATGACTTTGTGACTTAAAAATGCGATATACTAAAATGACTTAAGGAATAGCATGAAATAAGTGGAGTGTGTCAGTTAGCAGTATTCAATGAAGTTACGAGTGGGCATTACACTTCGAGTTGATGCGGTAATTACAGACGAGATTGACCAAGTGCTGCTAACAAGACCCAGATTGAAGGTATGTGCCCATCAATCATCCACAGGTTAATAAATACGTGAGGTACATGGTTCAGGGTCTCACGTGCTCCCCTCTCACATTCTATCTTAATAAATAAGTAATAGGAAGAGTAGAATGTATTGGAATTGAATAGGTATTTTGTGTCTTTAATAAATGTTATTGTTAAGTTTAAATTGGTCTAATCTTTTTATATTAATTAATTCTTTTCAGGACTCACTCAAAAGGTAAAAATAATTGGAGGGTTTATAGCGGCACAGCATAGCAATGTACATTAAATAATAATTCCACTATATGAGAATGAACGGCCAGGTCATCTTAATGAATTTAATAATTAAAATAATAATCCTTAAATGAATTTTACATTTAAAAGTATAACTTTATATTTCGGTTGCCACAATGACAACAGTGTACATGTGTGGAGGTCCCGTGGTGAACGCCTCATCCAGTCTTTGCTTTACAGCGGCACACAGCTTCCACAGTTGGTGCGATGATATGGGGTGCACACCACACCCGGTCACCTCTAATATTGATTCACGGAACCATGACAGACCAGCGGTACGTTCGTGACATCCTTCAGCCACATGTGTTGCCACTCATGGCAGAGCTTCCAGGAGGCATTTTTCAACAGGACACACAGCAAGAGTGTTACAGAAATACCTCCGTTACATTACCACCCTTCCCTGGCTTGCTCGATCCCCAAATTTGTCACCCATCGAGCATGTCTGGAATCACTTGGGACGGCATGTTGGACAACCTACCAGTTTGGTCAATCTAGAGGCGCGCTTACAACAACTCTGGAAGGAGATGACGCAGAACACCATACGGAACCTGTATGCCTCAATGCCCGCCCGTATAGCATCGTGTATTCACGTTAGAGATGACCCAACAGGGTAATAGAACCTCCATTCCTTTGTAGATTTTCCTGTAATTCTTTTGCTTTGATTTTGCAATCGCTTATTTATATCAACTTACTTATATCATATATATGAAATTTCATTTGATTCTGACAACTCTTGGTGCATTTTTATGGTAATGAGTGTATATCATTTATTATGAAAATTTTTATTAGAAAACGAATAACACAAACGTTACAACGCTAGCAGAAACCTTTTTTGAGATACTTCTCGTTTTTAAAATAAATGTATAAAAGATACGAAAAATTAAAAATGTGTTAACTGTCGCAAAATATGTTCCCTTTCCATATGCAATACTATGCAATAAACTTGTGAACATCATTCTGGTAGATCTAGTTCTTTCTATTCACGAAAGAAGATACTTTTGCAATCGTTTTGTATTTTGGAGTCCAACAATTCGCCAAAAATAATTTTTTTGTTTGCATGTCCATCTGTAATGCCTGTCGATAAATTTAGCGACCATTTGACAAAACATCGCCAATTTCTAAACTTTTTGAAAATCTCGCCAAATTGACAAAAATGTTACTAAATTGGCAGGAATGGTGTTAAAATGATAAAAATGATTCCAAATGGATGAATATTCAATGTCTTGGAAAATGAAATTCAATTAATTGGATGATTCCAGTTTTTTGGAGGAAAATAATATTGCTGACTCTAAATGGAGTTTCACGGTTTGTGGGACAGATACGTTTTGCTAGGTGGTGTACGGCGTCGTAGAGTTATCGAGTTGTTTAAGGGGTGATATGCAACTCCCTATCGAAAAATAATTACTATAAGAAGTAATCAGTCCGACTGAACGTCCAGTTTTATTATTCGCCCAATTAGCTATAATTAGAGGGTTGTTGTAGTAACGAGATTTTTTTTTCTTCTGATTAAACACCGAAATGTTAAATACAGTTGCAAAGTCCATTTCGACAATAAGAGCTTGCAATTTCGTCCCAATAGCTCAACGGTAGAGCGTCGGCTGGTCAGTTCGGAGATCCAGGGTTCGATTCCCGGTTGGACAGCAAGGTTTTTTACACAGTATTGCATATGAGAGACATTAAAAGAATTGGAATTGTTAATTTCAAGAATCTATTGATTGGAACTTAAACCATTACTTTTATATAATGAAATAACAGTTTCTAATTATTATAATCGTTTAATACATGGATTGTCTTACTTAGCTGAGGCTAACTATAAGTTTGATTGCCGAGTTAACTTTGCGTAAAATGAAAAATACTTTAATAATTCAAAATTTTTTTATGTCGCCACCTAGAAAAGCGGCCAATAATAATGCGCAATTCAGCACTCCATTGTGCCGTGGATGTTGTACATCCTTATTAAGTTGTTAAAGAAGAAAAGCCATTGTATTATATAGGGAATGCCATGTGCTGCCTACACTAAATTTTTATATTTTATAATTAAAATTTTATGCGGTTTTTGATTCCATTCATAACTATAGTAACTGACTTATGCCTCTAATAACTAAATCGTCTGCTGTCAATTCTTCTAATTAAACTATTGAAAATAATTTATTAATTTTGGATTTTACTTTCCCTGCAATATATGGTAATGCATAGGGAAAGTATTGAAATCATATCGAAAATCGCTACTTGAGTTTTCAATTGATCTACGCATTTTAGGACTTCCAGAGCATGAAAAATACTATTTTTAGCGGCACGTGTGTGGGCGTGTCTCTCTGTGTATGTCTATATGTGAGTGTCTGTTTATGCAGTGTCATTCTAACTCAAAAACTAATAGACCAAAAATCATAAAATTGTATATGTAAGTCCTTCTGAGTTATTTTGATGCTGATTAGATTTTGATACGATTTGGGATAAAAGAACCTGTTTTTTTTTTGGGGGGGGGGGAGTTGCGAAATAGCTCGCAAATATCGGATTTATTCACTCTAACTAAAAAACTAATTAAAAAAATTTCACAATTTTTTTTTCTGGGCGCGGTAGTCCAGTGATTAACGTGAAGGAATTGCCCTCGGTAGGCCCGGGTTCGATTACCTCTGCTGTCAAAACTGCCGCCGTGTTCACGCAGAGTACGATCACGTTGAACATGTGGGTTCGTAAGTCCTTCCGAGAGGTTGGTGGTAGGGGAAGGAGGATGCGGTCCCTGTGGATTGCTCCCCCACTGGGTTCCGGTCTAAATTGGGTGGCTCTTCCCGGCCGTCCAAACAGTTACCTTACACCTTTCTGGTAGGTTGGACCGTCTGGGTCTCGACAACAACAACAAAATTTGGAAGATAAGTCACTTGTGGGTTTCTCTGGTGCTGATTTGATTTTCATACGATTTTGCAAAGAGAGACTTGTCTTTTTTTGAAAAAATCGTCAAAATCTAAAATCAAAAACTACGTGCACTCAAATGTACAATTTAAACGCTTCTTTTATACTTCATTTTTGATGATGAAAAGGATAATACTAACTCTACTACTTTAGGACTAGCGGTTCTTGAGATATTTTAGTTTTTTGCATTTTTTCTACATCGCCTTTGAAAATACGTCCAGTTACCAAATAAAATTTTAAATGGAATCAAAAGTGAACAGTAAGTGTAATTTTAAATAATTATGCTTGATGTTTTGTGTAATTAAACTCCATTTTATGAATTATTGAAAAAATTAAGAGAACGTGAATTTGAACCGCAGCGAAAGTCATGTGTTTCCCTCATCAAACTTTTTGGATTTAAATGTTTGAATACGTTGAAAATAAGTCAAGAGATAGTGATCGCAGATTAAATATCACTTTACATACCGAAAGTTCCATCTTAGCAGAAATATACAAGAAAGATCAATCATGCTTAAAACATGGATTATGAAACACTTTCCAACTCATGCAATTTTATTTAAACATCTCTAAAATACAATACATTCCTAAGTAATATTTTAAAACTAATCACAATAGTACATTAATTTATTATATTTGAAAACTCAAACCTTCATCGAAAAAAATGAACTTCATTCAAATGACGGCATTGAAATATAAATTGCCTGGTTTAAACATCTCTAAAATACCATACATTCCTCGGTAATATTTTTAAAATCATCTTAATACCACAATAATTTATTATATTTGAAAACTTTATCGAAAACAACTGACATTCATTCAAATGACGTCATAGAAAAAATAACACGCCTGGCTCTCTCTATAAAAGCGCGCATTTCATTCATAACATTTTCCCATTCATTTCATTCATCACAGTACTAAAATAATTTATTTTATTTAAAAACTTAAGACCATAGAGCTACAGGTAATTAAACTCTATGCTTAAAACTTCATCGAAAAATATCGTCCTTCTATTTGTAAAATCAATGAATATTTCATTCATATCAGCTATGCAGACTCCATGAGCTAAATACTTTTGTCTGAAAAAAATACAGCAATTCGTATACAACTCATCCTACATATTTTGCTGTTTACATTTTACATAAGTGAAAAATAGGCTTCGCTGTAGAAATAATCCAATTTGGATGATCATTTAAACTCAAATATATTGTCATTGCGTTGTTTCAGTATGTAGATGCACAGAATTTAGGCAAAAATAAAGCAGTTTTAGGACGAAAAATACACTCAATATGAATTAAAAAGAACTTAAAAAATCACGATTTTGAAACAAGATGGATGCCATATATCATTTTGAAGTGGGTCATGTGATCTTTTCATTTCATGGTCACGTGATCGTTTCATATAAAAGGTGTAATTATTATTTTAATTTTTATTTAAAGAGCTACTGAATATATTTCGCTGAATTTTTTTATATATATTTTATGGAACAATTTGAATATTACCTAAAATTTTCGAAGCAATTTGTGAATTTTAAATTCGCTTAAAAAATGTTTAAAAAATTAGGTACCATAGGGCTCAATGTATTTCATTTTTTCAACCCGGGTTCAATCCAAAACTAATTGGGTGATACTATTCATTTATATTCCCATAGGTCCTACAGACCGTCTGAACAACATACTAAAATTTCATTTTGATTAAGTCATTTTTACGGTAGTTATCGTGCTAACGGACAGACAGACAGACAGACAGAATGAACAAAGTCATAAACACTTTTCAACTTTGTTGTAAAGTGTTAAAAATGTGCGCCTCTTTTATGCTTGAATTTGAAACGCTTTTTAATATTCAGAACTTTTATTTAGTATATGTGTTAGTGATCGGATTACATTACAGTTAGTGATCACTACACATGGCTAGTAACTCATATTGTTGAAATGCTATGATGACTTCCATTAACACAAAATTTTGTTCAGTATTCCATAAAATTTTGCACGAAGAGAGGTGGATGAGAGAGGTTTTAGAAATGTATATGTATGAATAAGATACCATTATACTTACATTTTATTATAAAAGTGTATCTTAATGCAAAGGAATTAAGGACGTCTATGGGTGACAAGCTATTTATTTATGCAGCCTAATTAGATGAATGAATCAATAATATATCTTAATATAAAGGAGACAGACCATACGAATCATATGATATATCCCTCCCCCTCCAAAAAACGAGGGTAAGACAATAAAGTTAATAAAAATTTTATTGACTCAAAATCTATTTAATTGGGACGCAACACAACAGTAATCAAGAATTTCATGAAAAAACTGTTAATTAGTACAGCGAATAATAAAAGATTTTGGCGCTTTAAACAAATTAAGCTTAAGAGTATCAGTGTGAGTGAACAAGTTCTTTATTTATGCAACCTAATTAGGTGAATGAACCAAAGCAATGAAGTTAATAAATATTTTATTGATTCAAAATTTATTTCATTGGGGCTCAACAAAGTTGTGATCAAATATCTCATGAAAAAACTCTTAATTAGCAACAACGAATAATAAAAGATTTTGACTCTTTATATAAATTAAGCTTAAGAGTATCACTGTGAGTAAACAAGTTCTTTAATTATGCAATCTAATTAGGTGAATGAATCAAGGGAGTAAAGTTAATAAAGATTTTATTGATTCAAAATTTATTTCACTGGGACTCACTAGGGATCAAATATCTCATGAAAAAACTGTGAATTGGCAACAACGAATAATAAAATATTTTGAATCTTTAAACAAAATAAGTTTAAGAGTATCACTGTGAGTGAACGAGTTCTTTATTTATACAACCTAATTAGGGGAATGAATCAAAGCAATGAAGTTAATAAAAAGTTTATTGACTCAAAATTTACTTTATTGGGACTCAACAAGATAGTGATAAAAATATCATGAAAAACTGTTAATTAGCAACAACGAATAATAAAATATGTTTTATACTTTAAACAAATAAAGTTTATGTGGATGAATAAGCTCTTTATTTATGCAATTTAATTAGGTGAATAAATCAATAATATATCTTCATATAAAATACACGACCAAATAGATCATATGATTTACCCTCAAGACCCCCTTCCCCTCCAAAAAGAGGACAAGGCAATAAAGTTAATACAATTTTTATTGACTCAAAATCTACTTAATTGGGACGCAACAAAACAGTGATCAAGAATCTCATGAAAAACTGTTAATTAGCAATAATGAATAATAAATTTTTTTTTTAAGCAAATTAAGTATAAGAGTGTCACTGTGGGTGAACACGCTCTTTATTTATGCAACCTAATTAGATTTTTTTTAACAAAAGAAGATGGGAATTTGGAGTAAAAACCTTAAATGCATCTTTTAGAAACAATAGAAAGAGGGATACACTGGAGGGAGAAACCGCTCATGTAGAATGGAAAATGGTCTTCTGAGAAAGATTTAATGGGTTTGAAGTGTAATGCATTACAATTTCTTAAATATTTAATATTCTTTGTATACTGTTAGAGATTAAATATTTAAGTACTGTATCAAGCAAAATAGTGGTATTTGAATAAAATTGTTAAGTGTCATGCATTTAGTTTTATAACAAAAATAAAACTGCTTCTTGTGAAAGAGTTTTGATCCCTTAGCCCCAGGTCGAAACAGTGTCTGCATTTACCAAACGCTAAGGGAAACTATAAGTTTATCAACCATCCAACGTGTAACAAACACGAAAGTGACCACCCGGACCATTAACAGAAGACTATGGGAGCGGAATCTATACTCGCGGCGCCCATTACGCTGCCTACCACCGATCAGTATGCACCGTCAACAGCGATTGCAATGGTGCCGGGCTCGATCAACTTGGAATTGTTCGGATTGGAAACGAATTGCTTTCAGTGATGAGTCCCGTTTCGAACTTAGTCCCGACGACCAGCGCAGACGTGTCTCCAGACAGTCCGGACATTGTCAGGATTCTGCTCTTACTGTCACATGCCACACGGCCTGACAACAGGGAGGTTTAGTCTAGGGTGCCATTTCGTTTGATAGCCTGACCCCTTTGATAGTCCTCCGTGGCACCATCACACACAGCGGTACGTTGCCGACATTCTACGACCCGGTGTATTGCCACCCCCTTCGCGACATCCCGGGCTAACTTTTCAGCAAGATAATGCCAGGCCACACACGGCACGCCTCTTTATTGATAGTATGTGTGTTTACGACACACTTCCTTGACCAGTCAGATCTCCAGATCTCTCGCCTATTGAGCACATTGGGGCTGAAATGGAGCGTCGTCTGCGACCATCCCAGAATGTAGACGAATTAGCCCATCAGTTGGAGACCATTTGTAACAACATCCCCCAGAACACCATCCGGCAAATTTACGCATCAATGCCACGTTGGGTAACAGCTTGTATCAAGGCCAGAGGTGGACCAACGCCATATTGACGTGCTCATTTTGTGTAGATTTTTCAGTGCAATAAATCATGCAATTGTTCTGAAATTCAAATCATTTCTTTTTCTGTACATCCATATTGCATGCACCAAATTTTGTCTCATTTGGATAATTCTTTCTTGGTGCGTCGAATTTTTTTTTGTCTTACAGTGTATATATATATATAATTGCTAAATATACATCCATGTGTTAATTATAAAATATTTTAATTTGAAATTAAATGTATACATACCAAATTCGAGAAATTTTAAGCATGAGAAGCGCATAAATTTAATTTAATTGCTGCTACGAAACATAATCTGTTGACGTTCTCTTTTGACTTCACAGCACAGTGGTCATGCATCGACTTTAAAGGTCTTGTAAATAACTCAAATACAAATCTCTAAGGTATACATCAGGTACAAGATCAAGTAAAGTTTGATTAAAGTTAAGGGATTTTTAAATTAGTTTAACAGCTTCTGAGTCATGTTGAACTGTTATACACTGGCATCCTTTTCATTGCTGTTTTCATCTTCGTTCTCACAGATTTGTTTCACCTCATATACAATGTGCTCGTCTGTGTTTCCGCAAAATACCATAAATCATCGCTTAAATGAAAATAATCTTCCATAGTCACTGAAATAGGCATATTGCTTACTTCCACCTACATATTGGTTGGATGTTTCAGCTCCAATACACATTCTTCATCCTTTGGATTTGCAACTGATTATCTTCATCTTCCGATATTAAACGTTCACATAAAAACTCACTTGAATTCACATGGAAATTTTCATAAATCTGAAAATCCAAATAAAATTGCGTGAGATTAAAAATAAATTCTTACCAGGCAGATTATTTACGTTCTTGGAACATCTTGGATTTGAAGATTTTCCAAAACCCATAGGTTTTAACTATTGGCACACAGCAGAAATTTAATTCCCTGCTTTGACTTTTGTAATTATTTGCTTTGACAGTATGCCTCTAAACTTGTCAAATACTTATTGCGGCAAAAAGTCGAGAGGAAAATAATTTGGCTGGAGTTCAAAAGTTCCAAAATTATCGTCATCGACGAGTTCGTACGAAGAAAAGTATCGTAATAGGACGGTTCGAAATGCATTGTTAATGGAGATTCTGTTGGCACCAAAGAAAATACCGGTACTGACAAGGTTTTCGTCATAGACTGGTTTTAACAATATTTGCATTTTCTACCGTAAATCTCTAGGAAACGATGAAAACTCCTGATTGATAATTACCATGTTGTCTATAATATATACTGATAATTCCAGGAACAATGGTTGCAGTATAGGTATTGTCTCAATGAAGCAGATGATATGAATCATGTGATGCAAAAAGGAAGAGACAAAGGAAAATTAAGATACAAATTATTTTAATGATTTAATTAATTAGGACTAAATAAAATTGTAATAAAAAATCTCGTTAAAAAAACTGTTAATTAACAACAAAGAGTAATAAAATATTTTGATGCTTTTAATAAATAACGTTCAAGAATATCAGTGTGGGCCAACAAGCTCTTCATTTATGCAACCTAATTAAGGTTTTTTTTTTTACAAAAGAAGACGGGAATTCGGGGTATAAAAAGGCTTAAATGCATCTTTTAGAAACAATAAAACGAGGGGGGAAATGCAGGAGGGGAAAACGCTCAAATAGAACACAGAATGGTTCTTTGGGAAGGATCTAATGGGGTTAAAGCATAATGTATTACAATGTTTTAAAGATTGAATACACGGGTGTCAAAAATTATTTTTACATGCACAAAAACACTGATTTCCAAACAACTGTTCAATATAATTGAATGAATTTTTTGTGTTGTCTAGCATCATAACACACAAATGCAAACTAAATTATCTTGAATGTGGCTCAACTCGACCTTCTCATACCAGTTGTGGCCATTAAGTGTACTATTATTTATTTTTGTTGTAAGACGCCGTCTGCTAGTGAAACCATTAAATTTTGAGTTCCCTCATCAATTTTCACCCGCGTTCAAAAACCTGGCATCAAAAATACGAGTTTAGATTTTCTTGATTTAAATGTCCTATATAATGCTATTCCTATTGATTGATTGCCTTTACTGTTAGCAAGTTGAGTTTTACGAAATTTGTTGAGTACATGGAAAAAAGAACACACAAAAAATTTATTTTCTCTTGAGATACTCACTTTTTACTTTTCCAATATATACAAAGTAGTTTTTCCGAAAATATTTAAACCCGTAATTTTCATGGAAAACTTTTTAAGATGCTCTGAATGTATTACGTGCACATTTAGGGATATACATCTCTGAATGCATATATGAATGGTGGATGTAAAAACGGAAGCATAAATGCACGTATCGCAATAGCATATAAGTGTGGATGCATCTTGCAAAAAATAGAAGTAAATGAATTTTAATTATTTTTAATTAGTATGATTAACCTGAATATTTTTTTTAATTTAAGGATTTCCTATATATAACACGATTGAAAACATTAAATTATTGCCCGGGAATACATTAATTCTGGACTGCATGACAGATAAAAATCTGAAGGTAGATATAAATTGTTCTTTATACATCCAGACACAGGCAACTGCAGGCAGTAGGGGCTCCGGGAAATTGCACCGGCTTCCCTCTTTCTCTACAGGTCTATAGTGGACACTAAAACTGCATCACTTGTGATGTAGTTTTTGTCCGTAAAAATGCAGCTAAAATTGCATTCTAATTGTACTCAATTGGAACGAATAATTTGTGCGTTGCAAAGATGTGATAACACGAACATGGGGTGTAACAAACCTATAAGGCTGTAACAAACCTGTAAGGCTGTAACAAACCTGTAAGGCCATAACAAACCTGTAAGGCTTTTACAAACCTGTAAGGATGTAACAAACCTATAAGGCTGTAATTGCAGTCCAAGAAAGCTCATAAACATATTGAAGACTTATGTTGCTATTTTATAGTATACATACTTTTCTATTAAGTTAACTTGGCATTTTAGTTTATACACGTAAATATCGTAAATGTGTGTATGAATATCCCGATTAACATTTGCAAAATCTTGAATTTTTCTAATAGGCATTTCACATTTCGGCAACTGGGTCAACTGGCAACTGGGTATCCGTGTACAGTATCCTGGGTATACAGTTTTTTATAGGATAAATGTTGCAATCCATCGAATAAACGTAATTCGAACATTTAAGCGATCCACAATGTAGCACGTAACATTTTTTTTTTGCAAAATTACAATTGATGCAGTTTTTTTGTCTACTCTACTACTGTGTGCTTATGCAGCATGTGTCATAACTTATGTGTTATAACTTACAGTAGTAGACGAAGAGAAACTGCTGTTTTGATATGATTGACATTAATGCTTGGGGTTTTTGTGGCGGATATCTGAGCATTTGACAAACATGGTGGACGCTTATGACTCCGAACCTGTGTCGGAAATAGGGTCGAGATTAGGAATATATAATGATAATTTCAATATTTTAATATTTGAAATTGCTTTTGTTAAAAATACTTACTATCTGTCTGAGCTCTTTTTCATTTGGATTACTTTTACTCGAAATAACTTCGAAACTATAAAATATAGATATAAATAGTAACGGACAAAAATATGCACTAGGAGATTTAGTATAAAAATGTATATATATATAATCATAAAAATAGCTTTTTATAGTTTAGCTGTTACAGTTAAGGAAAAACGTGTAATTTGAATAACAGTGCACCCATAATTAAAATTAGAGAATGGAACAAAATGACTTATTAATAAATTTAAAGAAATAAAAGCAATTTTGAATAAGATAATTTAGAATAAATAAAAGTAAAAAAATTAAACAATTCAAATTAAAATAAAAACATATTTAATGATTTATAGAAAGTATTAAATTTTGAATAAGAAATAAATCAGTGTTGTGATTTGTCACAACACACAGTTTAGAAAGTTGCGCTGTAAAAAGAAGCAGCTAATTGAAGTCAATAGCACCAATAATAATTGCAGGCTATGATGAAACACGTTTGCTAACTTAGTGTTGCGCTGCGTAAAAGTCCAGTGTGTTAAGGTGCTTTAAGTTTCACAAATGGTAATTTAAAGCAATTAACCGCTACTTCATTTGGTCGTGGCCTTTAATTAGAGGTCTGCCCATTTGCATCGAAATCCGCCATAGATAGGTAAAATAATTTTTGAATCCAACACGATTTTAAATAAAACATTTTAAACAAATTTAATTATTTGAAATTTTTATGTATTTTCAATAGTTCTGACATAAATTGATAATAATTTTAAGGGTGATTTTTAACTGGGTCGCGCTGGCATGTTTTTAAATGTAATTCCCATTTCTAAAATACACGTGAAATTTAATCACATTTTAACATTTTATTAATTTTCGTTTCAATCTACATTTAAAACATGTTTTTAACATTTTCCAATATAGTTGTAAAGTGTTTATGACTTTGGTCATTCTGTCTCTCTGTCCGTTCGCATGTTAACTGCCGTAAAAATAGCTTTATCAAAATAAAATTTCAATTATGTTGTTGAGACGGTTTGTGGAAAATATGGGAATGAAAATTTTAATTTTTCAAACATTTTTGAACGAAGTTAAAATTAACAAATTGCTTCAAAAATGTTAGGAAATATTCTAATTGTTACATAAAATGTACAAAAAAATTTTCAGCAAAATGTGTTGGGTAGTGTTTTAAAGAAACATTGAAATAATAATTACATCCATGATATATGAAGAGATCACTTAACTTATTGTAAAATAAAATATGGCGTCCATTTTTTTTCCGCTGTGTAAAAATTGTGACGTTTTAAAGATCGTTTATATTTATATTTAGTGTTGCATCCGACCTAAATCCACTTTATTTTTGCTTATTATTTGTGTATCTAAATTCCGTGCCAACGCTATTACAATATTTTTTATTTTAAATGATCACTGAACTTTGGTTATTTCTACCACGAAGCCTAATTTTATAATTTTAACTTATGCAGAATGCAAATATCTGAAGCGATTGTAAGGTGAGTTACATAAGAATTGCTGAATTTTTTTTAAGCAAAATTAATTAATCCTGGAGTCTGTAATATAAGTGATATGAATGAAATGGTCATTGAATTTACATAGAGAGGCAGACGATTTATATTTCGATGACGTCATTTGAATAAAGTTTATTTTGTATGATCTTTTTCGGTGAAGTTTTCAAGTATAATTAATTACTGTAGTACTGTGATGATTTTAAAAATTTCTGAGCTAAATGTATCACATTTTAGAGATGTTTATATAAAATTGCATTTCAGTTGGAAAGTGTTTCTTAATCAATGCTTTATGTATGATTATTCTTTCTTGTTATATTTATCAGCTGAGGTGCTCGCAAGTAGCATTTATTTATTTTGCTGTCACTTTTTACGGGGGGGGGGCTTTTTTAGCAGCCACAGTTAACGATGTTCTGTGCTAAGAAATTCGCGAACAATAAATGCTCAGTTAATTCACAAAAATAAGGATCGTGTTCTCGATAAGGGCGTTTCTCATTATAAGCAAAGTAGGCATATGGTGGAGCCCCAATATCATGAGGAATCTATATCATGAGAAATCTCTACATTTCGTATAATTTTAAGAAAGAGCTTTAATCCTTTTTTAGCAGTAGTTTTCAAACCGAGAACTGAGCTACGTAGCCTTAGGCAATTTGCTTCGCAGTATTTAACTTGTGTTTTCATTCCCTACAACACATAATATTGCTATGTGTAAGTAAAGTATTGTAACAAAGTCGAGAATTCGAAATCTAATTTCTGTAGAGTTACACATTTTGTGGATGCTAGAACTCGATTAAACTACTGTCAGAGATACGACTGTTTCTGTATATACGTGTGTAGTGTCCCTATTAGTGCAATTCATACGCAATGTGCGTACGACTCAACTATAACTCAAGAACAATCAGCTTTTCAGGATATTCACACCATGTGATTCACCTGGAGCCCAATAGATTTTTATAAGAATTATAAAAAAACAAAAACAGACGAAGTACTTTTTTGCATCCGCCCCCCCCCCCAAAAATGAAATTAATATAAATGCACATCTATATTAAGCAAATGATTGTTTTCTGTGAAATTTTTCGGGAGAAATCCCATGCAATCAATTCGGATATGCTAAGAAAAACTGCTTTGCGAAAGGCTCCCGTTTATAAGCATTTCAGTGATTTCGAGTTAATAAATCTAGCAAATTATCCAGTAGAATTCATGTAATTGAAAAATTTGAAATTTTATGCAATTTCAAATAAACTTCTATTTTATATGAAGAAAGGAATACGTACTAATTCAAGTAGTATAAATAGCAAAAGACAAAATTAATATGTAAGGAAATTTACTGGCTGCTCACGTAATTCTGAGTTTATCTATTTATTAGAGTACCACTATAGGACCGATGGCCATTGCTAGTCTCTATTTTGCTCGTTTAATAACAGTATCATTCTAGGGAACCGCTGATGTCTGTTCAGCCACATCTGGCTGATCGCTTGGGTGGTGGAATCGGCCCATCTTTGTATTAAGCGGTTAAGGTTTGAAATACTATACAGCTATGATCTTGGTAAGCTGACGGGTAAAAGGAATAAATAACGTCTAGAAAACATCCCGAAAACGTCACGGCACGTAAATTGCCAATCAGTTCCTCCACCGATGGTATTTAAATGCAGTGATGTCCATATGCACCTTCTAAAGAATGAAATCTGTATAACAAAAGATTTATTTTATGTTTCCAGAGCGATGCTGGGAAATTTAAGAAGAGTCTAAGAAACTATAGGGTTATTCAAAGGAGATGTTTATCGTGTGTTAATAATTTTAATTTTAATTACAGCTTCAGTTGCACAAAAGTGTATTCAATACCATCTAATGCTAAATTATGACTGGCGAACGCTCATAAAATTCTCCGTCAACTTTACATGCAGCAAATTTTAACATCTGATATCTCAGGGCAGAGGAGGAAAATCAAATCGAACTTCGGCACTTCCTATAATATTCAAGATATTCAAGAAAAATTAAAATAGTTATTTAGAAACAGGGTTGCAAACATTGTGCAAATTGGAATCACTGACAAAGGACATCTCACTTAGTTCGCTTCGTTTCAATAATTTTTTTTTGCTCAAGGAATAGAGTTCAATAATTGTCTACTTAATCAATAAATAATATTTTTCTACTATTAAATAAATACCAATATCATCAGGAAACAAAGTCACTATTATGTGCATAGAAGAACACGGTGAAACTTTTGTTAAGCAACTTTTAAGATGCATTATAAATGTCGGTTTATAAGAAGCATCAGATTAATGAAGTGCAACTCTACCAGGGGAACACGTATGTGAATTGTGATAAAGTAAAAGTTTAAAATAAAAGTAAAGTAAAATTTTGTTGGTTTGTAACAGTTAAATTAAATTAAGGAATAATTAACCATTTGTTCAAAAGGCTATATTTTTAATATCTGGTTATTGATCCTTATATACTGGTTTCACTGCTTTATGAAATTCAATTTCAATCAAGCCTCAATTGGTAGAGGTAAATTTTATGTGATTTGAGCATTTCCTAATCCTTAAAATACCACAAAAGTTTAATTAATTAAAATGTATTTTGAATTCTAATAATAATTTTAAAAGATAATGCACTTTTGGTCAGATATCTAATACAGCCTTCTACTTTTCGGAAAATATATTATGCAGGAATGTATCATATAATATTTTCCCTTATCTATTTGTATAATTTTATTTATTTTTATTCGAAGAATAAAATGACGTCGTTCAAACGTTTTCGAAAGGAGCTTTAAATGACATTCTAGGGAGGAAGACGGAAAAACAATTGAACACAATCTAATTTCTTGAAAACAATTTTCATGACAAAGATTAACGTAATAAGGGAAACAGACGGGAGAAAAAGAACTTGATCCAATTACTAAGAAATAATTTATTTATACTTTTCTAAAACAATGCATTTGTGTCATATAAATATGTTAAAATAGAAACGTGCATTTATTGCGATAAATATATACATTTATTTCTTATTAAATTTGTACGAAATATTATTTTAGAAAGGTCTCACAACAACTGACCTTTAGCTATTAATCTCTTTTAATGTTATTAGCTGACTAATTGCATAAGTTCGATATACATTTTTAATTTGTTCCTTAATGAAAGAGAGCATATGAGAATCAGGTGCCTAAAATTGTTTTAATGGCTTTTAAAGCTCTCTTCTTTAGACAAAAAAGAGCGTACTCTTAACAATTGGTATTTATTTATTTATTTATTTATTTACAAAGACTGCAAGCAACAGGACGTAGTCCCAGTTACAGCATGCAGGAGCAAAACTACATTCAAAATACCATGACATACATTAAAAAAGTTAAATTACATTAAAAAGTTAAAACATTAAAATTAAAAAACACTTCACAAGAATACATGTAATAAAACACAAGATGTTCACAACAAATGCTCTTTAAAATCCTTCTCAGAAGAATAAAAAATATCAAGATAATCAGGGAAACCATTGTATAATTTAGAAAAGCAATTTATAGCACAATTATTGCCAATACTCGACCCAAACTTCCTAATGGCAAATAAATTCAAGCTTCTAGTTCTATACTGTGGGACATGAAAACCAATCCCACCCAAGACATGGGAACAGTCAACTCGGTCACGAAACAAACTCCTGAAAAAAGAACACAGAATAAAATCCCTTCTTCTCTGTAAGCTTACAACACCAAACAAACCACGCAAAAAAGCAGAAGACAATGCATAACAACTAATGCCAGTTTTCCTATAATAAAGATGCCCCAAGAAACTATTCTGGATGACCTCAATCCTTCTAGAGTGAACGGCCTAAAAAGGCCTCCAAACCACAGACGCATACTCCAGCCCAGACCTGACCAAGGTATTGAAAAGAACTATTCTGGAATCCTCATTTACAAAATCATGCGTAATCCTCCTGATGTAGCCTAGATTTCTGTATGATTTAGCACAAATATTGGAGACATGTGTGGAAAAAGAAAAATCAGATGTATACGTGACCCCAAGATCAGCAATAGAAAACCTTCTAGTCAAAACAAGTTGCTAATAGCATACGAAAATAAACCGTTAAGTACAAAACCGTATAAAACCGTTAAGTACCTAACCCGATTTTAAGATACTTTCAATGAAAAAGTGACACCTCTACGAATTTTAGCATTAACTCATAGTATCCTGACGGTCGAGATAAATCCACAGAGGACAGAGACTATGGATTTTAATCTAAATTATTTATTTACCACATATAAATTATACAGTGACTGGCTGTAGAACTAAAAATGTCTGTATACAAAAACAGACATGAGATTGCACAGCCCCGATGAATGAATGAACTTAAAACTTAATACGGAGCTTGCTGATACAATAAACAGGTGGAATACTCGTAGTAAGATAATACGGATGGCAGATTCTTACCCAAATTAATGAAGGGCTCTATCGTCTATATTTTTACTTTCCCTGCAATACATGGTAATGTATAGGGAAAGTATTGGAATCATGTCGAAAATCGCAACGAGTTTTCGACGAATCTACACGTTTCCAGACCTCTAGAATACGAAAAAACCATTTTTAGCGTGACGTCTGTGTGTGTTTCTGTGTGTCTGTGTGTCTGTCTGTCTGTGCAGATTTTGTATCCACTCTAATTAAAAAACTAATGGACCGAATTTCACAAAATTTGGTAGGTAAGTTACTTGTGAGCGAGTCTGGTGCTGATTAGTTTTGGGTACGATTTGGAAGAAAAGAACCCGCCTTTTTTTTGCGAAATGGCCCGCAAAAGTTTGTATCCACTCTAACTGAAAAACTACTGGACCGAATTTCACAAAATTCGGTAAAAGAGTCACTTGTGGGTTACACTGGTGCTGAATAGATTTTGGTACGATTCGAAAAAAAATAACCTGTCTTTTTTTGCAAAATGGCCCGCAAAAATCGTCAAAATCTAAACTAAAGAACTAGGTATACTCAAATATATCCAATAAATGCTTGTTTAATAAGTAATTTTTAACGAAGAAAATAATAAGACCAACCCCATTACACTAGGGCTAGCCGTTCTCGAGATATTTTAGTTTTCCCTTTTTGTCTCTACGCCACCTATGAAAATAAGTCCGGGTACCGAATGAGAACGAAAATTGAATTAAAAGTGAAATAAATTTAATTAAAATATAGAGAACTTTAATATAATTCTGCAGGGAAAGTCATGTGCTGCCCACATCAGATTTTTACTTTCCCTACAATACATGGTAAAGTATAGGGAAAGTATTGGAATCATGCCGTAAATCGCAACTCGAGTTTTCGACGGATCTACACGTTTCGAGACCTCCAGAATACGAAAAACCATTTTTAGCGTGACGTCTGTGTGTGTTTCTGTGTGTCTGTGTGTCTGTCTGTCTGTGCAGATTTTGTATCCACTCTAACTAAAAAACTAATGAACCGAATTTCATAAAATTTGGTAGGTAAGTCACTTGTGAGCGAATATGGTGCTGATTAGTTTTGGGTATGATTCGGGATAAAATAATCCGCCTTTTTCTGCGAGATGGCCCGCAAAAGACTGTATCCACTCTAGATGAAAAACTAATGAACTGAATTTCACAAAAATTTGGTTGATAAGTCGCTGGTGAATTACCCTGGTGCTGATTAGATTTTGGTATGATTCGGAAAAAAGTAACCTGTCTTTTTTTGTAAAGTGGCCAGCAAAACTCGTCAAGATCTAAAATAAAAAACTACGTATGCTCAAATATATCAATTAAATGCTTGTTTTATACGTAATTTTTAACGAAAAAAATAATAAGACCAACCCCATTACACTAGGAATAGCCGTTCTCGAGATATTTAAGTTTTTTTCATATTTTCTCTACGCCACCTTTGAAAATAAATCCAGTTACCAAATGAGAACGAAACTTGAATTAAAAGTGAATTAAATTTAATTAAAATAAAGAGAACGTGGATATAAATAAGTCTGCAGGGAAAGTCATGTGCTGCCCACATCAGATTTTTCTTTTCAGTTACACATCTCGGCTAGCGCACTTATAGCCAGACGCTCGGACATGTGCTAGACCGCTGATTAAAACAATGATCGCCCCACTTAGAGCTCCGGTGAACGTGGATATCTCCAAATGAATACGCAGATGGACGTTCTACTACAGGATTGCGGAAACTTGTTTGACGGCCCAGAATTGGTCTACAAAACCAAAACAGTAAGAAGTTGTTTATTCAAAGTAAATCACAACTTATAGCGTAAACTGAGTGAAATAATAACCAAAGATTATATAGACCTCACAAAACAACTGCTTTTATTTTCTATCTGAATATCTTTCTTAGCGGTTGTTAAGAACACACTCTTTTATCCTGGGGAAGAGGGTTCAAAACGTCGTTATCATAATTGTAGACACCTAATTTTACCATTCTTTTTATATTCAAGGAAGTATTAAAGAGTTACATTTTCACAAGCAGCAGTTTTATTTATTGTGACAAGTAAGGTAATTTGATTAAGTAATTGATGTAAAATGGACAGGAGTTTTTTCTTTATGAGGGAACTACATGAATTCCAATCTAACCTATGGTAAAATGATCAACGCTAAGATTACCGATGGTTTGGTAATACTAGATTAATAAAAAACTCGATCTCAATTGAATTGTACTATGTATTATGAAAAAATATCTAAACTTTCGACAATATGAACTTTTTTGAATTAATTGATTATTTGCACGTACGTCATAATGTGACTCACGGATTGTTTACTTTGCCATGTTGGACATCATAAATGCCTATGTAGTAACGGATACCGCCACGCTAAAAATATATAATACAGATAAAATTATAAATGTATGCCTTTAAAATCAAAGACAACCAGAAAATAGGCTTGAAAGTATTTTATTAAAATAACCGATTTTAAGCTTTTATTTTTTGGTTGTCTTTGATTTTAAAGTATTAATGAGTTGACGAGTTTCTATACTATTTTATTAAACGTATGCCTTCTCGAAATGTATACTGAGAAATTGCACTGCATATTGTGAGCACAACAATTTATAATCATTATATCCTTTGAAAAAAATCGTAGATCAAAAAAATCGTAAAAAATCATAGTATAGAAAAAATCGTAATAGTATATATAGAAACGTCGAACAGCAAGGAAAATATAACATGGTATGGAAAACTATTTTGCCGCCTAACGCAGAGGTGATAGAAAGTGTGATTTACAGCCTGTGACGTCAGGCGCAAACGGTTAATCAAACGTGATTGATCAGCATGTCATATTACTCAGTAAACAAAGTATGTATTATATAAAACTGGATGCAAACTGGTCAAAGGGCTACAAATTACTTCTTATAGTTTATTTTTTGTTTTCCAGAGTATAATCATTATAGACTTTTCCTGTTTGTAATGCTTATACTTAACTTATGTGTTTAATGGAAACACATAAGTTATCTATTTCAGAGCGATGAAACGATTCCTCAGAAACTGTAAGAGCCTTGTAAAAGCATTAATTTAGAAAATAAATTTCCCACTGAACATTTATATCGCTTACTGTTTTCATCCATCTTTTATAGTTTGGAGGATATTTCGAGTAAAATCAAGGAAAGGGAAGTAAAATCAAGCAGTGATTAAACCTTTTTGTTTTGTTTCTCTAAAAAACTAATTCAAAATATTAAAATATTGAAATTATTCTTATATAAGCATAATTAGTACCCTATTTCCAAGAGAACAAGTAAAATTGTTTAGCTTTTTCATAACTTTCCGTTTTACGCTGCATAAACCAAACATATATGTTATTGACATCAAAATTATCAACACGATAAAAATGTCGAAGATGTAATATTGTGATAAAATGTATTCTGTTAAGTTATTAATCTTACAGGCATATTATTCAAAACGGGTTTAATGGGAAAATATGTATGCACAAAACGTCAATTAATTATTGTGGACTTGAAGCAAATTCTTTTTAATCGTTATAAAAGCAATTTTTTTCATTCATTGAAAATAAAAACCGGTCTTTCATTTTTTATAATTATGCATTCATCGGTAATTGTACAAAAGTTGTTCTTTTAAGGACCTTTAAATAAAAAACATTTAATTAGTGCTTAAAGTAATTTGAGTCTTTTTAATACTTCTGCATAAGTATTTTTTTTGTTTCAAAAATGTAATAGTTATCCTTTTGTATTTTGGAAATTTAGGTTTAAATTTTTGCAAGATTTCGTAACAGTGCGTAATCTCACGAAAAAACTACTTTATATAAAAATCTCCAACTCCGAGATGCATAAACCGTTTTCTGTGTTACAGTTGGGAAATCTCAAAATGATTTGCACTAAGTCTTGAAGTTATCCCTTTAGGTCTAAGGCAGGCAGTTGTCTTCAACCGTTTTCAAAACATGTGCCACACTTGAATCAGACAACCACTAGCAAACCACATATGCAGAAACGCTTAACAACAGCCTCGAAAGAACTTGTTATTTATGCTTTATTACGTTGTTTAAGTTATGAATTTTCTGTTTACTACTTTCCTCATATACATAATGTATAAGGAAAGTATTTTGACGGTGTCGAAAATTCGAATTCGAGTTTTCGACGGGAGAGCACGTTTCAAGCATCCCTGATCACGAATCAAATATTTTTGAAATGATGTCTGTGTGTGTGTGTGTGAAAGTATGCGTGTGTGTGTGAAAGTATGTGTGTGTGTGTGTGTCAGTGAGTCTGTGGAGACGATAACTGACGAACGAATGGACCGATTCGAACGAAATTTGGTACAAAAATAACAATCCGTAAACACTGGAAGCCTATTGTTCTTATACGCAATCGAATGTTCAGAACCCCCCTAAATTTTCGAGTGAAATTTTTAAAAAATCGTCAAAAAATTGATTGGCAAAAAATCGATTGGCATAAATTTTAGAACGCTAACATGAACCGTACTCGAGATATTGCACATTTAAAAAAAATATCAAAAAGTCATATAAAATAAAAAAAATATATTTCCTATTGAGAAACATGTTCACTTTTCATATGTAATACTATACGATAAATTTGGTGACATCATTCTCGTGAAACTAGCTGGTTCCATTCATGAAAAAAGATACTTTGAGTAATACTTTTGTATTTGGACGCCAATAGTCATTTATCTGCTGTAAAAATAACTTATTTCTCCGTAACTGATATCGTTGAGAATAAACATTCTTACAATGCTACAGACGAAGGATCAAGTTTGTTAAAACATCGCACTGATTATGGTTTTGTTGTGGTACTCTCCATTTCAAGAGATGTATTTCAAATAGTTGACAGTGTTAGTCGAATCTTTCAAAGTAATGACATTGATTTTTTAACAGTTATAAATGATACTTAGAGTGGTAACACGTCAAAATTGTAAATTGATTTAAATAAATTAAAGATGAAGTCTTTAGATTTTAAAAGTCATTTAATAAACATCCTACAGACGTACATATAGATTAAAAGCCAGAACGCTTTTGGGGATCACTATACCCTTCTTTAGTGGCATATATGAAATCGTACCGACAAGCTTAAATACTATCCACACTGATAGGCAAAAATTGCTCATGTTTTTCTGTTGATGCATTATCGTGTTGGTTGTAATGATGCCGATTTGTAATATGCAAATGTTTGCCTATCAGTGTGGATAGTATTTAAGCTTGTCGGTACGATTTTCATATATGCCACTGAGGAAGGGTATAGTGATGCCCGAAAGCGCTCTGGCTTTTAATCTATATGTACGTCTATAGGATGTTTATTAAATGACTTTTAAAATCTAAAGATTTCGTCTTTAATTTATATATTAAAAAAAAGTTATAAAAGTTATAAGTTATGATGCACTGGTGATAGCATTAAATGCATCAATATGCATCATATGTTAAATGCATCATATGTTTTTAACAATAAATCGGCTAGGAATTCTGAAAGATGAGTCAAACAGTGGCAAGCACTTGTCCGAATTTTTAACGTCCACAAAAACAACTAATTATTTTAAGGATATCAAATTATCAGTTTGTGCAAATTCTAAAAAAGAATTTTTTTTAGGTCATTTAGTAGAAAACTTGAAAGATAGATTCAATTTAGATAGATGCATTTACTTCCTGATTTTGATTGGGTTTTAAATCCTAACTAATCAATGTTTTTAAATGCTTCTAGATTGGACTCTTTAAATAAGTTATTGAAACAGTATAATTCTTACATTTCTAATACATACTTAGGTGGAACAGAGGATGAATTACGAGAAGAATTTTTTCAAATGTAGTCTTTAAATTGTAGAAATCCCAGCATGAAATTAAATAGTTCTGCAGATTTATTTTGTCCTCTACAGTAGATGATATGCCAATGTACCCTGGATTGTCAGCACTTGTTCAAATAGCATTGATTATTCCTTTTTCAACAATTGTATGCGAGAGAGAATTTTCAACCCAGAATACAATCAAAACTCAAAAACGAAGCAGACTGGGTGAGAAAAATATGGATGTTTTAACTGGGTCTAAACTTTTGTGAAGACAATGGGAATGTTGAATACAAATACAATTCTGAGAAAGCTGTTCATTTATGGAAAATTCAAAAGCAAAGAACGTTGGGATTTTAAAAAGAAAAAATAAAATTATTTTAGTTAATAAGTTTTTAATTTTCTTTTGCCCTTGTTTGTTTACAACCATATGGAGAAATTAAGCCAAAGGTAAGGTAACAATTTTAAGATATTTCATTATGAATTATATGATTAGTTATTTTTATGAAATAAACATTGTTAATTATACTATGGCGAATTTATAATTCAATATTGCTACGCTACTTAAAAAATTGACAGGAGAAGAATGTAATTGTTTTAACTCGTCTTTCAGAAGTGGGTCCAAACTTTTGTAAAAATAATGGGAATGTTGAATGTAAATTTAATTTTGAGAAAGCTATTCATTTATGGAAAAGCCAAAAGCAAAGGAAAGGAGAAATAAAAATTATTTCATCTAATAGGTTCTTTATTTTATTTTCTCCTTGTTTGTTTACAATTATATGGAGGACCTAAGCCAAAGTTAAAGCAACAATTTTAAGATATTTCATCATGTTATAGTCATATTAGTTATTTTTATGAAAATAGAAACATTGTTAATTATACTGTGACGAATTTATAATTCAAGATTGCTATTCTACTTGGTAAATTGATAGGGAATTATAAAAAATGTGATCCTAATAGTCCAAATTTAGAAAACATTTTAAAACTCATTTAATGAAGTTTATAAGGCATATTAATTGTGCTATCAGATATACAATATAGTTTGTTTATTAACACAAATAAAGAGGATAGTGCATTTCTTAAATCTTATTTTTTTATCAATATAGAAAAATCAGAAATTTATATCCTGTTGGGCGATAACCCTATAATTTGTTTTTATACAAAATACAATAAATTTAATAAATACCTGGAAATTTGAGGGTAATTGTACATTTGCTTAAAATTACTTCTCTGGAAAGCAAAATACTCCTTCGCATTAAGTCAGGGAGTATTTTTACTCTTCTGGAAAATTTCTAGCTTGATCTCTGATGGGAAATATTATTGTAGGAGCATCATAGTAGCCCAATTAGCGAAAACATTTTTTATATAAAATACACCTATAAAACATTATTGACACATACGAATAAATATTTGATTTTATAGTTTAACAATCTCATGCTTTGTGGGGTGATAAAAGTTATTTATTTAGGGTTTAGCGCATGACTTTCTAAATGCCACTTTATAGTAAACATTTCCAATTACAAGCAACATAAAACTTTTTCTAATAAAGCTAGGGAATCTCGAAATGATTTGTGCTTAGTCTTGAAGTTATACTTTTAAGTTTAAGACAGTTGTCTGCAACCATTTTTGAACCACGGGCCACTTTTAAATCAGTTAGGGGTTCACGAGAAACGTATGCAAGAAGTAACATGAGCCTTAAAACAACTTGTTATTTGCGTTATTATTTTTCTGTTTATTTATCTTGTTGCGTCTTCTAATCGGGAAACGTTTTTGAATAGGAACGACAAATTGCTTATATTAACATTAAGCGAAAACATATTTTACAATAAATATATCTATAAAATATTATCGAAACATATTTAAGTTATGATTTTTCTGATTACGTCTTGTTACGTCTTATATTCGGGGACGCTTTCTTGAAGCAATATGCGAACGTGTTTGTAGCTGTTTCAGCGAAATTATATTTTATATAA
The DNA here is from genome assembly GCA_951213105.1 of Amaurobius ferox. Taxonomy (NCBI): domain Eukaryota; kingdom Metazoa; phylum Arthropoda; class Arachnida; order Araneae; family Amaurobiidae; genus Amaurobius; species Amaurobius ferox. The sequence continues at coordinate 57,820,839 of OX578138.1, read as the reverse complement.
AATATGTCTATAGAATATCATCGATAAATATTTACAGTACGAATAAATGTTTCATTTTATATTTTCGCAATCTCATGTTTTGTGGGGCGATAACTGTTATTTCTTTAGTGTTTAACAAATCCCTGCCTAAGTAACTGCCGTTAAAAGATTGGTCAAAGGTATTTCAGACTATACATAAGATAAAATTATGAATTATATTTCGGATGTGTTAGAATTAGTGTCGATACAAAACCCACACCGACAAGCTATTTCAAATTTTGTAAATTTTCCAAATCGCTTTTTCACATGCTGAAATAGTGATTTGAACGGAAATTGTCTAATTATAATTATATACAATCCATATTTTCGTACTTATTGAAAATAAACACAACAAAAGAACTCGAATGAAAAAAAAATCAGCAATGGCTTCATTCCGATGAATGGTTTTGCGTCAATAACCTATTCCTTTGTAGGTGGTTTGACTTCTTTAGAAATTTTTAAAACAGCTCAATATATTAAAATATCGAAATTAGAAACACCTTTTCAAAATATAGTTAAAAATAAAAATTATAACCACTATATCCATTCCACTACTCGATGCAAAATCCAATTGTACATCCTTGTACGATTTTCAAAGGGCTACAAATTACTTCTTATTGTTAACTTTTAGTTTCCGAGAGTATAATCATTACAAAATTTTCATGTTTACAATGCTTATACTTAACTTAAGTGTTCCATTAAACACGTAAATTAAGTATAATCATTACAAAAATGTTCATGTTTGTATTGCTTATACTTAATTTAACCATGTTTAATGTATATTTTTTAATCTTTTTCAAACCGATAAAACGATTCCTCAAAAGTTATAGGAATCTTGTAAGAACACTAATCTGGAAAATGAATTTCCTACTGAACATTATTTTTGTTTACTGCTTGCATCGATATTTTATAGTTTAGAAGATATTTCTAGTGAAATCAAACAAAGTGGAGTAAAATCTAAATTCAGTCAGTCGTACCAGAACCATAGGTGTTATTCACATCAAAAATTGGAGTAGCCAAATAAATGCTACTGATTCACGTTAGCCTGGCTATTTGCAAATACATTATGTAGATATTTTTTAAATAGTTCATTTTTAACATTTTACAACATAGTTGAAAAGTGTTTATGACATTTTGTTTGTCTGTCTGTCTATCCGTTAGTACAATAACTGCCGTAAAAATGACTTTATCAAAATTAAATTTTAGCATGTTGTTCAGACGGTCTGTGGAACCCATGGGAATATAAATCAATTATATCACCCAATTAGTTTTGGATTGAATCCGGGTTGAAAAATTGAAATACATTGAACCCTATGGGTCCTAATGCTTCAAATACTTTTAAGCGGATTTAAAATTCCCAAATTGCGTCGAAGGTTTTAGGAAATATTCAAATTATCCAATAAAAATATAAAAAAAAAATTCAGTAAAGTATATTCAGTAGTTTTTTAAATAAAAATTAAAATAATAATTACACATTTTACAAGAAGAGATCACGTGACCCACTTCAAAAAAAAATATGGCATCCATCTTGTCTCAAAATCGTGATATTTAAAGTTCTTTTTAATTCACATTTAGTGTTGTATCCGTCCTAAAATCGCTTTATTTTTGCTTAAATTCTGTGCATCTATATACAAAAGCAACGCAATTACAATAGATTTGAGTTTAAATGATCATCCAAATTTGATTATTTCTACAACGAAGCCTAATTTTCCCTTATGGAGAATGTAAATACCAAAAGATATAGAATGAGTTATATAAGTATTGCTGCATTTATTTAATGTAAAATTATTCAGCTCATGGAGTCTGCAATATAGTTGATGAAAATGAAACATTTATTGATTTTACATAAAGTAGCAAACGTTTTTTCTTTGGAGTTTTAAGCATAGAGTTAAATTACTTGTACCTCCATGGTTTTAAGTTTTTAAATAAAATAGATTATTATAGTATTGTGATGAATGAAAGAAATGGAAAAATGTTGCTGAATGAAATGTTGCATTTATAGAGAGGCGATTTATATTTCGATGATGTCATTTGAATAAAGTTAATTTGTTTTCGTCAAATATAATAAATTATTGTAGTGTTACGATAATTTTAAAAATATTACCGAGAAAAGTATCGCATTTTAGAGATGTTTAAACCAACCAATGTATATTTCAATGCCGTCATTTGAATAAAGTTCATTTTTTTCGATGAAGTTTTAAGTTTTCAAATATAATAAATTAATGTAGTATTGTGATAATTTTAATATATTACCGAGGAATGTATCGCAGTTTAGAGATGTTTAAATAAAATTGCATTGAAGTTTGAAAGTGTTTCATAATCATTGCTTTATGCATGATTGGTCTTTCTTGTTTATATCTGAATATAATTATCAGGATTTTCAATTTGTTTAATTCTGATACCCAAAATATTCGAAACCCATTTAATTTGCTATAGACTTTTCTGCTCAGAGGGGTATTTGCCAAAGCCTCGGTGGGGATTAAAAATCTGATGTGGGCAGCACACGACTTTCCCTGCAGGCTTATATACACGTTCTCTTTATTTTAATTAAATTTAATTCACTATTACTTCAATTTTCGTTCGCATTTGTTAACTGGACTCACTTTCAAAGGTGGCTTAGAGAAAAAACAAAAATATCTCAAGAACGGCTAATCCTAGTGTAATGGGATTGGTTTTATTCTTTTCTTCGTTAAAAATTACGTATAATATAAGCATTTAATGGATATATTTCAGCATACGTAGTTTTCTATTTTAGATTTTGTCAATTTTTGAGGGCCATTTTGCAAAAAAAGGCAGGTTGTTTTTTTCCGAATCATACCAAAAACTAATCAACACCAGGGTAACCCACAAGCGATTTATCTTCTAAATTTTGTGGAATTCGGTCCATTAGATTTTCAGCTAGAGTGGATAGAAGCTTTTTCGGGCCATTTCGCAAAAAAAAAGCGGGTTCTTTTATCCCGAATCGCACCCAAAACTAATCAGCACCAGATTCGCCCACAAATGACTTACCAACCAAATTTTATGAAATTCGGTCAATTAGTTTTTTAGTTAGAGTGGATACAAAATCTGCACAGACAGACAGACACACAGATAGACAGACGGACAGACACACAGACAGTCGTCACACTAAAAATATTTTTTTCGTATTCTAGAGGTCATGAAACGTGTAAATCTGTCGAAAACTCGAGATGCGATTTTCGGCATGATTCCAATACTTTCCCTATACATTACCATGTATTGCAGGGAAAGTAATAAAAGCTATTTCAAAAAATTATATGAAATGTTGATGAGGCTAAGGAAATTGATCCCTGAATAATTGCGAATCCCAATATTTTCGTAAGATGGAAAAAGGCCCCGTCTACATAGTCCCTTCAAATGACATGGGGGAAAAATAAAATCGAACAAGAAAGATCAATGATGCTTAAACATTGAAATTGAAACACTTTCCAACTTCAATGCAATTTTATTTAAACATCTCTAAAATACAATACATTCCTAAGTAATATTTTAAAACTAATCACAATAGTACATTAATTTATTATATTTGAAAACTGAAACCTTCATCGAAAAAAATGAACTTCATTCAAATGAGAGCATTGAAATATAAATTGTCTGGTTTAAACATCTCTAAAATGCGATACATTCCTCGGTAATATTTTTAAAATCATCATAATTCTACAATTATTTTTTATATTTGAAAACTTCATCGAAAACAACGGACATTCATTCAAATGACGTCATAGAAAAAATAACACGCCTGGCTGTCTCTATAAAAGCAGCATTTCATTCATAACATTTTACCAATCATTTCATTCATGACAGTACTAAAATAATTTATTTTATAAAAAACTTAAGACCATGGAGCTACAAGTAATTAAAGTCTATGCTTAAAACTTTATCGAAAAAAATCGTCCTTCTATTTGTAAAATCAATGAATATTTCGTTCCTATCAGCTATGCAGCCTCCATGAGCTAAATACTTTTGCCTTAAAAAAATACAACAATTCTTATACAACTCATCCTACATATTTTGCTGTTTACATTTTACATAAGTGAAAAATAGGCTTTGTTGTAGAAATAATCAAATTTGGATGATCATTTAAACTCAAATATATTGTCATTGCGTTGTTTCAGTATGTAGATGCACAGAATTTAAGCAAAAATAAAGTGGTTTTAGGACGGATACAGCACTCAATATGAATTAAAAACAACTTTAAAAATCACGATTTTGAGACAAGATGGATGCCATATTTTATTTTGAAGTGGGTCACGTGATTTTTTTATATCATGGTCACGTGATCGCTTCATATAAGAGGTGTAATTTATATTTTAATTTTTATTTAAAAATCTACTGAATATATAGCTGAATTTTTTTTTATATGTTTTACGGAATAATTTAAATATTACCTAAAATTTTCGAAGCAATTTGTGAATTTTAAATCCGCTTAAAAAATGTTTGAAAAATTAGGTCCTATAGGGTTCAATGTATTTCGTTTTTCCAACCAGGCTTCAATCCAAAACTAATTGGGTGATATTATTCATTTATATTCCCATAGGTCCTACAAACCGTCTGAACAACATACTAAAATGTCATTTTGATTAAGTTATTTTCACGGCAGTTATCGTGCTAACGGACAGACAGACAGACAGACAGACAGAATGAACAAAGTCTTTTCAACTTTGTTGTAAAGTACACTTTTCAACTTTGTTGTAAAGTGTTAAAAATAAGCATAGCAGATAAAATTGCTATTTCACACTCTATTTCATGATTTGAAACTAATTATTAAAATGACTAACAAATTAAAGATGAGATCTTATAATATGCGAATTTTTAAGCCTCATATTGAGATTAATTTATCGTTTACTTTTCATGATGAAATTATGAAAACCTGGTTCGAGACTTTAAAAGCACACACTTTTCACACTGAATCTGCGGATTTAACATCGATCTAAGGTAGAAAAATATGTTTAGTAAGTTCCATAATAATTTGTTTCATCTATTACGTTATTTTTCCCCAACGTTTCCCAATTTGACTTTCTGACGAATTCTTTGGTTCGGGTACTCTTAAGGAATGTATAATAAAAGTTTTAAATTATAACTTGCAAATGAAAGCTAATAAAAGGATGCATATTTTTTCCCATTCTAATTATAATTAGAATAGTAATTATTTAGAATAGTAATTATACATGAATTTCCGCGATTTTTTTCGAGAATTTCATGTGGGGGGGGGGGGGGGTGCGTCTGAAGTTTCATGGGGGGGGGGGTGCGTCTGAAATTTCGCGAAAACCAAATATATTCGCAAATTTCGGATTTTGTCCTATTATTTTCTATTGTAATATCTGTAGTCTTTGGATCTTTCAAACTAAGAGAATGATTTCTTTGTTTTTAGCCACATTTCTATGTCCAAATATGAGGAACCTTTGCCACATTCCTATGTTTAAAATGTGTGAATTTCGTTCACATAAAACGAGTGTGAAAGAATGTCATGTCAGTAAAGGTTTGATAGATTGATAGATTTAAAGAATTCGAAAAGGAAAATTCGTTTTTCTAGCTACATCAAATCGCTATCCGTTGTCTATTAGTATTACCTACGAATACTGTCGATAACAAATGATCATTTTCTAAATTTAAAAACGTGTTGCAGGACAACATATACTGCATTAACATTGAAAATCTGTGCATTCACAATATAATATATCAAAATTCCATTTACCTAAATGAAAATCTTGATATCATGTAACAGCGTTGACAACATTATGAGAATTTAAATGGCTTGCAAATGTAAGTATCGTTTCAACGTATCTTCTGGAAAGAACCGTTGGTGTACTTTCAGGATACAAGAATGAGTTAAAATTTCGGGATAATAAACGCGTTTATACACAAGCACAACGTAAACAGGAACAATATACAGAAAATAGCTCGATAATTATCTCATAAAATCCCTAAACGGTCAGGTACAATAAAACAGCAATTAAATGCTTCATTAATTCCCCAAAACAGCCAATACCATTCACAGAACATTGACATATCTCATTTCACAAAACAGTGGCTACTATTTTGAAAACATTGACGTACTTAGCAATTCAATGTAGCTCGTATCACGTCAAATGCTCTAATTGAGCGATGACTCCTTTTATATACTCTCAGTAGAAACTGCCAGTAGGAATCCTGTAGAATATTCGTTATTTGGAGAAGGTTCTCAAACATTGGAAAGACGCCAAACCTGAAATAAATCGTCACAGCTGGCAATTCTGAATCGGCAGTCCTGATATGGTAACCCTAGATTCACGACATAGAAATGGCTGTGTGTACTGAATTTTTACCATCTGGCTCTTTCATTGAAGGCATTTTTCGTTTTCGTAGCATTATCAATTAAAAGCTATAGTATAACGTTTATAGAGCTATGTAGTATTTATTTACTTCGTTACTGGTAGACATTTTTGGAAAATTTAGTGTTAATCTTCGGCCGTGAAATTTTACTCGACTTACCCCAAAATCTTCCCTCGAATTTTACTTTCCTTCTCGCTTTAAAATTAGCACCCCAATTACAATACAAGTAGATCTTAATGCATGGAGCATGGATGTATGAGAAAATCGAGTGCAGCTTCACGCTTCCCTTATTTCTGAAGAAACAGTCGTGTAAAAAAAAAGTTTTTTAAAATGCTTGAATATATCAAACTTTTAATGTCTTCTGTCTACCATTGAAATTCATGACATGCAAAACATAAGCCAATTAAGATCTCATGCACTAATGATAATTAATGAAGAGTACTTTAAGTTAAACGCGAGTAATTAATTAGCAGTAAGTGCTATATAGAATACATAACTACACTCATTGAACTCTTCTTGAGAAATATTTAATTCATTTGCAACCACTCCAGTGAGAATCACTCTTAACAAATTACAAAAAAAAAAAACGTTAATAAAGCTCTTACGGATTCTGCTTTACAACAATCTCTTCGGCTCTTAACAATATTTCTTAAATAATTATATAATTAACCTCTCTTCATGCCTATATCGCTATTAGAGAAAGGTTAAATTATTATCATGAGATTTAAGATAATATCATTAAGAGTCTTAGAAACTTTGACGATTATTAAATGGCGGAATGGTATTGCTTTCAAGAATTTTTCAATCTCGGTATGAGGGATTTCACAGGATTGGGAATTTCATTTTGCTTTATAGGAAGCTGTATTTTGTACCTAATATATTTTGATTTGTTTAAAAATTAGCTATCGCTGTCGGAGTTAATCCAAAACTTCTTTAGTTTAATAGCATACACGATTAATTAAAGGTATCAAATAGTTGCGAAGACAAGGAACAGCAGGGTCCAATTTAGCCTACCTGGGGCCCGGGGCAGACATTTCCACGAGGGCCTCCTTTACTTCTCGATATATACAGGGTGTCCCAAAAACATTGACATCGGATTCCCTTTTATTCCTTAAATATTGATCTTAGACATATATAATAAATTACAAAGTTGCGCAAAAAAAAGGGCACAGACTTTTATGAAATCAATTAAAATTTTCAAGGGAATTAAATTTTAAGAAATACAAAATTTAAATTTTTATACGGTCCCCGTACAAAAACATTTCCAATGAGTAAAATGTGCCCAATACACTAATAAGGTGATATACAAAATTTCATCATTTTATCATAAAAAGTCCCAGAGATATGAAAAGACAAATATGCTGACTGAAACCAATTTTCGATGCATCGACATGGGTTTTCAAAGGGGAAAAATCATGTCGCCAGATCGCGTTTCAAGGGTCATACACAAATTACGAAAGAAAACTATGATTACATAAATAAATAATAATTTTGTTAATTATTGGTGCAAAAGTATCTACATTGTGTAGAAATTATTATTTTACACAAAGATTACAAAGCCTGTTCAACATGTTTCCATCCATGCCAAAGATCCATTAAAGAAAAGAGGCAGATATTATTTGTCAATGACGCATTTTTGCGTTGCGTCATTTGCACTCTTGCTGTAAATATTTACATTTTAATTTGTGATTAATCTCTCACCATCTTTGTTTAAACATATCTCTGGGACTTTTTATGATAAAATGCTGAAATTTTGATCTGAGATCAATCAATCAATTTTTTCTAAGATCAATTTTTAAGGAATAAAAGCCGAGGTCAATGTTTTTGGGACACCCTGTATATATATATATATATATATATATATATATATATATATATATATATATATATATATATATATATATATATATATATATATATATATATATATATATATATATATATATATATACAGACATCATTTCAGTTACATGCTTTTCTTCAAATTAAAAAAATGCAACTCAAAAAGATGCAAGCTATGCCCTTGTGCCGATCCTGAGATTATAGGAAATTCAAGTAAATTCATTTTATTTTGTAAAGCATACCAGTGTGTATATATGATAAAATGTAAAACTTGTGAATTAACTTATGTAGGTCAAACAAAAATTCCTCTGAATTTAAGAATAAATCTTCACCGTAGCCAGATTAAGAAAAATTCAGCAATTAATCAGGAATACCATCTTCTATACTCTCACTTTCAATCTCATTCTTTTAATAATATATCCATTACAATCTTAGACTTTGCAGTAACTTTGGAAGAACGCATCTGGTGGGAAAATATGCACATTCTACAAAGTAATTCTATATATCCATATGGATTAAATTCAATGATGTTTAACAGATTATATAATAACGAGTTTTACTATAGTACTTCTAATACAGCTATAGTGGAAACAAGCAATAACAATACATGTAGAAGATGGTTCAGAAATAAAAAAAGAAGAAAAAAACAGAATTATAACGATCGCAAACAATCTTTTATCAATTTTATGCAACAGGTTTATCGATTTGAAATACATAACATTACAGTTATTAAATTATATGTTTTGAGCATAAGAAAAAAATATTTGCAACAGATGTGGAATATCTGGTCTCAACAAGTTAAAATATGGTCTACAAACGAACTAAACTCATACCAAAAACTTAACTTGGCTACTATGTGTGACTGGATCAAAAAACGATCCACCTTTTTAAATTTGAAATTGAAGGACGGAAGATCGAAGAAAAATGCGATGTGGTATATCTATCGATCTTATTTCAAAATAAAACTTACAATTCTACCCCTTTTGGCAAGATATTGAAAACACATCAAAAGCATCTTCCTATAACAGATATAAATATTAGAATGACTTACAGTTACGAAATTTCTTTAGGAAGAAAAATTTACAATTATAACTTATTAAGTAAAAATCTTTTGATTGGAAATAATGTAATATGTAATTGTAACACCAATCCTTATAAAGAGATCCTGTTATAGTTACAATTAATCTTGAAGTAATCAATAATAATGCCTTAATAAGAGCTTTCAAATTAGGCACCAAATACCGCAATCCACACCAAGGAAATCCACTTGATACATTTACAAAGAATTTAGAAGCATTTATTTATAAGATGTCTATAAAATTCAGCATCCCGTATTTTACATTCAACAAATGGAGATCCAGTGTTTTGAATGATTTCGAGTATTATTACAAAATGTATTATACTCGTCAAAAGGGATGTAAACTGGATATAAAGAATCTTAAGTTATTGCAAGAACAATATATAATAACGTACACCGATAAAGTACCTGGTAATTATGCATTTACTTGCAAATACCTTTACATAAAAACCCTTATGGCAAATTATGAAAATCAAGCATTATACAGCAGGATAACTATGACAAACCAAGTGATTAATAACAGAATCAAAGCCTTATATCTTAAGGCAGGTATTAAGTATACAGAAATAATAAAATATCCATATTTAATAAATATACCCAAGCTTCATAAAACTCCATAAAGCTTCAGACCTGTAACAGTTGGATACAAAACTTACCTAACTAAAGCTAACAAATTGCTTCTCGCAATATTGAAACCTATATTAAGGAAAATTAAAGATCGGGGATCTTATATTGCCGGAAATAGCTACGAGGTAATAGAGATCTTAAGACCTCATCAAACAAAATTATTTTTCAGAACCTATGATTTTAAGGAACTATTTAACAATATTGAACTCAAGGTATTATACCGAATACTGAACTCGTTGTACGGGGAATTTGAAATGCAAAAATATATTGAAATCGAAAGATATAGATCTCTGATAAGGATTGTTATAGAAGAAAACTACCTATATAACGGACTGAATTTCTATAAGCAAATCAAAGGCATCCCCATGGGCGGGGGATGCTCATCAATTTTAGCAGACATCTATCTTGATCATTTTGAAAAAAAAAATGTCCCATATTAGCAATGAAATAATTTACATACGTTACGTTGATGATTTGTTAATAGCTTATGAAAACGAAAATTTTCAAATGAATTTTGAATTTTATCACTCAAATTTAATATTGGAAGAAAATCCACCAACCCAGAATAATGTAGTAAATTTTCTAGATCTCAGTATTGATTTCAGCCATAATATACTTTCATTCTATATATATGATAAAAGAGTAACTTATAATATTATTACAGCAGGAATCATACATTGGACCTCTAATTTACACTTGAATATACTTAGAAATGTATTTATTGGTGGTCTAGCGAGAACAAAAAGAATAGTAAGCAGTGACGTCACCAGACTGGAAAGTGACAAAAAATTCTTACTACAGGCATTCATGCAAAAATATCCGAAGCAATTTATGATACATTACATCAAAAATTACTACGGAAAAAACGAAATATATGGGTTGAGTTTGTGTAAATATTTGAGGTCATTATGAATTTTGATCGTACATCTTTGTAAGTTATGACATCATAGACATCTAATCTGCTGATTTGAAAGTTTTGATGTTATAAATAGGTAGCATGTGCAGGAACTTGGCTGTCTCTATGACTTGGACCATACTTTTTCATATCACCTTCCTTTATCAAGATTCTTGTGATAATTTTGATTGTCACTCCGGAGGTTGGCTAATGTCAATGCTGGCGTCCATGAGTGTATGCCGCGGCATTAAAGACATGCATGTTGATAACTGGGGAGTAAGGTCTCTACCCCTTACCGCCTTTGTGTAAGCACTTTACGTTACCTTCCTTCTTCTTTTATATCTCCATTTATGTCTTTATATATATATATAAATAAATAAATAATATATATATATATATATATATATATATATATATATATATATATATATATATATATATGAATGAAAAGGTTTTCAAAAAAATTCCCATTTTTCCTTTCCCTTAAGTATCACAAGAGCAGAAAGTTTATAACAATAAATGAACTACAGAAAAATACCAAACATATAGCAAAGTAACAAAAGTACAGAAAACAGGAAATTTAGAAACCAAAAAAGGACGGCTGTAAACCAGGAATCCGAAGTAAAAAATTAAGCCGAAAAGCAGACGGCTGCAGAGCAGGAATCCGAGAAAAGATACTACAAACAATGCAAAAACATAAACTACGAAAATAACTGAAAGCAAGGAAATTCCGTGAGTATGTGAATTGCATTTCCCAAATGAATCTAGTTTGGTGCGATTATTATAATCAGTGAATACTGAAATCTTTATGATATAAACTGTAACAGAATGTTGATAAAAATCCTCGAATTTTTTAATGAATTCTCGAAAAAGTCATTAAAATCAGCGCTTTCAAAATTAAAAAGAGTCTTATCATTTACAACATAATTTTTCATTAGAAAACGCATTATGCAACTTTTAGAACGCTAACATGAAACATTCTCGAGATATTGTACGTCTTCCAAAAATATACAGAAAATTATAGTAGTAAGCATTGTCAAAAATGTTCACTTTCTGCATTTAATATTACGCAACACCATGCACGTGAATCTAGTTTATTCCATTTATGAGAAAAGATACTTTTTTATAATAGTTCTGTATTCTGACGACCAAAAATTTGTCAACAGGCATTGTTGGACAGTATATTCTGTAAATTTATTAGAAATATTAATTGTTAATTATTTATAGGAACTTTATGTTGTAAATTCCCGAATATATTAGTTGAATTCCAATTGTATTTTTATGAGGATTTCGCAAGTGAGTCATTTATGACAATTATAAGATATATAAGTAATATATTATGACAATTATAAGATATATGAATATATATAAATAAGACTTGTGTTTGAATTAGTAATTTGCCAAAAGTGTTCAATTTCAATTGAAGTGGTGTTACTTCGATGCCAAAATCGTTGTTTCGTAGATCTTGTACACCATTGTTTCGCTGCGAAAGAAGTAAATTCATTGCATCATGTAGGGAAAGTCATGTACTGCCCACATCAGAATGTTTTGCACAGTTGCATTATTAAAGTTCTGCATGCCTATGAAATGTTATCAGTTTCATTTATTTTAAATGACTAAAATGCCGCCATCTATATCGATGAAAATGATCTTATCGTCCACACAAAGAGAAATCAAATATTTAAAGAACACCCTTCTGCATTGAACATAAATTGTAATGCTTTTTTAAACTCAAAGATGCTTCTTAAAGGAGAATTGCGCTTGAAATTCATTAAAAATTAACATATAAATAACTTCTTTGGCAGTTACATGTTTGCAAAACACAAACAGAGCCAACTACGATTGCAAATAATGAATAAGCTTTTCCCATGACGCCATTCGATAAAATGCAATTGTCGAAATGCAAACGATTTAATGACTACTGCTTTTTGATGTCATTTCTGTGTCGAAATATTTGAATTTTAAATGACATTTATGCATTCGCATGGATTCATGTATCCACCATTATGCGTTGAGGGTTAAATAGACTTATTTCAGTAATGGTAAATCAATGTTTTTCATTCTGAACTTTGTCAACAGAAATCGTGACTGTAAATTAAGGACACTTATGTAAGGTTGAAAGAAAAATGTAAAGATATGAATTTTCTGGCTGTATCGGTGGTTTTAAGGTTCTTTTTGTGTATATATCGGTAGTTTGCTCTCCCTTAATATGGTAAATGTTGAAAATTGCATTTATATTTTACGATATATACATTAAAAGCCAAATTTTTATGGCCTCTAGTTAGTACCACTGATTTGACAACTCTTACAAACAGAGCGTAAACAAGAACAGTAAACAACACTTAAAAGTTCCACTCATTTCACAAAACAACCGATACTATTTTCAAAACATTGACGTATTTCATTTCACAATACAGCTTCTACTATTCCCAAAACATTGACGACTATCACAGTTCAATGTAGCTCGTATCACGTCAACTGCTCTCCAACTGAGTGAGGACTCCTTTTATAGACTATCTCTGTAGAAACTTCTAGAAATATATCATATCTCGTACAATAATCGTTATTTCGAAGTGCTTTTTGAACCTGCCATTCGCCAAATGTCACCAAATTATCAATAAATCGCGAAATCTGGCAACCTTTCTTACATATTTTAACACATGCCGACCCTAGATTCATATCATAGGAAAAGTTGCATGTACGTTTGTTTTTTTACGTCTGGTTTTCAACAGTGACTCTAGTGAGAACACCTCACACGTCCGTAACATTATTATTGCCACCAGTTAGTACCACAGATTTGGTAAGTCCTACAATGTACTGCACAGTAAAATGTATATTGAAAACTCATCTGATTTCGTAACGCATTCAGATTATGTGTAATATACCAAAGTTTTTTATACACTATAACTGCTTATCTCGAACAATACGGCCGCTTTCCTAACTTTCACTCCTGTGTCTTGAGCCTCCAAGATTATTCGATGTTTAAAGTTAATCATATCCAGTCTTTTATCGAGTTTAGTTAGTCATATCCAGTCTTTTATCGAGTTTAGTTAGCCATATCCAGTTTTTCATCATCCAGTCTTTTATCGATTATTTCTTGAGAAAAGCACATTTTAACTATTTGAATGCCTCTTCCTATACATTAGGGATAGCAGTTTTCCATAATATTGCCGGCATATTAATTTGGCCACTCAGTGCATAATGTAGTATGCAGGGGAAGTACACAGAAAGGAAAGACGTATACAGACGTATACATGTAGTATGCCTTCATAAGTACAAGAAGGATAGGTGCATTTAAATACTGATACGAAGTGTTTATAACTTTTGTAGGATTATTTTTGATGATATTCGTTTTTCTATGGCTGAAAGAAGACGAATGACAGATAGTGAGCGTTGGCGTGCTGTTGGACACATTGAAGCAGGACAGTCAATCAAATATGTCGTTATTTTCTTTGGCGTTGATCAATCGGCAACTTCTCGATAATGGAAATATTTCCAAACAAGTCAAACAGTTGTCCGGAGACCTGTACCCGTCATCCAAGGGTTAGCACCCTCCTCTGATGATTGGTATATTGCTATAGTAGCCAAGTGGTACCGACGAGTGACCTCCACAACTGTTACATCCGTGGTTGCAGCGGCACTTGGTAAGACAATATCTGCCAGTACTCTGCGCTGAAGGCTTCATGTGATGGGACTGTTCGCCCGAGTACCACGTTTTTGTGTTAACCATCCAATAACCATCCAACCAACCCATAACACTAACCATCCAATTTAGAGGGACAAGATTAAAGTGATGTCGTCAACATGTCAATTGTAATGTCTCAGATTGGGGCAACGTCCTGTTCACGGACGAGTCCAGATTTGCCCTGGAATCAGATAAGTGTATAAGGGTCTGGAGAGAACGAGGCACACGCAATCAGGCCAAGAACATCATCGAACGTCATGCATTCAGAGGTGGCAGGGCCATGGTGTGGGCTGGAATGTTAATGGGATATCGTACAGAGCTGCACATCTTTAAAGGTGGTTCTGTGACTGCTGCTCGATATCGGGATGAAGTCCTAGAACTCATTGCCAGACTATATGCTGCAGCAGCTGGTCATACTTTCCTCCTTATGGACGGTAATGCCCGTCCCCATCGAGCTAACATCGATGACGAATATCTGGAAAGTGAGGTCATTCCTCGTATTTAGTGGCCGGCGTATTCCCCGGACTTTAATACCATTGAAAATCTTTGGAATGCTCTCGGATGTGCTGTCTCTGCACGTTTACCTCCTCCAGCCAGTTTCAGAGAGTTGGAAACTGCCCTATTGGTGGAATGAGCATTGCTCGCGTCTGCGATGGTTGATCATCTCATTGAAAACATGGGACATCGTTGTAAAGTTTGTGTGAAGGTCAGGGGTGGTCACATACCATATTAATGTGAGTTTTGTTTGGTTTGTTTGTCTTTAAACATAATTTTGTTAATGACCCAAATGTGACGCCATCATATAACTTACGAAAATTAAATATTTTTTTTCATCTTTGTACATAATTCTTGTTTTCTTTAATGCATAAACACATTTGCTACCTTCATGTACAATTTTGAGTTAATCAAAGCTTTACTTTTCCATTTTTGTTGATATTACCGCCCTTGCTTAACTTTTAGAAGCCAGTGTATTTAGCGTTGTAAAAAACTACGTAAAAGTAAAAATTTTCCTATTGTTATTGTAACAGTTATATGTTACTGATACATTATCTAATGAAAGTGATTTTTATGATAAATACAAAAATAAGTTCACGCACAATATCCATTACATTTTATACATAAATAGAATGTTTCTCAAACTTTGGAAAATGCTAGGCCTTATCAAGTGCTATGCGCGAGTAAGGACGAGGCCAAACGCATACTTATGCATCTAATCATGGAGGTGAGGAGTTAAAACTTCATATCAAGAAAATGCCAATATCGTTTGAGACAATAATTCAGATGGTGCTGGGATAAAATTAATAACTCTGTATTGTATGCATTTCTATGGCGAAAGGTCTAAAATATTTATTTAAACAGCCCACTTTGTAAAAATAAATTATTAGCGAAATGAAAAGCAGAACTGAAACTATAAAGAACATTACTACGTATGCAAAATTATTTTACATTACAAGGATAATTTTTATCTCAATATATTATGTACTCTATCCTACAACTATGAAAAGATACCGATTAATTATACTCATAGTTAGGGAACCCTTAATGTTAAAATAATCAAAATTACATTTTCTAATTGTTACTCCTTTCTGTTGCGTCAACTAGAAATATACTTTACTAACACTAGCGACACCTAGATATAATTCTCAAATCATCATGGCATTTTCAAGCGATTCATCCATAGGAGTTTTAAAAGTTTTATTTTAAGGGACTCTTTCACATATTCTGCGTAAGTGTTAAAATTTGTAGTTTAGCTGATTTTAGATACACGTATTATGCGAAAAACCAGAACTTGGAATAGAATGATTAGAAATTTGCATGATGATTATGCGCAAGTTATTGAAAGTTTAAAATATTCATAGCATTATTTCTTACGGATAATAAAGGTATTTTGAGGAATGATGGAAATATCATAGTGTTCGAGGGAAATGTGTAGTTTGAAATTCGTTTTGCCTATGAAAGTTATGAAAATCGTATATGAAGGGCCGAGTCCCATTATTGTGACGACCTCCTACACCGCATAGCCAATGAAAGAAGGCACGTGTCGTGAGCTGGCTTGGTGGGTATATAAGGTGTGGTGCATGCCTTCTGAAAGCATATCACTCGTTGCTGTCATGGCTAAAAGAAGCTATTTATCAGATATGGAAAAGGGGATGATTAGCGGGTTTAAATCCAAGGGTGGCATTATTTCCGAAACAGCGCAGTTTGTGAACACTTCGCGTGCAGCTGTGGTTAAAATGAATCGTCACTGGAGAAATAATACCATTGCAAATAAATGACGTGGAAACTTCGGAACACCACGCGCTATTGATGTGAGAAGTAAACGTCGGCTCCGACTGTTTGTGAGGGCACATCGTCACGTTACAGTGAAACAACTCATTGGCTAAATGAACCAGAGGAATACCGGAAAAGTGTCACAAAAGACAGTTCCCGACCGGAGATACATGCCCTACAAACTCTTGGGTCAGGGCCCTCGGTCTGAGTTTGCACAAAAGACAGTTTAGTGAACCCCGCTGCGTATGGGCCTACGAAGCAGGCTGATGGTCACTGCACCTATGCTAACGAAGGTGCATCAGCAGAAAAGGCTTATATTTGCATGGCAGTATCGGAATTGGACCTCTGATGATTGGCAAAAAATTGCCTTATCCATTTAGTCACGTTTTCTGCTTTATTAGTTACCTTCATATAGTGATGAGATAAAAGCAATAATTCCACATTCCAATTTATTTTTATTTTTAGAGTCATGTTATAATTTATTAGAAAATATTTTATAGTCTATTATATGAATCATGTCTAACAATAAACATGGTTGTAAACTCCAAAGGTTATACGTCTTTCTTCAAATTGCTGGGCAGAAAATATCCAGAATATATGATTTTTAGTTTTAAAGTATCACTACCGTGAAGTTTAAATCAATATTTTGTCACTTTATTGCAGTTTGCTTAATTTTGAATTTAAAAGGAGTATCGATTGATTTTATCGATTTTATTCTCGTTGAGGTGATAAAGATGAGTAAAGTATCCATTTTGCATTGAAAATTCCTTTATTCAGGAATCTTAGACATTTTATTTCGTACTCTGTGCAGCAAGCAAAACGTAGAATTTCCGGATACTCAACTGGCATATAAAAGTTAAGGAAGGCACTCTCGTTGAAGATATTCATGGATCGGTTTCGCTCTTATAAGGCGCTTATCAGCGTGGAATAGCCGTTAACAGCAATGGAAGCAAGATTACTTGTTAATTGTCGCAATGTTGGGAACTTCTACTTTAACTGACAAATTCGTCTATGCAAACTTCTATGGGGATTTGTCAGTCAGTTTCCATAAAAGTTGCAAAGAACCTTGCTGCACAAACCGGAAATCGAACCACGGATCTTCATATTGCCCAGCCGATGCTCTACCGTTGAGCTACTAGGGCGGAATTGCGTCGACATTGATTCTCCATTGTCACCCTCTGATGTGAAATTGATGTGCAATCAATAATCTGACTGACCGTCTCCTGCTATTTTTACCTCAAGTTTGCCACCTACTGCTATTTTTGTCTTCCAGGTTAGCTTCTTGCGTTGACGTAGACTTCCCGATTTGAAATCGGCTCTCAATATACAAGAGTCCACGGAGTCTGTGCTAGTCGTACTAGGATCACTTTTAAACCTTCGACATATGTGTTCTAACCTGCAGAGTTGATTGGATCAGGCGCCATTGCAAAGAACCCTGCTGCCCCAACCGAGAATAGAACCACGAATTCTTTTACTAGTTAACCGAAGTGCTACTGATTAGCTACTGTGATGGAATTTCAAGCTCTTATCGCCGAAGTCTGTTCTGTAAAGTTCGCAAAATTACGTCAATTACAGTCGAACCTCGATATGTCGAATTTGAAGGGAGTAGAAAAAAAATTCGAGATATCGAAAATTTAAAAAATTTTAAGGAATTCATAAAAGAATATATACATCCCAGCCTTATACTTTACACATTTTTAAAAAAGTCACTTGCTTTATCTCACAGACAGATAATTGGGTATTACCCAAGAAATTGCTGACAACAAATAAAGCGAAGCTTGAAATGATTGGATACACATTTAATATAATATACATTATTAAAATTTAATCTTGCATTTCTTTACTTGCAAAATAATCATCTATGACAGTTTGGTTACAGGTACTGAATCCTTCAATATCTATCACATTTTCCAAATGAGCTAGGCGGATCCAAATGAGCTTAATTTTGTGGGGATAGTTTTCTTTAAAACTCTGAATAATACCTTGGTCCAAAGGCTGTAACCTAGAAGTTGTGTTTGGTGGCATGAAATGAACTTTCACGGATTTTAATTTCGGCACTCTATTATGCGCTGTACAGTTGTAAAAGAAGAGAACAATATCGCGATTTTCACGGGACATTTTTCTGTCTAGTTCCTTCAACCAATTAGTGAAAATTTCAGCAGTCATCCAAACCTTATTGTTCGCAAAATAAGTCATTGCAACAGATGTCATTCCTGAAAAACATCGGGGTTTAGCAGATTTACCTGTCATAAGAGGTTTGAGCCTTTCTGAACCACCCATATAAGTGCAAAATAGCACAGTTAATCTTTCTTTGCTTCTTTTTTTACCATGACATGCTTCAACTTTAATGGCCATAGCTTTATCAGGCGTATACTTAAAAAATAGTCCTGTTTCATCTGCATTAAACACATTTTTTGGATCGTATTTTTCCAAATGAAAAGATGAAAATGGTAAGATGTAAAAATTTGAGATATCGAGAGTTTGATTAAAATATTTCGAGTTAAAGAGTTTATTTTAAATTCGTTTTATACCGTGCGTGAAGGGAGATGAAAATATTTCGAGATATCGAGGTTCACCTGTAGTAGGTTTTCTTGCTGCCGTTGCAGTTAATGACTATTTTATTCTGATGAGCGCATAATGAGCGCGAAACAGGTCCATGGATACTGTTATCTGCAATAAGAGTGTCTTCCCTATTGTTGACAACGCCCATTTCTGGCGGGCTTTTGTGATTTTGATATAAAAGGTAAATACAAATGTCTGCACGTGGTGTATGTAATAGATTGTCAAAGCTAAAAATTTTAAAAAAGTGAAGAAAAATATAGCAGTGTTTGTTATACAACGTCTTCTAGTAACAGTAAAAGAAGGAAAATTTCTTATGAGTGTAATTTTCAAGATCTCCACGTATAATACAACCCTGACTGGTTATAATTTAAGGAGAGGATTATAATTTTTGGCGATTGCAGCAGACGTGGTCTCCGAAAACGCGGATTGCAGCCAAGAGATATATTTAGATCCAAAGTCTTAATTTGGGATGTACTTAGTCTGAAATCGTTCGGTTCGATTGGTGGATCTAATAACATGTCAGGCAAGAAGTCCAATATACACTCTCGTTTTGACAAACAGTAAGAAAGGAAAAGCGGATTGAGGTGAATCTGGTCTCAGCATGAACGGAGTAAAGGGAATTTGGATATAACTGAAAGGTAATTTGACTTCTCAAAATATATTGTATTGATTTTTCAATATTCTCATATATGAGAGAATGGTGTTGTTGTTGTTGAAACCCAGACCGTCCGACCTACCAGAAAGGTGTAAGGTAACTGTTTGGACGGTCGGGAAGTGCCACCCAATTTAGACCGGAACCCAGTGGGGGAGGCATCCACAGGGACCGTACCCTCCTTCCCCTACCACCAACCTCTCGGAAGGACTTTCGGACTCACATGTTTAACGTGATCGTACTCCGCATGAACACGGCGGCAGTTTTGGCAGTGGCTGGAATCGAACCCGGGCCTACCGAGTGCAACTCCAGCGCGCTAACCAATGGGCTACCGCGCCCCTTGCAAATGTAAGCATCGTTTCAACGTATCCTCTGGAAAGAACCGTTGGTGTACTTTTAGGATGCAAGAATGAGTTTAAATTTCGAGATAATAAACGCGTTTATACACAAGCACAGCGTAAACAGGAACAATATACAGAAAATAGCTCGATAATTATCTCATAAAATTCCTAAATGGTCAGGTACAATAAAACAGCAATTAAATGCTTCATTAATTCCCCAAAACAGCCAATACCATTCACAGAACATTGACATATCTCATTTCACAAAACAGTGGCTACTATTTTGAAAACATTGACGTACTTAGCAATTCAATGTAGCTCGTATCACGTCAAATGCTCTAATTGAGCGATGACTCCTTTTATATACTCTCAGTAGAAACTGCCAGTAGGAATCCTGTAGAATATTCGTTATTTGGAGAAGGTTCTCAAACATTGGAAAGACGCCAAACCTGAAATAAATCGTCACAGCTGGCAATTCTGAATCGGCAGTCCTGATATGGTAACCCTAGATTCACGACATAGAAATGGCTGTGTGTACTGAATTTTTATCATCTGGCTCTTTCATTGAAGGCATTTTTCGTTTTCGTAGCATTATCAATTAAAAGCTATAGTATAACGTTTATAGAGCTGTGTAGTATTTATTTACTTCGTTACTGGTAGACATTTTTGGAAAATTTAGTGTTAATCTTCGGCCGTGAAATTTTACTCGACTTACCCCTAGATCTTCCCTCGAATTTTACTTTCCTTCTCGCTTTAAAATTAGCACCCCAATTACAATACAAGTAGATCTTAATGCATGGAGCATGGATGTATGAGAAAATCGAGTGCAGCTTCACACTTCCCTTATTTCTGAAGAAACAGTCGTGTAAAAAAAAAAGTTTTTTAAAATGCTTGAATATATCAAACTTTTAATGTCTTCTGTCTACCATTGAAATTCATGACATGCAAAACATAAGCCAATTAAGATCTTATGCACTAATGATAATTAATGAAGAGTACTTTAAGTTAAACGCGAGTAATTAATTAGCAGTAAGTGCTATATAGAATACACAACTACACACATTGAACTCTTCTTGAGAAATATTTAATTCATTTGCAACCACTCCAGTGAGAATCACTCTTAACAAATTACAAAAAAAAAACGTTAATAAAGCTCTTACGGATTCTGCTTTACAACAATCTCTTCGGCTCTTAACAATATTTCTTAAATAATTATATAATTAACCTCTCTTCATGCCTATATCGCTATTAGAGAAAGGTTAAATTATTATCATGAGATTTAAGATAATATCATTAAGATTCTTAGAAACTTTGACGATTATTAAATGGCGGAATGGTATTGCTTTCAAGAATTTTTCAATCTCGGTATGAGGGATTTCACAGGATTGGGAATTTCATTTTGCTTTATAGGAAGCTGTATTTTGTACCTAATATATTTTGATTTGTTTAAAAATTAGCTATCGCTGTCGGAGTTAATCCAAAACTTCTTTAGTTTAATAGCATACACGATTAATTAAAGGTATCAAATAGTTGTGGAGACAAGGAACAGCAGGGTCCAATTTAGCCTACCTGGGGCCCGGGGCAGACATTTCCACGAGGGCTTCCTTTACTTCTCGATATATACAGGGTGTCCCAAAAACATTGACATCGGATTCCCTTTTATTCCTTAAATATTGATCTTAGACATATATAATAAATTACAAAGTTGCGCAAAAAAAGGGCACAGACTTTTATGAAATCAATTAAAATTTTCAAGGGAATTAAATTTTAAGAAATACAAAATTTAAATTTTTATACGGTCCCCGTACAAAAACATTTCCAATGAGTAAAATGTGCCCAATACACTAATAAGGTGATGTACAAAATTTCATCATTTTATCATAAAAAGTCCCAGAGATATGAAAAGATAAATATGCTGACTGAAACCAATTTTCGATGCATCGACATGGGTTTTCAAAGGGGAAAAATCATGTCGCCAGATCGCGTTTCAAGGGTCATACACAAATTACGAAAGAAAACTATGATTACATAAATAAATAATAATTTTGTTAATTATTGGTGCAAAAGTATCTACATTGTGTAGAAATTATTATTTTACACAAAGATTACAAAGCCTGTTCAACATGTTTCCATCCATGCCAAAGATCCATGAAAGAAAAGAGGCAGATATTATTTGTCAATGACGCATTTTTGCGTTGCGTCATTTGCACTCCTGCTGTAAATATTTACATTTTAATTTGTGATTAATCTCTCACCACCTTTGTTTAAACATATCTCTGGGACTTTTTATGATAAAATGCTGAAATTTTGATCTGAGATCAATCAATCAATTTTTTCTAAGATCAATTTTTAAGGAATAAAAACCGAGGTCAATGTTTTTGGGACACCCTGTATATATATATATATATATATATATATATATATATATATATATATAATATG
Organism: Amaurobius ferox; assembly: GCA_951213105.1. Classification (NCBI taxonomy): domain Eukaryota; kingdom Metazoa; phylum Arthropoda; class Arachnida; order Araneae; family Amaurobiidae; genus Amaurobius; species Amaurobius ferox. Next base: position 57,798,096 of record OX578138.1, on the reverse strand, counting down.
AAAACACCGTGAAATACAACATTACAAAATCATCTGAAATCACACTTAAAAGGCGCAAAGCTGCACTAAAAAGAGGATTAAAATATTTTCAAAAAGAAAAGAGGTATGGATGGAAACAATATACCAAAAGATGGCCGGGGGGAGTTGTGACCCCCTCACCCCGGTTAAGCATGCTTTGCGTCTTTACTTTCTATCCACAACATTTAAAACTTACTGAAACTCCATATAATGTCAACAAAAGTCTAAATTTTCTAGATATAACGATATACAAGCAACCAGGTGGTTCTACTGGTTTCTGTTTGTACGATAAACGCAACGACTTCCACTTCAAAATCAATTATATCATAAACTGGAACTCATGTATGCACAAAAATGTTTTTAGAAATATTATACTGGGACAATTAATACGTAGTCAAAGAATAAACAGTAAAATGGAAGATCGATATTTATGCGATTATCGTTTCCTACAAAACACCATCTCACAGGGTTTTCCCAAGTATTTTTTAAGTGACATTATCTACAAATTTTATAAAATAACTGTAACCGATAGTTACCGTTTATATTTAAATAAAACTGATGGCAATATACATACTGGATTGTCACAGGTAAAGCGTGTGATGACTGATACGGGACCTCTTGAATAGGGTCTATTGTATAATACGTTATGGAAGATTTGCATCGTCTTGTATGAAACAATATTGATGTACATCTGCATGTAATATGCTATTGATTGTCATTCAGGTATATGGTTTTAGAAATAGACTTTGTTATTATTGTTCTATTATGTGTCAATATTTAAAGTCTTCTTTAAGTAGAAGCTAAGTAATTTTGATAATTTATACTTGTGAACATGTTTCAAACTTTATTCAAACACTTTTTAAATATATTTCAAACATTTACTGTTGATGAATTTCGATAGGGCTGGATCTCGACAATTATATCTTATATTTGTTTGTGTATGTTGTCTATTTACATCTTACAATTTGATACATTCGTATTCTTTTTCGCAATATACCGGCTCTCCGGGAGTGTTGTCGCGACGCAAAGCATGCTTAACCGGGGTGAGGGGGTCACAACTCCCCCGGCCATCTTTTGGTATATTGTTTCCACCCATACCTCTTTTCTTTTTGAAAAAAAAAATATATATATATATATATATATATATATATACAGACATCATTTCAGTTACATGCTTTTCTTCAAATTAAAAAAATGCAACTCAAAAAGATGCAAGCTATACCGTTGTGCCGATCCTAAGATTAAAGGAAATTCAAGTAAGTTCATTTTATTTTGTAAAGTATACCAGTGTGTATATATGATAAAATGCAAAACTTGTGAATTAACTTATGTAGGTCAAATAAAAAATCTTCTGAATTTAGGAATAAATCTTCACCGTAGCCAGATTAAGAAAAATTCAGCAATTAATCTGGAATACCATCTTCTATACTCTCACTTTCAATCTCATTCTTTTAATAATATATCCATTACAATCTTAGACTTTGCAGTAACTTTGGAAGAACGCATCTGGTGGGAAAATATGCACATTCTACAAAGTAATTCTATATATCCATATGGATTAAATTCAATGATGTTTAACAGATTATATAATAACGAGTTTTACTATAGTACTTCTAATACAGCTATAGTGGAAACAAGCAATAACAATACATGCAGAAGATGGTTCAGAAGTAAAAAAAGAAGAAAAAAAAACAGAATTATAACGGTCGCAAAGAATCTTTTATCAATTTTATGCAACAGGTTTATCAATTTGAAGTACATAACATTACAGTTATTAAATTATATGTTTTGAGCATAAGAAAGAAATATTTGCAACAGATGTGGAATATCTGGACTCAACAAGTTAAAATATGGTCTACAAACGAACTAAACTCATACCAAAAACTGAACTTGGCTACTATGTGTGACTGGATCAAAAAACGATTCACCTTTTTAAATTTGAAATTGAAGGACGGAAGATCGAAGAAAAATGCGATGTGGTATATCTATCGATCTTATTTCAAAATAAAACTTACAATTCTACCCCTTTTGGCAAGATATTGAAAACACATCAAAAGCATCTTCCTATAACAGATATAAATATTAGAATGACTTACAGTTACGAAATTTCTTTAGGAAGAAAAATTTACAATTATAACTTATTAAGTAAAAATCTTTTGATTGGAAATAATGTAATATGTAATTGTAACACCAATCCTTATAAAGAGATCCTGTTATAGTTACAATTAATCTTGAAGTAATCAATAATAATGCCTTAATAAGAGCTTTCAAATTAGGCACCAAATACCGCAATCCACACCAAGGAAATCCACTTGATACATTTACAAAGAATTTAGAAGCATTTATTTATAAGATGTCTATAAAATTCAGCATCCCGTATTTTACATTCAACAAATGGAGATCCAGTGTTTTGAATGATTTCGAGTATTATTACAAAATGTATTATACTCGTCAAAAGGGATGTAAACTGGATATAAAGAATCTTAAGTTATTGCAAGAACAATATATAATAACGTACACCGATAAAGTACCTGGTAATTATGCATTTACTTGCAAATACCTTTACATAAAAACCCTTATGGCAAATTATGAAAATCAAGCATTATACAGCAGGATAACTATGACAAACCAAGTGATTAATAACAGAATCAAAGCCTTATATCTTAAGGCAGGTATTAAGTATACAGAAATAATAAAATATCCATATTTAATAAATATACCCAAGCTTCATAAAACTCCATAAAGCTTCAGACCTGTAACAGTTGGATACAAAACTTACCTAACTAAAGCTAACAAATTGCTTCTCGCAATATTGAAACCTATATTAAGGAAAATTAAAGATCGGGGATCTTATATTGCCGGAAATAGCTACGAGGTAATAGAGATCTTAAGACCTCATCAAACAAAATTATTTTTCAGAACCTATGATTTTAAGGAACTATTTAACAATATTGAACTCAAGGTATTATACCGAATACTGAACTCGTTGTACGGGGAATTTGAAATGCAAAAATATATTGAAATCGAAAGATATAGATCTCTGATAAGGATTGTTATAGAAGAAACTTACCTATATAACGGACTGAATTTCTATAAGCAAATCAAAGGCATCCCCATGGGCGGGGGATGCTCATCAATTTTAGCAGACATCTATCTTGATCATTTTGAAAAAAAAAATGTCCCATATTAGCAATGAAATAATTTACATACGTTACGTTGATGATTTGTTAATAGCTTATGAAAACGAAAATTTTCAAATGAATTTTGAATTTTATCACTCAAATTTAATATTGGAAGAAAATCCACCAACCCAGAATAATGTAGTAAATTTTCTAGATCTCAGTATTGATTTCAGCCATAATATACTTTCATTCTATATATATGATAAAAGAGTAACTTATAATATTATTACAGCAGGAAAATAGGTAGCATGTGCAGGAACTTGGCTGTCTCTATGACTTGGACCATACTTTTTCATATCACCTTCCTTTATCAAGATTCTTGTGATAATTTTGATTGTCACTCCGGAGGTTGGCTAATGTCAATGCTGGCGTCCAGGAGTGTATGCCGCGGCATTAAAGACATGCATGTTGATAACTGGGGAGTAAGGTCTCTACCCCTTACCGCCTTTGTGTAAGCACTTTACGTTACCTTCCTTCTTCTTTTATATCTCCATTTATGTCTTTATATATATATATAAATAAATAAATAATATATATATATATATATATATATATGAATGAAAAGGTTTTCAAAAAAGGTTTTCAAAAAAATTCCCATTTTTCCTTTCCCTTAAGTATCACAAGAGCAGAAAGTTTATAACAATAAATGAACTACAGAAAAATACCAAACATATAGCAAAGTAACAAAAGTACAGAAAACAGGAAATTTAGAAACCAAAAAAGGACGGCTGTAAACCAGGAATCCGAAGTAAAAAATTAAGCCGAAAAGCAGACGGCTGCAGAGCAGGAATCCGAGAAAAGATACTACAAACAATGCAAAAACATAAACTACGAAAATAACTGAAAGCAAGGAAATTCCGTGAGTATGTGAATTGCATTTCCCAAATGAATCTAGTTTGGTGCGATTATTATAATCAGTGAATACTGAAATCTTTATGATATAAACTGTAACAGAATGTTGATAAAAATCCTCGAATTTTTTAATGAATTCTCGAAAAAGTCATTAAAATCAGCGCTTTCAAAATTAAAAAGAGTCTTATCATTTACAACATAATTTTTCATTAGAAAACGCATTATGCAACTTTTAGAACGCTAACATGAAACATTCTCGAGATATTGTACGTCTTCCAAAAATATACAGAAAATTATAGTAGTAAGCATTGTCAAAAATGTTCACTTTCTGCATTTAATATTACGCAACACCATGCACGTGAATCTAGTTTATTCCATTTATGAGAAAATATACTTTTTTATAATAGTTCTGTATTCTGACGACCAAAAATTTGTCAACAGGCATTGTTGGACAGTATATTCTGTAAATTTATTAGAAATATTAATTGTTAATTATTTATAGGAACTTTATGTCGTAAATTCCCGAATATATTAGTTGAATTCCAATTGTATTTTTATGAGGATTTCGCAAGTGAGTCATTTATGACAATTATAAGATATATAAGTAATATATTATGACAATTATAAGATATATAAATATATATAAATAAGACTTGTGTTTGAATTAGTAATTTGCCAAAAGTGTTCAATTTCAATTGAAGTGGTGTTACTTCGATGCCAAAATCGTTGTTTCGTAGATCTTGTACACCATTGTTTCGCTGCGAAAGAAGTAAATTCATTGCATCATGTAGGGAAAGTCATGTACTGCCCACATCAGAATGTTTTGCACAGTTGCATTATTAAAGTTCTGCATGCCTATGAAATGTTATCAGTTTCATTTATTTTAAATGACTAAAATGCCGCCATCTATATCGATGAAAATGATCTTATCGTCCACACAAAGAGAAATCAAATATTTAAAGAACACCCTTCTGCATTGAACATAAATTGTAATGCTTTTTTAAACTCAAAGATGCTTCTTAAAGGAGAATTGCTCTTGAAATTCATTAAAAATTAACATATAAATGACTTCTTTGGCAGTTACATGTTTGCAAAACACAAACAGAGCCAACTACGATTGCAAATAATGAATAAGCTTTTCCCATGACGCCATTCGATAAAATGCAATTGTCGAAATGCAAACGATTTAATGACTACTGCTTTTTGATGTCATTTCTGTGTCGAAATATTTGAATTTTAAATGACATTTATGCATTCGCATGGATTCATGTATCCACCATTATGCGTTGAGGGTTAAATAGACTTATTTCAGTAATGGTAAATCAATGTTTTTCATTCTGAACTTTGTCAACAGAAATCGTGACTGTAAATTAAGGACACTTATGTAAGGTTGAAAGAAAAATGTAAAGATATGAATTTTCTGGCTGTATCGGTGGTTTTAAGGTTCTTTTTGTGTATATATCGGTAGTTTGCTCTCCCTTAATATGGTAAATGTTGAAAATTGCATTTATATTTTACGATATATACATTAAAAGCCAAATTTTTATGGCCTCTAGTTAGTACCACTGATTTGACAACTCTTACAAACAGAGAGTAAACAAGAACAGTAAACAACACTTAAAAGTTCCACTCATTTCACAAAACAACCGATACTATTTTCAAAACATTGACGTATTTCATTTCACAATACAGCTTCTACTATTCCCAAAACATTGACGACTATCACAGTTCAATGTAGCTCGTATCACGTCAACTGCTCTCCAACTGAGTGAGGACTCCTTTTATAGACTATCTCTGTAGAAACTTCTAGAAATATATCATATCTCGTACAATAATCGTTATTTCGAAGTGCTTCTTGAACCTGCCATTCGCCAAATGTCACCAAATTATCAATAAATCGCGAAATCTGGCAACCTTTCTTACATATTTTAACACATGCCGACCCTAGATTCATATCATAGGAAAAGTTGCATGTACGTTTGTTTTTTTACGTCTGGTTTTCAACAGTGACTCTAGTGAGAACACCTCACACGTCCGTAACATTATTATTGCCACCAGTTAGTACCACAGATTTGGTAAGTCCTACAATGTACTGCACAGTAAAATGTATATTGAAAACTCATCTGATTTCGTAACGCATTCAGATTATGTGTAATATACGAAAGTTTTTTATACACTATAACTGCTTATCTCGAACAATACGGCCGCTTTCCTAACTTTCACTCCTGTGTCTTGAGCCTCCAAGATTATTCGATGTTTAAAGTTAATCATATCCAGTCTTTTATCGAGTTTAGTTAGTCATATCCAGTCTTTTATCGAGTTTAGTTAGCCATATCCAGTTTTTCATCATCCAGTCTTTTATCGATTATTTCTTGAGAAAAGCACATTTTAACTATTTGAATGCCTCTTCCTATACATTAGGGATAGCAGTTTTCCATAATATTGCCGGCATATTAATTTGGCCACTCAGTGCATAATGTAGTATGCAGGGGAAGTACACAGAAAGGAAAGACGTATACAGACGTATACATGTAGTATGCCTTCATAAGTACAAGAAGGATAGGTGCATTTAAATACTGATACGAAGTGTTTATAACTTTTGTAGGATTATTTTTGATGATATTCGTTTTTCTATGGCTGAAAGAAGACGAATGACAGATAGTGAGTGTTGGCGTGCTGTTGGACACATTGAAGCAGGACAGTCAATCAAATATGTCGCTATTTTCTTTGGCGTTGATCAATCGGTAACTTCTCGATAATGGAAATATTTCCAAACAAGTCAAACAGTTGTCCGGAGACTTGTACCCGTCGTCCAAGGGTTAGCACCCTCCTCTGATGATTGGTATATTGATATAGTAGCCAAGTGGTACCGACGAGTGACCTCCACAACTGTTACATCCGTGGTTGCAGCGGCACTTGGTAAGACAATATCTGCCAGTACTCTGCGCTGAAGGCTTCATGTGATGGGACTGTTCGCCCGAGTACCACGTTTTTGTGTTAACCATCCAATAACCATCCAACCAACCCATAACACTAACCATCCAATTCAGAGGGACAAGATTAAAGTGGTGTCGTCAACATGTCAATTGGAATGTCTCAGATTGGGGCAACGTCCTGTTCACGGACGAGTTTAGATTTGCCCTGGAATCCGATAAGTGTGTAAGAGTCTGGAGAGAACGACGCACACGCAATCAGGCCAAGAACATCATCGAACGTCATGCATTCAGAGGTGGCAGGGTCATGGTGTGGGCTGGAATGTCAATGGGATATCGTACAGAGCTGCACATCTTTAAAGGTGGTTCTGTGACTGCTGCTGGGTATCGGGATGAAGTCCTAGACTATATCCCATTGCCAGACTATATGCCGCAGCAGTTGGTCATGCTTTCCTCCTTATGGACGGTAATGCCCGTCCCCATCGAGCTAACATCGATGACGAATATCTGGAAAGTGAGGTCATTCCTCGTATTTAGTGACCGGCGTATTCCCCGGACTTTAATACCATTGAAAACCTTTGGGATGCTCTCGGATGTGCTGTCTCTGCACGTTTACCTCCTCCAGCCAGTTTCAGAGAGTTGGAAACTGCCCTATTGGTGGAATGACCATTGCTCGCGTCTGCGATGGTTGATCATCTCATTGAAAACATGGGACATCGTTGTAAAGTTTGTGTGAAGGTCAGGGGTGGTCACATACCATATTAATGTGAGTTTTGTTTGGTTTGTTTGTCTTTAAACATAATTTTGTTAATGACCCAAATGTGACGCCATCATATAACTTACGAAAATTAAATATTTTTTTTTCATCTTTGTACATAATTCTTGTTTTCTTTAATGCATAAACACATTTGCTACCTTCATGTACAATTTTGAGTTAATCAAAGCTTTACTTTTCCATTTTTGTTGATATTACCGCCCTTGCTTAACTTTTAGAAGCCAGTGTATTTAGCGTTGTAAAAAACTACGTAAAAGTAAAAATTTTCCTATTGTTATTGTAACAGTTATATGTTACTGATACATTATCTAATGAAAGTGATTTTTATGATAAATACAAAAATAAGTTCACGCACAATATCCATTACATTTTATACATAAATAGAATGTTTCTCAAACTTTGGAAAATGCTAGGCCTTATCAAGTGCTATGCGCGAGTAAGGACGAGGCCAAACGCATACTTATGCATCTAATCATGGAGGTGAGGAGTTAAAACTTCATATCAAGAAAATGCCAATATGGTTTGAGACAATAATTCAGATGGTGCTGGGATAAAATTAATAACTCTGTATTGTATGCATTTCTATGGCGAAAGGTCTAAAATATTTATTTAAACAGCCCACTTTGTAAAAATAAATTATTAGCGAAATGAAAAGCAGAACTGAAACTATAAAGAACATTACTACGTATGCAAAATTATTTTACATTACAAGGATAATTTTTATCTCAATATATTATGTACTCTATCCTACAACTATGAAAAGATACCGATTAATTATACTCATAGTTAGGGAACCCTTAATGTTAAAATAATCAAAATTACATATACTAATTGTTACTCCTTTCTGTTGCGTCAACTAGAAATATACTTTACTAACACTAGCGACACCTAGATATAATTCTCAAATCATCATGGCATTTTCAAGCGATTCATCCATAGGAGTTTTAAAAGTTTTATTTTAAGGGACTCTTTCCCATATTCTGCGTAAGTGTTGAAATTTGTAGTTTCGCTGATTTTAGATACACGTATTATGCGAAAAACCAGAACTTGGAATAGAATGATTAGAAATTTGCATGATGATTATGCGCAAGTTATTGAAAGTTTAAAATATTCATAGCATTATTTCTTACGGATAATAAAGGTATTTTGAGGAATGATGGAAATATCATAGTGTTCGAGGGAAATGTGTAGTTTGAAATTCGTTTTGCCTATGAAAGTTATGAAAATCGTATATGAAGGGCCGAGTCCCATTATTGTGACGACCTCCTACACCGCATAGCCAATGAAAGAAGGCACGTGTCGTGAGCTGGCTTGGTGGGTATATAAGGTGTGGTGCATGCCTTCTGAAAGCATATCACTCGTTGCTGTCATGGCTAAAAGAAGCTATTTATCAGATATGGAAAAGGGGATGATTAGCGGGTTTAAATCCAAGGGTGGCATTATTTCCGAAACAGCGCAGTTTGTGAACACTTCGCGTGCAGCTGTGGTTAAAATGAATCGTCACTGGAGAAATAATACCATTGCAAATAAATGACGTGGAAACTTCGGAACACCACGCGCTATTGATGTGAGAAGTAAACGTCGGCTCCGACTGTTTGTGAGGGCACATCGTCACGTTACAGTGAAACAACTCATTGGCTAAATGAACCAGAGGAATACCGGAAAAGTGTCACAAAAGACAGTTCCCGACCGGAGATACATGCCCTACAAACTCTTGGGTCAGGGCCCTCGGTCTGAGTTTGCACAAAAGACAGTTTAGTGAACCCCGCTGCGTATGGGCCTACGAAGCAGGCTGATGGTCACTGCACCTATGCTAACGAAGGTGCATCAGCAGAAAAGGCTTATATTTGCATGGCAGTATCGGAATTGGACCTCTGATGATTGGCAAAAAATTGCCTTATCCATTTAGTCACGTTTTCTGCTTTATTAGTTACCTTCATATAGTGATGAGATAAAAGCAATAATTCCACATTCCAATTTATTTTTATTTTTAGAGTCATGTTATAATTTATTAGAAAATATTTTATAGTCTATTATATGAATCATGTCTAACAATAAACATGGTTGTAAACTCCAAAGGTTATACGTCTTTCTTCAAATTGCTGGGCAGAAAATATCCAGAATATATGATTTTTAGTTTTAAAGTATCACTACCGTGAAGTTTAAATCAATATTTTGTCACTTTATTGCAGTTTGCTTAATTTTGAATTTAAAAGGAGTATCGATTGATTTTATCGATTTTATTCTCGTTGAGGTGATAAAGATGAGTAAAGTATCCATTTTGCATTGAAAATTCCTTTATTCAGGAATCTTAGACATTTTATTTCGTACTCTGTGCAGCAAGCAAAACGTAGAATTTCCGGATACTCAACTGGCATATAAAAGTTAAGGAAGGCACTCTCGTTGAAGATATTCATGGATCGGTTTCGCTCTTATAAGGCGCTTATCAGCGTGGAATAGCCGTTAACAGCAATGGAAGCAAGATTACTTGTTAATTGTCGCAATGTTGGGAACTTCTACTTTAACTGACAAATTCGTCTATGCAAACTTCTATGGGGATTTGTCAGTCAGTTTCCATAAAAGTTGCAAAGAACCTTGCTGAACAAACCGGAAATCGAACCACGGATCTTCATATTGCCCAGCCGATGCTCTACCGTTGAGCTACTAGGGCGGAATTGCGTCGACATTGATTCTCCATTGTCACCCTCTGATGTGAAATTGATGTGCAATCAATAATCTGACTGACCGTCTCCTGCTATTTTTACCTCAAGTTTGCCACCTACTGCTATTTTTGTCTTCCAGGTTAGCTTCTTGCGTTGACGTAGACTTCCCGATTTGAAATCGGCTCTCAATATACAAGAGTCCACGGAGTCTGTGCTAGTCGTACTAGGATCACTTTTAAACCTTCGACATATGTGTTCTAACCTGCAGAGTTGATTGGATCAGGCGCCATTGCAAAGAACCCTGCTGCCCCAACCGAGAATAGAACCACGAATTCTTTTACTAGTTAACCGAAGTGCTACTGATTAGCTACTGTGATGGAATTTCAAGCTCTTATCGCCGAAGTCTGTTCTGTAAAGTTCGCAAAATTACGTCAATTACAGTCGAACCTCGATATGTCGAATTTGAAGGGAGTAGAAAAAAAATTCGAGATATCGAAAATTTAAAAAATTTTAAGGAATTCATAAAAGAATATATACATCCCAGCCTTATACTTTACACATTTTTAAAAAAGTCACTTGCTTTATCTCACAGACAGATAATTGGGTATTACCCAAGAAATTGCTGACAACAAATAAAGCGAAGCTTGAAATGATTGGATACACATTTAATATAATATACATTATTAAAATTTAATCTTGCATTTCTTTACTTGCAAAATAATCATCTATGACAGTTTGGTTACAGGTACTGAATCCTTCAATATCTATCACATTTTCCAAATGAGCTAGGCGGATCCAAATGAGCTTAATTTTGTGGGGATAGTTTTCTTTAAAACTCTGAATAATACCTTGGTCCAAAGGCTGTAACTTAGAAGTTGTGTTTGGTGGCATGAAATGAACTTTCACGGATTTTAATTTCGGCACTCTATTATGCGCTGTACAGTTGTAAAAGAAGAGAACAATATCGCGATTTTCACGGGACATTTTTCTGTCTAGTTCCTTCAACCAATTAGTGAAAATTTCAGCAGTCATCCAAACCTTATTGTTCGCAAAATAAGTCATTGCAACAGATGTCATTCCTGAAAAACATCGGGGTTTAGCAGATTTACCTGTCATAAGAGGTTTGAGCCTTTCTGAACCACCCATATAAGTGCAAAATAGCACAGTTAATCTTTCTTTGCTTCTTTTTTTACCATGACATGCTTCAACTTTAATGGCCATAGCTTTATCAGGCGTATACTTAAAAAATAGTCCTGTTTCATCTGCATTAAACACATTTTTTGGATCGTATTTTTCCAAATGAAAAGATGAAAATGGTAAGATGTAAAAATTTGAGATATCGAGAGTTTGATTAAAATATTTCGAGTTAAAGAGTTTATTTTAAATTCGTTTTATACCGTGCGTGAAGGGAGATGAAAATATTTCGAGATATCGAGGTTCACCTGTAGTAGGTTTTCTTGCTGCCGTTGCAGTTAATGACTATTTTATTCTGATGAGCGCATAATGAGCGCGAAACAGGTCCATGGATACTGTTATCTGCAATAAGAGTGTCTTCCCTATTGTTGACAACGCCCATTTCTGGCGGGCTTTTGTGATTTTGATATAAAAGGTAAATACAAATGTCTGCACGTGGTGTATGTAATAGATTGTCAAAGCTAAAAATTTTAAAAAAGTGAAGAAAAATATAGCAGTGTTTGTTATACAACGTCTTCTAGTAACAGTAAAAGAAGGAAAATTTCTTATGAGTGTAATTTTCAAGATCTCCACGTATAATACAACCCTGACTGGTTATAATTTAAGGAGAGGATTATAATTTTTGGCGATTGCAGCAGACGTGGTCTCCGAAAACGCGGATTGCAGCCAAGAGATATATTTAGATCCAAAGTCTTAATTTGGGATGTACTTAGTCTGAAATCGTTCGGTTCGATTGGTGGATCTAATAACATGTCAGGCAAGAAGTCCAATATACACTCTCGTTTTGACAAACAGTAAGAAAGGAAAAGCGGATTGAGGTGAATCTGGTCTCAGCATGAACGGAGTAAAGGGAATTTGGATATAACTGAAAGGTAATTTGACTTCTCAAAATATATTGTATTGATTTTTCAATATTCTCATATATGAGAGAATGGTGTTGTTGTTGTTGAAACCCAGACCGTCCGACCTACCAGAAAGGTGTAAGGTAACTGTTTGGACGGTCGGGAAGTGCCACCCAATTTAGACCGGAACCCAGTGGGGGAGGCATCCACAGGGACCGTACCCTCCTTCCCCTACCACCAACCTCTCGGAAGGACTTTCGGACTCACATGTTTAACGTGATCGTACTCCGCATGAACACGGCGGCAGTTTTGGCAGTGGCTGGAATCGAACCCGGGCCTACCGAGTGCAACTCCAGCGCGCTAACCAATGGGCTACCGCGCCCCATGAGAGAATGGTGTGGAGGTCTTACACTCCCAATTTATCTGAGTTCACTATATTTTGTGTTAACTGTAACAAAAGGTTAGATGCATTTCGTGAAACAATTAATTTACATATAATATTAATGCTAAGAATTCCTTGTTTTCCTAAAAATCACTTGTTTTCTGAACATTTTTGCTGATTTAATTTCTACGAGTTCATTTAATTAAGTATTATCTTCCGCTTCCACTACCTTTAAGATGACACGAACAGACTGCTTGGTTGAAAACGCATTTTTTATGTATTTACTGACTTGGGATAAAGGCAAATGAAGATAATTTAATTCTACTAGAACTAATATGCAAGATAATGAATAATCATTGGTTTAATTAGAAAATAAAACTGCCGGATGCTTTTGGGAATAGTTGTAATTTCCATATCTAGTTAAAAATATTTTAAATAATAATTTGTGTCAAATTAAGATTCTTAATTAGATGTTTAGATGTAATGGCATAGAAAGAGATAACATATGTGTAGTTTTCCTACACAGAAGCGCAAAGTTTTACAACTTTAATATTACATTTACCTGTGTGTTGTCGATTATATATTTATACATTTTCGCGCATCGCTATAACCTGAAAAATATTTATGCATTAAAAAAAAATCCTGCGGATATTTAGTCCTGCATTGCAAATAGACAGAAAAATGCACAAATATTTTATATATAGACTAATAGTACAGGCAAGAAGGATTTAAAATTTTGGTTTAAGCTTTAGTCAATTAAATATTAATATAATATTTAATATTGCCAGTACAGGCAAGGATTTAATGGATCGAGCATGCTTTCCAATTTCTCGCTGATTGGTTGGTGTGAGAAACGTCATAAAGTTAGCCAAGGGCTGATAAATATATGTTTTATTGTTAATTACTTAGGAGCGTTTTGCAACTATACTTATCAAGAACAATTATGATTCTAATTTTTTTATTAATGCATTTAGCAATTATATGTCTTATTGTTGATTCTGATAAATATTTAAATAATATAATTAAGAAGACGCATGTTTTATGATCAAGTTAAATATATGCACTTATTACTTTCCTTATATACATAATGTATAAGGAAAGTCTTGTGATGGGGTCGAAAGTTTGAATTCGAGTTTTTGACGGGAGAGCACGTTTCAAGCATCCCTGATCACGAATCGAACATATTTGAAGTGATGTCTGTGTGTGTGTGTGTGTGTGTGTGTCAGTGAGCTTGTGGAGACGATAACTGACGAACGAATGGACCGATTCGAACGAAATTTGGTGCAAATATTACAATCTATAAACACTGGAAACCTATTGTTTTTATACGCAATCGGATGTTCAGAACCCCCTAAATTTTCGAGTGAAATTTTAAAAAAATCGTCAAAAAATCAAAACCTCTAATAAAGTTACACAATTAGATATTTCTTATGTAAATTTTCAGTAGAAAACGATTGACATAAATTTTAGAACGCTAACATGCACCGTTCTTGAGATATTGCACATTTTTAAAAAATGTATCAAAAAATCATATAAAATAAAAAAAAAATATTTCCTATTGAGAAGCATGCTCACTTTTCGTATGTAATACCATGCGATAAATTTGGTGCAATGTCGCCAACTTGGCGACCTTTTTCAATGTTGCTAAATTAACGAAAAACTAGCCAAATGGATAAAAATAACGCTAAATCAATGAAAATGACGACTCATTGATGAAAATTCAATATCTTGGAAAGAATATAAATATCTATTATAAAAATAACCTATTTTCTTTTTTATTGTAAAAGTAGTAAATTCATTGCATTATATAAGGAAAGTCATGTGCTACTCACATCAGATTTTTTTTACCTGTATATGCACATTAGATTATGTTCATTATTGTCATAAATGCTGCCATAGCGAAAACAATATTATCGCCCTTAAAATGAAAATAGAAAGCTCCCCAAAGTTGATAAAGTAGGCCGTCAAAAATATATTCAGCAGACATAAATTCCGAATGCATTAAATCAAAGACAACAAATCGTAGATTAAAAGTTCATTTAATAAAAACCATCCTTTATGACGTACAGATATTAAAAAAGGCCAGAGCGCTTTCGGGTATCACCATACCCTTCAAAGACAACAAATCGTAGATTAAAAGGTCATTTAATAAAAAACATTCTTTATGACGTTCAGATATTAAGAAAGACCAGAGCGCTTTTGGGTATCACCATACCCTTCAAAGACAACAAATCGTAGATTAAAAGGTCATTTAATAAAAAACATTCTTTATGACGTACAAATATTAAGAAAGACCAGAGCGCTTTCGGGTATCACCATACCCTTCAAAGACAACAAATCGTAGATAAAAAGGTCATTTAATAAAAACATTCTTTATGACGTACAAATTTTAAGAAAGACCAGAGCGCTTTCGGGTATCACCATACCCTTCAAAGACAACAAATCGTAGATTAAAAGGTCATTTAATAAAAACCATCCTTTATGACATACAAATATTAAGAAAGACCAGAGCGCTTTCGGGTATCACCATACCCTTCGAAGACAACAAACCCTAGATTAAAATGTCATTTAATAAAAGCCATCCTTTATGACGTACAGATGTTAAGAAAGGCCACAGCGCGTTCGGGTATCACCATACCCTTCAAAGACAACAAATCGTAGATTAAAAGGTAATTTAATAAAAACCATCCTTTATGACGTACAAATATTAAAAAAGACCAGAGCGCTTTCGGGTATCACCCATACCTTAAAAATAATTAATAATTAATAATTTTTAAAATAACTATAAATTTCGAAGTTTATATAAATACAGTGAAGTTACTAAAAGTTAACATTGTGGAACTATGCAATTTAAGGCAGAATCTTCATGTTGTTACCAAGGCAGTGTGCGAATTATTATAAGAACAATTGGTGACCGTAAATTGGTGACCAGAATTGGTGACCGTAAATTGGTGACCAGAATTGGTGACCGTAATGAACAGCGGCTGAGCCCCTAGTTTTAAAAATAATGAAAATAATCAACTGTAAAAGGTATGTTCAAGGAGTAGTCAAGCAATCGACCACTAGTTTTCGAGATGAGCGCTCTATTGACTGCTCTACGTGGGATCGAGAAGGAATCTTATGGTCCACTCTCTAATTTTGAGGCCATGGTTTCAAATGATTCTTATTCTTTTTTTATCTTTGTACATTTCAATATCACTTCTTTTGTTTATCAAATGCTATATTCGTTGCTTATATCAGATGCCAGGAAGCCACACAAAGAAGAAGACTACATAAACACCTATATATAAATTACTAGATCATGACTACCATGGATCACTCCCAAACGTCAGGACTTTCACAATAAGCATCTTTATAGACCCTATTATCAGTGATTTGCAACTAAAACTAATATAATTAATAACGTGTTTTTTAAGATCTCTTTGGAATGTTTTTGGGGTCTCTCTGCGTACGATTGTATGCAAGTTAGTGTGTGTATGCATTTTAGTGTTTGCGTGCATTAGTGTGCATGTGTTTGTGAGTCTATGGATGAATGAAACATCTCGAAAATAATTTGATACGATTATTACGATTTGTGAACACTTGAACCGTGTTGATTTTAAACGTAATTGAATATTTGAAATATCCCAAATTTTTTAATGAACATTAAAAAAAATATTTAAAAAACAGCATTTTTACCAATGGTAAATAAATAGTTATTTCATACATAATATTTCATTAGAAAAATAATGATATAAACTTTAAAACGCGAGCAAGAAAACATTCACAAAATATAGCTCGATTTAACCAGTCAGTTTTTGAAAACATAATTAAAATCTGGGTCTTTAATACTGCTAAATAAATAACTATTTCATACGTAATTTTTTCATCATAAAAATAATAATATAAACTTTAGAAAGCTAGCATGAACCGCTCTCTAGCTATTGAAGATTTTGTATTGAAATTTGTTCATAAATTTATCAAGAAATTACATAAAATTAAAAAAAAGTAGTGAGTATCATATTGTATGGTCACTTTCCATATGCAACATTATGCAAGAAATTGGTCAACATTATTCTTGTGGACCGAATTTGTTCTATTCACGAGAGAAGATATGTTGGAGGTAATAGTTTTTGTATTTACGACGCCAATAGCCATTTATCTACTATATGAATAACTTATTTTCTGTCCCTATCGATTGGCGAAGTTTTAGCGTCGAATTTGGGAGGATATCGCCAACATAGCGACTTTATTTAAATGTTGCTAATCTCACGCAAATTAAGCCAAATTGATAACAATGTCGACAAATTAGTACTTGAGTAAAAATTCGTCGAAGGAACCGAAAAATTCGATAAATGAATTTTGACGCCAAAGAATTCGCCAATAGTCATTTACTTCACGGGATATTAATTAAATGTCATCGCATCTTGATGAGGATTTCGTACACGAATATAAATAAGTCATTCTATTTGGACTGGTATGCCGCCAAAATTGGCAAATTTTAATTTATATAGAGGTAAATCAATGACAAAAGTATTGTGTTATCTAGTACATAATATATTCTCTGTGATAGAAATAAAGCAATTGTATTATGTAGAGAAAGTTATGTGCTGCACTACATCAGATTTTGTTTCATAAAAAAAAATGATACAAGCACAATGCCAGATGAACATAAAAGAATATAGCATAGTGTTTCACTAAAATCGTTTCAAATATACATTAAAAGCACAAAAAAGCAGAACTTGTATGAAAGAACAGCAGTAATTACAAAACTTTTAGAAGCAGAAACAATAAAAAAAGAAACAATGAAAACTGTTTTTTTTCCTTAAAATTACCTGGTGTCTTTTCAGAAGTAAAGGGAAGTTTAGGTTTCGTATAAAGTAATTTAAATGAAAAAAGGACAAAGATGAAGAAAGACCCTTTGAAGAAACAAGTATTAAATAAAATAGTTTATTTTGCAAGCAATTGTATTTCAGTAGTTAATTTAAAAAGTTTTCTAGAAGTAAATAGCAATGAAATATTTTCCATTGTTAAAATATTGTTCTAAATATGTTTTGAAGCTGTTAGTAGTACTAGAAATGAATAGGAAAGGATATGATATAGGATTTTCTACATTACATAAATTATTTCTGTCTTTTCCGGATGCTAAATTGTATTTTTGAACAAAATATTCAGTCACGTGTGTTGTTGATCCGACAACCGTATTCTGCGCAAGAGACTTATTACTCGACTTTTTGATTCTCACTCTATATATATGCTTTTGCAGGGGGCTTATTCATATACAGACCATTCACTCAATTTATATGGTAGGTGAGTCACAGGTGCCTGTCTTTTAAGTGTTTTAGTATTCTTAAGAATTTACTTGTAACGTGCAAATTGCTAAAAATTTTTTAAGAAAAACTCCACCTTTGTTTCTGAGATATAACATTATTCTTACTTAAAATATTTTGTTTCAAAAATCTTGTGTGCATCAATCTTTTATTCTTTTCTAATGTAATTAAAATTGTTAACTTGTGGTCCATCTTATGCGGAGGCGAACAATAGGTGGTCCACATTTTAAAATCGCTTTTAAATGCATTCTCAGTGACCTGGAAGAAAAGCGCATGATGAATAATTCTTGCAAAATTATGCTTACTTCTAAGATAGCACATTTGCTGGTCACTTAATAAAAATAAAGTTTGAGGAAAATTCTTTCAGCCAGAGTGTACGCAGAGAGTACACAAGAATTTTCTATTATATATTCTTTAGTAAGTTCTTCACACTCATACGCGTATCGTAGACATCTAACACAGACTATCATGTAGATTATTTTGTCTGTCGTGCACAAATGAAAATAACCAACACAGATTATCATGTAGATGATTTTATCTGTCATGCACAAATGGAAATAACTAGCACAGATTATCATGTAGATGATTTTGTCTGTCATGTACAAATGGAGATATCTAATTCATTGCCCCGAGCTACCTTGGTAACAAACCTTCAGGTCATGCTAATTCATTGTCAATCTTATAATTTTCTTACAATGTAAGCAAATGTTCTTCAAGAGAAAAATATATACTTTATAAAAACGTATAATAACTTAAATTTATAAAATAAATAAATGCATGAGTTGAAAAAGTTTATATCGTTACTTACTTCAAAATAAGAAAGATTAGTAGCCACTGCTTCTTTCGATAGAATGACAAGCACGAAATGATTACCGATCACCAAACCAACAACTTCAATTTCGACATACGGTGCTAGAGAACGACTGTTAACAACGGCGTAAGTTCCGCAGTTTAAACATTGAGCTAATACAGAATTTTAACTAAATTTTAGTAAGATTTCTATTTTCATGAAAAAATAAAGAATTGAGTTTTTTTACTTTCCCAGCAATATATGGTAATGTATCGTGCCGAAAATCGAAACTCGAGTTTTTGAAGGATCTACAGGTTTTCTCACCTATAGAACTCGAACGAACTATTTTTAGCGTGACGTCTCTGTGTGTGTGTGTGTGTCTGTCTGTCTGTCTGTGTAGATTTTGCATCCACTCTAACATATATAAGCCCCTGGTATGTGACCCTGGTGCTATTAAGATTTTGTTATGATTCGGGATAAAAGAACCAACCGTTTTTTGCGAAATGGTCCGAAAAAATTGCCTCTATCCACTCTAACTGAAAAACTAATGGACCAAATTTCACAAAACTTGGCAGATAAATCGCATGTAGATTAACCTGGTTCTGACTAGATTTTGGCATGATTCGGAAAAAACACCCTGTATTTTTGCGAAATGAATCACTAAAATCGTTAAATCTAAAAATAAAAAACTGTGCATGCCCAAATAATGTCAATTAAATTATTATTTTCTACGTAATTTTTGATAAGAAGAATAAGACCAACTTCATTACTCTAGGTCTAGCCGTTCTCAAGATACTTTAGATTTTTCACATTTTCTCTACGCCACCTTTGAATGTAAGTCCAGTTACCAAATGAAAACGAAAATTGAATTAAAAGTGCAAATTCAGTGTAATTTAAAATTATTTCGTGGAATTAAACTCAATTTCATGAGTTATTGAAGAAATAAAGAGAACGTTAATATGAGTCTGCAGCGAAAGTCATGTGCTGCCCACATTAGATTTTTAATCTTGAAAATGGAAAAGTGAGCGTCATATGTGAAATTTTTGTAATTTAAAAGGCATTGACTGTGGTGTCATGAAATAAACAACGCCCCCTATTCGCCCCCCCCCCCCCCACGTACCCACTTCTGTAGAATTTGCATTTAAAAAATTTAATAAAAATATTTATCTTTTAAAAAACTGTGAGGAAAAAATAAAAAGCGAATTTCAACAGGGATGATTTAGATTTGCATCACAAAAAAAAAAAAAAAAAATTTATATATATATATATATATATATATATATTTGAATTCATTCAACTTTTTAATATATTTTGAAAATGATTTGAATTATTACAATTATTTTTCTTTATATTGAAAATGAAAAGATCTCAATTGAGGCTGACTTTAGGCGATTTAATTTTACATTTTCGGAAAGTATTATTTTCCAAATGTGCTTTGGAAATGAAAAGTTGATCTCAGTAACAATAACCCCCTCCCCTACAATCCACCAATCATTAATTCTGCAGATGGCAATTTATTACAGACTTTTGTAAGGAAACTTAGAATTTGGAATAAATGCAGCAATTTTCGTCTCTGCCCGCATTTTTGGAGACAATTAAAGTAATTATTTTAAGTTTTCTTGTAAGCCGCCAGTATTCAGAGCAGCTCACTAGCTAGATTATTTTTTACAAAAAAAAAATCAGGTTAAACAGCATTTGACATTTTACATTTAGTAAAGTATTCTGCAAAACTATTTATGATACGTAAATATACCATTTTAAAAGTGCATATTATTTGCTAGATAAAGCAAACCGAACGATTTATGTTTTACTGGGCTACATTGCATTCAAAGTAATGTTTGTTATCAGCATTCATATACTATTTGAAGCGTACGTGACATCTTTGCATGATTCATTTTTGTAACGCTTATGTTTGATTGCAGGGATTCTACTTGATTACATGTTCATGTATAAGTGCGTGCGTGCGTGTGCATCTAGGTATGCATGCGTATGTGGTGGCGAGCGAGCCTGTGACTGACTCAAATGTGGCCCTTCGTTTAGAAAAGGTTGAAGACCATAGCCCTACAAGGTCAAGAAACATCTGCCAGGTGCAATAATATAGCAATTAAACTCTCAACTAATTCACAAAGAGACTATTATATCTTTAAAGCACTGATGTATTCCTAATCCTCTTTTACTCATTTCACGTCAACACCACCACTAAGCAATGATCAACTTATATAAACCTCTGTCGAAGGTTCTAGACAAAGCGCGTAACTCGTGAAGTACTTTACCAATCTATAAAATTCGAGATGTTTCCAGAACTCGCCCAAAGTCGTTAAGCTATCGATATTTCGCCAAATTCGTTACCATGTTGGCGATATTTTCCAAATTCTTCGCCAAGTTATGGTCAAGCGATTCAGACATAAAAATTATTACATTGGTTGCTTGTTAGGTATACCTAACAGCATGGTGTTTCTTGCTTTCATCAACAATAAATTTATGAAATTATATAGCCATGCATTGCCTGTAATACTGTTGCGTACGTGTTAAGTTACTTCACTGAAGTCCTTCTTTTTTTTCGAATACCAGACGGAGAAAACACCCGTACAGACATACTTTCCCATGACTTGAGCCTAGGTTTGCCATTTGCCGAAGTTCTCAGAAGGCTTACCAGATTTAGCGATTTATTGCCAATTTGGCAACATTTGGAGATTTATTGTCAAGTTGGCAACATTTGGCGATTTCCCGAAGATTTAAAAACACTTTGATTATTCTAAGAGACATGAGATATTTCCAGAAGTTTCTACAGACGGAGCTTATAAAAGGAGCCATCATTCATTTGGACAGCAGTTGACGTGATATGAGCTACATTGAACTGTGATAACCGTTTATGTTTTGAGAATACTCGTAGTATCAGTTATTTTGTGAAATTAATAGAGCATTCAAGTGCTGTTTTGCTGCATATTATTCCTATTTATGTTATGCTTGTGAATACACGTGTTAGTTATTCCGAAATTTGGACTCATTCTTGTATCCTGTGTGCATACGCATGATTCCAGACGATACGCTGTAACAATACGCATCGCCATCTTTCATACTGTCAATCGCACATATCTGATAATATGAAGATAATAAAATAGTCAGGCTTGCAGATATTGAACAACCATATTCTTACAGGGAACATGCAATTAATTAAATTTAAGATTACACTAAACAATATATCCTCAAAACCGTATATCTGCGTACAATTTAGTTCAAAGCGAGACGTTAAGTTGGGTCATATTGAAACAACTTGAAACGTCCCATCAAGAAGGTCATTTATCATTGTAACCATATGAGAATTTGAAAACGTTAATTGGATGATAGATGCATTGTCAGACTGTTTAGTATAACTTAGTAATTAAAAGGAACACACTACAGTGTCAATAGGTTGTAAAACCTCTTATTACACGCGGATAGAGATTAGTTGATGAGAATAATATTCTGTCGGAATATACGTATTATATCGTTAAATAATGATATGCAATTTTGATACCTCACTTAGCGTTATGTTGTGTTAATAATGAATTTAGATGAAAACAGAGTTGGGTGTAGAAATGAGAACATGAGATATGTTTATGAAAATGGAACACAATTAAAGAGCAGATATGTATATACGAAATAATGAGTAGCAATGCTAAGATTGATGTGAAACATTATTCATTTGGTATTGAGTATTCCGAAGGGAAAAAGATTGATATATGTTGTTTGTGACGCTAGTATATAGTACCTTGGGAAATACTTTAATACTTTCTTGTTTTTCCAAATGTTTTTATTTTTATTTAATTTTATTACATTTTATTTTAATTTATTTGAAAATTATTGTTTTAATGATTGCATTGAATACCCACACTTTTCGTTCGAGTCGAACCACAAACAACGAAGTTATCGACGTTTAGATGCCACTTTTAGTCACTCCCCCTGGCGAGTATGTGGTCGGTGCAAGTGAAAACCAAAGACTGGCGTATAGCGCATATGGTGATGTGCAAAATGATTTTTTTTTACATTTTCACCAGAGTTGTTTTTATAATGCTGCTAAACAGGATATGTATATATATATATATATATATATATATATATATATATATATATATATATATATATATATATATATATATATATATATATATATATATATATATATATATATATATATATATATATATATATATATATATATATATATATATATATATATATATATATATACATATATATATATATTTATAGGATATATATATATATATATATATATATATATATATATATGTGTGTGTGTGTGTATGTATATATAATATATATTGAATATATATATATATATTGAATATTTATATATATATATATATATATATATAAAACCCAAAATGGAAATATATAAAAAAAGAAAAGAAGGTACCACAAGATTGGTGTGGGGGGAGAGGTTGTGACTTCCACTTCCCAGTTAAGCCAGCTTTGTGTTGCGACAACACTCCCGGGGACCGGTACCATTCCATATAAGAAAATACATTAGTATTAAGAGTAGAAAAATACCGGAAGAAATGACCACAAATGAAAAAGAAGGAAAGCGATTGCACACAATTACATACCAAGAAAGAATGATTTCGAAGCAGGACTCAGAAGGATATTTAATTAACACGTAGAAACTATCATTTTACAAATTCCCTAATCCACAGGAAAAAATCATAATAGTGTCAGTATGTATATGTACCTAAAACTAGGAAATATCCTATTTCAAAGCCCAGGATTAATCTGTTCGAACATTTCACAACACAGTAGTGGATCAACATGTCACTAATCAGATAATTCGCGCTGTAGTGTTTAAGTACCCGTTGTAAGCTTCCGTCACGGTTATGTCGTAAAAACCACAGATAATCCAACATAAAAAACCCTTAAGATATATATCCCTGTTCTATAGCTTTGTCTAAAAAGTCCCTGTCACATACAAATTGATCCCTAATTCAACCCCAAATTCGATCCCTAATTCGATCCCTGTTCAACCTTTTACTGCGTTTTAATTGGTTTATAATGACATTTCTATAAACATTTTTATGTAATGCAGATTTTAAAGGTGTTAAATAATTAATGTTGAAATGACATAAAAGTCGTTTATCGAACAGTCGATAAAAAGTCTCCCTCCCCCTGTATTTTTACAAATGTTGAAGTCCAGAAAGTCCAAACATCCGTCATCGTTATGTTCCGTCTCCACCAATTTCAAACAGCTTGGAAAAAACAGCTTGGGTAAAAACTGAAATCCAATTCATATTTCACATGCCCATAAGATATCGTCAACGTAGCGTAAAAGCAAAACTTCATTTAAAATGTGAGTTCCCTTTTCGTAATGGTTTAAATATAAATCGGCCAGAACGGAAGAATAATTGCATCCCATGGGGATTCCATGCAACTCTTTGTAAAAATATTTTCTATTATATAGTACTGTTTCAAAAAGCATCATTTTTACTAAAGCCTTAATGCTTATTGTCATAATAGAGTTAAGTTCGTATGGTTCATATAGACCCATGATGATTTCCTATAAGTTATTTACATCAATGCAACAAAAGAGGTCACAAAAATCAAAACTTTAAAAAAATAAGCTGTTTGGAATAACATTGATTTTCTGAATAGTCTCATGGCTATTATAAAACAAGATGGATGCCATATATCATTTTGAAGTGGGTCATGTGATCGTTTCATATCATGGTCACGTGATCGTTTCATATAAGAGGTGTAATTATTATTTTAATTTTTATTTAAAAAACTACTGAATATATTTCGCTGAATTTTTTTTTATATATTTTATGGAACAATTTGAATATTACCTAAAATTTTCGAAGCAATTTGTGAATTTTAAATCCGCTTGAAAAATGTTTGAAAAATTAGGTCCCATAGGGCTCAATGTATTTCATTTCTTCGACCCGGGTTCAATCCAAAACTAATTGGGTGATATTATTCATTTATATTCCCATAGGTTCTACAGACCGTCTGAACAACATACTAAAATTTCATTTTGATTAAGTCATTTTTACGACAGTTATCGTGCTAACGGACAGACAGACAGACAGACAGACTGAACAAAGTCATAAACACTTTTCAACTTTGTTGTAAAGTGTTAAAAATGCACCTTTAGCTTTTATTTCTGAAACTACTACTTTTAAAATGCTCAAAAGTGACTTATTAGCAATTGTAAGATACGATATAAATCCAAGGTAATGGGCCTAAATTTTACCGGTTCTTTGTGAAGCTTAGGAATCAATGTTAAATAGGAAAGACGTATATTATTTACTTTATAACCAATAGTTTTATAAATAGCCCAAATGCGATTTCTATTTCCAATCGTGACTGTTTTAGCTTACTGAAGTACATTGATCATTATAGCTATCTCTCATCAGTCGTATGTATAAATTTATACAAGTAAACGCGTAGTTAGCGTTTAACGCGTAGTTAGCGTTATAACGAAACTCCTTTGCAAACTTTCTAATTCATTCTCTAGAATAATCGATAGTTGGAGACTTTTTTTAATGCCCCGATATGATTTTAAAATATATTTTATAACACATTATTTTTATTTACAAAAAACCTCTATGGGTAAACTATATTTGATTGCCAACTTCAACACAAATTGGTCGATGTCTTTCATAAAATAATTTACGTTACCATATTCGGTAAACTGGAATTTTGTAAATGCCGAAATTTTACCAATTTCATGAAAAGATTTTGGACACGTTATCACAGGTGATCTCCACATGCTGAAAGATTATGAAATAAAAGGTTGCCTTGATCTGGGAACCAAATTCCGTTTTACCGAATATGGTAACGTAAAATATTTTATGAAAGGTATTGACCAATTCGTGATGAAGTTGGCAATCAAATATAGTTTACCCATAGAGGTTTAGAAAGTTTGCAAAGGAGTTTCGTTATAACATACGTTGACAAAGTAAACGCTAACTACGCGTTTATTTGTATATATTTATAGTCACGTCTGATGAGAGATAGCTATTATGATCAATGTACTTACAGTAAGCAAAAACATTTACGATTGGAAATAGAAAATCGTATTCGGGCTATTTATAAAACTATTATAAAGTAAAAAATCTGATGTGGGCAACACATGACTTTCCTTATATAATGCAAGGAATTTACTACTTTTACAGTAAAAAAAATAGGTTTTTCTTATAGTAGATACTGATATTCTTTACAAGATATTGAATTTTCAACAAATAGTCTTCATTTTCATTGATTTAGCGTCATTTTTATCCATTTGACGAGATTTTCGTTAATTTGGCAACATTTCAAAAAGTCGCCAAGTTGGCGACATTCCGCCAAATTCGTCGCCAAAATCTCGCCAAGCGTTATGCATTAAGAAATAAGTTATACTTACAGCAGATAAATGAATATTGGCGTTCAAATACAAATGTATTACTCAAAGTATCTTTTTTCATGAATGGAACGAGCTAGATCCACGAGAATGATGTCACCCAATTTATCGCATGGTATGACATATGAAAAGTGAACATGTTTCTCAATAGGAAATATATATTTTTTATTTTATATGACCTTTTGATAATTTTTTGAAAAATGTACAATATCTTGAGAACGGTTCATGTTAGCATTCTAAAATTCATGCCAATCGTTTTCTAATGAAAAAATACATCAGAAATGCCTATTTGCGTAATTTTATTAGCGGTTTTGATTTTTTGACGATTTTTTCAAAATTTCATTCGAAAATTTAGGGGGGTTCTGAACATTCGATTGCTTATAAAAACAATAGGCTTCCAGTGTTTACGGATTGTGATTTTTGTACCAAATTTGGTTCGAATCGGTTCATTCGTTCGTCAGTTATCGTCTCCACAGACTCACTGACACACACACACACACATACTTTCACACACACACACACACGCACACACACACACACACACACACACACACACACACACACACAGACATCACTTTAAAAATGTTTGATTCGTGATCAGGGATGCTTGAAACGTGCTCTCCCGTCGAAAACTCGAATTCGAATTTTCGACCCCGTCACAATACTTTCCTTATACATTATGTATATAAAGAAAGTAATAATATACGTCTTCCCTATTTAACGTTGATTCCTAAGCTTCAGAAGGATCCGGTAAAATTCAGGCCCATTATCATCGGATTTAAATCGTATCTTACAATTGCTAATAAGTTACTTCTGAGCACTTTACAAGTAGTAGTTTCAAAAATGAAGGGAAAAGGTGAATTTTTAACACTTTACAACAAAGTTGAAAAGTGTTTATGACTTTGTTCATTCTGTCTGTCTGTCTGTCTGTCTGTCTGTCTGTCTGTCTGTCTGTCTGTCTGTCTGTCCGTTAGCACGATAACTGCCGTAAAAATGAGTTTATCAAAATGAAATTTTAGTATGTTGTTCAGACGGTCTGTAGGACCTATGGGAATATAAATAAATAATATCACCCAATTAGTTTTTTATTGAACCCGGGTTGAAAAAATGAAATACATTGAACCCTATGGGACCTAATTTTTCAAACATTTTTTAAGTAAATTTAAAATTCACGAATTGCTTCGAAATTTTTAGGAAATATTCATATTATCCCATAGAATATATAAAAAAAAAATTCAGTAAAATATGTTAAGTAGTTTTTTAATTAAAAAAATTATTTAATATAGGGAAAAAAACAAATTCAATTAAATTCTGACTTTGGGATATCTTCCAGAAAGAAAAGAGAGAGATATTAAATAATAAATATCTCTCCATTTGTTTAAACGTTTTGCATATGGGAGTGACTTCATATTTTAAGATAAATTTGGTAGATAACAATTTTTCATTTTTTTTAAATTTTATATAACTCTTCATGATAAATTTAATTGATGGCATTTTAAATGCACTTTCCTACGTCCTAGAGAGTTAAAATTTGGTACACAGCTTAAATTTGTTGAACATTTTATTCGACAAAAATTTGATGGATCTTTAAATATAGATTATACATTTTTTTCGAAATGGCCTGAAAATAATCCCCGTTCACTTCTATAAATCATTGGTGTAATATTGTTAAAAATTCTGATGTGGACAGCACATGTCTTTCTCTGCAGACTCATATTCGTTCTCCTTATTTATTCATTCTGTCTGTCTGTCTGTCTGTCTGTCTGTCTGTCCGTTAGCACGATAACTGCCGTAAAAATGAGTTTATCAAAATGAAATTTTAGTATGTTGTTCAGACGGTCTGTAGGACCTATGGGAATATAAATAAATAATATCACCCAATTAGTTTTTTATTGAACCCGGGTTGAAAAAATGAAATACATTGAACCCTATGGGACCTAATTTTTCAAACATTTTTTAAGTAAATTTAAAATTCACGAATTGCTTCGAAATTTTTAGGAAATATTCACATTATCCCATAGAATATATAAAAAAAAATTCAGTAAAATATGTTAAGTAGTTTTTTAATTAAAAAAATTATTTAATATAGGGAAAAAAACAAATTCAATTAAATTCTGACTTTGGGATATCTTCCAGAAAGAAAAGAGAGAGATATTATATAATAAATATCTCTCCATTTGTTTAAACGTTTGGCATATGGGAGTGGCTTCATATTTTAAAATAATTTGGTAGATAACAATTTTTCATTTTTTTTTTAAATTTTATATAACTCTTCATGATAAATTTAATTGATGGCATTTTAAATGCACTTTCCTACGTCCTAGAGAGTTAAAATTTGGTACACAGCTTAAATTTGTAGAACATTTTATTCTACAGCAATTTGGTGGATCTTTAAATATAGATCATACATTTTTTTCGAAATGACCCGCAATTAATCCCCGTTCACTTTTATAAATCATTGTTGTAATATTGTTAAAAATTCTGATGTGGACAGCACATGTCTTTCCCTGCAGACTCATATTCGTTCTCTTTATTTATTCAATGATAATTTGAGTTTATCTGCACAACATAAGTATTTTAAATGACATTGAATTTACACGTTAAACTTAAATTTGGTTCTCATTTGATAACTGGACTTATTGTCAAAGGTGGCGTAGCGAAAACGCGAAAAAACTAGAATATCTCAAGAACGGCTAGTCCTAGAGTAATGGGGTTAGTCTTATTCTTTTTGTTGTCAAAAATCACATATAAAATAGGAATTTAATTGATATAATTGAGCACACGTAGTCTTTTATTTTTATATATAACGATTTTTGCTGGCCATTTCGCAAAAATAGCCCGTTCCTTTTTCCCGAATCGTAGTAGAATAACCTACAAATGATTTATATACAAAATTTTGTTAAATTTGGTATATAAATCACTTGTAGGTTATTGAAATATTATACTCCAAATTTTGTTACATTTGGTTCATTAGTTTTTAGCTAGAGTGGATAAAGGCAATTTCTGCGGCCATTTCGCAAAGAAGGCAGATTCTTTTATTACGAATCGTACTATAATCTAATGAACATCAGGATTTCCCACAAAAAACATACCTACCAAATTGTATGAAATTCGGTCCATTAGTTTTTCAATTAGAGTGGATGTAATATCCACACAGACACACAGAAACATACACAGATACACCCTTACACACACAGACGTCTTCCTAAAAGTAGTTTTTTCGTGTTCTAGAAGTCCCAAAACGTGTAGATACTTTGAAAATTCGAGTTCCGATCTTCGGCACGATTCCAATACTTTGAGTGCATACACATACACATATATATTATCTGTGTATTATCTGTGTATCTAAATTCCGTGCCTATGCAATTACAATAGTTGTGATTTTAAATGATCCCTAAACTTTTATTATTTCTTCAAGGAAGCCTAATTTTAACATATGCAGAATGCAAATATCTCAAGCGATTGTAAGATGAATTACATAAGAATTGCTGAATTTTTTTCACACAAAATTATTTAGTTCTGGAGTCTGGAATACAAGTTATATGAATGAAATATTCATTGATTTTGCATAAAGAATCAGATGATTTATATTTCGATACAGTTTTAAATATTTAAGTATAATAAATTACTGTAGTACTGTGATAATGTAAAATATATTACCACTGAATGAATCACATTTTAGAAATTTTTAAATGAAATTACATTTCAGTTGGAAAGTGTTTCATAATCAATGCTTATGCATGATTGATATTTCTTGTTTTTATTTAAAATAGCCAAGAAGCTATTCTGAAAATCAATGTTATTCCAAACAGCTTATTACTTTCTTTATATACATAACGTATAAGAAAAGTGTTATGACGGAATCGAAAATTCGAATTCGAGTTTTCGACTAGAGAGCACGTTTTAAGCATCCCTAATCACGAATCAAACTTTTTTGAGGTGATGTCTGTGTGTATGTGTGTGTGTGTGTGTGTGTGTCAGTGAGTCTGTGGAGACGATATCTCACGAACGAATGGAGCGGTTCGAATGAAATTTGGTACAAAAATCACAATCCATGAATACTGGAAGCCTATTGTTTTTAAACGTAATCGAATGTTCAGACCCCCCCCCCCCCCCCAAATTTTCGAGTGAAACTTTGAAAATATCATTAAAAAATCAAAATCACTAATAAGGTTACTCAAATAGACAATTTCTTATGTAATTTTTTCTTAGAAAACGATTGACATAAACTTTAGAACGCTAGCATGAACCGTTCTCGAAACATTGCACATTTTTCAAATAAATGTATCAAAAAATCCCATAAATTAAAAAAAAAAATTACTGTTGAGAAACATGTTCACTTTTCCCATGTAATATATTGGGATAAATTGGGTGACATCATTCTCGTGGATCTAGCTCGTTCCATTCATGAGAAAAAATACTTGGAGTAATACTTTTGTATTTGAATGCCAATAGTTATTTATCTGCTATAAGAATAACTTCTTTCTCCATCCATAACGCTTGGCGTGATTTTGGCGACGAATTTGGCGGAATGTTGCCAACTTGGCGACTTTTTGAAATGTTACCAACAACGAAAATCTCGCCATATGGAGAAAAATGACTCTAAATCCAGGAAAATGACGAGAAATTGTCGAAAATTCAATATCTTGGAAAGAATATAAGTATCTACTATATAAGGAAAACCTATTTTTTTTTATTGTAAAAGTAGTAAATTCATTGCATTATATAAGGAAAGTCATGTGTTGCCCACATCAGATTTTTTTTTTAAATGTTTTGATTTCTGTGACCTCTTTAGTTGCATCGATGTAGATAACTTATATGAAATCATCATGGGTCTGCGTGAACCATACGAGCTTAACTCTATTATGACAAGAAGTAAATACAAGGCTTTCGTAAAAATGATGCTTTTTGAAACAGTACTATATAATGGAAAATATTTTTACAAACAGTTGCATGGAATCCCCATGGGAGGCAATTGTTCTTCCGTTCTGGCCGATTTATATTTACACCATTACTAAAAGGGAACTCCCATTTTAAATGAAGTTTTGTTTTTACGCTACGTTGACGATATCTTATGGGCATATGAAATGTGAATTGGATTTCAGTTTTTATCCAAGCTGTTTGAAATTGGTGGAGACGGAACATAACGATGACTGAAGTTTGAATTATCAGCGTGAATTATCTGATTAGTGACATGTTGATTCACCACGGTGTTGTGGTATGTCCGAACAGGTTAATCCTGGGCTTTGCAATAGGATATTTCTTAGGTTTAGGCACATATACGAGTACATACTGATGCCATTACAGTTTTTTCATGTGGATTAGGGAATTTGTGAAATAATGGTTTCTACGTGTTAATTGAATATCCTTCTGTGTCCTGCTTCGAGTTCATGGGTATGTAATCTGGGTATGTAATTGTGCGAAATTCCTTTCCTTCTTTTTTATTTGTGGTCATTTCTTCTGGTATTTTTCTACTGTTAATACTAACATATTTTCGTCGCCAAATTGGCGATATTTCGTTAAGTTCATCGCAATGTTCGCCGAATTTTTCGCTAAAGTCAAAGACTTTTAAATTGTAACAATGGTTTTCTGTTAGGTATTTTCGTAATACTCGTAATAATGTGACGTTACTGTCGCTGTATCTACACGTTTTGAGGATCTCTAAATACGAATCAACCATTTTCAAGCATGCCTGTGTGCCAATGAACACTATATCTCTCGAACAAATTGATAAATCGAATAAAATTTGGTACTTTTATTTCAATCGGTGAACATCTTATTGATTCTATTGGTGAGGACTATTGATTTCTGTGTTAAGGAACCAAGCGAAGACCTTCAATTTTCGAACATTATTATTATTTTTTTTGGAATTAAAAATAACTAGAACGTAGAATCCACTTCGGCTATAAGAGCATGCAGTTCCGTACTAGAAGTTGAACTAGAGAATATGGGCTGTCCAGTTTGAAGATTCCAGGTTTTATTCAATGATAAGGGAGAAGCGTTCTTTACAATGACGCTCAAACGATTAAACCCAGCAGTTGAATGCAGCGATGCTGTGGGTCAAAAAGTGATCATAGTACGGCTAGTATGGATTCATTGGATTATGCAGTATAAAGCGACAATTTAAAACATCTGGAAGTCAACGACTACGTAAGACTCTAGCTATAAGTAAAATATAGCACGAGGAAATAACCTGAATTAAAGCAGCAGAATGTGGTCACTCAGATTGTCATGTTACACCTCAATCTGATATCAGAAGGAGTAGAACGCAGAATCCCCTTCGAAGATAAGAATTTGCAATTGGTACGGTAGGGGCATTCTTTACAGCTTTTTTGGATTTTATTGTCTTTATGGAATTCCTCGCATTTCATACATTCATTTGACTTCTATTTGGGTTGTCTACAAATTGACTGAGTTCTTAGCCTAACAATTACCAGATGACAAAAGTAAAGATCTCAAAAAGGGAAATATATATACCGCGCAATTTTCTATGAATATGCAGCTTAGTATTATTTTTATATTTACTCAAAGAACATTTGTCAACCTTTTATCACATTAATACTTTCTTTACGTTTCCAAATACCACACTGCTGTAAACGCTACTTATATGCTAATCTGAGATGATTCATCGCATATCTTTAAATCAGTCGGAAACGGATTTCAGTTTGAAGAAATGTGCTGTTGTTGTTGTTGTTAATTCCGCTTGGTATAGTCCTAAGCTAGGCCAAGTTCATGAGCATGTGAATCCCAAGAAAATCCAAAACCATCAGCGGCTCATAGCTAAGATCCAGAAATATACCAAATTTCATTATTAATATACTTAATACATGATTTACACGTTTATGAAATCCGTTTCTGCTACTCTCTGTTTAAATTTAAGGAAGTTAAGATTAAAAGTGTCCCCCCCACCCCAGAGTTAAACTTGCTTTTGTTAAGAATATTTGAGTAAAAAAAGCATTATAAATATGCTATGACTGAGTTTTAAATTTGAATAAATTTCTCGTTTGATGTCACAAACTGGGTTTGGGCGGATAACGATCAATCATGTCTAACAGGTATGTAGTGAAGTGAGTTATTTTCAGAAAATATGGAGTATGATATTGAAGTGAATCAGTACTACACTATTCTGGAATGGTGAATTTATATTGAGATACTGGGGTGCGATGATTTAAAAATCTTGCCATTTTAGAGTTAAGGGGCTAGAAAAATAATTTGATGCGGGCAGCGCTTGACTTTACCTGCAAAATGCCGCTACTTTCATGGCGAAATAATGGTGTACAAGATCCACTGTTTAATGTTTTTGACATTGAATTGATATCACGTAAATTGAAATTTTGCCGCTTTTGTTAAGTTATTTGTCTAAACAAAATGATTTATACATACCCACGTGCAAAATCCTCATTGACATGCATCTGACATTAAATACATATTAGGGGAAATAAATGATTATTGGCAAATTCATGGGCGACAACATGCGAAACTTTTGCGAAAAGTATTTTCTCTCGTGAATGGAACGAATTAGATCCATGAGAATAGTGTTAACAGATTTGTTGTATATTAATTGTATATGGAAGGTGAACATATTTGATGATACTTACTACTTTATTTATATTATAAAATCTTGATAAATTTATTTGAAAAATGTGCAATATCTCGAGAACGATTCATGCTAGTGTTTAAAGTTTGTATCATTCGTTTTCCTTGGAAACGTTAAGCATGGAATGATTATATAAATAACAGTATTAAAAGGCTTGAGTATTTTAAAGATTTTTTACATTTCATTTGGAAATCGTGCTATATCCCAAGAACAGTTTGTGATAGTGTTCTAATTTTTGTATCATTCGTTTCGTAATAGAAATTTGAGCATGGAATGCTTATTTATTTACTTATTAAATGTCCGGAGTTTTTAATGATTTTTTCAAATATTCATTCGAAGTTTGGAAGGGAAGTGTTTCGAACATTCAATTGCATTTAAAATCAACCTAGTATTCACTGATTACGATAATCATACTATATTATTTTCAAAACGCTTCATTCGTTTTTGAGATATCACATCTACAGCCTAACACACACACACGCACTCGCAAGCATATAGTATATACTCTAATATATATACGCAGACATACATACAGATCGCCTCAAAAACTTTCGATTCGAGAGTATCCAAGATAGTATAGAATATGCCCTTTCGTAGAAACTCGATACCGAATTTTCGAACTTGTCACAATACTTTCCCTTTACTTTATACTATGTATTTAGGGAAATTTATACGTTATATGAAACCGAATTTTTAAATTACACAGGATGTCCAGAAAGTTCCGGAACGGCGCAATATCTCGAGAAATACACTTCGGATCAAAAAATAAAAAACACATATTCAATATTTTTAGAAAAGCTATCCAATGGTACCAAAATTGACCCCCCTCCTCAGAAGGGGGGAGGGGCAAATTTGAAATCTTCAATAGGAACACCCATTTTTTATTGCAGATTTGGATTCTCCAGAAAAAATTACATACAT
Organism: Amaurobius ferox; assembly: GCA_951213105.1. NCBI lineage: Eukaryota > Metazoa > Arthropoda > Arachnida > Araneae > Amaurobiidae > Amaurobius > Amaurobius ferox. The sequence goes on along the minus strand of OX578138.1, from coordinate 57,763,245 downwards.
TTGACTTACGATTTTTGATTTTTTGCTTCCACAAACGGCGCTATAATAGAGAAAACGGAAGTGGGGCACAAACGTTTAAAAATGGGAATGTCTCTGGAAATACACTTCGGATAGAAAAATGAAAAATTACGTGTTCAATATTTAAAAAAAAGACTGGCCAATGATGCCAAATTGACCCCTTTCTACCGTTAACCGTTCACTTCAGCGACAACTGTTGACTTCAGTTTAGAAAACGGTTCAAAACTACTTTTAGCACTACCCAGGAACAACGATATAACGATGTGGACCTATTAGTTTTCTGTTCCCTTTCGGGGTGCTTGATTAACATGAGTCCCCTTGCCTCTCGTGATCAGGGTGCTTTTTTCTGTAACTCCCCTTTCCTCTCATGATCGGGGTGCTTGAATCAAAATCGTAGGTCAAATGTATGTAATTTTTTCTGGAGAATCTAAATCTGCAATAAAAAATGGGGGGTTCCCATTGAAGATTTCAGAGATGCCCCACCCCTTTCCATCCAGGAGGGGGGAGGGGACTCAATTTTGGTATCATTGTATAGATTTTCTAAAAATATTGAATACGTGTTTATTTATTTTTTGATCCGAGGTGTATTTCTCGAGATATTGCGCCGTTTCAGAACTTTCTGGACACCCTGTATATCAATTTATAAATTAGCATTTTTTGCGGTATGCTCGAATGTAGCAATACTGATTCGATCAATTTAAATATGAAGGTAAATATTTGGAAAAGGAGAAAAATATGTAATTACAACCATGTTACATATCATATATTGCAAAAGCTTACATGGAAAAATATCTGATGTGACCTGTAAGTGACATTGGCTACCTAGTTAAAAAATATTTGTAGTTTTTAAGTTCCATACAATACTTTTGAAGCGTTTAAATTGAGCTGTAATTCTCGCAAAACTAACTTGAATCGTGTAAAAGTACTTTAAATCAGAAGAAGGAATTTAATGTTTCTGCAATTGTTCGTTCTTTTATAGAAACTTTTCATTTTCTAGTATTATAAACACTTCGATAATCTACATAACATCTACATTTTTTTCAGCTACTTTTGTGACAATTTCATCAAATTGATAAGAACAGCCACACTTACAGGAGTTCATGAAAATTACAGGTTCATATCTGAATTATTCAGCTAGTCATCGTCTGTCGAAGCGTTAATTTCGTATATATATATATATATATATATATATATATATATATATATATATATATATATATATATATATATATATATATATATATATATATATATATATATATATATATATAAGGATATAAACAAGAAAAAAAAATAAGCGAGAACAGGAGTGACCATATGATTTGCATAGAATGGCAGGGGTGGATTGCGACACCCCTTTCCCGCTTATTATCATAACATTTAAACTTATTCCTTATTATCATAACATTTAAACGTATCTTTGAATACTTTGTGTTCCTTCTTCCTTCATCACTTTCACTTTGTAGTCCCATTGTTAAAGATTATTTCGACACTAAAAGTCTGCGGGCGCGGTAGCCCATTGGTTAGCGCGCTGGAGTTGCACTCGGTAGGCCCGAGTTCGATTCCAGCGACTGCCAAAACTGCCGCCGTGTTCATGCGGAGTACGATCACGTTAAACATGTGGGTCCGAAAGTCCTTCCGAGAGGTTGCTGGTAGGGGAAGGAGGGTACGGTCCCTGTGGATGTCTCCCCCACTGGGTTCCGGTCTAAAATGGGTGACACTTCCCGACCGTCCAAACAGTTACCTTACACCTTTCTGGTAGGGCGGACGGTCTGGGTTTCAACAACAACAACCCCTTTCCCGCTTAAAGCAGCTTTTACGACCCGGGCAACGCTCACGGCACCAATGTAACTCAATGGTCAATCTCCCACATGTGCAAAGACAGAAGCACCTGAACGGACACAAAAGCAAAGATGGAACCAAGCAAGGATAAGAGATACCCCCTACAATCCAACATGAAAACACAACATTTTATAAGGGAAAGTCGCGCATGCGCGAAAAGACTTCATGATGATAGGATCGCAGATATGTATATATATATGATTAAGAATGCTCATTTAGATTCAAACAAAGCACAATATATATACATATCTGCGATGAATATATTTTACAGTGTAGGTATGTTCAGCCGTCCAAACAGTTACCTTACTCCTTTCTGGTAGGTCGGACGGTCTGGGTCTCAACAGTGTAGGTATGTATGCAAAACGGCAGCAAATATGTGTTAGTGAAGTACAGAAGTTACATTAATGAAATACAAAGTTATTTACGACCGGACAGTAAGAAAAGTAAATTTGCCGTGAGAAAGTAATATCTATTCTAATATCGAGCTCAACAGTAATACAGCTCAGCAATAAGTACAAGTTTCGTATTGTTTACGTAACGGTATATTTCTGACGTTGCAGACTCTGTTGAAGAACTTGACTCTGTATCGAAATTTAGAAACACGTGTAAGAATGTTCCACATTAAGTAAGAGGCCCACATCATTAATAAAATCAATGAAATGTGGGTAACAGGTATCGGCCTGATTGCGGTACCAGAAGCATACTGTAAGGGTATGGAGTAGCTTTACTACTATCGGCATAGTGCATAACCAAGCCTTTTTCACGCGAGGCGACGTCAGTGGACGCTACTAGTAGCAGCGCTAACTCTCCACATAAATAAGTTCCGTTATTAGCTTATCACAAATAGCTATTATTTTTACGATTTCGTCGCTAGTAGGTCGGTCACAAAAAATAATCACAAGACAATAACTTCAACACGCACAGTAGCACTGTTCGAGTAGCGACCACGAGACGAATGCGTTATCAAACAAGTGACCTCCATCTCTTTCTCACGATGGTGACTACCGTGGCAACGCGTTTCCAGCCAGTAGAACAGAACATGTTCAATTCAAGTCGCCGTGAGAACTTGCAGATGCTACTTGGGTTTACTAGCGGTGACTAGACTGTTATACAAAATGTTACACGCAGCTACTGCACCCCGGTCACACAAACAGATGCCATAAGCCTTCGGGTTGGTCGTGTGGTCTGGGTCTTCTACGCAGCTACTGCACCGTCCGCCCAAATTGCTGCTCTAAGCCCTCGGATGAGCCGGACGGTCTGGGCTTTCGACGTAGCTACTGCAAGGTCGCGGTAGCACAGTGGTTAGCGCACGGCTATTGCAGTCGGTAAGCATGGGTTCGATTGATTCCCTCCGCTGCCAAAACTGCCGCCGTGTTCACGCGGAGTACGATCACGTTAAACATGTGGTTCCGTAAGTCCTTCCGAATGGTTGGTGGTAGGGGAAGGAAGGTACAGTCCCTGTGGATGCCTCCCTCACTGGGTTCCGGTCTAAATTGGGTGGCTCTTCCCGGCCGTCCAAACAGTTACCTTATACCTTTTCTGGTAGGTCGGGCGATCTGGGTCTCAACAACAACAACGCAGCTACTGTAGTAGCGGCAAGTGAAGTTGAATAATGTGAAAGCCCAGGGATAGCCCAGTAGTTAGCGTGTGGGGATTGGCCTAGGGAGATCCAAGTTCAAATCCCGGCTCTGACAAAACTGTCCCCGTGTTCATACGTCAAATATGTGGGTCTGTAAGTCCTTCCGAAAAGTGGGTTGTAGGGGAAGGAGGGTACGTTCCTGTGGATGCCGTCTCCCCTGGGTTCCGACCTAAATTGGCTAACATTGTCCCGGCAAACAGATACCTTACGCTTTCGGGTAGGTCGGACGATCTGGGTTGAAAAAGTCTAAATTTCGCTTCAGTGGTGGCTCGTGACTTCAGGAATGGGTGAAACAGATTCAACGGTGGGATTCCCTCTCCTCCTCGACACCGAACATAATCAAAACACATCACGCTACTAGCGGACGTGTTGTCAAATATTATCTAAAAATAGCCAAACGAGTCTGAAAAATTCGCCTAATAATAATAATAATTATAATAATAATAATTACCCATTCAGTCGATAACTTTAAATGAAACAGAGCTTTTCCTGTTCCTTGTGCGTCACCTCACGAGCAGCCACTGTTTTGTTTTATTTTATTTACAGATCGATAGGTAATAGATGCATGTTTTCGGCTGTTTCGAGTGTTAGTTAAACCCAATCCCCACTCGGGATGAGGCAGTCTATATGAGAGGGCACTGACTTCTTATAGTATTTGACCCACCTCACCTAAGAGGTAAAATAATCTGTGGATCGACCCGAGCGAGTCCCTGTAACTCATGAAACAGACTCTTCGAGGTGGTGGAGAGGAACTGTGTCTTTGTGGACCAGTTTCCAGACCCATCGGCGACTAGGATTCGCGACTAGGATCGGGGCTCTTCGGGATCATCTTCGGATCTCGTCCGGTGAATAATTACGCTAACTTCGCTCCTCCTGTCGTGGTCTCGCTGGTTGGTTCATATCTAGCCTGGCTTCCCCCCTCGTAGTTGGCATAAACCTCAAGGTTTTCACACGGGTTGTCCCTTAATCTTAGTTAACTTGTCCCTTAATCTTAGTAACTCTGTGGGAAGATGCAATAACAATATTGTATCACAGAGTATAAAATAAAGAAAACTTAAATTTGAAGTAATTTTTAGTATCAACAATAGATACCGGTAACATTTTAGAAATATGTTTTATATAATAAATGATTTAATTTAATTATTTATCCTAAAAATTAATGCAAGCATCATTAATCCAGAAAGTTGCGCAGAATAACTGCGCAGTACATTGAAATTGGTCGAACAAATAACCACGGATTATCCTTCCCGGAATGTATTGTGTAACTCTGAAGAAGAGTTCTGCGTGGCATAAAAATCTATTAAGTAGGTTTACTTAAAATATCGCCAACGTTAATTTTGAGCAACTGATCGCTACTTCGTTATTTTGTAAAGACCATTAAATATTATATATACTATATAAATGTTATGTCTATACTTCTGCAGCGCTGTCCAGTTGCGTCTGGGCCGCCGGCCGCATCCGGACTGTAAAGTGATTTTGTAACCAGTAAATCTACGCTTGTAATTATACCATTTTAAACAAATTTAATTTTTTGAACTTTCTACAATTTCTGAATGAAGTTCTAGAGTAAACTGACAACATTTAAATGTATCTTTTTCCAGGGGCGTGTTGACATGTTTTAATTGTAATTCACATTTTTAAAATATTCTTAAAATTTATCCAGCCTTTGACTTTTTATCTAATTTCCTTCTAATCTACATTTAAAATATGTTTTTATTGTTATATGTGTTTGTTGTTATTTACCCACAGCTAGCGATTAAATTCTTAGCTGTTCAGGAATATATTTTTTAGCAGCCAATTTTATAGAAGCCACAGCTAACGATACATAGTATTATCAATAGGGCCGTGTTTTATTTTAAGCAAAGTATTCAAATGCCCACATTTGTTAAGAATTCTTTTTCCATATCTACATTTCATGAAACTTTTTGAAATACCCATTATCTTTTCCTAACAGCACTTTCAGACGATCTCAGCTATATGTAGCCTTGATCTATTTACTTCACAATATTTTGTGCATTTTTCCCACAATATGTATTATTTTGCTACGTATAGGACGAATTTTGTAACGGGGTCGAAGAAAAAGTATTATTACGAACATGTATAATGCTTTCACACCTATTTGAGTCCCCATAGTGGAAAAAAACGTTTACAAGTAGTCATAATTATTAAATAACAATAGGGTTGCCATATTTTATCTTTTCGAGGCAGCTTCCATATTTGTCAATTTATTGCTAACTCGGCGGCTTTTGACTTTTTTTCGAATATACTAGAGCTTTCTCGAAATATTGAATATTCTTGGGGATACGAGCACTTACTTGAAACTTTTTGGGAGAGTATATAACGAAGTCACCATTTTGAGACTAGTTGACGTGATACGAACTGAAGTGAATTGAGAAAAATATCGGTTATTTTAAGAATTAACTGCGAATTAGATTGCTGTTTTATTATGTCTGAAAGTTGCTTAGTGATACATGAATGAGTCCGAAATTCTGGATAACTCGAACTTTATTCCATAGCAGCAAAAAGCGTTAAAACGATGCAACTAATAACCCTCTAACTATTTAACAGAGTCACAAAATAATCTTCAGATAAATCAGCAGTTATGTGCTCAACTAATTCACAAACTAAAAAAAACATTCTCAAACCATGGACTGAGAGTGAATGATATAAAACACCAATGGATGAAAAGCTTAAAAATATTCTAATGCTTTGAGAATTATCTAAGTGTCACTAAGTCTTAGTAATGTCTCATATGTTCCCAATTGATTCAACAGGAAAGCGTTGTGTTAAGCATATGTATTTTTATATATTTACTAATTAATGCTTTTTAATTATGAATAGAAGTAGTAAGTGTTTTGCTCCTGCTTGGTGAACAGGGTACAGAATTTAATGAAAGAAAATAAATTAATTAAAAAGTGGAATGAATTTGAATGAGTAGGAATATCTTTGTTGTTTGAATTATAATTTGCATTGTACTAACAGTTTATTTTTGCAAAATTAACTATTTAAATAAATATTATTTAAATGGCACGAACCTTTCCCGATAGTAATACATAGAATAAGGTAACACATATCTTACCCCAGCGCCACCTGAATTATTATTTCAAACCTTTTTTCCAAGAATGGATTCCTTCTCTATACCTCTATATTCAAACAGTGGTAAATTCACAACTTACTTTTACTTAAATCACATTAATTGTTGCTAGCTGAAAGATTACCTGTGTATATACACTCTGTACGAAGTTTTCGAAAAAATTACGTAACTCGGAGAATTTTAAGTCATTCATTTGACCTTTCGAAGTTTTCAAAGCTCGCCAAATTTCGCCAAACTGGCGTCATTTAAAAAAAAATCTGTAGCTAAGGTCAAGTAGTGACTCTGCTTGTAAAAGTAGTTTCTTAGCGATGACAGGTTTTACACAGAGAAATCAACAATATATGTTTGTAACAGTAGTTTCTCTTTACAGTAATATGGGAAAATAAACATATAAATATAGCATAAGAAGCTATTTTAAAAATATTGGATGTGCAATTAAGATGATGAAACTTTTTAAAATACAAAAATCTTTAAGATTATTTTTTTAATTCACATAATGCATTTAAAACAGACGGGAATAATTTATTTTAATATTGAATTCAAAAGTTCAAAATGCTATGTTTTGATTAAATTTTCCTTTTTAATTTCGACTGCAAGTCAGAAAAATTGTATTTTTTTAAAAACACTATGGTTTAAATGATACTATTTCCAAACATATTTTAAAAACCAAATGTTTAGTTTTTACCACGCTTATAATAATTGGTTTTTCGAGATAAAAACATTCGATAGATAATTTATGACCTGTCAGTTTCTTCTAAACTATGTTTCGTGAAAATGTTTTCTCATCGTTCTTCAAATAGATTGCGATGTTCATTGAAGCTTTAAAAGATGCATATTTTTTATTTTACTCCCACGAGAGCTAATAAGAGCAGTTTCTTTAAAATAAGTTTAAATTAAAATTTTGCCCTTAAAAAGCATGCAGACGTAATTTGTAAATGTTGTTAAAATATTATAAAAAATAATACTTTAACTGCCAGTTTTTAAATAACATGTTTTTAAATTAAATAATGAAATAAGAAAGATAAGAAAGTACTGGAAATACATTCCAGCAGCGTGTGATATCAGCTCTGTGTTCGTTAAAGCTGTGTTTGAAGAAATGCAAATATGATTGGTTTGTAAAAATTTTACTGTAAATAAAGAAAATTTAATTTATTTATATTCAAAACTGTACCAAATTAAGAGCTTATAATAAACAAGGTGTGGTTCCCGCAACTGGCGGCTTCTTAATATAGCAACCCGTTTTTATAGCAATCAGTCTTTTTAGCAATTAGCTTATGACGAAAATGAGAGTAAACAAAGAAATACAACCGTTACGCAGGTGCATAAGTCTCAAAGCAATAAAAATAGGTTGAAACGCTGAAAGAGAACAGTGGAGTCAGTTCAATTCTTGCGTTCGACGAAATGTAATGGTAAATGCTCATACACATAAAAGGAGTCATAAATCTTCCAAAATCATCATCATTTCAGAAGAGGAAGCAATGAGAGGAGTTCAAAGTCAGTATGAACAAATCGTGTGGGTCTATTGCAGAATAGAAAATTCAACTTCTTGTCACAAATTAGTAGGTACAAAAGCCCATCAAGTAGGTTCCAAATGGCATGAAAAACGGGGAATAAAGAGCCGAGATATGAGACAATAAAGGACTTAGAGAGGGACTTAAATGCAGTTTAAGCCCAGGAGTATATGCTCAAATTGGGTTTTTCTGAAGGAAGAATTAATTTTGACGGCAGAAACACGCACAAAAAAAATCCATGTAAGAAAGCAAGCAAGTGTTATTATTTTCGCAAATTCCTGCGAAATTTAAATATATAACTTTTAGTCATATTTTCAACAATACAACATTTAAAATTTAACGGTAACAAAAGCCAATGGTAGAAAAAGTCTCAATGATAACAAAAGTAGCAACGATAGTTTCAGTATTAGCGTATTGAATAATAAATTTATTTTTAAATTGTTTTAATCATTTAATATTACTTCTTTTGAAATGGTAAAAGCGTTTGCAACAAATAAAGGTTAGACTTTGAAGATAAATGAAGGAAAAATGGTGAGATAAATATCAAATTTTAACTTAACATTTGTACAAAAAATCTTGTATGAAAATCTAAAGCCTTTTTCAAAATTTTTTACACGTGGAGACCTTGGAAATACGTTTAGTTGTAGTTCGAAAAAACAAATGACAATTCTATCACGAAAATTGCATTAGAACATAGATTTTCTAGATGAGTAGCTCCTTAGTTAGTTTTTTTAAGATGTTTTCTTCGTGGGCTTGGAATTAAAAATTCTGTAACAAAGAAACTATAGATTTAAAAACAATTTTCGACATTTGAGCAACAAAACTAGAATTTTAACTTCAGTTTAAAAAATGGAGATCGCTGAGCTACAATTGAAGTCTGACTTCGATATTTAAAATGGGTTTTCTTGTCGCCCTTTTCATGAGATATTTTGGAATTTGTCTGCTTTTAAAAGTAGAAAAAATTATAACATTTTTCGAAATTCTGGATCTTGGGCTCCTTTTGAAATATCTTTAGCTCCCTATTAAAAAAGAAATTCGAGATCGCTGATCGAAAATTAGGAAAGAATATATGTTTTTTAGAACTGTAATGATTTTCCCTTTTTTACAGAAGTTTTCGAAAATATTTAAATATTTATCATATTTTACGAAAATTTCTGCAATTTTGCATATTGAATGGTATATTTAAAAAATCTGCGAGGTTCTATGTCAATTATTAGCTTCAAAATAAGGGAGACACATCAACATAACGACAACCAAACTTGGGTTGTAACGTGTTAATATTATAGATCGAACATTATGTTTTTATTATTCATATTTATTAGCACCACTGCAAAAGAGTAGTAATTGGAATAATACATTTTTAAAGAAATTACTGATAATGGCTCTTAGATTAAAAATAAAATGTCCCTCATATGAAAATCCAAAGTTCCTTCATCCGTTAAAGCAATTTATAATTTAATATAATGATAACATCACATTCAGATGTTCTACAACTCTATCCTCATTAAACATACTCTTTCTTTAATTAAAATTCCATCCTTTTTTCGGTAAGTGATTGTTCGTTTAAATTAAGCATTGCTTTAAAACTACAAAATTTAAATATAAAAGGCAAAAAATTGAAGTCACTTGATTCCACTTTAAATTACATTCCTTTTTGTTAACAATTCCAATCTGATACTTTAAATTTTGTTTATTTTATCATTCAAAGATATGTTTCTGGAAAATATGATCAAGCTACTGTAAAATTTAACCGGTTATATTTTACAATGCCGGTTACATTTTATAAAATAGAAGGTTCGTTATTAATACACTTCTTAAGTAAAAGAGAGCTTTCCTCACTAAAACACGACGGTCGTTAAAATAGTTCGTTAATAAACACCTCGTTAATAAAACACTTCATTAATAAACTGTAAAGTTTGTTAATAAAACAAAACGTTCCTTAAAACAGTTAGTTAACAAAATGCTTCATTAGTAAAACAGCATATAAAAATATGCAAAGATATCAACTGGTTTTGGAAGCAATAAAAACCTCCTTCGCCCGTATAAATAAGACACAGATATCAGATTGCCCTGTTGAATTCATCCTGAGAAAATAGTTTGACAACTCTATCAAGATAAATTCGGCATATATTTACTCCAAAACATTTACACGACTTTTATGTTTATTTATTATTGAAGAAAGACTGCTCTATCTCATTTAATTTAATGACGGACGTACATTTTTTCCAACAAAACGAGTTGATACTTTTGTATATCTATTTTATGTTATTTTATTAACGAAGCGGTTCATTTAGATTTATGTTCATATATTTAAATGAAAATCTGCCCATTTCCATATCCCACTTTCCAGCATTTGAAAAGTGTTTATGACTTTGGTTATTCTGTATGCCGTTCAAACGATAACTGCCGTAAAAACAATTTAATTAAAATAAAATTTTAGTATGCCATCTAAACAGTCTGTGCGACATATGAAAATAAAAATGAATAATATCACCCAATTAGTTTCGGATTTAATACAGGTTGAAAAAATGAAATACTTTGAACCCTATATGGGGCTTAATTTTTCATACATTTCGTAAACGAAGTAAAAATTCACAAACTGCTTTGAAAATTTTAGGAAATATTCAAATTCTCACATAAAATGTGTAAATTTCAGCAATATATGTTGGGTAGTTTCTAAAATAATAATCGAAATTATAATTGCACTCAAGATATATGAAGAGATCTCGTGACTCATTGCAAAATAAACTATAGCATTAATAACCAATGTTAATTTGGTATTTCCCGAAGGTAATTACCACATAATATATATATATTTTTATAGATTGCAGTAAACGACAATATTTTATATAAAATCGTTAATACTATGTTAATTCACTTAACACGTTAACTCCGTTCCTCCGTCGTATAGGAATGGGAGTTTTACATCAAAATAATTTATAAAGTTTATATATACCACCTGCATTTGTCACTTTTATAGCCTTCAAATGAGACAAAACATGTTGTTATAATTCACCTCCCGTATACTCTCTATTTGTAAGGATTAAAATTCTGTTCACGCAGAATAATGAAACCCGCAGCTTTAAAATAAAATATCCTTAACTCTTGTACTAAAATCCAAAGCCCTCTCATTCGTGAAAACATTTTTCAATTAAATATAATGAAAAAATCACATTCAAATGTTCCACAATTTTTCCCTTGTTAAACATACACTTTCCTTAATAAAAATTCCTCCCTTTTACTGAGCTTAAGATTTGTCCGTTTAAACAACATTTAACTCTAAAACTACACATCGAAGATTTTAGCACAAAATGAAATTGTATTTAAATTGCGTCTTTTGTACTCACCTAATTTCATTCTAAATGTCATTATTTTTCATTCAAAATTGTATCCTGATATTTAATTTTGTGGAATGTATTGTTTTAAAATACGTTTAATATCATTTTGTTGACTGAATAAATATAACACAGAAGGGGTATAATTAAAATTTGGCAATAATTTTTTCATAAAATTTCATAAAAACTTTAAAATTACCACAATATCTAGACAAATATGGTATATATCGGCTGGGACAAAGAATGAAACTCTTACATTTTACGTAATAGTAGCTATAGTTGTAGAAAGATTAAGCTACAAATTTTTAAATGAATTTGCCATTCAATTTTCTAGAAATATACTCATATTTATTAGCCATCATATTCACCCCCATTTTTAGAAACACAATTCAATACAACTGTCCAAGAGTAATTAAAATTTTACCTAATAATACATTCTTCGTAGACACAACAGTCTAATATGTTCAAATCCGGACTGTTTTGGATCAGTCTTCTGTAGAAATGAAATCTGAAAAATGATCCTTGAATCATTTTTGTGATTTTTATATACATGAGCACGATTTTCATCCTTCTGGAAGCATCGACGCTTACCAAGCATCTCTGCACTAAAATTTACAGCTACAGTAAGCCCTCCTTTGTACCGACCCTTTATCTACCATTACATGAGGTGGCAACTTCTTGGAAGACACTGCATGCTAAATCATTTCATGATGAGGAAGTTCCTGCTTAACTGTGTAATTGCTTCAGCCACTTTGACCATTTGCACCACCAGCTCGTTGTACATAGATACGCAGAATAGTTCAAATCACCGAAAATCCCCTTTGGCGTAAATTCTTTTTGGTACTTGTGAATCCCATAATTTCTGAAGCTTCACTTTTCATACTATATAGCAGAGCAGAATAGACACAATCATCTCTACTGGTGTATAGAGCGAAAAATGATGTAGTTTACTCTGTGTGTTTTAAGACCGATAGGTTTGTGTAGGAGCAGGGTTAAGTGCAGGTTTTGTAAAATGCCATTTTTTATGTCCCATCTGGTATTTATTTCTGTAGGGTGTATAATTAGGGTCAATCTTTAATAAGCAGGGAATTTTTATATACTACAGTATTTAAATCATACTGTTACAGTATTTAAATATCCACCTTGCTTAGAGCATCATAATCAGACTGAATGTACAGAGAAAATGCTTTTGTAAAATCTATTAGGTTATTTCGAAGGTAGGGTGGATCCTAATGTAATCATACAATATTAAAGCAAATATTATCAAATAGTAATTCAGACCATCTTCAATGAAAATACTTCGTCGATCTGATAAAATGTTGACTGAAAATAGCAACCGATGTCATAGGAACAGTACGATCAAAAGGCAATAAACAACAACGACGTGTTTTTGCCTTTTCACTAGAATGGTTTCCCTGTCTCTCTACCCTGATGGAGTTGTTTCAAGTTTTTCATACCAGTTGTTACTTTTAATCAACTTTTTATGCTGTATTTAAGTAAATACTTTTATTGCAGATTAATTTAGACAGCAATTTGAGCAAATTTTTATATTAACTCTCAGTTGAAACTAGGGTGTATTATGGTAAATGTTCTATTTTAGATGCAAGTAACACATTTTAATGTATTTGAATTTTTAGAACCCACTTTCTTTATTAGCACGACTGGCATTTGTCACCTTTATAGCTAGCTCAAATGAGACTAGGAATGCCTGTCATTGCAGATAACAGTATTCTTGGACTAGTTGCACTCTTATTATGCACTCATCAGTATGGAATAGCTTATATTTGCAAGCTGAAATAGCTCCTGCTTATCACTTAATGAATATTATTTAAAATAAGACTTTGAATTACTGTTTGGTGAGACAAGGACAGTTGTTGATTCTTTAAAAATTTCCTCCCACATACTCATTAGATATTAGTTGTTCTTGCAGCATAATCAAAACCGCTTATTTGAAATAAAATGCCCTTAACCTTTCTACGGAAATCTAAAGTTCTCCAATTCGTGAAAGCAATTTCCAATATAACATAATGAAAGCATCACATTCAGATGTTCCACTGCTCTGCTTTCTTTAAACGCACGTTTTTCGTAATAAAAATTCTCCTCTTGTATCTCGATTAAGATTTGTCTGTTAAACTGCGATTCGAAGTTTTCTTCGTTCGATGTTAAACTTGCGCTTGAAATTTCTAATTATATATCATGCTTAATGCTCCTATTTTTCTTTTCTGTTGTTATAACCACGTATAGTAAGTACTTCATTCTTATTTTGCTTGCAATATTCTTAACTATTTAATTTTTGACTTTGTCTAGGTGTTACAATTTAACCATTACCCCCCGGGGTGAGGTGGTTAACCATTACAATTTCAAACATTAGTTTTGAATATATAGTTTTTAAAGGATTAAATAACCACGAGTGAAGAAATTTCATACATCAGTATTTATATGGCGATAATGTAGCTAATAGGTCTTGTATCAATTTTTTAAAATAACCACTCAGACTTGGATTTAATTAGTCATGAATATATTGATTTTAAAGTATTAAATAGGCACGAGTGAAGTAATTTCATACATTAGTATTTTAAATTAATTGTTAAAAAATTTCATAGAGTGCTTTTTTGTTTGATTTAGCGTAGAGTAGTAAAGATTTACGTAATATTGAAAGTGTATATGTTTGTATGTAATATTTACGGTTTTATAAGAGTCATGAAGTAGATAGGGTAGGGAGTATCGGCTACCGGGAGCGTTTGCCATGGCGGAAAAAAGCTTTAACCGGGATGTTGGGGGTCGCAACTCCCCCCGGCCGTTATTCTTTTTCTTCTGAAAATTTACGAGTACATTGTTACTTGTCCTGTTTGGGAATTTATATATATATATATATATATATATATATATACAGGGTGTATCTGAATTCATCATCAATATTTGGTGGGATGGTAGGGAATACTAAAAGAAGACTATTTTACATAGGAAAGCACGTGAGTAGACGTCATGTAGTAGAGCAAGATGAGCCCGGTTAAATGATGGAAAGAAAACATAACAAGAAAGTTGTAAGAAAAAAAAAACATTTATTTGTGCAACCTTTATACAGACTTACAAGAGGTGCTCGAAATGCCCACCATTTGCTAGAGTACATGCCTCACAACGACGTTGGATGTGCAACCGGACTTTCTGGAAAATGCCCTGCATTTTCCGGATGTTTGCAGCGGCAACCGATATTCGTGCTACTAGGTCCATAGCACTGGCAACAGGGGTCTCGTACACCATGGTTTTCATCGCACCTCATACAAAGAAGCGGATTGGAGATAAATCCGGTGACCGTGGGAACCAACAAACCGGTCCACCGCGACCGATCCATTGAGCTTAAAATTTTCTGGTCAGGTAACCACGCACATCAGTTGCGAAATGTACTGGAGCGCCGTCATACTGGAATCACACGTCAGACCATTCACGCGCAAATCCTTGCGCGTGAATGGGAGTTGTGGACACAAAGCTCCCTCTACACCGTCATGCGTTCTTTTGAGCCTATGCTTTCCTATGTTGTTGTTGTTGAAACCCAGACCGTCCGACCTACCAGAAAGGTGTAAGGTAACTGCTTATGCTTTCCTATGTGAAATAGTCTTCTTATCCTATTCCTTACCTTCCCATCAATTTTTGATGATGGATTCAGATACACCCTGTATATACACTGGCGTTAAATAAGATTCCAACACCAAGAAGAAATTAGTTTAGAGGAATGAAATTTACGAAAACAATTATGTAGGTAACCAATGTATTTTATTAAAGTTTCAAGGTCGTACGTTAAAGTATGCGGGAGAAGAGCCATTTCGAATGTTAAATGGTGGTGCATAAATAACCGCTGTAGTCGTCACGATTTTGAATGCAAGCATACACACGTGCATGCATTGTGTCGTACAGGTGCCGCAAGTCATTTTGTGGGATGGAGTACCATGCCTATTGCACTTGGTCAGTCAAATCAGCAACTGTTAATGCTGGTTGTGGATAACGCCGGATTTGTCTTTCAATAATGTCCCATACGTGCTCGAGGAGAGAAAGGTCTGGTGATCTTGCTGGCCAAGGCAACATGTCGACACTTTGTAGAGCACGTTGGGTGACAGCAGCGGTATAAGGACGAGCGTTATCCTGTTGGAAAACACCCTCTTGAATACTGCTCATGAATGACAGCATAACCGGTTCAATCACCAGTCTGATGTACAAATTTTCTGTCAATGTGCTTGATATAATGACGCGAGTGCTCCTGCTGTCATAGGAAATGGCTCCTCAGACCATAACTCCTGGTGTAGGTCCAGCGTGTCTACGCCGCAGACAGCTTGGTTCCAAGCCCTCACCTGGCCTCCTTATTACCAACATACGACCATCACTGGCACCAAGACAGAAACGGCTCTCATCTGAGAATACAACAGATCTCCACTCCACCTTTCAATGAGCTCTAGCTTGACACCACTGACGTTGTAGATGGCAGTGATTCGGAGTTAGTGGCATGAACGCTACAGGGCGTCTGCCTCGGAGGTGACCTTCAAGTAATCGATTTCTTACGGATCGCTGTGTAACTCTGGGGCCAAAAAAAGCTCTACTTGCTGCTGCAGATTCAGTACGATACGCCACAGCCATGCGGCGAATACGACCGCATGGCTGTGGCGGACCTGTATATATTTATGCGGCCTCGTTCAAATTCACTTAGCTGCTGATACTGCCTTCTTCGTCTCCTTAAAGACATTCTTGACTCAAACCTAGCTCACAACGTTCAATCCGGACGATAAATAATGCTCACGAAGTTGACATCGCGTATTTAAAGCAAACGTGATTTGTATGATCATAGTGGCGCTACTAACGCCACTCTTATTCGTCTAGTCCGAGATTTGAATAGGCGTCATCTTTCATATGTGCAAAAACGTGCCTCCCAAATTTCGTTTATTTAGCACAACTTCTTCTTGGTGTTGGGATTTAATTTAATTTTCCGCCAGTATATATATATATATATATATATATATATATATATGTATATATATATATATATATATATATATATACGGAGGGAGAGAGAGTTATAATGGTTCTTAAACCACTTTTAAATTCTGACCTCTGTTCAAAGTAGTCCTCGTGTGCAAGTCTAAATGAGTTCTCCAAAAAGCTAATTTTTGTGCAATTCGAGAGAATTGTGTTAATATATTTTTAACGACATCCAAATGTACTGATTGGAAATGTGTTGATTAATTTTTATAAATTTCGCGTTGTGTTTTAAAATGTCTTGTCACTTAAAATGTCGTTTTGCGCTGCTGCACATAAATATTCCTAAAAAGTAAACATAAATTAAGGCGTTCATATAATAAAATAATAACAGGAATTGCTGATTATTTAAAGTTATTTATTTACAAATTTGAAAAAATCAGAATTTAGTTAAAAATAAAAATTTGAGGTTTCCAAAATTATTTTTCGATATTCCTTTTAATACAAAATATAATTTTACTAATCCACTATATCTCTATTCATTAATAACTATTTAAAGTTATTGGAGGTTTCTGAAGTTATGGGAAGTTTTTGAAGTTATGGGAGGTTATTTTGGTATTGAGGACTTTGCAGAGTCATCGAGTCCTTTGATTATTCTCATGAAACACGCGCACTTGCGCACACACGCATACACACACACACACACACATACGCACACAGCAGAGTATACCTCGACAACAAGAGCTTGCAATTTCGTCCCTGTAGCTCAACGGTAGAGCATCGGCTATGCAGTTCGTAGATCCAGGGATCGATTCCCGGTTGGGGCAGAAAGAATATTTACGATGGCGTCCAAACAAATCAACCCTGTAGGTTAGTGCAAAGATGTCGGAGGTCTGAAATTTGACCCTAGTACGGATTTAGTGGACAATGGAAGATTGAGATCCGATTTCAAATTGAGAGGATAACGATCACCAAGGATACTAACGTCGGTAAAAGTAGTTGTAGCAGGATATGGTCAATCCGATTATCAGCTGCCTGTCAATCTGACGTTAGAGAGTGGAGAATGCAGAGTCCACTTTGACTATAAGAGCTTGCAAATTCGTCCCAGTAGTTCAACGGTAGAGCGTCGACTGGCCAATTTGGAGATCCAGGGTTAGATTCCCGGTTGGAGCAGCAAATCTCTTTACGACATACACACCACGGGAAGTCAGGCCGAAAATTTTGTCTCATGTTAATGAAATTGCAGATGTAACTGTATCCTATTGAACTCAACTGCATATTTCCGGCAATTTTGTTACTGGC
Source organism: Amaurobius ferox (assembly GCA_951213105.1). Lineage (NCBI taxonomy): Eukaryota > Metazoa > Arthropoda > Arachnida > Araneae > Amaurobiidae > Amaurobius > Amaurobius ferox. The sequence continues at coordinate 57,745,542 of OX578138.1, read as the reverse complement.
TTGTCATGTGACCCCGTGTAGCTTTCACCCAGATTACCTTAGAGACTTACACTAAAATGTATTATAATTTACTATGATGTCGTAATTTCCACAGCATAAATACTCATTTTTCTTGGAAACATAACGAATGATCAATTGTCCAGGTCAATTAAATTATATCAATCAAAACTCAATCTGTCTCTTTTGTAACATCTTTGTATGGTGCTTGTTTCTCTTTTTTTTTCATTTAAGCTTACGATGTTCAAAATAATACAGTTATTGTTTATATAAAATATTTCACTATACTATTTAAATTTGGGTTTGCGTCATTACAATTGGCACTACTGGAATTGAATTCAGTTTGCCTTTCCTGAATGGACGAAGCTTTCTGGAAGATATTTCCAGTATAGAAGAGTGATGTTCCGTCTTTTATTTTGAAAGACGAGATTAAAATCTTCGAATTCGAGAGTATATATACGAAATTATAATCGTCTCCAGATTTAATGCGAAGGATTACAATATTATTCTATGACTTTGCCAAACTCAATCAATCCTTATAAGATATATAAAATTTTTGAATAACGAAGAATATATAGGGAGTAAAAGATTAGGAAGTTTGTGGTCGATGGAAATAATTGTGCATTATATTTAGTTTGTAGTTAGAAGATTTTTTGACTTTCCTGAATATGCACTGAAGCACAGAAAAAGACTTTCCCTATATAATGCAGTGAATTTACTTCTTTCACAGTGAAAAAATGATGCATAAGTTAAAGGGCACAATGTTATTGACGTTGATTTGTACATTTAACGTTCTTTTGAATGGCAATATGTAAAACTGTTTCGGAGTACCCAATTAACTTATATTTTGGGCAACTCCAACTGGACAATTACCAATATTTGTAATATCCGCAATAAGCAACATTCTACACGTATTAAAATACTTTTGTAATTAATTTATCAATTTGGCGTCATTTTCGTTAATTTAGCATCATTCTTTCCATTTTTACAGTATTTTGACAATATGGGACAAAATATCGCCAAGGTGGCGCTATTTTGATAAATCAGTCGCCAAGTTTTCAAACTTCATTGCCATGCGTTACAGCTAAACAGCGAGAAAAGATCTTTTTTTATTAATATATAAAATAAACATTGATTAATTGTTAGGCGTCAAAATAAAAATCTATTACTCAAAGAATTTTCTCTCGTGTATTTATAAAGTAATATATATATATATATATATATATATATATATATATATATATATATATATATATATAATGTTATATATATTAAATATTTTAAAGTAATGAAGGCTGATTAATTAAATATTTTTCATTTAAAAGATGTAAAGCCATACGTAAGGTTCCTTCAAGGGAGGGGGTTGGTGTAGGCTGAGACAATTAAGTCCAAATCGTACAGGCTGATAGAACAATGTTCAATAGACAGGATATATGAAGGTTCCATTATATAAAATAAAAATTATTATTCTCTTAACGTTTTGCCTTAAGAGAAAGATTTAAGATTTTTTTTTATCAATAATTGGTCTTTTTAGAGTTTGTTTTAAGTTCAAACATTCCAAACCTCATGCAGGACAATTGACATATATTGGTAAATTAGATTATACAAATTGCATGCTATTGTCCAATCTGATATCATTTATTACTTTAATATAAAAACATTTTAAGAGGTTTTCCAGACGAGTAAGGGCATCAAGATACTAAGTAAATAATTTCTTCTCAGAGTAACACCTTTATATCTCATCTAGACAGCAGGTAAGGTATTTTGCGGCTTATAATGATAAGGTTTCAAAAACGAAAAATTCATTAAAATTTTGCTGTTGACTTGTACCATACAGGGAGGAGAAAATCCAAGCAAATAATTTCTTCTCCGAATTACTATTATGTTTCAGCTAGACAACAGGTAAGGTATTTTGCGGCTTATAAGTTAAGGTTTCAACAAGACAGATCAATCATGCATAAAGCCTTGATTATGAAACACTTTCCAACTGCAATGCAATTTTTTTAAACATCTCTAAAACGTGATACATTCAGCGGTGATATTTTGAACATTATCACAGTAGTACAATGATTACTTTATTTGAACTACATTTGAATTGATATATTTGAAATGATTACTACATTTGAAAACTTCATCGAACACAAGTGAATTTTATTCAAATGACGCCAGCGAAATATAAATCACCTGGCACGCTATATAAAAGCATATTTCATTTATAAACTTTTTTTCATTCTATTCATTCAGCGGCGATATTTTAAAAATTATCACACTACTACAATAATTTATTTTACTTCAAAAACTAAAATCATGGAGGTAAAAGTACTTTCTAACTCCCTGCTTAAAACGTCATTGAAAAAGGCAGTACTATATAATCGTCTGCTTTTCCATGTAAAATCAATGAATGTTTCATTCATATCAGCTATATTGTAGACACCAGAGTTAAATAATTTTGCGTTAAGAAATTCAGCAATTCTAACACAACTCACATGACAGCTTGATGTGTTTACGTGAAAATTAGGTTTCGTTGTAGAGATAAGCAAAGTTTGATGATCATTTAAGCTAAAAAATATTGTTAATTTTGTTGGTGCAATATACAGATGCACAGAAAAAAAATAAAGCGACTTTAGGACAGATGCAACGCTACATATAAATTAAAAGGAACTATAAAAATCACGATATTAACAAAATATATTTTATTTTAAAGTGGGTCACGTGATCTCTTTATTTAATATGGGTGCAATTATTATTTTAATCTTTGTTTAAAAAACTACCGAACATATTTTGCTGATTTTTTTTATGTATTTTATGGGATAATTTGAACCTTTCCTAAAATTTTCGAAGCAATTTGTGAATTTTAAATTTGATTAAAAATGTTTGAAAAATTAGGTCCCATAAGGTTCAATGTATTTCAAGTTTTCAACCCGGGTTCAATCTAAAACCGTTTGGGTGATATTATTAATTTACATTCCCATATGACCCACAGACCGTCTCGACAGTATACTAAAATTTCATTTCGATAAAGTCATTTTTACGGTAGTGCGAACGGACAGATAGACAGACAGAATGAACAAAATCATAAACACTTTTCAACTATGTTGTAAATTGTTAATGAAAGTATCCTTAAATTATATTTTAAACAGGAGAAGCTTAGCTTCTGAGCCTAAATGGTCGCTCCACCACGGTATAAACTCCGTTGTAAAGTGTTAAAAATGAAAACCTCATTCAAATTTTGCAGTTGAATTGTATTATTCAAAGAGGAGAAAATTCCACCCGAAATTTTTTGTGAGGTAACTTTTGATAGATCAGCCGTTTCATAGCACGGAATTTGGCAATATGGAATTATTACACACTTTTGCAAAAAAAATTAAAAAAAACAAAGCACCTCTAAGAAATAATCCGATCATCTCGAAATTTTGCATGCAAATTCCTTTATACCAAGTATGGAAATGATTAAATTTGCAAGGCTAATTAGTGTTAACTTTGGTCATAGCGCGCTTTCTTACTGCGCATCTAGCATCCTATAAAACAGGTTAAAATGTGGACGGTTTATCTTTGCTAGTTATCGGCGTTTCAGTTCCGTGGAGAAACACCCAATAATGCCGTTACGACATTGCCGAAGACCTTATAAGCAATTAGACGAGTTCGAACGTGGTCGTATAGTCGGGATGCGTGAAGCTGGCTGGTCATACCGAGCAATAGGCCGCCACCTGCACCGAACGTACACTGCTGTGCAAAGGTGCTGGCAGCAATGGTTGCTGCAAGGAACTCATCGGCGGAATGTAGGCTGTGGAAGGCCAAGGTGCACGAATGCGAGGCAAGATCGGATGATTGTGCGACAGGCCGGAACTGGCCCTATGGCATCATTATCCGCCATCCAACATGCTACAACCTCTTCCATATCACCCGTGATAATTTCCACTATCTCACAGCGCTTGACTGAGGTGGGGTTATGCTGACGGCGGCCTTTAAAACGTATACCCATAACCCCACAACATCGACAGTGACGTTTAGAGTGGTGTCGTAGCCGAGCACCATGGCTGCCAGCAGACAGGCATCGCATAGTGCTCAGCGATGAATCACGCTTCAATCTTTCAGCAGATGTCCATCGGTTACGTGTGTGGAGGCGCCAGGGTCAGCGTTCCCAATCAGTCATTATTTTACACAGGCTAACAGCCGAGGGCGCGGTAGCCCAGTGATTAGCGCTCGGGTATTGCAGTCGGTATGCCCGGATTCGATTCCCTCCGATGCCAAATCTGCCGCCGTGTTCACGCGGAGTACGATCACGTTAAATATGTGGGTGCGTAAGTCCTTCCGAGTGGTCGGTGGTAGGGGATGGAGGGTACGATCCCTGTCGATGCCTCCTCCAGTGGGTTCCGGTCTAAATTGTGTGGCTCTTCCCGGCCGTCCAAATAGTTACCTTACACCTTTCTTGTAGGTCGAACGGTCTGGGTGTCTGGGTCTCAACAACAACAACAGGCACACAACTATTACCCCTGGTGTGATGGTGTGTGGTGCTACCTCTTACGACAGCAGGTCGCCCGTCGTCATCCTGCGTACAACTTTAACAGCTCAACGATATGTTGTTGAAATCCTGCGGATGTTTGCGTTACCCTTCATGGTACGTCATTCTGGGGCCATTTTCCAATAAGATAACACCATGCCACATACGACTCGCATATCTGTGGACGGTCTCCGTGCTGTTGATACTGTTTCTTGGCCAGAAAGGTCACCAGACCTTTCGCCAATCGAGCATGTATGGGACATGCTAGGGCGCCAGATTCGGGCAAGCCGAAATGTAGCAGATCTGGAGCAACAATTATTGAGGAATGCCTGGCAAAATGTATCGCAGGATGACATTAGGAAACTATCGCTCCCTACCTAGACGTATACAAGCATACATACAAGCATACATACAAGGGGGATTTCACCAATTACTGATTTGAAAATTCAATGCGCAATTGCTAACCATTGATGGATCCTGCGGCCTTGATTTTGTAATCATTTCATTACCTGTGCATGAGCTGTAAACATATTTATTTTCAATAAAAACACTCACTTTCTTCATGGTGCTTCGTTTTTTTTTTGCAAAAGAATGTATTTGCTTTACTGCTATTATTCCTATTATTTGCATGGAAATTCCTATTATTTGTAGTAGAAACGGAATATGTAGTTGATAAAATGTCTTAAAGCATTTATATAAGTGACCTTCAAATTTTTGCTGTTTTTAGAGTATTTTTATTGCAGTGCAAGATTAATTTAGGTCCCGCAAAATCAATATGTTTCTAACAGTTACCTATTCCTATAATCATATTAAACGTCATTTAAAAAATGGGTGTAATTTAAATGTGCTACGCTTTAGGAAAGCTGAAAAATATATATTCACCAAAATCCCAGCATCACATTTTTCACCCACATTGCAATGCATATCCTCTTTATATATACTATACGTTGCAGGGAAAGTGACATTCTTAAAATTCTAGGTCATGTTTTGTTCATCAACTGATTCAGCACAAACCTATGGAAACAATAAAACGTCGAAATATTTAAAATTGTATTCTGCTATTTTATTTTAATAAAAATTATACAGAGACTTGTGAACTTCTGACAGTGTCTTCAACAGTTCGGCCACTTATATTTCTACTTTACCTTTCAGATTTAAGAGTTTTAACACAATATTCATTTCATCAATGACTGGAGGCAGCAGGAAGGTATTCTTCAGTAACGAATGCTGATGAAACTAACTCAAAGTCTTTCAATGTGAGAGACAACAGATAATTCTACAAATCTCAGGCCATCGCAGCAAAGTATATCCTCCTCCAAATTTATCATTCAAACAGGATTAGAATAATTTTCTTGGTCGTGATACAGGATCCTACTACCGTCTTTATAATAATTAATCGTAATATGTTCAAAGAGATAAATGGGAAGTGTGATCAACGTATAAGCAATTGGGAAATCAAAATTTATCCGAAATTAAAGGAAATAGTTCTGCATTAAAGTTTAATATTCAGTTCGGGGAGTTTATAGGGCTGTTAATCCGGAGACTATAGCCATTTATATAATTAAAATTGAAGATCCAGTTGCTTGTCTCGACATCGCAGGAGAATGGTTGTACCGAATTTCTTGAAACTTTAATGGGTAGCTTTAGTGGGATCCCACTTAAAATCTCGGCAGCAATCTCTTCTTCTGTCTGTCTGTCTTCATGTCCTCCCTGCGGGGCACTCCTCGAGTGTGGTGTACAGATCTTAGCTCTGTCTTCCTTTCCTGAGGGTATATAAATTCCAGGAACACGAATGTGGCTCACCCCGCCAGACTGTACGTGATTTGAACTTTTCCAGGTGATGTGGGGACAGACTGTGTCTATTCATAAACTGAGCCTAAACCAGTCTGCGACTGAGGTCGAGTTTGTCGAAACCATCTTCGGACCTCATCTGGGTGAATGATTCTGCTGACCTCCCTAACCAAGTTGTGTTCTCGCTGGGTGGGAGATTAGGACTTCCCCGCCTCCCATCTCAAAAGCGTAAACTCTAAGCTGGTCGCTTGGAAGGACTGGTTTAACCCGTCTCAATGTCCTTCTGATTACTTCCTCACTTTGAGCGTGATCCAATTTGCATATCAGTCTTCAAACAAATAGAACCCAATCGTTATTTGAGTCTCCAAACAAACGTGATTTGCTTCTCCAAAATAAATATAACTCGAAATCCGATAACGTGACCTGATCGTGGTTTGGGCATTTATCTCTAAATTTACAAAAACATTATAAATGAAACGAAATAAATAATTAACCTTTTTATTTGCAGAGAATAAAGAATCTGAATTACGTTGTTCTCTTTTACAGTTTCATATATGGCTACTATATATTTGAATGTAAGGTTTTAGGAACCAGAAAATTTTAATTATTCATTGTTTATTGAGAGGAAATATTATGTTACTACTAACAGCTTCGTCTAGAATATTCTATGCATAAAATAGCGAAGCTCTTTTTTATTACCTATAAGCTGCATTTAGAATATTCTATGTATAAAATGTTATTATAATTGTAAATTGTTATTATCTATACAAATAATTTTATATGTTGTGCTTTCGTCTGTCTGTGTATTATCTCAGCATGGGCGAATTCACATATATTTTTGTAAAAATAATTATTAACTTACCAGAAGACAGATTCTAAAATATTAAAATTTTAATGCAAATTGTTTACTTAGTTAAGTTATTCTATGTGATGAAGTTATTATTGTATTAATTAATGTTTTGCACTATTATATATTCTGTATAAAGAGAGGATATACAGTTAGTTTAAAGTAAAAATAAATCGTTAGAAACAGCATAAACATTGATTACACGTTGTAGAGTTACAAGTCAACTAATCGTATTTGTTGATTATCAGTTGATTCAGAACGAATCCAAGGAAACTATAAAACTTTTATACTAAATTTCGGTTAAAATATATACTATTATTGCATTATTCTATTTCAATGAAAATTGCAGATTCACGAGCTTATGTTACTGGCTTCACCGTTTCAGAAATTTATACAAGACCCTTAACTTCAATTAAAGAAATGGCCAAGATTGTATACTTTAGGTTCATCTGTTGTAAAGTGATCATGCCTGATCGAATACAGCGACCCTTGTGGACAATTTAAAATGTTAGAATAACGAAAGAGGGCAACAAAGCGAGATTATTAAGCTATTTTTTTTCACAATTATACATTCCCAATGAAGAACTGGTTCTCACCTAGTCTAAACTAAAAAAAAGAAATCGTTGATATCATCATAAACAGTTTATGGAAGGAAGTGTCGTTAATTAGCGGAGTCACAATACAGTCAATCGTATATGTTAATCATCAGTTGATTTAGAAAGAATCCAAGGAAACTATCAAACTTTTATATTAAATTTTGATAAAAATATCGGTTAGAATTGCATTATTTTATTTAAATAACAAGAAAGATCAATCATGCATAAATAATTGATTATTAAACACTTTCCAACTGCAATGCAATTTTATTTAAACATCTCTAAAATGCTTTACATTCAGCGGTAATATTTTTAAAATTATCACAATACTACATTAATTTATTATATTTTAAAACATAAAACTTTATTGAAAATAATGAACTTTATTCGAATGATGTCATTGAAATATAAATCGCCTGGCTCTCTGTCTCAAAGCTGTAAATATTTCATTTATACACTTTTATTCTATTCCTTTCATTCATCACAATACTACAATAATTTATTTTATTTAAAAACTTAAAAGCATGGAAACTTAAAAGCACAAGAAATTTAACTCTATGATTAAAACTTCATAGAAAAAATCGCCTGCTTCTCTAAGTAAATTCAATGAATGTTTCATTAATATCAGCTTTATTGCAGACTCCAGAGCTAAATAATTTTGCGCTAAAGAAATTCAGCAATTCTTATACAGCTCATCCTACATCATTATTTGCTTACATTTTCCATAATTGAAAATCAAGCTTCGTTGTAGAAATAATCAAAATTTGATGATCCTTTAAACTCAAATATATTGTAATTGCGTTGTTTTAGAATATAGATGCACAGAAATTAAGCAAAAATACAGCGGTTTTAGGACGGATACAACACTAAATATAAATTAAAAAGAACTTTAAAAATCACGATTTTGACACAAGATGGATAGCATTGATCAGGTAAACTCAAATATATTGTAAGTGCGTTGTTTCAGAACATAGATGCACAGAAATTAAGCAAAAATAAAGCGGTTTTAGGACAGATGCAACACTAAATATAAATTAAAAAGAACTTTTAAAATCATGATTTTAACACATGATTGATGCCATATTTTATTTTGAAGAGGGTCACGTGATCTCTTCATATAAAATGAGTGTAATTATTATTTTAATTGTTATTTAAAAAACTACAGAATATATTTTGCTGATTTTTTTTCATATTTTTAATGGGATTATTTGAATGTTTCCTAAAACTTTCGAAGCAATTTGTGAATTTTAAATTCGCTTAAAAAGGTTTGGAAAATTAGGTCCCATAGGGTTCAATGTATTTCATTTTTACAACCCGGGTTCAGACCAAAACTAATTGGGTGTTATTGTTCATTTATATTCCCATAGGTCCTACAGACGGTCTGAACAACATACTAAAATTTCATTTTTATTAAGTCATTTTTACGGCAGTTATCGTGCTAACGGACAGACAGACAGACAGACAGACAGAATGCACAAAGTCATAAACACTCTTCAACTTTATTGTAAATTGTTAGAAAAATAATATACACCAACTTAACTCTTTCCAACATAGTTGAAAACAGTTTATGACTTTTTTACACTTTCCAACATAGTTATAAAATGTTTATGACTTTCTAACGCTTTCCAACATAGTTGTAAAGTGTTTATAACTTTGTCCATTCTGTCTGCCTGTCTGTCCGTTCGTACAATAACGGCCGTAAAAATGACTGTAAAAATTAAATTTTAGTATGTTGTTCAGACGGTCTTAAGATCCCAGACAGTGCAACCCACTAAAAGGTATTCAGTACTTTTTTATACGATCGGGAATGTATTAAGACTGTCTGTGGAACACATAGGAATGTAAAAGCGAATAATATCACCCAATTAGTTCTGGTGTTCACCCGGGTTGAATAAATAAAATGCATTGAACCCTATAGGACATAATTTTTCAAACATTATTTAAACGGAGATAAAATTTTCGAATTGCATTGGAAATTTTTGGAAATATTCAAATTATCACATAAAATGTGTAAAAAATTTTCAGCAAAATATGTTAATCATTTTTTAAAATAACAAGAAAGATCAATCATGCATAAAGCATTGATTATGAAACACATTCCAACTTCATTGCAATTTCACTTAAACATCTCTAAAATGCGATACATTCCTCGGTAATATTTTGAAAAGTATCACAATACTACATTAATTTATTATATTTGAAAACTTAAAACTTCATCGAAAAAACTGAACTTCATTCAAATAACGGCATTGAAATATAAATTGCTTGGTTTAAAAATCTTTAAAATGTGATATATTCCTCGGTAATAATTTTAGAATTTTCATAATACTACGATAATTTATTATATTTGAAAACTTCATCGAAAACAACTGAAATTCATTCAAATGACGTCATAGAAAAAATAACACTCCTGGCTCTCTCTCTACAAAAGCAGCATTTCATTCATGAATAATTTCACATTCATGTCATTCGTCACAATACTATAATAATTTATTTTATTTAAAAATTAAGACCATGGAGCTACAAGTGATTAAACTCTATGCGTAAAACTTCATCGAAAAAAATCGTCCTTTTCTTTATAAAATCAATGAATATTTCATTCATTTCAGCTATGCAGACTCCATGAACTAAATGATTTTGTGTTAAAGAAATACAGCAATTCCAATACAACTCATTCTACATATTTTGCTGTTTACATTTTACATAGGTGAAAAATAGGCTTCGTTGTAGAAATAATCAAATTTGGATGAGCATTTAAACTCAAATATATTGTCATTGCGTTGTTTCAGTATGTAGATGCGCAGAATTTATGCAAAATTAAATTGGTTTTAAGACGGATGCAACACTCAATATGAAATAAAAAGAACTTTAAAAATCACGATTTTGAGACAATATGGATGCCATATATCATTTTGAATTGGGTCACGTGATCTTTTCATATCATGGTCACGTGATCGCTTCATATACGAGGTGTTATTATTATTTTAATTTTTATTCAAAAAACTACTGAATATATTTCGCTGAATTTTCGCAGACAGACAGACAGACAGAATGAACAAAGTCATAAACACTTTTCAACTATGTTGTAAAGTGCTAAAACTTACAGATTCACGAACTTGTGTTACTGACTTGGATGTTATTTTTGATATTTATACAAGAACCTTAGAAATCTTCTTGAGCACTCCAGAGTAAGTTCAATCTCCCGCGACAACCATAGGTTCATGCCGACTACGATGGGAGAAGGTACAGAGCAAAATCCACTTCCAGCAAAGTCGCATCTGAGGGCCACGTTCTCGACGGGATCATTCACCAGGCAGGGGCCTGAAAAACAGCCGCCAAGCCCGACCCCAGTCACCGTCCGGACCTTGGCTCAGGTCATGAATAGACGCAGTCCAGTGGTCTCGGAAATCCGGAAGAGTCGGGGCCTGATGGACTCGCTGGTTCGACGGACAGTTCATCGTCTACCAGGTAACCCGATTAATATACACCCCAGAGTCGGAGGATCAAGGCTACAGAGCCAACATCCGTAACCACCATCTCAGGGTGGCCCGTTCAGGGGGGGAGAGTCCTCCAAGAGCCTTAAGCACTTCAGCAACTAAGGCCAGGTCAATGATTGTGCCCTTCAGATCCACCTGTTGTAAAGTGATCATACCCAATCGAATACAGCGCCCTAATGGACAATTAAAAAAGTTAGGATAACGGAAAATAGCAACAAATTGAGATAAAAGAAAAATGACAATGGAAGGTTGTAGAAGGTTATCTAAAAGAGTAGAAATCGACATCAGGAATGTACTAAATGGTATATGGATGGCAATAAATACCTATGAAAATGTCTGATCATTAGAAAGTGTTACACTATGGTAGATGCTTGTCAAAGTACGCAGTAATATCCTTTTTCGAATTAAAAAGTGCTTTGTTTTTGACAGAGAGCATTTTAAACAATAAATTCCTGTGCATGTAAGTTTTGCTTGTTTTAACCATTCTGAATATGACACAAAGTTGGCAATAAAATAATTGCTTAAAATAAATGCCTTCTGTAGTAGGTTTAGTTGTCTATTCCTACTAATTAGACAATGCTATGCAACTTCGAAATTAATGTTTCCATCTATCTCGCTTTGTTGCTGAATTTGATATCCTAACTTCTTAAACTCTCCATTTTGGGCGCGGGAATTTTGTATTTTCAATCGGGGATGACCACTTCACTACAGTTAGATCTAACGTGGGCACTCATGAACATTTCCTTACAAAGTTATTTGGTGTTTAAGGACTTTCTTTTGAACCCTGTGTAATAAATAATATTTTTAAAATTTCGATGTTTTAACGGAATGTTTATTTCATCAATAACCGAAAGTAGCAGGAAGATACTTCGCAGTAATGAAGGACGATGACTTAGTGTATATCATTTTGAAAGAGAAGAGAATTTCTGAAATCTAATGAATCGCCATCAAAATATAACGTCCTCCAACGTTAATAGTTGCTTAATAAATATGTTTTTTAAAGTTAAAATATCAATAATAGTCAATTGTGTGGTATTATGTTAATATATTTTACTCCAGGAAGTCGTATTAAAGATTTAATGCTGGGTTTTAATGCGGCACAATGCAATGTTTCACTTCTATACGATCAACGACCACGTTAATTATGGGCAATTTAATAGTTGTAAAATCCAGCAATAAAGATTAATTTCAAAATGTGCACCACAATATCTTTAAGATTTCAATGTTTTAACGGAATATTTATTTCTTCAATGACTGAAGGTAACAGGAAGATACTTCACAATAATGAACAGCGATGAAACTAAGTCAATGTTCTTCATTTTTAGACACAAGAGAATTTCTGAAATCTAAAGCATCATCGCCAAAATATAACGTCTTCCATCGTTATCATTTAAACTGGATTAAAATTGTTTACCTGCTAGCGAGAAGCGATTAGACAGTTGGATTTATTATAATCAATCCTAATAAGTTCAAGAGATGGATATGAAATGCTATCAGCAACGAGACAATTGGGAAATCAAGATTTACTCAAGATTCAAGGAAATAGTTGCGCATTAGAGTTTAATCTACAGCTTTAAGATATATTCCATATACGGAAGTTATTTTAAAGTAGTAATCTTTACGGAAGTTATCTTTAGTAATATACATATATATTAAGTTTATTCCATATACAGAATATAGTAATAATTCGCTTAGAGCCTTTAGTTAATTGCAAACTTTTGTAGTACGTTAGTACGTTACATATAATTACTCTGAATTGAAATATAATCTAATGCGCAAATTTTGTACTATATAAAATTAAAAATCTGATGTGGGCAACACATGACTTTCCTTATATAATGCAATGAATTTACTACTTTTACAGTTAAAAAAATGTTATTCTTATAGTAGATACTTATATTCTTTCCAAGATATTGAATGTTCTTTAATTAGTAGTCATTTTCATTGATTTAGCATCATTTTTATCAATTTGGCGAGATTTTTGTTAATTTGGCAACAATTAAAAATGTCGCCAAGTTGGCGACATTCCGCCAAATTTGTCGCCAAAATCTCGTCAAGCGTTATGGAAGGAGAAATAAGTTATTCTTACTATTGGATAAATGACTATTGGCGTTCAAATATAAAAGTATTACTCAAAGTATATTTTTTCATGAAAGGAACGAGCTAGATCCACGAGAATGAAGTCTCCCAATTTATCGTATGGTATTACATATGGAAAGTGAACATGTTTCTCAATAGGAAATTTTTTTTTATTTTATATAACTTTTTGATAATTTTTTTTTTAAATGTGGAATATCTCAAGAACGGTTCATGTTAGCGTTCTAAAATTTATGTCAAGCGTTTTCTAATGAAAAATTACATAAGAAATGTCTATTTGCGTAACTTTATTAACGGTTTTGATATTTTGACGATTTTTTCAAAATTTCACTCGAAAATTTAGGGGGGTTCTGAACATTTGATTGCGTATAAAAACAATAGGCTTCCAGTGTTTACGGATTGTGATTTTTGTACCAAATTTCGTTCGAATCGGTCCATTCGTTCGCCAGTTATCGTCTCCACAGATTCACTGACACACACACACACACGCACACATACTTTCACACACACACACACACACACACACACACACACACAGACATCACTTCAAAAATGTTTGATTCGTGATCAGGGATGCTTGAAACGTGCCCTCCCGTCGAAAACTCGAATTCGAATTTTCGACCCCGTCACAATAGTTTCCTTATACATTATGTATAGAAAGTAAAAATGGTGAAGCCAGAATAAATTGAATGTGTCTGAAATTGGATTATGCTTCTACATTTTCATAAACGCATTTATCTGAGACTTCTTAATGATAAAGAAATGTTTTAAAATGTCCACAGCTTTCTTTTAGGAAACATAACTTTCAGACAGTCTCAATAAGATGGACTGTGCACCATTGTTAGATGGACTGTGTACCACCAATACTCATAATATGAAGAAATCTCAATGGAGTAGGTAGTCTGGGATATACTAGGCAGTTGTATGTTGACATAGAAGTACACAATTGATATTTGCAGCTTTGATGGGTTTAATCTTACAACAATAATTTTGGAATCAAGAAAATTATGATCAAGAGATTTCCCAGAGATGTAACAGTATTCCCAGAGTTGTAGCGATACTCTCGCCATCAGATTCATAAGAACAGGATTTCTATTACAGGTACGGATGGGCAGATTTACCTGGGCATACATATCCATATTCATTCGGAATATAATTTAAACTTACTTCCTGGTGTCAAAGTAATCCTGATGTGCATAAAAAGAACATTGGAACCGAAAATGACCCAATTGAATCATGTCCAAAATTTGCAAGCAGTAGCGGAAAATATTTTATTGTTAAATTCTTTATGTAACAAGAAAAATTTCTACTTCTTATCGATTCGCTGGCCCGCGTCAGATTTTCTGTATTCTAAGAAAATAACATCTGAAAATGTAAATACGTAACACCATACCTTAGAATTCCGTCTAGCCACCGTCTCAAATGCGACTGAAAATTGCGAAAAATGTAGGGGTGGAGGAGACGTTTACTGGGAATTTTTTGCTAAAAGAAACAAGTAGATTTCCTTTGATCCACCCCTTAAAATGCGATACAAAAACGGGGAGTGTGTAATGCGGTGAAGGATTGCTCTAAATTTTTAGCTAAAAGAAGCAAAGAATATTTTATCAATAAACTTACTTTATATAACAAAGAATTCCGAATTTTTTCCTATGTTTAGGAGGGGGTTCAATATTTTTTTCAGAATTCAAAATAAAGACAAAAATAGGGGGGGGGGGGGACGGATTGACCAAATTTTATGGCAAACGGTTAAATGTATGGCGAAGGTGCGTCATTTTAATCATTATAGAGGTCATCATAAAAAGATAAGTTTTTTTACAGGAACATAACGTAAAATACTTATAAAAATTTACATAGCATGGCGTACATCATAACTCGGCTGAAGGTAGTTATCCGAATACGAATGGCTGTATCACTGATGATAATGTTCTGGGACAGATTTTATGAGCCAGTGCATAGGCATTGCGCATGCGTCACATACAAAGCAGAGAGTCTCTGGAAATCAATAAGCTGTGGAGAGTTTTACGCTAATCACTTGATCTCAAGGCTTTATGCTAATAGCTGGAGGAGTGCCGCCATAAATGTATAAATCTGTTTTAAAGGATAAAAAATAGCTTTCTTTGTCAGGATTATTCATCAGTACTAACTATTCTTATTTTCAAAATATTTCAGTCAGCAGTAGAACGATTTTTATTACGTAACGAAACATAAATTGTAATTTTATTTCAATGCAAAACAAACTTTGAATTGAGATTTTGAATTGCTATTTATTTAAAACTAGCAGCATACCCGTTCTTCGTACGGAGTATATAATATAAAGAAACTTATAATTCGCAATCATGTGCAAATTCTGTTAAAATATTAAATTTATTGCTCATAAAGAGAAGTTTAAGAATATCTGTTCTCACTATGCAAAATTATCTTCACGGGCAGATCTGAAGAATAAAACATCCTGACCCCTTTTATAAGCAAATTTACAAAAAAAAAAGGAATTGAATCATTATATGCAACCCCGTACTACTTATATTGTCGTAGATTAGAAAATATGCCAGTGTGTTAGTAGAAGATTACCCGTATTACAATATGAGTCTCAAAAATATTTGCCAGAATAAAGGAGATGACGTAATAAATTGAAAATATCAATAATCCCCGTAATCTTTTACCAGAAGGTCGTAATTGATTCCAGTATATGCCACTATATATCTAAATATATGCCAATATACCTGTACTACTTATATTCTCGTAGATTAGAAGATATAATGCATTTGTAGAAGATTACGTACAACGTACTATATATGAGTTTCAACAATTTTCGTCATAATAAAACAATGTCATAATAACTTGAAAATATCAGTAATCCCTGAATCAAAAGTCCCCGAAAATATCAATAATAATAATGTTTAAACCTGAAGACCGTAATTGATATTATCCAGTCAAAATGCAATGTCAATGAAATTTATTTTATATACATATCTTTATTTTTCAAATCGGAAAAGATTTAATATAAAGTCGTATGCCGCATAACACATTGGATCCGTTGCTAAGCGACATGATATCATTTGCTTCAAATAAATTGATGGAAATCATATCATCTGAATAATGCGACCTCCATGGAAGATTTGGCGACATTTTAGTCAATTTAGAGATCACTTAAAAAATCCCCAAATTTATCGCCAAGTGGGACTGTAGAACAGATAGTCCCATTTTGCGACAAATTGACGAAACATCATCACAATACTATCCCCTAACAAAACACAATTATTTTCATTTATTAAGCGCGATTTTATCAATTCTATGATATTTTTATGGACTCACAAATATTTTTATCAATTTGATGATATTAAAAAAATTCGTTAAATGTGTTACTAAGTAGGATGGATGGACTGTCCGACAAATGCTACAGAAACATCATTTCAGTACTCTATTCTAAAAAAACAAATCATTGATATGCGTCATTTTTATAAATTTGGAAACATTTCCGCTAATTTGGTAAAGTTTAAGAAAAGTTACCAAATTATTTAGAGATATTCCGCTAAACTCGTAGCTCTAAATTTGCAGATCTGAAGAATAAAATATTCTGATCCCGTTTGTATATACTAAATGAAAACACTAAAATTGCATTATAAGATACAGCCGTTCTACTACTCTTTTTCTGCTTCAACAATCGGCTAAATGAATTTATTGGGTAAACACAATATATGAGTTTATCAGCTAAACACAATATATGAGCTAGAAACCTCTTTAATAAAATAAATGAAAATGATGTACGCAGTTAGCAATTTATATAATTAAAAGAACAACCAAACCTTTCATTTAAAAAAATATTTTTACATCCATTTATTTATTATTCAAATAGAAAAAATAATAATAAATATTAACAACACATTTAATTTCATTCCGTTGCCGAGCAACATGATATAAGATAGAATCTTCCTCATAAAATGCGAAATTAAATAGCCATTTTGATTTCTTTATACTTGTCATCGTTGAGTAAAAATTTGTGAAAGATGAACCATGGAGATAGATTTTTCTATTTAAATTCATGTTTCAAACAATTCATGCTTTCCTAAAGTGACTAATTAATGCAAAAATCCTGCACCAAACTCGGAAATAAAGTTTATTTCATTTTGGCGTTTTAAACAAACGATTTTCATCCTTTCTGTTTGGATAAACCACGGAGTTGGAGAGTAGATCTCCTAAGAAAAAGTTCCGTTTTTCATTAATATCTCGACAACCCCTGGTCTTAGAAACTCGAAACTTGGACAAAATTTATGGGGGGCTATTTCAAGGTTATCCACAAAATTTCATTAAATTCGGTTCAGCCGTTTTCCCGTGATGATGAGACAAACGAAAATTTCGTTTTTTACTAATATCTCGAGAACCACTGGACGTAGAAACTCAAAACACAGACTAAATTTTAAGTGGGGCTATTTCTACGCTACCCACAAAATTTCATCAAATTTGGTTCAGCCGTTCTCCCCTGATGATGGGACAAACAGACAGACAGACAGACAGCCAGCCAGACAGATTTTCATTTTTATTTATATAGAAGATAGTACGATGAATTCCCTACTACTTTTCAACAGTGATGAATAAAAATTAAATAATATATTACGGAATGCAAACTCAATTAAACAGAATTCGTCATGAGAGATATTTGAAATTCCTTGTACCGAAGCTGTTCATCATTCAAAACATAAAAGAAATTTAATTAAAAATCATGAAAAATGAAGCCGATGTAAATGCTTACGCGAACCACTATCATTTTTAAATTCCAATTAAAAAATGGAAAAGCCGAAAATTTTCTTCCTTCCCAGAATGAAAAATGATTTTGGTTAAGCAAGGTAAAAGTAAAACATGGTAAAAGATTTGATTAATGAACGTGGAATTTTTTTTCAAAATCGCAAATGTAGAAAATGGCAGATAGAATATGGTAGTAGTTTCTTTAACGAATTTTTATCCGGACTTTAAAACTATTTCTCTGTGTGGATACTGTAGTTCAGTATTGAAGAAAATAATTATCACTTACGTGACATTTGCGTTTGAAAAATAATTTAAAATATATTTATACTTTCTAAAAATATATTTATTTTGTTTTATCCTCCATACATCTGAAGTGGGCAGCACATGACTTTCTGTATATAATTCAAGTACTTTATAGCTTTCACAGCGAATTAGTGGCGTACAAGATCCATAGCACAATAACTTTGGCATTAAATTAGCACCACGAAAATTGAAATTTAACGCATTTAGCGATTTAGGAATTCAAACAGAGTGACTTATTTATATCCATGTGCAAAATCGTCATCCCAAATGCAATTAACTGTTAATAAACATCTTGTGGAAAGAATGACCATTGGTCAACTTTTGCGCGCTAAAATACAATACTAGTAGTAAGATGGCCAGAGGGGCTTTACGTGTACCACCCTATTCCATGAGAACATTTTTAACACCTTACAACATAGTTGAAAAGTGTTTATGACTTTGTTCATTCTGTCTGTCTGTCTGTTTGTCTGTTCGCAGATAACTGCCGTAAAAATGAATTTATCAGAATGCAATTTTAGTATGTTGCTGAGAAGGTCTGTGGGAGATATGGGAATATAAATGAATAATATCACCCAATAAGTTTTGGATTGAACCCGGGTTGAAAAAATGAGGTACATTGAACCCTATGGGACCTAATTTTTCAAACATTTTTTAAGCGAATTTAAACTTCACAAATTGCTTCGAAAGTTTTAGGAAATATTCAAATTATCCCATAAAAAATATGAAAAAAATTTCATCCACATATATTAAGTAGTTTTTTTTAAATGAAAATTAAAATAGTAATTACACCCATATTATATGAAGAGATCACGTGACTCACTTCAAAATAAAATATGGCATCCATCTTGTGTCAAAATCGTGATTTTTAAAATTATTTTTAATTTATATATAGTGTTGAAACGTCCTGAAACCGCTTTATTTTTGCTTAATTTATGTACATATATATTCTGAAACAACGCAATTATAATATATTTGAGTTTAAATGATCATTAAACTCTGATTATTTCTACAACGAAGTCTAATTTTCACTTAGAGTAAGCACCTTATGCTGTAAGATGAATTGTATAGGAATTAATGAATGTTTTTACCGCAAAATCATTTAGCTCCGTAGTAGACTTTAGGGTCTCTGTAGTCGACCCTTGCAGGCGACTTTATTGCAAGGGTCATCTTACTCAGAGTCATGTTTGGGGGGACGGCAGCACTTTTTTATATTGTCTATGCTGACTTCTATTTCAAAACTTTTATGTTGTTTATTTCTCTTCATCGATCATCATTCATTATTAACTTTCCAAAGCTCTGCCATTCTCATTATTCCTCGTAGCTCTTGAACTACTCTTCTGGCTCTTCCTTCATTTCTGCCGCTTGTATAACTTTGACCTATTGGCTAGTAGCAA
Source organism: Amaurobius ferox (assembly GCA_951213105.1). Taxonomy (NCBI): domain Eukaryota; kingdom Metazoa; phylum Arthropoda; class Arachnida; order Araneae; family Amaurobiidae; genus Amaurobius; species Amaurobius ferox. Next base: position 57,725,779 of record OX578138.1, on the reverse strand, counting down.
CTTCCATGTATCCCCATAGCTCAGCTCCCATTTTTCAGAGATACTTGGTGCAAGAAAGTTCTTCGTCCCCGGAGATACACTGAACCTGGGGTTCCCAGGCACACAATTATCACGTGACTTTTCGATGTGTGTGTTGAAGACCCAGACCGTCCGACTCGTCCAGAGGACTTAGAGTAACCAGTTGGACGGCCGGGAAGGTTCGATGTGTGTGTGTAACTTTTTTTTTTGCCACATAAATTTATTTGAGTTATGTGTCAACCACTGGTGATCGTCTGAGTGAGACTATTGTCTGACACGTACAGCGTTTATTTCTATCTTCTGGTATTTTTTGTTTCGGGTCATAAAACCTCTTATAGTTTGTAGTCATTCAAAATGCGAAAAAAAGAATTTCTATTAGAATTACTAGTTAAAAATAACTTCGTTACCATGAAACAGTTTTCGAATTCCATGCAGAGCTCTCGAAATGTATATAAAATCAAATATATTGATTATTATTGATTATTAGAATTTCATGCAGTTTATTAGATTTCACGCAGATATTTTCACGGATTTGGAGTTTTGATTTTCCCTTCAGTACAAAGTCTATACAAAGTATTTTAAGAGTCGTGTGGTCATCAACGAATACTGCTCGAGCTCAGCGGAGAAGGGGAAATCTTGTTTAGTCCAACAAAAGTAATGAAATTAAATATAATCTGTATGAAGGACTTGGTCCTTCATACAGATTAACTGTGATTATTTAATCATTTATTTCAATTCGAGAGGACAATAGTTAAATTACAAATAATCTGGAATTTGTCCTCTCCACACTGCATTCTAAAAAACAATAATTAAATTACACTTATCTGTAATTTGATTATTATCCTCTCAACAGGTAGTTCGCCTAATAATACATCGTATGACCGACAACAAAAAAATACCATCCAGAGTTATAATCACTTGGTTTTTCACTGTATATTAGCTTTCATTAGCTTTACCTTCTAGAAAGTTTATTAAATTTATTGAATGTACCGCTTGAGATACAGAGATTTTTTAAAGCATGGGATTGAGAGATGATATGAGTAGATTATTGTAAGTATTCCTTTGACTCGAAATGAAGCAATGTTTTATTCAATTATATATATGTTTTATTCAATTATATATAAATGACAAACAAATACTTTTCAAATAAATAATTCCTTAATTAAAATTTTCCCTACACAATACGTTGGAATTCGTTGAGTTTTCGTGAAGTAATGCAACAGTTATTGAATTATTTGTTTTTGAAAATTCTGTACAAATTATCCATAGTAAGAGTTTTATTTACACCAAATTAAAAAAAAATCTGATGTGGGCAACACATGACTTTCCTTATATAATGCAATGAATGTACTACTTATACAGTAAAAAAAATAGGTTTTCCTTCTAGTAGATACTTTCCAAGATATTGAATTTTCGTCAATCAGTTGTCATTTTCATTGATCTAGCGCAATTTTTTTTTAATTTGGCGAGATTTTCGTTAACTTGGCAACATTTCCAAAAGTCGCCAAGTTGGCGACATTTCGCCAAATTCCTCGCCAAATCTCGCCAAGCGTTATGGATGGAGAAATAAATTATTCTTATACCAGATAAATGACTATTGGCGTTCAAATGCAAAAGTTTTACTCAAAGTATCTTTTCTCATGAATGGAACGAGCTAGATCCACGAGAATGATGTCACCAAATTTAACGCATGATATTACATATGAAAAGTGAACATGTTTCTCAAAAGTTAATATATATTTTTTTCAATTTATGCGATTTTTTGATAAATTTATTTTAAAAATGTGCAATATCTCGAACGGTTCATGCTAGCGATCTAAAGTTTATGTGAATCGTTTCCTAAGGAAAAATTACATAAGAAATGTCTATTTGCGTAACTTTATTAAAGGTATTGATTTTTTGATGATTTTTTCAAAATTTCTCTCGAAAATGTAGGGGGGTTCTGAACATTCGACTGTGTTTCTAAACAATAGGCTTCCAGTATTCACGGATTGTGATATTTGTACTAAATTTCATACGAATCGCTCCATTCGTTCGTGAGATACCGTCTCCACAGACTCACTGACACACACACACACACACACACACAGACATCACCTCAAAAATGTTCGATTCGTGATCAGGGATGCTTGAAACGTGCTCTCCCGTCAAAAGCTCGAATTCGAATTTTCGACCCTGTCACAATACTTTCCTTATACATTATGTATATAAGGAAAGTAAAAAATAGTTTCTAAGAGGAGATATCAGTAGACATAGTAGTCATATTAAATCGGATTAAATTCACAATTAATAAATAATTAAATAAATATAAAATATTAGTCATTATGTTGCATCGACTGTAAGAACTTGGAATTTCGTCTCTATAGCTTAACGGTAGAGCGCTTGACTGGCCAGTACAAAGATCTGTGGTTCGATAGCCTGTACAGGCGTAATGATTCTCTACAGTGGCTCCTGAACAGATAAACTCTGTAGAGCCACTTTTAGAGTATGTTTTCATCCCACTGTCATCATAGAACGCCATCTGTATAACATTAAACTAAATGCCCCGTAATTCGTCAAATCTAGTTGGGTGTTTTACCAGTTTATCGTCTGTTAAAATTTAACAGTATTTAGGACACTACACTTTTCGTTTCCAAATAGTTTTATTTCCACGAAACTGTAGTAAAAAGGTGCCAATTGTGAAAAATAATGGAAACGCAGACGGATTTTTCAGAATTGTTTAGGAAAACTACTTAGCTTTTGCAAAATTTCTTTTACCAAGGAATTATTTATGAAAAACTTTATTGCAGAATTTTTGGAGAAAAAGTAGCGACTTTCTTCAGGTCATTTTGTTTATATGTTAATGACAGTTTAAAAAATTCTTCAAATACACGGTCACTTTAAGATACACCAATCCAGAAAAGCATCGTTCACAAATACCAAGACAATCTGACTAAATTCTATACACTTTTGAGTTTATTAAGGAAAATCTATTTATTAACTTCATCTTTTTATCTTTCTGTTTAGAGTAAAATAAATTAAAGTGTAAAACATCTTTTGAACTGCCAGTGAATTGAAATTAAACTGTTCGCTTAAATATACGATGGGGCAGATTAAACTAATTTTGTAAAAGGAAAGAAACTGATTTGATATAAAAATAAAAATAAATAAAGATATTTTCTGCAAGTTTATCGGTGAGTACATGGTATTTGTAAAATACAAATTGGATTTCCCCCTTAATTAAAAAATTTCCTTTGAACCGCTTCTGCTAAAAAAGGAATACTTTGGTTAGAAAATAAACAATGATGCACAATATGAAAATATAGAAACATCATTTGAAACAGTCAATAAAAATACATAACCGGTTTCAATGACAAAATTATCCTTTTTCTTCAAGGTAAGACAGAGCAGCCGCTATAGCAAATGGTGGGAAATGTTTGTCAAAATGCAAATACTCACGGCTCAAAAAGACATGCGTAACGAATCCGTAAAATAAACTCTGGTCTACAAATAAAAATATGTTTTAATCATCAGAAATAAATATGCACTCTTCTTTAGATGCTGATTGCGAAAATCAGATTGACATTTATGCAGTCCGTATAATTTTTGGAATACAGCTAGTGACGTAAAATGTGACTACAAAGCAAAACTTGCGATACATTCGAGTTTGTTTATTTTAATTTGTAAAAGTAAATTGTATAACTTACTTAATTTTGTCTTCCTGTTATGCATCTCTAGATCATCGCAATCTAGCATCCAGCAATAATCGGCCATCGTAGAATCAATTCAATAATTTAATAGCGATTCTCCATTAACTTTATGTCTTGGTGAAAAGGTTCACATTGTTCACTGCTCACACTTTCAATATTGTCAGGAACGACATATATACGGGATTTCAAAAAGTGCACCATTAAAGACATCCAACATCCCATTTCCTGGTATGTATCCAACAACTTTGAACACCTTATTTAAAATCAATTTTTTTTTGTTGCCTAAGAAGTTTTTGCAAACCCCGGTGAAGTTTTCCCAAGATGTTCGTACTTTTTCTGTCAGGGTTCCAAAATAAATTTTTATCTTTAACAGTTTCACATATTTTTGGGTCAACAAATATACCTTTCATTAGTTTTGCAGAACGATTTCTAGGAATTTTTTTGCAAAGATATTCAACTCCTTTCGTGTTTAAACCATAGCCATTACTAAATTCTTTATCAATCTAAGTTTTATGTGAGGTGGTGGAAGCAATATTTTGGTTGGATCAACTAGTAGTTTGTTTTGAACAATTTTCTCCAGGTTCATATGTTTTCTGCGGTTCACAGTTTGCAGAGTATACTTCGATAATAAGATCTTGCAATTTCGTGCCAATAGCAATGTAAGAATGTCGGAGGTCTGAAAGTGATTCTAGTACGACTAGTACGGATTCAGTGGACTCTGGAAGATTGAGCACCGATTTCAAATTGAGAGGCTTACGACCAAGAATGATACTAACCTGGGTAAAAATAGTAGTAGCAGGAGGATAACCTGAGGTAAAAATAGCAGGAGATGGTCAGTCAGATTGTCAGTTGCCCACCAATCTGACATTAGAGGGTGGAGAATGCAGAGTCCACTTCAACGATACGAGCTTACAATTTCGTCCCAATAGCTGAACGGTAAAGCATCGGTGGGCTAGTTCGGAGATCAAGGGTTCGATTCCCGGTTGGGGCAGCAAGGCTCTTTACAAGTTATGTCTCTTAAACTGCTCAGAAATGCAGCGGTTATCCCATTAATAAAAATTAAAATTAAACTCAAATTAAACTGCCAACTTATCTAGGATGAAGTGTTGAAGACCCACACCACACGACAAACCCTAAGGCTTATGGTAGCTTAATATGTGGCCAGCTAGGATGAAGTGTGAAAATGTTACATTTATCTTTTCTTAATAATTAAGAAGTGGTTGACTTTTCAAAGAAAGTTTGTACACTTGTATAATTTCGGAACAAATTAAATTATTAAACTCTATTATGAGCAATTGATCCAACCAGAACCATCACTGCTAGTTAACACAATCAAACATGGCAAATATTGGCAGTGGTTTATATACTTTGTATATAACACTATAAATTTAAAATTTCCTTACGTTTTCCTTAAAAATTTCATATTGATATCTATAAAGAATGTGTTTATGTTTTTTACACCTTATTGTATGCAAATTCAAATCAGATTTAATTTTACAATAACCCTGCACGAAGCTGAAATTTCTATTTAGCAATGAATGAATGTCAAATTTATATCGTTTACGATCTACATCTAGTTCTAGCTGTCACCGCTAGATGGCGATACATAATATCTGTTGTTGGTGTATCGTGGTTTTCACTTTTAAACGATACGAAAGGGGGAAATGAACGAGAATTTTAGATAAAGGTGGCAATGGTTTGAAAATGTAAGGCATTAAGCTCAATGCTTTAAGCTTTGTTTTTATATCCGCTCCCTACTGTATTATTTCTATTACATGCTCAATTTATTTTATAGCATATTTTGAGATAATATGAATAAGTAACTATAAAAACTAGCAAACGAATATACGAACTCATATGCTCTGCCTTAATCAGGTAATAGCTTTTGAAACAGCTACAGTGTTTTGCGTCGTTTTTGCTAATGGCATCTTTTCTCAAGAGATCAACAAAGCATATACAACGATCAGTTCATATAAGGATGAACTGAGGTTATGGGGATTAAAATTGGGGTTATGGGGATTAAAACTGAGGTTATGGGGGATTAAAATTGAGGTTATGGGGATTAAAACTGAGGTTATGGGGATTAAAGAGCCATTAGCATAACAAAGTTCTCATAAGTAGAAACAGTATAATTAACCCAAATTATTTTTCTTTAATTGAATCATACGAATATTTTCTTTGCCGGTAATAGCAAGCTTTACGAAGTGAAAGCTCTTACAACCAAGCATTGGCTTTGATAAGCCTATGAACTTTTTCGGCAATATTATTTAAATTTTTTTATTTTAAAAATCATGATTCTATAATCTTCAGAATTTTCTGTATGGAATTAGGATCCTTATATTCCTTTGTTACTTTGAACGGGAGCCTAAATGCCTTTAGTTTAATAGATATCTTATTTATTCAAAGCATATTTTGAAGTAATTATAAAAAGCATATTAATTAATTAACAATAGTAATAAAATACTGACTATGAAAATTTTAAATAAGCAACAAAATGTTTATGGAGGAGTCGAACCCTGGATCTTCGAACAGTTCAGCCGACGCCCTATCGTTGAGATACTGGTACAGAATTATAAGATCTTATCTTCGAATATCGTAGAATTATAAGGTCGTATCGACTCTGCACAGTCATGCGAATTTCAGGAAAAACCGAAAGTGATATGCCTAGGACCGGAAGGGGAAATCTTTTGTGTACCCCTCTACTCTCTTTGAAATTCAATGTTAAATCCATAACAGTCATCACCCAGGCTCTCTATAGCCAATCCTGAGAAATAGATGTTTTAAAGAAATCTTTCAATTGAAACTGATATCCCTAGAACCGAAAAAGTAAATTATTAGCAACACCCTTACTCTTATTATAATTTAATACTGAACCCGTATCAATTATCATCCAAGTTCTGTTTGTTGTCTATTCTAAAATTATAGATATTTCAAGGAAGTTGTTTTAACTGGAAGTAGAAAAACTCAGGAAAGTGAAAACTTTAATGAATTCCCAACCCCAGGAACTTGATACTGAATAAATATCAGTCATCATCTAAGCTGTATTTAAAGGTAATTGTAAGAAATTTAAGTTTCAAGGAAAATGAAAGTTTCTGAACCAGATTTGGGAATATTGGGAAGTTGAAATCATTAGCGAACTCCCATACTCGAAATTGCATACTGATTCCATATCAGTTATCATCTAAGCCCTTTCTAAAACAGTACAGAAGAATATAGATTGTGAATCTGGGTAATTGTGAGGTTGTAAATATTTTAATCGAAAGTAGCATTTTGAGAACCGGAGGTTCAATTCTTTAGTGAGTTATCCTACCCCTTTATAAATTAATGCTAGATATACCATTCATAGCTACAATTTATCTTAAAAATAGATGTTTCGAGGAAAATTATTGATGAGGAAATAAAATACCTGACTGAACTCCCTACCTCCTCTAAAATTCGATGCTGAATCCATATTAGTTATCATCTAAGCTTTATCCATAATAGATTTTGAGAAATAGATGTTTCAAAAATTTTAGTGTAAATATATATGGCAAATTTTATTGTGATCATCAACAAATATAAATAAACAGGAAAGAACGAAAAAAGCAAGAAAGTTAATCTATGCATCCTATCAAATTTTCCCTACTGCCCAAACTAACCATCTGGCCAACTGTACAAACTGACCAACTGTCCAAACTAATCAACCTGGCCAAACTAACCAACTGGCCGATCTAACCAACTAGCCAAAGGATGAGAGACTGACCAAACTAACCATCTGGCCAATTGTACCAATTCGCTGATACCATTAGATTATATTTAATGCCATTTTCTGAATAAAAATCCCTTTTCTAACAGATAACATAATTTCATTCCTATCCAGCTATCAGATCGTTATTGTATTCCTTCCAAAACCCAAGAGACATTCAATTCGCATTCGACGCCTCATTGATATTCAAAGCTTTTACAAGGATAATCCTGTTTTGTTAAGTTAATTCCACGCTTTGAATTTTGACAGACCAGAGAGAATCTTCCCACAAATTGACGGGTGCAGATACGTAATTGCAATTGGACGTAAATATAATATATCCTTATATTTATCAGAGATCAGCATAATGACGCTGAAGGCTCTCATCTTCCAGTTCTAAGGCGATTAATCTTGATAATTATATGCATTTTGAGGAGGAAAGATTTAAGATATGAGAGGAAATAAAATAAAATTATCGTATTTAAAGATAGTTTCAAACAATAAGATAAGAAATGAGAATTAACTCTTCTGTTTTGATCGGTTAATTTTTAGAATTATGAAAGACTGAAATTCTGCTTTTTTAAGTTTTCAATATTAAAGAACTACATGATTTTTACCTATAGCTTTAAAATTAAATATGATGTGGGTAACATATGACTTCCACCGCAGAGTGAAAGGCATTTTTTTTATCTTTCATAATCAATTAAATTGAGTTCAATTGCTCTAAGAAACCGCAAAAATTTAACTAAATTTGTAGTTAAAAATTAATTTTGGCTCTCATTTAGCGATCTCGGGTATTTGAATACGGCGGTGTGGCAAAATTGATCAACTTTTTGTATAAAAATGTGACTCGTTTTCCTAAAACGGTTGGCGAAGATGGAAAATAAATTAAATAAAAAATGAATATGCTAAGCATAATTGACTAAAGATTGTTAAACATATTTATTCTTTATATATGCATGTTTTGTATATATATTTGTTTTGCAATTTTAGAAAATAAAAGGAATGAAAAACTTTCGCTATGCTAAAATAATCCATCACAGAGTTTTACAGTGTTTTGGCATTTTTAAGAGCGGGCATCGTTTAAATCCGCCCCAAGAGACAGAAAGAAAATTAAAGATATTTAAAACTGCAAATTTGATGTAATAAAGAACCAATAATTCATTAAATTGATTCTTTCTATATTAAAAAAGAAGCTACCGCCGGTGTTTGGCAAATTTCTCTCATTCTTAGAGTTTATCTGCTTCTTACCGCAAAAACTATAACATACAAAAATATAAAATGTGGTACACTTTTAGAGAATGGTTAAAAAATACGCTGAAATAAACTGTTTTTCGAAATGTAATGCAGTTTAAGAAATGTTTAATATCAAAGTCAAACACAGAATATTTGAGCTGCGAGTTCGCGTCCTGGATAGACTATCAGTAGCAGGACCTCGAGGTTTTGCAGGTTAGTACCTACACAGTTGAATTTTTGCAAGACGGATTATTTTTTTTAATTTCAATGTGGTTTCTGAGATTTTTACTTTTTATGCACTTCTGAAGTGATAAATGTTCTTTCGCATGGGTACGTCCATTGATTTTTTTCTGTCTCGTACCTTAAAAACTATAGCATAAAAAACTATGAAATTTGGCACATATATAGAGAAAAAATAAAATAACACGATGGAATAAACTGTTTACCGATTCAAACCTTAGTTTGGCTTGAAATAGCTTGCGAAGCGAGTTCTGCGAGCGCAGCGAATTAAGAGGGTTGGCGAGGGTTGGCCAGCAGGCCCCCTAGTATTAATAAAATATTGAATGACTAAGTATCTCTTGGTATAAGAGATACCTAGTCATGCAAAGAGATTGCTTGGTCTAAGTATCTATAATTAGTCAAAGACTCATACTCCTAATTTAAGAAGTGTTCCAATTAGAAAAGTTATTAAAGTAGAACATTATCGTATGCACAATATTATCATGTGACACATTTATAGTAAAATGTCCAAATGTAACATTTTACACGATACAAAATATGCTATTGCCTTACGAACAAAATTATCAGACACATAATTCATAAAAATTTTCATCGGTTAATTGAGAAATGCATAAATCATTATCTAAAGATAGTTAAGCATGTAGATTTTCGAATGCGAATTATATCTAACGGCTTTCAATTTTTGTACGACTCCTGAAATATGTATTTTTACTGGGTTTTTTTTATCGCGCGTGAGTCCCATAGCTTTAACAGTTTTGCCATGACCACTTTTGCATATTAGAAAACAGATTTTTCCCTAAAAAATAATTTTAAATCAAGGAGAAATATTTTTTTAATCCGAACTTCCTATATAGAGGGCCTGTATAAAAAGTTAAATATAGTACTATTTTACAAAAAGTGCCTTAAATTGGAACCATAGGTCAGCGATCAATTACTTATGATATGCAGGGTGATCGTAACATCTTTCAACCAAAAATGAAGGGTGATAGTATACATCAAGACGAGCAATTTTTGCAATGGAACCCAGGCCATCATTCTCCTCATAATGACAGAAAAAATTAAATTTACATATCCACGTTGATCCATCAACAGTGAAAGAGAAACATGACTAATTTAGGAGTTTCACATTTACATTTGCAGCAGAGAAAGACTCAAAGTAGCTGCTCAACGTAGCGTCCGAGGGCGTCGTTGTGCAGCCAACACCGGCTAATGAAAGACTTATTCTCGAACAACAAGATTCTCGCAACGAGATCTTCCAGGGAGTTCATAAGTGTCTCATACACCAATGTTTATATGTGTCCCCAGAAGAACAAATTCCGTGGAGAAAGATCCGGGGAGCCAGGAGGCCAAGCCACAGGTCCACCACTTGCAATCCACCGCTCGAAACATGTTGCTTTTAGGAAGTATCGGACCTCGGTGGAAAAGTGTGCTGGGGCCCCATCATGCATAAACCACATGTCTCTCTGTGTGATGAGTGGAAAACACTGCAACAGATCGGGAAGCTCTTGCTTTAGGAACACATGGAACGCTGCGCCGGTCAGACGTTCTGGCAAGAGGTAAGGTCCCATTAGACCAGATTGTCACTTGGAGCAGATACATTGAGTCTTTCTCTGAATGGATATACGAAATGTCCTAATAAGATAAATCTATTTTTTTCATTGTTGAAGGATCAACGTGGATATGTAAGTTTATCATTTTCTGTTCAAAAAGTGCATAAAGACCTAAATGTCTCTTTTACATTTTAGGTGCCTTTGTAGAGGTTTTTTACTTAATCTGTCAAAAGTGACTTAACTCATATTTAGGGCATTTGATATTTCGACCTTTCGGTCCAAAGATAATAACACAGGCCGGCACTGTTTAAAATATTATTCAGTTTATTGGGGACTTCTAAAATTCACAGCAGCTTGCCGTTTAAAGATACTAATTGTCAACATAGATACTAATTGTTACTGCACAAGCCCAAAATAAATGACAAATATACACGCTACTGTAATATACTAGGCTGGTGATAATGTTTAAATGGACACGCATTTACAATGCTTTTAAGCTCACCCCGGCATTCTGTTACTTCGCCCCATATATCGCCCCCCCCCCCCCGAATACTAGGCTCTTCCTAGTCATCGTTGTATCGAATGGGGTTTCCTTCCACTCACTATTCGAATCGCTCATTGTCAAGAACCCTTCTTTCACTCCAAGAACCTACTACTCAAGAACCCTTAATCATGAACCCACTACCCAAGAACCCTTAATCATGAACCCACTACCCAAGAACCCTTAATCATGAACCTACTACTCAAGCAGCCATTACTCAAGAAGCCACCGAAACCCTCACGATCCGACACATATACTTATTCTACCGTTAGAGCACAGAAAATGCTTGATTAGATCGGTGATTCGTCTAACAACCGAAAAAGTCAGCATCGTAAGTTTAAAGAAACCCCAATAATAATGCAAACTTAGGGAAATATTAATCGAAAGGATATTTAAACTTCACAAGTGGAATACGGCCTTAGGTTCCATTGCAAATATTGTTCCTCTTGATGTTTACTATCACAACCTGTGTTTGTTGAAAGAATTTACGATCACCCTATATTTACTTGTAAAATCTTTTAAAACTTCCTCAAATTACTGTGTGTGATTCAATGAACATATCTTATTTCTTTAATATACATACAAACCGAAGTCTAGCTTGTTTTAGGTTTTTCTGTAAAGTTAAGCTTTTAGAAAGTCATTTAAGCTTCAATATAAAACAAGCTATCCCTTTTCAAAGAACATAATACTGCGCAAACCTTTTACGAATGTAAATATTTGAGATTTCTTTTCATGTCTAACACATAGCTGAATTCCGTCCAGTATGTGTAGTTTATCATGCAGAAAATCAAACATGTTGAAGAAGCAGGTGTTGTATGGGAGTGAATGTTTTAACTTCGCAAATAAATAAGGATATTTGGTTTTGAGCACAAAATATCAAATTTAATTGAGAAGTAAGGTATTTGATATATTCAATAATAAAAAGGATATATTTGATATGAATTCAAACATTAAATTAAAATGCAAATGTGAAATCTAATTTTTTGAAATGGTTAGGTTTGTTGAAACATACACGTATAGGGAGCATCCGCAAACGATTTTGAGCTAGCAATATATCTGTAGAATTTAATTTTGTAAAATGGAAATCTTTAATTTTCAGTTAAAGTGAATATTATATACAGACCTGTCCATATTGCATTTAGTTAAGAAAAGCACTCTTTTGTATAAATATATAAATATGTGATTTTGTATGTATTTTCATTGTAAAACCCATAAATGTCTTCTAAACTGCTCTATCACATTTCCACAGATACATGTGTACTTCAAAACAGCAAAAACATATATAAGAGACAATAGAATACTAACAGCAAAAAACTATTATATATTTTTGCAGGTAACACGAAAAGTCGCGCAGTGAACATACATCGCGGAGTGGACAATCAAGCCTGTATACTACGTTATTGTAAATTATATAAAAAAATGTAAAATATATATAATACGAACGCATGCATGCATGTATCCTTATTTAATATTTTACAATTTGTCTTGGTTGCATGTTTCATGGCTTAAGTATTAATAATATAGATATATTTATTATAATTTGATTAAATCTAAAAATTTATCTACGAATCCAGGCAGAATTTTTCGAAATGGGTAGAGAAGACTGATAAAAACAAATTGCCCAAGGAAGCGAATAAAGTCTATTTACAAGACTTAGTCATAGATTGTACCACATGGTTAAATTTTATCGCAGATTTATTCGCTTTCGATGCCAGGAATTCCGATATCCGTATTGATGGTTATTATAGTAAACGAATTATAGTCCTAACTCTAGAAACTGAAGATCTGCCAGCAGAAGTTGATCGCCCAATAGAAGAAATTATACTCCACACGGAGCTTTTAGTTTGTCAACTACCCTAGATATCCTGATGTTAATTTACAAAGAGTACTCTCTGTCTGATATCTATTATTCACAAATTGCGTGACATTGCTCAGTTTTACCGATAGATTGTATTCGCTTCCCATGCCAAGAAATTTCCGATGCTCGTATTGATAGTTATTATAGTCAATGTCTGTTTTTGCTCTGTTTCAGATGATGTAACTTTCTTTCAAATCGCATATCTCATAATATATCATCCATAGAAGTTGATGTCTCAAAATATAAAATTGAGGCAGAATTCTCGCTGAAGTTGATGATCCAATAAAATAATTTCTGTTGCACCCAGAGCTTTTAGTCCATCAACTTCCCTAGATAGCCTGATGTCACTGATAAAACCGCTCTCTGTTTGATATTTGATCGATGTCTAAAATATCTGCATCAAAAACTTCAAGGATGAACAAGGGAGAAATCCATATATCGAGTCCTGTGGAAAATGAACAGCTGATGAAATTTCTCAACGTCACAAATAAATAAGATTAAAACATCAGCTAGGCATAGAAGTAATCTACACTCATTGACATAAAAATTTGCGCTCCAAGAAGAAATTTTGGGATCGTAATGAAACTTGGCATGATGGTACGTATTAGGCAGATATGCAAATGATTAGAAATACAGCGTGATTGCGCATTGTGTGATGCTGCCAGAGGCATTGAACTTCGTTCTCCCTGAAGCAGGAAAAAAAGCTTTTTGCCTGTACTTAATCTGTTGCAGAGGGACGCTTTTTTCTTATTAGGGATGCCTTTACGCCGTCATCGAAGACAATATGATAAGCTGTCAGAGTTCGAGAGGGGAAGAATCATTGGGATGATGGAAGCCGGGTGGTCAGCTCGGACAGTAGTTCGCCACCTAGGCTGTTCTGACTTTTCTGTGAGGAGGTGTTGAGGCCAGTGGACGATAGGGAGCTCGCATATACGGATGCCAGGTTCAGGACGTTCAGGTTCAGGACGTTCAGGTTCAGGACGTCTAAATCCTGCCTTCGCTTTGCAGCAGTACACAGCTCCCACAGCTGGTGTGTTGATATGGAGTGCCATCGCATACGACACCTGGTCATCTCTAATATTGGTCTACGGAACCATGACAGCCCAGCGGTACGCTCGTGACATCCTTCAGCCACATGTGTTACCACTCATGGCAGGGCTCCCAGGAGGCATTTTCAACAGGAGAATGCTCTGCCACACACAGCAAGGGTGTCACAGGAATGACTCCGCCACATTACCACCCTTCCCTGGCCTGTTCGATCTCCAGATTTGTCACCGATCGAACATGTCTGGGATTACTTGGGACGGCAAGTTGGACAGCCAACAAGTTAGGTCGAACTAGAGGCGCGTTTACAACAACTGTGGAATGCGATGATGTAGGACACCATACGGAACCTGTATGCTTCAATGCCCACCCATATTGCATAGTGTATTCACGCTAGAGATAGCTCAGCAGGGTACTAGAACCTCCATTCATTTGTAGTTTTTTCTATAATAAATGACCCTTTTGCTTCGATTTTGTATTACTTAACTTATATCAACGTTGCACTCACATATATGAAATTTCGTTCTATTCTGACAACTCTTTCTTGATGCGCAAATTTTTATGGCAATGAGTGCATTTATCAGGCTGGTTCCAGTAGGGCTGTGGCAAGTGAAGCAAATAAATTAAAGTCTATAGCTGAAAAAATAATAAAAATTGCTACTGCTTAACATGTTCTGAAAACTAATAGGCATTTGTGTAAAGATTCGATTCAATCCAGTAAATATATAAAATGAACTCAGTAAGGTTGCACATTGTATTCGCGCTTTGGTATCTACTTTTGTGATGGCCGTAAGTATAAAGTTTAAATTTCAAATATTATCCACTTTGTTCAGGTGTTGTATTCGTTTCGTCTGAGGGGGTGGGGCAGAAAAATAACTTAAAATGTATTTTTTTAGCGTTTGTTTATAAAAGAAATTTTAAGGTGTTACTTCGCATATGCAGCCTTTGTTCTTGATTAGTATAGTATAAGAAGTAAAAATATAATACAAAAAGATCGTGACTCTATTATTTTTACCAGTTTTTCTATTTGACATCTTCCCTTAACCTGGCTTGACACAGCTTCTCCTATATAACATAAATCGCTAAATTCAACTGAAGTATCGAAATCAATAATTCTTAAAAAAGGAAGTTGTAATTTTTTTTCTGTAATTTTTCATTTTTCACATGCCACGATGACAAATTTCATTTTATGAAACTCACGCATAAATCATACTAGTTTCACCAAAGAATGAGAGAAAAATTGATCAATTAGAATTTTTCTTTTTAATTTTCTGAATACGTTCGTAGAGAAATCCTAGAAGAATCCAGAGGAAACTCTTCAGCACGTTGGGTGTATTTTGAGGAAGAGTGTTTAAGAAAATATTGTCTGCGATTTAAAGCAGAGATTAAGTGAAATCATTTATTCAATTTTTCAAAAAAATGTAGTTGCGCCTCGCCAGCTTTTCAGAACTGCCTTATATTGTCGGAACAGTCTAGTGGTTAAGGCAGTGGGATTGCAATCGGAAGACCCTAGTTTGATTCCCTGATCCGCCCAAACTGTCCCTGTGTTTACGCGGAGTAAGAAAACGTTAACTATGTGGGTCTGAGAGTCCTTCCGAGAGATTAGCGGCAGGAAAAGGAGGGTACGGTGAATGTGGATGACTCCTCCACTAGATTTCGGTCTAAATTAGTGGTACTGTTCCTGCCATCTGAATTGATACTTATATATATATATATATATATATAAGAAAAAAGGTTTGAAGATCCAATGAAAGAAAAGTGAGAATCTGTAACACGAAAATTCAAATATGTAACAGGCTTACGAAATAAAAGTATAAATCAACAAATCCTCAAGCAAATGAAAAAAAAATAAAAAATAAAATAAATAAAATAAATATCGAATCAACAAGTCAATGAAAAGTATCAAAATGCAAAGGTATGGAATCGAAAAAAGGATAACAAACGAAATCAAGCACAAACGCTATACACGTGGACAAGGCTCTAAGCCTAAATCATGAATTGTTCACTTCCACAAAAATCGTATTCATGCCCAAGTTTTTTGTAGAAGCAAACACAAAAATGTATGTTTCTGAAGAAATAGACAGCTTATATCTATAAACTATTTCTACTTGGACGACATACATAAAAAACAAAAATAAAAGGAAAAATGGATACCTAAAAACGGACAGAAAAAACACACTAACCTAGTAAGCATGGGAACACAGAAAGAAGTGACAAGTGTTGCCATTCACAAAGGAATAAGATATACTGTTGCCTAACTAAATGTAAGAACTAAAGTTGTAAGAACTGTTGTAAGAACTAAATAACAGTAATGCGAAAAGACATGCACAAGAGATAATATACCATCAAGAGGTGCAATAAGAGAAAGGCTAATGTTAAAGTGGACGTATAAATAAAATATTAAAACAAGAAAAGGGAGAAGTCAGGCTAAAATTTAAAGCAATATTAAATAAATAAAAATAAAAAACATTCAAGAAAATCCAGCTATTCTAAATTTTTTAACTATACCATTTACAAAATAAGAGGGATATTTATATAAATTGCTGGTAATTTTTAGACTATCAATATGTAAAGCATGGAATTTTTTATCAGATAATCTATATATTCTAAAAGGCTGACTAAGAATAATATTTCTAAACAATAGAAACGAGTTGCAGGAATTAAATGGTAAGATTTTATTAATTTTAAAATTAATATATATATATATATATATATGTACCAAAAACAAAGTTGATATATATGTACCAAAGTTGTAAAAGTTACAGTGAGACTGTCTTAGCTTTGAGCTAACTCAAATAAGTATACAGTTAAGGTTATAGTCTAAGCGTGTGACCGGTTGAAATGAAACATGGACATTAGAAATATTTTATTATTTATTTATTATTAATCAAGTAATTGATAACAATTCTGAGTTTTAATTTATACTTGTAATTTTAAATGGATCCTTAGTGCTCACAGTGATTAAAATGTTTTGTTCAAAAGTGGTTGATAATGATATGTTAATATGCTGCTGTAATTGGAGCATGGTTTTGAATTTAAATTTAAATTGTGTTTTAATAAAAGGAAAAATAAGGTTTGGCAGATATTTATTTTGGGCGGTGGTATTTATTAATATAATAATATGTTCTTTGTAGTAACATGGCGTACTTAACTTTTTTATTCTTAATAGCTGATTATTAATGATACTTTTAACACTTTACAACAAAGTTGAAAAGTGTTTATGACTTTGTTCATTTTGTCTGTCTGTCCGTCAGCACGATAACTGCCGTAAAAATGACTTAATCAAAATGAAATTTTAGTATGTTGTTCTGACAGTCTGTAGGACCTATGGGAATATAAATGAATAATATCACCCAATTAGTTTTGGATTGAACCCGGGTAGAAAAAATAAAATACATTGAGCCCTATGGGACCTAATTTTTCAAACATTTTTAAGCGGATTTAAAATTCACAAATTGCTTCGAAAATTTTAGGTAATATTCAAATTGTTCCATAAAATATATAAAAAAAAAATTCAGCAAAATATATATTTAAGGTTTAAGTTTTCAAATATAATAAATTAATGTAGCATTGTGATAAGTTTTAAAATATTACCGAGGAATGTATTGCATTTTAGATATGTTTAAATAAAATTGCATTGAAGTTGGAAAGTGTTTCATAATCAATGCTTTAAGTATGATTGATCTTTCTTGTTAAATACTGAGTTCGACAGATTGAATGAATAATGCTGATGTTTGTTTACTTAGAAATTATATGATTCAGTTTTAACATATATTTTAATTTTTAATTTATCTCCATTTTGAATTTTTAAACCAACGTCCAGGTAATTGATAAAGTGTGATGAATAAAGATTTTCAATGAGTTGTAGATTAAGAGGAAAATATTGGAAGTTGAATATATATATATATGTGAATATATATATATATGAATATATAATATACGGCAAGTGCTATACGTAATCACAAAGATGTAAACCAATATTACCAAGGAATAGGCGCAAATGCTGCTCTTTAATCCGAAGTAAATATACTATTGAAATCAAAAACGAGGATTAAGCTCAATGGAAGGGAAAACCAAATACAATGCATGCAATGGCAGAGGAGGATGGCGACTCCTCATTCCCGTTTAAAGCTGCTTTTCCAGCCCGGGCAAACGCTCACGGAACCAATGCATTGCAAAGGTTGATCCCCCATACGTGCCCAGTCAGAAGCACCCAAACATGGAGAAACAGACCACTGAGAATGGAAGTCAAGAAACGCACATCTAAGGAAACACAAAACCTCCTATTATATAAATAACTATGCGCATGTGCAAGTGATATGCAGAAACTATCCCAATTCCGCAAAATCCCTTTTGAAAGAATTTGCTTCATTTTTATTGTTGAAAAAAGAATTATAATATTTCTTCAGGAATTTAACAGGGTAATTCTTTTTTAATGCCTCTAATATTATCCCCTTGTTACTTGATATGCAATCCTTTGCTAAAGTGTTGCATATTTGGTTTCTCTTGAAATGTCCCAAAAGTATATTTCTAAAAATGAATCTTGAGAGGTTCGTTTTCCAAGTGATGATATTGTTAATTTTTATGCCATAACTTTTTCTTTTGTCGTGTAGACTCGTATAAATTCCATTCCTTGTATTGTACTTAATGGTGATATCCAAGAAATTCTTACTTAAACCACTTTTCGATGCATCGACATGGGTTCTCAGAGGAGAAAAATCATGTCGGCAGTTCGCGTTTCAGGGGTCATACACAAATTACGAAAGAAAACAATGATTACACAAATAAATAATAAGTTCGCTATTTATTGGTACAAAAGTATCTACACTGTGTAGAAATAATAAGTTTACACAAAGATTGCAAAGCTTGTTCAAAATGTTTTCCATCCATGCCAAAAATCCATTAAAGATAAGAGGCAGATATTATTTGCCTATAATGCACTTCTGCGTTGCGTCATTTGCACTCTTGCTGTAAACATTTACATTTTAATTTGTGACTAATCCCTCACCAACTTTGTTTAAACATATCTCTGAGATTTTTTATGATAAAATGTTTAAATTTGGTACATCACCTTATTAGTGTATTGAAATCCACTGCACGTTTTGTTCCTGAAAGCGAGGCGTTCCCCTTATATACACCACCATGGTGTACAGTTTCAATGAGCTGTAGTTTCGGTTATTCATTCATAGGTTGCGAATTTTTGATCATTTGCATATTTGCATATTTTGATTATTTGCATATTTTGCATATTTGCGACAGGTGTTTGCATCTACAATTTCATTACTATGGAATTATTATTATGAGTCGATTTTTTTGTCTTATTGTGTATATGGATTATCAATTGTGAATATTCCCAACGGCATTTCTAAATCTATAAAGCTCCATGATCACATAAAATAATGAGCTTATATATAAACAACATATTTTAAACCGAATTAAAATTTTGTACAAAGAAGGATTTGAAATTTTAGAGAAAGAAATACTGCTAATGATCCCTTGAAACAGGTAGTCACAAAGAAAATGAGAGTGCTCATTATTTCAATTATCTTTACCATCACTGGAAACTTTTTTCTTTTTCAATATTTCTTTGGGGTTTCGATTAAAAATTATGGCAAGTATAACTGCGGGCGGTATTATTTCGTAGTCTTAATTAAGGTCTAGAATTTTTTAAGAAGTAATTAATTTATTGATGAGTTTGCAGAACAAATTGAGCGATTATTATATTTGTGTAACACGAAAGTACTACAATAAACACGAAGGAAAGTGACACGAAAGAAAATGAAATTTTATTAATAAATAATGATAAATGTAATAAGCAATTTTGGAAGTCATTTAATTTCATTTCTTGTGCTCAATGGTGCCATTGTTTCTTGAAAATTAAGCCTTTTCTTAACGTACACAATCCTGCAGTTATATTTTAAAATAACCATGCACTATTGGTATTAAACGCGCATATTTCTTAAATAAACAAATTTTGATTGGATAGGGTATAGTACAAAATAATTTACAGCTAAATAGAAACGTGTATTGTTGTCACTGATTAAAGTAACATCTTTATAATAATTGTCTAACGTGTTTGTATCCTTCCAGATTCTTCAATAGTCCCCCCCCCCCCTCCCATGATGGCCGAGACCACACTCCCAGTGTTGACCATGGGGCAAATTTTTTTTAATTATTTCCAGATCCGCCATGCCTACCTTTCCGGTGACCCAGGAGGTTGTGTCTCTGCGCAGTTATAGTATCGACCACTGGACAGAACCTAATGGAGCCGAAATTTCGATTCTTCGGAGAGAAGAAATTATGTTCTTAAGTTTTTCCAGATCCTAAATGCCCTCCCCTCCTGTGACCCAGAAGGCCGAGTCTTTGAGCATTTATAATATCGACCACAGGACAGAACCTAATGGAGCCGAATTTTCGATTCCTCGGAGTGAATAAAATATGTTTCTAAGTTTTTCCAGACCCTTCAAAAGTCTGTCGTTGACCTGGTAGGCTGAGTCTTTGCGCATTTATAGTATCGACTACAGGACAAAACCTAACAGAGCCGAATTTAAGAATCCTAGGAGCGAAGAATATACGTTTTTAAGTTTTTACAAATCCTTCAGAATCCTCCCGGTGACCTAGAAGGCTGAAACTTTGCACATTTATTGTATCAACGACGTGACAGAACTAAACTGTGTCAATTTTAATTAAGTCGACACTTTTCGTCGCTATCTGCCATCTATTGTTAATCAATATAAAACATACTAAAAATAGTCGCAAGTAATTTTTTTAAGATAGTTAGTTTCACTTTTACTAACAGCCACAAATACTAGTATCGTAGAATAAGAAGAACTTTCCGGAGATATATTACGTTTTCTGTGGAAAACATGCTTAATATCTCCAGAAACGCTTCTTATAATTAAAAAAATCAGCATTTATTCATTTTCATTTAAAATTACTTACAAAGCTCTGCGGGATTGGTGATAATTATTAAAATTAAACGTTTATAATATTTTTCATTCTGGATCGGAATATATTCAAAATGGCGCGCGTTAGCATCTTATTAGCAATGCCACACCTTTTGAAATATCATATTTGAAATGACTATGGAAAATTTAACAATAGTCAATTATTATTTCCATCAATGTCTACGTACTTCGTGTTCGACGTCCGTACAAGTATATCATGTTCGTGCATGGGAAACAAGAATCGGTGGATATATTAATTCCAGCCAAACTTCCCATCAACTCCTAATATCCACAGGCACATTCGAGCCACACTCGTCTCTTATTCCATATTACTAATTCTCATATGACTCCCCATCAAAACAGATATGCTATATCAATCCCTAAACACAATTAATTTACCTTCTAACAAACCAATTTCTCAAGTTTAATACCTCAAAATTTTGCCTTAAGTTCACAATTTCTGGCCATGTAATGGAATAAAAAACTCTCTCTAACTTTATGGGGTCATACATTTCAGTCCCAACGCATCTATCTATATAAACAAAGTTTGCATTAAACGCAATGTTGAAAATGTGAATTTGAAGATAAAGCAGGAAGCAAGTATCTCTATCTCCACGATTTAGATATTCATATTTTTAATTTTAATTTAGGATGACCTCTCAAATTTAACTTTCCTATTCAGATGAATCATGGAGGTGGTCTAACTCCATGAGTTGAATAGAGTTTTCCTTTCATTTCATCAGGCATTAAAGTCTCATGACCGTGTAACTGTATCATGTTGTAGCAACGATGCCGGCCTGCGATTATAAACACAAAAATTTGATGTGGGCAGCACATGACTTTCCTTATATAATGCAATGAATTTACTACTTTTACAGTAAAAAAAAAAGATAATTATTATAGTAGATATTTATATTCTTTCCAAGATATTAAATTTTCGTCAATAAGTCGTCATTTTCATTGATTTAGCGTCATTTTTATCCATTTGGCGAGATTTTCGTTAATTTAGCAGCATTGGAAAAAGTCGTCAAGTTGGCGACACCCCACCAAATTCGTCGCCAAAATCTCGCCAAGCGTTATGGACGGAGAAATAAGTTATTCTTACAGCAGATAAATGACTACTGCCGTTCAAATCCAAAAGTATTACTCAAAGTATCTTTTTTCATGAATGGAACGAGCTAGATCCATGAGAATGATGTCACAAATTTATCGCATGGTATTACATATAAAAAGTGAACACGTTCTTCAATAGGAAATATTTTTTTTTATTTTATATGATTTTTTTGATATTTTTTTTGAAAAATGTGCAATATCTCGAGAACGGTTCATTTTAATGTTCTAAAATTTATGTCAATCGCTTTCTAATGAAAAATTACACAAGAAATGTCTATTTGCGTAACTTTATTAGAGGTTTTGATTTTTTCAAAATTTCACTCGAAAATTTAGGGGGGGGGGGGGGGTTCTGAACATTCGATTACGTATAAAACAATAGGCTTCTAGTGTTTACGGATTGTAATTTTTGTACCAAATTTGATTCGAGTCGGTCCACTCGTTCGTCAGTTATCGTCTCTACAGACTCACTGACACACACACACACACACATACATCACTTCCAAAATGTTCGATTCGTGAACAGGGATGCTTGAAACGTGCTCTCCCGTCGAAAACTCGAATTCGAATTTTCGACATCGTCACAATACTGTCCTTATACATTATTGTATATAAGGAAAGTAAAAATAGCAAGAAAGGCCAAACCGTGAAAGGCTATTTCACCATATTTAAGAGTGAATTTAAGAAACAGAATTTAGATTTCGTTTTAGAATGAGTTTTTCCTGACGTCCTGTTTGCATTTGGTTTTCTTACATATGCTGACTCTGCGCTTTTAGAGAGGTGATTGGAGGGTTAAAATATATATTTTCCAATGATCTTTCAATCACCAAAAGAACACGCAAAAATTATGTAGTATATTTTGTCTATTTAATCACCCTGAAAATATATACAGTATTGTGGCAATTAATTGAGAAATGCCATTTTTTCGTTTTATCACACGTAAGCTTAGGAAGAAGCACTCCAAATTAGCTCAGAGTTCAAATTACAATTATTATCAAAGTAGCAGGTGTTCGTATGCACCTGGTAAGTAGCAGATGTTCAAATTCCTCCGCCAGGTGGCAGGTGTTCCGCAGTGGTAGTTTCTCAGTTGTTGCAGGGCTCATTAGCGTCATGGATATCAGCACGGAAACACGTGCTAAAGTGATTGCGCTTAGAGAACAAACACACTTCTAAGACGTTCGAGGAAATAGGTAAAATATGTGGAGTGAGTACAGCAAGTGTCGGGAGGATCTGGAAGCGGTTTCAGGAAGCAGGAAATGCTGGAACCAACCGCTCTGGAAGATGCGGCCGAAAAAGATCAACTTCGACTCGTGACGACAAAACTTTACATCGAATGAGTGTTAAAAATCCTCGATTAACCAGTTTTGACCTGTCTAAGTCCATGGTGGCAGCTGGTGTTGATATTGCACCTTCAAGAGTGCGATACAGGCTGTTAGAACGCGGACGGAGAGCACGTCGACCGTACAAGAAGCAGCTTCTGACGCTTCGCATGAATAAAAAAAGGTTGGAATGGGCACGGAAATACAAAACATGGACTGAGAAGGACTGGAGGAAAGTTATCTTTTCTGACGAAACACATTTTGTGGTTCAGGGATTTAGATCTATGTTCGTGAGAAGGAGCCAAGGAGAACCTCTCAATCAGCACCACATCAATCAAGCATCCGCCCAAAAAGATGTTTTGGGGTTGTTTCAGCGTTTTGGGAACAGAATCTCTTGTTCCCGTAGAGGGAATGATGAACAGTGCCAGTTACGAAGTCATATTGACCCGAAAAGTGCTTCCACCCATGGCTAAACTGTGGCCGAACGGAGATTGCGTTTTCCAACAAGACAGCGCGCCATGTCACACTTCGAAGCGAATCAAAAATTTCTGCTCAAAAAAATATTACCGTACTGGTTTGGCCCGGGAATTCACCAGACTTGAATCCCATAGAAAATTTGTGGGCTATTGTCAAAAAACGGCTTCACAAATTTGACTGTACGACGATGGACAAGCTAATTTCAGCCGTTATTGACATATGGTTCAGAGACGTTGAAATTAAAACTACATGTGCTAGTCTAGTACATTCCATGCCGAAACGTGTCTGTGATGTTATAAAGTCTCGGGGAGGTCATATCACTTATTAGTTTTAAATGTATCCATAGAAAACTTGAATAAAACTGAATTTTATAAAAAAAAACTGCATTTCTCAATTAATTGCCACAATACTGTAGGTCCCTTTCGTGTACCGATGCAAACAATTTGACCGAAGTTTTTACTTTCCTTATATACGTAATGTATAAGCAAAGAATTGTGACGGGGGGTCGAAAATTCGAATTCGAATTTTTGACGGAAGAGCACGTTTCAAGCATACCTGATCATGAATCAAACATTTTTGAAGTGATGTCTGTGTACGTGTCTGTGTGTGTGTGAAAGTATGTGTGTGTGTGCGAGTTTCAGTGAGTCTGTGGGGACGATAACTGACGAACGAATGGACCGATTCGAACGAAATTTGGTACAAAAATCACAATCCGTAAACACTGGAAGTCTGTTGTTTTTATACGCAATCGAATGTTCAGACCCCCCCCCCCCTAAATTTTCGAGTGAAATTTTGACAAAATCGTCAAAAATCCAAACAGCTAATAAAGTTACGCAAACAGACATTTCTTATGTAATTTTTCATTAGAAAACGATTGACATAAATTTTAGAACGCTAACATGAACTGTTCTCGTGATATTACACATTTTTCAAAAAAATTATCAAAAAGTTATATAAAATAAAAAAAATATTTTCTATTGTAAGAAACATGTTCACTTTTCATATGTAATACTATGCGATAAATTGGGTGGCATCATTCTCGTGGATCTAGCTCGTTTCATTCACGAAAAAACATACTTTGAGTAATACTTTTGTATTTGAACGCCAATAGTCATTTATCTGCTGTAACAATAACTTATTTCTCCGTCCATAACGCTTGGCGAGATTTTGGCGACGAATTTGGCGATATGTCGCCAACTTGGAGACAATTTTTATTGCTGCCAAATTAACAAAAATCTCGCCAAATTGATAAAAATGACGCTAAATTATTGAAAATGACGACTAATTGAAGAAAATTCAATATCTTGGAAAGAATATAAGAATAACATTTTTTTTAATTGTAAAAGTAGTAAATTCATTGCATTATATAAGGAAAGTCATGTATTGCCCACATCAGATTTTTTTTATTACCTCGATTTCTTCAGACGATATCAGTCCCGCAAATGCACAGAGAGACAGATGCACAGAAATGATTGAAAACAGGATGTATAATAGTACTGAGGATGCTATAGAAACAAGTAGATTCAATGAAATTACAAGATACTGATATTTGACCCCATAACGATGCTTTCTCTTTACTTATATTTTGGTATTTGAGGGAAAATAATGAATTATTAACGTAGATAGCATATTAAATCTTTTCTATGTTATTAAAATTGGGGATATGTTTACCGTATTATATTTCCTTTGTTAAACACGGAAAATGTATTTCTTACTGTTCTAACCGAATTTCAGCACAGCAATATCTTAAATATAGGGTGATTTGGGATATCATACTTAAGAAAGAAATCGGTTAAAATTGCATTAGAGAAATGAAAAGAATGTTTGCTCGGAAAGCTATTTTTTAAAGTTTTTCGTAGAAAAAAAAAGTTCAAAATATTAAAGTATTGAAATTATCGCCAAATTGGCGATATGCTACCCCAGTATCGTCAAAATTGTGAAACTGAAGCTAAATTAATGAAAATGACTCTAAATTGATGAATTAATTATTAAAATATTTTAATATATGAACTTTATCGTTTAGTGAGAATATTATCAATATTGATAAGCCTAACAATTACCAGATGACAAAAGTAAAAATTTCAAAACTGGAAATATATATATGACTCACAATGTCCTATGATTTTACAGCTTAGTAACATTTTTAACGCTTTACAACAAAGTTGATAAGTGTTTATGACATTCTTCATATGTCTGTCTGTCTGTCTGTCTGTTCGTTAGCACGATAACTGCCGTAAAATTGACTTAATCAAAATGAAATTTTAGTATGTTGTTCAGACGGTCTGTAGGACCTATGGGAATATAAATGAATAATATCACCCAATTAAATTTGGATTGAACCCGGGTTGAAAAAATGAAATACATTGAACCCTATGGGACCTAAATTTTCAAACATTTTTTAAGCAGATTTAGAATTCACAAATTGCTTCGAAAATTTTAGGTAATACTCAAATTATTCCATAAATTATATAAAAAAAATTTCAGCAAAATATATTCAGTAGTTTTTTAAATAAAATTAAAAATATTAATTACATCTCTTATATGAAGCGATCACGTGACCATGATATGAAAAGATCACGTGACCCACTTCAAAATGATATATGGCATCCATCTTGGCTCAAAATCGTGATTTTTAAAGTTCTTTTTAATTCATATTGAGTGTTGTCGAAAACCCAGACCATTCGTCTCGTCCGAGGACTTAGAGAAGCTATTTGAATGGCCGGGAAAATATATATTTTTTTCGTGAGCTAACCAACAAATATTGAGTGTTGTATCAGTCCTAAAACCGTTTTATTTTTACTTACATTCTGTGCATCTATATACTGAACACAACGCAATTACAATATATTTGAGTTTAAATGATCATCCAAATGTGATTATTTCTACAACGAAGCCTATTTTTCATTTATGTAAAATGTAAACAGCAAAATATGTAGAATTAGTTGTATAAGAATTACTGCATTTCTTTAACGTAAAATTATTTAGCTCATAGAGTCTGCATAGCTGATATGAATGAAATATTCATTGATTTTACAGAGAGAAGGGCGATTTTTTTAGATGAAGTTTTAAGCATAGAGTTTAATTACTTGTTCCTCCATGGTCTTAAGTTTTTAAATAAAAGAAATTATAATAGTATTGTGATGAATGAAATGAATGGGAAAATGTTTATGAATGAAATACTGCTTTTAAAGAAAGAGCCAGGCGTGTTATATTTCTATGGCGTCATTGAATAAATTTCAGTTGTTTTTTGAAGTTTTGAAATATAATAAATTATTGTAGTATTATGATAATGTTAAAAACATTATCGTAGCGGCAAGTGAAGTTGAATCGTGCTAAAGAGTGCTAACAACTAGAGTTAGGGAAGCGAAGTTACTGCTCGCTTTATAAAAGAATCTAATGTGGGCAGCACATGACTTTCCTTATATAATGCAATGAATTTACTCTTTTTACAGTCAAAGAATGATGTATAAGATCAACTGTACCGTATATTTAATGTTGAATTGTGCATTAGGCGATTTTCCGGAAGACAACATATAAAATTATTTCAAAATGCCCAATTAACTTATATTTCGAGCATCTCTAAATAAACAATTATCAATATTGATAGTATCCTCAATAGGCGATATAGTCCATATATTAAAATATTTTAATAATTAATTCACTAATTAGGCGTCATTTTCATTAATTTAGTGACAATTTTGCAATTCTGTCGATATTTTCGTCAATCTGGGGCTAAATATCGCCAAGTTGGCGATACATTGTTAGATTATTCTCGAAGTTCGCCAAATGCATCACCAAGTGTTAGACAAACGGAGAGAAGAGCGTATATTATATACTAGAAGGTATGCCCGTCATATGATGGAAAGCAGAAATTGCGAAACATTACTTTTCATTTGACGTCATTTTTATCTATTTGGCAACATTTTTGTCACTTCGGCAATATTTAAAATAGTCGCTGAGTTGGCGACGTCCCGCTAAATCTCTCACCAAACGTTACGGACAAATGGAAAAATAGGTTATTCATATAGTCTACTTTTATGTCCTTTCCAAGATAATGAACTTTCATCAATTAATCGTCATTTCATTGTTTTGCGTCAGTTTGATCAAATTGGCGAATTTTTATCAATTAAGTGACATTTTCGTCAATTTGGCAACATTAAAAAAGTGACTATTTGGAGATATTCCGACAAATTCGTCACCAAAATTTTGGCCAAAGTTACGTACGGAAAAATAGGTTACTCTTATAGTAGATTCTTATATTATGTCCAAGATATTGAATTTTCGTCAATTAGTCGCATTTATTTTCATTGATTTAGCGTCGTTTTTATCAATTTTTCGATATATCCATTAATTTGCCAACGTTTAAAAATTCGTCAAAAAGTCGCAACATATGTCACAACAATTAATATTTTTTTAATGTGATTTTTTGAGACATTTATTTAAAAAATGTGCAATATTTCGAAAGAGCTCATGCTATCGTTCTGAAGTTTCTTTCAATCGTTTTCTAATGAAAAATTCCATACGAAATGACTAACTACGTAATTTTATTAAAAGTTTTGATTTTCGGATGATTTTGCCAATATTTCACTCGAAAATACATGAGATATCATCTCCACACACACACACACACACACACACACACACGCACACACACACACACACACATCACTTGGAAAATGGTCAATTCATGTTCAAGGATGCTTGAAACGTGATCTCACTTCGAAATAACAAATTTCGAATTTTCGACCCAGTCGCAATAATTTCCTTATACATTTTACTATGTATATAAGGAAAATAATAACGTCAAATTTTCATCAAGGGGTGGAACCACCCAGTAGTTAACGCGTGGGGATTGCACTCGGAGGATCTGAGTTCGATTCCCCGGTTCTTCCTAAACAGTCCCTGTGTTCGCACGGAGTGAAGGTACGCCAAATATGTAGATCTGTAAGTCCTTAAGAGAGGCTGGTGGTAGGGGGTGATGTGCACGGTCCAGTGGATGTCGTCTCCTGTGGGTTCCTGTCTAAATTGGGTGGAATTGTCGTAGCCGTTCAAACGGATTTCTTACACCTTCAGGTAGGTCAGACGATCTGAGTCGAAAAGAAGTCTAAATTTCATTTCCGTAGCGGCTCGTGACTTCAGGAATGAGAGAAGCAGATTCAGCTGTCGTATTCTCCCTCCTCCTCGACACCGAACGGCATCAAACACATCACGCTACTAGCACAAGTATTGTCAAATATTATCTAAAAATAGCCAAAAGTGTCTGAAAAATTCGCCTAATATTAATGATAATAATAATAACCCAGTGCAATAGTCGATAACTTTAAGTGAAACAATGTTTATCCGGTTTCACCGTGTCACATCACGAGCCGCCACTTTTTCGTTTTATTTTATTTATAGATCGATAGGTCATATATGGATGTTTTCGACTGTTTCAGCTCTTAGTTACACCCAAAATCAATAACAATATTGTATCTTCCCACAGAGTATGAAATTAAAAAAAGTTAAATTTGAACTAATTTTGAGTATCAACCATAGGTACCGGTAATATTTTGGAAATATATTTTATATAAAAAATG
The DNA here is from genome assembly GCA_951213105.1 of Amaurobius ferox. Taxonomy (NCBI): domain Eukaryota; kingdom Metazoa; phylum Arthropoda; class Arachnida; order Araneae; family Amaurobiidae; genus Amaurobius; species Amaurobius ferox. The sequence goes on along the minus strand of OX578138.1, from coordinate 57,696,450 downwards.
ATTCCATGAAATGACTTACTATTCCATTTAAAATCTTATGTAAATCCAGAAAGTTGCGCAGAATAATTGCACAGCCCATTAAAATAGGTAGACAGGGCTGTCCAGTTGCACCGTGAGCCGCATCCGGACTGCAAAACAATTTTGTAAACCTACGCTTGTACTTATAGCATTTTAAACAAATTTAATTTTTTGAACTTTCTACAATTTCTGAATGACTTTTTATAAATTGATAACATTTAAATGTGACTTTTGACAGGGGCGTGCTGACATGTTTTAATTGTTATTCATATTTTTGAAATATTCGTAAAATTTATTCAGCCTTTAAAGTTTCATCTAATTTTCGTTCTAATTTACATTTAAAATATATTGTAACATTTATCAGCTGTGGTTCCCCACAGCGAGCGATAAATTTTTTAGCTGTCACTTTTCAGGAATATCTTTTTTGGCAGTCAATTTTATAGGAGCCACAGCTAACGATACATACGCCCCCTGTAAGGGTGCAAGAAATCCGCAACAGATAAATTCTCAACTAATTCACAAAAAAGAAAAGATAGTATTCTCAATAGGGCCGTTTTTCATTTTAAGCAAAGTAATCAAATGCTCTATAAGCCCACATTTGTTAAAAATTCTATTTCCCTATCCACATTTCATGAAACTTTTTCAAATACCTATTATCTTTTCCTAACAGCACTTTTAGACGGTCTTAGATATGCAGCCTTGATCTATTCACTTCACAGTAATTTGTGCATGTTTGCACAATACATATTATTTTGCTACGTATAGGAAGAATTTTGTAACGGGGTCGAAGGTATTAATACTAACACGCAAAATGCTCTTACAGCTCCTTGAGTCCCCACAGTGTGGAAAAAACAAGTAGCCATTCTTAATGACAGTAGGGTTGTTATATTTCATCTATTCGAGGCAAAGTTGCCATATTTGGCAATTCACTGCTAACTTCGCGATTTTTGAGATTTTTTCGAATATACTAGAACTTTCTCGAAATATTGAATATTCTTGGAGATACGAGCACTTTCCTGAAACTTTTTGGGAGAGTATACAAGGGAGTCAACCTTAGTTGGAGAACTAGTTGATGTGATATGAGCTGAAGTGAATTGTGAGATACGTCAGTTTGTTGAGAATAATATCGGTTAGATTATGAATTAATTGAGCATTAAATTGCTGCTTTATTATGTCTAAGAGTTGTTTAGTGATACATGAATGAGTATGAAATTCTGGATAACTCCAGCTTTATCCCATAGCAGTAAAAGGCGTTAACACGATACAGCTAATAACCCTCTAGCTATTTAGCAGAGTCACAAAATACTCGTCAGATAAATCAGCAATTATGTGATCAAGTAATTCACAAACTAGAAAAATCATTCTCAAACCATGGACATAGAGAAGGATATAAAACACCAATGGATGAAAAGCTTGAAAATATCCTAATGCTTTGAGAATTTTATCTAAGTGTCACTAAGTATTAGTAATGTCTCATCAGTTCCCCATTTGATTCAACAAGAAAGCGTGGTGTATAGTATATGTAATTTTAATTCTTTACTAATTAATTCTTCCTAATTATGAGTAAAAGTAGTAATCATTTTGTTCCTGCTTGGTGAACAAGTGAACGGGTGTACGGAATATAATGGATAAAAATAAATTAAAAGGTAAATTGAATTTGAATGCGTAGGAATATTTTTTATTGTTTGAATTCTAATTTGCATTGTACTGATAATTTATTTTTGCAAAATTAACAGTTTAAATAAATATTATTTAAGTGACACGAACTTTTTGCGATAGTAAGGCATAGAATAAGGTGACATTTGCCTTACCCCAGCGGCACCTGCATTATTGTCTCAAATGGTTTTGGCATTTTCCCCAAAATGAATTCCTTCCCTATACCCTTATATTTAAAACCGTGACAAATTCACAACTTACTTTTACTCATATCACATAAATTGTTGTTAGTTAAATGATTACGTGTTTATAAACACTCTGTAGAACGTTTTCGAAAGAATTCGTAACTGGGGAAATTCTATGTCATTCATCCGAGTTTTCGAAGTTTTCAAAGCTCGCCAAATTTCACCAAGTTGGCTGTAGTATTTCGACAAATCTGTAACTAAGGCCAAGTAGTGACTCTGGTTGTAAAAGTAGTTTCTCTGCGATGACAGGTTTTACACAGGAAAATCGACAAATTATATTTGTGACAATATTTTCTCTTTACAGTAATTTGGGAAAGTAAACATATAAATATGGAATAAGAAGCTATTTTAAAAATATCGAATGCGCAATTAACATGATAAAATTTTTTAAAATACAAGGAAAATTTAGATTATTTTTTTAAATATCAAATAATGCATTTCAAACAGACGGAAATAATTTATTTCATTGTTGAATTTAAAAGTTCAAAATGCTGTATTTTAATTAAATTTTCCTTTTCAATTCCGACTGCAAGTCACAAAATTGTACTTTTTCTTTAAAACACTACAGTTCGAATAAAACTAATTTACAAACATATTTTAAAAACCAAATGTTCAGTTTTTACTACGCTTATAATAATTAGTTTTTCGAAATAAAAACATTGGTTAGATAATTTATGACCTGTCAGTTTCTTCTAAATTATGTTTCGTGAAAATGTTTTCTCATCCTTCTTTAAATAGATTGTGATGTTCATTGAAGCTCTAAAAGACTTATTTTTTTATTTTACTCCCGATAGAGCTAAAAATAAGAGCAGTTTATTTAGAAATAGGTTTAAATTAAAAGTTTGCAGTTAAAAAAATAAAATATAATTTGGAAATATTGTTTAAATATTCTGAAAAAATAATACATTGCGTACCAATTTTTAAATACTAGGTTTTTAAATGAATGAAACAATTATATGTACAGGTTAACAGCTCGAAATGCATGTTAACAGCATAAAATATCAGTCCAGTCCAGTGTTAGATAAAGCGATGCAGAACAGCAAATGTCATTGATTCGTAAGATCCTATATATATAAAAGAAGAAAAAATTAATTTATATATATTCAAAATTGAAATATATTCAGAATTTATGATAAAGAAGTTGTGGTTCCCCGCAATTAGCGGTCACTAAATATAGCACTCGTTTTTATAGCAATCAAGTTTTTGGTAATTTGCGAAGCAAATTATTGAAAACAAAGATATGCGTAAGTTGCGCAGGCGCACAAATCCCAAAAGCAACAAAAGTGAGTTGAAAAGCTGTAGAGGGATCAGTGACGTTAGGACACAATTCATACGCTCTATGAAATGTAATAGAAAATGTTCATATACATAAAAGAAGTCATAAATCTTTTAAAATCATCAAAAATCATCATCACCATTTCATAAGAGCAAGCAATCAGATAATTTCAAGACCAACGCGAACAGGTCGAGTGAGTTTATTGCAGAATAGAAAACTAAACGCAACTTCTTGTCACAAATCAGAAGGCACAAAATCACGTAGAGCCAGTGGCTTGACAAACGGACAATAAATAGCCAAGATATGAAACAATAAAGAACTTGGAGGGGGAATTACATGTTGTTTAAGCCTAGGGGGTAATGCCAAGTTGGGTTTTCTGAAGGAAGAATTAATTTTGACGAAAAAACAATAAAACAAATTCCTTCAAAAATTCTCTGCGTGCTTGCAGAGGATATTTTTTTTCTTTTGTGAATTCCAGCGAAGTTTAAATATGTAACTTTCTGTCATATTTCCTACAATACGACATATAAAGTCTAATGATAACAAAAGCCTAAGGTATTAAGCATTTTAGTTAGTGTAACAACATGCAACTAATGAGCAAAATAGCATCCTGATTTGGAGGCCAAAAGATTCACCTTCTTCATAATATACGAGACAAAGTACTTACTATAGAAAAATGTCTGTACAGACATGCTTGAATAAATTATATGTCTTAACTATTCTAAAGAAAGTAGATTATTTTATTTCGAATCCAGTTGATACTTTTAGTTATCAGTTGCATGCTATTACAACAATGAAGTGTTTGATTTTTGAGTAATTTTGACAGAAGTTTCACTTTTTTCTTTAGGTTTGCAAAAAACTGTCTGATTGCTCATAGAAAACATATATAAAAAGTTTAATTAATTTAAATACTAAAATGTTCGGAGACAGTTTCGAACATTAAATGTTAAAGACTAAAACTTTATAATAAAAAAAGCATTTATTTGATCACATTACTCAGATGTTAAAATCACATTAAAATCTAAAGCGCTTTTGGACGTCAGACGTCCATTATGAGTGACAACTGCAATAAAAAAAGGAGGGGCAGGGAATTCATGGAATCTTATACTCAGTTAAATACGTGAATAAAATTTGCCTACGAATTGTCAGATCACTCAAGTAAAATTTTGACAAAATAACTGATATGGATATCTAAAACTTCGGATAAGGATTTAATTTGATGGTGTCGGAAATGAAACGCCACTTGAAACTAAGGTTGTTTTACAAGGTCTAAATTACAAATAGAGTTCCGATAAATATAAATAAGGGGGATTTGAAATGAGGGATTTATATCATGTGAATTATTACAATTAATTAGCAGATAAGTTTTATCAAAAACCGGGATAAAATGATCATTAATAATAATTTGGGATAAAGCAGTGGAAAGTTTATTATACTTAATATCACGCCAAAGTTCGGATAATTTAATGCCAACACTATGTATTTGAAGTTTCAGATATCTAAATCAGTTATTTTGTCTTCTAATGCTGTTATTTGATTTGTATCTTACTTTTTCGGTGTGAATTTATAATTAAACGCTTTTCATTCATATTTTTTTCTTTTAAAAGATGACAATTCTTAAGCAAATTTCGTTACCGGGTTTTTACTGAGCATAAGAGCTCATGGTCCCATCCAGTGTTCCTTTCAGGACTTTTTTGGGGACGAATGGAACTTTAGAGAGGGGCATGTTTTCTATTTGCCCTATATACATATATCTAAGTGCTGTTACATGAATAGAAACTAGGTAAACATAAAATGTTTCCGGGGAGGGGGCAGCGAGTGATCGTCTCCGGAGGTTTTGCCCCCCCGGATGTATGTCTGAAAGAAACACTGTCCACTTTTTCGTAATTGCCGCTGCTGATTAACATCTGACATCCGAAAACGCTCTGGTTTTTAATGTGATTTTAACGTCTTATGAATGTGATCAAATAAAGACTTTTATTATAATGTGTTATTCTTTAAGGAATCTTTAATTTAAAGTTCATTCGATATTCCTATAGTCAGAATAGTACAATTTGCATATAAATTAAGCCACATATCGATTTAGATAATAATGTTGCATACGACGGCAACAAAAGTGGCAAATTTAACTTTACATAATGCTAAGTGAGAAACCCAGACCACACGACTGATCCGAAAGCATACAGTAATTATTTGTGTATTTCAAGAATATTTTGATGTCATTCTTGTGCAAATAAATGATTATGGCAATAATTTTACCAAATTTCAATATACGTGATATGAATTCAATGCTAATAATATTATTTTATAAATTACAAACAAACATGCAAATGAGTGAAGGCAAATAATGTTTTGTAAATACGGCAGAAGTGAATTCTCTCCAGTATGTACGATACCAAAATTTTGACCTCCCTACGTTATAGTTTTTGCTGTAGCTCTCTTAGTTAAACCCAAAAGGGATAGCAATATTGTATCTCTCCACAAAAAATTTAATTAGGAAAAGTTAAATTTGAACTGTTTTTGAGTTTCATCCGTAGATACCAATAAAATTTTAGAAATATATTTTATATAATATATGATTTAATTTAATTATTCACTCCCTAAGTTTATGCAGAATATTAATCCAGAAAGTTGCGCAGAATAACTGTGCAACGCATTGAAATAGGTCGAGCAAATAACCACGGGTTATCTATCCTTCCTGGAATGTCTAGTGTAACTCTGAAGTAAAGTTGTGCCTGGCATAAAAATTTATTAGGTAGGTTTACTTAAAATATCGCTAATGCTAATTTCGAGCTACTTGGGAATTTTGTAAAGACCATTAAATATTATATACATTATGTACATTTTATATCTGTACTTCTGCAGGGTTGTCTAGTTGCATACTGGACCCCGAGACGTATCCGGACTCTAAAACAATTTTGTAACACGTAAACCTACGCTTTTAACTATGGAATGTTGAACAAATTATTTTTTTTAACATTCTACACTTTCTGAATGGAGTTCTATCATAAATTGGCAACATTTAATTGTGATTTTTGACAGAGGCATGTTGACATGTAGTTTAATTGTGATTCATATTTTTAAAATATTCGTAAAATGAATTCAGACTTTAATGTTTTATCTAATTTTATCTTTATTCTACATTTAAAATATGTTGTGATATTTACCAGATGTGCTTCCCCGCAGCGAGCGATTAATTGTTTAACTGTCACTTTTCAGGAATAACTTTTTAGCTGTCAATTGCATGGGAGTCTCAGATAGCGATACATACGACCGCTGTACGGGCCTTAAGATATCCGCAAAAAAATGTTCAATAAATTCACTAAAATGTAGTATTCTCAATAGGGCTGTTTTTTACTAAGCAAAGCAGTCAAATGCTGTAGAGCTACAGATGTTAAGAATTCTATTTTCCTATCCACATTTCATATAACTTTTTCAAATACCCATTATCTTTTCCTAAAAGCACTTTTGGATGATTTCAGCTATATGCATCCTTGGTCTATTTATTTCACAATATTTAGTGTATTTTTGCACAATACATATTATTATGCTATGTATAGGAAAATGTTTGTAATGGAGTCGAAAGAAAAGTATTGAACCCCACATTGGAAAAGAAGTTTTACAAGTAGCTATTCCTATTACGTTAAGTAGAGTTGCCATATTTTTCTCTTTTCAAAGCAGAGTTGCCATGTTTGGCAATTTACCACCAACTTGGCGAATATTTGCGAGTTTTTGTTAATACACTAGAACTTTTTCGAAATATTGAATATTCTTGGAGCACTTTCTTGAAACTTTTGGGGAGAGTATATAAGGAAATCACCGCTCAGTTGGAGACTAGTCGATGTGATACGAGCTGAAGTGAATTGGGGGATACGTCAGTGTGTTGAGAATAATATCGTTTATTTTGTTTATTATTTGAGCATTTAATTGCTGCTTTATTATGTCTGGCAGTTGTTTAATGATACATAAATGAGTACGAATTTCTGGATAACTCGAGCTTTATATTGTAGCAGCAAAAAGCGTTAAGACAATACAGCTAATTACTCTCTTAGTTATTTAACAGAGTTACAGAATACTCGTTAAATAAATCAGCAGTTATGTGACTAACTAATTTACAAAATGGAAAAAGCATTCTCAAACCATGGATTTAGAGAGGAGGATATACACCAATGGTTGAAAAGATTGAAAATGCCATAATGCTTTGAAAATTATATCAAAGTGCCACTAAGTATTAGTAATGTCCCACTTCATTGAACAAAAAAGGGTAGTGTTTAGTATATGTATTTTTAATTATTTGCTAATTAATGTTTCCTAATTATGAGTAGAAGTAGTAAGTGTCCCGTTTGCTGAACAGGGTACAGAATATAATGGAGTCAAAAATAAATTAAAAGGTTGAATGAATTTGAATGCCTAAGAATATTTGTAAGAAACGTTGCTGCTCCAACTGGGAATCAAATACCCCGGATAATACTTTTTCCGATAGCCTCTCTTAACTCAATAAAAAATAAATATAATTATCTTAATTCCATTAAATCTAAAGCTCTCCTTGCTAAAAACCTTTTCAATATTTCTTGGGCAAATGTTCACTATAATATATATAGAAATGAAATTGCTGATTACCATGCCAAAATAGCTGCTATCTCTGGTTCCCTTTTTACTATTCCATTTCCTTACTCACTTCTCTCAAAATTTTGTAAATCTCATATCCTTAATCTTTGACAAAATTATCTTAATAATTATATTTCTACCAGGAGTAGTGATCCGGTTAGAATCCTGTCTTACCTCCCTATCGTGAATCCTATTTTACAAATTTTTAAAAAATACCTCATTTACTTTCTTACTGGTCATGGCCCCTTTCTTGATTACCTATACTTTTTCAAAATTAAATCCACCTCTAACTGTATTTGCAATAAATTTGGTGACGTTGACCATTACATTTTAGATTGTCCTTTATCTAAAAGTTTTCATCTTTGCCCATCCTCCCCCTCTATTAAACCAATTTGATTCTCCAAAGTTTGTTAAAATCCCTCTTCAGTAGATAAAATTAAAAACTGTATTCTTGTTGCCATGAAAATTTCTAATAAAGTGACCTAAGCTTAAGAGTAGATTCTACTCTCAATTAATTTTGTTCAATGAATCCCTTTATTTCATTCTTATTAACTTATATGGACTTATTGTGTTCCCTCCATATTTTTCAAAAAAAAAAAAAAAAAAAAAAAAAGAAGCTCTGTTAACTGTTCTTATTTTTTCGGTTCTTTCTTTTTCTTTTGACCCCTTTTATTTGTATTTTTCCTAATTTTTCTTTTCTAAATTTTATTCTAAATTTCTGTTTTTGATTTCTATGTTCCTATTTTTTTCCTTTTCATATATTTTCTAAATTTTAATTTAAAAATTTTATTATTTTCTTTAATTTTAATCTATTTTTCATTATGTTAATATACCTCACTCTAAATTTCATTCTTCCATTGACCTTTTTATCTATAATCGCAATAATCCTTTTCCCATTTTTGAAAAATGGACGTACTTGCCAAGTTCAAATATAATGTAAAACTGTCTATTTAACCACAATATTTTTCATTAATTGTTATCTTTTCAGTCCTAAATAAATGTTCGTTTGGCGGGATGGTAGACCTCGGGTGCCACCTGAGTGCAAGAGGTATCCTTTCCCGGTCTACTCTAAACCCACTATGTGAGTAGTACTGTCTGGGGTCTTCAGACCTCCGACATGTTTGCACTAACATATATGGTTAATTTGTTCGGGCGCCGCGCCGTTGTTAAGAACCCTTTTGCCCCAACCGGAAATCGAAACCTGGACCTTTGAAATGGCCAGCCGACGCTTTAGTGTTGAACTACTGGGGCTAAATTGCACGCTCTTATCGTCGAAGCTGTTATCGCAAATTCTTATCTCTTATTCGATAGAACTACATAACTCTTAAAATTCTATGCCAATCATCTTGGCTTTCGAAGTTTTCAGAACTAGCCAAAGTTCGCCAAGCTGACGATATTTTGACAAATGCAAAGTTAATGTCAAGTGACTCGAACTTTCAATTAATATCAATGGTTGCTAGTAAAAGTTGTTTCTCAGCTGTGACAGGTTTTACACAGAGAAATCAATAAAATATAGTTGTAACAATAAATATGGGAATGTAAACATAGAAGTAGAAGCTATTTTAAAAATAATGAATGTGCAATTAAGACGATAAAACTTTTTAAAATACAAAAAAAATTACATTACGTTTTTAATTCGCACAATGCATGTAAAGCAGATGAAAATAATTTATTTAAATATTAAATTTAAAAGTTCAAAATGCCATGTTTTAATTGAATTTTCTTTTTTAATTCCGGCTGTAAGTAATAAAAATTGCAATTTTATAAAACACTATGATTAGAATGAAACTATTTCCAAACATATTTTAAATACCAAATGTTCAGATTTTACACGCTTATAATAATTAGTTTTTTGAAAAACAAAACATTCGATAGATAATTTATGACCTGTCAGTTTCTTCTAAACTATGTTTCGTGAAAATGGTGTCTTATCGTTCTTTAAATAGATTGTGATGTTCATTACAGCTTTAAAAGACGCGTATTTTTATTTTACTCTTACGAGAGCTAATAAGAGCTGTTTTTTAAAAATAAGTTTAAATTAAAATTTGACCCTCAAAAAACATTCAGACGTAATTTGTAAATGTTGTTAAAATATTCTAAAAAATAATACATTATGTACCACTTTTTAAATAGCAAGTTTTTAAATTAATAAATGAAATATTAAGCATAAGCATGTGACGATAAGAACCGCATATTGACACCGGAGATAAAAGGCGCTTCGCGTCTGGTGCTCTATCCTGAACGACACTCATAGACATAAGCATGTGCCTGAAAAATATTCTAGCTCAGACATCGAGATAACGCCTCTATACGCGTATTTCACTCTTATAAAATAAGCAAATACGCTTTAAAAATTAAGTAATGCGTATTTTTACGCACCTATTTTGTAAACAAAAGTATAAAAAAAAATTCTATTTTAGAATAGCAATGTTTCAGAAGGGGATATGATATTGTTTAAAACTATTGATTTGCTTGTCAAGGAGTAACTGCCACAGACGAAATGGAAGCCTGTAATGATTTTGGTGAAATCATGTGGTAACAAAACAATGAAGGTACAGCACATAAACATATCGCATAATTTTATAACACCAATTCAAGACATTATGCCTGATATCTTACAGTTACAGCTTGAAAGTGAGATTAAAACTAGTTCTTACTTTCCCATTTTAATTTATGAGTCTACAGATATTGCCGTGAAGCATAAACTCATAATCTATGCAAAATATCTAAGTAATGATGAACCATGTACTAGTTTTGGGGCAAACTTGAAACTGAGTGGAGAATACAATTCTGATGCATTAAAATGTGTATTGATCAATTTCTTCAAAGAGAAAAATGTGCAAATGTCCAAATTAATTGGTCTTGCTACAGATGATGCAGAAGTCACATGATGGGCAAGAATAATGGCTTTGGGAAAAAACTGCAGGATCTGACACTAACTCTTCTGCATTACCATTACATTGCACACCGTTTAGCACTTGCCATATCCCAAGCTGCAAATGGTATATACCTATTTCAGAACTTACAAAGAACTATGCGCTCATTGTATGTTTATTTTCTCACATCTACGATAAGATTGGAAAAACTAAAAGCAATGCAAGCTATATTGCATGACCCTTCCATTAGCTTAAAAGAAATTACTACTGTCCGTTGGCTCTCTCTTAGCCGTGCTGTTGATGCTTGCTATACAAATTATGATAGCATTAACTGATATCATTGAGAAAAAACATTCATACATTGCTAAATCTGGTATCCTCCTCTGTTACACCTAAGTATGTATTAGAAAAAGGACCAAGTTTGTTAGAACATTGCACTGATTATGGTTTTGTTGCAGTACTCTCCCTCTGAGATGTACTTCAAATAGTTGACAGTGTTAGTCAAATTTTCCAAGTCCGTTCGTTACTAATTCCCCCGTGGTGAAGGGGAACCTACGCACCAGAATTTTTCAAGTAAAAACATTGACTTTCCAACAGTTATAAATAAATTGTTTTCAACAATAAATCGGCTAGGAATTATGAAAGAGGAGTCAAAAAGTGGCAAGTACTTGCTCGAATTTTTAATGTCCACAAAAGAAATTGATTATTTTAAGGATATAAATTTATCACTTTTTTGTAAATTCAAAAAAAGGAATTTGAAAATGCTAAACTAAAATGTTTAGATCATTTAGTAGAAAACTTGAAAGATAGATTCAATTTAGAGATGAATTTACTTTATGATTTTGATCGGGTTTTAAATCCTATCTATTCAATGTCTCCAAATGCTTCTAGATTGGATTCTTTAAATAAGTTAATGAAACATTATAATTCTTCTCCTTCTAATACATACTTAGGTGTAACAGAGGAGGAATTACGAGGAAAAGAATTTTTTCAAATGCAGTCATTATATTGTAGAAATCCTACTATGAAATTAAATGAGTTCTGCAAATTGATTTTGTCCTCCACAGTAGATGATATGCCAATGTATCCTGAATTTTTAGCACTGGCTTAAATAGCATTGGCTATTTCTCTTTCAACAGCTGTGTGTGAGAGAGGATTTTCAGCACAAAATAGAATCAGAACTCACAAACGAAGAAGATTGGAAGAGAAAAATGTGAATGTTTTAACTCGTCTTTCAGAAATGGGTTCAAACTTTTGTAAAAACAATGGAAATGTTGAATGTAAATTTAATTTTGAGAAAGCTATTCATTTATGGAAAAGCCAAAAGCAAAGGAAAGGAAAAATAAAAATTATTTTACCTAATAGGTTATTTATTTTCTTTTCTCCTTGTTTGTTTACAATCATATGGAGGAACTAAGCCAAAGGTAAAGCAACAATTTTAAGATATTTCATCATGAATTATATGATTAGTTATTTTTATGAAATTAGAAACATTGTTTATTAAACTGTGACGAAATTATAATTCAAGATTGCTATTCTACTTGGTAAATTGACAGGGAATTTAAAAAAATGTGATCCTCAACGTCCAAAATTTAGAAAACATTTTAAAACTAATTTAATAAAGTTTATAAGATATATTAATTGTGCTATCAGATATACAATATATTTGTTTATTAACATAAAGAGCATAGTGCATTCCTTAAATCTTATTTTATTTATCAAAGTAGAAATGTCAGAAATTTATATCCTGTTGAGCGATGACTCTGTTATTCTTTTTTTTTTTAAATACAATAAATTTAATAAATACCTTCAAATTTGAGGGTAATTGTACATTTATTAAAAATTACTCCTCTGGAAAGCAAAATACTCTTTCAAATCGAGTCAGGGAGTATTTTTACTCTTCTGGAAAATTTCTAGCTCGATCTCTGTTCTAGCTGTATGTAATATCATCTCTGTGTTAAATAAAACTGTTTTTGTGGAAATATAAATATAATTGATTTGTAAAAACTTTAATGTAAATGAAGAAAATTTAATTTATTTATATTCAAAACTGTACCGTATTAAGAGTTTATAATAAACAAGCTGTGGTTCCCGCAACTGACGACCACTAAATATAGAAACCCGTTTTTATAGCAATCAGTTTTTTAGCAATTAACTTATGAAGAAAATGAGAGAAAACAAAGAAATGCACCCGTTACGCCAGTGCACAAGTCACAAAGCAACAAAAATACATCTAAAGGCTGAGAGGGAACAGTGCAGTCAGTTCAATGCATATGTTCGACGAAATATAATAGTAAATATTCATACACATAAAAAGAGTCATAAATCTTCCAAAATCATCAAAAATCATCAACATCATTTCATAAGAGGAAGCAATCAGAGGATTTCAAAATCAGTATGAACAGGTCGCATGAGTCCATTGCAGAATAGAAAATACTACTTGTTGTCACAAATCAGTAGGCGCACGAGCCAATCACGCCAACGGCCGTACCGTGCTGAAAACACCGGTTCTCGTTAGATCACCGAAGTCAGGCAGCATCGGGCGCGGTTAGTACTTGGGTGGGTGACCACCTGGGAACACCGCGTGCTGTTGGCACATTTCGGGCGCGGTAGCCCGGTGGTTTGCACGCTGGATTTTCACGCTGCCACAACTGCCGCCGTGTTCATGCAGATTACGTTAAACATGTGGGTCCGTAAATCCTTCCGAGGGGTTGGTGGTAGGGGAAGGAGGGTAGGTTCCTGTGGATGCCTCCCCCACTGGGTTCCGGTCTAAATTGGGTGGCACTTTCTGGCCGTCCAAACAGTTACCTTACAGCTTTCTGGTAGGTCGGACGGTCTGGGTCTCAACAACAACAGCACAAGCCAATCACGTAGATTCCAAGTGGCATGGCAATCGTGCAATAAAGAGCTGAGATATGAGACAATAAAAGACTTAGATGGGGGTTTGACTTAAATGCAGTTTAAATTTAGGGGGTGTGCACAATTTGGCTTTTTCTGAAGGAAGAAATTATTTTGACGGGAAAACCATATACAGAAATCCACGTGAGCAAGTAAGCAGAGGATATTTTTTTAGAATTCCTGCGTAGTTTAAATATGTAACTTTCAGTCATATTTTCAACAATACGACATTTAAAATTTAACGGTAATAAAAGTCAATGGTAACGAAAGTCTCAATGATAACGAAGGTCGCAACGACGGTACATTCGGTATTAGCTCATTTAATAATAAATGTATTTTTAATTCTTTTAATCATTTAATATTACTTCTTTTGATATGGCAACAGCGTTTGCAACAAAGAAAGGTTAGATTTTGAAGATAAATTAAAGAAACATGGTGAGCTAAAAATTAAATTTTCACTTCAAATTTGTATAAAAAATCTCTAAAAATCTGCCATTCAAAATACATTTAATTGCAGTTTGGAAAAATAAATGACGATTCTATGACGAAGATTGCATTTGAAGATAGAATTTCTAGATGAGTAGATCTTTAGCTCTTTTTAAGATGCTTTCTTCATTGGCTTTTGAATAAAAATGCTGTAACAAAGAAACTATAGATTTAAAAAAAAACTCTACATTTGAGCAACAAAACTGGAATTTTTAGTTTCAGTTTAAGAAAATGGAGACCGCAGGACTATAATTGAGGTCTGACTTCGATTTTTAAAATGGATTTTCTTGTTCATATTTTTCTGAGATTTTTTGGAATTCGTCTGCTTTTAAAAACAGAAGGATATTATAACATTTTTCGAAATTCCTGGTCTTCGGCTCTTTTTGAAACACCTTCAGCTCCCGTTTAAAACATAAATTCGAGATCGCTGATCAAAAACTGAGGAAGAAGATACGTTTTTTAGGACGTTAATGATTTTTCTCATTTTATAGAAGTTTTCAAAAATACTCAAAATATTATTACATTTTTCGAGAATTTCTGCATTTTGTTTTGCGTATTGAATTCTATATTTAAAAAATCCGCGAGGTTCTAGGTCAATTATTAGCTTCAAAATAAGGGATAATGGTTCTTAACTTAAAAATAAAATGTCCTTCATATGAAAATCAAAAGATCCTTCATTCATTAAAGCAATTTATAATTTAATATAATGATAACATCACAGTCAGATGTTCCACAATTCTGTCCTCGTTAAACATGCTCTTTAATTAAAATTCCACCCTTTTATCCGGTTAATATTTGTTCGTTTAAATTATTCATTACTCTAAAACTACAAAATTTAAATACAAAAGAAGAAAAAACAACAGTCACTGGATTCCACTTTAAATTACATTCCTTTTTCTTTAAAAATCCAATGTGATACTTTTAATTTTGTTTATTTTATCATTCTAAGATGCGTTTATAGAAAATACGATCAAGCGACTGTAAAATTTAACCGGTTATGTTTTACAGTGCACTTTCTTAATAAAATAGAATGTTCGTTAAAACAGTTCGTTAGTACAATACTCCGTTAGTGAAATAGAACTTTCGTTGTCAATACAAGACGTTCGAGGAAACAGTTCGTTAATAAAACACTCCTTTATTAAAACAGAAAGTTCGGTAAAACAGTTCGTTAGTAAGACAGAAGTTCGGCAAAACACTTCGTTGATAAACTAGAAGTTCGTTATAATACACTTAGTCAGTAAAAAAGAGCATTCCTTAATAAAACACGACGGTAATTAAAACAGTTCGTTAATAAACACCTCGTTAATAAAACACTTCGTTAATAATAGAAAAAGTTCGTTAATAATGCTAAACATTCCTTAAAACAGTTAGGTAATAAAATACTTGGTTATGAAAACAGCATATAAAAATATACAGAGATATCAACTGGTTTTGGCACCAATAAAAACCTCCTTAGTCAGTATAAATGAGACAAAGAAATCAGGTTGCTCTGTTGAATCATCCTGAGAAAACAGTTTGACGACTCTATCAAGATAAATTCAACATATATTTACCCCAAAACATTTACACGACTTTTATGCTTATTTATTATTGAAAAAAGACTGCTCTATCTTAACGAAGAACGTACATTGTTACCTACGAAACCGGTTGATACCCTTACATATTTATTTTATGCCATTTTATTAAAGAAGCGATTCATTTAGATTTATGTTTATCTATTTTAATGAAAATCTGCCGAATTCCGTATTTGTAATCATTTTTAACACTTTCCAGCACTTGAAAAGTGTTTATGACTTTGGTCATTTTGACTGGCTGTCTGTCCGTTCGTACGATAATTGCCAAAAAAAATAACTTTATTAAAATAAAATTTTAGTATATTATCTAAACGGTCTGTGATACATATGGGAATGAAAATGAACAACACAATTAGTTCCGAATTTTATCTAGGTTGAAAAAATGAAAAACATTGAATCCTATATGTCACTTAATTTTTCAAGCATTTTTTAGCCGAAGTTAAAATTCACAAATTCCTTCGAAAAGTTTAGGAAATTTTCAAATTCTCACATAAAATGTGTAAAAGAAATTTCAGAAAAATATGTTGGGTAGTTCTTTAAATGAAAATTGAAATAATAATTGCACTCATGATATATGAAGAAATCACGTGAGTCATTGCAAAATAAACTATAGCATTAATTGCCAATGGTAATTTAGTATTTGTCGAAGGTAATTTTCACAGAATATATATATCTTTTGTAGATTACAGCTAACGACACTATATTATAATTACATAAAATCGTTAATATTATGTTAATTCACTTAACACATTAACTCCGTTCCTTCATAGTAATATAAGGACAGTTTTACCTCTTAAAATATTGCAGAGTTTATATATACCACCTGCATTTGTCACCTTTATAGCCTCCAAATGAGACAAAGCATGTTGCTATAATTCTCCTCCCGTATACTCTCTATTTGTAAGGATTAAAATTCTGTTCACGCAGAATAATCAAACCCGCAGCTTTAAAATAAAATGTCCTTAACTCTTGCACTAAAATCCAAAGCCCTCTCATTCGTGAAAACAGTTTTCAATTAAATATAATGAAAACATCACATTCAAATGTTCCACAGTTTTGCCCTTGTTAAACATACACTTTCCTTAATAAAAATTCCTCCATTTTACTTAGCTTAAGATTTGTTTGTTTAAACAACATTTAATTCTAAAACTACACATCGAAGATTTTAGTACAAAAGGAAATAATATTTAAATTGCGTCATTTGTACTCGCCTAATTTCATTCTAAGTGTCATTATTTTTAATTCAAAATTATAGTATGATATTTAATTTTGTGGAATTTATTGTTTTAAAATATGCTTAATATCATTTTGTTGATTGAATAAATTTAATACAGAAGGGGTAAACTTAAAATTTGACAATAATTTATTTCATAAAAGTTTTAAAATTACCTCAATAACTAAATGAATATGGTATATATCGGCTGGGTCATGAAGAATGGAAACCTTACATTTTACGTAATAGTAACTATAGTTGTAGAAAAAATACGCAACAAATTTTTAAATTAATTTGCCATTCAATTTTCTAGAAATATACTCATATTTACTAGCCATCATATTCACCCCCATTTTTAGAAACACAATTCAATACAACTGTCCAAGAGTAATTTAAAGTTTACCTAATAATACATTCGTCGTGGACACAACAGTTTAATGTGCTCAAAGTCGGATTGTTTTGGGTCAGTATTCTGTAGCAATGATATCTGGAAAATGATCCTTAAACCATTTTTGTGATTTTCATTATACATGAGCATGATTCCCATCTTTCTGGAAGCATCAACGATTGCCAAACATTTCTATACTATAATTTACAGCTATTGTAATCCCCTCTTTATAACGACATTGTACTGATTCTTTATCCACCATCACATGAGGTGGCAACTTCTTGGAAGACAATGCATGCTAAATTACTTCATGATGAGGAAATTAATGCTTTACTGTGTAATTGCTCCAGTCACTTTGACCATTTGCACCACCAGCTTGTTGTACATAGATGCGCAGGATCTTTCAAATCACCGAAAATCCTCTTTGGCCTAAATCCTTTTAAATACTTGCAAATCAAGTAATTTCTGAAGCTTTTCAGATCAGAATAGACACATTCATCTATACTGGTGTATAGAGCAATAACTGATGTAGTTTACTCTGTGTGTTTGACGACCGCTAGGTTTGTGCAGGAGCAGAGTCAAGTGCAGGTTTAATAAAATGACATTGTTTATGTCCTAGCTGGAATTTATTTCTGTAGGGTGTATATATGGGATCATCCTTTAATAGAAAGATAATTTTTATATGTTAGAGTATTTAAACCATATTGTTACAATACTTAGATATCCACCTTGCTTAGGGCATCCCAATCAGACTGAAAGTACTGAGAAAATGCTTTTGTAAAATCTATGTGGATATTTCGAAGGTAGGTTTGGATCTTGATGTAATTATACAAAATTAAAGCCAATATTATCAAATAGTAATTTATCCCATCTTCAATCAAAATACTTTGTTTATACCGGCACAAAACGTTGCATGAAAGTAACACCCTGTTTCATAGGCATAGAATAATCTACATGACCAGGACAAAGATACAAAGTAACAGGACTATCAAATGACAATAAACAACATATAGACGTGTTTTTGCCATTTCCCTGGAACGGTTGCTCTGTCTCTCTGCCCTAATGGAGTTGTTTCAAATTTTTCATACCAGTTGACACTTTTAATCAACTTCCCATGCTGTAATTAACTAAATGCTTGTATTTCAGATTAATTTAGACAGCAATTTGAGCGAATTTTTATATTAATTCTCAGTTGAAGTGAGGGTGTACTCTGGTAAATGTTCTATTTTAGACGCAAGTGACACATTTTAATGTATTTGAATTTTTAGAACCTACTTTCTTTATTAACACTACTGGCACTTTTTTTCACTTTTATAGCTATAAAATGAGACTAGGAATGCCTCCCATTGCAGATAAGATAACAGTATTAGTGGACCAGTTTCACTCTTATTATGCACTCATCAGTGTTTGGAATAGCTCGCATCTGCAAGCTGAAATAGCTCCCTGATTATCATTAAGTGACTATTCTTTAAAATAAGACTTTGAAATACTGCTTGGTGAGACAAGGACATTTGCTGATTCTTTAAAAATTTCCTCCCACATACTCACTATTTAGATATTAGTTGTTCTTGCAGCATACTCAAAACCGCCTATTTTAAATAAAATGCCTTTAACCTTTCTACGGAATTTTAAAGTCGACTCATCCGTGAAAGTAATTTACAATAAAATATAATGAAGACATCAGAATCAGATGTTCCACTGTTTTGTTTCGTTTAAACGAACGTGTTCTTTAATAAAAATTCCACTCTTGTATTTCGATTAAGATTTGTCTGTTAAACTGCGCGTCGAAGGTTTTCTTCGTTTGAAGTTAAACTTGAAAATTCTAATTATAGTTCTTGAAAATTCAAATTATATAATATGCTTTCTGTCCGTATTTTTCTTTTCTGTTGTTATAACCATGTAGTAAGAATTTCATTCTTATTTTGATTTATATATCCTTAACTGTTTCATTTTTGACCTATTCTATATATTAGAATTTATCCCTATTATTTCTTTGGATTGTCTTTGGAAGTGAACAGCACCGGCCCAATTTCGAAGATTAACCAGAATTAAATTCTTCTTCAGGTCTGAGCATTTAATTCTAATTAGCCCAAACAAATGCCTGTTTCAGATATGGCAATAGTAAGTTACTGTAAATGCCAAAACTCAGACTACAGGCACGAAAAGAGGAAGAATTAAAAAAAAGAAAATTTAGGAAATTAAGTATTACCATGAGGCAGGAACCATCCATCTCCCACGTGTAAGTGCGATAAGCCGCAACAGAATAAAAAAAGTCGAAAAGCACAGGGAAGAGAATGGCGGAATCTATCAGTGAGGTAGAACAAATGGTTACAGTGACCTTCCCAGACCAGTCTAGTGAGTTAGAGTACGACACAGGATAATTACTGATATAAGGAGAACAGAATATAAACATGAAGCATAGACGAAAATTCTTACTAAACAAGTGTTCATAGAAGGAATAATAATCGAGAATGCCACTAATACCATTATAAGTGGACTCAAATCGTAGTATCAAACTGGCTAACGTTACACATTTTTGCGAAAATAAAATTCAAAACATTAAATGTTAATGCATCTTATTTTCCGATTTTATTATTTTTCAAATTTTTTTATTTTATTTTATTATTTTTCATTTTTATTTAATTATATAATTAATAAAAAATATAAAATTTTTCCCTATTATTTGCCGCAATAACAGGGATAGTTGTCTTGGATGTTATCCAGTGGTAGTTGATACACTGAGTTGATAAATTTAATTACGGAATTGGCAGGATATGCATTATTTGCCGCTGTATTTAATAATTCTGTAAAATGTGCTAATTTATAATTTCCATCACAAATTTTATTGATTCGGAGAACCTGGTTTGAATATAATATTTCTAAACGCTGATATATGCAAACAAGAGTCAAAGTGTTGAATTTTTGATATATTATACTTAAAATCTTGTCTTTTATCATATAAGTTTATAGCCAGATTACAATTTTATAAATCTAAATTTAAATCTAATAAGTTTGTAACATTAGAGACATTATTGCTTGCAGTTAATTGTAAATCATTAGGACAGAAGTTAATGGAGTCTATGTGCATTATAAAACACCATAGCAATCCTGTCCTATCTCTAACAGCTTTGGTGTATAGAAGGAAAGTGCGTCACGTCTTAAAAAAAAACCAAATTTGTGAGGTTTCTGAAGGGTCTACACTCAAAATAAGCACATAATTGAAAATGCAGAAAAAAATCCTATAAGATGACAGCATTTCTATCAGGATATTTGGATTTAAAGGCGAGCTACAAGCGTTGAAACATTGGAGAAGTGCATAATCGAAATGTTGCCAAAATTTGTAACTGTCTATATCGCAAAAACCCTTCTAGCTACAATCGGTCAAATTTACCAAAAACTTTTCCATTCCACCAGCTTTCGAATGAGCTTACAGTAAACCACATAGGTGTTTTAGTTCAGGAGAAATTTAGCTTTCTGTTTGCAATACATAACTGAAATCGGAATTCGTCGCAGTAGACATTCGACGAACTTGCGGGAAACGAAACGATGGTGCATAAATGGAACGTATGGAAATTGAAATGAGTCGAGAGTGTTAAGTCCAGATATCCTGATGGAAATGGTGTCATCTTATAGGATTTTTTCTGCTCTTTTCAATTACGTGCTTATTTTGAGTGTGGACCTTTCAGAAACCTCACAAATTTGGGGTTTTTCAGACTTGACGCACTTTCTTTCTATACACAATAACTCGGAAACGGTTAGAGATAGGACAGGGTTGCTATAATGTTTTATACTCCATATGGGCTCTTTTATCACCCCCTTTCGTTTGGCAGATTAGGTGCAATTAATTCATCCTGTATATACATATATAATATATATAGAGAGATGTATATATATATATATATATATATATATATATATATATATATATATATATATATATATATATATATATATATACTATTACGATAAAGTGAGACTAAAATAGGATATATCCCAAATAAGCCAGCAATTAAAAGAACGATTCACTACAAAAGGAGGAGGCGCAGGTGCTGCTCAAATTTCCTAGTAGAATACAAGAACGAAAGTAGAAAAGAACGGGAGTGACCATATGAATTACATAAGAATGGTAGGGGTGGATTGCGACACCCCTTTCCCGCTTAAAGCAGCTTTTACTACCCGGGTAACGCTCACGGAACCAACATAATTCCATGGTCAGCCTCCCAAATGTGCGAAAATAAAAGCACCAGAACAGACTCAGGAACAAAGAAGTTAACGAATCCATGAAGGGAAAACATCCGCTAGTCCAACCCGATGGAACGTCTCTTTATAAGTAAAGTTGCTCATGCGCAGAGAAATATCAGGATAAAAGTTTCGCAGTCATGAATATTAAATCTCTATATCAACAATCAAATTACAAATTTTCTTTAAAAAACGATTTGTAATAATGTTGTACAAAATTGACTGGATAATTTCTTTTTATAGCTTCATCTGCAAATTTTTTACATTTGCAAATGCAGTCTTTCCTAAAAGTATTATAATTTTGGTTTCTTCTAAAATGTCCAATTATTATATTTCTGAAGACATACTTTGCAAGGTTTGAGTTCCAATCGATTATATGATTTACCTTGATCCTGTATGAATCTCTTTTGTCGTATAACTCTGTGTATATTCCATATTTCTTGTGTTTTTTGATAGCTAAATCCAAGAATTTTACCGATCCGTCCTCACACGCTGGATTTTCAATAAGGTCCAATTCGCTTGGGTAGAATGAAAAGTCTAAACATGGGGTGTTTTCAAAGCCCCCAATTATCACATCATCGACATAACGGAAGTAGGGCATTTCCGATAGGATATGAGTGCCTCTTTCGTATTTAGATAGATATATATCTGCTAGTATTGACGAGCAACTCCCTCCCATAGGTATGCCCTTGATTTGTTTGTAAAAATTGCTTCCGTCGTGTAGTATGTTTTCTTTCAATACCAATTCTACCAAGTCTATGTATCTTCTATAAGTTATAAATTGCTTTAGATCGTATTCTTCATGTAGATCTTTCAGAATCAATTGTAAATTATCCAAATCAATATTGTTAAAAAGATCTCGGAAGTCGTAACTCCTAAAGTTGATATCGTTATGACAAAACTTTAGTCGGTCTATCAGTTCCTGTCCGTTTTTTATCATAATAGAGTTATGTCTTTTGATATCATGCATAACTATTATGAGTAAATCCAAAAGTTTTTTGTTTGCTATTTCCAAATATGAACCACATCCCACCGTCACAGTTCGAAACTTGACAGGTGTTTTGTGTAATTTGGGGATCAGGACCAAATATGGATATTTTATTGTTTTAATTTCAATTCCTATTCTTTTGTAAAGTGCCTATAAGTGTGGATTTCGTTTGCGTTTACTTGCCTTGATTGTAACAAAACCTCGCCAGCGAATTCGAGGCCAATACGAGCACATGGAGAAGTTTGAAAGAGGGCGTGCGGTCGGACTGCACGAGGCTGGATGGGCACACCGTTGAATCGCTCGGCATTTGGGTAGGAGCTATGCAGTAATTAGATAATTTTGGCAAGAATAGGTCCAGTATGGCTGATTTCAGCGGCAAGCGGTTAGCGGACGGCCTAGAGCGACGACAGAACGGGAAGATAGAGCGATTGCCAGAGCAGCTGTGACAGACAAGATTCGTCGTTATCAACCATCCAACGTGTGACAAACACGGAATTGACCACAAGGGCCATTGATAGAAGACTACGGGAGCGGATTTTATACTCACGGCGCCCAATACGCCGCCTACAACTAATCAGTATTCACGATCAATTTTGATTGCAATGGTGCCGAGCCCGATCAACTTGGAATTGTTCGGATTGGGAACGACTTGTTTTCATGGATGAGCCCCGTTTCGAACTGAGTCCCGACGACCAGTGCAGACATGTCTGCAGGCAGCCCAGACATTGTCAGGAGTCTGCTCTTGTGCAAGAATAAATGATTTTTGTGCAATTCGAGAGATACAAGCATCGACAGAAGAAAGCTTTTTCATTCAAATTTTGGTTGGTAAGAAAACATGTTGCTTTCTATAGGGCAGTTTGTAACGGTTGATAGTTATTACAAAGCACTAGAATTGTGCTCATATATTTTGACGACATAAAATGTACTGATTGGAAAGGTATTGATTAATTTTCAGAAATTTCGCATCGCGTCTTAAAATGTCTTGTTGCTTTGCTGCACCTAAAAATTCCTTAAAGGCGAACGTTAATTAATGAGTTCAAATAATAACAGGAATTGCCTATTATTTAAAGTTATTTATTTGAAAATTTGAAAACATCAGAATTTAGTTAGAAATCAAAATTCTAGTTTTCCAAATTTCTTTTTAGATATCCATTACAATCCAAAGTATAATTTTACCAATTCACTATATCTCGATTCATTAAAATCTATTTGACGTTATAGGGTCATCATGGCGAATATATATCAACGCACGCAGAAATGTTAAACCACAGAGAAAAATGAAAATCTAAAAAAGAGAAAAAAAAACATTCTCTAACTTTAAAATATATTTTCATCACAAGTAAAAATGTTGTAATGCATACCCTACCTTACTTTGATGTTGAGGACCTTGCAGTGTCATCGAGTCCTTCGTTGATTATTATCAACATTATGAAACACTCACACATACGTACACACACGCATACGCACGCGCACACACGCACACACACACATACATACACACAGAGACACTGCAGACTCTACTTTGACGATTAGAGCTTGCAATTTCGTCCCAGTAGATCAATGGTAAAGAGTCGGCTGGCCAGTTCGCAGATCCAGGGCTCGATTCCCGGTTGGGGCAGGAGTGGTCTTTTCAATGGCTTCCAAACAAATCAACCCTCAAGATTAGTACAAAGGCGTCGGAACTCTGAAAGTGATCCTAGTACTATAGAGCGTCCGTTGGCGAGTTCGGCGATCCAGTGTTAGATTCAGTAGCAAGGCTCTTTACAACACACACACAACAGAACGTCTTGCCGAAATCTTCGTCTCATATTAATAAAATTGCAGATGTATGTATCCGAATAGATATTGAACTCAACTGCATATTACTGGCAATTTTGTTATTGGCTTGAAACAGTAGTCATGTGACTCCGTGTAGCTTTCACCCACATTATCTTGAGACTTGCACTAACATTTATTATAATTTCTGCAGTGTCGCAATTTCCACAGCATAAAAACTCCCTTTTTTTTGGAAACATAACGCGTGATCAATTGACTAGGTCAATTAAATTATATCAGTCAAAATTCAATCTGTCATTTTTGTAAAATCTTTGTATGGTGTTTGTTTTCTTTCTTTTCCTTTAAGCTTACGATGTTCAAAATACAGTTATTTCTTACATAAAATATATCACTATACTATTTAAATTTGCGTTATGCATCATTATAATTGGCACTGCAGGAATTGAATACAGTTTGCATTTCCTGAATGTACGAAGCTTTCTGGAAGATATTTCCAGTATGGAAGAGGGATGTCCCGTCTTTTATTTTGAAAGACGAGATTAAAATCTTCGAATTCGAGAGTATATACAGGAAATTATAATCGTCTCTAGATTTATCGCATAGGATTGCAATATTATTCTATGACTTTGTCTAGCGCAATCCATCCTTGTAAGATATTTAAACAGTGAGAATTCCGAATAGCGAAGAATATATAGGGAATTAAAGATTAGGAAGTTTGTTGTCGATGCAAATAATTGTGTATTATATTTGATTTCTAGTTAGAAGATTTTCAGCCCTTCCTGAATATGCACTGAAGCACAGAAAAAAAATCTGCTGTAGGTAGCAGACTTTCCCTATATAATGCAATGTATTTACTTTTTCCACAGTGAAAAAATGATGTATAAGTGCAGAGCACAATGTTATTGACGTTGAATTGTACATGTGGTATTCTTTTGGATGGCAACATCTAAAACTATTGAGTTCTCAATTAACTTATATTTCGCGCAACTCCAAATTGATAATTATCAATATCAGTAATATCCGCAATAAGCAACATCGTCCATATATTAAAATAGTTTAGTAATTAATTCATCAATTTGACGTCGTTTTCGTTAATTTAGTATTGTTCTTACCTGTTTGACCGTATTTTAACAATATGGGATAAAATATCGAGCATGGTGGCGATATTTTGTTAAATCAGTCGCCAAATTTTCAAACATCATTACCATGTCTTACAGCGAAACAGCGAGAGAATATTTTTTCGAATATATAAAATAAACATTATTGGGTGTCATAAACATTATTGGGCATCATTAATAAACATTATTCGTGCGTCCCAACTAATTGTTGGGCGTCGAAATACAAAGCTATTACTCAAAGTATATTCTTTCGCGTATTTATAAAGTAATATATATATATATATATATATATATATATATATATATATATATATATATATATATATATAAATTATAAATATTTTGAAGTAATGAAGACTGATTAATTAAACGTTTCTCATTTTAACGTATGTAAAGTCATAAATAAAGTTTCTCAAAGGGAGGGGTTTTATGTAGGCTGAGACGATATCGGGAAATTAAGACCAAATCGTAAAGGCTGATAGAACAGTGTTCGATAGACAGGATATATGAAGGTTGCATGACAAGAAATACAATTTATTATTCTCTGAAGTTTTACTTCAAGGTCTGTTTTTTTTTTATAAAAACTTGGTCTTTTTATAGTTTGTTGTAAGCACAAGCATGGCAAACTTCATTCAAGGCAAGTGACATGTATTGGTAAATTAGATTATACAAATTGGTTGTTATTTTTCAATCTGATACCATTTATTACTTTATTAAAAAAACATTTTAAGAGGTTTTCCAGACGAGTAAGGGCATCAAGATACTAAGTAAATAATTTCTTCTCAGAGTAACACCTTTATATCTCAGCTAGACAGCAGGTAAGGTATTTTGCGGCTTATAATGATAAGGTTTCAAAAACGAAAAATTCATTAAAATTTTGCTGTTGACTTGTATCATACAGGGAGGAGAAAATTCCATCCTAAATTTTTTGTGAGGAAACTTTGATAGATCAGCTTTTATATGGCATGAAATGCGGCAACATGGAATTATAATTTGCTTTACTGCAATTATTCCTATTATTTGCATGGAATTATTAGAAACGAAATATATAGTTGATAAATAATCTTAAAGTAATTATACGAGTATAAGTAACCTTCAAATTTTTGCTGTTTTAAAATATCTTTATTGCAATGCAAGATTAATTTAGGTCTCTTAAAATCAATAAGCCTCTAACAGTTACCGATTCTTCTAACCATGCCAAACTTCATTTGAAAAACGGGTGTAATTTAAAAGTGCTACGCTTTTAGGAAAGCTAAAAATATATAAATCCATCAAAATCTCAGCATCACATTTTTAACCACATTGTAATGTATATCCCCTTTAAATATAATGTACGTTGAATGGAAAGTGACATTCTCGAAATTCAAGGTCATGTTTTGTTCATCAACTGATTCAGTACAAACCTATGAAAACAATAAATCGTTGGTGTATTTATTTAAAGTATTTTAAATTATATCCTACTATTTTGTTACAATAAAAATTGTACAGAGATTTGTGAACTGGTGACAGTGTCTTCAACAGTTCGACTACTTATATTCCTACTTTACTTTTAAGGGTTCGGAGTTTTAACACAATATTCTTTTCATCAGTGACTGGAGGCAGCATGGAGGCATTCTTCAGTAACAAAGGTTGATGAAACTAACTCAAAGTCTTTCAATGTGAGAGGCAACAGATAATTCTAGAAATCTCAGGCCATCGCATCAATGTATATCCTCCTCCAAATTTATCATTCAAACAGGATTAGAGTAATTTTCTTGATACAGGATCCTACTGTCTTGTGTTCATAATAATCAATCCTAATAAGTTCAAAGAGATTGATGGGATGTGGGATCAGCGTACAAGCAAGTGGGAAATCTAAATTTATTCGAAATTAACGGAAATAGTTCAGCATAGAATTTCGATATTCAATTTGGGGAGTTTACAGGGCCGTTAATCCGGATACTATAGTCATTTATATAATTAAAATTGAAGATCCATTTGCTTGTCTCGACATCACAGGAGAATGGTTGTACTGAAATTTCTTGAAACTTTAATGGATAGCTTTAGTAGAATCCCACATAAAGTTTCGGCAGTAATCTCTTCTTCATTCTGTCTGTTTTCATGTCCTCCCCGGAGGACACTCCTTGAGAGTGGTATACAGACCTTATAGCTCTGTAGATCTGGTCTTCTTTTCCTGAGGGTATATAAATCTCAGGAACACGCCTGTCGCTCACCCCGCCGGACTGTACTTGACTCAAACTTTTCGAGGTGATGTGAGAATAGTCTCAGTTTATTCATAAACTGAGCCTAAACCCGTCTGTGACTGAGGTCGAGTTTGTCTAAAACACCTTCGGACCTCGTCTGGTGAATGATTCTGCTGACCTCTCTCACCAATTTGTATTATCGCTGGGTGGGAGACAAAAACTTCCCCGGTTCCTATCAGAAAAGCGTAACTACTAAGCTGGTCGCTTGGAAGGGTTGGTTTAACCCTTCTTCATGTCATTCTGATTGCTTCCTCACTTTGATCGTGACCTAATTTGCGTATTGATTGCTTCATCTCCATATTTATAAAAGCATTATAAATGAAATGAAATAAATAAACAGTTTAATTTGCATACAATAAAGAATTAGAATTTCGTTGTTTTCTTTTACCCTACCATATATTGCTAATACGCATATATTTGAATATATGTTTTTCGCAACCACAAAATTATAATTATTCATTGTTTATTGAGAGGAAATATTATGTTACTACTAACAGCTTAGTCTGAAATATTCTATGCATAAAATAGCGAAGCTCTTTTAATTTACCTATAGCTGCGTTTAGAATATTTGATGTTTAAAATGATATTATAATTGCAAATTATTATTATCTATAAAAATAAAACTATAAGTTGTGGTTTCGTCTGTTTGTGTATTGTCTCACCATGGGTGAACTCACATATATTTTTATAAAAATCATTATTAACTTACAAGAAGACAGATTCTAAAATATTAAAATTTTAATGCATATTGTTTATTTAATTAACTTATTCTAAGTAAAGAAGTTATTATTTTATTAAGTTATTTATTTTCACAATTATATATTCTTTATGAAGAGCGGATCTAAAGTAAAAATAAATCCTTAGAATTAACATAAACAGTTGATTACATGTTGTTGAGTTACAAGTCAACTAATCATATTTGTTGATCATCAGTTGATTCAGGAGGAATCCAAGGAAACTGTAAAACTTTTATACCAAATTTCTGTTAAAATTTTTACTATTATTGCATTATTTTATTTCAATAAAAATTGCATATTCATGAGCTTGTGTTACTTACTTCATATTTTCGTAAATTTATACAAGACCCTTAACTTCAATTAAAGAAAGGTCCATGATTATATACTTTAGGTTCATCTGTTGTAAAGTGATCATGCCCGATCGAATATAGAGCCCCTTGTGGACAATTTAAAATAAATATAAATAAATAATAAATAATAAACTTTATTTTGCCACACAATATACACAACATGTACATTTTCCACTTATAAGTAAAGTAAAATAATAGAATAACGAAAGAGGGTAATAAAGCGAGATTATTAAGTAATTTTTTTTCACAATTATATATTCTCTATGAAGAACGGGTTTTCAGCTGGTCTAAACTAAAAATAAATGGTTAATATCATCATAAACAATTGATAAAAAGAAGTGGCATTAATTTGCGTAAGTCACAATTGAGCCAATCATCATGTTAATCATCAGTTGATTAAGAAGAAATCCAAGTAAGCTATCAAATTTTTATACTAAATTTCGGTTAAAATATAGGTTGAAATTGCATTATTTTATTTAAATTAAAATTGCAGATTCATGAGCTTGTGTTACTGACTTGGATTTTATTTCGAATATTTATACAAGACTCTTAGAAATCTCTTTAAGCACTTAAATAAATAAGGACACGTCCATGATTGTACCCTTCAGGTCCACCTGTTGTAAAGTGGTCATGCCTGAACGAATACAGCGTCCCTAGTGAACAATTAAAAAGATTAGAATAACGAGAAAGGGCGACAAAGCGAGATAAATGAAAATGTTACTGGAAGGTTGCAGGGGATTATCTAAAAGAGTAGAAATCGGTATCGGGAATGCACTAAATGTTATATGGATAGCAATAACTACCTATTAAAATGTCTGATCATCAGAAACTGTTACGTTATGGCAGATGCTTGTCAAAGTACGCAGTAATATCCTTTCTCGAATTAAAATGTGCTTTGTTTTTGACAGAGGGCATTTTGAACAATAAATTCCTGTGCATGTAAGTGTTGCTTGTTTTAACAATTCTGAATATGACATAAAGTTGCCAATAAATTTATTGTTTGAAATAAATGCCTTCTGTAACAGGTTTAGTTGTCGATTTCTAATAATTAGACAACGCTATAGAGCTTTGCGATTAATGTTTCCATCTATTTCGCTTCGTTGTTGAACTCGATATCCTAACTTCTTAAATTCCCCACTTTGGGCGTTGGAATTTCTTTTATTTGATCGGGCATGTGTGATCAATCTACTGTAGATAGATCTAAGGTCTGCACTCATGAATCTTTCCTTATAAAGTTATTTGGCGTTTAAGGACTTTCCTTTGAACCCTGTTGAATGAACTATATTTTAAAATTTCGATGTTTTAACGGAATGTTTATTTCATCAATAACTGAAGGTAGCAGGGAGATACTTCGCAGTAATGAAGGACGATGAAACTAACTCAATGTCTTTCATTTTGAGAAACAAGGGAATTTCTGAAATCTAAAGCATCGCTTCCAAAATATAACGTCCTCCAACGTTATCATTTAAACTGGATTAAAATTGTTTACCTGCTCGTGAGAAACTATCAGACTGCCGGATTTATTGTATTCAATCCTAATAAGTTCAAGAGATGGATATGAAATGCGATCAGCGACGAGGCATTTGGGAAATCTAGATTTACTCGAGATCCAAGGAAATAGTTGCGCATTAGAGTTTAATCTTCAGCTTTAAGATAGTAGGGAAGTTTGTTCCATATACGGAATATAGTAATAATTCGCTTGTAGCCATTAGTTAATTGGAAACTTTTGTAGTACGTCATATATAATTACTCTGAATTTAAATGTAAACTAATGCAAATTTTATTCCATATAAAATAAAAAATCTGGTCACATGACTTTCCTTATATAATTCAATGAATTTACTACTTTTACAGTAAAAAGAATAGATTATTTTTATAGTAGATAATTATATTCTTTCCAAGATATTGAATTTTCGTCAATGAGTCGTCATTTTCATTGATTTAGCATTTTTATTCATTTGACGAGTTTTTCGTTAATTTAGCAATATTTAAAAAAGTCACCAAGTTGGCGACATTCCACCAAATTCGTCGCCAAAATTTGGCCAAGCGTTATGGACGGAGAAATAAGTTATTCTTACAGCAGATAAATGACTATTGGCGTTCAAATACAAAAGTATTACTCAAAGTATCTTCATTCATGAATGGAACGAGATAGATACACGACAATGATGTCACCCAATTTATCGCAGGGTATTATATATGAAAACTGAATATGTTTCTCAATAGGAAATATTTTTCTTTTATTTTATATGACTCTTTAAAATTTTTTTTGAAAAATGTGCAATATCTCGAGAACGGTTCATGTTAGCGTTCTAAAATTTATGTCAATAGTTTTCTAATGAAAAATTGCATAAGAAATGTCTATTTGCGTATCTTTTGATTTTTTACGATTGTTTCAAAATTTCACTCAAAAATTTAGGAGGTTCTGGACATTCGATTGCGTATAAAAACAATAAGCTTCCAGTGTTTATGGATTGTAAATTTTGTACCAAATTTGGTTCGAATCGGTCCATTCGTTCGTCAGTTATCGCCTCCACAGACTTACTGGCACGCACACACACAGAGGCATCACTTCAAAAATGTTCGATTCGTGATCAGGGATGCTTGAAACGTGCTCTCCCGTCGAAAACTCGAATTCGAATTTTCGACCCCGTCACAATACTTTCCTTGTACATTATTGTATATGAGGAAAGTAAAAATGATAAAGCCAGAGCAAATTGAATCTGTTTAAAATTGGATTTTGCTTCCATATTTTCTTAAGAACATTTATCTGAGATTTTTCAATGATAAAGAAATGTTTAAAAAGTCCGTAGTTTTCTTTTAGGAAACAGCCCCAATAAGGTGGATTGTGTTGTTTATGTCTCATTGTTAGGTAAGGCTCATAGCATAAAGAAGTCTCAATGGAGTAAGCAGTTTGGCGATATCCTGGGCAGTTGTATGTTGACAGTAAGATATCCAACTGATATTGCAGCTTTTTTGGTCTGATCTCATAACAATTATTTTAGAGTACAAAAAACTATGATCAAGAGATTTCCCAGATTTGCAACTATATTTGTACCACAGGAGACTGTCCACGATATATAAGGCCCTGCTGTGGTCAAACGGTTCGCACTCTCGCCTTCAGATTCAGAACAGGATTTCAATTCCAGGTATGGATGGGCAGCTTTATGTGAGCATACATACCCATAATCATTCAGAAACTAATTTAAACTTACGTCTTGGTCAAAGTAATGCTGGTGTTCACAAAAAGAACATTAGAGCTGAAAATGACCCAATTGAATCCAGTCCAAAAGTGGCAAGCATTAGCGGAAAATGTTTTATTGTTAATTTCTTTATGTAACAAAGACATGTTTTACTTCTTATCGATTAGTTGGCATCATACTTTCCGTATTATAAGAAACTAAAACCAGATAATGCAAATACATAGCAGCATACCGTAGAATTCCGTCTAGTCGCCGTCTGAAATGCGACTGAAAAATGCGAAAAATGTAAGG
This sequence comes from Amaurobius ferox, assembly GCA_951213105.1. Taxonomy (NCBI): domain Eukaryota; kingdom Metazoa; phylum Arthropoda; class Arachnida; order Araneae; family Amaurobiidae; genus Amaurobius; species Amaurobius ferox. The sequence continues at coordinate 57,664,267 of OX578138.1, read as the reverse complement.
GTGGGAGAGACTTTCATTGGGAATTTTTTGTTAAAAGAAACAAGTAGAATTCCGTCGATCCACCCTTTAAAATGTGATGCAAAAACGTAGAGTGTATAAGGCGGTGAAAGATTGTTCTAAATTTTTAGTTAAAAAAAACAACATTTTTATCAATAAACTTATTTTATCTAACGAGGAATTCCGAATTTTTTCCGATGTTTAGGAGGGGGTTCAATAATTTATTCACAATTCAAAATTAAAACAAAAAAAGAGAGGGGGGGGGGGGGTCTTTTATGAGGAGGACGGATCGACGAAATTCTATGGCAAATGGTTAAATATATAAAGTGGTTTCAAAGGCAAAAAAAAAATGATAAAAAAACGAGCTTACTTTGTCTGGATTAGTCATCAGCACTAACTATTTTTATTTTCAAAATATTTATGCCAGAAGTCGAACGATTATTATTACATAATAAAATATAAATTGTAATTTTATTTCAATGCATAGCAAACTTTGAATTGAGATTTTGAATTGCTATTTATTTTAAATGTCACGAGGAAATTTCTTATACTATTTTTCAACAGTGATGAATAAAAATTAATATATTTCGGAATGCAAACTCAATTAAACAGAATTCGTCATGAGAGACATTCGAAATTCCTTGTACCGAAGCTTGTTCATCATTCAAAACATAAAAGAAATTTAATTAAAAATCATGAAAAATGAAGCCGGTGTAAATGCTTACTCGAACTACGCTTATTTTTAAATTCCAATTAAAAAATGGAAAAGCCGAAAATTTCCTCCTCCCTAGAATGAAAAATGATTTTGGTTAAAAGTAAAGTAAGGTAAAAGATTTGATTAATGAACGTGGAATGTTTTTTCAATTTGAAAATCGCAGATAGAGAAAATGTCAGATATAATATGGTAGTAGTTTCGTTAACGAATTTTTATCCGGACTTCAAAGTCATTTTTCTGTGTGGATTCTGTATTTGAGTAACTCATTTGTGTGACATTTGTGTTTGAAAAATAATTTAAAATATATTTATACCTTCTAAAATATATTTATTTTGTTTTATCTGAAATACATCTCAAGTGGCAGTACATGACTTTTGCTATAGAATTCAATTACTTTGTAGCTTTCACAGCGAATTAGTGCCTTGCAAGATCCATAGCACAATAATTTTGATATTAAATTAACACCACGTAAATTGAAATTTGGCGCATTTAGCAACTTATGAATCCAAATAGAGTGACTTATTTATATTCAGGTGCAAAATCGTCATCAAAATGCAATTAACTGTTAATAAATATCTCGTAGAAAGAATGGCTGTAGGCCAATTCTTGGGTGTTAAAATACAAAACTAGTTGTAGGATGGCCAGAGGGGCTTTACGTGCACCTCCCTGTTCTATGAGATCATTTTTTTATATCTTAAGGGTGCTAAAAATATCTAAAGATGTACGTAATGAAATAACTGGAAATATAGCAAAAATGGCGGCCATTTTAATTTTTTTAAGTTAAATAAAAAAATTAAAAATGCTTAATAGTAATATAGTAAAGTAGTAATATAGTCATTCTACATGTACTTTCACACGAACGTGTAGGGAAGTTAATAAAACCATTGTTACTCTTCTACATAGGTCCGTATTTGAATAATTCACAGTTTTAAAAATATTTTTTTAATTAGATATATTTAGAATATTAGTCTTTCAAAACAAAGTCAAACATTTGACCTACTTCAAAGCCATTTATAATTAAAAATCAAATAAATGATTGTTCAGCATGATACAAATTTGATTTTTTGAGACATTTGATTTTCTAGTCTAGACATTTGTTAGGTGCTTTGTTTGATGACGCATCATTCGAAAGCGTACCATGCACCGCCCGCCGGCAGATATTCCAGAGATCAAGGGATATCTACACGTGTCCTCCTCTTAGGAGAGTATGGTACCCCAAAAAGTGCCGAAATATTTCAATTTTTTTATTGTTAAAAAAAATCATCTTCTGATTCCAATGGCACCAAATTCATCTTGCAACGTTAAATAGAACCGATTATATTGCAATGTTAAAAATTGAACGAATGAACTTGCCACCAGTCACGCCCATTTTCGTCCGCTACTGTAACGTTGTTGTTGAAACCCAGACCGTCCGACCTACCAGAAAGGTGTAAGGTAACTGTTTGGACGGTCGGGAAGTGCCACCCAATTTAGACCGGAACCCAGTGGGGGAAGCATCCACAGGGACCGTACCCTCCTTCCCCTACCACCAACCTCTCGGAAGGACTTTCGGACCCACATGTTTAACGTGATCGTACTCCGCATGAACACGGCGGCAGTTTTGGCAGTGGCTGGAATCGAACCCGGGCCTACCGAGTGCAACTCCAGCGCGCTAACCAATGGGCTACCGCGCCCGTCCGCTACTGTAACGTAAAGAAACGAAAGGGAACATACATATCTATTTCTCTACATATCTATTTCTCTCAGTTGAAAATAAGGTTTCTTTTTGTTGGATGGAAGAAGCGAAGTGAAATATATTAGCTAACACTTCTTAGAACTGATGTGAAGTAATAGTATCTTTTGGATTGTTTATTTTGAATGTAAATTGGATATTTGATGTGAAACATTTGCCGTTTATTTCAATTTCGAAAATGGCTTTTGTTGTTGAATGTGCTGTTAAATATATTTTGTTGTTAATACATCTATATTTTATGTGATAATTATATAATTTTAAGTGATTTGTTTACACAAATTTGAGCTGTGATAGTAAATATGGGACAAAAGCGGAAATCTCAAGTAAAAAAAGCTGACCTGATGAAACAAAAACGATGCAAATGACTGATATTAATGCAGATATGTCCAGAAAAATCGCCATTGTGACAAGAACAGAAGCTGCAAAAAGATGTGTCACCAAGAGCAGACATTTATTCAGATAACTCGTATGAATATATTTTAATGAAGTTGAAATGCTTACAACAGATTGCAGATCTCTGCAAATGTTCACATTGCAACAAGAAAAACCTGTCTGTTGATATTGACAAAACCTATGGATTTGCACAATATATTGTCCTAAAGTGCACATGTAACTTTAAAACTACAGTCGGACAAATTGTCTGCTGCAAATAACTGTAAAACTTTTGATGTAAACTGCCGATCTGGGCATGCATTTGTTGAATTGGGTAAAGGTCATGCAGGAGCTGAACTTTTTTGTTCATTTATGAATTTGCCTTGCATGAACTCGCGAACTTTAAGAAAGCATTTGAAATTTGTGAATAACACAACTGTAACAATTTCACAAGGCCAGTTGAAAGATGTGCGTCGCAATGTACGCCAAGCTCATACTACACTAAATTCAGTAACTATATGTGACGATAAAATTTTCGACATTGTAGACCCAACGGTTCTACCGTGCTTAAAACACCGGTTCGCGTTAGATCACCGAAGTTAAGCAGCATCGGGCGCGGTTAGTACTTGGGTGGGTGACCACCTGAGAACACCGCGTACTGTTGGCTCACTTCAGTCAACGTGGTGGCCTAACGGTCAAGGCGAGCATTTCCAGGGATTGATCGGCCGCCACGTTGTGGGTTCGAGTCATACGTAAGACATGGATGTTTGTGTTGTTGGGCGCAATGTGTCCCCACCCCCACTGGTGCGCTGGAGCAACGTCATTTGACGACTAAGAGGTTCACTGTTCTGGCCGATGTATAGGCGAAGATGAAAGAGACAATGCCTGGCCATTGGAAAAAAAATTCGACATTGCGGTTAGTTTCGATGCCTCCTGGCATATACGGGGCCACTCTTCAAATGATGGTGTTGCCTGTGTAATAGAAATACTGGCAAGTTTTCTAATTGAATATGCAGTTGTTTCAAAAAAATATAATGCATGCAGGGCGGCTGCTCATTTAGGCAAAAACACACCTGACTATGCATTTTGGTATGAAAGACATTTACCACTTTGCGAACAAAATTATTCTGGTGTATCGGGTGGAATGGAAGTTGAGATGGGAAAGCGTTTGTGGAATCGATCAACTGATATTGGGTTCAGTTGTCTTGAATTTGTTGGTGATGGTGATTCAAGGACATTTGAAACCTTGCAGAAGTTGAAAGTGTATATATGCGTAAGTGTATCTGATGCTTTTCTTGTCAAGGAAGAATGTGTGAATCATGTTGAGAAACGCTTGGAACCGCTTTGCGTAACCTTGTTGCCACACAAAAGAAACGGGGAGTGACTCTTGGTGGTAGGAAATACGGAAATCTCAAAGACACAACAATTAAAAAAGTAACTCGTTACTATCAAATGCCATAAGAAATAAAACAAATGTACCAACCATGAAAAAGGATATTTATGTTATTCTGCATCATTGCAGCTCCTCCGACAGACATCCAAAACACAAGACATGCCGACATCATAAGGAATCCTGGTGTTTCTACAATCGAGTATTAGCACAGGGATTAACACAAGTTTCTCACCCTACCGGCATACAGACTCGTTTGACATCTGATGTAGTATGCAAAATGATGTCCATTTTTCAAAGACTTGCTTCAGACTCATTATTAGAAATGTGCTGGTGCAGAAAGGGTGAAACTCAAAACAAAAATGAGCCTCTTCATAGTCTTATTTGAAAAAGATGCCCCAAATCAATAAATGGTTCAAGACAGAGAGTTGAAACTTTAGTTGCCAGAGGTATAATGGATTTTAACAAGGGCCTATCCTTTTCTGTAGCTCAAATAATGAAGGATGCTCTCATTTCACCTGGAAGGTCACATGTTCTTACTAAACGAAAATATATAAGACGCTACGAAACAGCTTTGAACAAATGCACTTTGTTGTTCAAAGCTTATCGCAGAAAAGTGAACTTGGCAAAAATAAAACTGAACCAGAATTATTCTGGTTACTTGGCTGGTGGGCATCGAAATGTATTAGTCAGCAATATTGCTTTTACATACATTTATACATTTTAATATAATGTATTATCTTTGAATTTGTGTATGTAACAGCTATTTATAATATATTATGGTCCAACAGCAGCAATTTTCATATTTTTCTCTGTATATAAATATTTTGATGAAAATTTTTTTCATCTTTTTTTCAATTTTTAAAATTTATTTTTTGTACATATATTAACATTTTGTAAAAATTTAAACTTTGAATATATTTCTTGTGTGTAAAAGATTACTGAAAAAGGTTTTCAGGTGAATATCTTCATAAACAGCTATTTTGTATAATTTTTAAACTTTAATGCCTTTTTTCTCAAAGACGTGATTTTCGACATTTTTATAAATTTAAATTGATATAAGTTAAATTCTACTGCACGGATATGAATGAAATTTGGAACAATTGTTATATATATATACTTTTCCTTAATTTGTCTTCAGCAATTGCTGAAATATGTGTTTGTTTTTTTATTATGATTTTCGAAAATAATATTTGTGGTGTAAAATCACATTTTTTTACATTATTTTTTATTAAATGTTTTTCTATTCATATTTACAAAAACTGTGAAGACAATTTATTTCTTACATATTTTTATGTTAAAAAAATGTTCCAATTAAAAGTTTTAGAAAAATTATTTTTCTACTTATATCAAAATGAAAACTTTTCAAATTTTTGAAATTTTAATTTTTAAAAAATGATTTTTTTCTATTTTTAAAATTTTGAATATCACATTTTTTGTTTACTATACTTAAATTCTACCTGAATACAAAACGTTGCAACCATAACTTCAAAATTGCAGATTTCAGCAATTTGGGTACCATACCCCCCTTAAATGCTTGGGAACACATTTTATTGTATTCATTGTGTACAAATTGTATTGTGTTGATCATTTCCGAGACGTTCACAGAAACAAAAATTGGCTATTCTGCAGAAATGGTGACCATTTTAACCTATCCGCAGAATAAGCAATTTTTATAATTTTGCAGCCCGTAAAAACGACCTCCATTTTTGTAATATCGCCAATGTTTTTCCTGGTAGCATCTTAAAAAGCAATCAATAATCTCCAATACATACAATAAAGTGTGTGTACAAGGATCTAAGTGTGGTGAAAATAATTATGATCCTATAGTATTATAGTACAGTAATTCTATCATTGTGGGCCGACTCATACCCCATCTTTTTTTGCAGTTCAAAGTCCACCTATAAAAGAGCATGCGTCTTAAAAGATAACATTAAAACACAAACTACTTAAATGATGATACTGTTTTGGGAAAATAAATTATTTATTAAAAGAAACATTCTAACTTAAATTTTCATTTTACAATTTTATAATTTTTATTCATTTAGTTTCTATCTGACCTGTAGGTAAGTGTGATAAATATGTAGTACATATTTATGATTATTGGTTATTACAACGCAAAGTCCTGATGGAAAACAAAATGAGTACATGTTGTAGTTGCTCTAAGGGTTGCAGGCGGCATTATTGCAAGGGTCATCTTAGCCAGAGTCATTTTTGGACATCAGCACTTTTTTTTTATATTGTCTATGCTGACTTGTATTTCAAAACTTTTATGTTGTTCATTTCTTTTACCATTTCCCTTCATCAATCATCATTCACTATTAACTCTCCAAATCTCTTCCATTCTCATTATTGCGCGTAGCTTTTGAACTACTCTTCTGGCCCGGCCGCCCAAATTGCTGCTCTCAGTCTTCGGATGAGTCGGTTGGCCTGGGCTTTCGACTACTTTTCTGGCTCTTCCTTCATTTCTGCCGCTTGTATAACTTTGGCCCATTGGCTAGTAGCACTCACATGTATCCCTATAGATCGTCTCCCATTGGTCAGAGAAACCTGGTACAAGAACGTTCTCGCTAGCCAGAGATACACTGAGCCTGGGGTTCCCAGGCACACAATTATCACGTGACTTTTCGATGTGTGTGTGTGGAACTTTTATTGCCACATAAATTTATTTGAGTTATGTGTCAACCACTGGTGACCGTCTAACTGAGATTATTGTCTGACACGTAAAAAGTTCATTGCTATCTTCTGGTATTCGTTGTTTTGTGTCATAAATCCATTTATAGTTTGTAGCCATTCAAAATGCTAAAAAAAGAATTTCTATTAGAATTACTAGTTAAAAATAATTTCATTACCATGGATAAGTTTTCCAATTCCATGCAGAGCTCTCGAAATATATATAAAATCAAATATATTGATTATTAGGATTTCATGCAGTTTATTAGATTTCACGCAGATATTCTCAAACATTTGCAGTTTTGATTTTTCTTTCAGTACAAAGTGCATACCAAGAATTAAGAGCCGTGTGGTCGTCAACGAATACTGCTCGAACTCAGTGGAGAGGGGGAAAACTTGTTCAGTCCAACAAAATAAATAAGTTAAATATTCTCAGTATGAAGGACTTAGTCCTTCATACAGATTAACTGTGATTATTTAATCATTTACTTCAATAAGAGAGGACAATAATTAAATTACAAATTATCTGGAATTTTTCGTCTCGACACTGTATGTTGAAAAAACAATAATTAAATTACACTTATCTGTAATTTGATTATTATCTCTCAACAAGCAGGGTCGCCTAATATTTCATCGTATAAGCAACAAAAGAAAAAAAAATACTATCCAGTGTTATAATCATTTGGTTTTTAACTGCATATTAGAGTTCATTAGCTTTAATCTCTAGAGAGTTTCTAAAATTTCTTGAATGTACTGCTTGCTGTACAGCGAACTTTTAAAGCATGGGATTGAGAGATTATGAGTGTGGACTATTGTAGGCATTCCTATGACTCAAAATGAAGTAATGTTTTATTCAATTTTATAAATTACAAACAAATACTTTTCAAATAAATAATTCTTTAATTACAATCTTTCCTACACAATACGTTGGAATTCGTGGAGTTGTCGCAAAATAGTGAAATAGTTATTGAAATATTTGCTTCAGAAAACGCTGTACAAATTATACATAGTAAGAGTTTCATTTACACCAAATTTAAGAAAATTCGTTTCTGAGATGAGATATCATTAGAGATAGCAGTCATCGAATTAAAGTTACAATTAATAAATAATTATATAAATATTAAATCTTAGTCATTATGTTTTAGAGTTCACTTTGTCTGTAAGAGCTTGGAATTCAGTCTTAATAGCTCAATTGCAAAACATCGACCGATCAGTACAATAATCTGTGGTTCGATACATGGTTGAAGCAGAGAGGTTCTTTACAATGACGCCTGAACAAATAAACTTTGTAGGTTAGAGCAAAGATGTCGGAGGTCTGAAGACTCCAGACCGTGCGACTCACATAGTGGGTTTAGGGTAGCTAGCTGCACGACCGGGAAAGGATACCTCTTGCAATCCGGAGGCACCCAAGATCTATCATCCCGCCAAACGAATATTTATTTAGGTCTGAAAAGATAACAATTGATGAAAAAAATTGTGATTAAACAGACAGTTTTACATTATATTTGAACTTGACAAGTACGTGCATTTTTCAACAAGAAAGATCAATCATGCATAAGCATTGATTATGAAACACTTTCCAACTGAAATGCAATTTCCTTTAAAAATTTCTAAAATGTGATACATTCAGTGGTGATATCTTTTACATTATCACAGTACTACAGTAATTTATTATACTTAAATATTTAAAACTGTATCGAAATATAAATCATCTGATTCTCTATCCAAAATCAATGAATATTTCATTCATATAACATGTATTCCAGACTCCAGAGCTAAATAATTTTGTGTGAAAAAATTCAGCAATTCTTATGTAACTCACCTTATAATTGCTTGAGATATTTGCATCCTGCATAAGTTAAAATTAGGCTTCGTTGAAGAAATAATAAAAGTTTAGGGACCATTTAAAATTACAACTATTGTAATTGCGTAGGCACGGAAATTAGATACACAGATAATACACAGTTACACAGATAATATATGTGTGTGCTTGTGTATGTATTCAAAGTATTAGAATCGTACCGAAGATCGGAACTCGAATTTTCAAAGGAGCTACACATTTTGGGACTTCCAGAATACGAAAAAACTATTTTTAGGAAGACGTCTGTGTGTGTAACGGTGTATCTGTGTGTGTTTCTGTGTGTCTGTGAGGATATTGCATCCTCTCTAGCTAAAAAACTAATGGGCCGAATTTAATAAAATTTGGTAAGTTTTTTGTGGGAAACCCTGATGTTCATTTGATTATAGTACGATTCGTAATAAAAGAATCTGCCTTCTTTGCGAAATGGCCGGCGGAAAGTGCCATTATCCACTCTAGCTAAAAACTAATGGACCAAATTTAAGACAATTTGGTGTATAATATTTCAATAAGCTACATGCGATTTATATACCAAATTTAACTAAATTTGATATAATAATCACTTGCAGATTATTCTAGTACGATTCGGGAAAAAGGAACGGGCTGTTCTTGCGATATGGCCCGCAAAAATCGTTAAATATAAAAATAAAAGACTACGTCTGCTCAATTATATTAATTAAATTCCTATTTTATACGTGATTTTTGACAACAAAAAGAATAAGACTAACCCTATTACTCTAGGACTAGCCGTTCTTGAGATATTTTAGTTTTTTTGCGATTTCGCTACGCCACCTTTGACAATAAGTCCATCTATCGAATGAGAACTAAATTTAAGTTTAACGTGCAAATTCAATGTCATTTAAAATACTTATGGATGTTATTTTGTGCAGATAAACTCAAATTATTATTGAAGAAATAAAGAGAACGTGAATATGAGTCTGCAGAGAAAGACATGTGCTGTCCACATAAGAATTTTTAACAATATTACAACAATTATTTATAGAAGTGAAAGGGGATTATTTGCAGGCCATTTCGAAAAAAAATGTAGGATCTATATTTAAAGATCCACCAAATTGCTGTAGAATAAAATGTTCTACAAATTTAAGCTGTGTACCAAATTTTAACTCTCTAGGACGTAGCAAAGTGCATTAAAAACGCCATCAAATAAGTATATCATGAAACGTTATATAAAATTTAAAAAAAAATTAAAAAAATGTTGTCTACCAAATTTATTTTTAAATGTGAAGCCTTTCTCATATACGAAATAATTAAACTTTTAGAAAGATATTTATTATATAATATATATATTTTTTCTTTCTGGAGGTTATCGCAAAAGTCAGAATTTAATTGAATTCGTTTTTCTCCCTATATTAAATAATTTTTAATTAAAAAACTAACATATTTTCCTGAAATTTTTTTTATATATTTTATGGGATAATGTGAATATTTCCTAAAAATTTCGAAGCAATTTGTGAATTTGAAATGTGCTTAAAAATGTTTGAAAAATTAGGTCCCATAGGGTTCAATGTATTTCTTTTTTTCAACCCGGGTTCAATAAAAACTAATTGGGTGATATGATTTATTTATATTCCCATAGGTCCCACAGACCGTCTGAAAATCATACTAAAATTTCAATTTGATAAAGTCATTTTTACGGCAGTTATGGTGCTAACGGACAGACAGACAGACAGACAGACAGACAGACGGACAGACAGAATGAGCAAAGTCATAAACATTTTTCAACTATGTTGTAACGTGTTAAAAATGGGAAGAGGGTTATTGCGAATGTAGGTAAAAAGATCATTGAAAAGTAAAATTTTGAGTGAGGTATAATCATAATGAAAAATAGATTAAAATTAAAGAAAATAATAAAATTTTAAAAGTAAAATTTAGAAAATATATAAAAAGAAAATATATGAAAAGAAAAGGAATTAGGCATATGAAAAACAGAAACAGAAATTTAGAATAAAATTTAGAAAAGAAAAATTAGAAAAAATACAAATAAAGAGGGTCAAAAGGAAAAGAAATAACCGTGAAAATAAGAACAGTTTACATAGTTTTTTTTAAAGAAAAAATGGAGGGAACACAATGAGTTCATATAAATCAACATGAATGAAATAAAGGGATTCATTGATCAAAATTAATTGAGGGCAAAATCTACTCATAAGCTTAGGTCACTTTATTAGAAATTTCCATGGCAACAAGAATACAGTTTTTAATTTTATCTACTGAAGAGGGATTTGAATGAACTTCGGAGAACCAAATTGGTTTATTAGAGGGGGAGGGTTTGCAGAGATGGAATTTTTTTTAAAAAGGACAATCGAAAATGTAATGGTCAAGGTCACCGAATTTATTGCAAATATAGTTAGAAGTGGATTTAATTTTAAAAAAGTATAGATAATCAAAAAAGGGACAATGACCAGTAAGAAAGTAAATGAGGTATTTATTAAAAATTTGTAAATTAGGATTCACGATAGGGAGGTAAGACAGGATTCTAGCCGGATCACCAGTCCTGGTAGAAATATAATTATTAAGATAATTTTGTCAAAGATTAAGGATATGAGATTTACAAAATTTTGAGAGGAGCGAGTAAGGAAAGGGAATAGTAAGAGGGGAACCAGAGTTAGCAGCAATGTTGGCATAGTAACCAGCAATTTCATTTTCAGATATATTATTGTGAGCTTTTACCCAAGAAATATTGACAAGGTTTTTGACAAGGAGAGCTTTGGATTTAATGGAATTAAGATAATTAGATTTAATTTTTATTAAGAGCTTGAATGGAAGAGATCTATCGGAAAAAATATTAACAAGATTATTATTAGAGGAAGCCCAGTCAATAGAAAGGAAATAGCGGTAAGTTTGGCTTGAAATTCTGTATACCTGTTGTCAAGTTTATAGGAGAGAACCTTTTCCAGAATATCATGTTTAAAAATACAGACTGAAAAAACAATGTTATTGTCAGTATTTGAACCAATGATATTTCAATATTGATGTCGGATGTCTGAAAACCCCAGACCGTGCGACTCACATATTGGGTTTAGAGTAGCTATCTGCACGGCCGGGAAAGGATACCTCCTGCATTCAGGAGGCACCCAAGGTCTACCATCCCACCAAACGAACTTTTATTTAGGTCTAAAAATATTACAATTTATAATAAATATTGTGATTAAACAGACAGTTTTACATTATATTTGAACTTGACAAGTACGTCCTCTTTACAAAAATGGGAAAATGGTTATGGCGAATATAGATAAAAAGATCATTGAAAAATAATATTTAGAGTGAGGTATAATAACATAATAAAATATAGATTAAAATGAAAGAAAATAATAAAATTTTAAAAGTAAAATTTAGAAAATATATAAAAAGAAAATATATGAAAAGGAAAAAAAAAATTTGGCGTATGAAAACAAAAAACAGAAATTTAGAATAAAATTTAGAAAAGAAAAATAAGAAAAAATACAAATAAAAAGTGTCAAAAGAAAAAGAAAGATAAAAAGAAAATAAGAACAGTTAACATAGTTTTTTTTTTTTTTTTTTTTTTTTTAAGGAAAAAAAAATAGAGGGAACACAATAAGTTCATATAAGTTAATAAGAATGAAATAAAGGGATTCATTGATCAAAATTAAATGAGAGCAGAATCTACTCATAAGCTTAGGTCACTTTATTAGAAATTTCCATGGAAACAAGAATACAGTTTTTAACACTTTACAACAAAGTTGAAAAGTGTTTATGACTTTGTTCATTCTGTCTGTCTGTCTGTCTGTCCGTTAGCACGATAACTGCCGTAAAAATGAGTTTATCAAAATGAAATTTTAGTATGTTGTTCAGACGGTCTGTAGGACCTATGGGAATATAAATAAATAATATCACCCAATTAGTTTTTTATTGAACCCGGGTTGAAAAAATGAAATACATTGAACCCTATGGGACCTAATTTTTCAAACATTTTTTAAGTAAATTTAAAATTCACGAATTGCTTCGAAATTTTTAGGAAGTATTCACATTATCCCATAGAATATATAAAAAAAAATTCAGTAAAATATGTTAAGTAGTTTTTTAATTAAAAAAATTATTTAATATAGGGAAAAAACAAATTCAATTAAATTCTGACTTTGGGATATCTTCCAGAAAGAAAAGAAAGAGATATTATATAATAAATATCTCTCCTTTTGTTTAAACGTTTTGCATATGGGAGTGGCTTCATATTTTAAAATAAATTTGGTAGATAACAATTTTTCATTTTTTTAAAATTTTATATAACTCTTCTTGATAAATTTAATTGATGGCATTTTAAATGCACTTTCTTACGTCCTAGAGAGTTAAAATTTGGTACACAGCTTAAATTTGTTGAACATTTTATTCGACAAAAATTTGATGGATCTTTAAATATAGATCATACATTTTTTTCGAAATGGCCTGAAAATAATCCCCGTTCACTTCTATAAATCATTGGTGTAATATTGTTAAAAATTCTGATGTGGACAGCACATGTCTTTCTCTGCAGACTCATATTCGTTCTCTTTATTTATTCAATGATAATTTGAGTTTATCTGCACAACATAAGTATTTTAAATGACATTGAATTTACACGTTAAACTTAAATTTGGTTCTCATTTGATAGCTGGACTTATTGTCAAAGGTGGCGTAGCGAAAACGCGAAAAAACTAGAATATCTCAAGAACGGCTAGTCCTAGAGTAATGGGGTTAGTCTTATTCTTTTTGTTGTCAAAAATCACATATAAAATAGGAATTTAATTGATATAATTGAGCACACGTAGTCTTTTATTTTTATATATAACGATTTTTGCTGGCCATTTCGCAAAAATAGCCCGTTCCTTTTTCCCGAATCGTAGTAGAATAACCTACAAATGATTTATATACAAAATTTTGTTAAATTTGGTATATAAATCACTTGTAGGTTATTGAAATATTATACTCCAAATTTTGTTAAATTTGGTTCATTAGTTTTTAGCTAGAGTGGATAAAGGCAATTTCTGCGGCCATTTCGCAAAGAAGGCAGATTCTTTTATTGCGAATCGTACTATAATCTAATGAACATCAGGATTTCCCACAAAAAACATACCTACCAAATTGTATGAAATTCGGTCCATTAGTTTTTCAATTAGAGTGGATGTAATATCCACACAGACACACAGAAACATACACAGATACACCCTTACACACACAGACGTCTTCCTAAAAGTAGTTTTTTCGTGTTCTAGAAGTCCCAAAACGTGTAGATCCTTTGAAAATTCGAGTTCCGATCTTCGGCACGATTCCAATACTTTGAGTACATACACATACACATATATATTATCTGTGTATTATCTGTGTATCTAAATTCCGTGCCTATGCAATTACAATAGTTGTGATTTTAAATGATCCCTAAACTTTTATTATTTCTTCAAGGAAGCCTAATTTTAACATATGCAGAATGCAAATATCTCAAGCGATTGTAAGATGAATTACATAAGAATTGCTGAATTTTTTTCACACAAAATTATTTAGCTCTGGAGTCTGAAATACAAGTTATATGAATGAAATATTCATTGATTTTGCATAAAGAATCAGATGATTTATATTTCGATACAGTTTTAAATATTTAAGTATAATAAATTACTGTAGTACTGTGATAATGTAAAAGATATTACCACTGAATGAATCACATTTTAGAAATTTTTAAATGAAATTACATTTCAGTTGGAAAGTGTTTCATAATCAATGCTTATGCATGATTGATCTTTCTTGTTAATTTTATCTACTGAAGAGGGACTTGAACGAACTTTGGAGAACCAAATTGGTTTATTCGAGGGGGAAGGTTTGCAGAGATGAATTTTTTTAGAAAAAGGATAATCGAAAATGTAATGGTCAACGTCACCGAATTTATTGCAAATACAGTTAGAGGTGGATTTAATTTTGAAAAAGTATATGTCGGATGTCTGAAAATGATCCTAGTACGACTAGTACGGATTCTGTGGACTCTGGTAGATTGCTCGTCGATTTCAAATTGAGAGGCTAACGACCACGCAGGATACTAACTTGGGTGAAAATAATAGCAGCAGGAGGTTAACCTGAAGTAAAAATAGCAGCAGGTGGTCAGTCAGATTATCAGCTGCCCGCCAATCTGATATTAGAGGGTGGAGTATGCAGAGTCCACTTCGAGTATAAAAGCTTGCAATTTCGTCCCAGTAGCTTTACGATAGATCGTCGGATTGCAAGTACGAAGATCCGTTATTCGATACCCAGCTGGGGCAGTAAGCTTCTTTACGATGTTCCTTAAAGTCAATGAAATTGTTTAAATATATATCAAATCTGCTAATTATATGAAACAATAGTTGCATGTGTGAGGTGTTATATTCAGACGCCTATTGCCGAATAGGTCGTACAATTTCAGTCTAGTCAGTTTTAGATTCCAATTTCATTTCACTGTCATCATAGGACGCTATTTGTACAACATTAACTTAAATGCCCCGCAATTTGTCAAAACTAGTTTTTTTTTTTACCAGGTTATCGTCTGTTAAAATTTAGCAGTATTTGGAACACTCTACATTTTTCGTCTCCAAATTTTTCTATTCCCTCATGACGTGCCAATTGTGAAAAATAGTGGAAACACAGACGGGTTTTCAGAATTGTTTAGGAAAACTACTTAACTTTTGCAAAATTTCTTTTACCAAGGAATTACTTAGGTAAAAATCTATTGCTGAATTTTCGGAGAAAAATTAGCGACTTTCTCCAGGTCATTTTTTTACTTTCCCTGCAAAACATGGTAATGTATAGGGAAAGTATTGGAATCATACAGAAAATCGCAACTCGAGTTTTTGACGGATCTACACGTTTTGAGACCTCTAGAAAACGAAAAAACTCTTTTTAGCGTGACGTCTGTATGTGTGTCTGTCTGTGTGTGTGTCTGTCTGGGTGTCTGTGTGTGTCTCTGTGCAATGTATGTATCCACTCTAACTAAAAAACTAATGGACTGAATTTTATAAAATTTGATTGGTAAGTCACTTGGGTCAGACCCTGGTGCTGATCAGTTTTTGGTAGGATTCGCAAAAACAGATCCGGTTTTTTTGCGAAATGACCCGTAAAAATTTCATGTATCTACTCTATCTAAAATACTAATTGACCAAATTTCACAAAATTTGGTAGATAAGTTACTTGTAAGATGCTCTGATGCTGATTAGATTTTGGTACGATTCTGAAAAGAACAACCTGCCTTTTTTTTACGAAATGGCCCCCCAAAATTGCCAAAATAAAAAAAATAAAAAAAGAAAGACAAAGTATGCTGAAATGTATCAATTAATTCTTGTTTTATATGCAATTTTTGACGAGGAAAAGAATATAATACACCTCATTATACTTTAGGACTAACCGTTCTCAAGATATTTGAAATTTCTTGCATTTTCGTTACGCCGCTTTCGGAAAAATGTCCAATTACCAAATAACAACAAAAATTGAATTAAAAATGCAAATTCAATGTTATTTGGTGCAATTAAGTTTAATCTAATGAATTATTATAGATATGAAGGAAATATGAATTTGAGCCTGCAGGGAAAGTCATGTGCTGCCCACATCAGATTCTACTTTCCCTGCAATACATGTTTATAGGGAAAGTATTAGAATCATACCGAAAACCACAGCTCGAGTTTTCGACGAATCTCAACGTTTCGAGACCCCTATAATACGAAACAACTCTTTTTAGTGTGACGTCTGTGTGTGTGTCTGTCTGTGTGTGTGTCCGTGTGTCTGTGTGTGTGTGTCTGTCTGTGCAACGTATCTATCCACTCTAACTAAAAAACTAATGGACCGAATTTCATAAAATTTGGTGTGTAAGTCACTTGGGTGAGACCCTGGTGCTGATTAGTTTTTGGTAGGATTCATAAAAACAGAATCAGCCTTTTTTGCGAAATGGTCCATAAAAATTTCATGCATCCACTCTAACTAAAATAATAATTGACCAAATTTCACAAAATTCGGTAGATAAGTTACTTGTAAGATGTTCTGATGCTGAGTAGATTTTGGCACGATTTTGAAAAGAAAAACCTGCCTTTTTTACGAAATAGCCATCAAAAATTTCATGTATACACCCTAGCTAAAATACTAATTGACCAAATTTCACAAAATTTGTTAGATAAGCTACTTGTGGGGCACTCTGATGCTGAATAGATTATGGTATAATTCGGAAAAGAATAACTTGCAATTATTTACGAAATGGACCGCAAAAATCACCAAAATTTTAAAAAAAAAGACAACGTATGCTGAAATGTAACAATTAAATTCTTGTTGTATACGCAATTTTTGACGAGGAAAAAAATGAAACACATTCCATTATACTTTAGGACTAACCGTTCTCAAGATATTTGAGATTTCTTCCATTTTTGTTACGCCGCTTTCGGAAAAATGTCCAATTACCAAAGAAAAACAAAAATTGAATTAAAAATGCAAACTTAGTGTTATTTGGTGTTATTAAATTCAATCTAATGAATTATTATTGATATAAAGGAAATATGAATTTGAGTCTGCAGGGAAAGTCATGTGCTGCCCACATCAGATTTTTACTTTCCCTGTAATACATGGTAATGTATAGGGAAAGTATTGGAATCATGTCGAAAATCGCAACTCGAGTTTTCGACGGATCTACACGTTTCGAGACCTCTGGAATACGAAAAGACTATTTTAGCGTGACGTCTGTCTGTGTGTCTGTGTGTCTGTGTGTCTGTGTGTGTGTCTGTCTGTCTGTCTGTGCAATGTATGTATCCACTCTAACTCAAAAACTTATGCACCGAATTTCATAAAATTTGGTAGGTAAGTCAGTTGGGTGTGACCCTGGTGCTGATTAGATTTTGGTATTAATCGGAAAAGGACAATCTGCCTCTTTTTACGAAATGGATTCTCAAAAATGTCATTCATCCACTCTAGCTAAAATGCTAATAACCAAATTTCACAAAATTTGGTAGATAAGTTACTTGTGGGACACTCTGGTGCTGATTAGATTTTGGTACGATTCGGAAAATATAACCTGCCTTTTTTTCAAAATGGCCCGCAAAAATCGTTAAAATCTAAAATAAAAAACTACGTATGCTCAAATATATCCATTAAATGCTTGTTTTATACGTAACTTTTAACGAAGAAAAGAATAAAACCAACCCCATTACACCAGGGTTAGCCGTTCTCGAGATATTTTAGTTTTATAGTATTTTCTCTACGCCACCTTTGAAAATAAGTCCATTTACCAAATGAGAATGAAAATTGAATTAAAAGGGAATTAAATTTAATGAAAATGAAGAGAATGTGAATATAAGACTGCAGGGAAAGTCATGTGCTGCCCATATCCGATTTTTATATGTTAATATCAGTGTAAGGAATTCTCCAAATACACGGCCATTTTAAGATGCTCCAATTCAGAAAAACATCTCTCACAAATACCAAAACAATCTGACTAAATTCTATACACGTTGAGTTTATTAAGGAAAATCCTTTTATTAATTTTATCTTTTTAACACTTTACAACAAAGTTGAAAAGTGTTTATGACTTTGTTCATTCTGTCTGTCTGTCTGTCTGTCTGTCTGTCTGTCTGTCTGTCTGTCCGTTAGCACGATAACTGCCGTAAAAATGACTTAATCAAAATGAAATTTTAGTATGTTGTTCAGACGGTCTGTAGGACCTATGGGAATATAAATGAATAATATCACGCAATTAGTTTTGGATTGAACCCAGGTTGAAAAAATGAAATACATTGAGCCCTATGGGACCTAATTTTTCTAACATTTTTTAAGCGGATTTAAAATTCACAAATTGCTTCGAAAATTTTAGGTAATAGTCAAATTATTCCATAAAATATATAAAAAAAAATTCAGCTAAATATATTCAGTAGTTTTTTAAATAAAAATTAAAATAATAATTACACATCTTATATGAAACGATCACGTGACCATGATATGAAACGATCACATGACCCACTTCAAAATGAGATATGGCATCCATCTTGTTTCAAATTCGTGATATTTTAAAGTTCTTTTTAATTCATATTGAGTGTTGTATCCATCCTAAAACTACTTTATTTCTGCTTAAATTCTGTGCATCTACATACTAAAACAACACAATGACAATATATTTGAGTTTAAATTCTCATTCAAATTTGATTATTTCTACAATTAAGCCTATTTTTCACCTATGTAAAATGTAAACGGCAAAATATGTAGAATGAGTTGTATTAGAATTACTGTATTTCTTTAACACAAAATAATTCAGTCCATGGAGTCTGCATGGCTGATATGAATGAAATATTAATTGATTTTATAAACAGAAGGACGATATTTTTCGATGAAGTTTTAAGCATAAAGTTTATGAATTGTAGCTCCATGGTCTTAATTTTTAAATAAAATAAATTATTATAGTATTGTGATGAATGAAATGGAGAAAGTTATGAATGAAATCCTGCTTTTATAGAGAGATCCAGGCGTGTTATTTTTTCTATGACGTCATTTGAATTAATTTCAGTTGTTTTCGATGAAGTTTTCAAATATAATAAATTATCGTAGTATTATGATAGATTTAAAAATATTACCGTGGAATGTATTGCATTTTAGAGATATTTAAACCACGCAATTTATATTTCAATGCCGTCTTTTGAATGAAGTTCATTTTTTTCAATGAAGGTTTAAGTTTTCAAATATAATAAATCAATGTAGTATCGGGATAAGTTTTAAAATATTACCGAGGAATGTATTGCATTTTCGACTTTTTTAAATAAAATTGCATTGAAGTTGGAAAGTGTTTCATAATCACTGCTTTAAGCATGATTGATCTTTCTTGTTATCTTTCTATTTTGAGTAAAATAAATTAAAGTGTAAAACATATTTTGAACTGCCAGTGAATTGAAATTAAACTGTTCGCTTAAATATCCGATAGAGCAGATTAAAAATAAACTAATTTTGTAAAAGGAAAGGAACTGATTTGTTATAAAAATAAAAATAAAAATAAGTAACGGTATTTTCTGCAGGTTTATCGGTGATTACACAGTATTGTTGAAAAACAAATTGGATTTCCCCCTTAATTAAAAAAAATTCCTATTAATCGCCTCTGCAAAAAAGGAATATATTTGGTTAGAAAATCAACAATAATGAAGAATATGAAAATATAGAAACTTCGCTTGAAACAGTCAATAAAAATACATAACCGGTTTCAATGATAAAATATGTTCCTTTTTCGTCAGGATAAGAGAGAACAGCCGTTACAGCAAATAGTAGGAAATTTTTGTCAAATACCAATGTTCACTCCTCAAAAAGACATGCGTAATGAATCCGTAAAATAAACTGATCTGCAAATAAAAATATGTTTTAATCATCAGAAATAAAGATATGCCTTTAATTTCATGTTTTAGGTGTAGATTACGAAAATCAGTGATATAAAGCAAAACGTATATATAAAGCAAAATTTGCAATATATATGAGTTCTTTTATTTTAATTTTAAAAGGAAAATGTAAAATTTAGTTGATTTCGTTTTCCTGTTATATATCGCTAAATCATCTCAATATAGCATTCAGCAATAATCAGCCATCGTAGAATCAACCCAAAACTTTAATAACGATTCTTCATTAAAATTTATGTCTAAGTGAAAACGTTCACATTGTTCTTCGCTCAAATCTTCAAAATTGTCAGGAAAGAAATCTATGGGATTGCAAAAAATGCATCATTAAAGACATTCAACATCCCATTTCCTGGTACGCCTTAAACAATTTTTGAACACCTTGTGTAAAATCAGCCGCTTTTTTGTTGTCTAAGGAGTTTATGAAAACCCAGGTGAAGTTTTCCCAAGATGTTCGTTATTTACTTTCCCTGCAATACTTGGTAATGTATAGGGAAAGTATTGTAATCATGCCGAAAATCGCATCTCGAGTTTTCGACGGATCTACACGTTTCGAGACCTCTAGAATACGAAAAAACTATTTTTAGAGTGACGTCCGTGTGTGTGTCTGTCTGTCTGTGTGTCTGTCTGTGCAATGTATGTATCCACTCTAAAACTAATGGACCGAACCAAAACTAATGGACCGAATTTCATAAAATTTGGTATGTAAGTCACTTGTATGTGACCCTGGTGCTGATTAGTTTGGGTACTATTCGGAATAAACCTACCCGCCTTTTTTTGCGAAATGGCCCTCAAAAATTGCCTGCATCCGCTATAACTGAAAAACTAATTGATCAAATTTTACAAAATTTGGTACATAAGTCATTTGTAAGTCACCCTGGTGCTGATTAAATTTTGATACGATTCGGAAAAGAACAACCTGACTTTTTTACGAAGTGACCCGCAAAAATTGTATATTTCCACTGCAACTCAACTAATCGACTAAATTTCATAAAGTTTGGTAGATAAGTCACTTGTGGTCGAGCCTGGTGCTGATTAGATTTTGGTATGATTCGGAAAAGAACAACCTGCTTTTTTTAGGAAATGGCCCGCACAAATTTCATGTATCCACACTAGCTAAAATACTAATTGACCCAATTTCACAAAAATTGGTAGATAAGTTACTTGTGGGATACTTTGGTTCTGATTAGATTTTGGTACAATTCGGAGAAGAACAACCTGCCTTCTTTTACGAAATGGCCCGAAAAATCGCCAAAATCGAAAAAAAAAGACTATATATGCTGAAATATATCAAATGAATTTTTGTTTTATAAACGCAATTTTTGACGAGGAAAAGAATATAACACACTCCATTATACTTTAGGACTAACCGTTTTCAAGATATTTGAGATTTCTTGCATTTTTGTTACGCCGATTTCGGAAAATGTCGAATTACCAAATAAAAACAAAAATTGAATTAAAAATACAAATTTAGTGTTATTTGGTGCAATAAAACTCAATCTAACGAATTATTAAAGAAATAAAGGAAATATGAATTTGAGTCTGCAGGGAAAGTCATGTGCTGCCCACATCAGATTTTTTTTTTCTGTCAGGGTTCCAAAGTAAATTTTCATCTTTCACAGTTTCATGTATTTTTGAGTCAACAAATATCCTTTCTTTAGTTTTGCAGAATGAATTCTTGGAATTTTATCGCAAAGGTATTGAAATCCTTTCGAATTTGTTTTAGCCATAGACTTTACTAAATTATTTATCAATCTAAGTTCTATTTGATGGAGTCTAAGTTTTAAGTGATGGAAGCAATGTCTTGGTTGGATCAACTTGTAGGTTTTTTTTTAGCATTTTTCTGCAGGTTCATATGTTTTCTTCGGTTCAGAGTTTTCAGAGTCCACTTCGATGATAAGAGCTTGCAATTTCGTCCCAATAGTTCAACGGTAGACCGTCGGCTGGCCAGTTCGGAGATCCAGGGTTCGATTCTCGGTTGGGGCAGCAAGACTCTTTACTTCGGCTCCTGAACAAATCAACCCTGAAGGTGCTAGATGTAGATCCCTGTAGGTTGTTTCTAAGATAAGATATCATTAGAGATAGCAGCCATACTAAAGCAAATTAAATTTACTATTAATAAATAATTAAATAAATATAAAATCTTAGTCATTATATTGCAGCGTTCACTTTGACTATAAGAGCTTGTAATTCCGGCATAATCGTTCAATTGTAGAGCATCGACGGATCAGTACAAATATCTGTGGTTCGGTACCCGGTTGTAGCAGAAATGTTCTTTACAATGCCGTCTGCACAAATAAACTCTGTAGGTTAGTGCAAAGATGTCGGAGGTCTGAAAGTGGTGCTAGTACTACTAGTGTGGATTCAGTGGACTCTGGAATATTGAGCGCCGATTTCAAATTGAGATGATAACGAACCACGCAGGATACTAACTTGGTTAAAAATAGTAGTAGCCGGAGACTAACCTGAGGTAAAAATAGCAGGAGGTGGTCAGTCAGATTGTCAGTTGCCCGCCGATCTGGCATTAGAGGATGGTGAATGCAGAGTCCACTTCGACGATAAGAGCTTGCAATTTCGTCCCAATATCTCAACGGTAGAGCTTCATCTGGCCAGTTCAGAGATCAGGGGTTCGATTCCCGGTTGGGGCACAAAGGTTCGTTACAAGTTATGGTTCTTAAACTGCTCAAATATGCAACGTCTATCCCAATAATATAAAACGCAACAGAACTTAGTAAAATCAGTAGCATATCGAAGA
This sequence comes from Amaurobius ferox, assembly GCA_951213105.1. NCBI lineage: Eukaryota > Metazoa > Arthropoda > Arachnida > Araneae > Amaurobiidae > Amaurobius > Amaurobius ferox. The sequence continues at coordinate 57,641,406 of OX578138.1, read as the reverse complement.
CTTTTAAATTGCCACAGATATTCCACTGGTAGACATTATATGTAGTTGCCTCAAGTAGAAATTTTATGAAGGCTTAAGTTTCTTTTTGGTGTACTGAATATTTAGGTATACAGCAATCGGAATGGACGGTGTAGAATTTCCAAAATGCGAGAGGGCAGTTTTTAGACTTTTCTGAGAAGAGTCTATGAAAAACAGTCATTTTAGCGGCTCGTGCTCGTATTTCATTTCTTTAAAAAGGCCATAGTTATCATGGCAGTGAATGGACCATGGGGCACTGTGAAAATCATTTTCAAAAGTCTGATTCCGTGTTGGGTAATGAAAAATTGTAGCATTAGCTTCAAAGATTTCTTACTTTCAACCTTGAGGCAAGAAGTTGTGCTTTGACTTTTGAAAGAGAAATATCTCGAATAACATCATTTAAGTCCTGCTGATTAAGTGTTACTTTATTGTTTTCCCCAAGTACATTGTCCTCATCATGAGAGTATTGTGCCTTCTCCAGTATAAAGCCATTGTCACACCACATTTCTTCTAAAAATGGCGACCCATTCTCTGAAGGGTGTGGAATGAAGGAAGTGTCATCATGATGAGTTAAAGGTTAGATACAAGGAGGATCACATGGTTGAACAGGCGAGAAAATGACCGGATGCAGAGGAGACTCCTCAGACTGTTTACAATTCTAATTCTGTCTAGATGAGAAGCAAGGCAAGGCAATCATGCCCCGTTGCTAATCTAAGAGCCGCAACAGTCCTTTCTCTAGGACGACCAGGCAATCAGACGATACTCTCTCTCCATGGCTTATTTTTAATTATTTATGAAAATTTAATATAGTAATACAGTAAACTGGAAACACACAGTAGATTAATGTAATGTAATAATTTGATTTGTTTTCTGTGTTGATTTTTCTTAGATGAATTGAATACTCGATTTGAATTAGACGGCATATATATGAGTAAATCATATTTGTTGCATCATAAATTATTGAAGCAGCAAATCTTTTTGATGAAATTTGCAAACTTCTGCGAATCTTTAAATGTTAAATTTAGGCTAAAAAATGGACAGTAAATTTATTCAGTTTTTAAGTACATTTTAACTGTAAAGTTCAGATAAACCTCTATAAAGGTATTTTTAAGATTTGTAATCATTCAATTTAATGATAAAAAAATTTGGCAGCACATGACTTTCCTTATATAATGCAATGAATTTACTACTTTTACAGTAAAAAAAAAGATTATTTTTATAATAGATATTTATATTCTTTCCAAGATATTGAATTTTTGTCAATGAATCGTTATTTTCATTGATTTAGCGTCATTTTCATCCATTTGGCGAGTTTTTCGATAATTTAGCAACATTTTAAAAAGTCGCCAAGTTGGCGACATTCCACCAAATTCGTCGCCAAAATCTCGCCAAGCGTTATGGACGGAGGAAAAAGTTATTCTTACAGCAGATAAATGACTATTGGCATTCAAATACAAAAATATTACTGAAAGTATATTTTTTCATGATTGGAACGAGCTAGATCCACGAGAATGATGTCACCAAATTTATCGCATGGTATTACATACGAAAAGTGAATATGTTTCTCAATAGGAATTTTTTTTCATTTTATATGACTTATGATAATTTTTTCGAAAAATGTGCAATATCTCGAGAACAGTCCATGTTAGCGTTCTAAAATTTATGCCATTCGTTTTTTAATGAAAAATTACATAAGAAATGTCTATTTCCTTGACTTTATTAGAGGTTTTGATTTTTTGACGATATTTTCAAAATTTCACTCGAAAATTTAGGGGGGTTCTGAACATTCGATTGCGTGTAAAAATAATAGGCTTCCAGTGCTTATGGAACGTAATTTTTGTACCAAACTTCGTTCGATTCGGTCCATTCGTTCGTCAGTTATCGTCTCCACAGACTCACTGACACACACACACACAGTCACACACATACTTTCACACACACACACACACACACACACACACACACAGACACACACACACACACACACACAGACATCACTTCAAAACTGTTCGATTCGTGATCAGGGATGCTTGAAACGTGCTCTCCCATCGAAAACTCGAATTGGAATTTTAGACCCCGTCACAATACTTTCCTTATACATTATGCATATAAGGAAAGTAAAAATAAAGATGAATATAAATCCTCCATTAGATCAATATTTAATATAAATAATTATTATAAATATCAAATATTTGAATTTAAAGATATGAAGATAGAAAAATCAACATTAATATTAATGATCTAAATCTTAATACATATGATTTATATACATGATAAATATTAAGATTAATATAAATGGAAATCCCAATCCTTTCAACCGGTATAAAAATTGTAAATAAAATAACACAAACGCCTCTCTATAAAAAGTCACGAATATTCGTTAAATACCTTGCAACAAAAATAATTAATTTGCTGTTTTGACAAAATTAATAGAAAACTTTCTGTTTTGTAAGAAAACCTTTTAATTTCCCGGCCGCAACCAACCTTTTATAACCACGCTTACGCTGACAGTATGAAAATATTTATTGTTTAAACTGGATAAGGTACATGGGAAAATAAATTAAGACTTTATTGAAACACTGTTTTTATTAATAAAGTTTTTCACAAAATCGCCGAGATAGAATTATTATTGCATGTAAAAATCAACCAGGTTTTCTTCCGGAGGAACGTGCTCTGTGGAAGATTATCTTAATGTTTGATTAAAGTATAAAAATATTAATGTTTTTAGAAGTATATATTTATTAAAAAATGTTTTAAATATTTTCTTTTAAATTAACTATTCTACGTTAGTAATGTCGAGTATATTTTCTAATAAAATACTAGCAAATATACCCGCCGTTGCTTATGATAAAAAATATGCAAATTCTAGTAGTATCCTAAACAATGTTATTAAAAACTGTTATTAGAGTATCTAATTCAATTCCCCCCCAAATTATGAATAATATTCTTTAAATACCTACATAATAATGCAATATATTAAATGCTTTGACTAAGAGTATGTTTCTCTTGATTAGGGGCATGTTTCCTTTGGGTAGGTGCTTGTTTCTTTGACTATGAGTCCACGAGATAGTTTATTCAATGCATATTTTAAGGTAATATTAATAAGTAATATAGGAAAAAATATAAGTAACCGAGGAATATAAGGAGCCCAATAACTCAATTCACTAAGGTACTAGGCTTCTTGCATTCCTTTGATCAGGACCTCTTGCTCTAAATTTAATAGATAATTAATTCAATCCATGCTTTTAGGTAATATCAATAAGTAAATATAAAATAACAGCAAAAGAATATAAGAGGCATAAGGATAAAGGGGTATGAAGAGTTCAGTATTTTAAGTAATTTTATTGAGGTAATATTCATAAGCCACCAAGCAACAAAGGAATATGAAGAGGCTAATGTGTTATTTTGGCAATGTAAGGCATTAAGCTCGATGCTTTAAGTTTTGTTTTTATATCAGCGACCTACAATATTATTTCCACAACATGCGCAATTTATTTAATGCATATTTCGAGGTAATATGGATAAGTAACAATGAAAACCAGCAAACGAATATAAGAATCCATATGACCTACCTTAATCAGGTGATAGTTTTTGCAATAGCTAAAGGGTTTTGTGCCGTAATCGCTAATGGCATTTTTCCTAAAGAGATGAACGAAACATATAAAACGCTCTGTTCATATGAAGATTCAATAAGCTATAAATTAAGGTATAATGAAAAGCCCAAATGTAAAAAAAAAACTGGTTCTGACGCATTGATAAAATCGTGACCCAAGAAAATCATTAAAACTGTGGTTATGGGGATTAAAGAGCCATTGGCGTAGTAAAATTCTGAAAAGTAGAAACATTATAATTAGCTTAGATTATTTTTCTTTTTTGATTCATGCCAATATTTTCTATGCCGGTAATAGTAATCTTTGTGGAATGAAAGCTCTTAAAACCAAAAAGTGACTTTGTTCGTTTTTGATAAACCTATGTTCTTGTTCCATAATATTATTCAGATATTTTATTTTGAGAACCATAATTCAATAATCTTCAGAAATTTCTGTATGGAATTAGACTCCTTATTACCCTCCTTATATGCAAATGTACAAGGAAAGTATTATAACTAGGTCGAAAATTCGAATTCGAGTTTTTGACGGGAGAGCACGTTTCAAGCATCCCTGATCACGAATCAAACATTTTTGAAGTGATGTCTGTGTCTGTGCGTGTGTGTGTGTGTGTGTGAAAGTATGTGTGTGTGTGTGTGTGTGTGTGTGTGTGTGTGTGTGTGTGTCAGTGAGTCTGTGGAGACGATAACTGACGAACGAAAGGACTGCTTCGAACCAAATTTAGTACAAAAATCACAATCCGTAAACACTAGAAGCCTATTGTTTTTATACGTAATTGAATGTTCAGAACCCCCCTAAATTTTCGAATAAAATTTTGAAAAAATCGTCAAAAAATCAAAACCACTAATAAAGTTAAGCAAATAGACATTTCTTATATAATTTTTGATTAGAAAACGATTGACATAAATTTTAAAACGCTAACATGAACCGTTCTCGAGATATTGCACATTTTTCAAAAAAATTATCAAAAAGTCATATAAAATGAAAAAAACAATATTTCCTATTGAGAAACATGTTCACTTTTCATATGTTGCACCATGCGATAAATTGGGTGACATCATTCTCGTGGATCTAGCTCGTTCCATTCTTGAAAAAAGATACTTTGAGTAATACTTTTGTATTTGAACGCCAATAGTCATTTATCTGCTGTAAGAACAACTTATTTCTTCATCCATAACGCTTGGCGAGATTTTGGCGACGAATTTGGCGGAATGTCGCCAACCTGGCGACTTTTTGAAATGCTGCCAAATTAACGAAAATCTCGCCAAATGGATAAAAATGACGCTAAATCAATGAAAATGACGACTAATTGTCGAAAATTCAATATCTTGGAAAGAATATTAGCATCTACTATAAGAAAAACCTATTTTTTTTACTGTAAAAATAGTAAATTCATTACATTATATAAGGAAAGTCATGTGTTGCCCACATCAGATTTTATTCCTTTGCTACTTTGAACTCATTAGTTTAATAGATATTTAATTTTTTCGAAGCGTGTATTGAGGTAATTATAATACTTATATTAATTAATAACAAATACGTATATAAAGTACTATCTATGAGAAACTGTAAATAAGCAACAAAAGGTTTATGAAAGAGCCTTCATCTGCTGTTTACATTTCATTTTCAACGGAAATATTAAGAACTTTTATTCTCTTTTGCACATGTAATTCGTACAGTTGTGAAGAAACTGTCCCAACGGGAATCTAACCCTGGATCTTCAAACTGGTCAGATACGCTCTACCGTTGAGCTGCTGGGACGGAATTGTAAAGTCTTATCGAAGTGGATTCTGCACAGTCATGCGAATTTTCGGAGGAACCGGAAGTGATATGCCTAGGAACCGGAAGGGGAAATCTTTTGTGTATCCCTCAACACTCTTTGAAATTCAATGTTAAACACATATCAATCATCATCCAAACTCTATCTTCTTTTAATCGGAACTGACATTTCTAGAACCGGAAAAGAAAATTATAGTAACACCCTTACTCTTGATATAATTTGATACTGAATCCCTATCGATCAACATCCAAGCTCGATCTGTAGCCTATTCCAAAAATATTGATATTTCAAGGAAGTTGTTTTAACTGGAAATAGAAAATAACAGGAAGGTGAATTCTTTAGTGAATACCAAATCCCAGGAACTTGACGCTGAATCAATATCAGTCATCATCTAATCTGTATTTAAAGGTAATTCTGAGAAATTTAAGTTTCAAGGAAAATGAAAGTTTTTGAACCGGAATTGGGAAAATTGGGAACTGAAAACCCTTAACAAACTCCTTACTATCCTCCGAAATTTGATACTGAATCCATATCAGCTGTCATCTATGTCCTTTCTAAAACCGCTCCAGAAAAAAAGAGGTTGTAAGTTTGGGAAATTGCAACGGTATACATGCTTGAATCGAAAATAACATTTTGAGAACCGGAGGGTAAAATCCTTAGTAAGTTATCCTACCCCTCTATAATTTATTGCTAAATATATACCAGTAATTATCTAAGCCCTATCTACAGCACATCTTAAAAAATCTGATGTGGGCAACACATGACTTTCCTTATATAATGTAAGGAATTTACTACTTTTACAGAAAAAAAAATAAATTTTTCTTATAGTAGATACTTATATTCTTTCCAAGATACTGAATTTTCGACAATTAGTCGTCATTTTCATTGATTTCGCGACATTTTTATCCATTTGGCGAGATTTTCGTTAATTTAGCAACATTTCAAAAAGTCACCAAGTTGGCAAAATTCCGCCAAAATCGTCGCCAAAATCTCTCAAAGCGTTATGGACGAAGAAATAAGTTATTCTTTCAGCAGATAAATGACTATTGGCGATCAAATACAAAAGTATTACTCAAAGTATCTCTTTTCATGAATGGAATGAGCTAGATCCACGAGAATGATGTCGCCCAATTTATCGCATGGTATTACATATGAAGTGAAAGTTACATGAAAAGTGAACATGTTTCTCAATAGGAAATATTTTTTTTTTATTTTATATGACTTTTTGATAATTTTTTTAAAAAATGCGCAATATCTCGAGAAAGGTTCATGTTAGCTTTCTTATATTTATGTCAATCGTTTTCTAATGAAAAATAACATAAGAAATGTCTTTTTACGTAACTTTATTAGCGGTTTTGATTTATTGAAGATTTTTTCAAAATTTCACTCGAAAATTTAGGGGGGTTCTGAGCATTCGATTGCGTATAAAAACAATAGGCTTCCAGTGTTTATGGATTATGATTTTTGTACCAAATTTCGTTCGAATCGGTCCATTCGTTCGTCAGTTATCGTCTTCACTGACTCACTGACACACACACACACACACACACACACACACAGAGAGAGAGACATCACTTAAAAAATGTTTGATTCGTGATCAGGGATGCTTGAAACTTGCTCTCCCGTCGAAAACTCGAATTCGAATTTTCGACCCCGTCACAATACTTTCCTTATACATTATGTATATAAGGAAAGTAAAAATAGATATTACGTGGAAAATTAGTGACGCGGAATTGGAATACTTGAGTGAACCTCCTACTTCCCCTGAAATTTGATGCTGAATAAATATTAATCATCATGTAAGCTTTACTCACAATAGATCTTGAGAAATATATGCTTCAACAATTGTAGTAGAAATATATATGTCAAATTTTATTGTGATCATCAACAAATATAAATAAACAAGAAAGAACTAAAAAAGCAAGAAAGTTAATATATGTATCCTATCAAATTTTACCAACTGGCCAAACTAACCATATGTTCAACTATACCAACAAACCAACTGGCCTAATGTGGTTCGGGTTAATTATTTATCGACTTATTTTATACTGTAAAATAAAACGTTGTTTTTCATCCAAAAATCACATGATATCATTAGGTTATATTTAATATGCTTTTCTTAACAAAATCTCTTTTCGTATTGCTAATATTAATTCATTTCTATTCAGCTATCCCATTATTATTGTATTTCTTCTAAAACCCAAGAGACATCCAATTCGCATTCGAAACCTCATTGATATTCAAAGCTTCTACAAGGATAATCCTGTTTTGTTAAGTTAATTCCACCCTTTGAATTTTGACAGACCAGCGATAATCATCCCACAAATTGACGGGTGCAGATACGAAATTGCAATTGGACGTAAATAGTACATCCCTATATATTTATCAGAGATCAGCATAATGACGCTGAAGGCCCTCATCTTCTAGTTCCAAGACGATTAATCTTAATAATTATATACATTTTGAGGAGGAAAAATTTAAGAGATGAGAGGAATGGAAATAAAATTATCTTACTTGAAAATAATTTTAAACAATAAGATTAAAAGTAAGAATTAACTTTCCTGTTTTGTCCGATTAATTCTTAGAAATATAAAAGACTGAAAATATGATTTTTATTTTACTTTTTAGTATTCATGAAATACTTGATTTATGCTCATAATTATGGCAAAGGCGTGATGAAGATTTGCATTTATCAAAAGAATATGTGTAAAAGATAACTTTAGTTATAAAAACATAGCTAAAACAGTGTTACATTCTACCGCGCATACTACGTAGCTATCAGAAATAAGAATGATCTGAAAATGTTACAGGCTTGCTGGGGCTTTGCGCATGCGTCAGATATAAATTTTAGAGTCTCTGTAAAGACCAAGAAAATTTTATGTTCCTCAATTTATCTGAAGGAGTGTCGCCATAGTACACCCCCTCATCGTGCGGGAACTGGGATTCGAAAACGTACCTGCCTTCCATTTCTGGTTACTGTAGTAGTAGAGGAGGTGATGACAAGTCAGAAACCGGTAAAGATGGTTCTTTTGATTCCTCTATGGGTTTCAATAAAAAAGCGGGTTTCAAACGATCAATACTGACGTTGCTCTTTCTTCAGAGCATATCAATGGTGGAAGACCCAGGCCGTCTGACTCGTCCAAGGACTTGAGTAGCAGTTTGGACGACCGGAGCGCATATCAATAGTGTAATATTTTTCTGTATGTGCACATACTTGAAAATATCCGTTATATGGGGTCTGCAATGGTCGACTAACAAAGTCGTTCGGTACAAAAATATGTATAGGCTTGGGGAGTTCCTCATGAATGAAAACATCATTTTTTGAATGACGTGAAGCAGGAAGTTCTACATTGTGAAGCAGAAGTTATACGAAGTGGCGTGAAGCAGAAAGTTATACATAGCCGCTGCGTTTGTTGTCTCAATTCAAAACGAATATATGAGCATAGTTAGGGACGTCCTTTAATGATGAGTCACGAAGTAACTCACATGGCAATCGTAATGAAGTGCCATAGATAAATTATGCACTGGAAGGTTTTAGATCTTCTTTGATCGCAGATCGAATTCTAAAAGCACACTTGGTAGCACATCCATCTAACGCTCCGTATCCTGACAGAGTATTGCCGGTTTTAATTGGCGGTGGATACGTTCCAGCATAGAATTGACGGCAGGATGATAAGCTGTCGTTCTGGTCTTCCTATTTAATAAAAACATCATCAAATAATTGAAAAGATCGGTTTCAAATTGTTGCCATTGGTCGGTAGTCACGACTTCAGGTACTCCGAATCGAGATATCCAAACAGAAAAGAATGTTCTGAGACTATGATTGCTGTTTGAACCACTAAAGGAATGGCTTCATACCAGCGCGTAAAACGATGGACACACGTGAGCAGATATCGAAACCCCTTCGATATTGGCAAGGGGCCGACTATATCGATATGAACATGTTGAAATCTGCCGTTAGGAGTAACAAAATTTCCTAAAGGTGACTTTCTGTGTCGATGTATCTTTGATTTTTGGCAAGTAATACACATACTTCTCCATTCGGCACAGTCCTTTCTGAGTGATGGCCATATAAATCGTTTGCGTACCATGTTTACAGTTTCTCGAACTCCTAGATGAGCGAGGTTGTGGATGCTGTAAAACACTAGTTTTTGAAACCTCCGAGGTGTGAACGGTCGAATTGCATCCGTTGAGATATAGCACTGCAGTGTGGCACCTGACGGATCGAGAGCGATATCTTTTAGACATACCGTAGGACAAGAGTTTTTTAGATCGTTTATTTCGTCCTCACTTTGAGCTTTTGCAATTACTTAGAAATCAAGCATATTTGGGGTATTGATGTGTTCGATGCAATTAAGGCATGTATAAATAATTTTCTAAAGGTAGGTAAGCATGTAGATTTTTAATGCAAATTGTATCTAACGACATTAAATTTTTGTACGACTCCTGAAATATGTATTTTTACTGTTTTTTTATATCGTGTGTGAGTCCCATATCTTTAAAAGTATTGCCACGACCAATTTTATGTGTTAGAGAACAGGTTTTTCCCTAAAAAAGATCTTTAAATGAATGAGAAATATTTAATTCAAATTTACTTCATAGAGGGTCTGTATAAAAAGTTAAATATAGTACTATTTTACAAAGCGTTTCTTAAATTAGAACCAAGGGTCAGCGACTAATCTTTTAAGATATACAGGGTGATCCGAAAATCTTTCAACAAAAAAAGAGAGGTGATAGTACACACCAAGACGAGCAATATTTGCAATGGAATCCTGGCCCGCATTCCGCTCATAGTGACAGAAAAGAGAAAAGTTACATATCTACATTGATCCATCAACAGTGAAAAAGAGACACTTAACTAATTTGGGAGTTTCACATTTCCATTCGCATCAGAGAAAGACTGACAGTAACTGCTCAACGTGGCGTCCGAGGGCGTCGTTGCGTAGTCGATACCGGGGAATGAAAGACTGTCACACCCTCTCGCAGATACCTGGTGTGGTGTCATGTTGATCTTGTCCGCAGCAACAACGATCCTCTCAACGAGATCTTCCAGAGAGTCCACAGGTGTCTAGTGCACCAATGTTTACATGTGCCCCCAGAAGATCAAGTTCAGTGGATTAAGGTCCAGGGGGCAAGGAGGTCAAGCCACAGGTCCACCATTTCCAATCCACCATTAGAAACATGTCGCCGGGATTCGGGGGAAAGTGTGCTGGGGCCCCATCATGCATAAACCACGTGTCCTTAAAGGTGGACGGAAAACCCTGCAACAGACCGGGAAGCTCTTGCTTTAGGAACACATGGTGCCCTGCTCCAGTCAGACGTTCTTGCAAGAGGTAAGGTCCCATTAGACCAGATTTCCACTTTGAGCAGCTACTTTGAACCTTTCTTTTATGCGAATGAAAGAAATGAAAGTTATAAATAAGATAAATATCTTTCTTTTTTCGCTTTTGAAGGATCAACGTGGATATGTAACTTTTCCTTTTTCTGGCACTATGGGTGGAATACAGCTCAAAGTTCCATTGCAAATATTGTTCTTCTTGATGTTGGCTATCACCCCCTGTCGTTGCTGAAATAGTTTACGATCACCCTGTATTTAGTTGATAACCCAGACCGCCCGACTCACCCTATGGCATGAGCAGCAGTTTGAGCGGCCGGGCCATGTATTTAGTTGCACAATCTTTTTAAAACTTCCTTAAATTATTTTGTGAGATTCAATGAACATATCTTATTTATTTAATATAAATACAAACCGGAGTCTAGCCTATTTTAAATTTTTCTGTGAAGTTAAACTTCAATATAAAACAGCTACCTCTTTTCAAGGAAGATAAAACTGCACAAACCTTTTAAGAATGTAAATATTTGAAATTTGTTTTCGCGTCTAATACATATCTGAATTCTGTCTAGTATGTGCAGTTTATCATGCAGAAAATTAAATATGTTGAAGGAACAAGTATTGTATGGAAATGAATGTTTTAACCTCGTAAATAAATAAGTATAGTTGGTTTTGCGAACTAAATATCGAATTTAATTTAGAAAGAAGACATTTGATATATTCAATATTCAAAAACATATATTTGCTATGCATTCAAACATTAAATTAAACTGCAAATACGAAATCTAATTTTTTGAAATCACTCTGTTGGTTGAAACATACGCGTATACAGAACATCCGCCGACGATTTTGATTTTACAATATATCTGTAGAATTTAATTTTGGGAAATAAAGCTTATTTTTAGATCATAAAAAGCGAATAAAATATACAGAAGTGTTCATATTGCCCCCAAACTTCTCCATACTTCTTTGTATCAATATATATGCAAATATATGATTTTGTATGCATTTTGCATGTGAAATACAAAAATTACTTCTAAACGGCTTTATCACATTTCCAAGATGCATGCGTACTTCAAAACAGCAAAAACATATGTAGGAAGCAATTGAATGCCACAATTGAATGACAATTGAACAGTAGAAAACTATTATATATTTTATAGGTAATACGATAAGCTATACATGACTCAGTGGACAATGCCTGTCCATTACGTTATTGTAAATTATATCCAAAATAAGCATAATATATAATACGGATACATTATTGCATGTATCCTTATATAATATTTTACAATTTTCCTTGGATACATGTTTCGTGTCTTAAATATTAATAAAATAGATATATTTATTATAATTTGATTAAATCTGGAAATATATTTAGGAATCCGTACAGAATTATTCGAAACAGTTAAAGCAGACTGAATAAAACAAATCACCCCGGAATAAACGTGAATTATTTTTTTCATTTGATGTGCCTTTCTATCAGGTGGTACATTCTTGATATATTATCCGTGGAAATCGAATCCCTAATTGTAGAAATTGAAGACTCACCCGCCGAAGTTGATGGTCCAACAGAAGAAATTATATTTCACCCAGAGCTTTCAGTTTGTCAACTACCTTACATATCCTGATGTTAACTTACAAAGCTTAATCTCTGTTTGATATCTATTATTCACAGATTGCGTCACATTGCTCAATTTTATCGCTTCCGTTGCCAAGAAATTTCCTATGGTCTTACTGATAGTTTTTATAGTCAAAGTGTTTTTTACTTTCACTGCAATACACGGTATTGTATAAGGAAAGTATTGGAATCATGTCGAAAATCGCAACTCGAGTATTCGACGGATCTATACGTTTCGAGACCTCTAGAATACGAAACAACTATTTTAGCGTCAAGTCTGTGTGTGTGTCTGTGCAATGTATGTATCCACTCTAACTCAAAAACTAATGGACCGAATTTCATAAAAGTTGGTAGGTAAGACCCTTGGGTGTGACCCTGGTGCTGATTAGTTTTTGGTACAATTCGAAAAAAACCCGCCTTTTTTTGTGAGATGGCTCTCAAAATTCTCATTTATTCACTCTAGCTGAAATACAAATTAACCAAATTTTACAAAATTTAGTTGATAAATTACACGCGGGATACTCTGGTGCTGATAAGATTTTGGTACGATTCGGAAAAGAACAACCTGCCCTTTTTTACGAAATAGCCCTCAAAAATCGCCAATATCTAAAAAAAGTCTACGTATGTTCAAAGGTATCAATTAAATGCTTGTTTTATACGTAATTTTTGACGAGGAAAAGAATAAGAACAACTGTATTACTCTAGGACTAACCATTTCTCGAGATATTTGAGATTTTTCGCATTTTTGATAAGCTGCCTACAAGGAGTATGGAGGATAGCAAATGTCGCTAGAGGAATGTGACACCGATGCAATTCATCTGTTCGTGATTTAAACATTTTTTATTCCGCCTTTGGAAAAATGTCCAATTAACAAAATTGGTCCAAAATTTGTCCAATTAGCAGAAATTGAATTGAAAATGCAAATTTAGTGTCATTTTGTGCAATTAAAGTCAATTTAATGAGTTGTTAAAGAAATAAAGAAAAAATGAATTTCAGTCTGCAGGGAAAGCCATGTGCTGTCCACATCAGATTGTTACTCTCCCTGCAATACATGGTAATGTATAGGGAAAGTATTGGAATCATGTCGAAAATCACAACTCGAGTTTTCGACGGATCTACATGTTTCAAGACCTCTAGAATACGAAAAAGCCATTTTTAGCGTGACGTCTGTGTGTGTGTCTGTGTGTCTGTCTGTGTGTCTGTCTGTCTGTGCAGATCTTGCATCCACTCTAACTAAAAAACTAATGAACCGAATTTCACAAAATTTGGTAGGTAAGTCACTTGTGAGCGAGTCTGGTGCTGATTAGTTTTGGGTACGATTTGGAATAAAAGAACCCGCCTTTTTTTTGCGAAATGGCCCGCTAAAGCTTGTATCCACTCTAACTGAAAAACAAATGGACCGAATTTCACAAAATTCGGTAGATGAGTCACTTGTGGGTTACCCTGGTGCTGATTAGATTTTGTATGATTCGGTAAAAAATAACCTGCCTTTTTTTGCAAAATGGCCCGCAAAAATCGTCCAAATCTAAACTAAAGAACTGGGTATACTCAAATATATCCATTAAATGCTGATTTAATACGTAATTTTTAACGACGAAAAGAATAAGACCAACCCCATTTCACTAGGACTAGCCGTTCTCGAGATATTTTAGTTTTTCGTACTTTCCCTACGCCACCTTTGGAAATAAGCCCGGTTACAGAATGAGAACGGAAATTGAATTAAAAGTGAAATAAATTTAATTAAAATAAAGAGAACGTTAATATAAGTCTGCAGGGAAAGTCATGTGCTGCTCACATCAGATTTTTACTCTCCCTGCAATACATGGTAATGTATAGGGAAAGTATTGGAATCATGCCGAAAATCGAAACTCGAGTTTTCGACGTTTCGAGACCTCTAGAATACGAAAAAACTATTTTTAGCGTGACGTCTGTGTGTGTGTCTGTCTGTGTGTGTGTCAGTGTGTCTGTCTGTGTGTCTGTGCAGATTTTGTATCCACTCTAACTAAAAAACTACTTGACTGAATTTCATAAAATTTGGTAGGCAAGTCACTTGTGGGCAAATCTGGTGCTGATTAGTTTTGGGTACGATTCGGGATAAAAGAACCCGCCTTTATTTGAGAAATGACCCGCAAAAGCCTGTATCCACTCTAGCTGAAAAACTAATAGACCGAATTTCACAAAATTGGGTAGATATGTCGCTTATTGGTTACCCTGGTGCTGATTAGATTTGGGTTCGCTTCGGAAAAAAATAACCTGCTTTTTTTTGCAAATCGGCCAGCAAAAATCGTCAAAATCTAAAATAAAAAACCACGTATGTTCAAATATATCCATTACATGCTTGTTTTATACGTAATTTTTAACGAAGGAAAGAATAAGACAAACCCCATTACACTAGGACTAGCCGTTCCCGAGATATTTAAGTTTTTTCATATTTTCGCTACGACAACTTTAAAAGTAAACCCAGTTACCAAATAAAAACGAAAATTGAATTAAAAGTGAATTATATTTAATTAAAATAAAGAGAACGTGGATATAAATAAGTCTGGAGGGAAAGTCATGTGCTGCTCATATCAGATTTTTTTTTTGTTTGTTTCAGATGATGCAACTTTATTTCAGATGGTACATCTCACAATATATCATCCGTAGAAGTTGCTGTCTCGAAAGCTGAAATTGAAGCAAAATTCTCGTTGAAGTTGGTGGTCCAATAACAGGTGGTCCAATACAGTTCAACCCAGGCCTTTTAGTCTGTCAGTCAACTTCCCTCGATATCCTGATGTTACTGATGAAAATCGTTCCCTGTTTGATATCTGACCAATACCTAAAGTGGCTGCGTCAAAAACTTCAAAGATGAACAATGATGAAATCCATACATTGAGTCCTGTGAAAAATGAACAGCTTATGAAATTTTTCAACGTTACGAAAATTAAGATTAAAATATTAACTAGTCAGAAGCAATCAATTTATCATGCTGATTTCAATAAGGTGAATAAATTAAAGAATACAGCCGAAAAAGATAATAAGAAATACTTCAGCTTAACATGTTCATAAAACTATAATAAGCAATTGATTTAATATTCGATAAAATCCAATCAATGTTTAAGATGAACTCAACAACGCGCTTTGGCAGCTACTTTTGTGATGTCTGTAATGTAAATTTCTAGTATTAACCACGTTGTCCAGATGTTTCATGCACTTTGTCTGAGGAGGTGGGGGGCTTGAAAAGGGGTTCCCTGTTTTAGTTTTTGTTTATAAAAAAATGTCTTAATGTTTTACTGTGTATATTTAGTCATCGTTCTTGATACATGAGTATAGTAAGAGACGTAGAATTAGAGAAGTAAAACTATAATACAAGGATTTATTACTCTATTTTTTTTACCAGTTTTTCTTTTTGATATCTTCCCTTAACCCGCTTTTCCAGAACTTCTCCTACATA
Source organism: Amaurobius ferox (assembly GCA_951213105.1). Lineage (NCBI taxonomy): Eukaryota > Metazoa > Arthropoda > Arachnida > Araneae > Amaurobiidae > Amaurobius > Amaurobius ferox. Next base: position 57,625,614 of record OX578138.1, on the reverse strand, counting down.
ACGTAAAACACTAAATGCAACTGAAGTATCGAAATCAATAATTAATAAAGGAAACCATAATTTTTCAGTATTTTTTTTTACATTTTACATACCACGATGACACATTTGACTTTTTGAAGCTCACGCATAAATGATAATAGTTCCACCAAAGACTAAAAGAAAAAATGATCAATTAGAAAAATTTTCTGAATATCTTCTGGGAGAAACCCAAGATGGGTCTGAAGAAAGTCTTTAGCCCTCTGGGTATATTTTGAGAAACTATGTTTCAAAAAATACGCAAGGTTATTCTTTATGAATTTTTAATAAATGCGCCCAGTGTTGTCCGATGTTTCAAAAAATACGCAAGGTTATTCTTTATGAATTTTTAATAAATGCGCCGAGTGTTGTCCGATGTTTAAAAAATTACTCAAGGTTATTCTTTATGAATTTTTAATAAATGCGCCCAGTGTTGTCCGATTTTTCCAAAAATACGCAAGGTTATTCTTTATGAATTTTTAATAAATGCGTCGAGTGTTGTCCGATGTTTCAAAAAATACGCAAGGTTATTCTTTATGAATTTTTAATAAATGCGTCCAGTGTTGTCCGTAATTTAAAGCCGAGATTCAATGAATTCACTTATTCATTTTTTCAAAAAAGGTAGTCGCACCTCGCCGGCTTTTTAAAACTGCCATATGGGGGAAGGGGGGGAACAGCCCAGCGGTTAAGACACGGGGATTACAATCGGAAGACACGAGTTCGATTTCCGGCTCTGAAGCCGTCTCATGCGGAGTACGGGAACGTTAAATACGTGGTTCTGAAAGTCCTTCCGAGAGGTTTATTTTAAGGGAAAGAGAGTACGGTCCCTGTAGATGCCTCCACCACTGGGTTCCGGTATATATGAACGTAGCCATATGCAGATTATAGTACCGAGAGAAGAGATAGTAGTCATACGCAAATGATCAAGTTTTCGTACGTATCGGGTCACGTGATACCCAGTTTCGGGTGATAAAGACCAGCAGGCGGCTCGTCCCGTAAATGCTATCAGCGACTATTTGCAGCAGTCGAACTTTCGAAAAAGTAAAGAAGTGATGTCTAGTAAAACGTCAGAGAGCTAGCTGTATACCGGCAGTTAACGGCTAGGGAACGAGACCGTATTCTGGAGTTGCGTGACATGGGTTTGTCGATGAGTTCAATTGCCACGCGTGTTCGGAACGACGTGAGTACCATCCAGCGATGTATGATTAGATGGACGCAGAAACATCAGAGAACACGCCGAAGAGGGAGCGGATCGAATAGGCGCACGACAGAGCTCACAGACCGCTCGTCGAAACCCGTTCTCAATGGCAAGTCATATCCGAAACAGCCTGCCACCATCAACGGTTGCACCTGCGTGCACCCAAATAATTTGCAACGAGTTGCATGGAGTACAGCTATAGGCACGGCGACCATCCACTGGGGTGCCATTAAGCGCTAGACATAGGGATGCATGTTTGGTGTGGTGTTTTCGTCATCGCAACTGGACCAATGAATGACATCGGGCATTGTTTACTGATGAGTCTCGCTTCTGGATGCGGATGAATGACAGCTGTGGACGGTGTGGCGGCTTCCTGGGGAACACCACTTGCTAGACCACATCGCTGAGAGTCACACCGTCCCCACACCGGGCATCATGGTTTGGGGCGGTATCATGTTCGACCAGCGGACGGCTCTGGTGCACATTACAGGTAATCTGACAGCGGACCGGTGTGTCATATAGGTTGTGATGCCTGTGGTTTGACCACTGGTGCAGGCCGTTCCCAGCACTATGTTCCATCAAGACAATGCCACATCGCACACTGCAAGGCTAACTCTCAACAGCCTGAACGAAATCACATCCTTTTCTGCCCTGCAGCCTCGTTGTATCTCTCTCCCATTGAACACACGTGGGCCCTGATAGGATATCGGGTGCACCGGGGACAATAGGTGCATACCGTAGACGAACTGTGTACCACAGTAGACGCTGCTTGGCAAATATTACCTCAGGAAAACCTTAATAACCTCATCGCTAGTATGCCTCGTCATTAAGCGACCTGTATAGCTGCCCGTGGTGGCCACATTCGGTACAGAATAGACAGGTTTCTTTTGCATATAATTTTGTTTGTTCTTGTAATCCTTTGCATATGACTCTCTCTTCTACCGGTATTGTCATTTGCATAGGACCACGCGCATTCCTTCATGGTGTTGCAATTTCGTTTTTGACAATATATATATATATATATATATTCCAAATCCTTAAATGTCCATGATTACATAAAATAATGAGCCTATATATAAGCAAAATATTTTTACCGAATTTAAATTTTGATCAAAGGAGAAATTTTATTGATATTTTAGAAAAAAAAATATTGCTAATGATCTCTTGAAACAGGCATGCACAAAGAAAATGAGAGTGCTCATTATTTCAATTATCTTTACCATCACTGGAATTTTTTTTTCTTAATATTTCTTTGGGGTTTCGATTAAAAATTACGTTAAGGTTGTTTAATATGTCTGCGAGCGATGTAGTTTCGTAGTCTTAATTAAGGTCTAGGACTTCTTAAGAAGTAACTCATTTATTGATGAGTTCGCAGAACAAATTGCGTTATTTTTATGGTTGTGTAACATGAAAGCACTACAATAAGCAGGAAGGAGAGTGGTAAGAAAAGAAAACGAAATTTTATTAATGAACGATAATAAATATAATAAATAATTTTGAGGTCATTTCATTTCACTCTTTGTGCTTATTCACTGGTGTCATTTTTTTTTCACTTTCTGTTAATATACACAATCCTACACTTATATGTTAATAACTATACATTATTAATATTAAGCGAACACATTTCGTAAAATAAAACTTTCAAATGAACAAATCTCGATTGGATATGATACCGTACTGAATGAATGAGAGCTAAATGAAACCTATGATGCTGTCACTGATTAAAGTAACATATTTAAAATAATTATCTAACATATTTGCGTCTTTCCAGATCCTCCAAAAGCCCCCCCCCCCACGGTGACCGAGACCACATTTACAGTATTGACCATAGGACAAAATGCTTTTAAGTATATTCTAGTATCGCGCAACAAGAAGAATCTTTCCGGAGATATTACGCTCTCTGTAGGAAAAAGAAAAATTTAATATCTCGAGAATGGCTAGTTATAATATAAAAAAATCAGCATTCATTCACTTGCAGTTAAAAGTACTTACAAAGTTCCACGGAATTGATAATAATTATCAACATTAAATTTTTTATAATTTTTTTCATTCTGGATCGGAAATGTGTAATGTATTCAATATGGCGTGAGTTGGCGTCTTAGCAACGACACTCATTTTTAAAAATTATATTTATTAATGGTTATTGGTTGAAGATTTAACAATAATCAATTATTATTAGCTAGCAGCAATGTCCTCTCGTTCGTGCGCTACGCCCGTCTAAGTACACCACGGTCATGAATGGGGAACAGAAACCGGTGGACCCCCCCCCCCCCACCACATTCAGTGTTACTACTTATTACCAAACATACATTTTATATCAATCCCCAAAATAACAGAATTAATTCACCTTCTAACAAATCACATTATCAAGTTTAATACCCCAAACATTTTATCTTAAGTTCACATTTTTTGGTCATACCATGGAAGAAAAGGGACTAACTCACTCTAACTATATGGGTCATACAATTTAGCTCCAACAAATCTATCTATAAGTAAAGTTTGCATTAATTGCACTGTTTAAAGCGTGAATTTAAAGATAAAAAAATCTGATGTGGGCAACATATGATTTTCCTTAGATAATGCAATAAATTGACTACTTTTGCAGCAAAAAAATAGCTTATTCTTATAGTAGATACTTATATTATTTTCAAGATATCGAATTTTCATCAATTAGTCGTCATTTTCATTGATTTAGCGTCATTTTTAACTATTTGGAGAGATTTTCGTTAATTTGGCAACATTTAAAAAGTCGCCCAGTTGGCGACATTCCGCCAAATTTGTCGCTAAAATCTCGCCAAGCGTTATAGAAGGAGAAATAAGTTATTCTTATAACAGATAAATGACTATTGGCGTTCAAATACAAACGTATTACTCAAAGAATCTTTTCTCATGAATGGGACGAGCTAGAGCCACGAAAATGATATCACCCAATTTATCGCATGATATTACATATGAAAAGTGAACATGTTTCTCAACAGGTAATATACTTTTTCAATTTATGGAATTTTTTGATAAATTCATATGAAAAATGTGCAATATCTCGAGAACGGTTCGTGCCAGCGTTATAAAGTTTATGTCAATCGTTTTCTAAGGAAAAATTACATTAGAAATCTCTATTTGCGTAACTATACTAAATATTTTTTCAAAATTTCACTCGAAAACTTAGGGGGGTTCTGAACATCCATTTGCGTTTAAAAACAATAGACTTCCAGTATTCACGGATTGTGATTTTTGTACCAAATTTCATTTGAATCGCTCCATTCGTTCGTAAGATATCGTCTCCACAGACTCACTGACACACACTCACACACACACACACTCACACATACTTTCACACACACACACAGCGCCAATGGCCCTACCGTGCTGAAAACACCGGTTCTCGTTAGATCACCGAAATCAAGCAGCATCGGGCGCGGTTAGTACTTGGGTGGGTGACCACCTGAGAACACCGCTTGCTGTTGGCACATTTCGAGTGCGGTAGCCCGATGGTTTGCGCGCTGGATTTGCACGCTGCCACAACTTCCGCCGTGTTCATTCGGAGTACGATCACGTTAAACATGTGGGTCCGTAAGTCCTTCCGAGAGGTTGGTGGTAGGGGATGGAGGGTACGGTCCCTGTGGATGCCTCCCCCACTGGGTTCCGGTCTAAATTGGGTAGAACTTCCCGGCCGTCCAAACGGTTACCTTACATCTTTCTGGTAGGTCGGACGGTCTGGGTCTCAACAACAACAACACACACACACACACACACACACAGACAGACAGACATCACCTCAAAAATCTTTGATTCGTGATTAGGGATGCTTGAAACGTGCTCTCCCGTCGAAAACTCGAATTCGAATTTTCGACCCCGTCACAATACTTTCCTTATACATTATGTATATAATGAAAGTAACATGAAGCAAGTCTCTCTAACTCCATGGTTTAGTTACTCATATTATGAATTCTTGAATTGGGATGACCTCTCAAATTTAACTTTCCTATTCAGCTGAATCATGGTGGTGGCCTCATCTTTAACTCCATGAGCTGAATACCGTTTTCCTTTTACTTTTTCAGGCATTCAAGTCTCATGACCATGTAAGTATATCATGTTTGTAGCAACGCCTTTGGCCTGAGATTATAAATACAAAAATAACAAAAAAGGCGAAACTGCGAAAGGCTATCTCTTCAGATTCAAGGGTGAATTTAAAAAACGGAATTCAGATTTAGATTCAGAATGAATTCATGATCAGCATGAGTTCTCCAGCCCTCCTGTTTGAATTTGGTTTTCCAACATATACTGACACTCCGCTTTTAGAGAGGTTTGCAGCTTTTTAAGATATATATTTTCCAATCATCAAAGGAACACGTAAAAATTATGAAGTATATTTGGTCTATTTAATTACCCTGGAAATATATAGGTCTCTTTTGTGTACCTATTCAAACAATCGTACTGAATTTCCTTTGATTGTCACTATTTCTTCAAAGGATATAAGTCCCAGAAGTGTGCAAAAAGACAGATGCTCAGAAATGATTGAAAAAAATGTTGAATAGTATTGAGGTATGCTAGAAACACGTAGATTCAGTTAAAATACGAGAGACTGGTTTTTGATCCCATAGCAATGCTTTCTCTTTACTTATATTATGCATTTAAGCAAAATGATAAATTATGGATTACTGCATAAATCGAAAATTAGATTTTTTCTATTTTATTAAAAATTGGGTTTAATGTATTGCATTCTTTGTTAAACACGCAAAATGTGTGTTCTTATTGCTGGAATCAAATTTCAGCACTACAATGTCTTAAATAATATAGGGTAATTCGGGGTAATATACCATATTTAAAAGAGAAATCGGTTAAAATCATATTTGAGGTGAAAGTTTTACTCAAACTCTATGCTGCTCTTTCGAAATATTAATAATAAATTAATAATAAAAAAATAAAATAAAATAATATTAATAATAAAATAATAAAATAAAATTATTAATACAATAATAAAATAAATAATAATAATAATAAAATAATAATATAAACTAAAATTTATAATAAAATAATAAAATAAAATAATATTAATATTAAAATAATAAAATAATAAAATAAAATAATATAAATAATAAAATAATAAAATAAAATAATATTAATTATAAAATTAATAGTAAATATAGGTTTTACATCTTGTTGTACACATTTTTGTCCTTTATCATTCATATCTATATTATATAGTTTACTATAAATTTTGAGTGAGAGTTAGGAAAATGAAAAAATCACTTGCTCAGAGAGATATTTTTTAAAGTTTTTTCATAAAGGAAAAGTTTAAAATATTAAAATATTGAAATTATTTTTATATATTCATAATCATACCCTATCTCCGGCAAAACCAGAAAAATCATTTACATTGTTATCCATTAGGTATAAAGCGTCCAAAATAGTATAAAGAGTAGTATAAAGCGTCCAAAGTGTATACATTTTTCGTGAAGCTCAGTTTTTCCGTGACAGACATCCCAACCATAGATGTATTCACATCAAAAATAGTTTCACGTTCTTCCAAAATGCCTGTCTGCCTCGCACTAATTCTTAATCTCAAATTTTTGAATATGCATCAGACAGCTCCTAGCGAAGAATAAAGAGTTTGAAATTTAATATAAATGCCTTGCCTTCAAAACTTTTTCCACAGTCATATCACGTTTCTTATCCAATATTCGCTTAAAGAGGGGAGATAGTATTACATTTTCTAAAGAGCATCTTCATAACTTTAATGCAATACTAAACAGACGGATAAGTCACTAGATTAGTTATATGTAATTGAATAATGCTAAAATAAGGGTATCGTTTGTAATTCAATCGTTTTGATTGGATATTCTTGAGTAATTGCTTTTGCATTCTGTTCCGTGAAGGGTTTTCTGTTGCTTTTCCAATTGGCCCTGCGTTTAGTAATCCATCGTAAAGTAATAATTATTTTTACTTTCTCACACGTAGTACTGAGAAAGAATTGTTTTTACGGAAATTTTCCGATTTTGAAATATTGGTGCCAATATACGTTTTAAGACATCCTGAAAACGTTTCGTCCATTTTTGGAGTAATGTCCGCTTGTTTGTCTGGTGTACGTCGATTTCTTGTGTACACTATAGAAGCCACAAATACTATTGGATGTTCACAAAATTTTGCACCCGGATTTGTTATTAAAAAAATCTAGAACATAGAATTTTTTTTAAATTTCGAGCGAAATTTTATATTTTTTTAACATGGCATCATAGGACAAAATTTGACATAATCATGCATAAAGAGAGTTTAGTGTTATGAAGTATTTCCATATTTTTACTTTCCTTATATACATAATGTATAAGGAAAGTATTGTGACGGGGTCAAAAATTATAATTCGAGTTTTCGACGGGAGAGCACGTTTCAAGCATCCCTGATCACGAATAAAACATTTCTGAAGTGATGTCTGTGTGTGTGTGTGTGTGTCAGTGAGACTGTGGAGACGATAACTGACGAACGAATGGACCGATTTGAACGAAATTTGGTACAACAATCATAATCCTTAAACACTGGAAGCCTATTGTTTTTAAACGCAATCGAATGTTCAGAACCCCCCTAAATTTTCGCGTGAAATTTTGAAAAAATCGTCAAAAACTCAAAACCGCTAATAAAGTTACGCAAATAGACATTTTTTATGTAATTTTTCATTAGAAAACGATTGACATAAATTTTAGAACGCTAACATGAACCGTTCTCGAGAAATTGTACATTTAAAAAAAAAAATTATCAAAAAGTCATATAAAGTAAAAAAAAATATTTCCTATTGAGAAACATGTTCACTTTTCATATGTAATACAATGTGATAAATTTGGTGACATCATTCTCGTGGATCTAGCTCGTTCCATTCATGAGAAAAGATACTTCGAGTAATACTTTTGTATTTGAACTCCAATAGTCATTTATCTGCTATAAGAATAACTTCTTTCTCCGTCCATAACACTTGGCGAGATTTTGGTGACGAATTTGGCGGTATGTCGCCAGCTTGGCGACTTTTTGAAATGTTGCCAAATTAGCGAAAATCTCGCCAAATGGATAAAAATCACGCTAAATCAATGAAAATGACGACTAATTGTCGAAAATTCAATATCTTGAAAAGAATATTGGTATCTACTATAAGAAAAACCTATTTTTTGTACTGTAAATGCACATTCATTACATTATATAAGGAAAGTCATATGTTGCCACATCAGATTTTTTTGTATGTAGCCCAGGGATGAAAAAGGGCAGGTGTAATGTTACTTGAAATGTATATAATATGTATTGTGTTATGTATAGCGATGCTTCTGCACAGACGAAATGGGACTTGATGGCGCCTTGGTTTGTTTGCACTTTTGACATGGGTTGTAAATATTCGGAGATTTGTGTGTAACAAAATGTCAAAGTCAGGTGTGGCTCTCTGTGTGGGACCATCCGGTATGTAGAGAGCCCTCCGGTTCTCGGATTTTAGTGGAACGCATAGAAAATGAGCGTCTCTTCGCAAGCCAATAGAGTGTTGTTGTTGAAACCCAGACCGTCCGACCTACCAGAAAGGTGTAAGGTAACTGTTTGGACGGTCTTGAAGTGCCACCCAATTTAGACCGGAACCCAGTGGGGGAGGCATCCACAGGGACCGTACCCTCCTTCCCCTACCACCGTCGGAAGGACTTTCGGACCCACATGTTTAACGTGATCGTACTCCGCATGAACACGGCGGCAGACCCGGGCCTACCGAGTGCAACTCCAGCGCGCTAACCAATGGGCTACCGCGCCCTAAGCCAGTAGAGTGTGTTGAAGTTGAACCGCCTTGTTTTTATGGTATGTCGTGCTCATCGAATGGGAAAGTGGGGGATTTCCTCCCTAAATTTTCGTTCCCCTCGTTTAAAATCATGGAGGAACTTTGTAAAAAATCTGAAATTCAGTTGCCTTTCTGAGCTCTAGAGAATAGCACTCCAAGTGCGTGGCACTTGTTTTTTTTGGAAGCCTGATCCGTCAGGCATTTTGATGCATCTTCAGGCACGGTATCCGTGGTCCCTACCTAGAGCGGCCAATGCATACGCTAGGAACCGACGTCTTGTGTCCGGTTGTACGAGCAAGCACATTCAGGCGTAGCTAGTGGTCAGGTGTGAACATTCAACAATATATGTTATGGCGGCTCGTAGCCAAATCGAGCCAGCACCGAGCAGACCGAGAGCGCATTTCTTCGGGCGGTGGCGAACATCGAAGCATTGAAGAACTCGCCACTTTATTTCGCAGTGTAACACAGCTCTGAATCCTAAACGGCGTAGCATGTGACCCTTTGCTCCCTTAACTCATCCAAGCCGTAGCAACTGTGTGTACTGCAAGGACGTAGTGACAGCGCAACTTATATCTCCTTCACAAGGAGTGTACGCGGACGGAATGTTTGCGGGGGCGTCAATCCTGGGCCCCTATGCTGTGCACAACACGCGTCAACTGGGTGACATCTACTGTAATCAGTGCGGTCCGTATGAGTTGACTTTCACTTAGTCTTTACGAAATTGCTCTTGACTACCGGCAGCGGCCTGTACGCATGTTCATACGAATCGCTGGGACAAAGCCGACGTTAGGAAGAGGAGAGTTCCCTGTCTTCGCCTCAACCGGTCCGATCAGACTGACGGTGATTGTTTACGAAATTTCATTGACTGGACTGAAATCCAAATAGTTAATCGCCACCCATTTCCATTGTGCAAAGGCATTACTACCAGCAGCCATATGCAGGGTCAGATTCTTCTGTAATGAAGGTATGGTGATTTATCTTTGATTAAGTGTTTTACATATGCACATGTTAATCGTAATTGATGTAATCTCCAGGTTAATGTTAATTTTTAGCTTTAAGGGATATTTGCCCACTGAATCAATTTTAAGAGCAGTTATATGCAAATTTTTGGAATCTTGAAAAGTATGAATGAATTGAAAACGTACACCCCGAGGTCCAGCTGGGTAGATGGGAAGTGATTGTAATTGTGTAATTTTATATTTAGTGTCAAATTGAGTATTTCATGTGTTCTTTTAATAAATTGTTAAGTGGCCACAAAATCTGGGCTCTTTAATTAGCATTATGCAATGTACTTAATTCTTTTGGATTCGACTATGCGAACCGCGGTTGAGCTGAGAGGCACTAGTGGTGAGTAATATTTAGTGTATTTATAATTCTGTATTTCTGTATTTATGTGTAAAATTCACCTCACCACATAGGGCTCCCAGACGCGTACTTTCAATCATTGTTGTAAAAGATAGCCGCGATACATTATTTTTGTTCGTGACTTCATCACCCCTTTGGGGGGAATGTAACCCCTCCGGGAGGTATATTGTTAACTATGGTATCAATAAAATATTTTTCCGGACCTTCACAGAGAAGGCTAATACGCTACAGTTGTAATCATTTGGACCTAGATACCGAGTTTTCAATTGTTTTCTCTTTTGAAAAAAACATGCTATTAAAAATAGATTCTGATATGAGAAAGTCGAGTTGAGCCACACTTCAGTTCATTTATCTACTATTTACTATCATTTATTTGCTGTTATAATCAGCTTCATAAAAACTAAACATAAGTCATGCAAACTTTTGAGTAAATAATCGGAAAAATTAAAGTACTTTATTTGTAACTGATGATATAATTTACATATTTAAGGATGTGATCTGGTTTTGGAGGCAGAGAAAGCGTTCTTCTTCAAAATTAAGGACACACAGCAGTCATTCTATCAAACTCAGAAAATTGTAAACTGTAATTTAGAACATATGTAAGGTTTGAACCTTTTTGGATTTTGACTTTTGGCTTTGCATTACACAAGTATTTGATCTTAAATTGAAACTTTAATCTGAAATAAACATCAATTTTAAATATTTTCTATCAAACACCACAGAATTAGTAAACTCTATTTAAAAACGCCATCTTGACGTACACGAAAATTTACATTTTAAAGTGCTATTACAAAATAAAAATGCCAATGGCACTTTAAAATGTAAATTTTCGTGTACGTTAAAATGGTATTTTTAAATACAGTTTACTAATTTTGTAGTCTTTGATAGAAAATATTTAAAATATTTTAGACGTTTTTACCATACTTATAAAGTAACATCCATCTACCTAATGACTAAGATCGACACTACATACAAATCTATATTAACAATAATTTCATAGTAATTTTTACTAATTATAATAATACACATATACCAGTCTACAAGCATTATATACAGTTATGCAAGTACTGTGACAAAAGTACTTTTTTTTTCAAACACATTGCACTTTAGACTAGTTACAATATTCATTTTTTTAAAGTTACATTATAGTCTAAATATAATATTACATCTTGTTCAAAAGTTTTGTTTGTAATAATTACAGTACAATTTTTCATTGGCATTTAAGATTTAGATTTACATAGCTGTATTGCTATAAAATATTAAATTCTTGAAATATCGGTTATTTGTAAGATAAAATCTCACGTTATACAAGTTTGAAATTAAAGGCAAATGAAAAACAAAATCCGAAGAAAAATTCGAGAGAAAGGGCAAAAAGATAAATTGTCAAATTCCAAAAGTCCTGGACCCATTTCTCAGGAAGGTTAGATAAAGCCAGAAAGTTTAAAGAATACGGAGACTAAAGAGATTAATTTTCTACTGGAATTTCCTTTAACTGCAGCAACTTTTCAATTGCTTCAGTTAAAAATGGGACACATAAGGAACGATTAGTTTCCTTAAAGAGTGTATATTTCTGTAATTTAAATTGGATTTCGCTTTATATATACAATTTTGAATGCTACTTAAATGTCACATGATTTTCGTATCGCAATGAATTCTTTTCTTAAGGGAGGGTTGAGCTACCGTTGTTTGACTGGTCAGATGACACGCTACATATTGAGCTACTGAGATAATTATCATTTTTGTTTTAATTTTCCCTACACGCATAGTATAGTGCATAAGGAAGGATTGTGACCGGGTCGAAAGTTCGAAATTGAGGTTTTCGATGGAAGAAAACGTTTTAAACATCCCTGAACACGAATGGAATGTTCTTGAGATTATGTCTGTGTGTATGCGAGTCTATTAGAATATGTGTGAGTGTGTGTGTGTGTGTATGCGTGTGTGTGTGTGCGTGTGTGTGCGCGTGCGTGTGTGCGTGTGTGTGTGCGTGTGTGTGTGCGTGTGTGTATGTGTGTGTGTGTGTGTGCGTGTGTGTGTGTGTCTGTGTGTGTGTGTGTGTGTGTGTGTGTAAGTCTCACGGTTTCTCACGAACGAATGAAGTGTGTCAAAACTAATTTGATATGATTATTAGAATCTGTGAATATTGGAACCTTATTGATTTTAAATGCAGTCAAATATTCGGAAGACTTTTACAATGAATTTTTGAGCAAAAAAAAATATTAAAAATCAGGACTTTTATTACTGATAAATAAATAATAATTTCATATTTTGGATCTTTCTTAGCTTCCAAAACCGATCGTTGTGAATTTTACTGATAGCCATCTGGAATTCATGGATTGGAGATTTTGCTGTGTACCATTTAGTAGTAGAATATTCTAAACTCATATGCAGTGTTTTATGGGGCCCGTTTTACCTGATCCCTTTTGTCAAGATTGACTATTTGTACAAAGGGTGCTAAACCTTGAAAGTTAATGTTTGTATTTAATTTTTTATTGAAAACAGTCATTAGTAGTGAAAATAAAATGTCCACGTAACTAATATTTGTTACAAATATTTTAATAAAAAGCACTCGTATTGAAAAGTAAATAAAAATAAATTAGAACTTACCACAGAACTCGCAATTTCAAATGAAAATTCAGATTACACCTTATTTGATCAATGGCGGATTAGGCTCTGAGAATAAACGGTTAGAACCTTACGTGCAGCGTATTTGATTGTAGCTGACATCATATGACACGTTATTATCGCCGGGACGTCTTGACCCAGTTTAGAAGCGAGATCCACCACCTCAAGATTAGGGATTTAAGCTGATATTGAGGCTGACATCCTGACCTAATCTCCGATCTAGCAAAGACTCATGCATCTGCGGTCACGTGGTCGACGGAATCTTTCACCCCGCAGGGTCCGACACAAATTCTCTGAGTCATGATCCAAATCGCCGAAGTCCATATTGCGAATACCCTATCATCTGAAGGAGTCTGGACCATGGTATGAGAAACTTGTTTGGATAACCAGGTAGTCCACTAAAGCACCCTCCAGATTTATGTGGTCCATAGCTACAGAGATAAGACTCATCCGTCCTGAACAGGATAGTTTCCATCAAGAGGGATGCATCTATGACTTGGTTGTCCTGCCTTCCCAACTTTACGTTGTAATAGAAATACATAAGTTTTGGAGATTAAGTCAGTCAAAAGCCATGTTTTTAAGGGTCTTATTAGTTAATCTAAAACAATAAAATGCAATATCTGTCTGTGTGCTTACCCGTGTATATATGCTTATTTCGTAGCGAAACTTCAAGCAATAGCCACTAATTTCAGTACAGGAACAGTTCATGTCAGGTACTGATACTCTTCTGGGTGATTTTTCAAAACTTCGATTATGTTTTACAGTTATTTAATATTTAGAATGTTTTTCACAATATCCATATCAGTCCGCCCATAGCAATTGCAAAAACGATCTCAAAGTTTAAATCTGCAAACCGTCGTAAAGTTACGTAAAGCGGTATTTAAATCAAGAGTTGAACGGAATAAGTGACGGAATTTCTACATTTTTGGCAGATATTTCCTGTAAGGACATTTCTGGAAAGAAATAAGCGTTTTAAGGGTAAGAAGACGGAATTGATTTTAAAAATATAAAATCGAGAAAAACACTTGCAATCCGATTCTCAGATTTTAAAAGACGGGAAAATGTATTGTTTCAAGCTATTTTTTTTATGAAAATATGCATCTGGCTATATTGCTCGATTAATAATAGTAAACAATAAAATGCATTCTTAGTTATCAAATCCCCTTCGTAGAATAATTTGAAATGGAAAGCAATATTTGAAATCTTAGATTTATCCGCTTTTGGGCAATCGAATTTAATAAATTTTGTGACATTTAAACAATTTAATGTTCTCAATTTTAAAGAGCATTCACCGTAACTGCTGACTTTACATTCCTTTCAAAACATTCAAGAACCCTTAAAATTACCACAGATATGAAACCTTTTGATTTCAAAGTACGTAAGATTTCATTGTCCGTTGAAATACTTTTAAATCCAGGAAAGCTTTATTCGTATTAAAGTATTTTAGTGTTTTCAGAATTGTTATTATCCTACACTCTCAATGGCACTCATAGAGCTTTCTGTTGTATATACATTCTCCGCGTTCCTAGATATAAGACTCCGATGATATTCTAAAGAACTTCAATGAATTATTCTTCAAATACTCCTAAATTATTAAAGGAATAATATTTCCCAATTTATATAAAAATCGTCTGATTTATCCCAAAGTTATTGAATGATAAATTGAGATTTTATTGAAGGAGTTTTGTTGAAAGAATTCTGGGCAAGAGAAAGAGAGATAGCGAGAGATTAAACATACACAATATTCTAATATTATTACTTTCCTTACATATATAGTATAATGTATAAAGAACGTATTGTGACGGGGTTGAAAATTAAAAATCGAGTTTTTAACGGAAACGCACTTTTCAAACATCCCTGAACTCGAATCTAATCTTTTTCAGGTAATGTCTGGGTATATGTATGTATGCTAGTGAGTGTGAATGTGTATGCATGTTAGTGTTATAATGTGTGTGTGTGCGTCCATGAGTCTGTTTAGAGGCCTTGCTGCCCCAACCTGGAATCGAACCTTGGATCTTCGAACTGACCACCAACTCTCTACCATTGAGCTACTGGGACGAAATTGCAGCCACTTATTGTTGAAGTGGACTGTGTCTTCTCCACTCTCTAATGTCAGATTTACGGGAAACTGGCAGTCTGACTAACCATCTCCTACTATTTTCACCTCAAGTTAGTCTCTTGCTAGTCTTCCAGAGTCCACTGAATCCGTAATAGAATCACTTTCTGACCTCCCACATCTTTGCAACCATGGTTGATTTGTTCAGGCGTATTTGTAAAGACATTTGCTGTCCCAACCGGGAATCGAACCCTGGATCTCCGAACTGGCAAGCCGATACTCTACCGTTGAGCTACTGGAACGAAATTGCAAGCTCTTATTGTCGAAATGGTCTTTGCAATCTCACGAACGAATGAAGGATAAACGAGAGTGATGTAACGCTCTTAATATTTCTGTTTCTTCATATAGTGAGCCTTCATATAGTGAGCCTACATATATTGAGCCTTCATATAGTGAGCTTTCATATAGTGACAAGTGGTGAGTACACTTGCTTTTCGACGGAAATATAAAGCATTTGTATACGCTTTTGAATAATTTTGTATAGTCATACGAATTAAAAAAAAAACAGAAGGGGCATCTCCAGAACTGGGAGTGGAAATCTTTAGTGAAATCCCCATCCCCTAAAATAGTTAGTGAGGAATCCATATCAGCTATCATATAAGCTCCATTTATATCCAATCCTGAGTGATAGCTGTTGAAAAAAAAATGTAAATGTTTAATTAAAACCGATATTCTAGATCCGGAAGTGAAATTCCTTGTCAGACTCCTAATGCCCCACCTGACTTCGCTGCTGAATCCATATCAGTTTGTTCAAGCTCTGTTTATATTCAATCCTGAGAAATAGATGTTTCAAGAATTTTTTTAACCGAAGTGGAAATCCTTAATGAAAAGGAACCTGAAGTGGAAATCCTTAATGAACCAAAGTCTTCCAGTATTTGATACCAAATCCCTAATAGTTATTATCTAAGTTCAAGTATAGTCATTGAGAAATAGATATTTCAAGGAAACCGAAACAATTTGAATCGGAAATGGAAAAAGCTCCGAAATTGGGAATACTTATTTATCCCTCACGCCTTTCGGAATTTGATGCTATATCTATAGTAATCGTTATCTATATCATTTATTATTCGGAATTAGTTGTTATTATCTATAGCAGATGCTGAGAAATAGATGCTTCAAAAATTTTAGTAAAATCATTAGTAAGGCCAAATTTTTGGTACCAATAAAGTATCATATGCATATGAACAATACGATTTTGTTTTA
The DNA here is from genome assembly GCA_951213105.1 of Amaurobius ferox. NCBI lineage: Eukaryota > Metazoa > Arthropoda > Arachnida > Araneae > Amaurobiidae > Amaurobius > Amaurobius ferox. The sequence continues at coordinate 57,609,300 of OX578138.1, read as the reverse complement.
ACTTGCCCTAAGTGAAAGGTTATATATTTTATTTAAAAAATGTTTTTAAATTTTGAGAAACGTTATCAAATATTTATGCCTGTTGCAGGAATTAGAGTAATCAATCGGGGTAATCACACTTATTTATAAAGCGCAAAGTAGAACACAGTTAGAAGGGGCACAAAAAAGAGATTGATGGTTTTCTTTTTAGTGCATGGCTTTCATGCGAAGACAGTTTCCATGCTATTGTTATAATGACATTTAAGGCCGTTTTATTAACGCTATTTTTTAAACGCATTCATTGAAATCTCTGAATTTTATAATGTTTTCATCGATTTGCAAAAAAAAGTACACATCTGCAAAATAATCGCTCTAGAGATGTCTGCAAGGCATTAATTTAAAAAATGTATTTTTGATGTTAATAACATATATGATCGGGGTATTTAGTGAAATTCACTTGAAGAAAATAATTAATCATTTAGGAGCAGTACGGTCACACGTTATAGTTTATGAATACGCATTATGGACACACGGCACTTGGATAAAGCCGGATATGAGATTCCAGTATGTCTTCTTTATATATTTTTCAAGTAACAAAACCTCTGTCGAAGTTGTGAGCCCGTTTATATTGATGCCTGCCTATATCAAAACTTCACGACTGCCAAAGAGCTCCCTTTACGTCAAGTTAAGATTATGGTAATGTTGTCCCTGTTCTCTCCAAATAGTGGTGCGACGAGAATCAGTCTGCAAATTGAACCTAGATTCATCAATAAAGAGTACATGTCCCCACTAATTCAGTCCCTACTAATTCCCCACTAGTTTTGGAGCTCCTGACTCAACTGCAAAAGCGTACGCTTGTAATCAGAGGTAAATTAGACGCAAATTGTAGGACGACTGACATACATGCTAGTTTCTCTGAGTCTTCTGAAAACAGTTTATTTGAAAACCGTTGCTTCTCTAGCGGCTACGTCAGCTCTAAGTAAGTTGTCTTGAAGACACCGTCCCGTGACATCATGCAGGTAATACCAGATACAGGTGCTACTGAAGGATTATAACTCTTAGTTGACATTGTTACTGGTTAAGGTCTTCAATGTTTTGGAATATTTTAACAGTCTGGATATTTCACTTTGTCGCACATTCAGTGCTCTAAAATCTACTGTCTGTTTTTGTCTAGATTCGACCATTCCGATGATTCTACTCTTTAAAATTTGGGCAACTTAGTTTCTTTGTACCATTAAAAGTTTCTTCTCAACAGTGTTAACAAAATTTATCATGGGGGATTGCAAAAAAATGAAGTAACATGTGCAAGCGAAGGTCACCTATTTTTATGAAGTTGTGATAAGCGTATCAAATCGCTAATACCGTCAACTGATAAAATTCGCATATACACATATATTGGTTTGGGTTAGTGAATAATCTACATGCAAATTTCTGCTGTTCTACTTGCGTTAACCGTTTACTTTGTACGTTTTTCGAATGCTGATTAACTTTTGGACATTGTATTTTTTTCCTATCTCTTTTTGTTGCAAGATTCTATAGCAATTACGAAAGGATGCATCCTTATACACATATAGCATCAACTACGGAAAAACAATTTAATGGAATCGTATTTACGATTCCACCACTAGCGGCAGACAAAATGCAGGGATTTCGAAAAGTCTCTCTAGATCTTCTAGAAGTCCCCTTTTCTGGTTATTTAGAATGCTGAAACTTCGTTTACTTATAGTATCGACCGCGGGATATTCCCAAACTCAGCTATTTCTGATTATGACAGTATTTGTCAAGTGTTTGCGATGCTAATTGCACTATAGTGGCGATGCTGATTACAATTAGTTGCTATGCTAAGTGCATTGTAGTTGCGATGCTGTGCAGTATAATTGCTATGCTAAGGGCAGTATGGTTGCAATGCTAAGGGCAATATAGTTACGATGCTAATTGCAGTATAGTTGCGATGCTAATTGCAGTATAGTGGCGATGCTAATTGCAGTATAGTTGCGATGTTAATTGCAGTATAGTTGTAATGTTAAGTGCATTATAGCAGTTATACTAAGTGAAGAATAATTGCGATACTAAGTGCAGTATAGTTGCGATGCTAAGTGCAGAAATAGTTGAAATTTAAAAATTCTTAGAGTTATTTTCTATTTTATAGGCTTAAATACTTGTAGCTTTACATTTTTAATTAGAAAACCTACATCAATTTCCGAATAATCTACACAAAACAAATTATGTAAGACAGCGTTCATTAATATGTTTTTACTCATATACCATTATTTACAGGCATTAGAGGTATTTTTGTCCGGGTCTTAATGGGATCTTAAAAAATTAATTATTCTTCCCTTTTAGTAAATTATCTCGCACGTAATGAACCAATGCTTAATCAACTTTTAAGCAAAGACGATGTTTTGCAGAACAATGGGAAGATTAATAGATTTTGTAGAATGACTCTACGAATTCTCAATTTAAGGAACATTCAAATACATGTATTAATTGTCCCTTCTTTTGCCATTTCTCAGCTGCGAAATTAATACATTTTTTGTTTCCTGTATATTTAAAACAAGATCAAGAGTTAAATAGATGAATTTCCTAACAAACTAGTTTAAATTTTGTGGAAAATAATAAAATCTAATTCTGTCTTGCTAAAAAATCCGAATGCTTATTGGAGTTACTGATTTAAAAATACATTCCAAAACAACAGAAATACAACATAGAAAAACAACAGAAATATTTTGATATATATTAAACCATCCGAGAGGGAGGGGGGGTGTAAGGAGCTTTCGCGACATCTCTCAAACTACGATTCGCCTAATTGACCTTAGTATAGACTTGGCCTACATTGAATCCTACGGACATACTTAACTGTACCTAGGCCATCGTATCCTGGAGATTTATCTACGCCTGCCTAAATCTACATTGGATCCTAAGGACCTATTTACCCTATACCTAGGCCTACATTTGGATCCTTAGTATCCGATTAAAAGATTCTGGTGATCCAATGTAAACAAGGGGACTATATCTACGCGTTGTACCATATCTAGGCCTATATTGCATTGCATCCTTAGAATCCAATGTAGGCTCTTGATAGGGGTAGAGCCTCTAATTTAGTGTTACCAGTTACTGTAGGGGTGTGCCGTAGTATTCCACTCAGCAAAAGAACGTAGAAGGAGTTTAAAAATCCGAGAATCACTGCTTTATGGAGATCGACAAATTTATTCCAATCGGCCGGGGAAATTACTGCTCTATGCCTTCTGTCGACCCCCCTCCCCAGTCTGGGCTGTAAAATCATGTATCCGACTTTAATTTTCTTAAAGTTAAAATTCAGGTTCAGGCTGCACGAGACTGCAATTGCTCCTTCACAGACTCCCCCTCCCCCTTTTTTACTCGGGGGCATTGCAGTTAGGATCTATCTTCCATTGCAGATTACATAATTCCTGAACTGATTTCAATAGTGTGTATTTGTCAGCATGAAATATGCCGTACATCTGATGGCAGCAAGGAAACTTGCTATGTGTCAAACATATGCGAACTTCTTTGAAGACTTATAAGATCTACCTCATCACGTAACTGATTTGAACATTTTTGAGATTTTTTTAAGTTTTAACATGTTTTCATTAAAACCGAGAATCGGAGTTTTGAATCATTGCCAATAATCTCACTTTATATATAATTCGTATTGTATGGAAAGTTACAAAGACATTTAGGAAGGAGGCTTTATATGGTGGCGATTGGTGGGACCACTTCATTTTTGACTGAACTATTAAGTATTTTTATTACCTTTTGTATACTTGCGCCTTACAGCAACGCAATTTCTCGGGAAAACCGGAAGTTACATTTCCAGAACCTGAAGTGGAAATCCTCAGTGAACCCTTTTCACACCTCATCTGCAATGGAATTCGATACGGAATCAATTTATGCCAGGAATCATCTAGACTCATCTATATCCAATCCCAATAAATAAATGTTTCAAAGAGATATTTTAAGCCGGGAGTGAAAAGAAAACGGAAGTGGAAATTCTTGGAAAACACTCTACCTCCTCCTGAATTTTAAGCTGAATTCATACCAGTCATCATCTACGTCACTATCTATATTAAATCTGATCAATCTGGAAAAATAAATGTTTCAAGTAAAACGAAAATTCTTAAATTGGAACAGAAAGTAAAAGAGAAAAGGAAATGTAAATCCTTAGTGAATCACACTAACCTTCCCCCTCCGAAATATAATGCTTAATCCCTCTTACTACCTCCTCCGAAATTTGATACTATATCGGTCATCAATTAATTTCTATTTGTAGCATTTTCTGGGAAATAGATGTTTCAAGGAGAACTTTTTAATCAGAGTAGTGAATATTTACTTACAATACATGAAGAAAGTAGGCATGTGTCAGTTAAGTGACTACGAATGTTTCAAGAGCGTTAGAAGCCCGAACAAACTGCAGTTCGTTCTTATTGGCTTTTCAGGACGCATATTGCTCTTTTGATCTGAAGAAGAGGGCTTATATTGCCCTCGAAACAGTTATAGTCATTTAACTGATATATGTATGTTTTTTACAAAAAGGTATTGTAATTTAATTTTCTGCAAGCAGCAGTTTTATCTATTTTCACTACTCTATAGCAAATTGTTTTCCATTATCAATATTTATAAGCGAAATAATCATTTACAACAATGTTTTTGTGCTTTTCGCATTATTTCGATCCAATGCGTATCTTTATTTTTTAATCTTGATAGTAATAAGTTCCAGAAAAAACTTAATTATTCCACCTATTTAGTAAATTACCCTTTGTGAATTCAACCCTTGCTTAATCAACTTTTAAACATAAAGGCACCAGACAAAAACGAAAGTTAGCGGAAACAAAGGGAAGATTAATGGTTTTTCAGCAAAAGGATAGCACGGAAACAGTTTTAGAGACTATCTAATAATGGTATTGAATGCCCTTTGTTTTGTTGCTGTTTTTTTTTTTTACGAATTCAATTTCCTTCAGCTTTCCATTGTATGTAACAAAGAATAACAATGTAATGTATCGGAAGTAGTGGCTCCACTCGACATTCTCTAACGTTCGTTTATATTCTACATTTATTAGTCTCTTTGTAGAGTTTTTAGATAAAAAATATTCTGATGTGTCCAATACACAGCTTTTGCTTCAACTTATTATACTTGTATCTCGTCTTTGTGTTGAAAGAAAACCCCCAAATTATTATTATTAGATTTCACTGCAGACAAATTTATTGTTGTTACCACTTGAAAAGAGCATAACAAATTTCATATTTAATGTGATTATTTTGAGATATATCATGCTCACTGTTGTTGTTGTTGAAACCCAGACCGTCCGACCTACCAGAAAGGTGTAAGGTAACTGTTTGGACGGTCGGGAAGTGCCACCCAATTTAGACCGGAACCCAGTGGGGGAGGCATCCACAGGGACCGTACCCTCCTTCCCCTACCACCAACCTCTCGGAAGGACTTTCGGACCCACATGTTTAACGTGATCGTACTCCGCATGAACACGGATCATGCTCACTGTGGTAGAATTTCTAATATCGCTATAACTGTTCATGATAACTACCAAAAATTACTGTCTAATTTTTATTTATTTAAAATATTTGATAATATGGAAGATATATACATATATACATATAAAAGAGATGTCGGAATGTTTTTAATACTGACAGTCAGGATACATAGAAGGTGGTGTTTATTTTTGTTTCAATATATAGCTTTAAGTTAGAATTTTACATTAGGATGGAGTTCACTTCTGCAATAAGAGATTGCAATTCTATCACAGTAGCTCGACGTTAGAGTGCCAGCTGTCTACTACGATAACCCATGGTTCGATTTCCGATTGGAGCAGCAAGGTTCTTCATATTAGCGCTAGAATGAATTAACCTGTAGATTAGTGCAAACATGTCAGATGTCTCAAAGTGACCCTAGTAAGACTAGCACCGCTTCAGTGGACTCTGGTATATTGAGATCCGATTTCAAATCGGGAGCACAACAACCACGCAGAAAGCTAGCCTGAAAAAATAAAAATATCATCAGGCGGTTAACCTGACGTAACCTTAAAAAATCAGATGTGGGCAACACATGACTTTCCTTATATAATGCAATGAATTTACTACTTTTACAGTAAAAAAAATGTTATTCTTATAGTAGATACTTATATTCTTTCCATGATATTGAATTTTCTTCAATTAGTCGTCATTTTCATTGGTTTAGCGTCATTTTTATCCATTTGGCGAGATTTTTGTTAATTTGGCGACAATTAAAAATGTCGCCAATTTGGCGACATTCCGCCAAATTCGTCGCCAAAATCTCGCCAAGCGTTATGGACGGAGAAATAAGTTATTCTTACAGCAGATAAATGACTATTGGCGTTTAAATACAAAAGTATTACTCAAAGTATATTTTTTCATGAATGGAACGAGCTAGATCCACGAGAATGATGTCACCCAATTTATCGCATGGTATTACATAGGAAAAGTGAACATGTTTCTCAATAGGAAATATTTTTATTTTTTATTTTATATAAGTTTTTGATAATTTTTTTGAAAAATGTGCAATATCTCGAGAACGGTTCATATTAGCGGTCTAAAATTTGTGCCAATCGTTTTCTAATGAAAAATTACATAAGAAATGTCTATTTGCGTAACTTTATTGGCGGTTTTGATTTTCTGACGATTTTTTCAAAATTGCTTTCGGAAATTTAGGAGGGTTCTGAACATTCGATTGCGTATAAAAACAATAGGCTTCCAGTGTTTACGGATTGTGATTTTTGTGCCAAATTTCGTTCGAATCGGTCCATTCGTTCGTCAGTTATCGTCTCCACAGTCTCACTGATACACACACACACAGACATCACTTCAAAAATGTTCGATTCGTGATCAGGGATGCTTGAAACGTGCTCTCCCGTCGAAAACTCGAGTTCGAATTTTCGACCCCGTCACAATACTTTCCTTATACATTATGTATATAAGGAAAGTAATAAAGTCCGCCCAACCCGAAGATACTCCATCGTTGCGGCAGTGTACTTGAGACACTCCGCTCACACACGCTCGCCAAGACACCAGCCTCGCAAAGCGGCCCAGCGGGATGACCGCATCACAATAAAAGACTTAAATAGTCACTACCCATGAATCGTTCACACCAACACGAACCCAAACAAACCTCAAATCCAAAGCTGCGATCTGAAGAGGGTCATCCTCTAACTATGCAACAACAACTTTATTGTTACCAGTAAAATAGAGCAATTCGCTCCTAAAAGGACCCCAGCAAGCTGGGCAAAAGAGAAGTAGAAATAATATTCAGCTTAAATTACAAAGCATTTCAACTTCACAAAGAGTACAATATCAATAACATTAAGCATAATATACAAAATCACCAGTTTTCCACTTCTAACATCCAAATTCTATTTACAAGATCTAATGTACATACACTTTATATTTCCACTATTTAAATTATATAATATATTAATATATTTACAAAAATCTCAAAGCTTTTGAGATAAAAATGAAGTATATACAATATAATATAACATTATTTTTACAAAACAGTAGGAATAAATCAATATATTAATCAAAAATCAACAAGACTGGAACACTTCTCCACATAACGCTAAAATCACAAGTCAATTTCTCTTGAAAGAAGATTTTTAACAATTTCAATGACACCATTTTTAGAAATAGCACCTTTACATAAATTTATTAAAGATACATCCTTAAAGTTAAGCGGAAAATATTTAATTCTAATATTTTCCTAGATTTCACAATCATATATACTGTGAATTGCAGTACCAATTTCTTTGCCACAGGGGCACAAACTGTCTTTATCCGAGGTAAAAAGAGCAGGAGGTAGTCAATCAGATTGTCAGTTGCACTCTGATCTGATATTAGATGGTGGAGAATGCAGAATCTTATTGTAGAAGTGACGGAGTTCATTTCTACAATAAGAGTTTTCAATTCCAAAACCTGTAGCTCAACGGTCAATTCCAAAACCTGTAGCGTCAGCTGGACAGCACGAAGATCCAAGGTTCACTTCCCGGTTAGGGCAGCAAGGTTCTTTTCAAGACTGCCAAATACTTTGTGCAATCTTTTTTATTAATAGTGTTTTCTCGTTTTAAAAATATCCTACATACTACTCGTATTTCTAGCTAGATGATAGATTTTTACATTTTAAATTGATAAATGTAACTTATATTGATGAATGTGAAAAAGAAATACATTTTTTTTAAAAATATATACAGTATTGTGGCAATTAATTGAGAAATGCAGTTTTTTTATAAAATTCAGTTTTATTCAAGTTTTCTATGGATACATTTAAAACTAGTAAGTGATATGACCTCCCCGAGACTTTATAACATCACAGACACGTTTCGGCATGGAATGTACTAGACTAGCACATGTAGTTTTAATTTCAACGTCTCTGAACCATATGTCAATAACGGCCGAAATTAGCTTGTCCATCGTCGTACGTCAAATTTGTGAAGCCGTTTTTTGACAATAGCCCACAAATTTTCTATGGGATTCAAGTCTGGTGAATTCCCGGACCAATCCAGTACGGTAATATTTTTTTTTGAGCAGAAATTTTTGATTCGCTTCGAAGTGTGACATGGCGGGCTGTTTTGTTGGAAAACGCAATCTCCGTTCGGCCACAGTTTAGCCATGGTTGGAAGCACTTTTCGGGTCAATATGACTTCGTAATTGGCACTGTTCATCATTCCCTCTACGGGAACAAGAGATTCTGTCCCCAAAACGCTGAAACAACCCCAAAACATCTTTTTGGGCGGATGCTTGGGTGCTTGATTGATGTGGTGCTGATTGAGAGGTTCTCCTTGGCTCCTTCTCACGAACATAGATCTAAATCCCAGAACCACAAAAGGTGTTTGTCAGAAAAGAGAACTTTCTCCCAGTCCATGTTTTGTATTTTCGAGCCCATTCCAACCTTTTTTTCTTCATGCGAAGCGTCAGAAGCTGCTTCTTGTACGGTCGACGTGCTCTCCGTCCGCGTTCTAACAGCCTGTATCGCACTGTTGAAGGTGCAATATCAACACCAGCTGCCACCATGGACTTCGACAGGTTAAATCTGGTTAATCGAGGATTTTTAACACTCATTCGATGTAAAGTTTTGTCGTCACGAGTCGAAGTTGATCTTTTTCGGCCGCATCTTCCAGAGCGGTTGTTTCCAGCATTTCCTGTTTCCTGAAACCGCTTCCAGATCCTCCCGACATTTGCTGTACTCACTCCACATATTTTACCTATTTCCTCGAACGTCTTAGAAGTGTGTTCTCTAAGCGCAATCACTTTAGCACGTGTTTCCGCGCTGATATCCATGACGCTGAGACTGAGAAACTACCACTGAGAAACTACTGCAACAACTGAGAAACTACCACTGCGGAACACCTGCCACCTGGCGGTGGAATTTGAACACCTGCTACTTACCAGGTGCATACGGACACCTGCTACTTTGATAATAACTGCAATTTGAACTCTGAGCTAATTTGGAGTGCTTCTTCCTAAGCTTACGTGTGATAAAACGAAAAAAATGACATTTCTCAATTAATTGCCACAATACTGTATTTAATTGAGAATTCTTAACCCTTTATTACTTTTCTTATATACATAATGTATAAGGAAAGTATTGTGACGGGGTCGAAAATTCGAATTCGAGTTTTCGACGGGAGAGCACGTTTCAAGCATCCCTGATCACGAATCAAACATTTTTGAAGTGATGTCTGTGTGTGTGTGTGTGTGTTTGTGTGTGTGAAAGTATGTGTGTGTGTGTGTGTCAGTGGGCCTGTGGAGACGATAACTGACGATCGAATGGACCAATTCAAACCAAATTTGGTACAAAAATCACAATTCGTAAACACTGGATGCCTATTGTTTTTGTACGCAATCGAATGTTCAGAACCCCCCTAAATTTTCGAATGAAATTTCGAAAAAAATCGTCAAAAAATCAAAACCACCAATAAAGTTACGCAAATAGACATTTCTTATGTAATTTTTTATTAGAAAACGATTGACATAAATTTTAGAACGTTAACTTGAACCGTTCTCGAGATATTGCACATTTTTCAAAAAAATTATCAAAAAGTCATATGAAATAGGAAAAAAAATTCCTATTGAGAAACATGTTCACTTTTCATATGTAATATTATGCGATAAATAGGGTGACATCATTCTCGTGGATATAGCTCGTTCCATTCATGAGAAAAGATACTTTGAGTAATACGTTTGTATTTGAACGCCAATAGTCATTTATCTGCTGTAAGAATAACTTATTTCTTCGTCCATAAAGCTTGGCGACGAATTTGGCGGTATGTCGCCATCTTTGGCGACTTTTAAAAATGTTGCCAAATTAACGAAAATTTTGCCAAATAAATAAAAATGACGCTAAATCAATGAAAATGACGACGAATTGTCGAAAATTCAATATCTTGGAAAGAATATAAGTTTCTACTATAAGAAAAACCTATTTCGTTTATTGTAAAAGTAGTAAATTTATTACATTATATAAGGAAAGTCATGTGTTGCCCACATCAGATTTTTTAACATATATGGTGGTTGGAGATCTTCTAAATAAAATAATAAGTTAGAGGGATTGCGCCAATAAAATAGTTGAGCACACTGCTTTTATGATTTTACATTTTGTATCAAAAATATAAACTCTAGGGCGGCCCATATTAACGTTTCATAAATATTAGAATTCTCTTTTAAATGAAAACTGATACAAAAAATATATTTCATCACTTTTATTAATTTAACTAGGGAACTCCACCCTCTGCTCACCACTCTTCGCCAACTCCTGTAATTCGTTTCTCGAGTCCGAATGCTTCCCATCCTACTCCCTCACGCGAGTAGAACCCACTTCACGAGCTATTTCAAGTTAAACTAATGTCGAAAAAGGGTTTAGGTCATCATGGTTCCCTGTAATGACAACACAAATTTGTTAAATTTCATATTACTTTCCTTATATACATAATGTATAAGGAAAGTATTGGGACGGGGTCGAAAATTCGAATTCGAGTTTTCGACGGGAGAGCACGTTTCAAGCATCCCTGATCACGAATCAAACATTTTTGAAGTGATGTCTGTGTGTGTGTGTGTGTGTGAAATTATGTGTGTGTGTGTGTGTCAGTGAGACTGTGGAGACGGTAACTGACGAACGAATGGACCGATTCGAACGAAATTTGGTACAAAAATCACAATCCATAAACACTGGAAGCTTATTGTTTTTATACGCAAACGAATGTTCAGAACCCCCCTAAATTTTCGAAAGAAATTTTGAAAAAATCGTCAAAAAATCAAAACCACTAATAAAGTTACGCAAATAGACATTTCTTATGTAATTTTTCGTTAGGAAACGATTGGCATAAATTTTAGAACGCTAACATGAACCGTTCTCGAAATATTGCACATTTTACAAAAAAGTTATCAAAAAGTTATATAAAATAAAAAATAAAAATATTTCCTATTGGGAAACATGTTCACTTTTCATATGTAATACCATGCGATAAATTGGGTGATATCATTCTTGTGGATCTAGCTCGTTCCATTCCTGAAACAAGATATTTTGAGTAATTACTTTTGTGTTTGAACGCCAATAGTCATTTATCTGCTGTAAGAATAACTTATTTCTCCGTTCATAGCGTTTGGCGAGACTTTGGCGACGAATTTGGCGACGAATGTCGCCAACTTGGCGACATTTTTAATTGTTGCCAAATTAGCAAAAATCTCGCTAAATGGATAAAAATGACGACTAATTGACGAAAATTCAATATCTTGGAAAGAATATAAATATCTACTATAAAAATAATGTATTTTTTTCTGTAAAAGTAGTAAATTCATTACATTATATATGGAAAGTCATGTGCTGCCCACATCAGATTTTTTTTGTATGCTATAGATTTTGCGGTACCAGACAGAGAAACTCTGCAGACGCGCCGATACGGATGAACACTTTTTACTTCAGCAGTGCATATAAAGTAGAATTACTCGTATATAAAATCAAAATTATTAAAAAATGGCTCTGTCCTACAAAAATTCGACTATATAGGTGCATGCCTGCAAAAATTCGTGTTCTTGCTATTGTTAGTCTGTCCAGAACGTGAACTCGCAGCTCAAATATTTTGTCTTTGACTTTGAGATTCAATATTTCTTAAACTGAAGTTTAAATCGAAAAACGGTTTATTTCAGCGAGTTTCGTGAACCTTTCTCTAAAAGTGCACCAAATTTTATGTTTTTATACGCTATAGCTTCTGCGGTACGAAGGCGAGAAACTCGAGGAACGAGACATTTGTCAAACAGCGGCGGTAGCTAATTTTTTAATAGAGAATCCGTATAATGAGTGGTTGGTTCTTTATTGCATTGAATTTGCAATTTTAAATATTTCCAATTTTCATTTTGTCTCCTGTCGCGGTTTTAAATGACATCAGCTCTTTAAAATGCCAAAACAGAGTAAAACTTTGAGAGGGACTATTTTAGCATAGCGAAAGTTTTCCCCTTCCTATTATTATCTAAAAAACCTGATTATGGGCAACACATGACTTTCCTTATATAATGTAATGAATTTACTACTTTTACATTAAAAAAATAGGTTTTCTTATAGTAGTTACTAATATTCTTTTCAAGATATTGAATTCGTCATTGAAGTCGTCATTTTCATTGATTTAGCGTCATTTTTATCTATTTGGCGAGATTTTCGTTAATTTGGCAACATTTCAAAAAGTCACCAAGTTGGCGACATTCCGCCAAATTTGTCGCCAAAATCTCGCCAAGCGTTATGGACGAAGAAATAAGTTATTCTTACAGCAGATAAATGACTATTGGCGTTCAAATACAAAAGTATTACTCAAAGTTTTTTTTTTCATGAATAGAACGAGCTAGATCCACGAGAATGATGTCACCCAATTTATCGCATGGTATTACATATGAAAAGTGAACATGTTTCTCAATAGGAAATATTTTTATTTTTATTTTATGTGACTTTTTGATAATTTTTTTGAAAAATGTGCAATATTTCGAGAATGGTTCATGTTAGCGTTCTAAAATTTATGTCAATCGTTTTTTAATGAAAAATTAGATAAGAAATGTCTATTTGCGCAACTTTATTAAAGGTTTTGACTTTTTGGCGATTTTTTCAAAATTTTATTCGAAAATTTAGGGGGGTTCTGAACATTCGATTGCATATAAAAACAATAGGCTTCCAGTGTTTACGGATTGTGATTTTTGTACCAAATTTGGTTCGAATCGGTCCATTCGTTCGTCAGTTCTCGTCTCCACAGTTTGAGTGACACACACACACACACGCACACACACACACATACTTTCACACACACACACACACACACACACACACACAAACACACATGCACACACACACAGACATCACTTTAAAAATGTTTGATTCGTGATCAGGGATGCTTGAAACGTGCTCTCCCGTCGAAAACTCGAATTCGAATTTTCGACCCCGTCACAATACTTTCCTTTGGTCAACGGCCGTACCGTGCTGAAAACACCGGTTCTCGTTAGATCACCGAAGTCAAGCAGCATCGGGCGCGGTTAGTACTTGGTGGGTGACCACCTCGGAACACCGCGTGCTGTTGGCCATCTCGGGTGCGGTATCCCCGTGGTTTGCGCGCTAGATTTGCACGCTACCACAAATGCCGCCGTGTTCATGCGGAGTACGATCACGTTAAACATGTGGGTCCGTAAGTCCTTCCGAGAGGTTGGTGGTAGGGGAAGGAGGGTACGGTCCCTGTGGATGCCTCCCCCACTGGGTTCCGGTCTAAATTGGGTGGCACTTCCCGGCCGTCCATACAGTTACCTTACACCTTTCTGGTAGGTCGGACGGTCTGTGTCTCAACAACAACAACAATACTTTCCTTATACATTATGTATATAAGGAAAGTAATTATATACAAAACAAGTATATATATCAAGAATAAATATATGTAACAATATTAAATTAATTATGCATGTTCATTTTTTATTTGAATTATTTCTATCTTTACCGGCCGTTTTAGAAAAACGAGTCAAATATTTGATTCATTTTGCCATATCGCCGCATTAAAATACCCGATATCGCCAAATGAGAGCCAAAAATAAATTTAAACTACAAATTCAGCTCAATGTTTCATAAGTACCCGGTCTTTTAGTGCAATTAAACTCAATTTAATTGTTTATGAAAGATAAAAGGAATGGATTTGAGTATCTAGTGGAAGTCATATCTTACCCACTTTTTACGGTTTACTTAAGGTTTACTATCAAAGCTATATGGCGGCACCCTTTCAGATAAATTGAGGAACATAAAACTTCCTTGATCTTGACAGACTAATATTTACATACGACACATGCGCAACGCCTCAACGCAGGCACATAAAAGCAAGCCCATAACATTTTCAGATCAATCTTATTTTTGATAGTTAAGTAGTACGCGCTGTTAAATGTAGCACTGGTTTAGTTATATATTTGTAAATAAAGTTATATTTTATATACACTCATGGACAATAAAAGTTGCGCAATAAGAAGAAAACATGGTACAACCGCGAACTGCTGTAAATAGCTAGAGGGTCGGCTGGTATGCACATGATCCCATTCTGGTGTGATTGCGCATGACCGTGCACCTGTGAGTGGCGCTGCAAGCATGAGCCAGTGGCTTTATAAACCGGCGTGTAGTCGACGCCCCATCAATGCGAGAAGCTTCGGCCGACGCAAGCACGAGTACGGAGTGAAAAGAATGATGGGTAGATGCCAGAAACGTCTCTATACGCAACTGACGGACTTTGAGAGAGGCTTAATTATCGGGATGAAAACCGCAGGGTGGTCAGCGTGACGTGGATCGTAGCCCATCACTTGGATCATTCGGTTATACCGTCCGACGGTGTTGGGAGCACTGGTCATGGGACGCCATCCAGATACGGAGGACCGGCTCAGGACGGACCAGGCATACCACGAGTAGAGATGATCGAATGATCGTGCTGCTGGCACGTATAGAGCCCGTGGTGACCCGATCCTCAATTCAGGCACCCGTAGCGGTTCCTGTGTGCCTACAAACGATATCTAGACGCCTGAAGGAAGCGAATCTGCGATCTCAGCGTCCCTTACGTGGGCTGCCGTTAACACGGGAACATCGGCGGCTCTGGTTGTAGTGGTGCCGGACCTGAGCAACGTGGAACGCCACAGATTTGCGATGTGTGGTGTTTAACGGTGAGTGCCGCTTGGTTTTGGGGACATGTGTCCGGGTGTGGAGGTACCCTGCACAACCCCACAATCCCAACCTCGTTATCGAGCGCCGCACCAGACCCACTGTAGGCATCATGGGCTTGGGACCCATAGCCTACGACAGACGATCCGCTCTAGAGTGGTACCTGGAGCATTGACGGGCCAAAGGTAAGTGGATGAGATTCTACGATCCCATGTGCTCCCATTCGTTGCTGGGATTCCAGGTGAGCAATTCCAGCAGGATAATGTCCGGCCGCACACGGCTCGGGTCACCCAGGCTCGCTTTGTTCCTGTACAGACACTTCAATGGTCCGCCCGCTCCCCAGACCTGTCCCCTATGGAGCATATGTGGGACCAGTTTAAACGCCAGCTGCCTCGTTGCAGCAATCTTCGGAATTTGGAACATAACGTTCAACAGGTGTGGACTTGTCTGCCGTACGACAACATCAAGCGTCTGTTCGACACGGACCATATTGCTGCTTGTATCGCAGCACGAGGCGGTGTGACGCGCTATTGAGGATGACCGGGCTGTGTACCACAGCTCCTTCTGTACGTGTTCTGTTGCGCTGTTTTTGTGATCATGTATATCATTCATCTGTATCCTTCCATCAATAATATTTCAGGTCCCTTCTATGCTCCCTTCTTGGTGCACAACTGCCATTGTCCATGTGCGTGTATCCTTCTGATAAATGCAATTTTACATCGCCCTTTTGTCATACGAGTGGTGACCCGGAGAGGTGATCTCAGCACGAGTTGTGTTTCGAGACAAGCAATGAGGATATGATCTTACGTTAACGAAATGGATTGCGGTAAGCGATGTCGAAGTTTTTAAAGGAAGATTCAACTTGCTTCAAATTTGATTAATTTTGCCATATCACCGCAATAAAATACCCGATATCGCCAAATGAGAGCCAAAACTAAATTTAAACTACAAATTTAGTTCATTTTTTTTTATAAGTATCCGGTCTTTTAGTGCAATTAAATTCAATTTAATCGAGTGTGAAAGATAAAATAAATGGTAGAAATCATTTCTTACTCACATCAGATATACTTTCAGAGTTATATGGCGGCACCCCTTCAGATAAATTGAGGAACATAAAACTTCCTGATATTGACAGAGACTCTAAAATTTACATACGACGCATTTGCAACGCCCCAGCGCAGGCACGTAAAAGCAAGCCCATAACATTTTCAAATCATTCTTATTTCTGATAGCTACGTAGTACGCGCAGTAGAATGAAGCAATGTTTTAGTTATGTTTCTGCAAATAGTTATCTTTTATATATATCCTTCTGATAAATGCAACTCTTCATCGCATCTTTGCCATAGCTATAAATAAAGTATTTCATTAATATTAAAAAGTAAAATAAATCAGAATTTAAGTATTTTATATTTCTAAAAATCTGATGTGGGCAACACATGACTTTCCTTATATAATGCAATGAGTTTACAATTTTACAGTAAAAAAATAGGTTTTTCTTATACCAGATACTAATATTCTTTCCAAGATATTGAATTTTCGACAATTAGTCGTCATTTTTATTGATTTAGCCTCACTTTTATCCATTTGGCGAGATTTTCGTTAATTTGGCAACATTTAAAAAAGTCGCCAAGTTGGCGACATTCCGCCAAATTCGTCACCAAAATCTCTGCAAGCGTTATGGACGAAGAAATAAGTTGTTCTTACAACAGATAAATGACTATTGAGGTTCAAATACAAAAGTATTACTCAAAGTATCTTTTTTCATGAATGGAACGAGCTAGATCCACGAGAATGATGTCACCAAATTTATCGCATGGTATTACATATGAAAAGTGAACATGTTTCTCAATGGGAAATATGTTTTTTTTTATTTTATATGACTTTTTGATAATGTTTTTGAAAAATGTGCAATATCTCGAGAACGGTTCATGTTAGCGTTCTAAAATGTATGTCAATCGCTTTGTAATGAAAAATTACATAAGAAATGTCTATTTGCGTAACTTTATTAGAGGTTTTGATTTTTTGACGATTTTTTCAACATTTGAAAATTCAGGAGTGTTCTGGACATTCGATTGCGTATAACAACAATAGGCTTCCAGTGTTTACGGATTGCGATTTTTGTACCAAATTTCTATCGAATCGGTCCATTCGTTCGTCAGTTATTGTCTCCACAGACTCACTGACACACACACACACACACATACAAACATCACTTCAAAAATGTTTGATTCGTGATCAGGGATGCTTGAAACGTGCTCTCCCGTCGAAAACTCGAATTCAAATTTTCGACCCCGTCACAATACTTTCCTTATACATTATTGTATATAAAGAAAGTACAAATTAATTGGTCAAAACAGAACAGTTAAATCTTATTTTTAATCTTATTGTTTGAAACTATCTTCAAATAAGAAAACTGTATCCTTTCATCTCTTAAACCTTCACTTCTCAAAATGCATATGATTATTAAGATTAATCGCCTTAGAACTGGAGGATGAGGGGGGCCTCCAGCGTCATTCTGCTGATTTCTGATAAATATAGGGATGTATTTAAGTCCAATTGCAATTTCGTATCTGCAGCCGTCAATTTGTGGGAAGATTATCTCTGGTCTGTCAAAATTCAAAGCGTGGAATTAACTTAGCAAAACAGGATTATCCTTGCAGAAGCTTTGAATGTCAATGAGGTTTCGAATGCGAATTGAATGTCTCTTGGGTTTTGGAAGAAATACAATAATGATGTGATAGCTAGATAGAAATGAATTAATATTATCAATGGGAAAAGGGATTTTGTTAAGAAAAGCATATTAAATATAAACTAATGATATCATGTGATTTTTGCATGGAAAACAACGTTTTATTTTACAGTATAAAATAAGTCGGTAAACAATTAACCCGAACCACATTAGTCCAGTTGGTTAGTTGATGCAGTTGAACAGAGGGTCAGTTTGGCCAGTTGGTAAAATTTGATAGGATTATTTATATTGTTGTTTATTTATATTTGGTGCAGACAATAAAATTTGCCATATATATTTCTACTACAATTTTTGAAGCATCTATTTGTATTAAAGCTTTAGATGCAGTCTAATTTATTCAGCATGGAATTTCAGATGAGGTAGGGGGTTCAATCAGGTATTCCACTTCCACATCAATAATGTTCCTCGAAACATCTATTTTTACTTTCCTTATATACATAATGTATAAGGAAAGTATGTGACGGGGTCGAAAATTCGAATTCGAGTTTTCGACGGGAGAGCACGTTTCAAGCATCCCTGATCACGAATGGAACATTTTTGAAGTTATATCTCTGTGTGTGTGTGTGTGTGTGTGTATCAGTGGGTCTGTGGAGACGATAACTGACAAACGAATGGACCGATTCGAACGAAATTTGGTGCAAAAATCACAATCCGTAAACACTGGAAGCCTATTGTTTTTAAACGTAATCGATTGTTCAGAACCCCTCTAAATTTTGGAGTGAAATTTTGAAAAAATCGTCAAAAAATCAAAACCGCTAATAAAGTTACGCAAATAGACATTTCTTATGTAATTTTTCATTAGAAAACGATTGACATAAATTTTAAAACGCTAACATGAACCGTTCTCGAGATATTTCACATTTTTCAAAAAAAATTATCAAAAAGTCATATAAAATAAAAATATATATTTTCTATTGAGAAACATGTTCACTTTTCATATGTAATACCATGCGATAAATTGGGTGACATCATTCTCGTGGATCTAGCTCGCTCCATTCATGGGAAAAGATACTTCGAGTAATACTTTTGTATTTGAACGCCAATAGCCATTTATCTGTTATAAGAATAACTTATTTCTCCGTCAGTAAAGGTTGGCGAAATTTTGGCGACGAATTTGGCGGAATGCCGCCAACTTGGCGACTTTTTGAAATGTAGTCAAATGAACGAAAATCTCGCCAAATGGATTAAAATGACGCTAAATCAATGAAAGTGACGACTAATTGTCGAAAATTCAATATCTTGGAAAGAATATAAGTATTTACTATAAGAAAAACCTATTTTTTTTTACTGTAAAAGTAGTAAATTCATTGCATTATATAAGGAAAGTCATGTGTTGCCCACATCAGATTTTTTTAATATATCCTGTAGAAAGAACCTTATTAATTACTGGTGTATATTTAGCATTAAATTATAGAGGGATGGGATAACTCACTAAGGATTTTAAACTCCGATTCTCAAGACGTTACTTTCGATGCAAAAATTTCAATCAGCTACATTTTTCTAATATGGTGAGATAGAGAAATTATATTTTCATGACGTTTTTTCCATTTTCGAAAAAATAATGTTCTAAAAAGGAGAACACAAACTGGACCTGTTTATTTCTAAAATCTATAGCCCTTTTCCGTTCACTGATTAAAATAATCACACCACATATTAATAAATTTTATCAATTTACTCGAGAGATTCCTGACAGACAGACACACAGGCAGACAGACTGACACACACACTTTGAAAAGATATTTTGTTCGTATATGTAAGTTCGTATATGCAAGTATTAAAGCATGTAGATCCACCAGAACCTCAGAATAGGTTTCATTCCACCACAATTTTTCTTTTACATATAGGGGAAGCTGGTGTTTAGTTGATACATGTCAGGTAGATACAATAGAAGTGTAATAACACACACGCAATTTTGTCTTTATGGAAAGGAAGAAGCATTTTGTCTATACCATCAATATGCACGATATAACTATTATTAAGCAAAATTTATCTAGTCAAAACTATGTTTGACAAAGTAAATTTTGGGGATGTTCTTACGTTTTCTCTACAATTTCGATATAATTTTTAACATTCACTTTTTTTTTCTTATTCCCCCGTGGTGAAGGGGCACCTACGCACCACGTCGACAAGACCCCTTAGAATATCCCATGGCGAAGGGGAGAAGAATTGCAGCTTCCCTTTTATAGAAGCACCCCGAAGGGCTGAAGTCTGACTTGGCTTCGACATGACAACATCCATGCCCGCTGGCGGGATTCGAACCCCCAACCCGGCAATCCAGCGATCAGATGGAAACGCACGCCCCTGACAGCTCGACCACCGGATCGGCAACATTCAGTTGGTAATGGTAAGATAATTTCGCTTCTATAATATTTTTTTTTTACAAATCGTGATTAAAATATGATATATTACGATATATTAATTACGACATGATTTGATACATAGACATGATATATTAATATATCCCAATTCCATTTAATTAATTAATTTCGTTTTTTTTTAGGACAATGTTTTGCAGTGGATGTGATCAACGTTTACATTCCAGTAAAAAAAGTATTGAAAATGAGCCGCGAAAAAGACGAATTATTAATAACTACGAGTATTGGGTTACGTAATTGCTTATTTTTCATTACTTTTATTTTTAATATTATGAATAAGGAAAATAATAATTTACCCTTCATTAAACACTGTTTGCTGACGTTTTTTGCTATAAAAATAAACATTTTCTAATCAGTATCAGCTTGCCTCAGGGTTAGGCACGCATGGATGCACATCTACTTGCCTAACTAATTAGTTTCCATGAATTTCTGAACCTTATCTCAAAAAAATTGATTAGTTCAATAAACAGAAGAAAAAATGAAGTAATTTTTACTATTTTTGAAAAAGATATATTATTTTTTTATGTAAATTTTCAATTTAAATAAGTAAATTTAAAAAATCCAAAAACTGAAATTACATCAACTTCCCCGGTCTCTCTTACTATGTAGGGATAAAAAATATGATACAGACGGCATATAATTTTTCCTAAAGACTGAAACTTATTTTCTTTCTATTTCTTTCAAAATACATTAAATTGAGTTTAATTTCCCCAAATAACACGGATAATTATTACACTGAGCGTGCAGTTTTAATTCGATTTCCATTTTCACTTGGCGACTAGGCGTATTTTAAGAGCGACGTTGTCAAAAATTACACAAAAAAACGAGTATTTAATGAATATAATTATTTAAACAATGTTGGACGTGTATGTCAGGTTTTCACAACTTTTGCGGGCTATTTCGCAAAAAAGGGCCAGTTATATTTTTCTTAATCATGTCAATATCTAATTAGCATTATAATAATTATCAAGGGACTTAACTACGAAATTCAAAACGAAAATCATTAAATAGTGTTTTATATACAATGAAAAGCCTCTCCAATTCCTCAAAATTAAAAAACTAGAGTATCTCGAGAACGGTTAGTCCTAGAGTTATGGGGGTTGATCTTATACTTTTCGTCACAAAAATGTATGGGTAAAACAAGCATTTAATTGTATATATTTGAGCATATGTAGTATTTTGTTAGGTTTTGATGGTTTTTGCAGGCTTTTACGCAAAAAAAAGCAATTTCTTTTTCATCCGAAATGTATCAAAATCTAATCAGTACCAGAGTAAACCACTAGTGACTTATCTACCAAATTTTGTGACATTTGGTCATTTAATTTTTGAGCAAGAGGGATACATACGTTGCACAGATAGACAAGCACATACACACACAGACACCACGTTAAAAATAGTTCTATGGGGTTCGATAGAGCTTTTCAACCGCCGGGCCACGGCCCGGTACTTTGTCCTAACATTAATTAAACCGGCCCACGAGAGATTCTCTTGGAATTTGCAGTTTCAGTTTTCTAAGCATTTTTTATGAATAAATATTTCACATTGGAAATATTCTAAGGAGAATAATATTCGTGAATGTGTCGTAAAGCTCATAATCAGAGCTCCCAAATAACATCTGTGTAGGAAATGCCAGTGACTAAATCGCATTTCTATTTCAATATGAATAAAATATTACTCAGCTGACTTTTGTGGTGAATTACAATGGATAAATATTTTTCTCTCTCAATACCGTTTTTTTTACAAACCAACACCAGTAAAATTAATTTAATAATACACTAATCCATTTTATACTCAGTAATATTATAAAGATTTGGTGATGAAAATGGGTAATGTCAATGAAAATCAGCACAAATTAATTGAATGATTTTGTTCTGAGGAAATTACAATGGGCTACATGATTTCACGAGTCCAGTGACTGATAACTTATTTGCAAATAATTTTATATTTGTCATTATGTTACACCGTGTACAGAAATGCACTAATTTGTTTTATTATTATGCCGTGATTAATTATTAATAGTTATGTTAGTTTAAAATATGAACTTATAAAAAATTAGAAAGGTAATTAAGGGTGAATTTGTAGGGACCGGTACCTAGTCTTATTAAAAATAATTTACCGGGCCGCGGTCTCACAAAAGTTGAGAAGCATTGTTCTACACTCTAGAACAATGCTCGATTACTCTTGAATCAAGAGTAACCGAGAAACGTAGATCCATTGAAAATTCGAGTTGCGATTTTCGGCACGACTCCAGTACTTTCCCTATATATTATCACTTATTGTAGTGAAAGTAGAAATAAGGTGGATATCAGAAAACATTCCCTATAGACTCTAGTTCCTATTTTCTCTCTTTTGTGGAGTTAAAAATAACCTTATATCATGATGAAATTCGGCAATAGTAATTCAAAGAATATTTATAGTTTTAAATAGCAACGTTTAGTTATAATTAATATTTATGTAATAACAGTGTTGAGTTTGCTTTACTAACAAATTTATTGTTTCAGCAGTAATACTTACGAGGGCATCTGCAAAAGTAAATTTAAAAAATCTGATGTGGACAACACATGACTTTCCTTATATAATGCAATGGATTTACTAATTTTACAGTAAAAAATAAGTTTGACGTAGTAAGTAGTAGATAATTATATTCTTTCCAAGATATTGAATTCTTGACAATTAGTCGTCATTTTTATCCATTTGGAGAGATTTTCGTTAATTTGGTAACATTTCAAAAAGTCGCCAAGTTAGCAACATTCCGCCAAATTACTCGCCAAAATCTCGTCAAGCATTATAGACGGAGATATAACTTATTCTTATAGCAGATAAATGACTATTGGCGTTGAAATACAAAAGCATTACTCAAAGTACCAATTCTCATGAATGGAATGGGCTAGATCCATGAAATTGATGTCACCAAATTTATCACATGATATTACATATGAAAAGTGAACATGTTTCTCAACAGTTAATATTTTATTTAATTTATGAGATTTTTTGATAAATTTATTTGAAAAATGTGCAATATTTGGAGAACGGTTCATGCTAGCGTTCAAAAGTTTATGTCAATCGTTTTCTAAGGAAAAATTGCATAAGAAATGTCTATTTGCGTAGCTGTATGAAAAGTTTTGATTTTTTGATGATTTTTTTTTAAATTTCACGCGAAAATTTAGGAGGTTGTGAACATTCGATTACGTTTAAAAACAAAAGACTTCCAGTAATCACGGATTGTGATTTTTGTACCAAATTTCATTCAAATCGCTCCATTCGTTCGTGAGATATCGTCTCCACAGACTCACTGACACACACACACACACACACACAGACATCACTTCAAAAATGTTTGATTCGTGATCAGGGATGCTTAAAACGTGCTCTCCTGTCGAAAACTCGAATTCGAATTTTCGGCCCCGCGCAATACTTTCAAATTCATTATGTATATAAGGAAAGTAATAATGGGGACATCGCTAATTGCTCATTCTTTTTTCTAATTTACTCAATTTTGTTCAGTAATTTCATGGCGACCGGATTTCGGCCAATCCGTGCGTGCCAACGCTTGCCGTCTTTTTACTTTCCTTATATACATAATATATAAGGAAAGTATTGTGACGGGGTCAAAAATTCGAATTCGAGTTTTCGGCGGGAGAGCACGTTTCAAGCATCCCTAATCACGAATCAAACATTTTTGAAGTGATGTCTGTGTGTGTGTGTCAGTGAGTCTGTGAAGACGATAACTGACGAACGAATGGACCGATTCGAACAAAATTTGGTACAAAAATCACGATTCGTAAACACTGGAAGCCTATTTCTTTTCAACGTAATCGAATGCTCAGAACTCCCCCAAATTTTCAGGTGAAATTTTGAAGAAATCGTCAAAAAATCAAAACCGCTAATAAAGTTACGCAAGTAGACATTTCTTATGCAATTTTTCATTAGAAAACAATTATCCATACTTAATTTATTCCCCACGTTATGTTGGAAGGTTGTAGTATTAAGTTGGAAATATTGCGCTAAATATATAGCCAAATTGTCATCAAGAAGAACAGAAAGACAGAGATAAGGACTTTTTCGTTCCATGTGAATATGTGTGTGCTTTGAAGAATTAAGTCCATCACAGCATGTAATGAAAGTCATGTATAGATGAAATCAAATTTTTACTGTTAAACATCGTATTTTACTAATCTTGTTAAATGTATGAAATATCCAGAGTCAATTTGTTTCTGATTAGAAATGTTTATGTAATTAAAATGGTTTCATACCCTTCATGAGCTTCTTAAGTATTAATAAAACGTGCGTTCGTGATCAAATGTCATTAGAAGGGTTTTCTTCACGAAGATCTCCAAATTTCTCGAAACATATTTTGGCAATTGTTTGTCAGTGGCAATATATATTTTTAAACAACTAGAGATCGAGAACTGATAATGTGGTGCTTCAAGTATTTAGATCGTTAAAAGCATTAAATGCAGCACTTAAGACATATTTTCTCGGATATCCCCAAGAATGGCTTGACTTATTCCATCCCAAAATAGTTGGATTGTTTAATAACAATCTCGTTAATAAAAATACTACCGTGAATCTAGATATTTTAATTTGAGAGGGGCCCTTATGGTCTTTTCTCAGAGCTATTGAATAGTTTTGTTTCTTTACTTTCATCATTGAGTGTTGCGTCTCATGTATAAAAAGTGATCATTGATTTCTCGAGTTCTAGTTTATTTGTTGCACCATATATAAAAAGTGTATTAGGTTGTTAATTATTTCACTGTATCATCTATATAAATAAAATTGAAAATCTGTCTGCCTGTCTGTCTGTCTGTTTGTCCCATCATCACGGGAGAACGGCTGAACCGAATTTGATGAAATTTGGTGGGTAGCCTAGAAATAGCCCTACTTAAAATTTAGCCCGTGTTTTAAGTTTCTACGACCAGTGATTCTCGAGATATTAGTAAAAAACGAAATTTTCGTTTGTCTCATCATCACGGAAAAACGGCTGCACCGAATTTAATGAAATTTTGTGGATAGCCTTGAAATAGCTCCCCATAAATTTAGTCCAAGTTTCGAGTTTCTAAGACCAGGGGTTGTCGAGATATTAATGAAAAACGGAACTTTTTCCTATGAGTTATACTCTCCAACTCCGTGGTTTATTCAAACGGAAAGGATGAAAATTGTTTGTTTAAAACGGCGAAATGAAATAAAACTTTATTTCCGAGTTTGGTGCAGGATTTTTGCATTAATTAGTCACTATCGGAAAACACGAATTGTTTGAAACATGAATTTAAATGGAAAAATCTACCTCCGTGGTTATATTTCACAAGCTTTTACTCAACGATTAAAAGTATAAAGAAATCAAAATGGCTATTTAATTTCGCATTTTATGAGGAAGATTCTATCTTATATCATGTTGCCCGGCAACGGAATGAAATTAAATGTGTTGTTAATATTTATTATTATTTTTTCTATTTGAATAATAAATAAATGGATGTAAAAATATATTTTTAAATGAAAGGTTTGGTTATTCTTTTAATTATATAAATTGCGAACTGCGTACATCATTTTCATTTATTTTAGCAAAGAGGTTTCCAGCTCATATATTGTGTTTAGCTAATAAACTCATATATTGTGTTTACCCAATAAATTCATTTAGCCGATTGTTGAAGCAGAAAAAGAGTAGAACGGCTGTATCTTATAATACAATTTTAGTGTTTTCATTTAGTATATACAAACGGGATCAGAATATTTTATTCTTCAGATCTGCAAATTTAGAGCTACGAGTTTAGCGGAATATCTCTAAATAACTTGGTAACTTATCTTAAACTTCACCAAATTAGCGGAAATGTTTCCAAATTTATAAAAATGACGCAAATCAATGATTTGTTTTTTTAAAATACAGTACTGAAATGATGTTTTGGTAGCATTTGTCGGACAGTCCATCCATCCTACTTAGTAACACATTTAACGAATTTTTTTAATATCATCAAATTGATAAAAGTATTTGTGAGTCCATAAAAATATCATATAATTGATAAAATCGCGCTTAATAAAAGAAAATAATTGTGTTTTGTATTGTGATGTATATGTATTGTTTGTATGTGATGTATGTGATTGTATTGTTTGTATGTGATGGGGATAGTATTGTGATGATTTTTTGTCAATTTGTCGCAAAATGGGACTATCTGTTCTACAGTCCCACTTGGCGATAAATTTGGGGATTTTTTAAGTTATCGCTAAATTGACTAAAATGTCGCCAAACCTTCCATGGAGGTCGCATTATTCAGATGATATGATTTCCATCAATTTATTTGAAGCAAATGATATCATGTCGCTTAGCGATCCAATGTGTTATGCGGCATACGATTTTATATTAAATCTTTTCCGATTTGAATAATAAAGATATGTATATAAAATAAATTTCATTGACATTGCATTTTTGACTGGATGATATCAATTACGGTCTTCAGATTTAAACATTATTATTATTGATATTTTCGGGGACTTTTGATTCAGGGATTATTGATATTTTCAAGTTATTATGACATTGTTTTATTATGACGAAAATTGTTGAAACTCATATACAGTACTTTGTACGAGTAATCTTCTACAAATGCATTATATCTTCTAATCTATGAGAATATAAGTAGTACAGGTATATTGGCATGTATTTTGATATATATTGGCATATATTGGAATCAATTACGACCTTCTGGTAAAAGATTACGGAGATTATTGATATTTTCAATTTATTACGTCATCTCCTTTATTTTGGCAAATATTTTTGAGACTCATATTGTAATACAGGTAATCTTCTACTAACACACTGGCATATTTTCAAATCTACGACAATATAAGTAGCACGGGGTTGCATATAATGATTCAATTCCTGTTTTTTGTAAATTTGCTTACAAAAGGGGTCAGGATGTTTTATTCTTCAGATCTGCCCGTGAAGATAATTTTGCATAGTGAGAACAGATATTCTTAAACTTTTCTTTATGAGCAATAAATTTAATATTTTAACAGAATTTGCACATGATTGCGAATTATAAGTTTCTTTATATTATATGCTCCGTACGAAGAACGGGTATGCTGCTAGTACATAATAAGAATGAAAGTTTGTCAAATTATTATCTGCATTGTATTAAGAAAATATGTCTGTTTGTTTGACTTTATCTGTTACCTTAATTAGGGAGAAGAAAATATGAGGTGCTAGTCAAACTTGGCAATTTCAATTCGTAGAATGTGTAAAAATACCTTGCTGTCCCAACCGGGAATCGAACCTTGGATCTTCGAACTGACCAAACGACGCTCTACCGTTGAGCTACTGGGACGAAAGTGCAAGCTTTTATTGTCGAAATGAATTCTCCACTCTCTAATGTCAGCTTGGTGTGCATCTGATAATCTGCCTGACCACCTTCTGCTATTTTTACTTCAGGTTAGTCTTCTGATGCTAATTTTATCCTCCAGGTTAGCGTCCTGTGCGATCACTATCCTCTTGATTTGGAATCATTGCTCATTGTCCCCGAGTCCACTGAATCCGTGCTAATCGTACTAGAGTTACTTTCAGACCTCCGACCTTTCTTATTTTCTCGGTCTTTCTTTTTGTTTTGACTATTTTTATTTGTATTTTTTCGAATGTTTCTTTTCTAAATTTTATTCTAAATTTCTGTTTTTGTTTTTCATGTGCCCAATTATTTTTTTCTTTTTCATATTTTTTTCTTTTTGTATATTTTCTAAATTTTACTTTTAAAATTTTATTATTTTCTTTAATTTTAATCTATTTTTACTTTCCTTATATACATATTGTATAAGGAAAGTATTGTGACGGGGTCGAAAATTCGAATTCGAGTTTTCGACGGGAGAGCACGTTTCAAGCATCCCTGATCACGAATCGAACATTTTTGAAGTGATGTCTGTGTGTGTGTGTGTGTGTGTGTGTGTGTGTGTGTGTGTGTGTGTGTGTGTGTCAGTGAGTCTGTGGAGACGATAACTGACGAACGAATGGACCGATTCGAACCAAATTTGGTACAAAAATCACAATCCGTAAACACTGGAAGCCTATTGTTTTTATACGCAATCGAATGTTCGGAACCCCCCTAAATTTTCGAATGAAAATTTAAAAAAATCGTTAAAAAATCAAAACCGCTAATAAAGTTATGCAAATAGACATTTCTTATGTAATTTTTCATTAGAAAACGATTGAAATAAATTTTAGAACGCTAACATGAACCGTTCTCGAGATATTGTAAATTTTTCAAAAAAAATTATCAAAAAGTCATATAAAATAAAAAAAAAATATTTCCTATTGAGAAACATGTTTATTTTTCATATGTAATACCATGCGATAAATTGGGTGACATCATTCTCGCGGACCAAGCTCGTTCCATTCATGAAATAAGGTACTTTAAGTAATACTTTTATATTTGAACGCCAATAGTCATTTATCTGCTATATAAGAATTATAGTCATTTATCTGCTAATAAGTCATTTACCTGCTATATAAGAATAACTTATTTTTTCGTCCATAACGCTTGGCGAGATTTTGACGACAAATTTGGCGGAATGTCGCCAACTTGGCGACTTTTTGAAATGTTGCCAAATTAACGAAAATCTCACCAAATGGATAAAAATGACACTAAATCAATGAAAATGACGACTCATTGACGAAAATTCAATATCTTGGAAAGAATATAAGTATCAACTATAAGGATAACAATTTTTTAAACGGTAAACGTAGTAAATTCATTGCATTATATAAGGAAAGTCATGTGTTTCCCACACCAGATTTTTAATTATGTTAATATACCTCACTCTAAATTTTATTTTTCAATGATCTTTTTATCTCTATTCGCAATAACCCTTTTCCTACTTTTGAAAAATGGACGTACTTGTCAAGTTCAAATATAATGCAAAACTATCTGTTTACTCACAATATTTTCCATCAATTGTTATCTTTTTAGATCTAAATAAATGTTCGTTTGGCGGGACGGTAGACCTTGGGTGCCTCCTGAGTGTAGGAGGTATCCTTTCCCGGCCGTGCAACTAGCTACTCTAAACCCACTATGTGAGTCGCACGGTCTGGAGTCTTCAGACCTCCTTGATTTGTTCAAGCGCCATTGTAAAAGGCCTTGGTGCCCCAACTAGGAATTGAATCCTAAATCTCCGAACTGGCCAGCTGACAATATACCGTTCGGCTATTGGGACGAAATTGCAAGCGCTTATCGTCCTGCGCAGCTAATAAATATTAAAACACGTTTTAATTGTAGATTAGAAAAGAAATTATATAACATTTAAAGTTTAAATAAATTTCACAAGCATTTGAAAAATAGGAATACCAATTAAATGCATGCCAACGCGCCTTTCCTTACTAAAAATAACATATAAACAGGGATCCCATTTCTCGCGAAATCCATAAAAAATCTCGCGTAAAAATTTAGGCTGAGCGAGAATTTCTCTCTCTCCAGTTCCGGCCTAATACTTTTTTTCCTTCAAATTGGATACCGCGAAATCCGATGCCCGATGACCACAAAGCCTAATTTCTCGTGATGCCTACGGAATTCTAAAAATAGCCACACGGAGAGTTGATTGACGTCTCTCTCGCACTTTCTTGTCACGTGGGGGAAGCTAGTGGGCGGGTGTTGTGATAGCAAATAAACAGTAACACTAAATACTTATATTGCGGAAGATCGCTGGTATTACCGGTTGGTGACCACAATGAATATATTTTTAATTAAGAAAACTGATCCGAAGGCAACAGAAGTCGAATTTGAAGAAAACCTGTTTGATGTTGAAAATGTTAATAATTTTCAGCCAAACAAAAAGAAGAAAGTCGGCACTTTTCAAACAAAATGGCTAAAATCACATGACTGGCTTGAGATTCAACAAAAGGACGATGCAACGCTTATGTTCTGCAAGCTTAGTAAAAAATACAAAAAAAAACACGAAAGATCAATCATGCTTAAGGCATTGATTATGAAACACTTTCCAACTTCAATGCAATTTTATTTAAACATGTCTAAAATGCAATACATTCCTCGGTAATATTTTGAAACTTATCACAATACTACATTGATTTATTATATTTGAAAACTTAAACATTCATCGAAAAAAATGAACTTCATTGAAATGACGGCATTGAAATATAAATTGCCTGGTTAAAATATCTCTAAAATGTGATATATTACTCGGTAATAATTTTAGAATTATCATAATACCACGATAATTTTTTATATTTAAAAACTTCATCGAAAACAGCTGAAATTCATTCAAATGAAGTCATAGAAAAAATAACACGCCTGGCTCTCTCTAAAAAAGCAGCATTTCATTCATAAATAATTTCCCATTTATGTCATTCATCACAATACTATAATAATTTATTTTATTTAAAAATTAAGACCATGGAGCTACAAGTAATTTAACTCTATGCTTAAAACTTCATCGCAAAAAATCGTCCTTCTCTCGGTAAAGTCAATGAATATTTCTTTCATATCAGCTATGCCGACTCCATGAGCTAAATTCTTTCGCGTTAAAAAAATACAGCAATTCCTATACAACGCATCCTACATATTTTGCTGTTTACATTTTACATAAGTGAAAAATAGGCTTCGTTGTAGAAATAGTCAAATTTGGATGAGCATTTAAACTCATATATATTGTAATTGCGTTGTTTTAGTATGTAGATGCACAGAATTTAAACCAAAATAAAGTGGTTTTAGGACGAATACAACACTCAATATGAGATAAAAAGAACTTTAAAAATCACGATTTTGAGACAAGATGGATGCCATATATAATTTTGAAGTGGATCACGTGATACTTTCATATCATGGTCACGTGATCGTTTCATGTAAGAGGTGTTATTATTATTTTAATTTTTATTTAAAAAACTACTGAATATACTTCGCTGAATTTTTTTTTTATATATTTTATGGAACAATTTGAATATTACCTAAAAATTTCGAAGCAATTTGTGAATTTTAAATCCGCTTAAAAAATGTTTGAAAAATTAGGTCCCATAGGGCTCAATGTATTTCATTTTTTCAACCCGGGTTCAATCCAAAACTAATTGGGTGATATTATTCATTTATATTCCCATAGGTCCTACAGACCGTCTGAACAACATACTAAAATTTCATTTTGATTAAGTCATTTTTACGGCATTTATCGTGCTAACGGACAGACAGACAGACAGACAGACAGACAGAATGAACAAAGTCATAAACACTTTTCAACTTCGTTGTAAAGTGTTAAAAAAAGAATCCATTTTCAAACGGTACGCCAAAATTATTACTTAATTCCATTTGCCTAGTGAAATAGTTCTCTTCGATATTCTCCTTCGGCGATCAAAAATCGTTAAAGTTTAGAATTGCTATTGCTGGATGAAAATTGATCATAAAATGATTTTAAAAATCAAAATATAAAGTAAATACAGTCTGCCCTCGACTTTTGCAGTTTACAGACAAAAAAAACGTAAATTCGCATGTGAGTCATTTCACTTAAAATTACCCATGTAGACGTTTTTATGTCAGCAAATAAAATCATAACGTAAGCATGGGGGAAGTCAGGAATTTGAGTATTTTTGCTGGCAAGAGTGTATGTGGGGGGGAGGTATAAAATTACCAAAAATGTACTTACTTAATACTTAAATGACCCCTAATTAATTTTTAAAAAGAATTTTAGTAAGATTGATTCATTTTGTTTTACAGGTGGATGCACAACATATAAAACTACGTCACTGCAAAGGCATAGTGCTAGTCATGAACATCTGCAGGCACCTGAAGCGGAATTAAAACATAAAAATATCTCTAGTCATGTCATAACAGCACAAACAAGAAGTCAAGCTTTTTTTATTTCTTGTCTTAAGTCTGCCCTATTTATTGTCCAACATGAATTACCAACATCTTTATTTGGTGGCTTACAAAAATTGATAAAGATCCAAAATACTGGAAATCCCCACACAAGTAATGTGAAATATGAGCATAACACAATTGTGAATGAGTTTCATGCTGCAATAGCTGAAGTGATTGAAGCCCTTATGTTAAACGATTTGAAAATGGCTAATGATTTTTCTTTGATTTGTGATGAAACTTGTAATGTGAGTAACTTGAAACATTTAGGTGTCAATGTTAAATCTGTTAAACATGGTGTTTGTGTGGTACAGTTGATTGTACAGCTGATAATGTAACAACTTCTATTTGGAGTATGCTGAAATCTAAAGGTATTGACATCTTAAAAATTACCGAGTTAGGTTGTGATGGTGCTCAAGTAATGTTGGGAAAACATACTGGTGTAGCACGTCGCTTAACAGATTTAAATCCATGCATGTTAGCAGTATATTATGCTGCTCATCATCTAGCATTGGTTCCCCATAATGCTACACAATCTGTCCTCGCTTTAAAGACATACCGTGAGACACTAAAAGCAATATTTTCCTACTTCAGTGCTTCAGCTGTTAGTTCAGCCAAATTGTAAGCAATACAAGTTATGCTGGAAGGTTTTAAAATGAAATATGTAGACCTGCATTCAGTAAGATGGCTTTCAATGCCCAAAGCTGTTCGGGTTTTATACTTTACGCTTGATTCCCTTTTGGTGAGGCTGTTAGGCACTATAATGAAGAGTGCTATTAAAGGGTTTCAGCTCACTACTTTAGTATATATATTTACATCTAACTCCTTTGTGTTGAAGAACACATTTGTTGAAAACTGCATTGGTTGAATGTTGCGTGGGTGAGTGGACTACAGCTAACGTATAAGAATACTCGACACATCAGAAAACTTAACATTTAATAACTGAAACTTAATTTAACAATACAGGAACTTTTACTTGCTGAACTCGAAAACATTACAGCGTCAAATTGCATCATTGTATGCGTGCATAAGGCTAAGCTAGAAAGTATCTGCCACGTAACCGATGTTACGCCAAGACTCCAGGATATGAGACGTCATGCTTCATAAGTTCAGACTTCGAGTCTATGCGAGTAAGAGACTCTCAGTAGACTAGACAGCTAGTATACTAGACTGAATACGAGACTGAAGAACAGCACGATGCAACGTCTTAAATATGGAATCGTTGACATGCGCACAGTATGCACTCACAGGACCGCAGAGTCTGTAACATCCCGCAGAGAGTCTGTGAAGTCCCGCAGTCGTGACGCCACCACACCCTCTTAACATTTTTAGAATCTGAAATCGTAGCAGGCAAGTAAGTATATTGTAGCATCAGGTATTTTTCGAAGAGTAAAAACTATTGACTTCATTTACTTAACTCATATATAGATGGGTATTTTATCAGTTTTGACAACATTAAGTAAAGTTTTTCAAGGTGATATTTCGGATTTTAGTATCATTAAAGCTTCTGTTCACCTGGCTTTGACAAAACTTAATATTCCCAATGAAAAAACTGGGGCATGTGAGTAACGTTTTTTTGATAATCTGTTTGATCCCCAAACGATTAAAGAAAATGAATACAATGAAGAACTTGAAGCTTTTGATGAAGAGACTCTTGATGCGTTACCCAATCCTTCTAAATCGTATTATGAAATTATTAAAGAAAAAATGATTTTAAACTCCACATTTAAAACTCTGCAAGCGATTAAATTATCTGTCATTAGAACTGTTTGTGAAGGATTAGAAAACAGATTTCCTGAAGAAACCTTAAACACAGTAAATGAAATTACTGCTTACAATCCTCAGTGTTTGAATGCCTTAAAAACTGCGGAACATAAAAAAAAAGTTTAGAATGTGGGAAATCATTATAAAAAATATCTAATCCCCGAAGAACTGCTCGAGGAATATGATGATATTCATGTCTTATTAGTTAACAGCTACAGTCACTTCAAAATGCAAACTGTAGCAGAAATATTTATCAACAAATATGCTGATTTGTATCCCAATACTGCAATAATTTATTAATCTTATTTAGTCACACCTATTAGCTCTGCTTCTGTAGAAAGGATTTTCAGTACTCAGAACAGAATAAAAAGCAAATTTCGAAACAGGCTTAATTCAAAAACTCTCAGTAACCTCATGCGCATTTCTGATGAATGTGTTGATTTAGAATCTTTCAATTATGATGAGGCTGCTAGAATTTTTAATGAAACGAAACTTCGTTGGTACCAATAAGTCATTACATTTTGTTCTTGCACTTATTTTCTTTTTGTACTACAATTCAGATTTTCCCATTTGTGCGTAATGTTATTTTTTATTATATATTAGCTCTTTTTAAGAATTAAAAAATTTAAATGTCGATGAATATGAGTTATAGTTAATGCTTTCTTTTTTATCACTTTCAAAATTAGCGCGGTAAAAAAAAATGAAATTTGAAGTTTCTCTCCTTATGAGAGAAAATCTCTCCCAAAATTTTCTGGAAGGAGAGAAATTCTTCCCCTCTTTTTCTGAGTGGGAATCTTAAACATTTTTAATTTGTGCTAGAATTTCATTCAGGAATTATTAAAAATAAAAATATATAAAGTTCTTGTTATATTAAAAGCTTGAGTTTGCGGATGTCAAAATTATTTCTGATTGCAGCCCACAATTTGATAGTCCAGCAGAAGTGCATAACCATTTTATGTAATACATTACGTGACAGTGAAAATGAGACACCAAGAAGGCGTGGGCAGCAAGTGATGAAAATCGCCAAACAGAGAGAGATAGCAACGAACAATAAGTGATGTTTATTGCAACTGCAACATGATACATCAATACACTGAGCGAAAACACCGTCTGATCAGTAGGTTGTAGGACCACTGCGGGCGGCGATACAGGTAGCAACATTTCTAGGTACAGTATCAATGAGCGTGCGGATGATGTCCTGAGGGATGGCTGTCGATTCTCTGTCAACCATTTGCGAGAGTTCGTCTTCTAAACGCGGCGGTGGCAGCGCACGCAAGCGACGTCCAATCACGTCCCAGACGTGTTCAGTTGGTGAGAGATCAGGGAACTAGTAGCCATGGAAGTACTTGGGTACCTTGCAGGGTATGTTGGCTGATGCTTTCTGTGTGTGGTCGGGCGTTATTCTGCTGGTAAATGCCGTTAAAGGAAGAGGGCAGTGCCACCGGCCGCAGCACGTCATCCACGTATTGTTCGGCGGCCGTCATAGTGTCCTCAATAAGGAACAGAAGTGACCAGCTATCTTAGGCGATGGCGCCTCAAACCATGATACCAGGTTGTCGTGCGGTATGGAGTTCCACAGATTCAGCCGGATTGGACCTGTCACCACTTCGGCTCTAGACTCGTACACGGAGACTGGCATTGCTAAAAGAGAAGCGTGACTCGTCTGAGATCGCGATCCGTTGCCATTCCGCCATCCACGTGGTTCTATCCCGACACCATTGCAAACGGAGGCGTCTGCGCTGCTGGGTCAATGGCAGTCTTCTTAACGGGCACCATGAGTGCTGATCACCGGCGATCATTCGGCGGATTATGGCCTTGGTCGATATGGGAGCATCAAGGTTGTCCTGCACATGCTGAAAAAGGGCGACGAAAGTGGTCCTCCAACGCTTGCCGGCGGATGCATCGGTCCACGCGTGCTGACGTCGCTCTGGCTGTAACGGAACCCCTCAAACGTGCCATAATCCCTTGTTCCAACCATCTTTGCCACAGCTGGTGCACCATGGAGGCGTGTAGGTGGTTGTCCGCTGAGATTTGACGTATAGATCAACCTTCCCTTCTGAGTCTGATCACCATAACCCTCGTAAAATCTTCTGTTTGCTGGAACTGCCTCGGTTGGCGGCTGCCTGCACGTTTCCTCTGAGACAAAAAAAATTGCAAAATGATTTCCCTGGCAGACAGAGCGGTGCGACTATTGCCGATTCTGCAGGTACTTTGTCTTATATCTCCCTCAACGTGTTCGGGACATCTGCTCATTTCGCATCATATACATAACTCGGTGAGCTATACGTCTACCCTACAATTTGCATATTTTTCTGCCCACTCCTTCTTTGTCTCATTTTCACTGTCACGTAGTGTATTTTAACATTTTTACAAAATAGTGTCATTTGCGACAAATTAACATTGGCAACAAATAACTCTTTATACAAAACTCTAAATAGCCTGATTAGAATCATCGATTCGTAGGAAAGTGTTTGTTATTCGCCCATTTCTACTTATAACGGTACCGATTCTATCTTTAGTAATATATGACCTACTTGGTCATGACACGATAATAAAAAAATTATACAGTTAGAAAGATATTTCTTATAATATACAACTCTGTTTTCTTTCTGGAGAATATGGCAAGTCAGAAATTATTTGAATTTGTTTTTCTCCCTATTATAAATAATATTTATTCAAAAAACTACCTACCATATTTTTTTGATTTTTTTTTCTGCATTTTATGTGACAATTTGAATATTTCATAAAATTTTCGAAACAATTTGGGAATTTTAATTTTGCTTAAAAATGTTTGAAAAATTAGATCTTATAGGGTTTAATACTCGTATATTTCATTTTTTCAACAAGGGTTAAATACGACACAAATTGGGTGATATTATTCATTTTTATTCCCATATGTCCCACAGATCGTTTCAATAACATACTAAAATTTCATTTTGATAAATTCATTTTTATGGCAGTTATCGTGCGAACGGACAGACAGACAGAATGACCAAAGTCATAAACACTTTTCAACTACGTCGGAAAGCTGTAAAAACTACATCACAATGTAAGGCAAGTGAATTTTCATGTGCGTAACACGTTTCTATATAGCCAGTCAATTTGGTGAAGACTAAGGACAACGCGTGGTACCAATTTCGCTTTTTTCAAATTTCTGCAGTCTTAATTGGAGCAGTTTTCTAGATAAAGATGAAAGGACATTTTAACACCAGAAACAAACTCGCGCGAAATCATTATTTATATATAATATACACTTTCAAAATATTATTGGAGCTTATATACGGAGCACTGAAATATTTCAATTGAGATTTTTCTCCATATCTAACACCTGTAGGGAGTTAGAATAATGTTAGTTGTTTTGGGTATGGCCAACTAACAAATGGTTGCCTGACCCGTCGGGCTATGAATGAAATAAAATATAATTTAGATTTAAAATGGCAGAACTAGTGCTAATCTTCATAACGAATAACGAAATATACTAATTCATAACGAAAAGTTATTTCAATTTCCGAATTTTTTCTGACCATTTTAGCACCTGCGAAATAGAGATTTATAAAGTAACTATGTGCTTAAACATTTATCTCCCTTTTTCATATTTTTTTTTCAAATAAAATCTATTTCAAAGCCTCAAAGAAACTCCAGATGCAATAAATGGGAGAACTCAAATGTGGGCGTGGCCATATATCAATTGATACATGTCCCGCATATTCACACGTAAATCATATATATAATTTAATATAATGCTTGTTCTCTCTCTCTCTCTCTCTCTCTCTCTCTCTCTCTGTATATACATATTGATTATAATTAAAGTCCCCGATTTGAAAATGGTCTCAAATAAAAAGCACTGGTCAGAATGATTTGAAATTTTGCGTGAACACTCGTGGAGCAATTGAATTTTGTTTGGTGAATAAAAAAACAGTAGTTCAAAAAGTCGCCGCTAGGAGAATAATTGGCGCTTTACTACACTGGAATGCAATATAAAAGTAATAAACTTTGACTTACTCATTGACTAATGACGTAATAAATGTTCAATATGCTGTCCTTCGAATACTGAATAAAAAGTCGATCTATCATTATCATATACATGCAAGTAATGAAAAACAAATCATCCATTGAAACAATGTTAAATTCTAAGCAAACGTAAGCCGTATATTTTTTCACAAAAAGTGGATTTAACTTGTTTTGCATAATTGATCTTCAAATGCTGCTGCAAATTTCCATAAGACACTGACGTTGCAATAAACGTTTGCTATAAAAAATGAAGAGCGGAACTTGTTTCTCATAACTTAATGAAAATTCTCTATTGTTCTGTGGCAATGACTCTATCATTAAAGATCATGCTATTCTTGTCAATTTTTTTATGAGAATAACAGCTCGTGTTTAGTAGCTCTTAGAAAGATCCGAGCGTTGAAAAAGTTAAAATCTGGTCCACTGTGTGGCAAAAGCTTGCGCAAAATGATTTTAAAATTTGAAGAGACTGGCTCTTTGGACATCAAGTCTGACAGGAGACGGAAAGCAGTCGATGGAGAGATAGTGGAAGACAGCGTTAGAAGAAGAGCATAACGCTAATGCATCTACGAGTGCACGTGGAATTGCCTGATCATTAGACGTACCCTCCAGTACGGTGCAAAAAATTTTGAAACACATTTTGAAATGTTATCTTTACAAACTGACCCATGTTCAACAGTTGCTACCTGCGGACAATGGTGCACGTGAAATGTTCGCACTTCAATTTCTAGCTCGGATACAAGTGAACGATGAATGACCCTGTAACGTTTTGTGGACTGACGAAGCACACTTCCATCTCCACGGAACTGTTAATACGCAAAATTGCAGAATCTGGGCAACCGAAAATCCACAGAAACTACGCCAGGTGCCTCCTCATTCCCCCAAAGTCACTGTGTGGTGCGGATTTACAGCATAGTTTATTATCGGGCCTTTCTTTTTTGAAGAAGTTGGTCCTCATGGCCCCGCCACCTGTTCTGTCAATGGCCATCGATATGAACGTCTTTTGAAAAGTTATGTTATACCCACACTGCAAGAGCGTCAGTGTATCGATAACACTATTTTCATGCAGGATGGGGCTCCACCACATATCGCAAAACCAGTGAATCGGCCACTTCGCAGTCATTTTGGAGATGACAGAATCATCAGCCGCTATTTTCCTGTAAGATGGCCAGCACGTTCCCCTGACCTTAATCCATGTGAATTTGGCTTTGGGGGCATCTAAAGAATGTGGTGTTTAATGGACAAATTACCAATTTAGCGAAACGTAAAGCTAGCATCACGCATCACAGCCACAACATCTCTACAGAAACACTTAAATCTGTTGTTGAACGCGCTATTTTGCGCTTTCAGCTTATTTCGGAATGCGAAGGACAGCATATTGAGCATTTATTACGTCATTAGCCAATGAGTAAGTCAATGTTTATTACTTTTGTTTTGCATTATAGTGTAGTAAAGCACCAATTATTCTCCTAGCGGCGACTTTTTGAACTTCTGTTTTTCTTGACCAAGCAAAATTCCATTGCTCCACGAGTGTTCACGCAAAAAAAAAAAAAAAAAATATATATATATATATATATATATATATATATGTGTGTGTGTGTGTGTGTGTGTTTGTGTGTGTGTGTACTTAACAATGTATATATATACATATTAAGTATGTTGCAGAATATATGAGACCTAATTTTCATTTGCTGAATGTCAATGGGTTTAGCCTTAATTATATTGTTCAAAACGTGAAGGTAAAGGTTCATCAAAAGACGTTTCCAATGCTCGTTAGTTATTTTCTTAAAGCTTTTGCTCAACAATGAGAAATATAATAAAACTTCAAAATAGTTATTTATTCATGAGCATTTTATGATAAAACGTTTTACGTCATAATTACTGTAATGTTTATTGCACTACAAATTATATATTATTTGATGAAGTTAAATTAATTTAAATACGTACATATATGGTTTATGTTTCATTAGAGGGTCGTATAATAATTAATCAGCCTATGTCTGGGGATCTTAGGAATGCTGTACTTTCATTTTCTGATAATAATTAGGAGATAGACAGAACACAATAAACTAGTGTCCAAAATTATTTTTACATGCACAAAACCACTGATTTCTCAAAATTTGTTCAATATAATTGAATGAAAGTTTTTTGGGTGATACACAACATCCCAGCACGTAAATATTAACTGGAAACTCGAATATGGGTGCATACGATACAAATTTAATTATGAAAGAAATAAAATTGAAATAATGTGTGACAAGGAAATTTTAGAAAAAAAATTGAATAACTTGAAAACAAATGCAGACTTTTGATATTAATAGGGAAAGTGATCCTCCCTTAACTCTTATACACATATCACAATGGTTTTTTATGCTCTCCATACGGTAACAATAAGTTCTATTCCTCCAACAAAGCGGTCTTCGAGGCATTGCGACTTTTAGGAGAAGGATTTTGCCCTGCAACAGCTCTTTCTAGAGCATGTCATAAGTTCTCAATCGGGTTTAAATAAGATTTGGCTGGCCAGTTTATGCGATCAATGCCTTCACTTTCAAAAAATTTATCAACATGGTTTGCTTGATGTGGAATCGTGTTATCATTCATAATTGAAAGTTAGAACCACATGCACTTCTAAAGAGCTTTATGTAGGGTTTCATCTCAAAGACTTCATCTCCATATTTTTGGCCTGACACAAATTCTATGTCGAACATGTGTAGGGAGTACGTCCATTGATCATTATGGCTTTCCATACCATCAAATCTAAACCATCGTAACATTAATATTCCCTAATGTTGGCTGGAAGATTTCGAGCTTCTGGCTCCTCTCCAGATATAAACGCATTTAAAATATCAGTTAACCTGAACCTCGACTCGTCACTGAAGAAAACACGGGCCCCTTGTTGTTGACTATAGCTCTCATATTCTCTGCACCAATTCAGGCGAGTCATATTTTGTCGTGAGAAACACATGTCATTGCCTTTCTTGCATAACGACCGTTTTGATTAAAACTTATGTATACAGTTAGAAGCGATACTAATGTTCCAGTGGCGGATGCAAGTTCTAAATTCCATGGTCTAGCAGTCGACAACCTGTTGCGATGGGTAGTTACACATACATATCGATCTTCAGAAGCAATTGCTATTCTTCTATTGCAGGGTTGTCCAACATACGACGTGAGGGTCATAATCCGTTCTTCCAAGTATTTTTATCTGGCTTGTATAAAGTTTTGGGTATAGGGTGCCTAAAACAGTTTAGAATTTAAAACATTCCAATATTTTAAAGTTGAAGCAAAAATTGTAGAAAAATAAGTGATTCAGAAATAACGCAAAACCACTGAAACAGTATGGACGACCTTTAGCTCTATTATATGGACAAGCAAATAGCCAGGCGATAGAAGAAAACGAAGAGAACCACACTGTTACCGGAAGGGTTGCTCATTCGCAAGTCGTCTGTTCAATAGGAAGTTTTTCTCATATGTAGAAGTGCAAAACTCCCTAAAATTAGAAGTTGGGTCACGTGGTTTTCCTGGAGTCCATCAGATTAGTTGAATTTGATGACAGGTAGAAAGATATTAGGAAGAACGAGCTTCCATAATTAGCGCCTTTAGAGTGAATTCTGACTCTCAGCTTATTGTTCGTTTTATTTAAGATCCGGTGATGTTGAGGAGTTTTGAGCTCAAACCAATCAACCTGATTTGGTTTATTTCTGTTTGGTTTGTTAATTAACGTCTAAATCGAACTAATAAATGGAAAAGTACCAGGGTCATAGCCAAGCAGGAGGTAGGATTTGAGCACTTCTAGGTCGTATATTCGACCAGATCATTTGAACTGTTATCAGATGGGAAATTTGTGAAAGACTGTTCCGGCATATTTACATCTGTAGCTTGTAAATAGCCGACGGAAATTAAAACTAGTCTTTCATACTAGAGTTTTGCTATAAGAGTGGACGATTTAGCAACCAAGATTGAAAATTCTTTAATTAAAAGACTCAAATCCTGCCAATTTTACAGCTTAACCTTCCTACAGTGTTCGGGTCTTTTTTGACCCATATCAAATTTATTTCGTATAGATCTATTATATTTTGGGGAATTTTTTAAAAATATTTTATGACTTTGTTTTCATAGTCATAGTAAATATTCAGTTATGTGTAATTTTTTTTTCAAATGGTAGTTTTTTTTACAGTAAAAATTGTAACACATAAGTCGTTCGGGTCAATTTTGACCCGTGTTGCATTTTTAGTGCATAGGAAAAATAAAATATATAAAATCCAATATATTATTCAATTATTATTGCTGTGACAATGCCCTTATTAATTATTATTGCTGTGACAATTGTATAACCCTGAAATGTACGTTACTGTGGATGAACAACTGGTAGCTTTCCGAGGAAAGTACTCATTCCGCCAGTACATGCTCATGAAACCAGCCATGTACGGCATAAAATGTTGAGTACTTTGTAACAACGCTACTAATTATGTCTGGAACATACAGCCCTACCTTGGAAAAAAGTCTGGTTCTGCACCAGAACGAAATCAAGATCTCAGGGTTATCAACGATCTCGTTCAAGGTTTGAATGGATATAATGTATCATGTGATAACTTTTTCACGTCG
This sequence comes from Amaurobius ferox, assembly GCA_951213105.1. NCBI lineage: Eukaryota > Metazoa > Arthropoda > Arachnida > Araneae > Amaurobiidae > Amaurobius > Amaurobius ferox. Next base: position 57,566,799 of record OX578138.1, on the reverse strand, counting down.
TATGAACTTGAACAGCTTCTTCTGAAAAAACAACTGACAATGATTGGAACAATGAGAAAGAATAAGCCAACAATTCCTCCACAGTTGCTTGCAAAAGGGGCCCCAAACTACACATCGAGATTTATATTCACGAAGGATGCAAGTCTTGTATCGTACATCCCGAAGAGAGGCAAGTGTGTGGTTCTCCAGAGCACTCTTCACCATGACAGTAAAATAGTAGACACAGACACAAAGAAATCTCAAATTATTTTGGACTATAACATCACCAAAGGAGGGGTAGACATGTCAGATAAACTTGTCTCCCACTATTCCTGTTGGAGGAAGACAAACAGATGGTCCATTGTAGTTTTCTCCAACATCCTGGACATTTCCGCTTATAATGCATTCCTATTGTTTATCAAGATCAATCCAGCATGGAAGATGAGATCATTTCGCAAAAGGAGAATCTTCATTGAGAAGCTTGGCATGACTTTAGTAACCCGCCACATTGACGGAAGAAAACATCTGCCAAAAGCAAGGGCAGTCCGAGAATTGGAAGGTAAATATTCTAAACTCAGGACAACCTGAATCCCGACCTGAAGCATCCGAAAGTGTAGCAACTGCTGGCAAATTAGAAGATGTCACTTGTGACCACAGACTGACAACACAAGTTATGTAAAGTGTTTCAAATGCGGACAGTTTACTTGTAAGAAACATTTCATTTACGTGTGTAACAATTGTATATAAACGGAACAACTTCCAGAATTCTATTGTTGGCGGTAAGCTAAATATTTCACAAATGTTTAATCTGTAATGTGTAATTTTGCTTTCATCAAACGAATGTTCTAAAATATAAAAATATCTACTATATAAGAATAAATATATGTAATAAATACAGGAAAAATACTTCATTGTATTGTATATGAAAGTTTACTGTGATTTGCAGGAATGAATGATTGAATTACATTATATATTTAAATATTGCATTACATTTATATATATTATATATTTGCATTACATATATTATATATTTACATTATATATATTATATATTTACATTACATATATTATATCTTTACATTACTAATATTTATAAAATGTGACTTCAATTCAATAATATTGAAAATTACACCATGGGTCATTTTTGACCCAAACAACTTAGGTGTATATTAAATTTGAACAACGTATAAAGGTTAAAGTTCGATGAAAGTGCGAATAGAAGCGATAAAACACAACTGGCAATTTATGTACGAGGAATCACAGCAACTTTTACAATCGGTGAGGAACTATGGAACTTACATCTATAGAATGGTCAATAACTGGAAAATATAGTTTTGATGGGGCAAAACGTGTCTTAGTGAGATTCAGCCTATCGAAGGATAACATTTGTTTAATTACAACAGATGTAGCTCCAGCGCTAACATGTAAGCATAATATATTTGCAAGTCTAATGCTGGAATCAGTACCTAATGATGTCATTACATGCCATTGCATTCTTCACCATGAGAAGATGTGTGCAAAAACCATGGATATGCACCAGGTAATTGAAGAAATTGTTTCTGCAATCAATTCCATAAGATCCAATGGGCTCAAACACAGACAGTTCGAATATTTTCTTTCAGAACTAGGATCATTTAATGATGATGTAATTTACGTCAGCCCCTGTTTGCTGAGGAGCCATATTTTGAGCAATGCTTGAAGGAATAAAGACCTTCATTGCAACAGAAGGAAAATATACAGGCTTTTTGAATTACAATAATTGATTGAATGACGTGGCATTCCTAGTAAATATTACTAAGTATCTTGCAGACTTAAATGTGAAATTACAAGACAGGGATCAACTTGTCCATAAACTGTACGAGTAAGCTCATCTGTACGAGCATGTTCAAGCGTTCTCGCAGAAGCTAAAATGGCTTCAGAAGAAGTTGGTTGGGAAAACAGTCCATTTCAACATGTGATCAACAAGATAGTTTGAGATAGTGAATCATAAAATGTACTCTGAAATGATTGATAAACTCAGTGATGAATTTACAGAAAGATTTTCCGATTTCAAGCAAATGATGCAGGATATTGTTTTTAGATCCATTTGGATCCAATGACACTTGTGAGACCAGAAATAGATCTCACATTTGATGAGACAGGTTTATATGTGTAATTTATTGTGGCCAAGACGACAAACAATACTGTAAGTCTGGATGATGCCGGGTTTTGCAACTCGTGAACCTAGAGGTCACAAAATCATAAAGTTAGGAGCACTATGACAGAGGGGGCCGAGCTGGTTCGTACGAGGATGTGCAATGGTTCCATTGGTTAAAGGATTAACCAATGGGGAAAGTACTTGTTACGTCACATTCAATGCTTCAAATGAAAGCAAGGGGGAAAGTGACACCCCCGAAAAAGAGAGAACCACAACCTGTGATCGAGAAAGCCGAGACTTGTGAAAAGATTGGTGCGACAGACTTCACTCAGAGATGACTTCGATATATAGCATTAGGACAATACGACTTTAGAGGGTGACATGACAGTATGACTTGTGCAGATAATAAGAGAATGCAATAAGTGCGGGTGTGCGCGCCATGAGTAAAAGTTATCGTCGATATCACGAGTCGGTGAAAAAATACTGCGAGTTATTTCGGTGATATGATCAGCAATGTACGTGGCGGTGACAAAACCCAAGAGAGACTTGAAGGTATGTCCCCATTGAAAATGATATCTGTTCCTAACCCCTATTTAGGCGTTTCCGTACTGGTCGCATATGTCCCCTCCTCTGAAATAATATAAATAAATATTGTAATTGAATTTAATAAGTATTTTATGTTGATAATAAATGTTATTGTTAAAGTTTAAATGGAATTATCCTTTTGGTATTATATTAATTAATAATTCCTTTACAGGACTCACACAGAGGTTAAATAATATGAGGGTTATTGCAAAACACAACGCAAAATGTAATAATAATAATAATGATAAATAATGTTAATCATTAATTTAATTTCTTTACTTTCTTTATTTATGTGCCACATCACTGATGCTTCTGATGTTGCAAATGGTATGATCCAAAATGGCAGTCACATGAAGAGAGCTTCCAAGCATGGTTTAATAACATTTTATAAAATATATGTTCTCTCGGATTCTTATCAAATGCCTCAAAACATGCCTTTCGATTCATTGTATTGTTTGGTAGTACATATTGCTGTAAACGGTATTTTTCATAGATAGAAGTCATAAAAAAAATCAAGGTTCCTTCTAACAGACTAACATATTACTGGAATTCTAAGCACCAATACACCCTTTGGATGACCTAACGACATTACTTGCATATCAGAAATAGTTTGATCGAATTACATAGGATAATTGTAATTAGATTTGCCCTTCGCTAATTTCCCAGAAAAGTAAATCAAATTAGTCGGGTATTTCATAAGATATTATTATTTTATGTATGTAAATATTATTTGGGATATCAGTGTACTGTAGAATATGGGATGTATTGTCTATCGCTATTGCCGCATTTAGAGAAAGAAAATTTAATTTGGCGATTGAAAAAATATTTGGTGAAAATTTTAGTGATTATGAATTCTCCCAATGTCGAAATCAATTAGTTTGGTATACTAATCGCAATGTGTACCAGTACACTATTTTTATTTTCCAAAACAATGATGTTTGAAATTTGAGGATTTTTAATCAAAACACATCTTCCGAATGGAACGTCAAAATAAAATTTGGCGAATAAAAACTCTATTTGGCAAATTGGTTTATAATTTGGCGAATAGGTTGTAAAAAGGGCTAAAAAATCCAGAGTAACCCCTGCTATGAAATATAAATTTTAGAAAAAGTCGAATAGAGATTCATAAAGATTGGGTAGTAAGTAGTTAACAGATTCTCAGCATTGAAAGGCACCAGAGTGCATTCTGCGTGGGCACATTCAGTTCCAGAATGAAGTACAAGGCCACCTCTATATAATTATTAGAGAGGATATATATATATATATATATATACACTGATAGTCGGGGAAGGAGAGTTCTGCGCCATAATGAGATGGTGGAAGACTATACTTTAACATGGGGACCCTCAGAAGTCATAAAATTAATTCTGCAATAGAGGCGATGGAATTGTGATCGCATAGAATATACATCGGATAGAAGGATGATGTCACAGAAGATGGCAGAGTTAAAAAGGATGCTGCGTATAGAGTAGAGTGTTGCTATTGCTTTTTTCTTTCTTTCATTTCAATAGTAGTTTATTGAATATATGTAGGTATTTCAGTAAAATATAATATATTTTAGAGGTTGTCCCCACCACCACCCGATGCGCATGCGCACCGCGACAACCTCAAAGATATGAATAATTTCTGTATTATAATTTTAGTTACAAAATGTAATTTTTTAAAGTTTGTCCCCACCACCACTCGATGCATAAATGCACCGCGGCAATATTTGTAACTTTCTTCTTTTTTACTTTTTATTTTAAAGTGTCCGTAAGAATAGCTTGTAATGCCATTCTCATGTAAATGCCTTTTACCATCAATAGGAGACAAAGCCACCTTGTTCAGGCATGCAGTGAATAGTTTATGATTGCTGCTATCAATTGTAATCTGTTTTTCCATGGTAGATCTAGCACTCAACAGACACTGTCTATAATCACGGTGTAGAAGACCCAGATAGTCGACCCCAGACCACACGACCAACCCAAAGGCTTATGGCAGCTTAATGTGTGGACGTAAATACTATAATCACGGTGTCGAAAACCCAGGCCGATCGACTCATCCGTAGTATAATCACGGTGTTGTTGTTGTTGTTGAAACCCAGACCGTCCGACCTACCAGAAAGGTGTAAGGTAACAGTTTTGACGGTCGGGAAGTGCCACCCAATTTAGACCGGAACCCAGTGGGAGAGGCATCCACAGGGACCGTATCCTCCTTCCCCAACCACCAACCTCTCGGAAGGACTTTCGGACCCACATGTTTAACGTGATCGTACTCCGCATGAACACGGCGGCAGTTTTGGCAGTGGCTGGAATCGAACCCGGGCCTACCGAGTGCAACTCCAGCGCGCGTATATAATCACGGTGTGTAATTTCCCGTGCTACCACATGCGTAGAAACGCCTTTAGCTCTTTTCTTCTCACCAGCAGATGATAGAATAGAGTACGTCTTAGGTCTAAGACCTATGAACGCTTGACTAGGGGTTGAATTCAATTCATCTTTAAAGTATCCAATACGTTTTTCATTTCATCAGGTGAAAAGAGGATGGTCCTTGGGATAGTCAGAAAAATCATAGAACTGCTTATGTTGACTCATATCTTCATAGATATCGTTGAGTTTGGATTTCATAAACCAGTGAATCAGTATCGGTGAAGAGAGGTGAAGCCTTTTAACCATATTGGCTTTTAATATGCTTATAATGGAACTCATACATGAGTAGTTTTACCAACTCCAGAAAGCAAAACCAACGTATATAGGTCGCGTCATTAAACTGTATCTCTTTACACGCTCGTTACTCACCAGATCTTCACAAAATATCCATCCGGTTAAATAAATTGGAGATGCTACTATTTTCAGGACTCGCTTCAAAGAGTTCACTAACTCAATATTCACACGATTTCGTAGATTTTCCATCATTTTACCAAACACAGCGTTATTAAGCAATTTAAAGAAATCCTTCTCAAATTAGTCTTCGCCAACTTTCTCTTTTCTGTATTGAATTCAATATATTTCTGCAATCAGGGCTTCTCATTAAAATTTAGGGCCTTGCAAATTTTTTTGAGTCTTAAACCGAGTGACAGGTATAGTTGAAGGTTGCGACATTGAATAATTTAATGTTTCTTATCACGTAGATTGGGTACAAATTTCGTAGGACTAACGAAATGACCATGAATTAACTGTTGAATCAGCCGTTCAGCGTATGGGGGGAGCATTTCTCACGCAATCTTCATTTGGGGCCAGGGGATACTCATTATGATAATCATGTAAGGATTCTGAATACTCCAGATCCACTTCAAATATATACCCTCTTGAGTATTATCCTTTAGACTCATTATTCAGGATTCATTCAAATTCTATGTAGGTATCCATTCAAATCCTCCATAGGGCAGTGGCTGAGACATAGTTCAATCATATAGGCTATTGGCGTCAAGATAGATAATGTGCTTATCGGGCTTATTAGAGTCATAATTTTCCAAATTACGATTATTAGCTACAGATCCACACTGACTGATTAAGCATATATCACCTTGAATCCCGCGTTCTATAAACAGTAGCACATTTTCATCTGTGACCAGTTCTAGGGTTTGCTCAGTCATTTTCAAGGATGCTTGCCAAGCCAGTTCTGACAAGGTCATCATATGAGCGGCGTCTAAATTTCACATACAGGTCATGATATTCTCGTAAGTTCATTCTCGTTATATTGAAGGTATCCCATACAGTCTGAGCATGCTAATAATCTTCACTCTTAATAGCTTCGCCTGTAATATCATATTGAAATTCAGAATGTGGAGGTAGTACATCTTCAGCAAATTTTTGAAAGGATGTCATATAACTATAACAAAAATTTCTGACTCTTTTATTTGTATAAATGGTTATATAGCATATCTAGATGATAATTGTGAGTAATTTGAGTGCTTGAATCTGTATCTGGGTGAATTTAAAATATTTTATACTCATTTTAAGAATCACTGTAATGTATTCTTTCGTGTAGGATTACAGGCATTTGAACTTGTGTGTGTTTGAATGGAAATTTTTTATCTAGTTTTATTGTGGATTCTAGGTGTTAAGGGACATGTTTAGTGTATTTTAGCTGTATATTAGGGGGAAGCAATGATGGTAATTACCGGTTTCTAGGGGGAAGAGAGGTAGCGAAATGATAACTTTGGAGGGGTGCATGTTATTCAGAGGGCTGTTAAATTCAATGTCTTCACTCTTGCAAGGGAGAGTGTGTCGTATTATAAGTGGTTTTCTAAGATGCCTTATATATGGATCTAATAACTGCAAGCTCTAAGACATTTTTCCTATAAAGGTATTTTCTGTCATATGTTTAGTGTAATCATTTATGATTAGGAATTTGCTTAGAATGTATTTGAAGAGGGTTTTCTGTAAGTTACATTGGTTTTCAATGGGTGTTTAGGGATTTTTTAATGAATCTTAAGGTGCGTTTCTTTGTAAAGGGGAAATGGGGATTCTTTACTTGTAAAAAGGATTTTCTACAATACTTAGTGAATTTTTAAAGGGGTGAGAGTGGATTATTTCATTACAATCTATTATTTTTGTCAAATGTTACGGGGCTTTAATATACCTTAATGAGATTTAATCTTACGAGGATATATTTAATGCATAGATTACGATTATGAAAGATCGTCTATTTCAATAGGAGTAGTGTTTGTAATTATGATAACTTGTACTCAGTTTAAGGGTTGACCTTATCATAACTTTGGCGAAGGGATATTCCAAGAAATATTTTTTCTTTAGAGATATATGCTGAGAGGATGTGGGTAGCTTTCAAACTGTAATTTGGTAGATCTATACGAGAAATTCTCATCTCTAGGTTGTCCTTTGAGTGCTATCTCCTATTCGCATATTAATATGGCTGCTTTAACTAATAATATTGGAGTTGCTACATCTACCATTACTGATGATCCTATGTCTGATGTTACATCTTTAAACAGGATTAGGCATGAAAGTACTTGTTTTAATGTGACTTTATTCTTCAATTTCATTAAACTTTGAATTTTTATGATGTGTAATAGCTTACTTATTTTATTCAATTAAGACTTTTATGAATTTAATATAACTTATAATTGTTTTAGTGTCTAGATATATTCTTTAACTTGGTGATTTTTTCATTTTGGGGTGATTTCTAATGGGATAGTATAATGAATTCATGAATACTGTATGTAAATCTTGAGAAATGTATCACATTGCTATAAAAAATTTGCACCTTGTTAACACTAAAGTATAAAATGTTTATCTTGTATAGATGTGCCGACGTGGTTGTCGAGTGGTCAAGGCAAGCGTTTCCGTAGCAATCGCTCGACCTCCACGTTGTGGGTTCGAGCCCCACGTAAGGCATGGATATTTGTGTTGTGGGCGCAATATGATCCGCCCCCCTCTGGTGCGACTGGGGCAACGTCAATGGACGGCTGAATGGTTCACACTCTGGCCGCTGTAATATAGGCGAATGACGAAGGTCAAAGTGCCTGGCCATTTGAAAAAAAAATCTTGTATAGATGTATCTTGTCCGTTTGAAATTGTTTACATTGAAAAAAAAATCTTTATCGACATCTAAGGATTCATTTAGTTCAAAAATCTTACTCATGTGAGGTGTGTGGAAGAGGGTTTAATCGACTATATAATTTGAAAAGCCATGGACAGGTGCATAAAGACTCTGAAAATTAATCTGAATCTTCTAAATGTATGTAACTTTTAATCATAATTATTGTGTTAAATGGTTTTTGTTAGGTTTTTGAATCAGAAAATTATAAAGTTATATCTGTTATAGTAATGAAATGTGAAAATCTAAACTGAAATATATCCGTTATACAAGAAAAGAAGAGAGTGGATATAAGTTATAGTTGTAAATGTTGGATATAGTGCTTAATTTCACTATGTCAAAAACCTGCTTTAACTCTTATGTGTGGCATGGAGATGTATTCTAAGTGGATTAGGGAGTGTGAAATGTGTTCGTACTATCTATGAAGGGCTATTACGTAGTGTTTATTAAAAATTTTTGGTATGATTTCTATAGGAAAGGTATAAGGAACCTATAATTACTTTAAATAAGTGATGAAAATGTATTACATTGCTAAGGGATATGGCGTGTTTATACTAAATTCTTGTTTTTTTTATCTTTAGTAGGTATGCTTATCTTGTGATAAGTATTTTTCTCAAAAAGATGTTTTAGCAAGATATATGGAGATTCATTCTGGTAATTTAATGAATTATCGATGTAATGTTCTCGAACGTACATTTAATCGTAAGGAAGACTTAGCTAGACATGCGAACACACATACTCCTTTTCAAGTTTTTTAGTGTACCCAGTGTTCTATAAAATTTACCAGACGGAACAATCTGAAACGTCATCTGATACTTCATCTGAATGATGAAATAAAGTGTAAGCATTGTGAACTTATATTCAGTAAGAAAGGTGATATGCTACATCACCAGAGTATTAAATATGGTTCTAAAAAGAGGAAAGCTTTAGCCTCAACGTGTTATAAACGTAATAAACGTAACATCGTAATGTATAAATGTAATAAACGTAACAACTTGTAATAAACCTCGCAAGAATTAAGTGAAGACGGCTTTAGATGTATTGTCTGTGCGCACTCTGGAGCCCACTGAAGAGGTAGAGAGCGACCTTATGTTGTGTTTTGACGAGTTTCGCGTTCTGCTATTGAAGGTATTGAAACATGAACTTGGTGAATATAGATCTATCAAGTGGTATCTGATTGCGGATATGCAATTCATTTGCAGAATTGCAAATGGTGAAGAGCTAAGGAGCTCATATTTTAGAACAGATGTTGTGACAGAACTTTGTGTGGATACCCTTTCAGAAAATATTGAAGAGTATTTTTCCAAAATCTTGAAATCTTCCGAAGAGTTTACTCGTCAAGGTTCAAGATTGACTTTAGAAAAGATGCGAAAGATAGATGTTTTCTGTGCAAAGTAAAATCCCCTTGCCTCTTCTAGCTATATATCCTTGCCATCAAAACTTACTGCCAAGAAAGCTTTGCTAAATATCCGAAATGAAGACGAGAAATGCTTGGTCTGGTGTTTACTGGTCCACAAATATAATATATCCAGCGAAGATCAACCTCATCGGGTATCCCATTGTATAAGTCATGTGAATGAAATTAAACTTGAGGATATTCTATATCCTATCTCAGTTGTAAAGATTCCTCAGATTGAAAAATTGAATAATATACGTATTAATGTGTATGGATATGAAGATGAGGAAATTTTTTCTTTGCACATATCTAAACGAGAAGATGAGGAATGCGTCAATTTACTGCTGATTAGTAATAAAAATAAGCAACACTATACACTAATTAGGAATATATCACGCTTGTTGATGCATATAACTAAGAATAATGGAGCCCAATATGTGTATTATAGATGTTTAAATTTGTTACAGTAGACATGATTTTCTATAAGATCATGCACAATATTGCAAAGAACATGCACCACAGCGCATAAAATTCCATCGGAAGATCATAAATATCTTCAATTCATGAACGAACAGTATCAGAATTCTATCCCTTTCATAAGCTATGCTGACTTTGCAGGCCTGATCGGTAAGGAGGATAGTTCCATGTCCTCGAATAGTAGATCTTATAATCATAGACTGGCGATTCTGAACCTTGTGGATATGCTTATGTTATTACAGGATCTGATGGAAAGTGTTTGAAACAAGCTGCTGTGTACTGAGGTATTGACCCTGAGAATCGTTTCATGTAATCATTTCCACTTGATTAAGGAAAAACAGTATCTTGGAGAGAAATTACGTTATATTAAGCCACTGTAAATGAATAAGGAGGATGAAATTGAGTTTCAAAGAGCTATTTATTGTAATTTGTACCATCGTGAACTGAAAACAGATCGTGTGCGTGATCACAACCACGTGACTGGATCCTACTGAGGTCCGTTGCATAATGCCTGTAATCTTAACTATAGGCAAACTAGTAATGTTCCTGTAGTATTTCATAATTTAAAAATTTATGATGCGTATCATATTATGCTGAGTCTTGGAAAATTGCAAGATCATGAAATCGATGTGATTGCCAATAATATCGAAAAATATATTCAAAATTTCAAAGAAGGAAGGACCATATGTCTGTTTACAATTTATCGAAAGCCTGCAATTTCTGAATGCCTCCCTGGAAAAGTTAGTTTTCAATTAAAACTTGAGTGAGTTTCATACTCAAAGAGAAAATTTCCCTAATGTAGTACAGCAGGATGCTCTTCTTAGGAAATGAGTATACCTAATTAGTTATATGACATCCTTTCAAAAATTTGATGAAGATGTACTACCTTCTCCTTCTGCATTTCATAATGATATTGATATTAAAGGCGAACATATTAAGAGTGAAGATTACCGACTTGCACGGATTGTATGAAATACATATAATATAAGGAATTTAGGAGAATAACCGACCTGTATGTGAAAACGATGTTCTAGTATGAGCAGATATGTATTCGAAAATTTTCAAAAAGTATGGCTATCCCATCATAGTATTGACTGTGGACATATTATGACTTCGCCAGGACTGGCCTGGCAGGCATCCATGAAAATAACTGAGTAATCCATAGAACTACTCACAGATGAAAATATGCAACTGTTCATAGACAGCGGGATTCAAGGTGGTATATTTATGATCAGCCAGTGTAGATCTGAAGCTAATAATCATTATTTGGAAAATGATGACTCTAATAAGCCCGATAAGCACATTATCTATCTTGATGCCAATAACCTATATGATTGAGTTATGTCTCAAAAACTACCCTACATAGGATTTGAATGGATACCTACAGAGAATTCGAATGAATCCTGGATAATGAGTCTAAAGGATAATGCTCAAGAGGGGTATATATTTGAAGTGGATCTGAAGTATCCAGAATCCTTACTTGATTATCATAATGAGTATCCCCGGGTCCCCGAAGGGCTGAAGATTGAGCGAGAAATGCTCCCCCCAATACGCTGAACGGTTGGTTTAAGAGTTACATCATGGTCATTACGTTAGTACTACGAAATTGGTACCCAATGTGCATGATAAGAAACATTACATTATACACTATCGCTATACAACTATACCTATCACCAGGTTTAAGACTGAAGAAGCGTCACAAGGCCTTAAAATTTAATCAGAAGCCCTGGTTTCAGAAATACATTGAATTTAATAGAGAAAAGAGCAAATTGGCGCAGACTAAGAAGGATTTATTTAAACTTCTTAATAACGCTGTCTTTGGTAAAACGCTAGAAAATCTTCGAAATCGGTCAATATTGAGTTAGTGAATTCTTTGCAGTCAGCCCTGAAGATGGTAGCATCCCCAGCTTATAGAGCTAGCAGGCTTTTTGTAAAGATCACGTGGGTATCGAGCGTATAAAGAGTTGTATTTTAATGACTCGGCCTATATACGTTGGTTTTGCTATTCTGGAGTTGCAAAAACTACTCATGTATGAGTTCTATTATAAGCATATTAAAAGCCAATATGGTGAAAAAGCTTCACCTCTCTTCACTGATACTGATTGGCTTATGAAATCCAAATTCCCGATATCTATGAAGATATGAGTTAAGATAAGCATCTTTACTAATTTTCTGACTATCTCAAGGACCATCTTCTCCTCAGTGATGAAAATAAAAAAAAGTATTGGTTACTTTAGAGCTGAATTGAATTCAACCCTATTCAAGAGTTCATAGGTCTTAGACCTAAGATGTACTCTTTTCTATCATCTGCTGGAGAGAAGAAAAGAGCTAAAGGCGTTTCTACGCATGTGGTAACACGGAAAATTACACACAGTGATTATAGACAGTGCCTGTTGAGTGTTAGACCTACCATGGAAGAACAGATTAGAATTGATAGCCGCAATCATAAACTATTCACTGTATGTCAGAACAAGGTGGCTTTGTCTCCTATTGATGACAAAAGGTATTTACGTGAGAATGCCATTTAAAGCTATGTTTACGGACGCTTTAAAATAAAAAAATAAAATACAAAGAAAGTTATGGAGATTGTCGCGATGCATTTATGCATCGGATGGTGGTGGGGACAATCTTTAAATAAATTACTTTTTGTAACTAATATTATAATACAGAGAGTATTCGTATCCTCGAGATTGTCCCGGTGCGCATGCGCATCGGGTGGTGGTGGGGACAGCCTTTAAAATACATTATGTTTTTCTAAAATACCTACATATATTCAGTAGACTTCTATTCAAATGATAAAAAGAAAAAAATACTCTACTCTATACGCAGCATCCTTTTTAACTCCGCCTTCTTCTGTCACATCATCGTTCTGTTCTTGTATATTCTATGCCATTACAATTCCACCGCCTCTATTGCAGAAACAATTTTATGGCTTTTGAGGGTCCCCATGTGAAAGCATAGGGTTCCGCGATCTCATTATGGCGCAGAATTATCCTTCCCCATCTACCACTGACTTTCGAAAATTAATCCTGAAACAATAATGAATGTATTATTCATCAAGTTCTAAGATCATCGACTCCAAATTTCAGAGGAATATTTTGTTATGTAAACTTTAATGAGACAGTTGGCATCTGAAATGCTTTGACTTGAACAATTCCTTAACTATATTATTTTAAACTGTAACAGTCAATTTTTTAACTGTATATATAAAATTTTGTTTTTAGGATGTGCATAGGGGGAGATTTCTTAAGCAGTTTTCGCCATTGGCAAATTACTTTTCGTGTGACGTCAAGCACGTGAAGACTATGAAACTATTGGCTTTTGTGCCGTCACTCACTCTGTCTTTGGTACTAAAGTTATACACATGTCCAGCTTGTTAGCTTTTACACCACTTTCGTGCACTATAATTACGTTCATATTTAGAGTGCTTAAAAAATTGAATAAATTAAAAAAACTGAAATTTAATAGCAACGTCAAGATCAAATGTTTGAGACATAGTTTGCTAAACAAACACCAGAGACATAAAGAATATCATCTGTTTACTAGAATTATTAAAATTGGAAAATATTCAGTAGAATTTTAGAGTTACAAGTTCAAAACATTAAAATTAATTTAAATAAGAAATAAAAATTTGCTGAACCTACGGGAAACTAAACAACCTCTACCGAATTTTATTCGATATTCAGCTACATTCGACTTAAACAAACACACAGAGACGTCAAATTTTATTATGTAAGATATACATGTATGTACACTGGCGGAAAATAAAATGCCAACACCAAGAAGAAATTAGTTCAGAGGAATGAAATTTAGGCAAAACAATTGAGTAGGTAACATACTTATTTGATTAAAGTTTCAATGTCACAGGTTAAAGTATGCGCGAGAAGAGCCATTTCAAATGTGAAATGGTGGTACATTAATAACCGCTGCAGTCGCCACGGTTTTGAATGCAAGCATGGAAACGTTCATGCATTGTATCGTACAGGTGCCATATGTCATTTTGTGGGATGGAGTTCCATGCCTGTTGCACTTGGTCAGACAAATCAGCAACGGTTAATGCTGGTTGTGGATGACGCTTTCAGTAATGTCCCATACGTGCTCGATGGGAGAAAGATCTGGTGATTTCACAGGCTAAGGCAACATGTCGACACTCTGTAGAGCACGTTGGGTGACAGCAGCGATATAAAGACGAGCGTTATACTGTTGGAAAACACCCTCTTAAATACTGCTCATGAATGGCAGCACAACCGGTTCAATCACCAGTCTGATGTGCAAATTTGCTGCCAATGTGCTTGGGATAACGACGAGAGTGCTCCTGCTATCATAGGAAATGACTCCCTGGACCATAACTCCAGATGTAGGCCCAGAGTGTCTACCCCGCAGACAACTTGGTTCCAAGTGCTCACCTGGTCTCCTTCTTACCAACATACGACCGACACTGGCACCAAGATAGAAACGTCTCTCATCTGAGAATACAACAGATCTCCACTCTGCCCTCCAATGAGCTCTAGCTTGACACCACTGACGTTGTAGATGGCAGTAATTCGGAGTTAGTAGTATGAACGCTACAGGCCGTCTGGTTCGGAGCTGTCCCTCAAGTAATCGATTTCTTACAGTTCGCTGTGACACTCTGGGGCCAACAGAAGCTCTAATTGCTGCTGCAGATGCAGTACGACCTGCCACAGCCATGCGGCGAATACGGCGGTCTTACCTCTCAGTAGTGGCCCGTGTGCGGCCAGATATCTTCTTGAGACAGTGCCTTCCTGTGACCACTGCTGCCAACAATCATGCACAGTGAATGCATCCCTCCCAAGTCTTTCTGAAATATCACGGAAAGAAAATCCACCTTCTCGTAACCCTATTATACGGCCTCGTTCAAACTCACTAAGCTGCTGATTCTGCCTTATTCTTCTCCTTAAAGGCATTCTTGACTCATACCTAACTCACAACGCCCAGTCTGAAAGATAAATAACGCTCACGAAGTTGACATCGCGTTTTTAAAGCACACGTGATTTGCATGATCATAGTGGCGCTACTAGCGCCACTCTTATTCGTCTAGCTCGAAATTTGAATAGGAGTCATCTTCCATATGTGCCAACGAACCTCCCAAATTTCGTTTATCTAGCACAACTCCTTCTTGGTGTTGGGATTTTATTTTCCGCCAGTATATATGTATCCATATGTAGGTATGTATATATTATATATTCATTATCGAGTGTTTCACAAGAAAATGTTAATGCCTCTGTGAGTACTCTTGTGTGATAAAAGTTTGAGGAACCCTGCTCTGAGGGTGAAACGTTCTCGAAATATTTATATATATATATATATATATATATATATATATATATATATAATTCATATATATATATATATATATATATATATATAATTTATATATATATATATATATAATTCATATATATATATATATATATATATATATATATATATATATATATATATATATATATATAATTTATATATATATATATATATATATATATATATATATATATATAATTTATATATATATATATATATATATATATATATAATTGAAAATGTGAATTATCTTTAAATTTTAGTACTTATCCGTGTTATTTGTGCAATTTAAGTCAATGTAATGCATGATGAAAATAATAAAAAGAAAATAAGTTTGAGTCTGTAGGAAAATCGTGTCTTGCCCGCAGTAGAGTTTCCAGTGAAGTATCTAACGTGCTTCTAATTTTTATTAACCATTTTTAAAAAATAACCACGGAGCTAAAATATTCTTGAACATATATTTTACCAAGCATCTATTTTGTTATCTTATAAAGGCATTCTTTTGTGCATGTATCTACGTCCATTTTCAATTATATCCTTCAAAAGAGAAGATAAGGCAACAGTAAAAAAAATTCGACTAACTTCTTTCATTCTTTCACAAAATATACAGGTGTACTTAAAATGTTGGTTCAACGTATATACGAAATGAAATTTATTTCTTATTTTTTGGTTCAGAGGGGAAGAAATATGAAATTTACTGTCATTTTTTATTGTTGTTGGGCAAAGTTTTTTGAAATATAATATACGGAAGAGCAACTTTCAAAGTTGTTGTATTCGTTTTGAAAGAATAATGTTTTTCAAATATGAAATTAAATACTGTTATGCATGATATGCGTTATGCGTCTTGAATTTTGCAATTATACCCAGCATTACAGAACTGCTTTGTGTAATGGGGAATAATTTCAAAAGTTTACAATATTTAAATTCGTATGTCTCAGAAAATATTTTCATAATGAAACTTGCAAATGTGTTAACGGATGGTAAGGAAATAGATACCGAGGAATAGGAGTCTTCGCTAGAAAAACACTATAAAATAATAAATGTATCAAATGCTTGAAATTACACCCAAAATTGTGACCTTGTCACGATAAATAATATAGAGTCTTTACTCTAATTGAAGTACTAAAATGCTAAGAGCTATGGAAATTATTGAAGTACTAAATTGCTAAGAGCTATGGAAATTATTGAAAAAGCTAAGAAGATATTAAGCAAAATAAAATGAAAAAGCTGAATAATGAAAACAGTTTTCGAATTACAATAAAATATAACTTTAAACTAAGCAACAAGTAATAGCTGTAAATAAATAAAACAGCAAAAAGAATGGTGGATGAACTAGACAACAAATAACAATGGGGAACAAAATTAGTTCAAGTTCACATAGCATCTAACAAGTTACTGGTTTTTCTTACTACATTATAAAAGAGCATCCATATAAAAATATCCTTTAAAAGGCTTTAATATAGAAATTTATATGGAAATATGCATTGTTTTCCTTTTATACATTCTATTACAACCACAGTCTGGAAGTAGAAAAAATTCAAGCTATCATAAATTTTTCGAGCATGTTTAGTATCTATAAATAGAGTATGTGTACTTATAATGTTTTTTATGTAATTATTTTTTACGTTTTCTTGTCTTTACGTCACGCCCGAGTCGACACGCGTCCCGGCCATTCAGCCCCTCGACTGAGTCTCGGATGTGGACTCGCGGGGATTTTCTAGGCGGCTTCCTCCTCGCCGAAATGCGGCCGGGGCCTTCTTATCAGGTG
The DNA here is from genome assembly GCA_951213105.1 of Amaurobius ferox. Classification (NCBI taxonomy): domain Eukaryota; kingdom Metazoa; phylum Arthropoda; class Arachnida; order Araneae; family Amaurobiidae; genus Amaurobius; species Amaurobius ferox. The sequence goes on along the minus strand of OX578138.1, from coordinate 57,549,597 downwards.
AGGGAGTGTGTGGCAGCAGACAACTCTGCTTCCGCCAAATATATCGATCAAAGATGCTAGGATGCCCGAATTATGAGTTCGGAGTCGAAGCTAGCTTTTGCTCTAACCTTATAATGTCGGTCTTGTAAGCACGAGGTTCCGAGTTCAGTCCTGGCTCGGGACTAAAAATATCAAATACTACAAGCATAATAAAATGAAAAAGCTGAAGATTGAAAAAAGTTTTCGAATTACAGTAAAATGTAACGTGAAACAGAACAACAAGTAATAGCTGTGAATAAATAAGACAGCAAAAAGAAGGGTGGATGAACTAGACAAAAAATAATAACGGGGAACAAAATTAGTTCAAGTTTACATAGCATCTAACAATTTACTGGTTTTTCTTACTACATTATAAAAGAACATCCATATAAAAATATCCATTAAAAGGCTTTTATATAGAAATTTATATAGAAATATACATTGTTTTCCTTTTGTATATTCTATGACAACCATAGTCTGGAAGTAAGAAAAATCCAAGCTATGATAAATTTTTCGAACACGTTTATTATCTATAAATAGAGTATGTGTATTTATAATGTTTTTTATGTAATTATTTTTTACGTTTTCTTGCAACAAGAGGAGGGAATACATATATATTTGCAATATTTTGTTTCACAACACATGTCTATAAATAAAATAGGAAAATCTTCCTGTGTGTTTGTTTGCCTCATCATCACCAGCGAATGGTTACACAAAATTTACTAAAACTGCTTTCCCATATGGTCTCAACTCTATCATTTTCACTGACAACTTTAGCATGGAAACACGCAGAGATGAAAGATCCCGTCCTATGTCACAGACAATATACTCAGCTAAAACCAAAAGATGGCATAGAGGGCGAAAACACCTATATAGTAGTTACAAAAGCACCCAGGAAAAATCAAGAACCATAATCAAATTTGGTTGGATTAAGAATATAGAATACGGTATAAAACTTCGATATCTACCACGCATCTGGCAATTTATACAGCAGTATAATATCAAAGAAACTTTAAATAAAAGTGATCAAGAGGAAATAACTATAAACTTGGCTATTGTAATGGATCTGATTAGGTTAAAAGCCGGTTAATCTCAAATTAAGTTAGGACCTCTCTCCCAGAAGAATATTACAACAGAGCTTTTTATTACCACTTTCAAGAATAAATATTATGAAAAAATGCCAATAAAAACTTTACTCAATAATATTGAAGTATTTCTGCCAATCTCTAACATTAAATTTATGCTGATTTATCGCTTTGTTCAAACTAACGGCAGAAAATTATTTAACTATAATCATATTAGTAAAAGTACCTCTACATATAATATGGAAGATTGTATTTGTCAAGATAGCCCTTATAAAGATACATTACACCAACATATTATTTCAGGAAATTTAGAATTAATAAAAAATCACAAATTAAAAACTTTAATGCAGCTGGGTACTACATTTCGTAATCAAGATTTTAGGGATGTTACAACTGAATTTGATAAAGATTTGAATGACTTTACGTATCAATTAGCAGTGGAATATAGTTTACCGATTAAAGTTTTCGATGAATGAAAATATCACCTTTCCAAAAGATTTCATTTTTTCTACCAAAATAAGCGTAAAAAAGCATTTGGATCTTCCCTTCAACATGCTGTCAATAATATTCAAGATCGATATGCAATAACATATACAGACAAAATTGTTTCAAATTGCGCACTCACATGCAAGAAATATTATGTTGAAACATTGCATAAATGTTATCAAGATCGTATTATGTATTCTCCTTTATATCATAATGGTATTATATTAATTAATAAGATCAGAGCTTTGTACAAGCGTATCGGCATTGAATTAAAATCAGTTCAATTTCCATATCTTGTTCTCATTCCCAAACTCCATAAGGAACCTGTTAAATTTAAACCTGTAACCGTGGGATGCGGTTCATATTTAACAATAGCTGACAAGAAACTTTTAAAATTTATTAAAGAATGTAATGATTTTGCTTAAAAAACAAGGTTCTGTGATGATCAAGAACGGTCTAGAAGTCATTAATAGACTTAAATTTTGTAATAAGGATATACGTTTTGCAAGCTATGACTTTCGTGACCTGTTTAATAATATAGATCTATCACAGTTATATGATATACTACTGGAAATACATGAGGAGTACGGATTAAAAGAATTTATAACTTACCGAAGATATAAAGATCTTATTCAATTAGTATTGAATGAAAACCTCTTATATGACGGTAATGGGTACTACCAGCAGGTAAAAGGCATTTCCATGGGGGGAGGATGCATTTCCCTACTAGCAAACATTTATCTGTCAAAATTTAAAAAGGCACGCACATATTATATGAAATACCCTTCTTCAGTTACGTGGACGATATTCTTTTGGGACAATATGAAAATTCACCGAGGTTTGATTTCACCCTTTATCCTAAGGAACTTGAATTAATAGAAAACAAAAATGCAGAACACAATTCTATTGATTTTTTGGATATCACAATTAAATACCACAAACAACTTGGTATTTATACTATATTACATGATAAATGCAATTGTTACAAGACGAAGATGAATCACATTATCGACTGGAGGTCGAATTTGACAAAGAATATTTTCAGAAATATAACTATTGAACATCTCAAGCGCAACCAAAACATTAATACCTTCAAAACCGATTGTATTGCCAGTAATAGAAGAATTATGAATGAGGCCATTAAAAAGCACTACCCTCTAAAATTCTTGAAAAGATATTATAATTCCATCTTTAATATTGAAGAAGATGATAATTCCTATAATAGGGATATTACGTAAATCTAGGTGCCTCTGCGAAACTAGTATTGCTAGGCGCATGCACGTTTGGAACATATATAGTGCAGTTACACCAGTCGAATTCAGTTTTGAGATTTTTCTTTTCATACTTTGACGTTTCTGCTCGTCTTTTTTCGAGTGATTTCGACTATGCGCATTTACGGAGGATTGACTATTGAATTGCATCGGTTCCGTGAGCGTTGCCCGGGCTGTAAAAGCTGCTTTAAACGGTAAGGAGGGGTCGCAATCCCCCTCTACCCTTTCATGCAATGCATTTGGCCATCCCCTTTCTTTTCGTTTCTACTTCTTTATGTTTCTACTCAAGAGGTGTGAGCTGCAATTCGCCTATTTCTTGTGTATTCATGGTTATATGAGTTTAAAAACCTTTTGACGGGAAATAATGTCATATGCAATTGTAACACCAATCCTTATAAAGATCCTGTTATAGGTCATATAGTTACAGGTAAACTTGAAGTAATCAATAATAATGCCTAAATAAGAGCTTTCAAATTAGGCACAAAATACTGTAATCCATCCACATCAAGGAAATCCTCTTGATACTTTCAAGAATATAGAGGCATTTATATATAAGATGTCTATAAAATTCAGCATCCCGGATTTTACATTCAACAAATGGAGATCCAAAGTATTGAATGATTTTGAGTATTATTACAAAAAGTATTATACTTGTCAAACGGGATGTAAACTGGATATAAAGAATCTAAGGTTATTGGAAGAACAATATATAATAACACCGATAAAGTACCTGGTAATTATGCATTTACTTGCAAATACCTTTATATAAAAACCCTTATAGCAAATTATGAAAATCAAGCTTTATACAGCAAGATAACCATGACACACCAAGTGATTAATAACAGAATCAAAGCCTTATATCTTAAGGCAGGAATTAAGTACACAGAAAGAATAAAATACCCATATTTAATAAATATACCCAAGCTTCATAAAACTCCAAAAAGCTTCTGACCAGTAACAGTTGGATTCAAAACTTACCTCACTAAAGCTAACAAATTGCTTTTCGCAATATTGAAACCTATATTAAAGAAAATTAAAGATCGGGGAATTTGAAATGCAAAAATATATAGAAATCAACAAACATAGATCTTTGATTGGGATAGTTATAGAAGAAAACTACCTATATAAAGGTCTGAATTTCTATAAGCAAATCAAAGGCATCCCCATGGGTGGGGGATGCTCGTCAATTTTAGCAGACATCTATCTTGATCATTTTGAAAAAATGTCCTATATTAACAATGAAATAATTTACATACGTTACGTTGATGATTTGTTAATAGGTTACGAAAACGAAAGTTTTCAAATGAATTTTGAATTTTATCACTCAAATTTAATATTGGAAGAAAATCCACCAACCCAGAATAATGACGTAAATTTTTTAGATCTCAGTATTGATTTCAGCCATTATAAATTGTCATTCTATATATATGATAAAAGAATAACTTATAATATTCCTACAACAGGAATCATACATTGGACATCTAATTTACACTTGAATATATTTAGGAATGTATTTATTGGTGGTCTAGCGAGAACAAAAAGAATTGTAAGCAGTGACGTCACCAGATTGGAAAGTGACAGAAAATTCTTACAAAAGGCATTCAGGCAAAGATATCCAATGCAATTTATGATCCATTACATCAAAAATTACTACGGAAAAAATGAAAAATATGGGTTAAGTTTGTGTGAATATTTGAGGTCATTATGAACATTGATTATACGTCTTTGAGAGTAATGACATCACAAACATCTAAACTGCTGAATATAATTATTTTGATGTTATAAAGAGGAAGCATAGGCATGAAAACTTAGCTGTCTCTGAGGCTTGGAACAATACTTTTTAATATCACTTTCCTTTATAAAAGGTCTTGTGATAATTTTCTCCGGAGGTTGGCTACAGTCAGTGCTGGCGTCCAGGAGTGCATGCCGCGGCATTAAAGACATGCATGTTGATAACTGGGGAGTAAGGTCACTACCCCTTACCGCCATTGTGTAAGCACTTTACGTTGCCTTCCTTCTTCATTTTTATTTTCATTTTTATTTTTTCATATTAACCCTTTATATATATATATATATATATATATATATATATATATAATAGTTTGAAAATCCAATGACAGAATAGAGAGACGTTGCAACTCAAAAAACCCCAACATTAAAAAATCCCCATATATATATATATATATATATATATATACAATATACATATATATTTAAAATTATATATATTTAATTTAAATTATCCAAAATGTGAATTTTCTTTAAATTTTAGTTCTTATGCGTGTTATTTGTGCAATTAATCTCAATTTAATGCATTATGAAAATAATAAAAAGAAAAGAAGTTTGATTCTGTAGGAAAATCGTCTGTTGCCCGCAGTAAAGTTTTAGCAATGACAAATTCATTGCTCTTCCTGTTTCGCAGTTGTTATTTCAAAACTTCCTTTGGTTTTCGAGTGAAGTATCTAACGTGCTTCTAATTTTTATTAACCATTTTTAAAAAATAACCACGAAACTAAAATATTCTTGAACATATATTTTACTAAGCATCTATTTTGATATCTTATAAGCGCATTCTTTTGATGCATGTATCTACGTCCATTTTCAATTATATCTTCAAAAGAGAAGATGCAGCTAACAGTAAAAAAAAATTTGGCTAACTTCTTTCATTCTTTCACAAAATATACAGGTGTACTTAAAATGTTGGTTCAACGTATATACGAAATAAAATTGATTTCTTATTTTTTGGTTCAGAGGAGAAGAAATATGAAATTTACCGTCATTTTTTTTATGTTGGGCAAAGTTATTTTAAATATATTACACGGAAGAGAAACTTTCAAAGTTTTTGTATGCATTTGGAAAGAATAATGTTTTTTAAATATGAAATTAAATACTGTTATGCATGATATGCGTTTTGAATTTTGCAGTTATATCCAACATTACAGAACTGCTTTGTGTAATGGGGAATAATTTTAAAAGTTTACAATATTTAAAATTGGTGTGTCTCAAGAAATATTTTCATAATGAGACTTGCAAATGTGTTAAGGAATGGTAAAGAAATAAATACCGAGAAATAAAAGTCTTCGCTTGTAAAACACTATAAAATAAATAAATGTATCAAATGTTTGAAATTGCACCCAAAATAGTGTCCTTTGTCACGATAAATAATATAGAGTCTTTACTCTAATTAAAGTACTAAAATGTCAGTCAATAAATATTGCTTCCGTGAATCACAGGAAGAAAAGTTTTGCTGAGAACTATGGAAATTATTGAAAAAACTATGAAGGTATTAAGCATGTGGCAGCAGACGACACTGCTCCTGCCAAAGACATCGATCGAAGATGGTAGGATACCCGAATTATGAGTTCGGAGTCGAAGCTAGCTTTTGCTCTAATCTTATAATGTCGGTCTTGTATGCATGAGGTCCCGAGTTCGGGCCTGGAAACATCAATCGCTACAATGATGAGTAGACGTTGGAAACACGCAACCTTCTCTCTCCAACGATCTCACCTCTCAACAAGAGATGACAGCACCACACGGAGCCACAGGCCCTACCACTCCCTTCCTGTTTGACCAAGACTGATGTCACGCCCGAGTCGACACGCTTCCCGGCCATTCAGCCCCTCGACTGAGTCTCGGATGGGGACTCGCGGGGGTTTCTAGGCGGCTTCCTCCTGGCCGAAATGCGACCGGGGCCTTTTTATCAGGTGAGGGAGTGTGTGGCAGCAGACAACTCTGCTTTCGCCAAAGATATCGATCGAAGATGCTAGGATGCCCGAATAATAAGTTCGGAGTCGAAGCTAGCTTTTGCTCTAACTTTATAATGTCGGTCTTGTAAGCACGAGGTTCCGAGTTCAGTCCTGGCTCGGGACTAAAATATCAAATACTACAAGCATGATAAAATGAAAAAGCTGAAGATTAAAAAAAGTTTTCGAATTACAGTAAAATGTAACGTTAAACAGAACAAGTAATAGCTGTGAATAAATTAGACAGCAAAAAGAAGGGTGGATGAACTAGATAACAAATAATAACGGGGAACAAAATTAGTTCAAGTTTACATAGCATCTAACAATTTACTGGTTTTTCTTATTACCTTATAAAAGAACATCCATATAAAAATATCCATTAAAAGGCTTTTATATAGAAATTTATATAGAAATATGCATTGTTTTCCTTTTGTATATTCTATGACAACCATAGTCTGGAAGTAGAAAAAATCCAAGCTATCATAAATTTTTCGAACACGTTAATTATCTATAAATAGAGTATGTGTATTTATAATGTTTTTTATGTAGTTATTTTTTACGTTTTCTTGCAACAAGAGGAGGGAATAAATTTATATTTGCAATATGTTGTTTCACAACATATGTATATAAATAAAATAGGAAAATCTTTCTGTGTGTTTGTTTGCCTCATCATCACGGGAGAATGGTTACACAGAATTTACTAAAATTTTCTGGATAGTCTTGGAATATCTCCACTTAAAATTGAGTCCATGTTTCAAGTTTCTGGGATCAAAGGTTGTCTGGATATTTATAAACACGGACGATCCATCATGCACAAAGCACTGATTATGAACATTTTCTAACAGATATACAATTTTGTTTAAACATCTCTAAAACTTGATGCATTTAACGCTGGCATTTTTTAAATTATCACAGTACTACAGTAATTTATTATAAAAACGCGGTTTAAACCAAGATTAAAAAGAATGGGCCTTAAACCAGCCTATTTTTGCTATCAACCCAAAAACTTTCAAGATATTTTTCTCGTATTATCATAAAAACATGTGGTTTTTTACATTCCCTGCAATAAATGGTAATGTATTGCAGGGAATTATTGCATGGTAATGTATTGCAGAATCGCATGGTAATGAATTGCAGTATTGCATGGTAATGTATTGCAGAATTGCATGGTAATGAATTGCAGTATTGCATGGTAATGTATTGCAGTATTGAAATCATGCCGAATATCGTAACTCGAGTTTTCGACGGATCTACACGTTTCGAGACCTCTAGAATACGAAAAAACTATTTTAATGTGACGTCTGTGTGTGTGTCTGTGTGTCTGTCTGTGTGTCTGTCTGTCTGCCTGTCTGTTCAATGAATGTATCCACTCTAACTCAAACACTAATGGACCGAATTTCATAAAATTTGATAAGTAAGCCACTTGGGTATGACCCTGGTGCTGATTAGTTTTTAGTACGATTCGGGATAAAAGAACCCGCCTTTTTTTGCAAAATGGTCCGCAAAAATTGACTGTATCCACTCTAACTGAAAAACTAATAGACCGAATTTCACAAAATTCGGTAGATAAGTCGATCTCTGGCGCTGATTAGATTTTGGTACGATACGGAAAAAAATAAGCTGCCTTTTTTTTGCAAAATGGTTCTCAAAAATCCTCAAAATCTAAAATAAAAAATTGCGTTTACTCGAATATATCCATTAAATGCTGTTTTACACGTAATTTTTAACGAAGAAAACAATAAGACCAACTCCATTACACAAGGACTAGCCGTTTTCGAGATATTTTAGTTTTTTCGTATTTTCTCTAAGCCACCTTCGAAAATAAGTCCAGTTACCAAATGAGAACTAAAATTGATTTAAAAGGGAATTAAATTTAATTAAAATAAAGAGAACGTGGATGTAAGTCTGCAGGGAAAGTCATGTGCTGCCCACATCATATTTCTTTAATTTTAGAATGAGCCTAGAAATATGTACTAAACAACGCCTCAAATTCAGTTTTGAAATGTCATTGATCAGGATAGCTCACTCATTGCAAATAACAGCATCTAGGGACACGTTTAGGGTGTTTTAGGCGATCATCGCTATGGATAAGATGATACCTGTAATGGTAGCAATAAAATTTGCTATGCACCATTATTCTGTATCTGAACTCAATATTTAAATCGTCTGAACTTAATAGGGAAATCTGATGACGACTTGTATTAAAACTGAATCCTTCGGTTATCATAGGCAATATATTCGGCAAATGACAAGTTTTTTTTTTTTTTTTTTTTTAATTTCTTTATTTATTTCTTTATTTATTTTTTGCCATTCTCATTCCAGGTATAGGCTATTTCATGGTTATATAAAAAGCTCAAGATCGGTCTATTGATAATGCTATCTCTCATGGGAGCGCAGCTGTGGACACGCCCCTTTCATTTGGGGACAGATTGTTTTTGAGATCTTGAGACACAGCAATTCTTGGGGAAAAATAAATGCATATTTACTTGATATACGATATAAGTGCACAGTCAACTTTTCATAATATGGCACGTTCGGAACTTCAGATGTTGTCGTATTACTATATTTGCCGGATTATCTTAGGTCAAACTGAAATGGAAATGCAAATGAAAAAAAATATATATTTACGAGAAAATAATGGGCCCTACATGTTTTATTTTTAGAAAATATTAACCTGATTGAATTACACTGCGAAAATACATTTAAATTCATTAAAAAATTATAATGTGAATTCATGTAATTTTTAATGAACGGAAATCTGCATAAAAATAATTTAGTTTGTTATAGTATATGTAGCCCTGTACAACAGACCTATATTCTGTTTAAGAGGCGTACCGGACTATCGGGTGTGCCGAACCATTGGATGCCGGATTAAAGCCAGTTTATTGTATTTTTATGGTGCCAATATAACCACATTAATTTTGGCGAAATTTTTATCTGATCACGTTCAACGTCGAAATCAGAATGCTAAACATTCATCAAGTATGTAATTTGAAAAATTTAGAAATGTTGGTTTTGTTTTAGGGGAATTATATTCGGGAAATAATGCAGACAGTCAGACAGACCGCAAATAAAACCCCCACGGAGTCTAAACTGTGCAGTAAGAAGCTCATTTCTTCGCTTCAATTACTTAATTACATCGTTTTAAAATCGAAAATAGGTTAAACCATTTTATTTTTAAAGAACTCCTGAAATATTCTGCAGATCCCTATCCACTTTACTGCAGTTTTACTCGTTCAAAATGTATTTCAATATTTGCCGTCTTCCAAATATCCGAATTTGACCAACGCTACTAGAGCTGTTCGCTGTACTGTTGATTGGCATCGTTAATACCAGGAGCAAACATTCTTAGTTCCTCTAAAATTACTAAGCATGTCTTAAAATTGTCGATATGGAGATTTATTTTGATCATGGCATCATTTGAAAACTTTAAATTAAATTATATATTCTTATATTTATAGAAATTTTAGAAATTCCACGCAGTTTAAAAAAATGTAGATTATGCATTTGAATGTGTTTCGAGATGGGAGAATAACATAGTTAAATGTGTGGTTGCGTAAAATTGAGTATGGGCTCGTATATGCAACTAATATGTTTATTGAACTGGTATCATTAATAAATTTATTTGACATTAATCATGGAATATATGAATAAACCATTTCAAATATTGAATTATTTTTTTCTTTATAAATTCTATAGAAATAATACAGAGAAAAAACGTATAGAAATAAAAAATAAAGTATAGAAATAAAATATAGAAATTAAACATATAAAAATTTACAATGAAAATAATAAAGTTTTGATGCTTTTGTAAAATGTACCCCTTCTCCTTGAAACGTTGTCTTATATAAATAAGAAAGATCAATCATGCATAAAGCATTGATTATGAAAAGCTTTCCAACTGCAATGCAATTTTATTTAAAAATCTCTAAAATGCGATACATTCAGTGGTGACATTTTTAAAATTATCACAATACTTCAATAATTTATAATATTTGAAAACTAAAAACTTGATCGAAAAAAATGAACATTATTCAAATGAAGTCATCGAAATATAAAACGGCTGGCTCTCTATATAAAAGCAGTAAATATTTCATTCATACATCTTTATTTCATTTATTACAGTACTGCAATAATTTATTTTACTAAAAACTTGAAATCATGGAGGTAAAAGTAATTTAACTCTATGCGTAAAACTTCATCGAAAAAGTCTGCTATAAAATCATCTGCAAAATCAAAGAATGTTTCATTCATACCAGCTATATTGCAGACTTCAGAGCTAAATAATTTTGCGTTAAAAAAATGCAGCAAATCTTATACAACTCATCCTACATTTTAACACATACGTTAAGATGTAGGTGTTCACATACTCCATAAGTGAAAATTAGGCTTCGTTGTAGAAATAATCAAAGTTTGATGATAATTTAAACTCAAATATATTGTAATTGCGTTATTTCAAAATATAGATGCACAGAAATTAAGCAAAAATGAAAAGGTTTTAGTACAAATATTAAACATAAATAAAACAGGACTTTAGAAATCATGATTTTGACACAAGATGGATGGCATTGATCATTTAAACCAAATATATTCTAATTCCGTTGTTTCAGAGTATAGATACACAGAAATTAAGCAAAAATAAAGCGGTTTTAGAATATGTTTTCGCCTTTCACGCTTTCAAAATGGCTGACCATGCGAAAAACTTATAATAAAGAGCAATATCACAATATAAAGCAATCCTTTACATGTACACAACACGTTTTCTCATAGCCAGTCAATTTGGGAAAGACTGAAGGAGGCAGTTATTCAACTTTTTCAATTTGCTCTGACCTTATTTGTCACAGATTTCTTGATTATAATATACATTCTCATTTTGCAAGCCACTGCCGAAATCATTTTTTATATAAATTTTATTTTCAAAATATTATTGAAGTTTTAAAACGGAGCTCTAAAATATTTCAATGTAGACGTTTCTCCGTCTCATGCAACTGTTGGAAGATAGACTAATTTTAGTTGTTTTGGACTTAATTAACAAATGGTTGCCTGACTTTTGGGGCTTTAATTGAAATTAAATACTATTTAAACTTGAAATGGCAGAATTACTACTCATATAAAATTCATACAGAAAAGTTTATTAAATTTCTGCATTTTTTCTGGCCATTTTAGCACCTTTGGAAATAGAGATTTATAATGAATTTAAATGCTTTTATCCCCCCTTTCATATTTTTTTCAAATAAACACTATTTCAGAGCCCTAAAACAACTCCGGATGTTAAAAATGCGAAAAGGCAAATGTGAGCATGGCCTTATATCAATTGATACTTCACCCATCTATTCATAATTACATTATATATATTTATGACTTTCCTTATATACATATAATGTATAAGGAAAGGCGTGTGACGGGATCGACAATTCGAATTCAAGTTCTGGACGGGAGAGCACGTTTCAAGCATCTCTGATCACGAATCGAACATTGAGGTGATGTCTGTGTGTGTGTGTGTGTATGTGTGTGTCAGTGAGTCTGTGGAGACGATATCTCACGAATAAATTTAGCGATTCGAATGAAATCAGGTACAAAAATTACAATCCGCGAATACTGGAAGCCTATTGTTTTTAAACACAATTGAATGTTCAGAACCCCCCTAAATTTTCGAGTGAAATTTTGAAAAATTCATCAAGAAATCAAAACCTTTAATAAAGTTACGCAAATAGACACTTCTTATGTAATTTTTCCTTAGCAAACGATTAACATAAATTTTCGAACTATAGCATGAACCGTTCTCGAGATATTGCAAATTTTTCAAATAAATTTATAAAGAAATCCCATAAACTAAAAAAAAATATTAGCTGTTGAGAAACATGTTCTCTTTTTATATGTAATATTGTGCGATAAATTTGGTATAAAAAACGCATTATATAAAACGCATTAATATAAAATACATTAAAAATAATCTTAATTTTTAAATAAATATAGGGGAACAAGGATTTTTTTTTAATGTATAGAATACATAAACATGATATTAAATCAGAGCAGTTTTATTTTGTATGAAAAACGCATTATATAAAACACATTAATATAAAACGCATTAAAAGTAATCCTAATTTTTAAATAAATAGGGGAACAAGGATTTTTTTTTAATATATAGAATACATAAACATGATATTAAATCAGAGCAGTTTTATTTTGTATAAAAAACGCATTATATAAAACACATTAATATAAAACGCATTAAAATTTAGGGTTATTTTTAATGCGTTTTATATTAATGTGTAATAATATAACGCATTAAAAATAACCCTAATTTTTAAATAAATAGGGGAACAAGGATTTTTTTTAATGTATAGAATACATAAACATGATATTAAATCAGAGCAGTTTTATTTTGTAGTCCGAAAATCTCTCTAGAAATGGCATTCGGATGGTTTAGATCATGTTATGAGCAATGCTACAGAACCAATGTCTCTGCTTTTTTAACAGAGTTCATCTACAGCATATTGACGCATTAGATGCAATGGAAGAATTTGTTATTGTCAGTTAAATGTAGAAATCATACAAAAATTACCTAGTAATGATAATTTGCGATAGATATATTTCCATGTTACCATAGCTATCGACAATTCCTTGTTGCCGAACTGTAATGATAGCAGATCTGATCAAGTGGCGCTGTTTGTTTCACTATGAACAGGATTCTAAAATTTCATTTCTGTTAATTTTGCATTTTATGTTAGAAAATGCACCCATTTGTGCCCGGGATTGAAAATGCAAACCTCTGATACTACATCGGAAATCAATTACCGAATTACCGAGAATCAAAGAACGCTTTAACAATGTGCCTGCTTATAACAACAACCAAAACAACAGTAACATTAAGAAATGCTGCCCTGATGGTGTCAATAAGGAAACACGGTAAGAATATCACAGGTGTGTTATATCTCAGGAGTACGCCATATATCTTCACACAAAAGTATAAGAAAGTTTGTACAGACGTCTAACCAAAACAGACCTTCCTTTATTATTATAGATAGAAGATAGATTTCGTCTTTAACACACGAAAAGTATATATAATTTTAAAATCAACGAAAATTCGCCTAATAATAACATTAATTCTGTTCAAAATCCGTTTGAGAGAGAATTTTTCGATCTTTTTTATGATGCCAAGATGTAAATTCTGAGATAACATATTCGGTTACTAGAGAACTCATTTGGATGAAAATTGTGCGAAAACATAAATTAACTAAGGAACGAATTCGAATTTAAAAAAAATAAGGCCGAGGTGCACCCTTTCAGGTCTGGAAGTATGTGTGTATCAATTTTCATGGTCGTATGTTGCTTAGATTTTCCGCTACAGACTACAGAGTCGAACAAATACACAAGCAAACAGACATTATTGTTATTATGGTTTCAATTCGATGTTAGTCAATAGTGGCATAATTCGTTTTCTGATTCACGTTCGTATACATAAGCAAATTTAAATCATCCGAATTCTAAATATGCATATATACATCTACAACTAGAGCGAATTACTTGACTTCGTCCAGGTTTTAAATAAACATAAATAAGCGTAAATAACACAGATAAAGATAGCAACTCTCAATTTAAAAATCACCTATTTTGATCTAAAATCATTCCCACACTCCATTTGTTTTTTTTTTCAATTAAAAAGCATGCCAATTGCACAACGTGTGCATAACACACCCTAAATAAGTTTCTTTGCTACGCCCTATATAAGCGCAGTGAAAATATCTGAAATTTTACTGTCGCTACAACTCATGGTCTAGACCGAATGTCGGCGGAAGCTACGATCTCCAGTTGCTTCGATTGCCATTCTTGATTAATCCTCATCTGTTCATCTGTATCGATAAGTTGGTTTTGAATGCTAAAGAAAAAATACATATTTGTGCTGTTTTTTTTCTTAATTTCATGCCCGATTTAAGTCAAATCTTCAGGACACATTTAAAGTATTGAAATAATTCTGTGTTCCAAAAATTGAAAATTTATTTTGAAATACCTGCCAAATTGGAAAATTGGAAACTTAATTGCACTCAAAGTCTAGAACTAATGTCTGAGGCATCGTTTGCGAAACAAACACACGAGTCAGAAAGTGCCCGCATTCAATCAGAATATCGTCTGTTTAATAAAATTATTAAAATTGGCAAATATTCAGCAGCATTTTAGATTTATAAGTTCAAAACGTTTAAACTATTTCGAATTTAATTGAAAAAAAGTTCATTGAGCATGTCCGCGGGGCACTAAAGAATCTGTGTATGGAATTTTCTTCGATATTCTTTTTTAGTTTCGAATTTCAACTATATTCTACTCAGACACACACACATTGACATCTTTTATTATGTAATATGCATACAAGTATGTATGTATATATGTATCCATATGTAAGTATGTATATATATTATATACCTCATCGAGTGATGGCCAGAAAATTTTAATGTCTGTGACTGCTCTCGTGGAGTAAAACTTTCCAGACCACTAATTCAAGGGGAGCCGTTCTCGAGATATTTATATTTTTTGGAATTTTTACTAAGCTGCTATCCAGGCCGTCCGAAATAAATTTAAATTTAATTGAAACTGTAAATTATGTTTAAATTTAAGAACGTAATCGTGTTATTTGGGAAATTTAACTCAATGCATTCTGAAAATAATAACAGGAAAATAAGTTTGAGTCTGTAGGGAAAAATCGTGTGTCGTCCACATTTTTATCTATGCGGTAAATTTTAATTTAGTTGGTCTTTTTGTTTAAAAGCTTGTTTTATCAAAGATTCTTTTGATTTCCATATGAAGCGAAGCATCTAACGTGTTTCTAATTTTTAATATTATGTTAAAAAAAATAACCTAGCAGCTAAAAATATTCTTGAACATATATTTTTGCAAGCATCTATTTTGATATCTTTTAAAGGGCATTCTTTTGATATATGTATGTATATGTCCATTTTCAATCATGTCCTTCAAAAGAAAAGAAGCAGGCAACCGTAAAAAATTTCGGCTAACTTGTTTCCATTCTTTTACAAAAAATACAGGTGTACTTAAAATGTTAGTTCAACGTATATACAAAATGAAATTTATTTTTTATTTTTTGTTCTGACGAGAAGAAATATGGAATTTGCCTTCAATTTTTTGTCGCGCAATGTTTTTCCGAAATATAATATGCGGAAGAGAAGCTTTCAAAGTTTTTGTATGTATTTGAAAAGAATAATGCTTTTCAAATATGAAATTAAATACTGTTACGCATTATATGCGTTTTGCGTTTGATTTTTGCTGTTATATCTTGCATCACAGAACTGCTTTGTGTAATGGGGAATAATTTCAAAAGCTTACAATATTTAAAAGTGATATGTCGAAAGAAATATTTTCGCAATGAAACGTGCAAATGTGCTAAGGGATGTTAGGAAAATAGATATCGAGGAATAAAAGTTTTCGCTAGTAAAACATCACAAAACAAATGTATGTATTAAATGTTTGAAATTGCAGCCAAAATAGTGTCCTTCCTCAGGAAATATTAGATAGAGTCTCTACTCTAGTTGAAGTACAAAAATGTCTGTTAGTAAATACTGCTTCCGTGACTTACAGGAAGAAAAGTGTTGCTGAATAGAGAGCTATGAAAATTAATGAAAAAGCTAAGACGATATTAAGCATAATAAAATGAAAAAGAGGAATAGTGCAAAAAGTCCTTAAATTACAGTAAAAAGTAACGTTAAACAAAACAACAAAAAGTAGCTGTGAATAAACAAGACAGAAAAAATAATGGTGAACAAACCAGACAAAAAAAATAGCGATGAACAAAAATAGTTCAAGTTAAACATAGTATCTAACAAGTTACTAATTTTTATTACTGCTTTATAAAAGAACATTAATATAGAAAAATATTCTTTAACATGATTTTCTCTAAGATTTATATAGAAATATTCTTTTGTTTCAGTATATCCTATTACATTCATAGTTTGGAAGTAGAAAACATTCAAGCTATCATAAATGTATCGAACACTTTCATTATCTATAAATAGAATATGTGTATTTAGAATGTTTTTTTCATGTAATCATTTTTTTTTTACTTTTTCTTGAAACAAAATGAGGTAATAAATATATATTTGCAATATTTTTTTCACAAAGCATGTATATAAATAAAATAAAAAATATATCTGTGTGTCTGTTTGTCTCATCATCACGGGAGAATGGTTACACCAAATTTCCTAAAAATTTATGGATAACCTTGGAATATCTCCACTTAAATTTGAGTCCATGTTTCGAGTTTTTCGTATCAGAAGTTGCCGAGATATTTATAAACAAGAAATATAAATCATGTATAAACCATTGATTGTGAATAACTTTCCAACTGAAATGCAATTGTATTTAAACATCTCTAAAATGTGATGAAATCAGCGGTGACATTTTTAAAATTATCACAGTACTACAGAAATCTATTATAATAAACATAGTTTAAATGAAAATTTAAACTAATGGGGCACCCTACTATTAACCAACCTTATTATTAACCCAAAAACTTCTAAGCTGTTTTTCTCGTATTTATAGTAAGGACACGCGGTTTTGTTATTTTAGAATTAGCCTATAAATATGTAATGAACAAGGCCTCAAATTTAATTTTGAAATTTCTGAGATAGCTTAGGATCGCACTTACTATAATAAGTTTCGGGCGTTTTAGGCAATCGGCGCTGTGGATAAGATGATACCAAAATGGCAGTCCAAAATGGATGATGATACCTGCAATGGGAACAATAAAATTTGCTATGCTCAATAATTTTGTATCTGAACTCAATATTTCAATCGTCTGAGCTTAATCTTGAAATTTGATGCCGGTTTATAGTAAAACAAAGTGTGTCGTTTCCATAGAAATTCACAAAGTTGGGGCAAATGACAAGTTTTTTTATTTGTTGCTGTTGTCATTGCAGGTATCGGCCACTTCATTGTTGCATAAAAAGCGTAGAACCGTTCCATGGATGGTGTTATCTCCAATAGAAGCACACTCCTAGCTGTGTATATGCTCCTTTGATTTTTAGGCAGCTTGTTTCTCAGATCTTGGGACAGTTTCTAAAGAATATAGCCTGACATCTCTATAAAATGACTTAGAAGCATTCCACACTACTGTCTTGATATAAGTGTGAACTTGATGTAAGTGTACAATGTATTTCATATTTTCTTGAAATCGGTGTAAATCTGATATAAGAGTGCACTAAATAAGAACAATTTATATTTTCTTGATATAAGTGTAAACTTGATATAACTCTACAATAAAAAACAGAATTTCATATTTCCTTAATATAAGTGCAAACTTGATATACGCGTACGATAAATAAGATCATTTAATAGTTTCTTGATAAAGGTGTAAACTTGATATAAGTGTGCAAAAAATAAGATAATTTCATTATTTCTTGATTATAGTGTAAATTTGATATAAGTTTACAATAAATAAAAGTATTTCCTATTTTTTTATATAATTGTAAACTTGTTATAACTGTACAATAAATATCAGCATTTCATATTTCCTTAATATGATTGCAAACTTGATATAAGTGTACAATAAATAAGCGCATTCCATAGTTTCTTGATACATGTTTCAACTTGATATGTGTGCAACAAATAAGGTAATTTCATAATTTCGTGATAACAGTGTAAATTTGAAATAAGTTTACAATAAATAAGAATATTCCATATTTTCTTGATATAAGTGTAAACTTGATATAAGTGTACAATAAATAAGAGCATTTTAGATGTTTTTGATATAAGCGTACAGTAAACATCGCATTTGGCACGTTCGTGCCCTTAGCAATGCTGGATTATTGGATATCAAACTAAAATACGAAAGAAAATGGAAGACATTTATTTTTAAGAAAATAATAGCTAATACATGTTCTTTCCTAAAACGTTGCTCTGCTTGAATTACATTCGTTCAGTATGCAAACATTTAAATTAATCAAAAAATAAATAATATAATTTTAAATCAACTAAAATCTTCATAAAAATCATTTAGTTTGTTATAGTAAACGTATATCAGTCCGTACTGATCTAAATGCCGTTCGAAAGGCCTGTCGAACTATCGAGCATCCAGATCCGTTGGATGCATGATTAAAGCAAGCTTACTGTATTTGTATGATGCTAATATAACTACATTAAAATTGGCGAAATTTTATCCTCTCACGTACAACATCGAAATCAGCCTGGTAAACATTTATCCATTCAAGTCATTTGAAAATGTTAGACATGTTCGTTTTGTTTTAGGGGAATTATAGTCGGGCAAGCTGGCAGACCTCAGCTGGCAAATAAAACCTCAATGAAGTAACTGTGAAGTAAGAAACCCATTTTAATTACATGGTTTCAAAATCTAAAATCGATTAAACCGCTTTACTTTCTAAAGAACTTTTGAAATATTTTTAGCAAAACTCTAGCCACTCCATTGCAGTTTTACTCATTCAAAATGTGCTTCAATATTTGCTCTCTTGCCAAATATCCGAATTTCACTGACACTACAAGAGTTATTCGCTGACTGCTGATTGGCATCGTTAATACTAGGAGCAAACATTTCTCTCTAGTTCGGCTAAAATTACTAAGCATATCTTAAAGAAAATTGTCGATAAGGAGATTTGTTTAGAGGCTGGCTTCATTTTGAAAACATTAAACTGAATTATATATTCTTATATTTATAGAGGTTTTGAAAATTCTACGCAGTTTCAGGAAATACAGATTATATATTTGAATCGATTTAGGGATAATGGCATCATATAGTTAAATGTGTGGTTGCTTAAAATTGGGTATGTGTTCATATATGCTCCTGACCTGTTTATTGAACTGTTATCATTATAAATTTATTTGACATTAATAATTGAATACACAAGTAAAGTATTTAAAATCTTAAATACGTCTTAAAAGTACGTAATCTTTAAAGTATTTTTTTTTAAATTCTATATAGAAATTTACAATGAAAAGCATAAAGCTTGAATGCTTTTGTGAAGTGCCTCCCTCCCTTTAAAACTCTACCTTATATAAGAGTGGTAGACGTTTGCCTGTCTTCGTCCTCTGTAGTCAACGCTTTGTCAACTCTTAATTTCTGTCAGCGCTTATTCAAGATGAATCAAAGGAGTTCATTTAGGGCGTATAACGCCAGATTTGTACAATTCCGCAAGAAATGCAGCACGGAAAAGATTTCAGTTCAAAATAGGCGATCTGAAAGTCGAGTGGTGTTATCTTTATCTGTATTATTTAAGTAATGGACGCTTATTTATAAACCAGGCAATACCGGGTAATATGTTCTACTGTTTTATTAAATACACACATAATTTTGTCATGTTGTTTATTAGTGTGAAGCTTAAAAATTGACACGCCTTCATAATTCAATTCTAATGAATGCAAATTGAACGCAAATTGAAGTCTTGAACGGTAATACACAAAGTAGGTTGTTGTTGTTGAAACCCAGACCGTCCGACCTACCAGAAAGGTGTAAGGTAACTGTTTGGACGGTCGGGAAGTGCCACCCAATTTAGACCGGAACCCAGTGGGGAAGGCATCCACAGGGACCGTACCCTCCTTCCTCTACCACCAACCTCTCGGAAGGACTTTCGGACCCACATGTTTAACGTGATCGTACTCCGCATGAACTACACAAAGTAGATGTCCATCGACAACAGTTATTGAAAATGTTTTTTAAAATATTAATATTTCGAAGTTTGCCAGCAGAAAGAAAGTATTTCCAAACTCTTGAGTTAGAATGCATTGCACAATTTATAAGAATATACGTAATAATATAATTTATATATTATTTATAAGAATATAATTTATAAGAAATATTTATTTAGAAATATAAAATTCTGTTTTAATATCCATATAGCACTCCAAAAACTTAACAAAAGATAATTAAAACTTTTAAAATTCCCCATATTTAGAGGTGTGAAGATCCAAAACAGTCAAATTTGTGAATAAATAGAAAAAAATATTGTTGTCAACATTTTAATATGCTGAGTGGATTAAGTTAGAGTAAAATTTTGTTGATATGCATTACAATCATCCAGTGCAGCTAGCTGTAATAAACTAAAACGCTCTATTTCATAAATACGAACTCAATGCGTTAAAATATGAAAAAGCACGACTTGTGTAACGAAGATTTTTGTTGATAATGCAAACTCGTAAGTAAAACAATACATATGAACATTTAGTATTAACATGCCTACTGATAATTAAAATATTTGATTAAATATTTGATGTTGGAAGCCGTCTGTATGAAAAGGTTTTAAGTCCAAAATCCATTTTAAAATAGCTTACTGTTGTTGTTGTTGTTGTTGAGACCCAGACCGTCCGACCTACCAGAAAGGTGAAAATAGCCTACCTTGTGAGAATGCCGTCACGAACACAACAATTATATCGCGGCTATTTTAACATGATTGAGACTGTTAAATTTCGTGGTCATTGATCCATAAATAACCCATTTTATGCATAATTATGGCACATTTTGTCCTATGCTGCCATGTTAAGGAAATATAAAATTTCGAATAAATTTGGCAGTTTCTACTCGAAAGAAAGAAAATCTATCCAATAGTATATTTATCGTTAAAAATTCCGTATATAAAGTTTTGTAAAAATTCATTAATATTTGTAGTAACCCTAGTGTACACAAGAAATCGTCCGCAGACAGGCAGACAGACAAATCACTCTAAGTAACGGAAGTGCAGCTCAACTTGACCTTTTGTACCAGAATCCATTTTTAAGGAGCTTTTTTTTTCTTTACTGTATTGTTGGTCTAATTGATCACTAGTACAATATGCTACCCTTCATTTTGAAAAGCGTGAAATACTCTTTCGATTGTTGCCGTGTTTCATATTTTTTTCTCCAAATTTCATATTTTTGTATGCGATAGATTTTAAGGTACGTGACAGAGAAACTTGAGGAACGCGAAATTTGTCAAACAGCGGTGGCAGCAACTACTTAATATATACAAATTTATTTTCTAAATATTGATTGATCTGAAAAATTGCCATTGTACGATTCTTCAGTTTAGGTATTTCAATATGTTTTCTCCTTTTACGCTTTTATAATGGCTGACCACGTGAAAAATTTATAATAAAAAACAAAATCATAATATAAAGCAATTCTTTATATGTTCGCAACACGTTTTTTTTCATAGCCAGTCAAATTGGGGAAAACTGATGGCCGCAATTATTCAACTTTTTCAATTTGCTGTAATCTTATTTGTCACAGATTTCTAGATTGCATTTTATATATTATATATTTACGTATCACAGCAGAAATCATTTTTTATATAGAATACACTTTCAAAATATTATTGGAGTTTTAAAATGGAGCACTAAATTATTGCAATTTAGACGTTTCTCCATATCGTGCACCTGTTGGAAGATAGAGTAATGTTAGTTGTTTGGGACTGAATTAACAAATGGCTGCCTGACTTGTTGGGCCTTAAATGAAATAAAATATTGTATAGACTTGAAATGGCAGAATTAATACTTATATAAAATTCAGACCAAAAAGTTATTTCAATCTCCACATTTTTTCTAGCCATTTCAGCATCTTCGGAAATAGAGATTTATAATGAATCTAATGCTTTTATCCCCTCTTTCATATTTATTTCAAATAAACACAATTTCAGAGCCCCTTTCTGGTAGGTCGGACGGTCGGGGTCTCAATAACAACAACAACAACAATATCAGAACCCTAAAACAACTTCGGATGTTAAAACCGGGAAAAGGGAAATGTGGGCATGGCCATATATCAATTGATACATGTTCCGCCTATTCAAAATTACATTATATACATTTATTTTTAAATATATTACAATGAACTCTCGTTAAGACGACACACGTTATGATGGCTTTTTCGTTATTATGTCCAAATACGGATTCCCGGTTTAGGCCTATGGACATTATACCTTAAAAAACATCGCTTATTACGTATCGTTCATTCGTTAAGATGGACAAAATTTATTATTTGAAAGCATAAGTTTTGGAAAAGATATTATTTGGAAAGGATATGTTTTGGAAAATATATCTTCAACTCAACTGACATTTTTTGTCACGGAAAGAAGGCCGTCAATACGGCGTAGGATGCGACTTTCTTTCTTCTGTTTATGTTTATCTTCTGATTGTAAATTTTTCTGATTATGAATTTTCAGTATCTTCTAATTGTAAAAGTGGAAGTTCCAGTCATGACCATGCCAACCTGGGTTGCTATTGATTGATGGCCTGTTTAAAGCTATCAATCAAAGCAGGGCTGAAACGGGGTAGAGCAAGAGTTGTGACTAATAAGCTCGCCGAAAAATTGGACAGGGCACTAAATTTGGGGTTGATGAGAACAGGTAAAACAGTAACTACGCAATTAACCATGCCTTATCAAGGATTACGATTCTAGAAATATTTTCAACATTGATGAAACTGCACTTTATTATAAGGCTCAGCCATCTCGAAGTTTACACTTTTGAGAAGAAAAGTTCACCGGCGGCAAACATTTCAAATTACGCATTACTGTCCTTGTAGGAGCTAACATGGATGATTCAGAAAAATTGCTACATCTCATCATCGGAGAATCAATAAAACCACGATGCTTTAAATGAGTTAAAAGTCTTCCCACAAAATATAAAGCCAACTCTAAAGCTTGGATGGCGGTACAATTCTTTGAAAAGTATATAAGGGACTTAGATAGATGTTTCTTCAAAGAAAAAAGACAAGTGCTAATATTCTTGAATAACTGCCCATCCCCCAGAAATACCTGGACTGAATTGGTAACACTGTTATTCTTTCCTGCCAGCTGTACTAATGTCCTGCAACCAATGGACTAGGGCAGTGATATTCAAACTGTGTTCCGCGGAACCCCGGGGTTCCGCTAAACGTTTTCAGGGGTTCCGCGACTTTTTTAATAACATTTTAGATTTTTGTTATAAGATTTTATAACACTTTCATTAAATTTTTTGTTATTCAAAAATTTCGATAATTGATAAATGCGTTTGCAATCGATAAATGCGTTTACAAATAACAACAATTAAGCCTAATTTTCAAAAGTTGTGTAGCAGGAAGCAAGCGCATTAAGTCATTATAAATTTAGTTACTTCTAGTACTACTTCTGAATTAGATATATTCCGAATTTTGTATTTTCTTGCATTTATGCCTACAAATATACTTGTATGTTTCACTGCAGTGGCGACTTTTTAGAGCCGGCAAATTCACCTCAGCTGTATTCAATAAAAAATCTGAATAACATGTTTTTAATAATTTATTTTTGTATTTAGTATTTGGTTTTATGATTATAATGGTCAAAATTAATTTGCAGTCTTCGGTAGTTAATTTTTGTAAATATAGCTTCAAAACTATTTTGCGGAGGGAGAGGGGGCACCGAGATTTTCTGTTACGTCACTATGCTTAAAGTCTTTACGTCACTATGCTTACGGAGCATATTTTTTGTACTAGGATTCCAAAAAAAAATTTTTTAAGCGTAGGGTTCCAAAGGCGTTAGAAGTTTGAAGGTCACTGGACTAGGGAATCATAAAGTCATTAAAAGTGCATTGTCGTCGATTTCTTCTGGGACATTTGATTGATTCAATTGAAACATCAAAAAGCTCAGACGTCAAAGTGCTTCAATTGATGGAGTGGATATAGCGATCCTGGGCTCTAGTTTCAGCGGCCATAATTTCAAACTGCTTTAGGCATGGAGTAAGACAAAGGATTCGACTTTAGGCATGCACGATTAGGCATGCACGTGCTTTAGGCATGCACGATTAGGCATGCACGTGCTTTAGGCATGCACGATTAGGCATGCACGTGCTTTAGGCATGCACGATTCGACAAAGGGGGTGGAGCATCGTCGGACGAAATTGGTTACGACCTAGATTCATTTCAGGCATTACTTCAAGAAGTAATTTCTCCTGTGAGGTTCAGGCGGTAATAGACGCCAAAAGTTTTGACGATAATGTCATAATTTTTGACAAATTGATAGACCAGGATTCGACGAAGGAGGTAAGCGGCGTAATATCGGAAACGACTAAGACATTAAGTGATAGTGAAGAAAAGGAGGCAATCCCTCCACCGAATGTGCGAGAAGTCCGTGATATGTTAGCGAAATTTTATCAATCAATAGTAAATGTGCCATATAATGCTTTTTGACAATTGGCTAAGATTAAGAATGACATAGAAAGAAGAGCGGTTTCTCAAAAGAAGCAAATGGTTATTACTGCATTCTTCAAATAGGAAGTGTAAATAATATTTTTTAGTTAAAATTGTCTTTATTTTTCTTTTCTAATTGATTTTTCCTATTTTTCGTTATTTTTTCCTAATTTATATTTTTATTGTAGTACAAGTCACATAATGTTTAGGAAAACATACTTCCATTGATATTTTACATAATTAGTATTTCAGATGTATGAACTCCGGTTATAATAGACTCTCGCTATTAGGAACAATAAATGTTGGCCCTTGACTGTCCGATATATATATATATCGTATTGTATACCTGATTATTCATTCACGGATGCTGAAAGGGCTTTGTTGTAAAAGTTCTATGAGAATGGGGAAGGTTTTTTAGTGTGGAAATTATGGTGAACTTTGAAAGTTGGGTTTTATTCACTTTTTGAAATGGCAAAATTTCTATTTGGTTTTTTATTGAATTACACTAAATAACCACCTTGAGAATGATTTCATACATTAGACGTTTTATGGCCTCAAATTGATATTTGGTTTTTATTTGTAGTATAGAAATATAACCACATTATTAATGATTTCATACACTAGTAGTTTCAAGGTTCGAGTCAATATAGTTTCCACGGCTATTACAGTAAGGTTTGGGAAAATATTTTATTTGTACATTTTTTTTATGGTGTTTTAATATCGTTTTGAAAATGCATAATATAACCACTTAGTTGAAGATTCCATACAATAGTTTTAATATGCTGATGTGGGCTTTTGTTCCCCCCCCCCGCCTTTTCAGATCTTTGGATAGCTATAAGTGTTATTTTAAGTAATTTAGGGTTTTTATATTAATGACTTGGTTTTTAAAGTATTTTTACGTTTATTGAGGTAATGGTGAGTGTCTTGTTGGATGTGGTTTGAAGGCTTCGAATACCGGGAGCGTTTCGCCATTGCAGTAAAAGCTTTAACCGGAGAGTTGGGGTCGTTACTCCCCCCGGCCGTCACTTCATAAATATTCTTTTAACATCTTTATGGGCATATAGGTACTTGTCCTTTTTGGGAGATTATATATATATATATATATACTGCTCACGACTGAAATCGCAACACCATAAAGTTGTAGGTGTAGCTTTATGTAAATAGGGCAATTGAAACAGCAAGGCGAGTTATGCAAATGATCACTGCTAAATTGTAGTGCCGCATACGTTCAGTTGTCGTCAACGGAACGCAAACAAATCATTGTTTTTCGCGAAGGTGGAATGAGCCTTCAACAGTCACTGAACTAATGGGTCGTGATGTGAGCACAGTTTAACGGTGTGTGTTACGGTTCATGAAAGGCAACAAAGATCAGGTAGTAGAGCTTCCAAGTGTACCACACCCAGCAACTATATTACAACGACATGTATCCTACACTAGAGGTAACGTGGTTTTGACGCAAATAATTCGAAACCGTTTACATTAAGCAGGACTCCGAGGTAGACGACCTTTTCGACATCTACTGTTTCAACGTCTTCACCTGTTATGTCACCTCCAGTGGAGTTAAATGAAACGCAATTGGTCGACAGAATGACAAAACATTCATGGATGAAACACAATTCTGCTTTGACATGCCAGATAGTCGTACTCGCGTATAGCGGCACTTTCAGCAACGCCAACAGGAAGCTTTTTCTATCAATCGTCACACAGCCCCCAAAAGTGCTATCATGGTTTGGGGTGGTATAACATTTGGTGGATGGGCTCTTTTGTACACGTTTCTGGCAGTATCGCGGCACAACGACAAGTTCCTGACATTGTGAGATCTGTGATACAGACATATCTGTCAACCAGGCCTGGACTGCTTTTTGAGAAGGATAATGCCAGGTCACAAATTGAAAAGGTAACTATGAAGAGTCTACAAGGTTTTGATATCCTGCCTTGGCCAGCATATTCTCCGGATTTGTCGCCATTTGAGCACATCTGGGACATCATGGTCCGATTAATTGAACTCCCAATTCTAGCAAATTCTAGCCAATTCTAGCCATGTTCAGTTACAAGCCCAATTGCATACTGTCTGGAATGCCATCCCTCAGCACACCATTGACCATCTCATTGACGGGATGCCTCATCGTATTCAATCCTGTATAACCGCTTGCGGTGAACCTATTCCATATCGATCTAATGTCAATAAAGTTCCATGCTTTCATTTTCCAGGTATGATTTTTTGATCATTTGCACATCTCCATGTTACAATTATTTTCTGTAAATTTCGTAAGGATATATCAATTTCTTCATGGTGTTGCGACTTCAGTTGTGAGCAGGGTGTTCGTAAACTGTTTTGACAAAATAAGAGGAGTAATAGTACCCATCAAGCCGAACAATATTTACTATGGGTCCTAAGGTCCCATTCCACTTGAGTGTCAGAAAATCGTAAAGTTAAAGTACTTTCAACAGTGAAAATAAGGAAAATTAACGTAATCATAATTTGCACAATCCCATTTATTTCCTTCAGAGAGAGACTCAAAGTAAATGCTCAAAGTGACGGCCAAGGGGGACGTTGCAAAATTCAAACCGGCAAATGAATGACTGGCGCACTCTCTCGAAGACACCTGGTGTCGTGTTTATCCTGTCAGCTGAAACAACGATTCTCGCGATGAGATTTTCTAAGGAGTCCAGAGGCGTCTCGTACAATAATGATTTTATGTGCCCCCAGAAGAAGTCCAGTGGGTTGAAGTCTGTTGAGCGTGGTGGACAAACCACAGGTCCACTGCGTCCAATCAGCCAATCAGCTGCAACTGCCGCTGCTGCTTCTTGTCACTAGAAATTTGCATACAGTACATGCTTGACTGTGAAGTTCTGGAGAGGTGATACTCCTCCGGCACGACAGCTATGACGTCCGAAGTGGCGACTTGTGTTTCTTGGACGTGTTTCGAAGTTACTCTTTTCGGACACTCAGAGTGGAATGAGACCCTAGGTTCCATAGTAAATATTGTTCGTCTTGATGGATACTATCATTCCTCTTATTTTGTCAAAACAATTTACGAACACCATGTATATATATATATATATATATATATATATATATAGTATATATCACCTTTCAATTTAAAGGTCTTGAAAAAAATCTCTCGATGCGAAGTATTATATTGTAATTCAGCAATTTCCTAAAACATATATTGGCATGGAAATCTCGAAATCGAAAATTCTTGTGAGAACAATACTTTCTTTATACTATATTCTATAGTAATAGAGACTAATAATAATAAAAACGTGTTCAGTAATTTTCTAAAACATATATTTTTATGAAACATTCGATATCGAAAATTTTTGTGAAAGTTCCTTCTCTATACTATACTCTATAGTATTAGAATATAATAATAATGAAAAAACATGTTTTGTAATATACTAAAACATATATTGTCATGAAAATATCGATGTCGAAAATTTTCGTGAAAACGATACTATACAGGGTGATTCAAAAGTTCGGAGCAAAGGTAAAACGCTATAAAAAAATATCTATGGGTCGGAGAGACATGCGGCTTGCAGATTAATATTCACCGTGGTGGGGGATTTTGTATGGCATGAAAAAAAATAGTTTAAAATCTCGACACTAGGGGCGCTACTGCATAGAAAATAATGCGAGGTAATAATTGTGAAATGAGATATTTTATTTCAGCATGATTTACAGCTGCAAGTGCTCAATGTGTCCACCACTACATTCCAGTACTGAGTGCAGTCGCAGTATTACGGCTAATACAGCATGAAACAGCATATCAAAGGGAATGGCTGCTACCTCCTGCCGTAAGTCGTCTTTCAATGCTGGTAAGGACTGGGGCATGGAGTTAGAAAGGAGGAGATAAAACTCCTATGGATGAAAAGCTTGAAAATGCCATAATGCTTTGAGAATTATATCTAGGTGTCGCTAGCGTTTGTAAAGTAGTTGCTATTGTTAGTTGACACTATAGAAAGGCGTAGTATTTAGTATATGTATTTTTAATAATTTTTAAATTAAGGATTCCTTAATTATGAGTATAATTAACCAGTATTTTTTCATAGTTGTGGGATAGAGTACAGACTATGTGGAGATAAAAATGAATTGGAAAGTAAAACATTTTTGAATACGTAGAAATATTCTTTATTGCTTCAGTTATTCGTTGCGTTGTACAAATAATTAATTTTTACAAAATTGACAGTTTAAATAAATATTTTAGGTCTTTCACCATAGAAATGCATACAATACAGGACTACTTATCTTATCCCAGCGCCACCTGAATTATTGTCTCAAACGATATTGGCGTTTTCTTAATATGAAGATTTAACTCCTTACTTTTACCTCCATGGACTGGGGATTTCCTCTATAAATCCGTGATTTTTGGTATCCCCACAACCAGAACTCAGAGTGTGAGATCTGGGGATTTTGCAGGCCATTCATGTGTGCTATGCCTGCTCAGTAGGCCAAATGTTGACCCTAGCAACTCCGTCACTTGACGTGCGGTGTGGGGTGGTATTCATTAATGTTTTTGTCTGATCTTAATTTTGCGTTACGCGAGCAATATGCATCAGTCACCTCCATGGTTTTAATGTAGCAACGCCCCCTAGTGTCGAGATTTTAAACTATTTTTTTTTCATGCGATGCAAAATCCCCCACCACGGTGAATATTAATCTGCAAACCGCTCTCTCCGACCCATAGATATTTCTTTATAGCGTTTTACTTTTGCTCCGAACTTTTGAATCACCTTGTATATTCTATAGTATGTGGAAGTAATAAATACAAAACGTGTTCAGCAAGTCCTAAAATATATATTGCCCTGAAATTTTTGCGATAAAAAATTTTCGTAAAAACAATACTTTCACTATACTATATTCCATAATATGAGAAAAGTTAAAATAATCAAAACATGTTCAGTAATTTTCTAAAAGAGATATCGGCATGAAAATCTCGAAATCGAAAATTTTCACAAAAACAACACTTTCTTTAAATTATATTCCATAATGTGAGAATGTAATACTAATCAAAACGTGTTCAGTAATGTCCAAAAACATATATTGGCATGAAAATCTCGAAATCGAGAATTCTCTTGAAAACAATACTTTCTCTATCCTACATTCATTAGTATGAAAAAATAAAAATGGCAGCCTACAGTCATCGGAGATGAAACATTTTCCCACATGCATAAGTTTCCATAAGAGAATTACAAACTGTGCCACATTTTTATGCTTACACTTGAAACAGTTTTGATATTCAGAAAACAGAATTACAAAATGTGCTCCATTTTTACTTTCCTTATATACATAATGTATAAGGAAAGTATTGTGACGGGATCGAAAATTCGAATTCGAGTTTCCGACGGGAGAGCACGTTTCAAGCATCCCTGATCACGAATCGAACATTTCTGAGGTGATGTCTGTGTGTGTGTGAAAGTATGTGTGTGTGTGTGTGTGTCAGTGAGTCTGTGGAGACGATATCTCACGACCGAAAGGAGCGATTCGAATGAAATTTGGTACAAAAATCACAATCCGTGAATACTGGAATTCTATTGTTTTAAAACACAATCGAATGCTCAGAACTCCCCTAAATTTTCGAGTGAAATTTTGAAAAAATCATCAAAAAATCAAAACTTTTAAAAGTTACGCAAGTAGACATTTCTTATGCAATTGTTCCTTAAGAAAAGATGGACATAAACTTTAGAACGCACATTTTTTACATTTTTCAAATAAATTTATCAAAAAATTCAATAAATGAAAAAAATATTAACTGTTAAGAAACATGTTCACTTTTCATATGTAATATCATGCGATCAATTGGGTGACATCATTCTCGTGGATCTAACTCGTTCCACTCACGAGAAAAGATACTTAGAGCAATACTTTTATATTTGAACACCAATAGTCATTTACCTGCTGTAAGAATAACTTATTTCTCCGTCCATAATGCTTGGCGAGATTTTGGAGAAGAATTTAGCGGAAAGTCGCCAATTTGGCGGCATTTTAAATGTTGCCAAATTAACGACAATCTCGACAAATGGATTAAAATTATGCTAAATCAATAAAATGACGACTAATTGAAGAAAATTCAGTATTTTGGAAAGAATATAAGTATCTACTATAAGAATAATATTTTTACTTTCCTTATATACATAATGTATAAGGAAAGTATTGTAACGGGGTCGAAAATTCAAATTCGAGTTTTCGACGGGAAAGCACGTTTCAAGCATCCCGGATCACGAATCAAACATTTTTGAAGTCTGTCTGTATGTGTGTGTGTGAAAATATGCGTGTGTGTGAAAGTATGTGTGTGTGTGTGAAAGTATGTGTGTGTGTGTGAAAGTATGTGTGTGTGTGTGTGTGTGTGTGTGTGTGTGCGTGCGTGTCAATGAGCCTGTGGAGACGATAACTGACGAATGAATGGACCGATTCGAACGAAATTTGGTACAAAAATCATAATCCGCAAACACTGAAAGTCTATTGTTTTTATACTGAATCGAATGCTCAGAACCCCCCTAAATTTTCGAGTGAAATTTTGAAAAAGTCGTCAAAAAATCAAAACCGCTAATAAAGTTACGCAAATAGACATTTCTTATGTAATTTTTCATTTCCTAATTTCTTATGTAATTCTTTGACATAAATTTTAAAACACTAACATGAACCGTTCTCGAGATATTGCACATTTTTTAAAAAAAATATCAAAAAGTTATATAAAATAAAAAAAAATATTTTCTATTGAGAAACATGTTCACTTTTCATATGCAATACCAGGCGATAAATTGTGACATCATTCTCGTGGATCTAGCTCGTTCCATTCATGAAAAAAGATACTTTGAGTAATACTTTTGTATTTGAATGCCAATAGTCATTTACCTGCTGTAAGGATAACTTATTTCCCCGTCCATAACGCTTGACGAGTTTTTGGCGACGAATTTGGCGGAATGTCGCCAACTTGGCGACATTTTTAATTGTTGCCAAATTAACAAAAATCCCGCCGAATTGATAAAAATAACTCTAAATCAATGAAAATGACGACTAATTAAAGAGAATTCAATATCTTGGAAAGCATAAAAGTATCTACTATAAGAATAACATTTTTTGAACTGTAAAAGTAGTTAATTCATTGCATTATATAAGGAAAGTCATGTGCTGCCTACATCAGATTTTTATGTTTACATTTGAAACAGTTTTGATATTCAGAATTCACATTAGTTGTATACAGGCGTCACATTAATGAACCACTTACCACTTATCCCCTACGAAGTGTGGTTGGAAATAGTTAATATATCATATTTATTGACAGATATGAAAATTTACGAAATTTGGGCATTTGTAAGTGATGCATTTGAATATATTTCAGCACATTACTCAATATTTGAAGTCTTAGAAGTATGTGAGTTTCATCATGTATTTGTAAAGGCAAATCGAGTAAAGTTTTAAAAGTCCTTTAACTTCAGGGATTCGTCTAGAGAATGTTCATTAGCACCATTAATGGTATGAGCAAACACAGCTTAAAATTATAGAATTTCTCTGAAATTACCGAGTTCACATTCGACATTAGATATGAGAATGTATTGAATTCTTTACGACAGTTTTAAACTCGAATTCGCTGATTGGGGTATTTTATCGAGTTAATTAATTATTACTTTCCTTATATACATAATGTATAAGGAAAGTATTGTGACGGGCTCGAAAATTCGAATTCGAGTTTTTGACAGGAGAGCACGTTTCAAGCGTCCCTGATCACGAATCAAACATTTTTGAGGTGATGTCTGTGTGTGTGCGTGTGTGTGTGTGTTTGTGTTTGTGTGTGTCAGTGAGTCTGTGGAGATGATATCTCATGAACGAATGGAGCGATTCGAATGAAATTTGGTACAAAAATCACAATCCATGAATACTGGAAGCCTATTGGTTTTAAACGCAATCCAATGTTAAGAACCCCCTAAATATACGAGTGAAATGTTGGAAAAATCATCAAAAAATCAAAATCTGTAATAAAGTTAGGCATATAGACAGTTCTTATGTAATTTTTCCTTAGAAAACGATTGACATAAACTTTAGAACGCTAGCATGAACCGTTCTCGAGGTAATGCACAATTTTCAAACAAATTTATTAAAAAAACCCATGAATTAAAAAAAATATATTAACTGTTGAGAAACATGTTCACTTTTCAGATGTAATATCATGCGATAAATTGGGTGATATCATTCTCGTGGATCTAGCTCGTTCCATTCATGAGAAAAGATACTTTGAGTAATACGCTTGTATTTGAGCGCCAATAGTCATTTATCTGTTATAAGAATAATTTATTTCTCCGCCCAGAACGCTTGACGAGATTTTGTTGTCGAATTTGGCGGAATGTCGCCAACTTGGCGATTTTTTTAAATGTTGCGAAATTAACGAAAATATCGCCAAATAGATAAGAATGACGCTAAATCAATGAAAATGGCTAATAATTGACGAAAATTCAATATCTTGGAAAGAATATAAGTATCTACTTTAAGAATAACCTATTTTTTTGCTGTAAAAGTAGTAAATTCATTGCATTATATAAGGAAAGTCATGTGCTGCCCACATCAGATTTTTTTTTACTTTATAATAGTATATAATAAAGAGAAAGTAGTGTTTTCATAAAAATGTACGATATTGAGATTTTGATGCTAATATATCTTTTAGGACCTACTGAACACGTTTTTCTATTTTTTGAAGCAATATCCGTCTGTCTATCTGGCCTCTATCTGTGGTCGGTTTCTTATATACACTATAGATGCCACAAATATTAGTGAGTATTCGAGGAACTTTTTACCCAGGTTTGTGAACGAAAAATCAAGAACAAGATAGATTTTTTGGAAATTCGAGCGAAAACTTCGAAATATTATATTTCCCTAACATGGCAGCATAGGACTAAATTCGATGCATTTATGTATAAAAGGGTATAAGTGAGTATTTTAGTCTCATTCTTTGTTTGAAAACTTGCAATTTTTAAAGCCGGAATTTGGCCTTATTTTCGCCATTCTTACTCCATTTATCGACCAGACGATTCTGCTCAAATGCGAGCTCTTTCTTTCGCAGGTGTTTGCTCCGCAAACGATAGCAGGGATTTGTCGAGACGGATAAACTGTTGTTTAGAAAACGAAAATGATTTGATTTATCGGTTTTGTAATCTTGTAAATTTAATAAGGTATCATTCTATGTTTTTAATTTGTCATTAAATTATCATTATAGGTATTGTGCTAAAATGACACAGATCGAATAGAATCTTATTGGGATAGCTTTTTATTTTTATTTTTTATTTTACTGCATTTTCAGCTGTTGTTTTATAAATCTCAACTCCCATTTATCTAACTAATATGCAATTTTAACTGGCATACTCACATATATTTTCTTTATTCTTAGCTCACCGGCACATTTTTTCCTTACCTTTTTAATGACATCTGCTCACGCGTTAAACCCTTAATCTTTCACCTTTATTTTGTTCCCATTTTAGTCTCAATTTCCTGCTTTTTAGGGCGTATTACGCCCTTGCATTTATATACAATTTAAGCACATTTTTAGGGCATGCCCATTTAAAGGTCTACTCTCCCGTTAAGCGGCACTGATGACCAAAGGTCGTGACGAATCCGAAACGCCCATCGTGCCAAAGGTGGGGTTAATTTTTTTGCGATTTCAAGTATTTTCAGTTGCACCTTCAAGTAGGTCGGACAGTTTAGGTCGAAGAAGAAGAAGAAGAAGAAGAAGAAGAAGAGGAAGAAAGGGATTGCACTCAGATGACCCGAGTTCGATTTCCGGCCTGCTCAAAGTGTCCCCGTGTTCACGAGGAAAAAGGGGACCGTAAATATGTGAGTCCTAAGTCCTTCCGAGAGGTTTGTGGTAGGGAAAGGAGGATGCGATCTCTGTGGATGCCGCCCACAATAGGTTCCGGTATAAACTGTGTGGCCCTTGCCGGCCGTCCAAACACATACCTTACACCTTAGGGTAAGTCGAAGGGTCTGGGTCGAGTAAGTGTTTTCATTGGAGTTATTAATGACGTATCAGTATCAAAGGAGATGATTTAGGGCGTATTACGAAAGCTTTGTACAATTATTATGGTTGCGCGTGGTAAAATAAAGCACGGGGGTGATTGTTTCAGACCAGGAAATTTGGAAATCGAGTGGTGTTATCTGCGTTTGTATTATTTACATAAATGGCGCTTATTTAAGGCATGAGAAACGCCGGGTAATTCGGAATATTAAACAATAAATTGAGCAAATTAAATGTGCATTTTTTAATGTTTGATGATTTTTACCATGCTCTGTTTTAAGAAGTAAAACAATATAGCTTATAATAGTAAATGTATAAAACAATAAAATTTATAAAGTAAAACAGTAAAGCAAATAATTATTAAGCAATTTTCCTTCTATTTAATTTTATCCACTTTTACCTAGTTCAACATTTTAAATTATCCATGTCTGCATTTAACTGACACGTCTCACTTAAATCGTTGACTGTTGTTTGGCATAATTAATGCCATGAGCGAACGAACATTTCCGAAACTTCAGATGATGCTTTGTTTTGGGCACGGTTTTAAGAACTTGGTTTTGAATTATGTATTGAACTAATTCCAGACTCGGAAATTCTTAGAATAAATTCGCTGAGAATGTAGATCCCGCATTTGAATATATTTCACTTTATAACATATGCAAATGCATAACTCACATATCCAACAGGATTAAAATGAAAATTTGCGTATATATGCAAATTGACTGATTATTTATTCTTTTCAAATTTATTTTATATATTTCGTATGTACAGGATTTCCAGGAAAATCTTTTAGAACCTGTAAATAACCTTGATGTCCCAACCGGGAATTGAACTCTGAATCTTTGAACTTGCGAGTCGACGTTTTACCGTTGAGCTACTGGGACGAGTCGAAGTGGGCTCTGCATTCTCCACTCTCTAATGTGAAATTGGCGTGCAACTGATAATCTTACTGACCACTGACCACCTCCTGCCATTTTTACCTCAGGTTATCCTTCTGATGCTATTTTTATCCTCCCAGTTAGCTTCCCGCGTGGTCGATATCCTATCGATTTGAAATCGGCACTCAATGTTCCAGAGACAGCTGAATCCGTGCTTGTCATACTAGAGACACGTTCAGATCTCAGACATCTTTGCACTAACCTACAGGGTTGATTTGTTCGACCGCCACTGAAAAAAAATCTTGCTGCCCCAACCGGGAATGGTACCCTGGATCTGCGAACTGACCAGCCGATGTTCTACCGCTGAGCTACTGGGACGAAATGCAAACTCTTTTCGTCAAAGTGGACTCTGAAGAACCTCAATAACTTCTGTATGATAGGTCGTTGAGTGTACTGGTTAGGTCAATCTGCTGTAAAGTGACCATACCCGATCGAAAAAAAAAAATGATTTTGCAGCCCTCAGTGGAGAATTTAAGAAACTAGGGACACGAACTCAACAAAGTCAGTTAGAAACATACTGTTGATTACAAAGTTGTAGCGGATTGCCTACACACTGTTAGTAGGAATGAACTCAAAATTGGTGAAAGAAAACATTTATATGACACAGTGTGGCTATAGTGGAATTGCTGTCATATTCAAAAATGAAACAATAGACAACACTTATGCACAGAAATTTAGTATACCTTGTGTTTAAAATGCCGACGACAATGTATACATGAATTCAATAAAGATGCAGAGTCCGCTTCGGCAAAAATAGGTTACAATTTCGTTCCAGTAGCTAAACGGTAGAGCGTCGGCGTGCAAAGATCCATGGCTCGATATCCGGTTGGGGCAGCATGGTTCTTTACAATGGCGCCCAGACAAATCAACCCTGCAGGTTAGTGCAAAGACGTCGTAGTTCTGAAAGTGACTCTAGTACGGCGATTACGGATTCAGTGAACTCTAGGATTTGGAACGCCGATTTTGAATTGAGAGGATAACGACTACGCAGAAAATCTGAGATAAAAAGTAGCAAGTGAAAAGTAGGAAGTGATAAAAGGTAGCAGTCAGACTGCCAGTTGCACGCCAGTCTGGCAAAGGGAGTGGAGAATGCAGAGTCCATATCGACAAAAAGAGCTTGAAATTTCGTCCTACTAGTTCAACAGTACAGCCTTGGCAAGCCAGTTCGAAGATCCAGGGTTCGATTCCCGGAAAGGGCAGCAAGGTTCTTTACAACAAATATTAAACTATAACGACTTACAACTAGTCACTGGACATCTTGCAGCAAGAGAAGTATGACTGATATTTATTGTTTTTCATATACACGTTTTGCGCGTTTCTAATGTCGATTTCTGCTAATTAGACAATGTTATACAACTTTGCAAATAAGATCCTTCTTCTATCTCACTTCGTTGCCAAGATCGATTTCTTAACCTCTCCAATCACACCGCTGGGTGCACTGCAATCACTCTTATTAAATTACTATAGATAGGCCTCATGTGTACTTTCCGATATCCTTATTTCGAAGTTACTAGGATGCTTAATGACTTTCTTAGGAACCATCTGTATTGTTTATAAGTTTAAAGAAAATAACTTCTTGTTTAATTATAAAAAATCTGATGCAGGCAACACATGACTTTCCTTATATAATGCAATGAATTTACTACATTTGCAATAAAAAAATAAGTTTTTCTTATAGTAGATATTAATTTTCTGTCCAAGATATTGAATTTTCGTCAAATAGTCGTCATTTTCATTGATTTAGTGTCATTTCTATCCAACTGGCGATATTTTCGTTAATTTGGCAACATTTCAAAAATTCGCCAAGTTGGCGACATTCCGCCAAATTTGGCGCTAAAATATCGCCAAGCGTTATCGATGGAGAAATAAGTTATTCTTGTAGCAGATAAATAATTATTGACTTTCAAAAAGAAAAGTATTACTCAAAATATCTTTTCTCATGAATGGAACGAGCTAGATCCACGAGACTGATGTCACCAAATTTATTGCATGATATTACATATGGAAAGAGAACATGTTTCTCAACATTTAATATATATTTTTTAATTTATGGGATTTCTTGATAAATTTATTTTAAAAATATGAAATATCTCGAGAGAACGGTTCATGCTAGCGTTCTAAAGTTTATGTCAATCGTTTTCTAAGGAAAAATTACATAAGAAATATCTATTTTTGCAACTTTATTAAATGTTTTGATTTTTTGACGATTTTTTCAAAATTTCCGTCGAAAATTTAGCGGGGTTCTGAACATTCGATTACTTTAAAAAACAATAGGCTTCCAGTATTCACGGATTTTGATTTTTGTACCAAATGTCATTCGAATCGCTCTATTTGTTTGTAAGATATCGTCTCCTCAGACTCACTGACACACACACACACACACACACACAGACATCACCTCAAAAATGTTTGATTCGTGATCAGGGATGCTTGAAACGTGCTCTACCGTCGAAAACTCGAATTCGAATTTTCGACCCCGTCACAATACTTCCCTTATACATTATGTATATAAGGAAAGTAAAAATGTAGGGTTCTCTTTTACTATAAGACATAAATTTCATACAATTAGCCTAATTTATAGATCATCATCTGACCCAGATGGAAGGTTCGCACTTTGAATCTCGGTTAGTACTTGAGTTGTACGCAATAGCGCCCAAACATCTTACCATTGCTGGTTAGTTTCAGAGATTACCGAGATCTAAAAAATACCAATATTCGATTTTTTTAAAGACCCTACTATTTACGGTACTGATCTTCAACTTACGCGTATTATATACTAGTATCCCAGTATGCTAGCTTGTATAAGAAAGTAGAATAGAGAGGTAGTTCATATCAGAAGTTTCAGTTCGATTGGAAATCTGAAAGAAGCTCAAGCCACAGACGCAGACGGCAAATACAGTATCAACTGTCCGCTGGTTAGAGTGGTGAAATGTCATATTTTATTTTAAAAAGAACTGGAGAAAGTAATAGGAAGCTATTTTTGTTACAGTTTTATGTATATTAAAATTGATTGAATATTTCCAATCAGACAATTTCGCTGATGGCATTTGCGAATTGTTGATTGGAATCGGTTAGGATATATCTACACGCTCCTTTCTATATTTTCATTTTAAACTTACTTTGTATTTTCAATGTTCCAAGTATGAATTTCATTTATTAATATAAAAATATAGATTAAATTGTTTAGAGTGGAAATTTTCTGATAATCGTGTATTCAATTTAATCGAATTATATGGAATGTCACTTTGTTTAAATTTGTTACATATTATCTTATTTGCTACATATTATCATTAATAATGTATTGAACATCCGATTCTTGTTTTTTTAGTTTGGCTAAATTCTACCACATTTTATTTTTATAGAGAAATTCAGATAAGGTTCAAAAAACCTTTTCTGTTTTATTTACAGTTCTGGCTGTCTCAAGATTTGTTTCGATATTTGCCGTTTTCTAAATATGAAATTCACTGACGCTTCTAAAGCGTGGCTGTTGATTGGCATCGTTTATGCTGAGCAAACATTTTTATTGCTACTCTAAAACTATCGAAGATATTCTGAGAGAAATAGAGGATTAACCATTATTTTATACATGGTATTCACTGTGAAAAGTTCCTATAGAATTATATGTATAGTATATTTATTGAAGTTTCAGAAATCCTCCGACATTTCTGGAAATGCTAATGATGCTTTTGAATATGTCTCACCATGCACTATACGCAAATGTACGACTCAGATATGGTATTTGCTGATATGCCAATTGATTGGCCCTTATATATATATATATATATATATATATATATATATATATATATATATATATATATATATATACATACATATATATATATATATATACATATATATATATACATACATATATATATATACATATATATATATATATATATATATATATATATATATATATATATATATATATATATATATATATATATATATATATATATATATATATATATATATTTTCAAAATGAAAAGAGGTAGGAAGCAATGTACCAAATTATTTTGAAAATATTATTATATCAATAGTATTTTGAAAATATTTTTAATCCTCTTTTTAGTGCAGCTTTGCGCCTTTTAAGTGTGATTTCTGATAAATTTATAATATTTTATTTCACCGTATTTTCATATTATATATATATATATATATATATATATATATACATGGTGTCCCAAAATCAATGACCTTGGCTTTTATTCCTTAAATATTATTTAATATTTAAGGAATAAACTTAGGCATATATAGGCATATATGTTTCTCCATGTTTGGGTGCTTCTGACTAGGCACGTATGGGGGATCAACCTTTGCAATGCATTGGTTCCGTGAGCGTTTGCCCGGGCTGGAAAAGCAGCTTTAAACGGGATTGAGGAGTCGCAATCCTCCTCTGCCATTGTATGCATTGTATTTGGTTTCCCCTCCATTGAACTTTATCCTCTTTTTTGATTTCAATTGTATATTTACTTCGGATTAAAGAGCAGCATTTGCGCCTGTTCCTTGGTAATATTAATGGACATCTTTGTGATTGTGTATTGCACTTGTCGTATATTGTGCATATATATATATATATATATATACATGGTGTCCCAAAAACATTGACCTTGGCTTTTATTCCTTAAATATTATTTAATATTTAAGGAATAAACTTAGGCATATATAATAAGTTACAAAGTTGCGTAAAAAAGGTACAGAATTTTATGAAATCGATAGAAGTTTTCAGGGGATTAAATTTGATGAAATACAAAATTTGAATTTTTATACGGCCCCCGTACAAAAAACACTTCCAATGAGTAAAATGTGCCCCATACTCTAATAAGGTGATGTACAAAATTTCAGCATTTTATCATAAAATGTCCCAGAGATATGTTTAAACAAATTTGGTGAGGTAATAATCACAAATTAAAATGTAAATGCTTACAGCAAGAGTGCAAATGACGCAACGCAGAAATGCATCATTGGCAAATAATATCTGCCTTTTATCTTTAGATTTATTTACAATTTTATTTCTCGATTGGTGAAACGGGTGCGTGAAAGAAGAAGCGTACATCTTGTAGGTGAACTATGTATGCCCAGACTTCTCTCAAGTGATGTAGAAATTGATATTTAGCTTACTTCTGCAGTCATTCACATAGTAGTGTTCGTACCGCTGCTTCAAAAATGAAAGTACCACATTCAACAGTGTGGAGAATACCGAGACTGAATAAATGGCATCTGCTTAACATTCATGGTGTGTAAGGACAGGAGCCAACAGATTATCAACGTCGTCTAGATTTTTGTAATTGGACTCTAGATCAGGAAGATGCAAATCCCTCTTTCCTGAAAAACGTAATTTGGACTGACGAATGCTGTTTTAAACAAAATGGATGCATAAATCCTCAAAATGATCACTCCTGGTCTGACACAAATCCATTCGTGGTACGTGATTTTCATCATCAGAAGCAATTTTCTGTGAATGTATGGCGTAGTATTTTCAGAAACCGTTTACTTGGACCCATACTGTATGATGGTACGTTGACGGGTGACAGATATGTTAATGAGATTCTGAATGCGTTTATTCCTTATTTTATAGATGAATTGTCTCTAATAGTACTTCCACATGTATGGTTTCAAAAAGACAGATCTCCAGCTCACCATACTACATTTGCGAAACACTGGTTAAATAACGAGTTTCCAGACAAGTGGATTGGCTTGCATGGGCCAGTCGAATTTCCCCCTAGATCGCCTGATTTAACGCTTATGGATTTTTATTTGTGGGGTCGTTTACGTACAACTGTTTATCTGTCACCTCCCTTAAATAAAGCAACGTTGCAACAAGGCATTCAAGATGGTTGTCGTGACGTCACCGAACAAAACTTGATCGAGTGCACAGAAGTGTTGTTATATCAGGCGATGCAGCTCTGCACTGGCATGGATGAAAAACATTTTGAACAAACTTTGTAATCTTTGTGTAAAGTTATTATTTCTACACAGTGTAGATACTTTTGTACCAATAAATAGCAAAATTATTATTTATTTATGTAATCATTGCTTTCTTTCGTAATTTGTGTATGACACCTGAAACTCCATCTGTGGACATGAATTTCCCCCTCTGAGAACCCATGTCGATGCATCGAAAAGTGGTTTAAGTCAGCATTTTGTCTTTTCATATCGCTGGGACTTTTTATGATGAAATGCTGAAATTTTGTACATCATCTTAATAGTGTATGGGGCACATTTTACTCATTGAAAAATATTTTTTGTACGGGGGCCGTATAAAAATTTTAATTTTGTATTTCTTAAAATTTATATCCCTTGAAAATTTTAATCGATTTCATAAAATTCTGTATCTTTTTTACGCAACTTTGTAATTTATTATATATGTCTAAGATTAATATTTAAGGAATAAAAGCCGAGGTCAATGTTTTTGGAACATCCTATATATACACTCTAAAACAAAGAATTCGAAGCACCAAGAAATAATTATCCAAATAAGTCAAATTTTGGTACATGTAATGTGGATGTACAGAAAGAGAAATGATTAGAATTTCAGAACAATTGGATGATTTATTGCACTGAAAGATCTACACAAATTGAGCATGTTAATATGGAGTTGGTCCACCTTTGGACTTGATACAAGCTGTTACCCGACGTGGCATTGATGCATAAAGGTGCCGGATGGTGTTCTGAGGGATGTCGTTCCAAATGGCCTTCAATTGACTGGCTAATTCGTCTACATTCTGGGATGGTAGCAGGGGATGCCCCGTCTCAGCCCAGATGTGCTCAATAGGTGAGGGATCTGGAGGGATTTGGCTGGCCATGGAAATGTGTCGTAAGCACACAGACAATCAATAGAGATGCGTGCCGTGTGTGGCTTGGCATTATCTTGCTGAAATGTTAACCCGGGGTGTCACGGAAGGAATTTCAATACAACGGGTCGTAGAGTGTCGGCAACGTATAGCTGTGCTCTGATGGTGCCACGGAGGAATATCAAAGGGGTCAGGCTATCAAACGAAATGGCACCCCAGACCATAACTCCCCTTTGTGGGGCCGTGTGGCTTAAAGTGATGGATGGCCGGATGAAGTCCGGGCTGTCACCAGATGCGTCTGTGCTGGTCGTTGGGACTCAGTTCAAAAAGGAGATTCATCACTGAAGTAAATTCGATCCCAATCCGAACAATTCCACCTTCATCGGGTCCGGTGCCATTGCAATCGCTGTTGACGGTGCATACTGGTCAGTGGTAAGCGGCGTAATGGGCGTCGCAAGTGTA
Organism: Amaurobius ferox; assembly: GCA_951213105.1. Lineage (NCBI taxonomy): Eukaryota > Metazoa > Arthropoda > Arachnida > Araneae > Amaurobiidae > Amaurobius > Amaurobius ferox. The sequence goes on along the minus strand of OX578138.1, from coordinate 57,506,664 downwards.
GATTCCGCTCCCGTAGTCTTCTATTAATGGCCCGGGTGGTCATTTCCGTGTTTGTCACACGTTGGATGGTTGATAACGACGAATCTCGTGCTGTCACAGCTGCTCTAACAAACGCTCTGTCTTCCTGCGCTGTCGTCGCTTTAGGCCGTCCGCTGCCCGCTTGCCGCTGAAATCTGCCATTCTGGACCCATTCCTGCCAATATCGTCTAATTGCTGCATCGTTCCTACAGAAATGCCGAGCGATTCGTCGGTCTGCCCATCCAGCCTCATGAAGTTCGACAGCACTCCCTCTTTCAAACTCCTTCATATGCTCGTAGTGGCCGCAAATACGCCGCCGAGGCATTGTTCCAATCAAGATATGTAAATGCAATCGAAATCCACTGCACGTTTTGTCCCTGAAAGCGAGGTTCGCGGTGAGTCGATTTTTTTGTCTTAGAGTATACACTAAAGTTAAAATATGTAAATCCAATGATAGAAAAGACAGAAGTTATAACTAATTAATCCCTATATTAAAAGATACCAACAACTTAAAAATAAGGATAACAGATAATCATCAATCAAGAGGAAATTAAAATGCTTTTATCTAGTCATCAAGCTAAATATATTCAACAAATGTCAATGGTGTGGATTCGAAAATAGAAAGACATAAAATAACCGAGCATTAAAGCTATACATGTGGATAGGAACTAGACCTAAAAATTTGTTCATTTTGAAAACAATTATTTTTCAAGACCAAGTATATAATCAAAATAAACACAAAATATGCTTGTTTCTGAAGAAGAGCTTGATTATATCTATAAACTCTTACTTCTTGGACTACTTGCAAAAATATTGAAGTATAAAATATGAATATGAAAATGCCTGAGAAAATTGCATATGTCCTAACCATGAGCAATGAAAGACGAGACCACTATTGCCAATCGCAGGAGTCAAAAGTTGAGAACTACTGTTGCCAATTGTGGGATATAAATAACAGTATTGTAAAAATTCAATAAAATGTGATAAATTCTCAAGTATAAGCTACGTAATAAAGTATATGTAAATACGTAATAAAGAGAATGTAAATACTTTATAATGCTAATTCAAGAGAATGTAATGTGGACTATTAGCTAATATAAGATACTAAGCAGGGTATTTTAAAAATATTCAGCTAATTTAAACTTTTTAACTATACCATTTACTAAATATACCAGATATTTATATAATTTACTGGTAATTTTTAGGTTATTAATGTGCAAAGCATGATATATATATATATATATATATATATATTTGAAATGTAATAATAAGAATTATGTAAAAATAAAAAATAAATAAAAATACAATTCAAGTAATATTAACAGCACCATAGAAGCAAATTCACGGCCATAATGCCGATAAGAGAAAAGAACAGAACCTTCCCAAATTCGATGATTAATCAGAATTAAATTCATCTTCAGGTCTGAGTATTTAATTCTAATTAACCCAAACAAATGCCTGTTTCAGATTAAGCAATAGTACATTACTATAAATGCTTAAACTCAGACTACAGGCATCAAAAAATGAAAAAAGGATACATAAAGAAAATTGTATTATCATGTGGCATGAACCCTTCCTCTTCTACCACGTGTATACACGATCAACCTCAACAGCTTAATCTAGAAGCACCGGAATGAACAAGTCGAAATTCTACCAGGGAGACAGTACGAACGTTCACGGAAATACTCCCAAACCCGTCCAGTGAGTCTAAGCTGGAGACTGGACAAGCAATTCAGAATACAACTTCCCAAACAAGCAGAACTGAATATGAATATGAATCAAAGATGAAAATTCCTACTAAACAAGTAATTCATAGGAAAACTGGATAATCGAGAATGCCACTATACACCATTATAAGGGCGCTCAAAACGTAATTTTAATACTGACAAAAGTTACATTTTTTTGCGAAAATAAAATTCAAAACATTAATGTTAATGCATCTTATTTTCCGATTTTTTGATTTTTCTAATGTTTTTGACTTAGTTTATTATTTTTCATTTTTATTTATTTATATAATTAATAAATAATTATATATAACATACACATATATATATATATATATATATATATGTATATATATATTTTTTTTTTCTCTCTCTCTCTCTCCTGTATGTTAGTCACTATAATTGGGAATGTTTTCTAGGATGTTATCGAGTGAAATTTGATACACTGAGTTGATAATTTTAATAACAAAATTGGGGGGATATGCATTATTAGTCGCTGTACTCAATAATTCCATAAAGTGCGTTAATTTATAATATTCATCACAAATTTTATTGATTCTAAGAGCCTGGTTTATTATAATATTTCTAAATACAGATATATGCAGACAAGAGTCAAAATGTTGAATTTTTGATGTATTAAATTTAAAATCCTGTCTTTTATCATACAAGTTTATAACCATATTACAATTTTGTAAATTTAAATTTAAATCTAAAAAGTTTGCAACATTTGTGTCATTATTACTTGCATTTAATTGTAAATTTTTTGGATAAAAGTTTAATACTATAGGGATATTATTATTTGGGGATACACATAAAATGTCATCTAAATATCTAAACATGTGCATATTATGCAAGCTTGGATTAATGTTTTTTTCATAGAAGAATAAATACAGATTAGCTAACAATAATGAGGCACACTCCCCTTGTGGGATACCAACCTGTTGTTTAAAAATAGTACCTCCATGTTGAATATAATTCTCATAAAGAGTGAAGTTAAGTAATTTTTTAAAAAGAAAATTTGAATATTTTAGTTTGATATTATATTTTTCAAAAATTCCTAAAATAATTCTATACAGATCATCTATATTAATATTATTAAACAAATCTTTGAAATCAAAGGTATAAATACTACGAATATTAGTAAGAGTTTTCAATTTCTTAACCACTTCAAAACTGTTTTTTACAATATGACAATTATTTAAGATTTCATCTGACGAGGATACTTCATGTAATATCTTTAATAATAATTTTCCAGCATTAGTAATGTAAGAATTATGCCCACTGGTAATGGTTCGAAAAGCAACAGGGGATTTATGAAACTTGGGTACTAAAACAATATATGGAATGTTATTACAACTATTTTTTAGATGGATTTGCTTATATTTGGCTGATATTCTATTGTATAAGATTTTAAGGTTAGTTTTATGTAAATTATAGATATGATTATTAAGTAAGTGTGACTGAAGGGTATTTTTATAATAATATTTATATATAATTGAGTAGTTTCCACTTGCCTTATCGACATATGTAATGACAAAATCATTTTGTATTTCTTTAATATCATTTTTAATTGAATTAAGTTTATATGAATTATTAATTTTCTGATTATATATATAATGATTTAAGTATTGCTCTATTAAGACTCTCCAAGGTTTAAAGGCTTCTACAGGGATTTGATATTTATAACTGATTTTATAGATAAATTTATTTAAGTCAAGAAATAAACCTTTACATATTAATTTATGTTTAAATTTAGTAGGTATACGGTACTTAGTACCCAGTAACATCAGTGATCTTAGTGCATCATAATTAATAATATTTAGATTTCCCGTTATAACATGCCCATGGTGTTTATCTACGAAGTCTTTGTATTTTTCTAAATGACAGTGGCAATATGACTCTTTATCCAATTCATAGTTTTGATGAATATCTACTGATTTGGCAATTTGATTATAGTTGAAAATGTAACGTCCTAGCGGTTTATCATATTTATATGCAATTTTAGGATTTACATGTTTGACTGGAAAGTAATTGGAAACCGATTTTAAAAAAGTATTTATCTTCAGATTATTTAATACAGAATTAGTAAAATTCAAGGTACAATATTCATTTATTTTAGTATTTTGATTTGATTCGTCATTAAAGTTTAAGTCTGTGACATATAAATAACTATTAAGATTTTTACTTCTGGTAATGAGCAAATCATAGAATAAATGTTTAAAATGAACGTTATCAAATGCAGTACTTAGAAAAAGGTTATATACCATATTTAATTGCTGTTTTTTAATTGCGAAAATCCAGTTTTTACATTGTTTCCAATCAAATGTAATTTTAAAATTTGCATGTTGCTGAAGGATGGCATTTTTTAGTTCAGATAATGATGGCAATTTTTTATTATATTTACTTGCTCTTTTAGTTCTTTTTGATTTACTTTTATAATTGTTGAAGGAATTATAAATATTATGGTCTTCATTAGGAGAATTAAAGGACTTTTTAACTATATTATGATGGTTAAATATTTGATTGAGTCCATATGGAAAAATGGTTTTGTGTGCACAAATGAATTCATTTTCAAGAAACAATCTGTCATCGTAATTTTTTTGAATACACAGTATACTAATTTCAATGTTGTCGAACCCATGTTTAGAAAAATGTTCGTATTCAAATTTTGATTCATTAAAGGTAGTTGCATTATTTGAAAAAATTTTTATGTGATTCCTGTGTACGTTAATTCGGAGATGCAGAGGGTTGCTGGTTTGACCTATATATGACATATTACATTTTTTACATTCAATTTGGTAGATACAATTATATGTTTTACAGAAGACAAGATTATTGTTACAATTGATCTGATTACTATTAGCAAACGGACAAGTTTTACATCTATTAGAATTACAAGATTTAAATTTAAGTGTGTTATTTAGTGATGCATGGCTGTACGATTGAAAGTTATATGAAGTGAACAAAGAATACTGGCTGGATGTACCGAATGAAGATGGAATAGTCATAGAGGATAAAGGATATTGTTGGTAGCGGTATAACGATCTAGGAGAACCCCAACAAGTTCTCGAATACCGAGCTTGGATGTCAGAAAGCATCCAGTTGCCAGTCGCTAATTTTTTATAATAAGACATCATGTAATAGGGAAAGATAGTAACCTTTATTTCCCCAAAATAAAGGCACTTGCATTAAAAAAAGGACTCTTTAGCCAAGAATGCACCTTAATTTAATTACAAAGGTGAGACACAATTACAACATATGAAAGGTACCATTATTTTTCAAACTATTGGATCATCTAAAATACTTTGAAAATATATATATATGCATATATATACATATATATATATATATATATTCCTCAAGTACAATCAAAATGAAATATATAATCCAAGGAATAGTAAGGTGCATTTGCTGCTCTATCTAAGCCTCAAAGTACAATAAGATAAAATGAGATTGAAAATGGATTAATACAATTAGAAGTTGTGTGTTTACGGGGTTGTAGAGAGGTCAAGGGGGATTGCGACCCCTTTTCCTGGTTTAAGCATGCTTTTAATCCCAGGAAACACTCCCAGAAACCACAACAAGCCCGAAACAACAATCAACAGTATGCCAGGGGAAAAAAACGGAATCCTGAAATGAAGATCTTAAAGTCACAACATATAAAAACATATAAAAGGAATGAAACAAGTATGAATAAAAATATATTCTAACCATGTATAAAGTTTGTCGAGATTTAAAAGGATGTTCGTAGATGGGCTACGTCGTTAGAAGTTGATATAAGAATTTCATGTAAGAAACCCATGATAAGTTCCAGATGTAGAGATAGATAAGCTCATGGTTACAGAGTATCTAATTCCAAACATGTAGAGTTGAGTTGTAGCATATCATTAGTATTAGCATATATTGCTTTACGGTACTTGTTACAATATGCCACTTAATAATGTTTTATGAAACGAGGTGGGTATAAATGTTTTAAGGCATCCTTTATTAGACGTTGTATGCAAATATCAATCTGTTTATCAGTTGAATTTAAACGTCTGTATCTTGCAAAATAATTAATGATCACATTACGTTGTATAGTTATACTCATATTAGTATTCCAATGAGTGAAGTAATTGATTGTGCAATCAAAATTACGTCTTTTATCAAATATCTTATAACACAGTTTTTCTTGATGATCATAATATATAGTGATATCCAAGAAATCAATTTATTCTATGTTATTATGTTCAGATTCTATGAGCTCTTAGATGGATAAAAACTAAAGTCAAATATAAAAGAGTATATGCCGTAAAGCAATATATGCTAATTTTGATAATTTGCTACAACTCAACTCTACACGTTTGGAATTAGATACTCTGTAACCAGAAGCTTATCTATCTCTACATCTGGAACTTATCATGGGTTTCTTATATGGAATTCTGAGATCAACTTCTAACGACGTAGCCCATCTACGAACATCCTTTTAAATCTCGACAAACTTTATACATGGTTAGAATATATTTTTATTCATACTTGTTTCATTCCTTTTATATGCTTTTATATGTTCTTGTGACTTTAAGATCTTCATTTCGGGATTCCGTTTTTCCCCTGGCATGCTGTTGATTGTTGTTTCGGGCGTGTAGTGGTTTCTGGGAGTGTTTCCTGGGATTAAAAGCATGCTTAAACCAGAACAGGGATCGCAATCCCCCTGGACCTCTCTACAATCCCGTAAACGCACAACTTCTTATTGTATTAATCCATTTTCATCCACATTTTATCTTATATATATATATATATATATATATATATATAATGCCTGTGAGTTAATATTTCTGTTTTTTTATATTGATTTATTCTTCAATTGGTTTATTTTTTCTCCTTCCACTAGCCAGTAGACAGTTCCAATGAATTGGTGTCTATAGTTAAATACTATCGCCATTGTCAGAAACTAACTATTCTATCGGTTTTAATTCGAATTGTACGGCTGTTCTAAAGAGAATGCAATTTCGAACTAACCGCCATTTTTTGTGTAGTTTCAATTGATTGTTCTCAATGTCTTAATCTTTTATCTTGAGCTAATTATTATTGCCGTTTCTCATTTTTGCCGTGTTTTCTTTTTCAGTTTTTTATTTATATTTATATAAACTTTTTAATTGTGATTTTTGTATATTAATATGCTTCTCATCCCCCTTTCCACTGTAGTGATAAGTTACCTTCTATTTTTATCCTTAGTATCGGTCTATAGTTACTTATTTGTAACAGATATGCTAGAGATGGGTTGTTTTGCACATAAGTAGTTTATGCATAGTTTTCGATTAAAATCTTTCTATATGCATATATACATATATATATATATATATATATACTCGCAACTGAATCGAAATGGAACCTGTAGGAAACGGAATACTGTAATAAGCTGAGAATATTTTTAGTCCCGTCCAAAAATATAGGAAGTTCATGTTATTTTCCCCTGTGTAAAACGGATCCCACACAACGTGAAAACGGACTACCAATTTTAAATATGTTGTTAATAAAAAGCACCTATTGTAACGAACAGAGAGTGGAAAAATCATCCAAATATTTTAACCATTTATTTCCATGAGAATCATTTTTGACAAATTTTCTATTCAATTATATCACGATTTTCTAAAAGCCATTTCAAAACTTCAAGAATTTTCTGTTAATCACGGAGACTCTGAAAAGTAGAGTCATGGAGACTCTGAAATAATAGAGATCAATATACAGTACTCCAAGATAGGGTTCTCGAGGCTATACGTACCAGGAAAGAAAAGTGAATCTATGAGGGCTTCAAAAGGCGAATCTTTTCATTTGCTTTTTCCGATTAGTTTCAGATTTTAACGTTAGATTCTAAGTTAAACTTAAACACTCATGTTGATATGATTGTTTCTAAAGTTTCGTCACAACTTTATATTTTTAACCAACTCATTCCTTACCTTAATGAGTAGGGCGCGGATTTTCATGTACAAAATTTAGGCCAAATAATATGCAAATATGCTCAAAATTATATATGAATATTTTTTCCTGATGCTCAAAATTATTGCAAAATATGCACAAAAATATGCACTTAAGTGTGGAATATATGCACTTAATTGTGCATATATATCGATACATTTAGTTAGTGGGGCACCCAGATTTTTCTCTAGGGGGGATTAAGAATTTCTTTTAGAGAAATTTTTTTTTGTACTCTTTTTGTATATTTAAATGGCGTCTCGGGGGCTTCATGCCCATAAGCACCCTCATGTGCACATATGCAAGGGCGTAGCTAGGAGGGGTTTTTTAGGGGGGGGGGATATGAAATCAAATTTTGGCAAATCAAATTTTGGTAACTTAGAATTTCGGGCATGGGGGATATACCCCTATATCACTCCTGATTACATGCCTGCACTTACTATGTATTCTGTTCCAATAAAATCCTATATGTTTCCTCCGTACTTAATATGGAAAACATATTTTACTGGGTTCTTTTTCCTACTTAACTGAAGTATTTGCTAATTAGATATGTGTTTAGTAATACTAACCTTAAATATCCGTCATTTTTCAAGAAACATTTCCATTATTTGTTTTTTTATATATGCAATTCTTTACATTTCATACTGTTTTTAACTTTCTTTATTATCAATAAACTCATGCTATGGAGGCATGAGTTAATCATAACATATAGAAAAAAAAAACATTAATTCAAAACGAAGATATAATAAAAAGTAACTTAACTATTAAAAATAATATGATAAAATGAAATAATGTTTTCATTGTTCCCTACACGGGCCATATTTCACAATGGACAAGAACCGTAAATTTTTAACATTTGGATTTTAGAATAATTTTGTAAGCTTTTCTATTTTCTAATAGACGGTACGTAATGAAATTCTTTGATTAAAAAGTTTTTAAATTTGGAATATTTATGGTTTGATGTTCGGTATATAAGTTGCTACGAATTCCTAATAATAATAATAGCCTAGCTAATCGATAATTCGTGTCTCCGTTCTATTGCGTATAAAAATGTCCTCGTTTTACTGGGTATAAATAATGTTCGCACTTTCCTGGGTGTAAGAAACGTCCGCGATTTACTGTGTGTAAAAATTGTCCGCGTTTTACTGTGTGTAAAAAATGTCCGCGTTTTACTGTGTGTAAAAAATGTCCGCGTTTTACTGTGTGTAAAAAATGTCCGCGTTTTACTGTGTGTAAAAAATGTCCGCATTCCACTGTGTGTAAAAAATGTCCGCGTTTTACTGTGTGTAAAAAATGTCCGCGTTTTACCGTGTGTAAAAAATGTCCGCGTTTTACTGTGTGTAAAAAATGTCCGCATTCCACTGTGTGTAAAAAATGTCCGTGTTTTACTGTGTGTAAAAAATGTCTGCATTCCACTGGGTGTAAAAAATGTCCGCATTTCATTGGATGTAAAAAATGTCCGTAAAAATGTTATTGTGTGTAAGATTTACTGTTTTGTTTATTGTTTTATTTGTAGTTTTATGTCCCAAAAATAAATCTTTGCTATCTCAGACGGGACCAACCTCAACGCGATCTCCGACAATAACCTACAGCCTATGTATAACTAACTATAGCATAAAAATAAATGCGTGTGTGCAATGAAATACTACTAATTCCATTGCAATAAATTTGAAAATAGATGAAGCCTGTTCTACCAAGTTAACTTTTTGCACAGCTAAAAATTAGATTTATTGAAATAAAATCTACATGCTGAACTACAAAATATAACTGATCGACTACACTGAATTTTATTCTAAATTAAAATTAAAATTTGTTAAAGTGAGGATTGGAATGATTAAAAATAATTGGAACACTTATTTTCAATCTATTTTAGCACATTGAAAAATGTAGCGAAACGTCTTGTTTCTGACAATAGCGGATTTGAGGGCTTCCCCCCCCCAGCTTCACGTCCGAAAAATATATCCTTAAGTATTCACAAAAAATAATCTGTTGATAACGGATCAGGCCAGCATCTTGTACGATCTTATGCTTACGTACTTTTCATAGATTTTTTTCCGAACATAGATTAACCCCAAAAAACCACTCCTTGCTTACGGACTTGAAAAGGGAATTATGCATATATCAAAAAATTAGAAACGGAAATAAAAGTAAAAATACAATTCAATCTTTAAGCGCAGAATAAAATAATCAATACGATGAATAGAAAAACCTACAAGTTTGACTTGTAAGTACCCAAAACCGGTTGTGTAATATCAAACGTGTGGAAATTACGAGTAAACGAGGACCTCCGTCCAAACACATTTCATAACGTGAAAGCGGGGACCTCGATTTTTATCGGATACACACCTGATGCGCGCGTTATACACACAATACACTATAAGCCTACTAATCGAGGACTACCACCAGATTTATAAAAAAAAACTTTTATATTATAAATTTAGTCCTTAGATTCACGTTTTCGCAATAAAACAAACCGAGGACGTCCTCGGTGTGAAGGTGGTCCGCGGTTTGTTGGTGTGTAAACATACGAATGTCCCCAGATTCCAGGTCTTGAAAACACACACACACACAGACACACACACACAGACACACACACAGACATCACTTCAAAAATGTTCGATTCGTGATCAGGGATGCTTGAAACGTGCTCTCCCGTCGAAAACTCGAATTCGAATTTTCGACCCCGTCACAATACTTTCCTTATACATTATTGTTTATAAGGAAAGTAATCATAAAAGTGGAGGATATACTTACAAACAATCCCTAAAACGCAATACTTTGAAGTTTGGTAAATAATTTGCCACCTTAATAATAAAATATTTATATTGAATAAGTAACAATTTAAGCTGTTTAATTTTAATTTTAAACAATTCAATTTTCTAGTCACATTTTGAACAAAAATGTAGACATTTCTTTCCCATTTTTCCTAAATTTAAAAACAAAGTAAAACATAAACAAAGTATATCTTTGAGAACAATTACCATATTTAATGTTTGCTTCATGAATAAATAGGCAAATGTGCCTTTGTTCAGTTACTATTACCACCAAACTGCCATAAACATTCATCGACTGCAATTGTAAAATTTCGTGATTTTACAAATAAAACTCCCAAGGGCTGTGGAAATTGCAAATTCAATAGAAATTGCTATTCCTTAACGATGCAACTGTTGCAAATTGTTTTCACTGAACACAAAAATATGAAAAACGTCAAAATGTATTACCCAGGGTAATAAAAACATTACGTGATCGAAATATCAAAATATATCGGGCGTTTAATATGCAAGTATGCAAAAAAGATGGAAAATGAATAGAAATTGACAGTGTGTTGAAAGTAGAAATACATATATATATATAACGTTTAAGAGAAGGAAGCATGCTACATTGTAATCCCTAAACTATTTTGTATTGCTAATAACTGGCAGTAATAAGTTCAAAAATATTTTTTTTGAAACGTTAAAAAAGAATCTAATATGGGCAGTACATGATTTTCCTTATATAATGTACTTTTTCCAAAGTGAAAAAATTATGAAAAGATTCACGGTACAATGTTTATAACGTTGAATTGCACATTTGGCTCTTTTCAGGATGACAGCATATAAAATTATTTCGTACCATATTAATTTATATTTCACGAAAATCTAAATTAACAGTTATCAGTATTGATGGCGTTCTCAAAAAGCAATACAGGGTGTCCCAAAACGATTGAAACGCGTTTTAATTCTTCACCGGCTGGCGATAAGTGAGCAATGTAAATTGCAAAAATGTTGAAAGTAAGATAGGAAATAAGACTACGTTAATGAAATAGTCCTCCCACTAAATTCCATACAGTTACACTTTTAAATTTTTATACGACCCCCTTAGACAAATTGGGTCCATCAGAAAATTACCATTTTTAATGCAACAAGATAATTAAACAAGAAAGATCAATCATGCTTAAAGCATTGATTATGAAACACTTTCCAACTCCAATGCAATTTTATTTAAACATCTCTAAAATGCAATACATTCCTAAGCAATATTTTAAAACTTATCACAATATTACATTAATTTATTATATTTGAAAGCTTAAATTTTCATCGGAAAAAATTAACTTCATTCAAATGACGGCATTAAAATATAAATTGCCTGGTTTAAACATCTCTAAAATGCAATGCATTCCTCGGTAATATTTTTAAAACTATCATAATACTACGATAATTTATTATATTTGAAAACTTCATCGAAAATGACTGAAATTCATTCAAATGACGTCATAGAAAAAATAACACGCCTGGATCTCTCTATAAAAACAGCATTTCATTCATAACATTTTCCCATTCATTTCATTCATCACAATACTATAATAATTTATTTTATTTAAAAATTATGACCATGGAACTACAAGTAATTAAACTCTACGCTTAAAACTTCTTCGAAAAAAATCGTCCTTCTTTGTATAAAATCAATGAATATTTCATTCATATCAGCTATGTAGACTCCATGATCTAAATACTTTTGCGTTAAAAAAATACAGCAATTCTAATACAACTCATCCTACATATTTTGCTTTTTACATTTCAGATAAGTGAAAAATAGGTTTCGTTATAGAAATAATCAAAGTTGGATGCTCATTTAAACTCAAATATATTGTCATTGCGTTGTTTCAGTATGTAGATGCACAGAATTTAAGCGAAAATAAAGAGGTTTTACGACGAATACAACACTCAATATGAATTAAAAAGAACTTTAAAAATGACGATTTGGAGACAAGATGGATGCCGTATTATATTTAGAAGTTGGTCACGTGATCGTTTCATATCATGGTCATGTGATCGCTTCATATAAGAGGTGTAATTATTATTTTAATTTTTATTTAAAAAACTTCTGAATATATTTTGCTGAAATTTTTTTTATATATTTTATGGAATAATTTGAATATTACCTAAAATTTTCGGAGCAATGTGTGGATTTAAAAATCCGCTTAAAAAATATTTGAAAAATTAGATCCCATAGGGTTCAATGTATTTCATTTTTTCAACCCGGGTTCAATCCAAAACAAATTGGGTGATATTATTCATTTATATTCCCATAGGTCCTACAGACCGTCTGAACAACATACTAAAATTTCCTTTTGATTAAGTCATTTTTGCGGCAGTTATCGTGCTAACGGACAGACAGACAGACAGACAGACAGAATGAACAAAGTCATAAACACTTTTCAACTTTGTTGTAAAGTGTTAAAAAAACCGCATATCTGTACCTTTAAAATCAACTGAATTATGATAAAGGAAAAAATTTTACTTCTGTCCCTTTTCCGTACCACGTGAAAGACTGTTTCATCAGTGAAAATAGGGATCATACACAAATTGACGATAGAAATTGTTCAGATCAAAAATACGTTAATATGTGTCAATTTTTTTTTATCACAAATGCATCTAAATAAAGCATTACACAGACAGAGATCAGAGGTCATATAAAGCAGTGGCACTCATTACGCGGTTGGGGAACATAATTAAAAGTATCGTCCAGTTTTATCTTTTTGTGATATGTCACAAATTTACATTTCTAATTTGATATAGGTTCCACATTCACAATGTTCAATTTTCAATTAAATATATCTCGCTCAATTTTAAAGATACAGATATACGGTTCTTTTTAATGATCTTGTATTAAAAATAAAAAAATTCTGATTGACCAAATTTGTCTAAGGGGTCGTATAAAAATTTAAAAAGTGTAACTTTTTGAAAATGAATGAGAGGACTATTTCATTAACGCAGTCTTATTTTCTACCTTATTTTCAACATTTTTGCAATTTACATTACCCACTTATCTCCAACAGGTAAAAAATTAAAGCTCTTTGCAATCTTTTTGGGACACCCAGTATAGTTCTTATATTAATGTATTTCAATAATAAGTTAATTAAATATGCGTCATTTTCATTAACTCGGCGCTATTTTTGCAATTTTGACGATATTTTTGTAAATATGGGCCGAAATATTGCCAAGGTGCCAATATATAGCTAGATTATTTGCCAAGTTCGCCAAATGCATCGTCAAATCTTACAAACGGAGAGAAAAGCATTTGTTGTGAACTAAAGTATGCAAACTGAAATGCATGGAATACTAATGTATGGAGACCAACAAAAGTTTAGGTAAAGAAAAGGAAAGGGATCGAAAAATTGTGATAGCTATGCACGTACTGATCTTTTATGAACACGAATCAACCGGTTTTAACTCTTTCCAACATCGTTGAAAAGTGTTTATGACTTTGTTCATTTATTCTGTCTGTCTGTCCGTTCGCACGATAACTGCCGTAAAAATGACTTTATCGAAAAGGAATTTCAATATTTTGTTGAGACGGTCTGTGGGACATATTGGAATGCAAATGAATAATATCACTCAATTAGTTTTGGATTGAACCCGGGTTGAAAAAGTGAAATATATTGAACCCTACGGGACCTAATTTTTCACTTTTTAAGCAAATTTAAAATTCACAAATTGCCTCGAAAATTCTAAGAAATATTAAAATTAACCCATAAAATATATTTAAAAAATTCAACATAATATATTTGGTAGTTTTTTAAATAAAAATTGACATAATAATTACACCCATTTGATATGAAGAGATCACGTGACCCACTTCAAAATAATATATGACATCCATTTTTTTTTCCTAGTATAAAAATCGTGATTTTTAAAGTTTTTTTAAATTTATACTTAGTGTTGCATTCGTCTTAAAACTGCTCTATTTTTGTGTATATTCTGTGACACTATATTCTGTGCCAACGCAATTACAATATTTTTGAGTTTCAATGATCGTCAAACTTTGATAATTTTGAAGGATGCAGAATGTAAACAAGTGATTGTAAGATGAGTTGTATAAGAATTGCTGAATTTTTTCACGCAAAATTATTTAGCTCTGGGGTCTGGAATAAAAGTGATATGAATGAAATATTTATTGCTTTTACATAGAGATCCAGACGATTTATATTTCGATGACGTCATTTGAATAAAGCTCCTTTTTTTTGGCATGAAGTTATAAGCTTTCAAATACAATAAATTCTTGAAGTAGTGCGATAATTTAAAATATATCAGTGCTGAATGCATCGCATTTTAGAGATGTTTAAATAAAATTGCATTTCAGTTGGAAAGTATTTCATAATCAATGCTTTCTGCATGATTGACCCTTCTTGTTTAATGATACCTTTGAGTCTGGTCATCTACCTGGGCGTCTCTGTGCCTTTATGCCTCTGAGCCTTTAAACATTATTTCTACAAAAATCGAAACAGATCGTGAAATCAGGCATCACATTTTTAGAAAGGTAAGAACGCGATGACAAGAATGAGTTTGTGCTACAGACGTTTTCTGGCGCGGTTCGTTGGTAACTATTCTCTGTTTATTTTTCCTGAAGATGGAGCTTGTTCTTTTTCTACGACTCCGGTTTATACTCGTATTACTTTCCTTATATACATAATGTATAAGGAAAGTATTGTGACGGGGTCGAAAATTCGAATTCGAGTTTTCGACGGGAGAGCACGTTTCAAGCATCCCTGATCAGTAATCAAACATTTTTGAAGTGATGTCTGTGTGTGTGTGAAAGTATGTGTGTGTGTGGGTCAGTGAGTCTGTGGAGACGATAACTGACGAACGAAAGGACCGATTCGAACCAAATTTGGTATAAAATTCACAATCCGTAAACACTGGAAGCCTATTGTTTTTATACGCAATCGAATGTTCAGACCACCCTTAAATTTTCGAATGAAATTTTGAAAAAATCGGCAAAAAATCAAAACCACTAATAAAGTTACACAAATAGACATTTCTTATGTAATTTTTCATTAGAAAACGATTGACATGAATTTTAGAACGCTAACATGAACCGTTCTCGAGATATTGTACATTTTAAAAAAAAATTATCAAAAAATTATATAAAAAAAAAAAAATTTCCTATTGAGAAACATGTTCACTTTTCTTATGTAATACCATGCGATAAATTGGGTGACATCATTCTCGTGGATCGAACTCGTTCTATTCATGAAAAAAGATGCTTCGAGTAATACTTTTGTATTTGAACGCCAATAGTCATTTATCTGCTGCAAGAATACCTTATTTCTTAGTGCATTACGCTTGGCGAGTATTTGGCGACGAATTTGGCAGAATGTCGCCAACTTGGCGACTTTTTCAAATGTTGCCAAATTAACGAAAATCTCGCCAAATGGATAAAAATGACGCTAAGTCAATGAAAATGACGACTAATTGTCGAAAATTCAATATCATGGAAAGACTTTAGTATCTTCTATAAGAAAAACCTATTTTTTACTGTAAAAGTAGTAAATTCATTACATTATATAAGGAAAGTCATGTGTTGCCCACATCAGATTTTTTTTAATCAGCCTTTTATGCTATTAGCAAAATATTTTTCCTTTGAAGATTGTTCCAGGCAACAGTTTGAGCAAAATTTTATAGTTTTTAACGTTTTAACGATGTGGTATTTTGTTAAATCAAAATTTCAATGAAATGAATGTACTTATTCTTCTATATTCCATTTCTATTTTATCACATCTATCGTTCCTTAAATTTCAATTCATATCTAAATACAATTAATTCTTTTATGGGCACCCCGCGACATTAAATTTAGTTGCATATGACCAAGAATGTTGTGATGGCTAAAAATTGTTTTAACATTTCCTGCAATACAGGGTAAATCATAGGGAAAGTATAGGAATCATGCCAAAAATCGCAACTCGAGTTTCCGACCGATATACATGTTTGGGACCTCTAGAGTACGAAAAATCTATTTTTAGCTTTACGTCTTTTTGTGTGTGTATGTGTGTTTCTGTGTCCATATGTGTGTCTGTGTGCCTGTATGTGTGTCTGTCTGTCTGTCTGTGCAATGTATGTATTTACGTTAACTCGAAATCTAACTGACCAAATTTCATAAAATTCGGTAAATAAGTCACTTGTGGGTGTCCCTGGTGCTAATTAGATTTTGGTATGATTCGGGAAAGCAGAACCTGATTTTTTAAAAAACAATAGACCAGAAAAAATCTTAAAAATCTAACAGATTAGGTATGCTTAAATCTATCGATTAAATTATTGTTTTATACGGCGATAAAAAGAGTAAGACCAACTGCATTACTCCTGGATTAATAGTTCTCGAAATATACACAGAATATTTGAGTTATTACGCATTTTTACTATGATGCCTTTGAAAATACGTGCAGTTAACGAATGAAAGCAAAACTTGAATTAAACGTGCAAATACAGTGTAATTTCAAATAAGTATATGTGTTATTTCGTGAAAGAAAACTAACTTAATTTGATGAATTATTAATGACTAGCTGTTGGCTACCCTTGAAAATTCTGACCGAGGTTGACTCGCTGGCACCATAACCCCGTGGATTGTTTTAGTTTAATGATGTTAACACTTATAATGAAATTTTAAGATGAAAAATAATGTTCTAGGGAAAGTTCTTGAAAATTGATTTGTAAAGTGAATTTATTCTAATGCTTGTGAACTGTGAGATTCTGAGGATTTCTGTACCTGTAACCCTAGGAAAGGGATCCCTTTGATGTGTACTCACAGCCGGGATCAGCTAGCAGCTCCTATGTTTTTTATAGAGGTATGCTCCTCTATTTTTTGTTTTACATAAATGAAATTGTATCCGTTTGTCTGCATTTTTAGTATTGCATCGCAAATGACATGAAAGTATTTTTGAGACTGATGATGTTGAATGTGAATTTAGTATTTAAGAAATAACGATGCTGCTTTAACGATGCTGCTCAGCGAAAAAAAGTTTTCTTCTTAAAGAATTTCCCCTCCACCACCCGATGCATAAATGCACCGCGACAATCTCCATAACTTACTTTTTATTTATTTTTTTATTTCTTCAGTGTTTAAGTTTTTTCATTGTGGTCCCAACCACCACCCGATGTAAACAATACATCGCCACAATTCAATCTAGCATAATAAGCCAAAAACCTTATAAAAAGCAAACACTAATTCGGTTTTTAATTGTCCCTAGGCTAAAAATCGTACAAAAAGTAAACACTTATTCGGTTTTTAATTGCCCTTAGGCCAAAAACTGTATACAAAGCAATCATTGATGACATTTGCAAATATAATTTAATACCAATGCGAATATCCTCATCAGAATATTCGCATGGGTATCAAGAGCATGGTCCAAATATATCAGTCATATACCACCAAACACTAATATGTTTTTTAATTGTCCCTAGGCCAAAAACCATCATCATAGAAACACGGTGCGTCTGCGCGCGCATGTGGGTGAAAAATCGAACTGCTTTCGCCGAGAAATTGAAAATCATCACTTCCTTAAAATTCGGATCGTGTGGCTACTTTTTATTATTTATTGACCAGATTGGGCTTGTAAGAAAGCCTGATATTTGAGCTTTCTAAAAATGTAAATTAATAGTCGAAATTGTCGGTACTTTTCCCGACGCGAGGATTTAAAAACGAAAATTCGTTTTTTTGAGCCGAAAGTGACTTTTGTTTTAAAATCTTTAAAAAATATTAGAAATTGGAATTGAGATTTGCAATTGATATATTTTTACTCGCATTTATCTGCTCTTTCCGGTCGTGTGATTTGTTTTGCTCTACGATGTCTGGATAGTGAAGAAAAAAGTGGGAAAATGGAAATAACCGGTCGAAATCGCATAAAACATTAAATAACAAAAAAAAAAATAATTCAAAGTTTAAAAATCGGTTTTCACGTGTCCCCTTCCCACTCCCCACCCCCTGGGTCTCCGATTGCCAAATTTCGTAGCTCTGCGATGCGCGGTTGCTGAGTCTATAGTGTATAAGACACACAGACATTGCCTTTTATTATATAGAAATAAAGAGAAATGAATTTATGTCCGTAGGGATGGTCATGAGCTGCCCACATCAGATATTTTACTTTTCAGTGAATTTTACTAAAACAGTGCAACTTTAAAAGATTTTTTATAATATTTCATTTGTATCTTTTTTTAATTATATAGGTAAAAAAGAGCTTTTCTATAAAGTTATGTCCAAACCCTGCTGACCTTTCCCAAATTTTTTAGCAAATTGTTGACTTTTGGAACCCCCCAAAGCATGTATCATTATCGATGTCTTTGTCTTTTAAATTAAATATAATAAAATACCGATTTTCCCGGTATTGAGTGCCCTACATATTCATCGAATATTATGTTCAGAGGCTGTCTTGTTATGCATCCATGTCAATATATAGCAAGATGAGTGATGGCAATTCATCATTTATCACTTAAAATACATACCGATGATATGCAATGAATAGTAAACAGTACTTACAACAATAGTACTAATTTACATTCAAGTAATGGAATACTAATGTTTCGCAATGAAAATATGCGCATAAGAGATTGCATTGCAAGTTTAATTTGCATATTCATTTGCGAATATACTTTCTTCTTAAAACCAGACGTGGGAATAGGATGGTAGATTATTCACAAATAAGTTCCAGGTCTAGTAACACTTTCAATGCAAATGAGTGCAAGTTGGGCCAAGAAATACTTCGAAAATATATGTTAAGCTCGTGAATTGAACCGCTGAAATAAGAAATTACGACGCATTTCTGGGAATGTAGAAATATTTAATTAACGCACTATATGATTAAGTCGTATTTAAATTTTCTTTGTAGTTAATTCTTAACAACCGTTGTCTAGCTTCAATTTGTGAAAAGGTAGAGTTCTCTGGAACTAGTGATGAGAACACTATCATCTCAACAGCTTAAAATAAAATAGTAGTTTTCCAAGATCATAATTTTCAACTGCCATAATTGTAAACAGAATCACATTTAATCAAACGTGGTTGTTTTTGGCATTGCAAGGACAGATAGGGTATAAACAGCAAAAGAAAAGTAACCAAATTTGATTCTATAGCAAAATTAATAAGTTTCTCATATCCGTTTTAGAATAGGTATATTCGTATCTTATAAATATAAATAAATACAAAAACACTCCTATAAAAATCTTATAAAAACACAACTATTACGTAAAAAAAGCATGTTGATATTTGCCGAATTTAATGTATAGCATCTGGAGCTAATTTTGTGGGGCCAAAAGAAAATGTCTTCGAAAAAGTTTAAATTTAAAAAAGTTAGAAACTTTATATTTCTAGAACATTATTTTTCAACTTTACATTCATTCCGGGGATCTTATAAGAGAGAAAACAAAATTTGAATTGAGTTAAATGTAAGTAAACCCATGTTACTATTCCATATTCTGAGACGCAGAACATTGTTTGCAGTTGTATATAAATATTTTAGGGGTGTATATGAATAGTATCGAGTGTGCTGCTATGCATATACCATAAACAGACTTGTGCTGCACTTTTCGAAAAAATAACTTGAACGTGGCCATACCTCCTCTACAATTTTCAAAAGAGAGGCAAAAGATCTGGTAATTGTGTGCATATGAATATGTGTGTGTATATGAGTATGTATCAGAAATATGGGCATAATTTGACCTGCCTTACACTTAAAAATTTGGACTGGGAACTTATACTTATGGGGTATATATGAGTTCCATCGAGTAGTATTACTTGAAGGTCGCCATGAACTAATCTGCCCTGCACTTTTCGAAATACTATAAATGAGCTAGGAACCTACTTGTGTGATGTATATGTATATCATCGATTAGTATTTTATGAAGGTAGCCATAAACTAAGATGATCAATGCTTTTTGAAAAAACGGGCTGGGAATCTACTTATGGATTAATTATAATATGTAAGTAGCAGTTTGCTTATAGTTTTGAGTTTTGAAAAAGATATATGATTTTATATTACTTTGGCATTCATTTCTATTTATTTCTACCTCTATATATAAACAAATTTATTACTTTCCCTGCAATACATGGTAATGTATAGGGAAAGTATTGGAATCATGCGAAAATAGCAACTCCAATTTTCGACGGATCTACGCGTTTCGAGACATTTAGAATACGATAAAACAATTTTTAGCGTGACGTCTGTGTGTGTGTCTGTGTGTTTGTCTGTGTGTCTGTGTGTCTGTCTATCTGTCTGTGCAGGTTTTGTATCCACTCTAACTAAAAAGCTAATGGACCGCATTTCTTAAAATTTGGTAGGTAAGTCACTTGTGGGCGAATCTGGTGCTGATTAGTTTTGAGTACGATCCGGGACAAAAGAATCCGCCTTTTTAGCGAAATGTCCCACGAAATCCTGTGTTAATATCCACGCTAGCTGAAAAACTAATTGACCGAATTTCACAAAATTCAGTAGATAAGTCGCTTGTGAGTCACCCTGGTGCTGATTAGATTTTGGTATGATTCGGAAAAAAATAACCTGGCTTGTTTTGCAAAATTGCCCGCAAAAATAGACAAAATCTAAAATATAAAACTACGTATGCTCAAATATATCCATTAAATGCTTGTTTTACACGTAATTTTTAACGATGGAAAGAATAAGATCAACCCCATTACACTAGGGCTAACCGTTCTCGAGATATAGTTTTTTCGAATTGTCTCTACGCCATCTTTGAAAATAAATCCAGTTATCACATGAGAACGAAAATTGAATTAAAAGTGAATTAAATTTAATTAAAATAAAAAGAACGTGGATATAGGTCGGCAGGGAAAGTCATGTGCTGCCCACATCAGATTTTTTGTATTAATTTTTTCTTAATGTTTTTCATATTTTTCAATAGTTGAAATTCAATTAAACTCTCATCAAATAAAGCATTGCTCAATAGGAATCGCAATTTCATACATACCACTGCGTGTGCACTTTTCATTATATGAAATACCACAGTGAACACACATTTTCAGACGATTTTTGTGCGCTTTACTTTTCAAATTGATTCCTGTGTTAATTACAATTGAGATTAGGCGAAAATCGGTTGCAGCACTTAACGATCAATTCTGACTTTAAATACCGTAATTCCTGACCTATTTTCCAAAGCTTCTGTTACATTCTGCTGCCAATCGATAAGATAAAACTTCTATAGTGGTTCAATTGATTATTTGTAATTTCCCTTGAGGATTTACGGAAAAGTTTAAAGAGACATAAAAATCGTTAGATTGCTTTTGTTATAATGCAGAAGGAAGAGAAAAAACACTGTCACACGACAATCAAATTTTAAGCAATTCCGATGAAGTAATTTACCTTCAGATTATAGAATACTTCAAATACTTTATTTATGCTCTGATGTAGCTATTATGATGACTATGTAGTATATTTAACATCTCGTAGCTATCATGTTCATGAAAATCCATCTTATTTAAGTAAAACGCGTCAGAATAGAAAACCTTCCTTTATACAACTTTATATAATTTTTATAACATCTTTGAGTGCCTCAATTTGCAACGTCAGTTAAAGTCATTAACTCACAGTGAGAATGATACAAAATTCAGTGATGGTGGTAATTAGGCCATCGCGTGAATTTTATAAATATATATTTTATAAATATAGTTTAAAATAATATGAATAAATAATCGGTATTAAGAGTCTTCATTTGATTTTCACATATCTCAAAATTTCATTCCAATCAGATGCAATTGAATAATAATGAAAAAAAAAGAATTTTCTCTTGCATGTCGTCTTTATGTATCTCCCAGATTTTTAACTATTTTCGCAATTTCCCTTTCATGCTCGTTTCTTGCATTTTTTAATTATTTAATAAATTTTATTATTTTGTAATATTTAGAGAAAGCTCAAAGTAGCGGAATCGAGAAAATGCCATCATTAAGATTTTGTTACCTTTAATAGATTTTTAAAGATGCCTTAAGAATTATTTTCAAAGTTACCAACAGCTCTGTCTGTAACTTATACATTTAAGCAGATATGTGATAATAAATGCTACTGTTTCATTCACAACAAAGCTAAACTATTATTTTTTACTTATATAAGACACTGTTATAAAATTCACAAATAGTTCGAAAGTATTTAAGAAATTTAATTATTTTTATAATCGATAAGAATATTACAATACATAGAGAAAACTCAAAGCAACAGAATTGTCTTCGCCAATCAATTTCGCCACCTTTAATAGATTTTTAAAATCTCCCTAAGAAAATTATTTAATTATTTTGTAATATTTAAAAAAAGCTCAAAGTAACGTAATTGAGAAAATGCCATCATTAAGATTTCGTTACCTTTAATATATTTTTAAAGTTGCATTAAGAATTATTTTCAAAGTCACCAACAGCTCTGTCTGTAACTTACACATTTATGCTGATATGTGCTAATAAATGCTATTGTTTCATTCAAAACAAAGATAAACTATTATTTTTTGACTTAAGGGGGGACATCACCTTGGCCAGCACATTAAACACCGATATTAGACCAAAATCTAAACCTCAGTTACTCCTTTAATAATTGCTTTGTGAGAACTAAATTTTTTACGTAAAATCCAACGCTCTTTATAAAATTATAACTATAAACATTGTCAATAAATGAGTAACAGAAATAATTTATTAAATAGTAAACACATTCATGTTTTTCAAAAATTAGATTTCATATGGATACCTTGCGTGCAGGATTCCAAAAGAACTGTCACACATTTTTACTTAATATTTTATATATAAACTCTAAAAGAGGTATGTTTCAGACTATACCTCAATTTATAATGAAAAATGGTGTTAAAATAAAAATTCGAGGCAATTATACAAAAAAATTTTAAAATTTGAAAGAAATTACAAACAAAACAAATTTTGATTTTTTTTTCAATAAATTTTCAAGAAAATTTAGGTATAGCATGTACAGATATGCAATATGAAATAGCATGAAAATTTTTAGAATTATGTGTTCATTAGTTTTGAAGGTATGATGCACACAATGTGAAAAAACATAGTTTTGAGTTAAAGAGCTTTAAAATCAAAATTTTGCTTAAAAGACCTTTCACAGTAATTTTTTGAAACATTTATCATCTAAAACTCTCCAGAAGTATAAGTAGGATCTTCTTTAGTGCTAGAGCTTCTTCAATTGACCATTTGCTTCTTCTTCGTGTTCTATGAGCTTCCAATGTGCACTCTTCTGCTTGAATGTCTGCCACAGCGATTCGCTTTTTATCTGTTTCTGAAGCATAATGCTTAAAAAATTTCCCAACCTGGAAGCCCACATCCTTCATTGTATTCTACCGGCCAATTTGGCCGTCATTGAAACATACAACTGTTTCATTTGTAGCAATTTGAACAATTTTTCTGGCTGAACCCGATGTTTTCGAGACAAAATTTCCAGATGAGGACATTTAAACTTTCATTTGTATTTTGAGTATGTCCTACTAGGCACTTTTTTAACAGAGAAGGCATAGAAAGGTCTTTGAAAATGTCTTTAATGCTATCCATAACTGCAGCTGGAATAGAAGTTGAATGTCTCGTATGCTTTTTTGCTCACAACAGCTCTTTGGTATGGACACCGAAAGCTTTCTCCTTTTGAACAAAAGTCATAGAGTGCTCTTCATCAGTGGAATGTAGAATACTACAATACATAGAGAACACTCAAAGCAACAGAATTGCCATCATTAAGATTTCGCCACTTTTAATAGATTTTTAAAATCTACCTAAAAATTATTTTATTATTTTGTAATATTTAGAAAAAGTTCAAAGGAACGGAATTGAGAAAATGCCATCACTAAGATTTTGTTACCTTTAATAGATTTTTAATGATGTCTTAAGAATTATTTTCAAAGTTATCAATTGCCCTGTCAGTAACTTCTGCATTTAAATAGATTGATCATAATAAATGTTACTGTTTCTTTCACAACGAATATAAACTATTATTTTTATATAGATATGTAAAACAGTGTTATACAAATGTATCGTAATTTTCTAAAACAAGGTCGCAGTCAATAACAACTGGTTTTTCGCCATAACCAGACGGAAAATCGATACTGTATACATCCATGCCTCCTGTTCTCAATACTAACAATATTGACTATAACATTTAAAACAAATAAAATTAACTATATAATTATGCAAAATACATAAGAATTTGAATTTTTAGGGACACTTTTATGGACGGTACTTTTATGCACAGAATATCTAATTAAATCGAGGCCTGCTGTCTACATTTGATTCCTATCCACAAAGGTCTAAGACAACTTTCTTCCTAATAACCAGGATTAAAACTCAGGTGCTTATGGATCTGAAGATCCGATCCATAAGCACTGAGCACTATCTAATTAAGATCGGGGCCTGCTGTCTACAATTAATCCCTATCCACAAAGGTCTAAAACAACTTTCTTCCTAATAACCAGGATTAAAACTCAGTGCTTATGGATCTGAAGATCAGACCCATAAGCACTGAGCACTATCTAATTAAGATCTGGGCCTGCTGTCTACATTTAATCCCTATCCACAAAGGTCTAAAACAACTTTCTTCCTAATAACCAGGATTAAAATTCAGTGCTTATGGATCTGAAGATCAGACTGCTACCAGTTCAACCTTAAATAATCTTAAAAACTGCGGAAACACGTATGGTATGTTTTCAAATATTCCATCTATGTTATAATTGTCTAACGTGTTTTGTCTTTTCGCATCCTCCAGAAGTCACCAATTACCCAAAAAGCTAAATATTTGCACACTCATACCATGGATCATAGAACAGAACCGAAGAGGAGCAGAATATTTGATGTCCCCCTTCCGAAGCGGAGAAAATAGTGCGTTTTCGGAAAGTATTTACAAAATTTTCAGAAGAACCCCTGATGTTTTAGAAGGATGAAGGACACTTATAATATCGACCATAAAACAGAAACTAGCGGAGTAGGGTTTTCTACTTATTTTCTAGACATGGACGAAATGAGAAGTAAAGTCTTTCCAGAAACTCGTAAAGGTCTTACCTTTAACTGAAATGGAGTTTGGCAGGCTACTACCCTGATCAGGTGCCATTGTGAAGGTTAGAGAATTTTGTTGTGTAAATCTAAAATATGTTAGCTAAAGTAACGTAATTACAAACGTTGTAGTAATTGATACGAAAGAGTCTTATAGCCAGAGATAATAATACACGGATGTAGGAAGTTAACTTAACACATTTATTGCTCAAGAACAATACAGCAGATGGCTGCGTTAATAAATATAGGCATTCTAAAATAGACAGTACTGCACATTCCCATCCTCTAACAAACAGATCAATAGTGAACTTTGACAAGGTCTGGTGAAGTAACTATCTTTACGTAATCAGTGGAATAGATATAAATCATTAATGTTTACCCAACTTCTCCTTATGACATCTAAATCTTGTCCTGGCCAACTAGTGACCTCATGTTCATAGTTGGATAAATAGTAACCTGCTCCAAGGACGTGCACTTTCCACTCTCAGCACTCACCCAGCGACTCGACTGCCAATGTCCAGGTCAACCGACCTTCCAACTCGACTTAGATTTCACTTCTACCAAGACTTCAGAAGCTAGACTAATTTTCTCACCCACGATCCGAAACTTATCCTGTCGCTGTGCAGGACAGCAGAATACTATTTGGCTGGGCGATTGGCCTAATTGGACATAACCGAACCAGTCAGAAGTTGTTAATATAAAGTCAAACTTAAATTACAACGTAACTGAAGAAAATAATAAACAAAGGCTTATATAGACCTCACTACCTGCTGAAACTCGTAGATGACCGTGGAGGCTAAAACGTTGTATAGTATCGACTACGGGAAGGAAACTGTGAGACCAGAATATGTTCTCACATGAGACACTTTTATTTGTAGTATTTACGATGCCCAGAACGGCTAACAAAGCTGTAGTCTGGCTGACACCGGGGTTTATGACAACGTGAACTTTAAGGTCAAAAGGACTATAAATTTAGGGGTGCCAGACCAGAGGGGCTGGGAGGGGCCTTGCTAAATGTGAAATGATGCCATTGGATTGAGAAGAACCAATGAGCGTCAGAAAGAAGAAAGGCGGAGCTACCCACCCCCCGCCGAGGGAACCACAGCTTGGAAAGAAAAAGAGTGCAGGTAGACGAAATCAGATGTAGAGAACGAAAAGCAGAGATGGAGATCAGACATGAAAAGTGAAACGATCACGATTTTGACTGAAGATGCACGGGTAGAGAAGCATGAAAAGCCAACAGATTTGTAGAGTGGCCCGTTGGGGTTCCAAAGTAATGGAAAGAGATCTATGTGCGAGTGCGTTAAAAGTACGAGTAGGAGCCGCACACCACAGAGTTATGGCCGTACTTCAGCACTAAGACTGATGCAAGTCTTTGAGAGATGATAAGCCCAAGACTGAACTGGAAGGTATGTGCTCAGATTATCACAGGTCCTAGACACTATCGTAAATCTAATAATTCTGGTCGCATATGTCCCCTCGCTAAAATAGTTAATGAAAATTGATGTTATTGATAAATTGATGTTGTTAGTAAATGATATTGTTTAAGTTTAAATAGTCTAATCCTTTCATATAAATTAATAATTCTTTTCAGGACTTACACGAAAGGTAAAAATAATTGGAGGGTTTATTGCGGCACAACAACGAGCAATGTACGTTTAAATGTAATTCCACTATATATGAATTTATGGCAATGTCTTTAATGCTTAATAATAATTAATGTTAATTTAAATCTTAACTTTAAGTTATTTTAATTCTTATCGCCACAGAAACAAACTGAGTCAGTTTTAGAATTATATGGCTTTTTTTAATGGTAAGCATTGTTAAACAAAATAAAACTTAAGGCTTAAATACTAATCACAATACAAAATTCCTTAGCCGTCAGTGGCGGATCTTACAAATCTTGCCCACACACCACCTCTAACGTCTCATCTATGCTCTTTACTGATTACAATGTCCTAAATACTTTCTGTCCATAATATTTTCTCTTGGGCTCCTTTACAGTTCAATCATCCCTGTATTGTGAAATTTCATGGTAGGTTATGACTGTTCCGACCCTGATGCCTATGTAAGTTACTTAATTATTTACAAGAAAGCCCACACACACAAAGGAAGACCACTGGAAAATTTGTCCAAATGTGTTGTTCACATAGTAAAGATGTGGATTTCCAGAAAATTTTCAAATATAAACTTTTCCGGGAAAATTTTTCGAAAAATGTTGAACTTATTCTGAAATATTACACTTTAAGCTAGAATAATATGTCCAGTGACTCTCAAAAGTATTTGTTCTTATATTAGAGCTATAGTCATATATATATTAAATAAAATATTTAAAAATGGATGCAAATTTAGAAATATATAAAAATATTCTATGCACTACGATTTCTAATACATATTTATTGAAATCAGCAGCTGCAATTTAATATTTTCATTGAGTAAATGTGCTTATAAAAAGTTATAAAATAAGTATATTTTATCTATAAGAATAGAAAACAATATTTTTATAAATCATAAATTTAAAACAATGCACAAAACAAATAATAAATGAAAAATAAATAAATATTGCTAAATCCTTTCTGAATCATAAACAAATCATTACAGGTGTTAGAAATAAATTATTAAATATATAACTTTCATATGCTTGGAAATATTAGGACGTTTTATTCTCACAAGCAACAGTTTTATTATGATATAAAAATATTATAAAAAATAAAAATAAAAATTGCTTATCTAAAAATGAAGTATTAAATATTATATTAACAATGTTTAAAAATGACTGTTGACCAGGGTTGGGAAAAAGAGGACAGAGGGAGGGGTGTAAATCAAAGACATTTATTGTTTAATACAGGTGTTAAGAAATAAATTATTAAATACTAGCCGCCTTTGGCGACCAGCCTGTTCGCTACCCTTGAAAATTCTGACCGTGGCAAACTCGTTGGCGCGACCTACCAGAAAGGTGTAAGGTAACTGCTTGGAAGGCCAGGAAGTGCCACCCAATTTAGACCGGAACCCAATGGGGGAGGCATCCAAAGAGACCGTACCCTCCTTCCCCTACCACAAACCTCTCGGAAGGACTTGCAGTCCCACACGTTTAACGTGACCGTACTCCGCGTGAACACGGCTGCAGTTTTGGCAATGGCGGGAATCGAACCCGGGCCTACCGAGTGAAATTCCCGCGCGCTAACCACTGGGCTACCGTGCCATCCGCGACAATCTCCATAACTTTATTTTTATTCGGCAATTTTGGGAATCGAACCCGGGCCTACCAAGTGCAAATCCCGCGCACTAACCACTGGGGTACTTCACCCTCCGCGATATTCTTCATAACTTTCTTTTTATTCACCCAATTTAGACCGGAACCAAGTGGGAGAAGCATCCACAGGGACCGTATCCTTCTTCCCCTACCACCAACCTCTCGGAAGGACTTACAGACCCACATGTTTAACGTGATCGTACTCCGCGTAAACACGGCGGCAATTTTGGGAATCGAACCCGGGCCTACCGAGTGCAATTTCCGCGCGCTAACCATTGGGCTACTTTGCCCTACGCGACAATCTCCATAACTTTCTTTTTATTCATCCAATTTAGACCGTACCCTCCTTCCCCTACCACCAACTTCTCGGAAGGACTCACGGACCCACATGTTTAACGTGATCGTACTCCGCGTAAACACGGCGGCAATTTTGGGAATCGAACCCGGGCCTACTGAGTGCAATTCCCGCGCGCTAACCACTGGGCTTCTTCGCCCCCAGCGACTATCTCCATAACATTCTTTTTATTTACCCAATTTAGAACGGAACCCAGTGGGAGAGGCATCCACAGGGACCGTACCCTCCTTCCCCTACCACCAACCTCTCGGAAGGACTTCCGGACCCACATGTTTATCGTGATCGTACTCCGCGTGAACACGGCGGCAGTTTTGGAAGTGGCGGGAATCAAGCCCGGGCCTACCGAGTGCAATTCCTGAGCGCTAACCACTGGGCTGCCTCGCCCTCCGCAACTTTCTTTATATTCACCCAATTTAGACGGGAACCCTGTGAGGGAGGCATCCACAGGGACCGTACCCTCCTTCCCCTACCACCAACCTCTCGGAAGGACTTCCGGACCCACATGTTTATCGTGATGGTACTCCGCGTGAACACGGCGGCAGTTTTGGAAGTGGCGGGAATCGAACCCGGGCCTACCGAGTGCAATTCCTGAGCGCTAACCACTGGGCTGCCTCGCCCTCCGCAACTTTCTTTATATTCACCCAATTTAGACGGGAACCCTGTGAGGGAGGCATCCACAGGGACCGTACCCTCCTTCCCCTACCACCAACCTCTCGGAAGGACTTCCGGACCCACATGTTTATCGTGATCGTACTCCGCGTGAACACGGCGGCAGTTTTGGAAGTGGCGGGAATCGAACCCGGGCCTACCGAGTGCAATTTCCGCGCGCTAACCATTGGGCTACTTTGCCCTACGCGACAATCTCCATAACTTTCTTTTTATTCATCCAATTTAGACCGTACCCTCCTTCCCCTACCACCAACTTCTCGGAAGGACTCACGGACCCACATGTTTAACGTGATCGTACTCCGCGTAAACACGGCGGCAATTTTGGGAATCGAACCCGGGCCTACTGAGTGCAATTCCCGCGCGCTAACCACTGGGCTCCTTCGCCCCCAGCGACTATCTCCATAACATTCTTTTTATTTACCCAATTTAGAACGGAACCCAGTGGGAGAGGCATCCACAGCGACCGTACCCTCCTTCCCCTACCACCAACCTCTCGGAAGGACTTCCGGACCCACATGTTTATCGTGATCGTACTCCGCGTGAACACGGCGGCAGTTTTGGAAGTGGCGGGAATCGAACCCGGGCCTACCGAGTGCAATTCCTGAGCGCTAACCACTGGGCTGCCTCGCCCTCCGCAACTTTCTTTATATTCACCCAATTTAGACGGGAACCCTGTGAGGGAGGCATCCACAGGGACCGTACCCTCCTTCCCCTACCACCAACCTCTCGGAAGGACTTCCGGACCCACATGTTTATCGTGATCGTACTCCGCGTGAACACGGCGGCAGTTTTGGAAGTGGCGGGAATCGAACCCGGGCCTACCGAGTGCAATTCCTGAGCGCTAACCACTGGGCTGCCTCGCCCTCCGCAACTTTCTTTATATTCACCCAATTTAGACGGGAACCCTGTGAGGGAGGCATCCACAGGGACCGTACCCTCCTTCCCCTACCACCAACCTCTCGGAAGGACTTCCGGACCCACATGTTTATCGTGATCGTACTCCGCGTGAACACGGCGGCAGTTTTGGCAGTGGCGGGAATCGTACCCGGGCCTACCGCTAACTTCCCGCGCGCTAATTTACAATTTAAAATGACCATATGCTCTCTAAGCTCTTAATTTCATCATCCTCATTCCATTGTTCCATCATTTAAAATATCCATAAAATTTAAATATCCATCGTTCCATCATTTAAAATATCCATAAAATTAAAATATCCATCGTTCCATCATTTAAAATATCCATAAAATTAAAATATCCATTTAAAAAATCCATATCGTTCCATCATTTAAAATATAAATATAATAATTTCTACAGTGCATATGTTAAGCTCTTATTTCATTTAAAATCGGAAGCGCGGGAAACGGAAAGTAAAAACTAATTCGGTTTCTTATTGTCCCACCCATCGCTATGCATATACAGAACCGTGACGTCACCTCCACCTTGACGTCCCCACCCACCACCTTCCCTGCTTCAGCGGGGGAGAAACGAAGCGTCACGCCGAGCGGAACGGCGAGAAATTTAAAATCATGACGTTTTTAAAATTGCGATCCTGAAGGCAATTTTCATTATTTCTGGACCAGATTAGACTTGTAAGAATGCCAGATATTTCAGCTTTCTAAAAATGTAAATTATTAGTCGAAATTATGAGTACTTTTTACTATGCGAGAATTTAAAAACCAAAAATCGTTTTTTTGAGCCAAAAGTGACTTTTGTTTTAAAATCTTTAAAAAATATTAGAAATCGAAATGGAGATTTGAAATTGATATATTTTTACTCGCAATTGTCTGCTCTTTCCGATGGTGTGAGTTGTTTTTTTCTACGACGTCTGGATCGTGGAGAAAAAAGGGCAAAAAGGCAAAAAAAGGTCGAAATCGCATAAAACATTAAATAAATAAAAAAATAATTAGAATTTTGAAAATCGGTTTTCACGTGTCCCCTTCCCTCCCCCCCAGGTCTCCGATTGCCAAATTTCGTAGCTCTCCGACGCGCGGTCGCGAAACGTATAGTGTATAAGACAGACACACAGACACACACACACACACACACACACACACACACACACAGACATTGCCTTTTATTATTTACTAGCCGCCTTTGGCGACCAGCCTGTTCGCTACCCTTGAAAATTCTGACCGTGGCAAATTCTAACCGTGGCACACTCGCTGGCGCGACCTACCAGAAGGAACGACCTACCAGGAAGTGCCACCCAATTTAGACAGGAACTCAGTGGGGGAGGCATCCACAGGGACCGTACCCTCCTTCCCCTACCACCAACCTCTCGGAAGGACTTACGGTCCCGCATGTTTAACGTGATCGTACTCCGCCTGAACACGGCGGCAGTTTTGGCAGTGGCGGGAATCGAACCCGGACCTACCTAGTGCAAATCCCGCGCGCTAACCACTGGGCTACCGCGCCCTCCGCGACAATCTCCATAACCTTCTTTTTATTCACCCAATTTAGACCGGAACCCAGTAGGGGAGGCATCCACAGGGTCCGTACCCTCCTTCCTCTACCAACAACCTCTCGGAAGGACTTACGGATCCACATGTTTAACGTGATCGTACTCCGCGTGAACACGGCGGCAGTTTTGTCAGTGGAGGGAATCGAACCCGGGCCTACCGAGTGAAATTCCCGCACGCTAACCACTGGGCTACCGCGCCCTCCGCGACAATCTCCATAACTTTCTTTTTATTCACCCAATTTGGACCAGGACCCAGTGGGGGAGGCATCCACAGAGACCGTACCCTCCTTTCCCTGCCACCAACCTCTCGGAAGGAATTATCGACCCATATGTTTAAGGTGATCGTACTCCGCATCAGTGGCGGGAATCGAACCCAGGCCTACCGAGTGCAATTCTCGCGCGCTAACTTCCCGCGCGCTAATTTAAATTTATAACGACCATATGCTAGGCTCTTAATTCCACCATCCTCGTTCCATCGTTCCATCATTTAAAATAGCCATAAAATTAAAATATCCATTTAAAATATCTATAAATTAAAATATCCATAAATTAAAATATCCATTTAAAATAAAAAAATCAACCATATCGTTCCACCAATCCATAAATATAATAATTTCAAATACATCACCACAATTCAAACCACCATAATTCAATCATTTAAATTATTTAAAATATCCATTTAAAAATATCCATTTAAAATATCATATAAATATAATAATTTCGCCCGATGTATACAACACTTATGCTCGTAATTCAGTTAAAACAGAAAGCGCGGTCTCCATGGAGACGGGGAAGAAACTAATGCGGATGGGGGGAAAACGCCGTTGAGGAACTGAGCCGGTAGCCGACAAATTTAAAATCATGGCGTCTTTAAAATTGCCATCCTGAAGGCAATTTTCATTATTTCTGGACCAGATTGGACTTGTAAGAATGCCAGATGTTTGACCTTTCTGAAAATGTAAATTATTTGTCGAAATTATGAGTACTTTTCACGATGCGAGAATTTAAAAACCAAAAATCGTTTTCTTGAGCAAAAAGTGACTTTTGTTTAAAAATCTTTAAAAAATATTAGAAATCGAAATTCAGATTTGAAATTGATATATTTTTACTCGAAATTCGCTGCTCTTTCCGATGGTGTAATTTGTTTTTTTCTACGATGTCTGGATCGTGGAGAAAAAAGGGCAAAAAGGGCAAAAAACGGTCGAAATCGCATAAAACATTAAATAAATAAAAAAATAATTAAAATTTTAAAAATCGGTTTTCACGTGTCCCCTTCCCTCCCCCCCGGGTCTCCGATTGCCAAATTTCGTAGCTCTCCGACGCGCGGTCGCGAAACGTATAGTGTATAAGACAGACACACAGACAGACAGACAGACACACAGACATTGCCTTTTATTATATAGAAGATACGTTTTTCATATGCTTTCTTTCTTTGAGGAAATATTAGAAAGTTTTATTCTCAGAAGCATCAGTTTTATTTATTATGATATAAAAATATTATAAGAAAAATAAAAATTGCTTATTATTTAAAAAAATAAAGTATTAAATATTATATTAACAATGTTTAAAAAATGGCTTTTGACCAGGTTTGGGTAAAAGAGGGGGAGGTAACCAAAATCAATGGTTTAAAGAAAAAAACATTGTTTAGACCAATGGGGTTTTAACCAGCCAACCCTGCTGCTCATAATTGAAAAGAATATCTGAAAGACTCCTCTTTGCGTCCTATACTACATAAATGAGTCCAACATGAGCCCTTAATCTACCACTTTCTTAAATGATTACTACTACTATTACTAAGTAATTAATAATAATAATAATAGTAAAATAAATTGTTCAGTTCATTAAAAGACATAAGAAATATGTTATTAAATATTTAAAAATATTAAAAATAATTCATGTGTATAATAGTAAGAATTGTTTAAAACGTATCTGTTTATAATAAATGGGTGAGTACCATAAGATAAAACAGATAATTTGGTGGATATTGAGTTATGCTTATATTTAGTGTTGTTTTAAAGTATTTTCCTTCAGCCAATTCAGCTGCAAAAATATACCATATATATTATATTTTCATAAATTTTATGGAATTAATTTCTGAATTAAAAGGCTTCTAAAAGTATCTCCTACTGTTTTATCAGAATGAATGAAATGGCACTCCCCTTCTAGTTTCTGCCTATTAATTTTCTTTTAAATAAAGCGTTACTCCCTTTCCTCTTCAAAATTAGAAAACTAGATAATCAAAGACTTTTCTAAAGTTACTTACATTTCAAAAATCAGTGGGGAAACAATATTACGTTTCAGTTTCAAATGAATTAGGGTACAAATAAAAGGCTGGAAGTTTTCCTGAAGAAGATAGCGGAAAATTTTCCGACCCAGATCTCTACCAGTTGCAATTCACGCATCTATTTCCATAAAAATCAAAAGATTTAAAATTCCCTAAAAAAACAGCAATAGTTATTCTCTACTACAGTATAATGAGGTAAAATATTTGTAAAAGGAACTTTATTAAAGAAACAGATCATATGCAACAACAGTCAAAAATGGAAAATGAAAACCGTTATTATCTGCTCTAAAAAATAAATAAATATTCATAGCCATTTATTCTCCAGCTGTTTAAGGTTTCTTTCTATTTGTAAATCATGTCTACTGTTTTTATTTAAAACAGTTTATTCGATCGAAAACATTTTGCACATTTCCAGGAGCTTCTATCTCTCAGTAAAGTTCTGTTTTAAAAAAAAGAATCATTTATTTACTTGAAACAAAATATGCTGCGAAGGATATCTTTTCAAAAATACTCCCGAAAGATATATTACTTTCGCAGGTATATGTAAGAAGCGCGTTTTTCACCTTCGATGAATAATCCCGTTGCACGAGATGTCATTTAAAGCTTGCAGGTACTTATTTTGGTTATATTTATAATAATTGGCGATATAGCCAAGTTAATATTTCAGTGCTATAGGTAAATTTGGGATGCTTCCTTAAATCATATAAACAAGATATTTTTTCAACTGGAAGTTTTTAAATTCGCCAAATTATTGGAATTTGCATTTTCATAAGTTTTATTTATTGGTGAATGAAACAAAATAATTTTACATAAAAATGCAAAGAGTGCATGAAATGCACGAGATTTTAAACTGTTACCAGATATGACATTTTAAATGTTTTCTTATTTCTGAATAACATGAACTTTTACAACTATTTTATTAAATATGAAATCATGATCGCCCATAGAAGAGGTAAAGGGGTGTCACATTCCCCCTTGGATATTCATATAACAAAGGCCAGCATTAAGCAAGTCGACGTTATACATCAGGTGCTTGAGTTTGCCCTCCCTCCTGTAAAAATTTTTGGAGGCGCTTATGTATGAAGTAGAAATATATTAAAATATTATTAGCAAGTGATAGAAAAAATAAATCAGTTTTGTACATATAAACAGCTAGAACTAACGAAATAAAGCAATTCAAAGGAGTGTACTGAAAATGGGTGAAAACACTGTAGTCAACAATGTTCTTAAACAATTTTGTATATTAAATATTTACAAATACTATAGTTTGAAAACTTCAAAATATCTTAACCACAATATGCTAAATATCCACTCGATAATTATCAATGGCTTTTGCTTAACCGAGATTCTCCTGTAACGTGATTTTTAAAGGGAACTGAAATTTATTCTTTCTAAAACTCACAAATAAGCGGGTGCTGCGCCATATTGTTGCTGTGAATAAGTCTACTTCACAAACTACTTAAGTTTGATGGTAGTCATTATTAGTGTGTTTCTTCGTCATGATATGTTTTAATTTAGGCGAATGTCATGCTATTCGTGGAAAATGACTCATATTTTTACTTTCCTTATATACATAATCTATAAGGAAAGTATTGTGACGAGATCGAAAATTCGAGTTTTCGATGGGAGAGCACGTTTCAACCATCCCGGATCACGAATCGAACATTTTTGAAGTGATGTCTGTGTGTCTGTGAAAGTAAGTGTGTGTGTGTGTGAAAGTATGTGTATGTGTGTGAAAGTATGTGTGTGTGTGTGTGTGTCAGTGAGTCTGTGGAGACGATAACTGACGAACGAATGGACCGAATCGAACGAAATTTGGTACAAAAATCACAATCCGTAAACACTGGAAGCCTATTGTTTTTATACGCAATCAAATGACCAGAACCCCCCTAATGAATTTTCGAGTGAAATTTTGAAAACATCGTCAAAAAATCAAAACCGCTAATAAAGTTACGCAAATAGACATTTTTTAACTAATTTCTCCGTACTCTTGGCGATATTTTGGCGACAAATTTAGCGGAATGTCGCCAACTTGGCGGCGTTTTTAAATGTTGCCAAATTAACGAACATCTCGCCAAAAGGATAAATATGACGCTAAATCAATGAAAATGACGACTAATTGAGAAAAATTCAATATCTTGGAAAAAGTAAAAGTATCTACTATAAGAATAACATTTTTTTTTAACTGTTAAAGTAGTAAATTCATTCTTTATATAAGGACAGGCATGTGTTACCCACAACAGATTTTGTTTTAAGTAATTCTGTAATTGAGAAACATAATATTTTTTACAAATAATTGCATAATTATTAGAAGCTTTATCTACAGAAATTATGACATAATGTTGTTGTAGTTCTTTGATAGCAGATAGGAGTTGTTTATAAGGATAACTAGGATTCGTAAATTTGATGTTTATAATAATATTTTTAAGAAGATGTAGGGTAGTATACTTCCATATATGGAATGCTAATTAAGAATGGAATATGAACAAGCTTGTTGGTATATGAATTTATCAAAACAAAAGATAAAGACTGAAGAAGAAGTTTCGGGGTGATGGCAGAATGGAATGCGAAATTTAGACCCTTTATTCATAATATTCCTAAGTATATCATCCTGAACTATACTGAGGTCCCCAGTAATAATGTGTCCATGAGATGACTTGACATAAGGTGTAAGATTCTTATCGCTGCATACAAATGATATAAGATGACCGGAGTTTAATGACCTGGAAACTTCATTGTAATTGTAAATTGTTCTACCAATTGGTAAATTCTCTTTGAAAGATTTTTGTATTTTGATATCACTTACTGGTAACACGTGCTGATGTTTTGGAAATAAATTATTAAAGTTAAGAGAATTAAGAATTGGATGTTTAAAAGAAATTACACAGTAAGCTAGGAGTTGATGACTAGGAGCTTTTTACTAGGAGTTGATGACTTTGAATACTGAAAAAAAATGTTTATAGACTGAAGATTTATTGGAATTGTATTCAAAGTAGTAGGTGGATTAGGTAAATGGTATGGGTGGAAATTTAAGAAATCTGTAAGAGAAAGAAGCAAATCATAAAATAAATGTGTCAAATGCTCATTAGTTAATTTTAATTTTAAAAAGTTATCATAAACAATATTTGATTTGCATTTTTTGCTTTGTATAATCAAGTTCTAATTGGTGGGAAATTGAAAGTTTGAGAATAATTATATTGTAAATTCAATATGTCTGCATTGTAATCAATAGGTTTACTTAAGTTATTTTTTCCTTTGCCACTCTTACATCGCTTTTTACTAGGAGTTGATGACTTTGAATACTGAAAAAGATGTTTATAGACTGAAGATGTATTGGAATTGTATTCAAAACTATTTTTAACTACATTATTGTTATTATATCTTTGATTTAAGCCATAGGGAAAGATAGTTTTGTGTTTTTTAATATAATAATTTTTAAATACTAATCTATGAGTTAGTGAAATTTTAATATGTAACATTTGAAGGGATATATTTTTAAATCCATGGGCAGCAAAGTGCAGATATTCGAATTAATTTTTAGTAGGGAGATCATTAAAACTTTATGGTCAAGTTTTTTGATATGATCCTTGTGGATATTCATTCTAAGATGTAAAGGTTTGCTGGTTTGGCCAACATAAGATAAGTTACAAATTGTACAATTGAGTTTGTAAATGTAATTAAATACTTTGCAGAATTTTTGTGAGGTGGAATTATTATTAATTTGTAATGGGTCAGCATAAGGACAAGTTTTCACCTATTATTGTTGCATGCATTGAAGGAATAAGATCTAGATTGAGAGTTGGTATGGTATTCTGCCAAATCGTCTGTAACGCCTAATTGGTCAATGTTTGTCGATCTATAATTATCGCAATTCATAATAATAATAGACCGGACACAAGGTAATGAATAAAATTTATATCCCGAATTTTAAATTAAAATTCCCAATATAAACCCCTTCAAAAACTATTTTGTGTGTGTATACATATATCTGATGTGAGCAGCAACTCAACAACTGACTTTCCTTATAAAATGCAATGCATTTACTCATTTTACAGTAAAACATAATGTATAAGATCCACGGTACTGTGTTTTTAACATTGAATTGCATATTTGGCGATTTTTCGGATGACAACATGTAAAACTATTTCAAAGTACTCAATTTAGTGTCATTTTTGCAATTTTGACGATATTTTCGTCAATCTGGAATGACACATCGCCAAATTGATGATACGTCGCTAGATATTCGACAAGTTCGCCAAATGCATCATCAAGTGTTAAGGCGTGAAGGCCATTCCATTATGATCAGCTAAAGCACTGTAGGCAGAGGCAAAGTCAGACTTCATCCTTTGGTGCCTCGCGGTCTTCGGACCTTCTGAAGCTGCATTTTTTTACCCTTTATCGTGACTCGTTGGTTAGGCCTTGAGTTATTGTGTCAAAGAGGGAGTCAGTACAGACATCTGGATTCTGAGTGATAGCCGTAGTTCTATTCAGCACCTGGCTGAATGGTGGAGACATGGTGACGGAACGACAGTGAATATTGTTCACCATTTGGGTTATTTGTGTGCCCATGATAGGATATTTTTTTAATGGGTGCCATCTCACGTAGACATTTTCGGTAATGAGGTTGCGGATGGTCTGGCCAGGGAGGGCAGCCTTAGGAGCGCTATTGACGGTGGCTGTGTTTCTTTCTCGGAACTTGCCTCACGAGTCAAACTTGAAATCAACTCCACTTGGAGAAAGGCCCCCGTGCATGAGTGGTATGATTGTAGCCGTCCTGGTGCTGCTTTGATTGGGGCAGGCAGTAGGGGAGAACAGACGGCTCTGACTCCGTAGCGGCCATCTTCGTGCTCTACGGCATGTGTTGGGTTCTAAGGTTTACCCCCTTTCCCCGAAGTGCAATCTAGCTCAGGCCTCTACTGTCCATGCCTTGACACGTATTGGATGCCAGAGGAGTCAGCTGTACTCCAGTCCTGGAGTAGTTCTTCATCTTTTGAAGACTCACAGGCTCATGGACTTGATCTCATGTCGCTGTCGGTCAAGTGTGATAAGGAACAACAACAACAATCAAGTGCTACAGACAAGCGAAGAAAAAATAATTTCTTATACACTAGAAGGTATGCCCGTGATATGACGGAAATCAGAATTTGCGAAACATTACTTCCATCTGGCGTCATTTTTATCAATTTGGCGACATTTTTGTCACTTTGGCATCACTTCAAACAGTCGCCAAGTTGGCGAAATTTTACGCCAAGCGTTATGGAGGGACGGACGGAAGGAGAAATGGGTTGTTTTTATAGTCTACTCTTATGTTCTTTCTAAGATATTGAACGCAATTAGTCGTCATTTGATTGATTTAGCCTCGGTTTCATCAATTTGGTGAATTTTTATGAATTGGGTGACATTTCCATCAATTTGGCAACATTTAAAAAATCAGCTAGTTGGAGATATTCCGACAAATTCGTCACCAAAATTTTGCCAAACGTTAAGGACGGAAAAATAGGTTATTCTCATAGTTGATACTTATATTCTTTCCAAGATATTGAATTTTTGTCAATTAGTCGTAATTTTCATTGATTTAGCGTTATTTTTATCAATTTGGCGACATTCGTTTATATGACAACATTTAAAAAGTCACCAAGTTGGTGACATTTTGTCAAATTCGTTGCTAAAATAGTCAGCAAGCGTTATAGACGGAGAAATAAGTTATTCTTATAGCAGATAAATGGTTATTGGCGTTCAAATACAAAAGTATTACCTAAAGTATTTTTTTTATAAATGGAACGAGCTAGATCCCCGAGAATGATGTCACCAAATTTATGTCATGATATTACATATGAAAAGTGAGCACATTTCACAATAGTTAATATTTTTTTTATTTTATGTGATTGTTTGATACATTTATTTGAAAAATGTGCAATATCTCGAGAACGGTTCATGCTAGCGTTCTAAAGTTTATGTCAATTGTTTTCAATGGAAAAATTACACAAAAATAATTATTTGCGTAACTTTATTAGAGGTCTTGATTTTTTTTCAAAATTTCTCTCGAAACTTTAGAGGGTTCTGATCATTCGATTGCCTTTAAAAGCAATATGTTTCCAGTATTGACATATTGATAATTTGAAAAAAATTTTATCAATCTGGTAACATTTTTATCAATATGCTAATGAAAAATTACATAAAAAATAATTATGTACGTAACTTTATTGAATGTTTAATTTTTTGATGATTTTTTTTAAATTTCATTTCAAAATTTTGGTGGGTTGTGAATATTCGATTGAGTGTAAAAATAATAGGTTTCCAGAATTCAAGGATTGTAATTGTTGTACCAAATATCGTTCAAAGCGCTCTATTCGTTCGTCAGTTATCGTCTCCACAGGCTCACTGACGCGCGAACACACACACACACACACACAGGCATAATCTAAAAATATTTGATTCGTGTTCAGGGAAGACTGAAACGTGCTCTCCCGTCGAGAAATCGAATTCGGATTTTCGACCCCGTCACAATACTTTCCTTATACATTATACTATGTATATAAGGAAAGTAATATAGGTTTGTGTTAAAAAACTGGGGGATTTTTCTCCCTGCTCTATGCAGGCCTTCTGCAGATAAGTAAAGAATCCTTGATGTATAAAATTATTGAATATTATAAACTTAAGTAGATCTTTTAGTTGAAAAACTGAGAATGAAACGTGCGATATTTTTCAGAGTAGCAGTATAATTATATATATATATATATATATGGTAACACGAAATGCATTTATGGCTATTTTTACTTTCCTTATATACGTATATAGTGGTATGTATAAGGAAAGTATTGTGATGGGATCGAAAATTGGAATTTGAGTTTTAGACGAGACAGCACGTTTCAAACATCCCTGAACCCGAATCAAATGTTTTTGATGTGATGTGTGTGTGTGTGTGTCAGTGAGGCTGTGTAGAAGATATCTCATGAACGAATCAAGCGCTCCGAACACAATTTGGTACAAATATCACAATCAGTGAATACCGGAAACATGTTGTTTTAACACGCAATCGAATGTTCAGAACCCTCGTAAAGTTTGAAATGAAATTTAAAAAAAATCATCAAATAATTAAAGCATTCAATAAAGTTACGTATATAATCGTTTCTTATATGATTTTTCATTAGAAAACGATTGACATAAACTTTGGAAAGCTAGCATGAAGCGCTCTCGAGATATCGGACATTTTTCAAATGAATTTATCAAAAAATCACATAAAATGAAAAAAAGTATATAAACTATTGCGGAATCTGTTCACTTTTCATGTGTAATATTATGCGATAAATTTATTATCATCATTCTCGTAGATCTAGTTCTCTCCATTCAGGAGAAAAGACACTTTAGGTATTAGCTTTGTAATTTGTCGTTTAGTCATAAATCTTTGTAATTTGTCGTTTGTCGCTTTGCCATTAGTCGTTTATCTATAATAAGACTAACCTATTTATTTCTCCATAAATAATGTTTGACAAAATTTTGGAGGCGAATTTGGCGGAATATCGCCAACTTAGGGAGTTTTTTAAATGATGCCGATTTGACGAAAATATCGCCAAATTGATAAAAATGTCACCAAATTGATAAAAATGACTCTAAATCAGGGGTCGGCAAGTAATTTTAGGTGGGGTCCGGATACTTTTGAAAATTTTTATCGAGGTCCAGAAAAAAAAAATTCGTATTCCTTACTAGTTTTTTATTTTAATTTTCACTCACAAAATAATATGAAATACAGTAGATAGGCATATTTGTATTCAAAAATCAATGGGAGAAATAACATTTGCGGTCTTGAGCCAGTTTTTTAAAGTTAGGTTCACGCGGGGAGCAGCTTATGCCAAGAATGTCTTCAAGGTGGGTAGCCGTTAATCTTGAGCGATATTCGTTCTTCAAAAAATTCATTTTTGAAAATGAAGTTTCACAAACATATGTGGGGCTAAACAGAGTAGCCAGGTAAATGGCTAATTTTTTGCAATTTCTATATTTTTCTGGGACATGTTTACTCCAAAATTCTTCGGCGGATGTACGTTTGCGGATGTACGTTTGGGGATGTACGTTTTTATACGTTTGCAAGGAAATGTCTTTCTGCAAGTCTATTATCTAAATTTGGAGTAAAGGCTTTGAAAGGCGGGACAACTTCGCAGCCACATCTGTCCATTCTGCAGAAACTTCAAAAGGCGATTTTAAGAATCGCGACAACTTCCCAATCTCTGCAAAGTCTTGGAATCTTGTTGCAAATTCCTTCTTAAGTTCTGACATAAAATTTGAAAATCTTGCAATGTTTAATTCAGAATTCCTTTTATATTCAAAAATTGTTGGAAAGTGAATAAATATTTGACTTGCAATGTTTTTTCAAAGATATCCAGCTTGCGACGGAAAGAAAACACACTTTGTTTCAGATCACATATCAATTTCCCATTTCCTTGTAGCTCGATATTGAGCGCATTTAAATGTCTAAGGATATCTTTCAGGAAAGCCACAGCTAGCATATTGCGTTCGTTTGCTAGGACCTCCAAATGGTTTCTTGCTTTTTGTGTATCCAAGTTTTCTAAGAAGGAGGATACTTCTTTTATTTCCCAAAAACATTCAATCGTTTGACCTGTACTTAGCCAACGAACATTGTTGTATTGCAGTAAGTCAGAATAATCCGTATCACACTCAGATAGAAATTCTTTGAACTGTCTGTGCTGAAGAGTAGAATAAAACCTCATAAAATTAATCAACCTGATCAAGCTGTCCATTACTTCTTTCAAAGTGACACTAAATTTTCCACAAATGGCTGCCTGGTGAATTATGCACTGATAAGATAGTAGCCCAGCATTCTTATCCTTGATTTTCTTTACTAGTCCCTGTCCTTTGCCGATCAACGCTGGGGCCTCGTCAGTTGAAAGAGACACCATTTTATCATAACTAATGCTTGCTTTTGTCATGAAGTCATCGAAAGTCTTAATAAATCTTCTCCGCGAGTCTTGCCTTTAAACGGCAAGATTGCTAGCAATCCTTTCCTAAATGATTTACTTTCAATATCCAAAAATCGCACGAAAATGGACATTTGTTCCTCATCAACAATGTCGCATGATTCATCAAGTGCTATGGCGTAGCAAGCCGCCTTCTGCAGAAGTTCGAGCAAACTACTTTTATTGTCAGCAGCCAAAATATCGGTCATTCTTGTATTGCTTCTTGCCGACAATGGAATACCTTGAATTGCGGCAACAACATCCTTTTTCTCTTCAAAAAGTGTCGCGGCCACTTCCAACATACATTTTTTTACTATCTCAGCGTCTGAAAATAGCTTCTGGTGTTTATTAAGCGTCCAACACACACGCAACGCTGCTTCTGCAGATTTTTCTTGCTCACTCATAGAGCGAACTAGTAAGACCGTGCTTTTTTCTGTAGCTAGATATGCCTGGAGTTTTTCTTGACGAGTTTCACTACCCAGAGGAAAATTTTTATGGAACTGCTGATAAGTTGTTTCACAGTGTCGCTTTCAATTGCCACTTTTAACAAGAGCGACAGTTCTGTTGCATATGAGGCAAACTGGAACAGCTCCGGGTCTATCAGGCAGCGTAAAACGTTCAGTCCACTCAGTCAAAAACTTCCTATTTTCGCTATCTACTTTACGCTTTTCAGGATCCATATCGATGAAAAAGAAACGTTATAAGTCTCGATAATAACAAAACGTACGAGATCGCAACAACTACTGACTGACGAAGTGATTCGACGACCGCTTCCGTGTCAAAGTGCATTCTGGCGCACAACAAAGGACCGCACCGCAAAGGGGAGACGCTTCCATGACCAAGGTCGCCGCTGTAGTAGACCCGCCCGAAAGATAAGTTTCATAAAGTGGCGTTAGGCTTTCGTTCCAGTTACGCCTGCTTTGATTAA
This sequence comes from Amaurobius ferox, assembly GCA_951213105.1. Classification (NCBI taxonomy): domain Eukaryota; kingdom Metazoa; phylum Arthropoda; class Arachnida; order Araneae; family Amaurobiidae; genus Amaurobius; species Amaurobius ferox. Next base: position 57,462,267 of record OX578138.1, on the reverse strand, counting down.
ATAAAAATATTTTAATTAAATAAAAATAATAAGGGTGGCGCTCAAACTTATAGATTCTATAAGTTTGATTCTAAAATATTTTTCTACAATATAGAAAAAATATTTTTTAAATAATCTGATTAATTCATTTTATACTGTCAAAAAATTTTTGGCGGTCCAGTTTTTGACCTTCCGCGGTCCGGACCTGGACCGAGGTCCGCCAGTTGCCGACCCCCGCTCTAAATCAATAAAAATGAAGAGTGATGAAAATCAAATATCTTGGAAAGAATAAGCATCCACTACTTTGGGTAATAGTTCTGTATTTGGACGCCATTTGTCGTTTATCTGCAATAAGAATAACCTATTTCTTCGACCATACTGCCTGGAAATTTTAGCGACGAATTTGGCTCAATATCACCAACTTGGCGAATTTTTGAAATGTCACCAAATTGATGAAAATGTAGTCAAATTGATAAGATTGGCGTTAAACCAATGAAAATTACAAGTAATTGATTAAAATTCAATATTTTGAAAAGAATATAAGGCTATTTTAAGACTCCGTCTGTAACGCTTGGTATTCTGGCGACGAAATTTGGCGGCATATTGCCAAACTCGCGACTTTTGTAAATGTTGGCAAATTGACGAAACTGTTACAAAATTGAAAAAAATATTATCAAATTGATAAAAATGTCGCCAAATTGATAAAAATGACGCCAAATAGTTTGCAATATTTCGCACATTTTAATTTCGTCATATGATCGCATACCTCTTATTATATAAGAAATGTTCTTCTATATATCGCTAGTTTGACGATATTTGACCTCACATTGACGAAAATATCGTCAAAATTGCAGAAATGACGCCCAATTGATGAATTTATTATTAAAATATTTAAATATATGGATTATATTACCTATTGAGGATGTTATCAATATTGATAATTGTTAATTTAGAGTTGCGTAAAATATAAGATAATTGGTTACGAAATAGTTTTAGACATTGTCATCTGGATTTACAATTTACCGCGCCAAATGTACAATTTAAAGTTACATTTAAAGTTATGGATCTTTTCATCATTTTTTCACCTTTAAAGAACTAAATTCATTGTATTATATAAGGTAAATCATGTGCTGCCCCTGTCAGATCTTTTATGATGGGGTTATCACCCAAATTATTATTATTATTATTAATTATGCTCTTTAAATTTCAGTTAATTTTAATAACAGAAGGCTTGTTAGTATAAGTATGTGAAGTAATCTTAAAATAAATCCGAAACCTTAAAATAAACAGCACTTTCATGAACAAATAGGAATCTAATGTAAGGCTTCCTGTTTAAAGAGCCTTCAGGCAACAACAATGCACAATTGAATGCGAGAAATAATATAGTTACATATTTCTTTTAAACTGTACGCGCCACTCCATATACGCCTTTCATGCTTTCAAAATATCGATTCCTACTAATTAGGTAATCTTTTACAACTTCGGAATGCATTTTTCTTTTATTTGCTTTGCAGCTGAGTTCGTATTCCTAACTTTTACTTTCCCTGCGATACATGGTAATGTATAGAGAAAGTAATGGAATCATGCCGAAAATCGCAGCTCGAGTTTTCGACGGATCTACACATTTTTAGAACTCTAGAATACGAAAACACTGTTTTTGGCGTGACGTCTGTGTGTGTGTGTGTATGTGTCTGTCTGTGCTTGTATGTATCCACTCTAACTCAAAAACTAATGAAGCGAATTTCATAAAATTTGGTAGATAAGTCACTTGTGTGTGACTATAGTGCTGATTAGTTTTTGGTACGATTCGGGATAAAACAACCCGCCTTTTTTTTGCGAAATGGCCCGAAAAAATTGTCTGTATCCACTCTAACTGAAAAACTAATGGATCAAATTTTACAAAATTTGGTAGTTAAGTCTCTTGTGGTTTACCCGGGTGCTGATTAAATTTTAATACGATTCGAAAAAGAAGAATCTGCATTTTTTGTACGAAATGGCCTGCAAAAATTGTATATATCTACTCTAACTCAACTGATCGACTAAATTAAACTGCCTTTATTGCGAAATGGCCGCGAAAATTGTAGGTATCCATTCTAGCTGACAAACTAATTACCCGAATTACACAAAATTTGGTAGAAAGTCGCTTGTAGGACATTGTGATGATGGTTAGATTTTGATACGATTCCGAAAAAAGAATCTGCCTTTTTTTGCGAAATGACCCTCAAATCTAATATATTCGATCTAAAATAAAATACTACATGTGCAAGATAGGGAAACTCTGAAATAAATGATAAAATTAATGAAATATATTAATTAAGTACTTGTTCTACATGTAAAATTTGATAACTAAGCGAATAAATCTGGCCCTATGACTGTAGGATAAACCGTTCTTGAGATATTGGGTTTTGGAATTTTAAGCACTTGAAGAATTTAAAGTGAATTAAGTTGTCAAACGAAACGAAGATGCAATAAAAAAACGAATTGGATATAATATCAGGAAATTAACCATATTATTTTCTGCAATTAAACTCAGTAATGCATAATGAAATAAAAAAATAACAAAGTGAATTTGAATCTGCAGGGAAAGCGTTCAGGTTTTTTTAATTCATCTCTAGAGGCGCCCGAAATTGATTTTATTCGATCGAGCATAGTTACTTTCCTATCGATAGACCTAATATTCATGGACTTTTCCTTACAAAGTTATATGCGGGCTTAAATGTTTCATGGAAGCTCTTATATTGAAATTAATGAATGTAAAAGTTTTTTTGAAAAAAAATAAAGAATTGTTATTGTCAAAACATAAAAGAAATCATGTTCTAAGAATATTACCCATACCTATATATTATCCAACTATTCAGAAAGATGTTTACTTATAAATTATGCTGATTTCTTACATAAAGCAATTTATTTAATCCAAACATTCTTGCGACCTTATGCAAATATATAGTTCTCAGCACAGTTCTATTTATAAATAAAAAACATTTATTTACTTGAAACAATATATGATTCGGAGAAAATATTTCTTGAAAATTCTCTTGAAATGAACATTATTTTTGCAGATATTTACAGTGTTTTTCACCTCTGATGAATGATCCTATTGCACGGCAGTCACTTTGTGCCATGCACTTAATTTTTATTTTTGTTTAAAACTCGTACTTTTCTTCTGTGAATGGTATGCGCATAAGAAAACGGTTTCGAAGGAATCGTTAATTTTATTCTGATTACTCGGTGGATTTACGGATGCCAACTTAAAGTTGAAGTTTTTATTGAAACACATGTAGCATTTCTGCTCATTTTTACAAGCTTATCTTTCTCAAGTGCAATAAACGGGAAGAAAGCTTCAATCATTTATGCTCATAGAAATTGCGGAACTTGGCAAATTTAAACCATTGAGGAACTTCAAAAACGCCGCCATTTTGTCCCGCGACCTAAAAGATCTGATTCCTGCTTTAAAAAATGTAGAATTTACAAGAACCATAAGATTTATGGCAAGGGGCGCAACAGCCCAGTGGTTAGCGCACGGGGATTGCACTCGGATGATACGAGTTCGATTCCCTCATCTGCCGAAACTGTCGCCGTGTTCACTCGGAGTACGATCACGTTAAACATGTGGGTCCGTAAGTCCTTCCAAGACGTTGGTGAGAGGAGAAGGAGGGTACGGTCCCTGTGGATGCCCACTCCGGGTGCGGTCTAAATTGGGGGGCACTTCTCGGCCGTCCAAACAAATACCTTACACTTCCGGATAAGTAGAAGGTCGAAGTCTGGGTCGAAGAAGAATAAGGTTTATGGCAGAGGCACGACAACCCAGTGGTTAGCGCGCGGAGATTGCAATGGGATGATCCGAGATCGATTCCCGCCTCTTCCCAAACTTCCGCAGTCTTTAGGCTGAGTACGATCGCGTTAAACATGTGGGTCGGTAAGTCCTTCGGAGGAGTTGGTGGTAGGGGAAAGAGGGTAGGTCCCTGTGGATGCCTTCCTCACTGGTTTCCGGTCTAAATTGGGTGGCATTTACCGGTCGTCCAAACAGATACCTTTCCACTTGGATAAGTCAGACAGTCTGGGTCGAAGAAGAGAAAGGTTTATGGCAGAGGCGCGACAACCAAGTGGTTAGAGAGCAGAGCTTACACTCGGATGACCTGATATCGAATCCCGCCTCTTCTCAAATTGCCGCAGTGTTTAGGCGGAGTACGATCACGTTAAACATGTGGGTCCGTAAGTCCTTCAGAGAGGTTGGTGATAGGGAAAGGAGGGTAGGTCCCTGTGGGTGCCTTCCTCACTTGGTTCCGGTCTAAATTGTGTAGCATTTGCCGGGCGTCCGATCAAATACCTTAAATCTTCTCTTAATTCGGACGGACTCTGTCGAAGAAGAAGAAGATTTATGGCAGTAATGTTTAATTCCCGACTTTTACGAGACATAGGTTGCTAGCCTGAGTAAATAAAAATAGAGGTATTTGAAAAGGGACAAGAACTTAAATATCACTTTGATTTAAAATCCAAAAGCCAAAAATGCAGGGTCCACTTCAATTGTAGAAAAAATAGTTGTAACCATAGTTGTTCAATAAACTTTATTTATGCAGATATTTTCAAGGGGTGCGTTTTCAAATTCTGAATGATGGTCCTAATAACACGACGTGTCATTTTAAGCTTGGAGATTATTTTTTTTCTTCTTATATACTATTATATATAGAAAGTATTATTTTCCAGAATATTTTCGAATCCTAGCTTTTGAGCGATAAGCACGTTTCATGACTTCCTCAATCGATTTTGAAAAGATGTCAGTGTGTGTGTGTGTGTGCGCGCGGACACGATAGAGAGAGAATTGTATATGATGACACCAGAACGAAAATACCTACTGTGATCAAATATTATGCGCCGATATAATATTTAAAAAAAAAATTTAGGTAAGTGGCGGAACTTGGTTTGATTGCACCCCCACCCACTGTTTAAAACATTGCACTTCCTTCCACTTAGTCGTCAAACTGTGATGCCACTCCATTGTTAAGAAATTTCCACATTTTTAATATACAACGTTTCATTATTTATTTTATACATAAATATAGTTTTAGTAATAGATTAATTACTTAATGTTTTATTTTTTGCGTCTATCATGCCAACTTATTTTGGAACAGCTTGAAGTAAAGAATCAAAGTTGATGGGATTGGAATCACTAAAATAATTAAATTGCCAATGAAGCATAACTGAGCAATATATTTACGTATCTTCTGCAAAATAGTATACTATAGCCTTAAGAAATGAAAAAAGAAAAGAAAATGTCCATCTTTATCTTTTTCTGGCTTCTTCTCATAACTAGCGAGGCATGAGTTACGAACCATTCGAACATTACGTTCCCAAATTCTTCCAAATCTTTTTTCGCCCCCACAGATGGCAGAATGTTTGTCAGCGAAGTCGTGGGTGCTCCATAGTTCCGTCACTGATCTAGATAAAACGTTCAATAATTATCATGATAACTCGATTTAATCCAATTAAAATTTCTAGTAATTCTCATGATAACTCGATTTAATTCAATTAAAACTTATGTAATTCTCATAATAACTCAATTTAATTCAATTAGCATTTTTCAGTAATTCTCATTATAACTCGATTTAATCAAATTAATATTTTCAGTAATTCTCATAATAACTCGATTTAATACAATTATAATTCCTCATGGTATGTATAATTCACTATGAAAATAACGACACTTTCTGAAACTAACATAGTGGCATACATAATATATGAAGAGATTTTTATTTGAACAACGCTATGGATATTATTGCGGTCTGAATAATTTTAATTAATACAGATAAGTCAAATTCATCTAACTTATCGGCGTTACTAAGCTTTTACCAAATGTAAAAAGTAAACTTTTAAATAATTTCGACGAAATATTGAAATTATGAGTATGAAATCTGAAAAATAGCCTCTTTTTATGTTTCTTCTGTATTCTAATAATGACTGTGATGCAATTGAAATTAAACACTGAGGTATATGAATGTATGAAAAGGTTCCAGAAGGAGCTCACATTCAAATACTTTTCTTTTAAATATTGTAGTTAAAATTTGCTTTCACACTTTTTCCTTTCCACGCTACCTTATTTGAAACTAGGTTCACTAATATTATCTACCTGCTTACCTTACCTATATACAGGTTCACTAATATTATTTACATGTTTACCTTATCTATAAACAGATTCACTAATATTACTACCTTCTTACCTTATTTAAAAACCTGATGTGGGCAACACATGACTTCCCTTATATAATGCTATGAATTTACTACTTTTGCAGTTAAAAAAATGTTATTCTTATAGTAGATACATATATTCTTTCCAAGACATCGAATTTTATTCAATTAGTCGTCATTTTCATTGATTTAGCGTCATTTTTTATCAATTTGGCGAGATTTTTGTTAATTTGGCAACAATTTAGAATGTCACCAAGTTGGCGACATTCCGCCAAATTCGTCGCCAAAATCTTGCCAAGCGTTATGGACAGAGAAATAAGTTATTCTTACAGCAAATAAATGATTATTGCCGTTCAAATACAAAAGTATTACTCAAAGTATCTTTTTTCATGAATGGAACGAGAGCTAGATCCACGAGAATGATGTCACCAAATTTATCGCATGGTATTACATATGAAAAGTGAACATGTTTCTCAATAGGATATATATATATTTTAATTTTATCTGACTTTTTGATAATTTTTTTGAAAAATGTACAATATCTCGAGAACGGTCCATGTTAGCTTTCTAAAATTTATGTCAATCGTTTTCTAAGGAAAAATTACATAAGAAATGTCTATTTGCGTAACTTTATTAGCGGTTTTGATTTTTTGATTATTTTTCAAAATTTCACTCAAAAATTTAGGGGGTTCTGAACATTCGATTGCGTATAAAAACAATAGGCTTCCAGTGTTTACGGATTGTGATTTTTGTACCAAATTTTGTTCAAATCGGTCCATTCGTTCGTCAGTTATCATCTGCACAGACTCACTGACACACACACACACACACATACTTTCACACACATACACACACACATACTTTCACACACATACACACACACACACACACACACACAGACATCACTTCAAAAATGTTTGATTCGTGATCAGGGATGCTTGAAACGTGCTCTCCCGTCGAAAACTCGAATTCGAATTTTCGACCCCGTCACAATACTTTCCTTATACATTATGTATATAAGGAAAGTAAAAATAGGTTCAGTATTGCCTACTTGCTTACTTTATTACTTTCCTTATATACATAATGTATAAGGAAAGTATTGTGACGGGGTCAAAATTCGAATTCGAGTTTTCGACGGGAGAGCACGTTTCAAGCATCTCTGATTACGAATCAAACATTCTTGAAGTGATGTCTGTGTGTGTGTGTGTGTGTGTGTGTGTGTGTGTGTGTGTGTGTGTGTGTGTGTGTGTGTGTGTGTGTGTGTGTGTGTGAAAGTGTGTGTGTGTGTGCGTGTGTGTGTGTGTGTGTGAGCCTGTGGAGACGATAACTGACGAACGAATGGACCGAATCAAACAAAATTTGGTACAAAAATCACAATCCATAAACACTGGAAGCCTATTGTTTTTATACGCAATCTAATGCTCAGAACCCCCTAAATTTTCGCGTGAAATTTTGAAAAAATTGTCAAAAATTCAAAATCACTAATATAGTTACGCAAGTAGACATTTCTTATGTAATTTTTCGTTAGAAAACGATTGACATAAATCTTAGAACGCTAACATGAACCGTTCTCGAGATATTGCACATTTTTCAAAAAAATTATCAAAAATTCATATAAAATAAAAAAAAAATATTTCCTATTGAGAAACATGTTCACTTTTCATATGTAATACCATGCGATAAATTGGGTGGCATCATTCTCGTGGATCTAGCTCGTTCCATTCATGAAAAAAGAAACTTTGAGTAATACTTTTGTATTTGAACGCTAATAGTCATTTATCTGCTGTAAGAATAACTTATTATTTCGTCCATAACGCTTGGCGAGATTTTGGCGATGAATTCGGCGGTATGTTGCCAACTTGGTGACTTTTTAAAATGTTGCCAAACTAACGAAAATCTCTCCAAATGAATAAAAATGAAGCTAAATCAATGAAAATGACGACTAATTGTCGAAAATTCAATATCTTGGAAAGAATATAAATACCTACTATAAGAAAACCCCATTTTTTTATTGTAAAAGTAGTAAATTCATTACATTATATAAGGAAAGTCATGTGTTGCCCACATCAGATTTTCTGAAAGCAGATTTAGTAATATTATCCACCTGCTTACCTTATTTGTAAACAGGTTCACAATTATTATCTAAAACAATTTATTTCATACAAAAGAATTCTCACACCGGCAGTTGTTTCTCTTTCTCATTGCAGTTCTATTTATAAATGAAAATAACCATTTATTTACTTGGAGTAAAAACTGTTTCTCAAAATATCGTTCCCAAGCTGCAACTGAAAGAAACGCTACTATTGCAGATATTTGCAAGGGGTACATTTTTCACCTCTGACAGATTCTCTTTTTGAACAATATGCCATTTTGCACTTGCAGATAAATGTTTACTTTAACTTCGTTAAGGTCCCTTCAGTAACATGTAGGGTTTTAAAATGCTAAGGCTGAGTTCAGATTTTTGACCTCCAGTTATATTTAATCACAAGTGAGTCCTCGAAAATTTAATATTAACAAAAAAATTGACACATACATTTATTTCTCAGTTAATTAAAAATTCAATAGTGTATCAAATAATATCATAACAAAAATAAAAAAATCTGATGTGGGCAGCACATGATGATCCTTATATATTGCAATGAATTTACTACTTTTACAGTTAAAAAAATGTTATTCTTATAGTAGATATTTATATTCTTTCGAAGATATTGAATTTTCTTCAATTTGTCGTAATTTTCATTGATTTAGCTTCATTTTTATCCATTTGGCGAGATTTTCATCAATTTGGCAACATTTAAAAATGTCGCCAAGTTGGCGACATTCCGCTAAATTCGTCGCCAAAATCTCGCCAGGTGTTATGGACGGAGAAATAAGTTATTCTTACAGCGGATAAATGACTATTTACGTTCAAATACAAAAGTATTACTCAAAGTATCTTTTCTCGTGAATGGAACGAGTTAGATCCACGAGAATGATGTCACTCAATTTATCGCATGGTATTACATAAGAAAAGTGAACATGTTTCTCAATAGCAAATCTTTTTTTTATTTTATATGACTTTTGATAATTTTTCTGAAAAATGCGCAATATCTCGAGAACGGTTCATGTTAGCGTTCTAAAATTTATGTCAATCGTTTTCTAATAAAAATTACATAAGAAATGTTTATTTGCGTAAATTTATTAGCGGTTTTGACTTTTTGACGATTTTTTCAAAATTTCACTCGAAAATTTAGGGGGGGTATAAGATGTATGTAGTATTTTAATTTCAATTGTACGTGCCTACACGTATAATCTGGTTTCATTTTGTGTGTGAGCGAAATTTTATTTTCTATTTTTCTGTGCGTCACTGTTGTATAGAGGTGGGCTTTTGGAAACTTGATGTTTCCATAATTTATTTTTTTACTTTAACTTTTTTTGTGGTGTAATTGATGTCCACGCCTATGTAGTATTAAGCATGGATAGACGCGCTAGAACCAGAAGAAGATTCCATCTGATGTCACTGAACCTTACTTTGCAAAGAGAATGTATAAAACAGGCAAAAATACAGCCATGATGTAAATGGCGTAACGACGTAACATAATGACGTGAAATTTTGATAGTTAAAAGTGTTCCGCGAATAAAACTGTGTATTAAGTTTCAACTTTTCTGACAGACAAAGAGAAGCAATGTGAAGTAAATAAGAATTACTGTAGAAAAAATGTAGAAAAAAGAAGAATCTGTTGAAATACGGGACATTAAGGGAACAAAATTTGGAACTTGGAATGTAAATTCAACGAAATGTAGAACACTATTTCAATAGTACTGCCTCTCATGTACACTACCATAACAACTGATGTAGAACTAATATACAACAGGGACTTATGCACAAAAACTAATGTACGATGCATATTCTTTGTACGCTCTTGTCAGAAAGCAGATGTATGGTACTCATGCGACTTCAGTTGCTGTAAGTATGAAATTATTCTTATTCACCAGGTAGGAATACTGTGTAGTGATATGTATAAAGTTGCACTTAATCTTTCTATCAGTATATACTGTCTAAAATATCTCAACGATCTTAAAACAATTATAGTCAACTAATTCTCATATATGCCTCCTTTCTATTCTTCAAGAATGTCAAGAAAGTTCAAGAAAGTACAAAGAATTTATATTCTCACATGTAGCAGCTATATTCATTGAAATGTAGAAGAGTTGAATGCGTACTATATGTAATATACTTCTGGGATATAATATTACTTATTAATAAAGCTATTCATAATACATTCATTATACATAAGTGTTATTCATTAATATTCATCACAAGGGTTATTTATTATATATTCATTATAAAGGTTATTTATTACAAGGGTAGATAAAAAAAAGGTTACAAAGCAGCAGCATTTGAAAAGTAATTATTGTAGAGGGAATATTTTCCCCCAAAGTGGAGACAGATGGGGGTAGTTCTCTTACAACTGTTGTGCTGTTAGATAGTGTAATTTCGCAGACGCGTCAGAGCGATTGAAATGGCAAGACGTTCAGAAAAGTGGTCTCGCTTGGAGGTGCGAGCCGTGATTCGTTCTTTATGGGCATAGAATATGGGCATGTTGAGTGATGGTGTCATCCTCCTGCATGACAATGTCAGATCCCATACTGCTCGCCAAACTCAGGAATTGCTTTTCCAGAATTGAAGGAACACTTATCTGAAACAAGGTTCTTTTCGGACAGTGATGTGAAAGCAGCTGCTAAGAACTGGCTCAATGGACAGGGATATGGTTTCTACCAAGCCGGGTTAAACAAGTTTGTCCAGCGTTCAGATAAATGCCTAAATGCATTTGCTGATTATGTGGAAAAATGATCGCCAAGTATGCCTCTTAATTCCATTTTGTATTTTCTGCCTATTGTTAATAAATAATTTTTTATTACCCTTGTAACCTTTTTTTTTTAATCCATCTTCTTATGTATTAATTATAAGGGTTATTCAGTATATATTCATGATATATTCATTAATATTCATAAGTGTTGTTTCTTAATATTCATTACAAAAGTTATTTATTACATATTCATTATAAAGGTTATTCATTATGTATTCATTATAAGGGTTATTCATAATATATTTATACTTAATATTATATATTATATATTCATTATAGCGGTTTCGACTGTATTACATTCCCATGATGCATCTACAATCTTTAAATTTTATTGTAATCTAGTACAAATTACCCGCCGCTGTTCTTATCCTAAATAAGTGCCCGATACGTCAATAATACAGATAGAAATAACACCACTGAATATACGCTCGACAAAATTTTATCAAAACAAGTGCTTTCAATACCAATTTCGTAATTCAAAAATCATCTGCTTCAATAAATGTGATTTTAAAGGTGCAGAAAAATAATCTAAATACTAAATGCTATTTTAGCGTGTTTAGATTTATTTATGTGTCAAAATTTAGCTCAATACTCATAATGATAATATAAAACCAAATTTAAAAAAGAAATTAAGCGGAAGCTTTTAAATTCGCAAAGTTATAAAATCGATACCTTAAATTCACTTCGTTTGAAACAGTTATTGCTTCCGCTAATACAAAATATCTGCTATTTAATAAAAACACATGCAGTCGTATTTTACATTTGGATATCATCTGCCTAAAATAAAATTCATTCTGAAGACTCAATTTTGATGAACTTTCGGCTTTAAAAGTTCATTACCTTTGAACTAATAGAAATTTTTTTAAAAAAAATCTCATCAAGTCGAAATGTTTGAGATGCTGAATGACCTCTGTACAGCATTTCACCGCTGTCCGAAGCTTCGATTTTCCACTAAATACAACACATACTCACACACATGCATACACACACACGCACATCTTCTTTTATTGCGTAAGGTTATTCTAAAACTTCTGTGGTTTCAAATAAAGAAAATATCTCCTGGATAAAGTTCACCTAAGGGATGCAAGAACAAAAATCATATATTTTCGTTCGCGAATGGGAATATTGCGTCCTATTTTATTCCGGAATATTTTTGTTTATTCCACAGAGGGAGATTATTTGGCACAGCAAAGCACGGAAAAATGACGTTTTGGGGTCGAAACTTGAAATACCTCTTTCTTGTATTTCGTAAATGTTTTCTAGAGAGACATATATTTTCGTACAAGTATGAAGTAAAACAATTTTACCGAAACTACAACTGATTGCATGCAGATAATAAATAACTAGATTGTAACATAAATATCATCGCAAATATAATATCAAGTACTGGCGACATACCAACGTGTTCATTCGCTTTTTTTCTTTTCTTTTTTTTTGTGTGTATGTGTGTGTGTGTCAATGTCTCTAATTTATTTAGATATTTTTCTTTCACTCACCAAACGGCACTACCAACTTTTTTCAACTACTTTATATCAAACTCTCTCGATGATAATTTAGCCCCTCTTTTTCACAATAATTTTCTTGTTCTCATTGCCATAGCCTAGTGGCGTTGCCAAGAGGGGGTCATAACACCCCATCCTTCAGAAACCTATCAAACCCATTGAATTTCGAAATTATATTTGGAGAATTTAAAGACAAAATATTTGGTTACTAAACCCCCTCCTCCGATAATGTTTTTTCAGGCGACGCTATTTTAACACTAGAAGATTTTGCTGCCGTTGTTCTTGAAAGATCGCTGATTTGTTCTCTTATCATAAAACCTAGAATAATTTTCTTCTGTGTTTTCAATAACTTTAAGATAATGATAAAAGTCATAAAATTTCAATGAAGCTGGGATTAGCAGTTTTGGAGGAGACGTTTCTCAAAGTAGTTATGCGATCAAAATGACCGCTTCCGCCGTTTTAGTGTTAATAATCCCTGGAACTTTCGTATTGCAATAAGCCTCGGAATTTTCGTATTGAAATAATCCCCGGAACTTTCTGCCTTTTGAATCGTTTTTATCTATATCCAAATTCCATTTTCAATTTTAACCCTGTTCAAAAACTTTGTTTGGAGGTTTATCCTGGATTCCATTGAAGTGTAATCATTTCCTATGTAAAGTTGCGGAATAAAACGAATTCCACCTCTTGTTATTTGAGCATCGTTCAGCGTAGAGCAAATCTAAAGATACCATTCGATTAGGAATAACGTTCTCTACAGATTCTTGTGCATAAAATTTGTATAAGGAGCCCGTCTTCATATTAAGACGCGTATACACTTTTTAATTTCTAACGGCAACATCTAAGATTGACAACATATTTCGAATCTAGAGTAAAATTCTACCTCCGATAACAAATTTTAAGTCATTTGGATGCAGTGTTTCCGAGTTATGAGTATGAAAAATTTGATCTCCTAATGTTACATAATCAAATCCAGTTTGCGGATGTTCAGAACGCGCTTTTCTGTCGAAAATTCGAATTCGAATTTTAGACTCCGTCATAATCATTTCCCTATACATTTTGTTATGCATGCCTGGAATGTTAAAATAATAAATCAATTTTTACGAACGCAAGATTTCCTTTTAGATTACTCATACATCAAATGGCTATTTTAACGATTTATGGATATAAATATGGTCCGTTCCAGATATGTTCCGATCGGGTTTACGATCATTAAATTCATGGCAATAGCATTATAATGGATATGTCTGCCATACATCGTAGTTTCTGTTGCACATTTTGTGCTTGATGGGTATTAAAAGGATAGTCAGATTAATGTGTGGGCTTATTATCAAAATATTTTACTAACGATGGGATAAAAATATTATAATCTCATAAATACATAAAATATTTAGGCATAAGCTTCTTATGTTATCACAATTTTCTCGGCCTTAATTGATTTTATACATGTTTATAATGGATAAGCATTACAATTTAATAAATTCGTAACATGCTTCCTAATAATCTCTGAGGTGATATTGACTTAATATTGGTTAAATACAGATTAAATACAAGGCATTATTAATCGAGTTAATTTACTCGTGCTCTGACTCTTATATCATAGCAGCAGCATGAATGTGAAATATGTATATATATATACACACATATATATATATATATATATATGTGTATATATAATATATATATATATATATATATATATATGTATATATATAATATATATATATATATATATGTATATATAATATATATATATATATATATATATATGTATATAATATATATATATATATATATATATATATATGTATATAATATATATATATATATATATATATATATATATATATGTATATAATATATATATATATATATATATATATATATATATATATATATATATATACCATGATTTTAATTTTGACTCATTTCCCGTGTCGTGCCAAATATGAGCTGGGTCATTTAGTGTCATATTTCAATATCTCCGAAACTATTCAACCGATTGAAACCAATTTCGGAGCAAAATTAAAACATTATTTATATAGGAAAGCAACTTCAAGATATTCAAAAATCTTGCACGTGTTGTGCCATATTCCTTTAAAATTTTATACGATTGACCCCAAATGCAGCATGCCAAGATAGCGACATATCAGCAATTAGAAACTCAAGGTATATATGACATAAATTAATTGCTCAAACTGTTCATTTAAAATAACATTGCGATCTATATTCATGTTAGATTAAAAGGGATGTAATGGAGGAGTAATAATTCCACCTCCCTAACTAACCCTTTACATATTCGATGGATTCAGTCTATAATAGGTCTTTTCAAATAGATTTTATTATTTACCACGTTACACATAAATATGAAAAATTCGCTCAAACAGCTGACTTATATATGCTGAAAATTATTAAATTTCGTTAGTTATAACAAAATACAACTGATTAAAAGTATCAACCATGTGCAGAGACCAACCACTTTGACAACAAGAGTGCTCGATTTCATCCCAGTAGCTCAACGGTAGACTGTCAGCTGGCCAATTCAGAAATCCAGGGTTCGATTTCAGGTTGTGGCTGTACAGTTCTTTACCATGGCGTCCGAACAAATCCACCCTGTAGGTTGGCGCCAACGGTCCTACCGTGCGGATAACACCGGTTCTCGTTATATTACCGAAGTCAAGCAGCATCGGGCGCGGTTAGTACTTGGGCGGGTGACCACTTGGGAACACCGCGTGCTGTTGGCACTTTTCGGGCGCGGTAGCCCGGTGGTTTGCGCGCTGGATTTGCACGCTGCTACAACTGCCGCTGTGTTCATGCGGAGTACGATCACGTTAAACATGTGGGTCCGCAAGACCTTCCGAGACGTTGGTGGTAGGGGAAGGAGGGTACGGTCCCTGTGGGTGCCTCCCTCACTGGGTTCCGGTCTAAATTGGCTGGCACTTCCCGGCCGTCCAAGCAATTACCTTACACCTTTCTGGTTGGTCGGACGGTCTGGGTCTCAACAACAACAACCCTGTAGGTTGGTGCAAAGGAGTCGGAGGTCTGAAAGTTACCTTAGTATGACTAGCACGGATTCAGTGGGCTCTGGGACATTGATCGCCGATTTCAAATCGATAAGATAACGACCACACAGGAAGCTAACTTGGAGGATAAGAATAGCATTAGGAGATTAACCTGAGATAAAAAAAGGCGGGTGGTAGTCAGGCAGATTGTCAGTTGCACGCCAATCTCACATTAGACAGTGAAGAATGCAGAGTCTATAAGAGTTTGCAATTTCGTCTTCGATTTCTGGGGCAGCAAAATTTTGTACACATATTACGTGCCTTAGAAACTTATTATGCCTTAAAAACCACAGTGCATGATTACAAAGCTCTTTGCACCTTTGAGATAAAAAAAAAATTACGCAGTCTTTTTTATGGGATGCGGAAAAATCATATTTGGAGAAAAATATGCAATTTCGAATTATGCAGATTATATAACGAATCTGATTTAATCAAATATATCAACATTAACAGAATGGAATGGACAATGCATTTGCTAAGAATGGGTGACATTATAACTGCAATAAAATCCAGACTAATTGGAAAAATATCTAGGAAAAGGCCTAAGTTGATATAGATCGATTGTATGGAAAGCGATTTTGGGGTATTAAATATAAAAAAATGGAGCAACAAATCTCTTAGATGAACCGTTTGGAGGAAAATTCTGAGAAAAGCAAAGACCTAAAGTGGTCTATCGAGTCATTGATTGTAATGATAAAAACATATGAACCGGTTCGGGAGACATACTAAAAGCTCCTTCAGGAGAAAAATATAATACAATCATATCGGTCAAAGAAAGAGAAGCTACTGTTGCCAAAATATTACACACATGATACACGAAGGCCAACGGCCCTACCGTGCTGAAAACACCGGTTCTCGCTAGATCACCGAAGTCAAGCAGCATCGGGCGCGGTTAGTACTTGCGTGGGTGTCCACCTGGGAACACCGCGTGCTGTTGGCACATTTCGGGCGCGGTAGCCCCGTGGTTTGCGCGCTGGATTTGCAATTTGCCACAACTGGCGCCGTGTTCATGCGGAGTACGATCACGTTAAATATGTGGATTCGAAAGTCCTTCCGAGAGGTTGGTGGTAGGGAAGGAGGGTACGGTCCCTGTGGATGCCTCCCCCACTGGGTTCCGGTCTAAATTGGGTTGCACGTCCCTGCCGTCCAAACGGTTACCTTACACCTTTCTGGTAGGTCGGACGGTCTGGGTTTCAACAACAACAACAATGATACATGAGGAACTAAAAGTGAGTATAAAGTAAAATCAATGAGGAAAGTGAAACAACTGAGCGTATTCGAAAAACATTCGAAAAATCGAGGGCCTTCCTTTATAGCTTAATCTCCTTTAAAATCAGTAAGTGTTTTACGCTTTTCGATGGAATTACTAACAAACTTTAAAATTACTAATATTAAATTTTAAATCCGTTAATATTCGAGAGTTTTATTTTTGACCTCCATCACAACACTTCTTTTCCTTTATATATACTATGTATTGAAGGGGATCTACAATACACACTATCTGAAGTCAGAAACCATCATAGAGTGTATACTCCGTGAATCTTATCTGTTAGTAGTTTTCTTTAAACATAAACCAAAAATAAAGTTCTTGAAAATAAAATATAGTCTTCTACCATAATATATTTTCTTTTTATAAATTTCAATATTTGAGAAAAAATATAACTGTTGCATTCACATTAAAAGTTCTTAAATTCACATTCATATAATTAAAAACAAATATAAATTGACATTTTTTTCGTGTGTCCATTAATTTCTTTATAATTTATTTAGGTCAGAAATCATGAAATGGAGCTCAAATTTTGAAGCATTATATTTTGAGAAAAGATATCTATTGCCATCAACAAGAACCATTAAACTACAATTACTCAAAAAATAATTAAATCGTTATGATAGAAAGTGTACAAATTCGAATTAAGGGTATACAAATGTAGATAGTGTTACGAAAGTGCAAAATTATCTTTTTCACTAGAGTCTCTATTGAAAACCAGACGGAGAAAACACCCGTACAGGCAACTTTCCCTATGACGTGAATCTACGGAAGCCATATGCTGAAGTTCGGAAGGGGGGGTTACCGGATTTACTGATTTATCGCCAATTTGGCGACATTTGGCCTCTTTTCAAAAGTTCGAGAAATACCTATAAATTGCAAATATTCTACGAGATAAGAGATTACTTGAAGTTGCTAATGAGAGTCTATAACAGGAGTCATTCCTTGGAGAGCAGTTAACTTGATACGAAATACATTGAACTGTGACATTTATCGATGTTTTGAGAACAGTAGCTGATATTTTGTGAAATTATTGGACCATTTAAATGTTGTTTTACTGTACATTGTTCCTGTTTACTCTATACTTGTGAATAAACGTGTTAACTATCCAGAAATAAGGACTCATTCTTGTATCCTGAGCATACACCCGCGATTTTAGAGGCTACGTCGCACAGTGGTGCCAAATGAGGAATTTGCGGAAAAAACCTCACAACTTATGCATTTCTGAATAGTTTTGCATACTTTTTGCGCATGTAGATAAGTTAAAAGTAAGATTTTATATGCATGCCGAAACAGCGAAGGTTGCAAAAAGTTGCAGCTGATTTTCACAGAACAGTTGTATAATAGTATCTGCTTTCGAAATAACTCATCCATAGCGTGTAGGAACGTGTATAGCTTTTTTCATAGCTTAAAAAAATGAAGGAAAACAAAAAAAAATTATATATCTATATTTTACGCTTTATAGTATGATTTTGGCTATGGTTTTACGAAATGTATTTATGTCAGAAATAAGCAGAGGTTACATATATTGAAAATACGTGAGACATATAATTATAAATACCCACAAAAATTTTGGAAAAAATATTGAAATTTTAGTTAGAATAAACAAGATTTCAATTAGAATGTGGAAGTCTTGTTTAAGATCAGTTTTTCCTTCCAGTTATACTGAATAAAATACATTTATTTACATGGCAAGATACTTCGGTTCATTGCCTATCCAAAAATAGTAGCTGGTATCGAAAAATATTATTTTCGTGTTTCGGGGTTTTTTCCGCCATGGAACCAGTTTGCGTCGTAACAATTGTGATTGTGCTATTTAGGCTATTACTTTCCTTATATACATAATGTATAAGGAAAGTGTTTGTCATTATACTCAACAATAAATGCACTCAGAAATTATATTGGTGGCGCCAATCTGACTACTTAAGTTGACACTATAACATGTTAATATTTTCAACATAAGAGTCACGGGAATCTACTATTGCCCAGATAGAAAGGATCAAGAGTAGTTTCCATGCCACATTACGTATCATATTCAGTAATCAATCTGTGTTGGGAGGCGGATCATTGATGACCAGCCTTTACCCGGCCGCAAAGCGGGCGGAGATGATGAAACTCACTTGAAACTTCAAGAGAAGTGAAGAAAAGAAGAGATGACAGGGTATTGCTATCGATATACAAAGTAGATGAGGCACAGGAATAGAATGTACGTAAGAAATGTGCAGAGTCCACTTCGATGATAGGAGCTTGCAGTTTCGTCTTAGTGGCTTAACGGTAGAGCATAAGCTGCCCAGTTCGGAGATCCAGGATTCGATTCCCGGTTGGGGCAACAAGGTTCTTTACAATGGCGCCCAAACAGAATCAACTCTGTAGGTTAGTGCAAAGATGTCGGATATCTGTAGATCCCAGACCGTGCGACTCACATAGTGGGTTTAGAGTAGCTAGCTGCACGACCGAGAAAGGATACCTCCTGAACTCAGGAGGCACCCAAGATCTACCACCCGCCAAACAAACATTTATTTAGGTCCATAAAGATAACAATTGATAAAAAATCAAAGATAAGAGCTTGCAGATAAAAAATCAAAGATAAGAGCTTGCAATTGATAAGAGCTTGCAGTTTCGTCTTAGTAGCTTAACGGGAGAGCATCGGCTGCCCAGTCCGGAGATCCAGAATTCGATTCCCGGTTGGGGCAACAAGGTTCTTTACAATGGCGCCCAAACAGAATCAACTCTGTAGGTTAGTGCAAAGATGTCGGATATCTGAAGATCCCAGACCGTGCGACTCACATAGTGGGTTTAGAGTAGTTAGCTGCACGACCGGGAAAGGATACCTCCTGAACTCAGGAGGCACCCAAGATCTACCACCCGACAAACAAACATTTATTTAGGTCCATAAAGATAACAATTGATAAAAAATCAATGATAAGAGCTTGCAGATAAAAAATCAAAGATAAGAGCTTGAAATTGATAAAAAATCAATTGATAAGAGCTTGCAGTTTCGTCTTAGTAGCTTAACGGTAGAGCATCGGCTCCCCAGTTCGGAGATCTAGGATTCGATTCCCGGTTGGGGCAACAAGGTTCTTTACAATGGCAGCTGAACAAAATCAACCCTGTAGGTTAGTGCAAAGATGTCGGATATCTGAAGAACCCAAACCGTGCGACTCATATAGTGGGTTTTGAGTAGCTAGCTGCACGACCGGGAAAGAATACCTCCTGAACTCAGGAGGCACCTAAGGTCTACCACTCACCAAACAAACATTTATTTAGGTCCATAAAGATAACAATTGATAAAAAATATTGTGGTTAAACAGATAATTTTACATTATACTTGAACTTGACAAGTTCATCCATTTTTTCAAAAATGGGAAAAGGGTTATTGCGAATATAGATAAAAAGATCATTGCAAAATAAAATAGAGTGAAGTATATTAACATAATGAAAAAGTGATCAAAATTAAAGAAAATAATAAAATTTTAAATGTGAAATTTAGAAAATATATAAAAAAAGAAAATATATGGTAAAGAAAAGGAATTTAGGAACATGGAAAACAAAAACAGAAATGTAAGAAATTTGGGATAAAATTTAGAAAAGAAAATTTAGAAAAAAAATACAAATAAAAAAACAGAATATATGGAGGGAACACAATAAGTCCATATTAGTTAATAAGAATGAAATAAAGGGATTCATTGATCAAAGTTAATTGAGAGCAGAATCTACTCATAAGCTTAGGTCACTTTATTAGAAATTTCCATGGCAACAAGAATACAGTTTTTAATTTTATCTACTGCAGAGGGATTTGAACGAACTTTAGGAAACCAAATTGGTTTATTAGAGGGGGAAGGTTTGCAGAGAGGAATTTTTTTAGAAAAGGGACAATCGAAAATGTAATGGTCAACGTCACCGAATTTATTGCAAATACAGTTAGAGGTGGATTTAATTTTGAAAAAGTATAGGTAATCAAGAAAGGGACCATGACCAGTAAGAAAGTAAATGAGGTATTTATTAAAAATTTGTAAATTAGGATTCACGATAGGGAGATAAGACAGGATTCTGGCCGGATCACCAGTCCTGGTGGACATATAATCATTAAAATAATTTTGCCAAAGATTAAGGATATGAGATTTACAAAATTTTGAGAGGAGCGAGTAAGGAAAGGGAATAGTAAGAGGGGAACCAGAGTTAGCAGCAATGTTGGCATAGTAACCAGCAATTTCATTTTCAGATATACAGGGTTGTTATAATTAAAGTTCGCCTATTCAGAAGGCTCTAGAGCCGGTTCTATGGCTCCAAATGAAACAACATTTAACTAGTATGTAGTACAAGTGATGCGCTCTACGAAAAAAAAAAAAAAATTAGTTACAATTGTCGTCAGTAGGTGGCGCTTCTGCAATATCTAAGGTGATTTTCGCAAGTTTCGTTGTAAAAAAAATAAAGGAAAATTTATGTCACAGTTGGTAAAAGTAAAATTGTGCAGATTCATTCTATCAATTTCGGTCAATCCAGACGAAACACACAAAAGTGTACAAAATTTCAACAAACGCTTTGAAGAAGATCACTTTTTATTCAAATCTTCGACGATACAGCAGTGATGTCACAACTTCGAAACGCTGAAATACGCTTCAAATCACGCTGGAATACGCTTCAACTCTGTGTCTAAAGACAGATGTCTGACGATCTCTGATCTGAAGAACAGTATTAGGCGTCACATCGGGTCAATCCCACAGGACAGTTTATGCTCTGCAGTAGAAAACACAGTTCTGAGAATGGAATGCGTGATTGCAAATAATGGAGGGTTCATTGAGGGTGCGTAATGCTGTTATTCGTCGCTGGCGAGCGACATGTTTTATTTTTCTGGACTCAGATTGCATCATATGAAATTATCTCCTTTTTTCTGTATTGTTTGGAGCCATAGATCTGCCTCTAGAGCTTTCTGCATTAGCGAATTGTTATTGTACCAACTATGCAATACATTTTCCTTTATTTATTTTACAAACAAATTGCAACAATCGCCTTAACTATTGGCACAGCGCCACCTACTGGCAGCAATTGTAACTATTTTTTTTTTTTCGATTTTCGCAGAGCGCATCACTTGTACTACATACTAGTTAAATGTTGTTTCGTTTGAAGCCATAGAACCGGCTCTAGACCTTTCTGAATAGGCGAACTTTAATTATAACAACCCTGTATTATTGTGAGCTTTTACCCAAGAAATATTGAGAAGGTTTTTGGCAAGGAGAGCTTTGGATTTAATGGAATTAAGATAATTAGATTAATTTTTTATTAAGAGCTTGAATGGAAGAGAGGCTATCGGAAAAAATATTAACAAGAATATTATTAGAAGAAGCCCAGTCAATAGAAAGGAAATAGCGGTAAGTTCGGCTTGAAATACTGTATACCTGTTGTCAAGTTTATAGGAGAGAACCTTTGCTCGAATATCATGTTTAAAAATACAGACAGAAAAAACAATGTTATTGTCAGTATTTGAACCATTGATATTTGAATATTTATGTCAGATGTCTGAAAATGACCCTAGTACGACTAGTACGGATTCTGTGGACTCTGGTAGATTGCTCGCAGATTTCAAATTAAGAGGATAGCAACCACGCAGGATACTAGACACTAACTTGGGTAAAAATAGTAATAAAAGGAGGCTACCCTGAGGTAAAAATAGAAGGAGGTGATCAGTCAGATTGTCAGTTGTCTGCCAATCTTACATTAGAGGGAGGAGAATGTGGACAATAAGAGCTTGCAATTGCGTCTTAGTAACTCAACGGTAGAGTGTCGGTTGGCCAGTTCAGGGATCCAGGGTTCGATTCCCGGTTGGGGCAGCAAAGTTCTTTGCAAATGGTTGAATATGCTCAAAAGCTCAAAAAGTACTCAAGTTCAAAAGCCAGGTGAAAAATTGTGAAAAGCATAGGTCTTGAGAATTGGGAGAAGCAATGATCTCATAACAATGAGCTACAAGTAGCATAAACAGTGGTGGGTTATGTACATACTACTTAATAATCTATTGTAATGGAGTGTAAAAGACAAATTAAAGTTAATAAGAGAATTTAATAAGAATTGTGGTCTATCATCACATATTTAAAAGTCCCTTAAAAGTACTAAACTACGACTGTATGATAATGTTAATTTTAAATGTAAATAATAAATAGATCAAATTTAATTATGAGTAATTATTGATGTCCCCCATTAATGAAATTATTTTACAGTTGAGCGTGAATATCCATTGTGCTGTATATGCAGGAGAAATATTTGTGGCTTTAATTGTTAGACACAATACAATGTAAAGTGAAGATTATTATGTTTTCGACATTTAATTTCAAAACGAACGAATTATTTGCCATATAATATTAATTTAACTAATTCATCTATTTACGGTTTTGCACCCCACATAAATTGGGACCCTAATATAATTAAAAAAAGAAAAATTACATAAAACTTACCTCTAATAAAACATTTGTTTTTTTTTTAGATTTGCATTCATATGGGGTCTCATAAAAACACATAAAGCGTAAAAATAAAAATCTTGGAAGATATATAGCGAATACCATAGGGGGCTAATGACGTCATGAAAAAAAAATTGCATCGAGGCTATTTTTCAGAACAGTGATTGAAACTAAAGTCTCCAGATCACTAAGCCATAAATAAATCCTCTTACGCGTGATTGTGTCAAATTTTGTCCTATGCTGTCGTGTTAAAAATCTAAAATTTTGAATAAATTTTGAAGTTTTCACTCGAATTAAAAAAAATTCTCCATAATTCTAGATTTTTTTATCACAAAGCCGGATATAAAGTTTCGTGAAAATCCATTAATACTTGTGGCCGCTATCGTGCATAACAGAAATCGACCACAGACATAAGGCAGACAGATGGACATTACTCCAAAAAAAGTCAAATCATGTTCAGGGGGTCTTCGTATATTGGCATCAAAATCTCGAGTTCAAAAATATTCGTGAAATTAATACTTTCTCTGTACTGCATTACGTAGTATGAGAATGTAAAAATATATCTTAGCAAAAAGAAAACACAAATAACAAAGTAAAATAGACAAAAAAAAATACTAAAACAACAGTAAGACTGATAAACAAATCAGCACAGAACTGAACAGACAAAAGAGAAAACATGCCAAATATTTCTGTGTACAAAAATATGAAACAAATTTGTTTACGTATTTCCAAAGAAAATGTTCTGACTCCTTGGCAGTAGTTTAACATCCCATATCTGATATCTTGCCAAGTTTTTCTGCTCCATACAATGCTTATAGCAGCCAGTCATTTGTGTGAATATGTATTTCCTTGAAGAAAATTATGCAGAAATGAATGTAGAATTCCTTCTTTTATGAAATGAATTATACTTTCGAAGCAAACCGTGCGTTACTTCACGCACATTGAATTCATTAATGAAATGTATGGTAAAAAATGTAACATATCATATGTATTAACATATATTTGAATTTTGATATAAGAATGTCTCTTTTTTTTCTTCCACTTGAATACCTTTGTGAGTGTTTCCCACTTGAATAATTTTACGAAATAAAAAGCTTTGTTGGAAAACAAGTCTTTATGTCAACATCAAAATCGTTAATAAAATATGTTTTTGTGCACAGAAATTAAAATACTTTGGTTAATAATGTGTTTCTTAAAAAAAAATTAGCTACTTAAAATCCCATATCCGATATGTTGCTAACATTTTTTTATACTTTGATGTGTAAAATGCACCGATTTAAAAATAATCTGATGTGGGCAACATATGACTTTCCTTATATAATGCAATGAATTTACTACTTTTAGAGTAAAAAAATAAGCTTTTCTTATAGTAGATACTTATTCTTTCCAAGATATTGAATTTTCGACAATTAGTCGTCAATTTCATAGATTTAGCGTCATTTCTATCCAGATGGCGATATTTTCGTTAATTTGGCAACATTTCAAAAAGTCGCCAAGTTGGCGACATTCCGCCAAATGCATCGTCAAAATCTCGCCAAGCGTTATGGACGGAGAAATAAGTTATTTTTACAGCAGATAAATGACTATTGGCTTTCAAATACAAAAGTATTACTCAAAGTATCTTTTCTCATGAATGGAACGACCTAAATCCAAGAGAATGATGTCACTCAATTTATCGCATGATATTACATATGAAAAGAGAGCATATTTCTCAACAGTTAATATTATTTTTTAATTTATGGGATTTTTTGATAAATTTATTTAAAAAATAAGCAATATCTCGAGAACAGTTCATGCTAGCGTTCCAAAATTTATGTCAATCGTTTTCTGAGGAAAAATTATATAAGAAATGTCTATTAAAGGTTTTTATTTACTTTATTAAAGGTTTTTATTTTTTGATGATTTTTTTTCAAAATTTTACTCGAAAATCTAGGTGGGTTCTGAACATTCGATTACGTTTAAAAACAATAGACTTTCAGTATTCACGAATTGTGATTTTTGTATTAAATTTCATTCGAATCGCTCCATTCGTGCGTGAGATATCGTCTCCACAGACTCACTGACACACACACACACATACTTTCACACACACACACACACACACATATTTTTACACACACACACACACACACACACACACACACCACACACACACGCGCGCAAATAGATACACACACACACAGACAGACATCACCTCAAAAATGTTTGATTCGTGATCAGCGATGCTTGAAATGTGCTCTCCCGTCGAAAACTCGAATTCGAATTTTCGACTCCGTCACAATACTTTCCTTATACATTATGTATAGGACAGAGTTTTAATAACAAATATTTTATAAAGTATTATGTTTAAATTAATTGCAATGTGGCTCAACTCGTCTTTCTCATACCGAAATCCATTTTTAGTAGCATTTTTGTAAAATCGGTATCGTGGTCCAAATGATTACAATTATAGCGAGTTACCCTCCACTTTAAAGGGCTTGAAAAAATTTTTGGATTGATACCTCACTTGACGATGTACCTACCCCCTGGGGAATTAAATTGTTCCCGACTGGGACTAACGTCGTCACAACAAACGAAACTGATGTAGGCAGCACATGACTTTCCTTATAGGATACCTATATTCTTTCCAAGATATTGAATTTCCTTCAATTAGTCGTCATTTTCATTGATGTAGCGTCCTTTTTATCCATTTGACGAGATTTTCGTTAATTTGTCAACATTTAAAAAAGCCGCCAAGTTAGCGACATTTCGCCAAATTCGTCGCCAAAATCTCGACAGACGTTATTTACGGAGAAATAAATTATTCTTACAGCAGATGAATGATTATTGGCATTCAAATACAAAAATATTACTCAAAGTATATTTTCTCATGAATGGAACGAGCTAGATCCACGAGAATGATGTCACCAAAGTTATCGCATGGTATTACATATGAAAAGTGAACGTGTTTCTCAATAGGAAATATTTTTTTTTATTTTATATGACTTTTTGATAATTTTTTTGAAAAATGTGCAGTATCTCGAGAACGGTTCATGTTAGCGTTCTAAAATTTAAGTCAATCGTTTTCTAATGAAAAATTACATAAGAAATGTCTATTTGCGTAACTTTATTAGTGGTTTTGAATTTTTGACGATTTTTTCAAAATTTCACTCGAAAATTTAGGGGGGGTTCTGAACATTCCATTGCGTATAAAAACAATAGGCTTCCAGTGTTTAGGGATTGTGATTTTTGTACCAAATTTGGTTCGAATCGGTTCATTCGTTCGTCAGTTATCGTCTCCATAGACTCACTGACACACACACACACACACACACACACACAGACATCACTTCAAAAATGTTTGATTCGTGATCAGGGATGCTTGAAACGTGCTCACCCGTCGAAAACTCGAATTCGAATTTTCGACCCCGTCACAATACTTTCCTTATACATTATGTATATAAGGAAAGTAATAAAAATCTATATAAATAAAATTGAAACTATTTCTGTCTGTTTGTTTGTCCCATCATCACGGGAGAACGGCTGAACCGAATTTGATTAAATTTTGTGGGTAGCCTTGAAATAGACCCACGTAAAATTTAGTCTATGTTTCCAGTTTTTACAACAAGAGTTTCTCGAGCTATTAGTGAAAGAGAAAACTTTCGTTTGTCTCATCTTCACGGAAGAACGACTGAACCGAATTTAATGAAATTTTGTGGTGGCCTTAAAATAGAGCCCCTTAAATTTTTTCCAAATTTTGAGTTTCTAAGATCAGGAGTTGTCGAGATATTAATGAACAAGAAAGATCAATCATGCTTAAAGCATTGATTATGAAACACTTTCCAACTTCAATGCAATTTTATTTAAACATGTATAAAATGCAATACATTCCTCGGTAATATTTTAAAACTCATCACAATACTACATTAATTTATTATATTTGAAACCTTAAACCTTCATCGAAAGAAATTCACTTCATTCAAATGACGGCATTGAAATATAAATTGTCTGGTTTAAATATCTCTAAAATGCAATACATTCCACGGTAATATTTTTAAAACTATCATAATACAACGCTAATTTATTATATTTGAAAACTTCATGGAAAACAACTGAAATAAATTCAAATGACGTCATAGAAAAAATAACACGCCTGGATCTCTCTATACAAGCAGGATTTCATTCATTTCATTCATCACAATACTATAATAATTTATTTTATTTAAAAATTAAGACCATGGAGCTACAATTCATAAACTCTATGCTTAATACTTCATCGAAAAAAATCGTCCTTCTGTTTATAAAATCAATTAATATTTCATTCATATCAGCCATGCAGACTCCATGGACTGAATTATTTTGTGTTAAAGAAATACAGTAATTCTAATACAACTCATTCTACATATTTTGCTGTTTACATTTTACATAGGTGAAGAATAGGCTTAGTTGTAGAAATAATCAAATTTGAATGAGTATTTAAACTCAAATATATATATATTGTCATTGTGTTGTTTTAGTATGTAGATGCACAGAATTTAAGCAAAAATAAAGTAGTTTTAGGACGGATACAACACTCAATATGAATTAAAAAGAACTTTAAAAAATCACGATTTTGAAACAAGATGGATGCCATATATCATTTTGAAGTGGGTCATGTGATCGTTTCATATAATGGTCACGTGATCGTTTCATATAAGATGTGTAATTATTATTTTAATTTTTATTTTAAAAACTATTGAATATATTTCGCTGAATTTTTTTTTATATAATTTATGGAACAATTTGACAATTACCTAAAATTTTCGAAGCAATTTTTGAATTTTAAATCCGCTTAAAAAATGTTTGAAAAATTAGGTCCCATAGGGCTCAATGTATTTTATTTTTTCAACCCGGGTTCAATCCAAAACTAATTGGGTGATATTATTCATTTATATTCCCATTGGTCCTACAGACCGTCTGAACAACATACTAAAATTTCATTTTGATTAAGTCATTTTTACGGCAGTTATCGTGCTAACGGACAGACAGACAGACAGACAGACAGACAGACAGACTTTGTTGTAAAGTGTTAAAAACGAAACATTTTCCTAAGGGTTCTACTCTCTAACTCCTTGGTTCCTCTAAACTTGGAAATCGTTTGTTTAAAACGTGAAAATGAATTAAAACTTTATCTCTGAGTTTGGTGGAAGATTTTTGCGCTAATTAGTAAGTTTTTGAAAACATGAATGTTTGAAAGATGAATTTAAATGGAAAATCCATCACCATGGCTTATTTTTCACAAGCTTTTAATCAACAATGAAAAGTAATTAGAAATCAAAAATGTTATTGTTTTGTTAGAATTCTATGAGGAAGATTCTATCTTATATCATGTTGCTCGGCAACGCAATTAAATTAAATGTGTTTATTATTATTTTTTCGGTTTGAATAATAAATAAATGGATATAAAAATAAATATAATATAAAATGAACGGTCTGATTTTTCTTTTAATTATATTAATTGCGGACTGTGTACATCACTGTCATTTATTTTGGCAAAGAGTTTTCAAACTTATATATTGTAATTTAAGAAATCTAATAATTTCATGTACTGTGTTAGCCAATAAACTCATTTAGCCACTTGTTGAAACAGAAGAAGAGTAGAACGGGTATATCTTCTAATACAATTTTAATGTTTTCATTTAGTATATACAAACGGGATCAGGATGTTTTCTTCTACAGATCTGCAAATTTACAGCCACGAATTCGGGGGGATATCGCTAACTTGGCAACTTTTCTTAAACGTTGCCAAATTGACGGAAATGTCTCCAAAGTGATAAAAACGACGTAAATCAATGAAATTTATTTTGTTTTGTTACAAGAGAGTACTGAAATGATTTTTCGTTAGTATTTGTCTGTCATTCCAACCGTCCTACTTAGTAACACATTTAGCAAATTTTTAAAATGTCATCAAATTGATAAAAATGTTTGTAAATCCATAAACATATTTTTAAATTGATAAAATTGCTTTTAAAATATTAAATTAATTGTGTTTTGTTAGGGAATAGTATTGTGACGATGTTTTGTCAATTTCTCGCCAAGTGGGACTGTCAGTTCTACAGTCCGACTTAGCGATAAATTTGGCTATTTTTTAAAATGTCGTTGAACCTTCCATAGAGATAGCATTATTCAGACGATGTTTTATCCACCAATTTATTGAAGCAAATGATATCATGTCGCTTAGCAACGGATATAAATCCAGTGTGTTTATGCGGCAGATGATTTTTATTAAATCTTTTCCGATTTGAATAATGAAGATATGTATATAAATTAAATTTTATTGCCATTGCATTTTTGACTGAATAATATCAATTACGGTCTTCAGGTTTAAACGTTATTATTATTGATATTTTCCAGAATTATTGATTCAAAAATTAGTGATATTTTCAAGTTATTATGCCATTGTTTTATTGCGCCCAAAATTGTTGAAACTCATATATTGTACGTTGTACGAATAATCTTCTACAAATGCACTGTTATGTCTTCTACGAGAATATAAGTAGTACAGGTATATTGGCATATATTTTGACATATATTGATATATATTAAAATCAAGTACGGCCTTCCGGTATGAAGATTGCAGAGATTATTGATATTTTCAATTTATTACTTCACCTGTTTTATTTTGGCAAAATTTTTTAGACTCATATTGTAATACGGGTACTTTTCTACTAACTATCGGACATATCTTCTAATCTACGACATTATAAGTATTACGGGAATATCTTCCCATATAAATTTATCACTTTCATTTTGGCATATATTGGAATCAATTACTGCCTTCAGACTTCAAGATTACGGGTTTATTGATATTTTCAATTTATACATGTAATCTACTAATACAGGTTATATCTTCTAATATTCGCTTTTATAAGTAGTACGGGTCCCATACAATTTTAACGCTTTTATTATATTTCATATATTAATTCAATTCCATATTTTTTGTAAGTTTGCTTACAAAAGCTGCCAGGATGTTTTACTCTTCAGATCTGCTCTTGAAGATAATTTTGTATGGCGAAAACAGAGATTCTTAAACTTCTTTTTAGGAGCATTATATTAAATAATTTAACAGAATATTTTGATTAAAAATGTCATTTAGTATACTATAGGAATTTGCACATGATTGGGAATTTTAAGTTTCTTTATATTATATACTCCGTACGAAGAACGGGTATGCTGCTAATTTCTAATAAATTTCGGAGTTTATTATATATAAATTCTGAATGAAAGGAATGGAAAAAAAATTTATGAATGAAATATTCACTGCTTTTATAGAGCCAGGTGATTTATATTTCGATGACGTTTTTTAAATAAAGCTCATTTGTTTTCGATAAAGTTTTCTGATATAATAAATAATTGTAGTATTGTGATGATTTTAAAATTATCATCGCTGAATGTATGGAATTTTAGAGATGTTTAAATAAAATTGCATTTCAGTTTGAAAGTGTTTCATAATCAATGCTTTATGCATGATTGATCTCTCTTTCTTGTTAGAATATATCTCCACCAAAAAATTTGTATGAAATAATTTCACATTAAATTTAAAAACACTTTCAAATTGGAAGTAAGAAGACGAATATGATAAAAAAAAACTGTACATGGTAAGGTCAAAAGCCAATACCAAATTACGAACTATTTTTGATCTGTCTTATAAGTTATACTTCCATGTATACAGATCATTGAGATGATAATAAGAAACAAGTAATTTATAATGGAGTTTTCATATGGTAGCAAAGGTGTGTAGGAATTAGTAAGTATAATTTCCCTTTGGAATTATTAAGTATTATATTCCTTTTCACCCTTATTTAGTACAGGCTTGCGAATTTCTTAAAAACCGAAGTGAAAATTTTTAGTGAAACAACCTGCCCCTCTTAAATTCAATGCTGAACCATATCAGTTATATTCTATGATCTATCTAGAACAAATCCTGAAAAATTAATGTTGCAAGAAAAATGTAATTTTTTTGGAAGTGACATCTCTAGAAGCAGAAGTAGGAATATTTTGTGTGTCTTCCCGACTACCTTCTACCAGAAAGTGCTGCTGGATCCATATCACTCATCATCTAAACTCTATCCATTTCCA
Organism: Amaurobius ferox; assembly: GCA_951213105.1. Lineage (NCBI taxonomy): Eukaryota > Metazoa > Arthropoda > Arachnida > Araneae > Amaurobiidae > Amaurobius > Amaurobius ferox. Next base: position 57,430,881 of record OX578138.1, on the reverse strand, counting down.
ATTCTGAAGAAAAAATACCACCGCTTGCTGCTTTGTTTTCTTTTTTGAGGAAAAATTTGAACCGGGAATTCAAATCTCTTGGTGAATCCCCCAACCCCTAATCCATATCAGTCATTATCTCAATTCTATCTATAGCTGATTCCGAGAAATAAATGCTTAAAGGAAAAAGTATGAGCCAGAATTGGAAAAAAACGTAAATGGGAACTCGTAACATATCCTCCTACCCTACCAGAATGTGATACTAAATCCATATTAGTTATCATCCAATATGTATTTATAGCAGATGCAATGAAAATAGGTGTTTGAAAGAAAATTGTTGAATCGGAAGGGATATCTCCACAATCAGAAGTGAGAATCCTTAGTGAGTCCTCTCGTCCTCCGTAATGTGATTGTGAATCTATATCAGTCATTATCTAAGCTCTATCTATCGTCAATGCTGAAAAATAAATGCTTCAAGTAAAATTTTTGAACCGTGCGGAAAAAGCGCCGAAAGCGAAATTTCTTATTAGACCACCCTACCTCCTCCAGAATTTTATGCTGAATCCATACCAGCTATCACCTATCTGTAGTCAATATTGAGAAATAGATGTTTCAAGTAGAACGAAAATTTTTTAACCTAAAATAGAAAATAATGAAAAATGATAGAAAATAATATATACAAAAATCTATAGCAGATTCCTGAGAGACAAATGTTTCAAGAAAGAATGTATAGTAGATAAAATATTATGGCAAACTTTTGGCCACCATTAATATTAAACTATAAAGCAAAATATCTAAAATATATTTTCTGTTTATGAAAAAGTAAAAAAAAATTCCTTACTTCGATATTATATAAGGAAATATTTGAACCTCTTGGCACAGTTGTTTACATTTTCATCCCTGAAATTTTGCCAAGTTTTTTTTTATGTCTTTCTATATGTATATTTGTGGATGTATGTTTGTGTGAAACAACGTTGGTTTAATCAAAATTATCCCCAGTTGAACGAAGCAATATATCATTAAATGTGTAATAAGTTTTGTTCTTATAAATATATCATGCATCATCAGCAGAGATTATTAGAAAAGAATATTTAAAAAGAAATGCATCATGGAAATTACCACTGTGAAGGATTATTTTTATTACTAGTGATTTGAATAGTTATATCAGAAATGTTTAGAATTATGATAAAATATGCTGGTATTTGAACCTTTCTCGTACTGTAGCCGTTAATATACGTGTGCCTTAAATTTTGTGTTATTATTCATAATTATTATTATTATTTATAATTTGTTGTTATTATTTGTTATTTATATTATTTTTTATATTATTATTATTTATATTATTATTTTTATGTTATTATTTATAATTACTCAACGTGAGAAGCTTACACTTCAAAAGTTGTCGTCAAACTCTTCTACCGTTAAGGAAAATTTGAGCAACATACAAGCACAAATAAAATGATAATGCAGCATACACCTCTTTCAAGGATACGTTTAAACTCCTTCGTCAGCGCAAGAGAACCAACAAACTCCAAAAGAGGAATGGGTGCAAAAGGTCGTAGTGTCGTACAAGACAGAGCACCAGGCGCGAAGCGCCTTTAATCTCCAGTTTCAATATGTGGTTCTTATCGTCAAACTGTGACATTAATTCAGTGACCCTAATTGGAGGTTCGAGGTTTTTATTTACTACTTTTTATTATTTGTCCTAGCTCCTAACGTGGCAGTTTGTTGCACATTTAGAGTTTAAGCAGTTTGGGAGGTTGATGCAGATCTAAGGGTTACCTAGCGTTTTGGCAGTTTAGAGTTTAGAATATTTCTTTTTTTTTTTTTTTTTTTTTTTTTTTTTTTTTATAAAATAATAGTCGCGAGTTTTATTTAAAAATCAGATGTTTGAGGTGGGATCTTTTAATTCCGATTATCGATGTTTAGAACAGCGCGGGGTCTCTTACGAGATTTGGCCTTGCGATGATCATAGTTATGCAGATTGAATAACAGTTCGTTTGGAACGGATGGCAAATTTCTGTAAAATTTAAGCGCTAGCTTTTTAATTTGGGCTCTAACAGTTTTTATTTTGAAGTCATTCCTAATTACCGAGTTTCTTAAGTACCTGGGAGCTTTCCTGATAATCCGTAGGATTTTGTTTTGTATTGTCTCTAGGAGGTCTATTGTAGTTTTACAGGCATATCCCCATACGGGTGCTGCATACAGCATTCCCGGGCGGATGACCGATTTATAAATTAGGAGTTTGTTTTGATAACTTAGATTTCCGTTTCCTATCATTGGGTATAAGGCTCCTGTGGCCATATACGCTTTTTTGATTAAGTTCGTTACGTGCTGTTTCCAGGTTAGGTGGGAATCTATCGTTACACCTAGGTATTTAGTAGATTTTTCCGCTTTTAGGGCATGGTTGTTTATATACAGAGGCGGAGGAGGTTTACGTTTTCTAGAGAAATAAATCCAATGACATTTATTGGGGTTTAACTTTATTCGCCATTTTTCCAGCCAAGTTTGGAGCATGTCTAAGTGTTGTTGTAGCTGTTTGTGCATTACTGAGACATAAGGGTGTTTTGCAAGTACCGCACTGTCGTCTGCATAGAGTGCCAGCTCTGTGTTTGGAGTCCTGGGGATGTCATTCAGGTATATGTTAAAGAGTGTCGGGCCCAGGATAGAACCTTGCGGTACACTACTTTTAATGAGCTTGGGTGTTGATAAGTTACCTCCTACTCTGACTTGAAAGTGTCTGTTATTTAAGTATGAGATTAAAAGTTTGACAAGAGCGTCAGGGACTTTTAAAGTGATCAATTTGTATGCTAATCCACAGTGCCACACTTTATCAAAGGCATTTTGTATGTCCAGAAAAATCGCAGCTGTGGGTGTCTTACTATTAAGTCCAGAAGATATGTACTCTACCACTCTCAGCAATTGATGAGTGGTGGAGTGCTTTGGGCGAAATCCAAACTGCTCCGGAATGAGGATGTCATTCTCACTAAGGTGCGTGTTCAGTCTCTTAAGAATTATTTTCTCAGTAATTTTACTAAGTGTCGGTAGCAAGCTGATTGGTCTGTAGTTGGCTGGAATTGTGGCATCCTCACCTGGCTTGGGGATTGTTATGATTATCGCTTCCTTCCATTCTTTGGGAAAGTAGTTTAGTTTTAATATTTTACTTATTAAGATAGTCAAGTAACATATTACGTTTAGGGGTAGGTTTTTAACCGCAATATTTCTGATTTTGTCGTGCCCTGGGCTTTTACGATTTTTGAGATTTTTGATAATTTCTACTATCTCCTGTGGGGTGGCTGGGTTAATCTCAGCCGTTACCGGGGAATTCCTGAAGTTATTTAAAGTTTGGCTAACCATTCTTAGGTTATCCTGACACACTAGATCGTGGTTTGGTTGGAATTGTTTTTCATAATGGCTTGCGAGCGCCTCGGCTTTTTCCTCGTCTGAGTACGCGATTTTAGCGCCATCCATTAGTGGCGGAAGCTTATTTTGAGGTTTCCTGAGTCTTTTTGCGAATTGCCAGAGCGATACATCTTCTGGGCTAAGGGATTCGATTAATTCTTTATACTGTTGCTGCTTTTCTGCGACAATTTTCCCCCTGACTTTGCTCGTGAGTCTGTTAAGCTCCCTTTTAAGGGCGGGATCTCTGTTAGCCTGCCATGTCTTACGCATTCTATTCCTTTGCCTGACTAATTGTTTGACATGGTGGGAAAGTGTGGGTAATTTTGGAGACTCACGATGTGTTGTGGCAGAGACAATTGCTCTCTTGATTTCTGTTGTGAGTGTGTGCGTGGCAGAGTCAATATCCGCCGTGCTCATAATGTTAGGTACTGGTAAATGCGGCTCGAAGAGTGCTTTTTTGAATACTTCCCAGTTGACCCTCTCTTGTCCCAGAGAGGCTGTAAGAGGTGTGTTCAGGTCAAATGTCACCAGTACCGGTAGATGATCCGAGTCGAATTCATCCAGAGTACTAATAGTGTGAGCGTAGTCTATGTTTCGCGTTAGGACAAAGTCTATGAATGTGCCGCTGGCGCCTGAGAAGCAGGTTGGTGTCGACGGAACAATAATGTTAGTATTTGTGGTGTTCAGCAGTCTATGTATCTGTGTACCGCGTGCATTGGCTCTCCTACAACCCCACGCTCGGTGATGTGCGTTGAAGTCGCCTGCGAGTATCGTGTTGGGATATCGCGAGAAAAGCAGTTCCAGCTGCGCAGCTACGTCTACTCTACTCATATTTTTGACATATGTTGAGGTTAGGATAAACGGGCTAGTATTATGAATTTTAATTTTTATGCTAGTATTTTCTATACTTTGAAGATTTATGCTTTTTAGTTCCTCGTGGGGAATATTTCTTTTAATGTATATTGCTGTTCCTCCATGGGGCGTTCTAGCATTAGTATTTGAGCTAAGATTATGATAACCTGAGTAGTTGGCTATGTTTAGTTTTTTACTTTCTCTAACTCTAGTTTCCTGAATTAGTAAGGCGTCTACGTCATTTTCATTTACATAGTTCCTAAGTTCATTTATTCTTGGAGATATGCCGTTCGCATTCCAAAATATTATTTTTATTGACTCCTTTTGGGACCTAGCCATGACGGGTTTGATTCTCACTGTTACTTTTAAAGTCCGCGATTATTTTAAGGGCCTCAAAGACCATTACCATTGGATCGCTCTTTTTTGTACCAACTCTGCGAACTGCATCAACAGACGTTTTATGTCGTCTAGATTAAACATGCTGATAAACCCTCTGATGAGGTAAGGAAGAGACAAAGGGGATTATATACCCAAGACCTGGATTAAGAGAGAGCCAATCAGAAAGCAGCATGAAGACCAGTCCAGCCAATCTGTAACGTGAAGTAACACACAAGATTTGCGTGGGCAAAACACAACAAGAATACACCCACAATACGAGTCAAGTCAGAATAAAAAGCCCCAAGAACAATCCGCAGATTTGTTTACCCCCAGGAAGGGAAGGCCAGAGCGACAGAGCTAAGATCTGTACACCACCCTCAAGTTGTTCCTCCCCCGGGTGGGGTGGGTGGGTCTGCTAATAGACAGCAAGAAAAAACAGTCTACTAATAGACAGCTAATAGCTCTCTTTAGAGACGTTTTGCTTTGCTGCATTGACTGATATGTCACTCTTATCCTAAAGATAAAAGCCTCGTTCTATTCCAAAAACCTATTGTTATCCTTTTTATGCTGTTTAAATAACAATGATTTTACGTACATATGGGCATAATTGAAAAAAAAATCTGATGTGGGCAGTACATGTCTTTTCCTACATAATGCGGTAAATTTTCTCCTTTCACTTCGAAATATTAGTGGTACAAGATCTACAGTAAATTTGTTTTTGGGATCAAATTAATAGCACGTTAATTGAAGTTGGAAGCTTCTGAAAACTTTGTAGTCCAAACAGAATAACTTATTCATATCCAAGTGCAAAATCCTCATCAAAATAAAATTGGCATTTAATTAATATCTCATTGATATCCCATAAAACAAATAACTACTGGAGAATTCCTTAGCGTCAAAATACAAATATGTTTCAAAAAGTATCTTCTCACGTAAGTAGAACACACTAGATTCACGAGAATGATTTTAACAGATTTGTTGCAAAATATTGCATACGGAAAGAAAACATATTTGATGATGTTTGCTATTTTTATATAAATTTATTTGAATTCATTTTCGAATGAAAAATTACGTCTGAAATGTTTATTTATTTGCTATTATTGTAGGTCTTGAATTTTTAAACATTCCTTTGAAAATTGGTGGTGGTGGTATTGGGAGGGGAGGGGGTCTTCTGCGCATTGAAAATTAATAGGGTTCCAGAATTCACTAAGCGTAATATCCGAATAAATTATTTTCGAGATACTTCATTCGTGAGATATCGCGTTGAAAGACTCAGACGCTAATCGTGAGACACACACACTCATATACACACATACACATACACATCACACACAGAGAGAGAAACTTGGATATATACAGACATGACCTCAGAAACGTTCGATTCGAGCTCAGGCATGATTAGAACTTGCTCTTTCGTCGAAAACGCGAATTCGAATTTTCGACCTCGTCACAATACTTTCCCTATACAATATACTATGTGTGGTACACAAAACTTATATGCAAAGTATATAATAAATTAATTATCTTAAACATGGTCGTAAGATTGTAAATCGGGAAGCATTATATATTAAAATATTAAACACATTGCGTTGATACATGAAATACCGCATTAACCCACCTTATTAATCTTTAGTGCGAGTCCTGGAATAGAATATTTATTAGAATAATACTACAATTAATTACACTATTTTAACTTTAAAATAAAATCATTTATTAACAATATAGATTACTTATTAAATTAATTACAACAATTATTCATTAATTGCGGCGGAGAGAGACAATGTAAGAGCAGTTAATTAAAATGTCTAAGTTGCATTTATTGCCGTCAACTAATATTAATGGGCACATACCTTCATTTTCGACTTTGGCCATTGACCACAATTCTTGCATCAGCGTATCGTACTGGCCTTAACTCTACGTATTGGGCTTCAACTCGTACTGCTTCTGTTCATTTCTGTGGAATCTCTACGGAAACTCTGCAAACTTGCGGAATACTTCTCTACTGCATATCTCTATGAGAAATCTCTTCTCACATCGAAGTCATCTTAAATTCTGTCGTAGTAGTAGTTCTATATCGTGTCGAAGTTCTCAATATCACTCTAAAACCTTTGGTTGCCGCCTCCTTTGTCTGGAGTCAGTAACGCCTCTTACGTTACCATTGGCTGACCTTAGGGCAATGCAATCAGACATCATAATTGGTCAACCATTTTAGCCATTCTCGTGGCTATATGTAGCCACTTAGGTTTCGTAAATTCTGTCGAAGTAGTAGTTCAGTGTTGTGTCGAAGTTTTCAATATCACTCTAGAACCTTCGGTTGCCGCCTCCTTTGCCTGGGGTTAGTAACGGCACTTGAGCTACCATTAGTTGACCTTAGGGCAATGCGACCAGATATATTGCGTAATTGGTCAACGTTTTTAATCATTCTCGTGGCTATATGTAGCCTCTTGGGTTTATGACCTAATTGACCTCTCGGGTCAAAGTGTTATAAAAACTGACGTCGTTACGTCTGCTGACATAGTTAAACATCACAAACATCGTAAATAAAGAACATAAAACTGTCTCCGTTAAATCTTACTCAAAATCTGGTCTCACACAATGTATGTACAGAAAATAAAAATAGCCAATTCGTACTCAGAGTTATTCAAAACGTGTAAATTCATTCCAATTCGAGAATGGTAAATGAAACTGCGAATTTGAATTTTCGACATCATCAGTGAAGAAAGGGAAAGAATTTCGAGATCCCAATTCGAGAAAGGGAAAGAAAAACGCCAATTCAAATTTTCAACCTCGTCACAATACTTTTCCTTACACAACATACTATGCATGTAGGGAAAGTAAAAATAGCGAATTTGCACTCAGAATTACTCAAAACGTGTAAATTCATTCCAATTCGAGAAAGGGAAAGTAAAACGCCAATTCAAATTTTCAACCTCGTCACAATACTTTTCCTATGCAATATACTATGCATGTAGGGAAAGTAAAAATAGTTAATTCATACTCGGACTTACCCAAAACGTGTAAATTCATTCCAATTCGAGAATGGGAAACGAAAACGCGAATTTTCGATCTCATCACAATATTTTCCCCATACAATATACTACCTATGTAGGGAAAGTAAAAATAACTAATCCATACTCAGAGTTACTCAAAACGTGTAAATCCATTCCAATGCGAGAATGGGAAATGAAAAATCTCTCTCTTTTAAATTTTTTCAGTTAAACACTAGTTGAAGCATAAAATACGTAAGAATGTGACAAATACTAGCATACACTAATGCGTTATTAGCAGACGTGAAAAAATAAAATGTTATCGCTACATTTCCTTTTTTCCTTTGGCTTTTATCCCACACATAATGTTTTCATCGGTAACTTTTATCAGTCTAACCATACTTACGGAATAGTTTCTAAGAATAAATTTTTCTAAAAGGAGTACAAAATGGAACATAAAACTGTTAGATAAGAACTAAAAGCAGCCAACAGTGATAATGAGTATAAAAATGATAGTTAAGCCAATTCTATTTGTTGCACAGAGTTATGAATTTTTACTTTTCTTTCATATATAATATACGTAAAAAAATTAAGTAAAAAAATTAAGTATAAGTAAAAATTATTTATGTGAAGCCTCGTATACAATATGCGTAAAATATCCGTATACTGTAAAGTATTGTAAGAGGGTAAAAAATATGATTTACGGATATTGATGGATGTAGATATTTTGGGCATATCTGCATACGAATCAGTTCATGTCTGTGTAATTGTCCGTTTGTGCATCTATAGGCACGATATCTCTTGAAAAATGTAAGCAAATCTAAAGAAATTTCGTGTAGATATTTCAATCATAAATCATCGGAGATTTATTGATTTCCAACATAATCAGAAGAAGGCGATGAAAAGACGACATTTTTTTCAAAACTAAATATTAACTTTTATACACCTGTGATTGTTCAAAAATTTTAAAGGGGGTAGAACCTTGGTATATAATTTTTTTGATTTATTGAATTTTAGGTGTTGCTATAATATTTGGTAAATTAATTTCTTTTGGTGTTGTGAAATTCCTCTTTAGTAACAAAATCAACTGACACAGGCACGTTATTGAAATCATTGAGTTCGGAAATGCTGAGGTCAGAATTTTGAATACAGAAATGCTCAAAACATGTAAATTCAACGAAATTTTAGAATCGGATTTTGATCCAAATTGTAAAAGATACTCTACGGATCTGCTATGTACAGAAAATAAGAAAAAAACTATTCAAAATAATTTAGTATTTAAGCCTGTCAAAGACAGGAAAATTAATACTCTTTAAAAATTAAGCTGCAACTTTTTATAATAAGTTTTATTATGCTTAACAATGTTTTATGGTGTTTATCGCTGAAAATTGTTGTCACTGTGAAAAGTTGGTTGACTTAGTTTGTCATGTCGCCATTCTGTGCGCCATGAGCCTTTTTGTGTTTTCCGAGAGAAAAACTCTCTTTTCTCGCTTGTGCCTGTATTGAAAGTTTGCTAAGCCTTGTCCGGATTGCCGTTTGTGGGGAAACGGAGTTTTGTTCGGAACGGTTGGTTTGGAGGAAGAATTCTGTCTCTGTCGGAGAGTGACGTCGCGTCGCGTGATGTGGCTCTGTTGCTGGGCGCTCGCTTTCCTGCCAATCAGGAAGCGGCTTTTTGGAGAAGTGAGAATTTTTCGCCTTTTGCTCTCTCTCTTCTGGCCTGGACACCCATGTTGTGAGGATGCATTGAAATTGTGTCTTAAAAACTTTAAGACAAAGCCTTGGCCGAAATGGCTAAATGTCGATGGCCGTAACGTTGTTTCTGTTAAGAAACCATTTGAAGATCCTGGACGAAGAAGCGGAGGATCCTGATGAACTGCACATTTCTTTTTTACAAATTCTAAATTTTATTTTTTTATTTTAGGAAATTCTGGTTGCTCCCTTTTTGAGCTGGCTTGGTTCTCGTAGCAGACATTTTCCTGGGTTAGTGACGTGCCTTACTGGTTGAAATTCGTGGAACATTTTTCGGTTCAGATGAACTTTCCTGTTTGCCTCTTGTGAAGCCCATTTTGAACTTTTGGATTTATTAGAGAAATTCCTTTAGTGCACCTCCCGGTACAAGGTAACATGTTGAAATAATTCTGGAACTAGGAGTTCCATGGCAGTCTAAATTAAAGATTCAAAACAGGCACATTTAATGTTTTAGTAATTATGATAATAATATCAATAATTTGAATTGAGCTGTATGTTTAATAATATTCTATGATGAGCATATATTTAATTTGTTGATGATGTTATTGAGAAAAAATGCTCTTAATGAAAAGATGATATACTTAATATTGATAGTGAAAAGTAATGCTAATTAAATTGAATAAAAATATTTTGTTGAGTGATAAATGTGTTTTCAATCTAGTTTCCCTTCATATTTCTTTCTCACTGTTTACCATCTAGAATTCAATTCTTCTAGACTGGGAAAGTTTTGCATAAATGATAATACCTGGGTTTTTAATAATACTAACCACTATAACTACTTTGTTGTTTTTTTGCTGTGATATTTACGATCACTTTGGTTTTGTGTGTAGCGGAATCTGCTTCCGCAAGTTGGCTCTGAAACCGCTACCACAAGTTCAATCCGCTGCCCAAGTTTTAGCCTTTTATATCCCCGGTGGGAGCTTTGAGAGGATTCTAAGGGACTAAACTCCCCCCCCCCCCTCTCATTTTCAATAAGGTTTTACTCTCATTTCTCCATTCCTTTCTTTTATTTTTTTCTCAAATTCATCTAACATTATAAATCTGCCCACTTATCCTCAGTGCTCTCACCCTCAACATAGAAAATGGCCAAAGGTTTCGTACTCGTTACTCACCATACAAAATGACTAAAAGTTTCGAACTCGTTACTCACCATGAAAAATGACCAAAAGTTTCGTATTCGCTACTCAACATATAAAATGACTAAAAGTTTCGTACTACTTACTCACCGTACAAAATGAACTAAAATTTCGTACTCGTTCTCACCACATACTTGTATGCGAAACGTAATTGGTTTTTGAATGCCCTATACAGGGTGTCCCTTCAAGACCGCATAAACTTTGCAAAGCGAAAATCCTCGTTCGGAGTACATAAAAAATGACCCAAGAACCATACTTTTACGTTTTTGAGAAAAATGCAAAATAAAAGTATGACGCCACATCCGGTGCACGAAAAATAAGCTTTATTGGAAACATTCGAAACTGCACAAAGGATGAGAATAAAATATTTTAAAAAAAATAAATTAAAATGTTACCCCTCATTATGCTTGCGGAAGGAGAAAAGTAACGTAATAAGAGACTGACGACAGATGCATGTCTCTTATACAAATGAACAGCTATCGTTTGGCTCATATGAAATGCGGCATCTGGAAGCTACCAGTAATCTTCGCATGCTGATAATGTTCTCCGTCCGTGAATATTGCGACATGTACTTTATCTTTGGTAATGCCTTGGTCAATGTAATGGTAATGCCTTGGTCAATGTAATGGTAATGCCTTGGTCAATGTAATGGAGTATGCCCATCGCTATCGACGGTACCGTCACCCCGATGCCAATGTCATCCGCAGGTTGATGTCAAACTGAGAAATACTGGAAGCATTCAGCGATGTTCTCTCAGCGATGCTGGTGGAAAAACCTACGGCAGGCTGACGCTATCACAGGAAGATGCGATACTGAAACGGGTTGAAGTAAATGCGAAGTTGAGCGCACGTGCACTAGCCAGGTAGTTTAGTGTGAGTAGCGGTACTATGCACAGAATATTATGCGCAGAGAGTCTATACCCATTTCACTACAGAACCGGGCAAAAGCTTCATCCAGATGACGTGTACCGACACATCGACTTTTGTGAATGACTACTGCATAATATGAAGCCGACATTGCGCATATTTTGTGAAGGTATGAAGCATGTTTCACATGTGACGGGAACTCCAACAGTCACAACAGCCATGTGTGGTCATAGTCCAGTCCTCGTGTAATCCGCCTGCAGAGACATGAGGTCCGCTGGTCTGTAAATGTGTGGGCCAGCATTCTCGGCAATCCCATTATTGGATCCTACCTACTGCCTGAACAGCTCAGGGGACATTCATGCTTGGTATTTCTCCGTGATGTACTAACTGAATTCCTCGATGGTTGATGTCAAACTGAGAAATCTCTTATCGGCAATACTTGGCCTATGGTTTCAACATTATGGAGCACCGGCGCAATTCCGCTTTCCTGTGCGTGATGTCCGGTTGTGTGGCCGCCACGATCGCCAGATCTGACACCTTTGGAATTCTTCCTATTCGGTCACTTGAAGCAATTGGTATATCGAAACCCAGTTACTACAGAAAGCGACTCAATTACTCATATTCATGCTGCGTTCACTTTTGTTGCCAACACCATGCTGGATCGTGTTCAGTCAGTCATTCTACTGCGGGCATGCAAACCTCGATATGCGCGGTGGTCATTTTGAGCATCTTCCTATGTAAACATAATGTCATATGCAAGTACCGATGTTCATGTTTTCAATAAAGCTTATTTTCCATTCACCGGATGTGACGTCATACTTTTAATTTCGCATTTTTCTTGAAAACTACGGTTCGTAGAATTATGGTTCTTACGTCATTTTTATGCACTCTGACCGATGATTCTCACTCTGCAGAGATTATGCAGTTTTGACAGTACACCCTTATATACTTTGTGTGTTCTATATTATGTTTAGCAGTAATTATACCTCCTAGGACAGCTCTTCTTACAAAGGGTTAGATGTCTGCGGGATTAGAATCCCCCAGCATGATTATGCAACAACAAAGTAATATTCGACCATTAATTATGAATATAAGTTTAAATTTTCCATTTTTTTTCTTAGACACAGACCGTCCGACCTATCAGAAAGTGTAAGGTATCTGTTTAGACGGCCAAGAAGTACCACCCAATTTTGACCCGAAGCCAGTGGGGGCAACATTCACAAGGACATTACCCTCTTTCCTGTTTTAATTACTATACACATTCATTTTTTCCATCAAATAGGTTTTATGTACCTATGTCATGTATACACATTTTTGTTTCTGTATATTACAAGGCAGGCTTTATAACTGTTTCTTTCCCTGAAAGCATAAGTAAATATTTTATAAAATTCTAAAATTTTAACCTTTAAAACAAAAAGCATCAATCTAACTTTTTCAGAGCGAGTAAAAATGTCGATAATTTAATCATTGATCTAATTTTTTTTTTTCTCGTATAAATTCAAATACAAGTTCACCAACTATCGTTTTGTGTGCAATGTTTGGAATCTTGCCAAATAGCTACATAGTTGTAAAACAAATTGTTCTCACCGTGGAAGAACATTAACTCAAAAAACTATGTTTCAGCATTAAGTAGTTTGAAGGTATATATTAAAAGTGAAACGAATAAAATTAAATTGTAAATGGAAATACTTTAATTAACTTCCATTCTGAACAATTTATAACACAACCTTAATGTAATTAAATTTCCAAATAAGTTTAAGCTGTTTTATCTATTTTAAAATACATTATATAAATCATGTAAACTGTAAAACTAATATTAAAGAAAACTTGGGCAACATGTATAGAAAAGATGAGCAACGCATGCGGTAAACTTGAGCAATGTATATGGAAAACTAGAGCAACGTATATGGAAAACTTGAGCAACGTATATAGAAAACTTGATCAATGTATATAAGCAAAAATAAAATAATAATGCAGCATACAGCTGTCTCGAGGATATGTTGGATTCCCTTCGTCAGTGCAAAAGAACCAAAAAACCGAAAGTCAAAAAGATGAATAGGTGCAAAGAAAGATACAAAGGGGCGTATATTAGTTTAAAAATCCAAACATGAATCATTACTGCAAATCGCTATTTTCATGGATTAAGAAATTTTTTCAGACATCTCACCTGATAGGGAGAAGAACAAAATTACAGCTATATAAAATACTTATAACACCTACCTTAATGTATGGTTCAGAGACCTGTACTCCCACAGGACATGATGAGAAAGTTCTTTGCAACTTTGAGCTAAAATTTTTGCGCAGTATTTTTGATGAAATTCAAGGAAATTATATTTGGAGAAGATAGAATTTTTAATTATGCAAATAACACACATATTCTGACATTATTAAATACATTTTAATTAACGGAATGCAATGAGCAAGGTATTTGCGGAGAATGGATGATAAAAGAATCACAATTTTTTTATGTCCACATCACCGGGAAAAGGTTTAGAGAGTGACCGACGTTGAGATGGATCCATTGTAAGCACAAGGACTTTGAGGTGTTAAATATTACCAAGACCAAGACCAAAACGCATACTTCCGGAGTTCCTGTGTCAGCGACACTCATCCCCACATCGAAAATAAATTTATCAGACCATTATCGATGGTCGTTAATGTCGCTCCACTCCTGTGGGCGTGGTGATTTGGTCAGATCAGGTGGTGTTAAAGATTAAAAATTGGAGAATCATTGGTCCAAGGGAAACAGTTTGGAAGAATCTTCTGAGGAAGGCCAGGGCCTACAATGGGCTGTCGAGACATTTATGATGATGATGAAGATATAAACCATGTTAAACAGTACCTGGTAATAAAATATCTCGTACAGCGTATGTATATTTTTATATTACTGTATTTCATTTAGGAAATAATTATTTAATATATGCTGAATATTCACAATAAATAGAACTTCTGCTCGTGAGGGTATGATTTTCCAATACATCCTTCAAAAAAGCAGGCATCGGACAATTAGATAACTACAAATGTTTCGAGGGCATTTTGTACCCTTTTCTTCAGCTCAAAAAGAGTGTGGGTTCTGGTAGGCAAAAAATACCTTTGAACAGAGCAAGAACACCCAAAGCAAATATTCGCTAGCGGATAATAGCAGTCATTAAAAATTAAACTCAGCCATAAACACATTAACTCAGGCCGATAAAGGGTTCCTGTTCTCGCACACAAAGGCCAAGGAATATGAACTGAAAGACAATATTGGATATTGGAATGATATTTTAAATGAAACAGAGAGAAAAAATTAAATTACTTGTAAAAATAAAAAAAATTGTAAGAAATTAGAGAAAGGAAGAAATAGATAAACCCTTGCAAAAGAAAGTATGAAATCTTTATAGGAATAAAACTGAAATTAAGAAGAATGTAACATGTAACCAAATTTGGAAGTTAAGTAGGTTAATTTCAACTATCAAACTACTATACAAATAACAGTGAGTGAGGCTGGCTCAAAAGATAATGCAACACAGAATGAAGGAAAACCCGTTTCGAGAGCTTGCAGAGTCCACTTTCACAATAAGAGCTTACAATTTCGTCCCAGTATCTCAACGGTAGAGCGTCGACTGGACAATTCGAAGAACAAGGGTTCGATTCCTGGTTTGAGCAGCAGGGTTCTTTAGAATGGCGCCAGAACAAATTAACCCTCTAGGTGTGTGCAAAGATGTCGGAGGTCTGAAGACCCTAGACCGTGCGACTCACATAGTGGGTTTAGAGTAGCTAGCTGCACTACCGGAAAGGGATACCTCCTGCACTCAGGAGGCAACCAAAATCTACCATCTCGCCACACGAACATTTATTTAGATCTAAAAAGGTAACAATTGATGAAAAATATTGTCTTTAAACAGACAGTTTTACATTATATTTAAACTTGACAAGAACGTCCATTTTCCAAAAATGGGAAAAGAGTTATTGCGAATGTACATAATAAGATCATTGAAAAATAAAATTTAGAGAATGGAATAATAAAATTTAGGTTTTGGGGGTCTGAAGACCCTAGACCGCGCGACTCACATAGTGGGTTTAGCGTAGCTGATTGCACGGCCGGGAAAGGATACCTCCTGCACTCAGGAGGCACCCAAGGAATGTCGAAGGTCTGAAGACCCCAGACCGTCCGACTCACATATTGGGTTCAGAGTAGCTATCTGCACGGCCGGGAAAGGATACCTCCTGCATTCAGGAGGCACCCAAGGTCTACCATCCCACCAAACGAACTTTTATTTAGGTCTAAAAATATTACAATTTATAATAAATATTGTGATTAAACAGACAGTTTTACATTATATTTGAACTTGACAAGTACGTCCATTTTACAAAAATGGGAAAATGGTTATTGCGAATATAGATAGAAAGATTGAAAACTAATATTTAGAGTGAGGTATAATAAAATATAGATTAAAATGAAAGAAAATAATAAAATTTTAAAAGTAAAATTTAGAAAATATATAAAAAGAAAATATATGAAAAGGAGAAGAAAAATTTGCCGTATGAAAACAAAACAGAAATTTAGAATAAAATTTAGAAAAGAAAAATAAGAAAAAATACAAATAAAAAGTGTCAAAAGAAAAAGAAAGATTCAAAAAATAAGAACAGTTAACATAGCTTTTTTTTTTTTTTTTTTTTTTTTTTTTTTTTTTTTTTTTTTTTTTTTTTAAAGAAAAAAAAAAAAGAGGGAACACAATAAGTTCATATAAGTTAATAAGAATGAAATAAAGGGTTTCATTGATCAAAATTAAATGAGAGCAGAATCTACTCATAAGCTTAGGTCACTTTATTAGAAATTTCCATGGAAACAAGAATACAGTTTTTAATTTTATCTACCGAAGAGGGATTTGAACGAACTTTGGAGAACCAAATTGGTTTATTAGAGGGGGAAGGCTTGCAGAGATGAAATTTTTTAGAAAAAGGACAATCGAAAATGTAATGGTCAACATCACCGAATTTATTGCAAATACAGTTAGAGGTGGATTTAATTTTGAAAAAGTATAAGTAATCAAGAAAGGGGCCATGACCAGTAAGAAAGTAAATGAGATATTTATTAAAAATTTGTAAATTAGGATTCACGATAGGGAGGTAAGACAGGATTCTAGCCGGATCACCAGTCCTGGTGGAAATGTAATCATTAAGATAATTTTGCCAAAGATTAAGAATATGAGATTTACAAAATTTTGAGAGGAGCGAGTAAGGAAAGGGAATAGTAAGAGGGGAACCAGAGATAGCAGCAATTTTGGCATGGTAATCAGCAATTTCATTTCCAGATATGTTATTGTGAGCTTTTACCCAAGAAATATTGACAAGGTTTTTGGCAAGGAGAGCTTTGTATTTAATGGAGTTAAGATAATTAGATTTATTTTTTATTGAGTTAAGAGCTTGAATGGAAGAGAGGCTATCGGAAAAAATATTAACAGGGGTATTATTAGAGGAAGCCCAGTCAATAGCAAAGGAAATAGCGGTAAGTTCGGCTTGAAATACTGTATTCCTGTTGTCAAGTTTATAGGAGAGAACCTTTTCCAGAACATCATGTTTAAAAATACAGACTGAAAAACCAGTGTTATTATCAATATTTGAACCATCAGTATATATATTATAAATGGCAGAGTTTTTATCCATTCTGTTAACTAAATTTACGGACCATTTAGAGGGGTGAAAGCTAGAGAAAGGAACAAGGAAATCAAAATCAGAGGGAGGCGGGAGGGAGGGAGATGAAAAGGAATCAATTTTTTGTTTCCAAAAATTAAATTTATTATAGAGGGTAGAAATTGTAAAATGAATGGGGGGAATACCAGTGAGGGAAAATAAGGAGATATTAGATGTTGTACGATAGCCTGGGCAGATTTTTAGAAGGAAGATCCTTTGGAGTGAAAGAAGTTTTTTTATTTGCATTTTTTTTAGTTTTTTACCCCATATAGCAGAACCGTAAGTAATAACTTTTTCCACAACACATAAATACCAGCATTTTAAGAAACATTTTTTGACACCCCAATTTTTCCCAGATACTTGGCCAAAAGTAGTACAAAATTTTAGGCATTTTTCTTGGAGATATCGAATATGAGGGTCCCAATTTAATTTATTATCAATGATTAAACCTAAAAATTTTAAATGATTTTTAATTTTAATGGATCTATTATTAAATTTGAAAATGGGATTTCTTTTCATACTAGAGTAAATTTTTGGGAAAATAACGGAGCAACTTTTATCAATAGATATTTCTAATATCAGATTATTGAGGGAAGTAGAAAGGGAGTTGAGGAGGGAATTGGTATTAGTTTCAAGGACATTTCTATTACTGCCAAATGTAATAATAGCAAGGTCGTCCGCAAAGGCTTGAAGATAAAATGAATCACTATTAAGGGAAAGAATTTCATTGAAGTAAAGGTTCCAAATGAAGGGAGCGATAACTGAGCCTTGCGGAGCGCCTTTCGAAATAAATTTAGAGATAGATAAAGACCCTTCAGAAAAAATAACAGTTCTATGGCTAAGATAAGTATAAATAAAAATTCTATAAGGAATAGGAATGTTTAATTTGACAAAAGTAAGAGGGAGGATGTTCCAATTAAGATTATCGAAAGCTCCTTGTATATCTAAAGTAGTAAGTGCTACATGATGTAATGGTCTAAGGTTCTCAATAGTGAGTAAAAGTTTATGAGCAGCGTCTTCACAACTGTGAAGCTCGCGAAACCCAAATTGCAAGGGATGGAGTATATCTTCAGTTTTTAACCAAAAGTTAAATCTATTAATAAAAATTTTTTCTATGATTTTGCCAAGAGTAGGAAGGAGACAAATAGGCCTAAAGGAGGACAAATTAGAAGAGTCCCTACCAGGTTTTAAAAGAAAAATAATTTTTGCATTTCTAAGGCAGGCTGGGAAGTAACAAAATTTAAAGCATAAGTTAAATAATTTTAAAAAGAAATTTGGATTAAATTTATAAAGATCTTTCCAAATTTTGAAATCTAAATTATCAAGCCCAGAAGCTTTTCCATTTTTGAGATTTTTAAAAACTGAAGACAACTCAGAATGAGAAAGGACCCCCAACCCACCATCAGGAATAGAGTGAAAAGGAAAAGAGACAAAATTGGGATCATCATTAATGCAATGGTTTAAAAGACGTGTCATTTTTTCGGAATAGCTGAGGTTAGGGTTGTCCTGAAATTGGATGTTGATACTTTTATTCTTGATAAGTTTTTTAAAAGCAAATTTGAAGTGTGTGCCAAATTTAGAATTACAGTTATTGCAGAAAGTTACCCAGGAATCTAATTTGGCCTTGTTGATCATAAGTTTATATTTAGCTTTATTGAGCTTATATTTGGATTTGGCCTCCGTGATATCCTTCAGCGTTGCAGAGTTCTTGACAAGAGATTTGATTCTACGAGATAAGGCTGTTAAAAAATTCCTAAATTTTGCGAGGTCTTTTGACCACCAAGAAAATCTAACTTGATTAATTTTTTTCTTTTTTCTGATAAATTTAAAAGCACAGCTCTGAACATTACTAAGAAAATTAACAAAGAAATCATTTAAGGAGGAACAATTGTCAACTTTAGAAAGGAGGGAATAAAAATATTTAAATTTGGATTTGAAATTATAAATGAATTTACCAGTGCTGAAAAAAGATTTTAAAAAGAAAGAATTGTCAGAGGGGGAGTCAAAAGAGAGAGAAATTTTGACAAATTTATGATCACTGAAAGATTCCCTTTCAAGAACAGTCCAATCCTGAACGAAATCATAGAATCCAAAACTGACTAAAGTAAGATCAGGAAAACCCTTTCCAGAGTGAGAGACGAACGTGGGACCAGCTGCAGGGTTATTGTAAACAATGAAATTATTAGCTAAACAAAAATCTATAAGATGGATACCCCTTTGATCAATGAATTTATATCCCCACATCTGAGCCCTAGCATTAAAATCACCAAGAATTAAAAAGTTTGAGGAAAGGAAATTAAAAGAGGAAAATTCAGAAATATTAGTGGAGATATCATCATTAGGGGGGAAATAAATACTAGAGAGAGTAAAGTTAAAATTATTTGGAAGAATAATTTCGACAAAAACGGAAGAAAGGGTTTTAAATTTGAAATTAACAACGAGAAGAGGGTTGCAAATAATAATGAAGGATTTATTGGAAATTGAACAATACTGAGTAAAGCCAAGAGGGGGATCCAAAATTTTGCCTTTAATAGTATAGGGTTCCTGAATACAAATAAAATCTATTGAGAGATCTATTGCGGTTTGAAAAGCATAATTATGGGCTGAAAGGGAATTATTGGTATTAATCTGGAGTCCTGAGATGACCATGGAGGCAAGTGCTCAGATGTGGGGAAGAGAGGAAAAATTCACTGGTCCTTTTGCAGAGATTGAATTTCTTTAAGGGCAGAAGCATAAACAGGGCAATATTTTCGGTCAATGGCACAGTGATCTGTTTTAAGATTAGCATCTGGGTGATGAAAATTATAATCACCACAGTTTATACATGATCTAATGGTTGAAGTACATGTTGCTGTAGAATGCTTTTTCGCACATTTGCCACGGAAAGTCAACCTGTGTGAACAAAAATTTGATGTGTGGCCGAACCCTTGACAGTTGAAACAGATTTTTAGGGATATAAATTTTTTGATCAGAAAACTATTGAAGTGGATATAAATTCTTTTATTCTTCACCATATTATTAGCCAGGAGGTATGGAAGAAGTAAGACCCAGTTAACATTTCCTTTTTTATTTTTAAAGTTCTTCAGTACTTTAATTTCAAAGGGTTGGTCAGACGAAGCATTGTAGGATATCAAATCTTTCACATCATTTTCTTGGTAGGTAGAAGGTAAATTGAATAAAATAATAGCCATAGTTCGAGGATTAGGTTTGACAATTTGAAAGTTTTTTGTGAGGTTGGTTTTTTGAAGATTGGTGATAACCTCTTCAGGGTTTTCATTTTTACAAGACAATTTGATATTACCATTAGGTAATGAACGAACAGAATTAATTAAGACTTCTTTAGGGCAAGGAATAGAAGATATATCATTTCTGATCTCAGAAGTGTTCTTAGTTTTGTCAAGGCTCTTAAGAAGTATGGTTGAGAAAAGTGGTTTTTTAGTGGTTTGGATGGTTGAAGAAGTTGTAGTAGAATTCGAAGAGAAATTTGTAAGTGATTTGATTTCGGTGATAGAATCTTCAGTAAATTTTTTGAACTTCTTGATTTCATCATTGATAGTTTTTAGAGAGTTTTCATGGTATGAAGAAACAGATTTTTTAAATTCGTCCAAGTTCAGTGACTCATTAATTGTAGATCTGATCAAGTCAGGTAAAGAAGAAAAAATATCATCCTTGACCTCAGGTTTCTTTATATAATCATGAGAAGAATTAGAAGTAGAAGACTGAAGTAGAGTTTCATATTCATATTCCAGGCAGCTGGATCGGATGAGTTCAAAATGATCATTAAAATATTTATGTTGATGAGGTTTTAGTCTGAGAGTTTTATGGATATATTTGTTAAGTTTGTCAAGAAGAAGATCAACTGATTTTACTAATTTACGTTTATATACTTTTGGCTGAAGTTCTTCATCAATGTTTGATATCAATTGATCTTTAGAATGTGTGGAGTCGAAATTTTCATCACAGTCTTTGATAGAGGCAGGTTTGCTGCGGCTAGTAGATTCATTGCAAGAAGAATTGGAAGAATAATGATCGGAAAAATGTGAAGAGGATGGTAAACAATCTTTAGGGTTAACGGTAGAAGACTTGAAAGAAGCGGATTTCATAAAGTCATTAAGTTTCTTTATATTAGAAAGTTCTCCAAGTGATTTGGAGTAATCTTTGTTCATCTTGAAAAGTTTAATACGTTCACTATGATATCACAATAATTTAAAATATAAGTTGCAAAAAGTTCATTGCAATAATGGATTCAATAAAAATGAACAATAAAATAATGAATAAATAAAATAAATACGTCCAATGTTGGGGTACATAAAAAGATTACACAATAAAAGTTTTAGGATAAGATTACAATTAAAGTTTTAAAAGAACCAGTGGCATCTTCCATAAATAATAAATAAAACATAGTATGAGATTAAGAGAAGCTTTAAATATACAATAAACAGCCATAGATTACACAGATATAGGAACTAAACAACGCTAAATAAGTCAATTATGACAGCGATAACAGATAATATAACAGACACTTTTTTCACATATTATATTTATATATATTTAAAGATTATTAAGCAATTGTAACAAGGGAATAATACATTTTTGACTAAATTTGATAATAGTGACATAAGTGTGAATCAGATAGAAACATTGTAAATTAAAACGGAAAACATATTTTAAACAAATATAAATATAAATACTAGCATCACTATTGAAAGTTTAAGATTTTAAAGTTATTTTAATGAAACATCATAGCATCAAATTTCAATGATAGCAATGGCATAAATAGTTTGCAAAGGTTAAACTGAGAAAAATTTAAAAATACGACAAACCATCCATCTGGGGAAAAAGAACTAGGCACCAAAATGAAGACCTCGATGAGAGCATATTGAATAATAAAAAAAAACTGAAACATTAAACTAAAAATAACGGGTTTGAAAGAAAAAATCGCGGACAAAAAAATAAGTCAACATAACACTTCAACCGATGTCGGAGGTCTGAAAGTGACTATAGTACGAGTATCAAGGATTCAGTGGACTCTAGGTTATTGAGCGCCGATTTCGAATCGAGAGGATAACGACTACGCAGGATACCAACCTCGGTAAAAATAATAGTAACAGGAGGCTATCCTGAGGTAAAAATAGCAGTATGTTGTCAGTCAGATTGTCAGTTGCCTGTCAATCTGACATTAGGGAGTGGAGAATATAGAGTCCACTTCGACAATATGAGGTTGCAATTTCGTTTCAGTAGCTCAGCGGTAGAGTGTCGACTGGCCAGTTCAAAGATCCTAGGTTCGATTACTGGTTGGGGCAATAAGATTCTTTACACGCTATATGAGAGAAACCGGCCGCCCAAATATTTGCTCAAGGCTTCGGATGAGTCGGACGGTCTGGGTCTTCAACATGCTATATGAGCTTACTTTATAAACTAAGTGAAAGTAATATTCAACTAGTCTGTTTTAAGAAATATCAGTGAATAAGACTCCAATTTAGAAGGATATACACAAACTGAAAAACGATTTCAAAAGCTATATAAGCAAAATTTTGAAGTCAAAAATGGATATAAAGAATGTATTTTCAGCTACAAGTTTGCAAAGTATTATATATTTATCATAAACAAGATTATCAGAGTTCAAACCTCTTACTAAAATATGAAGCATAGAAGAAGTGTGAAATCAGCTGGTTTCACAGATGATACGATAAATCAAGAGTTCTTTATATCTGTGTAACCATATTGAAATAAATCAGTGATTAAGAATACAATAACAGAAAATGATAATGTAATTCATAATACTTTATTTATCTATGGGTTTATAGTTTAAAATTGTAAATTAACATAAACGTACAAAGTTTCATATATGCTTTTTTCGGGTTTTACTTTTTTGAGGAAACATAAACTGGCTTTTACAATAAAATCAAAATTTTTGTTTGTAATATTTTTCGATTCTTAACTGCGTGAATTTATTTCTTTTGTCGAAGGTTGATTTGTTG
This sequence comes from Amaurobius ferox, assembly GCA_951213105.1. Taxonomy (NCBI): domain Eukaryota; kingdom Metazoa; phylum Arthropoda; class Arachnida; order Araneae; family Amaurobiidae; genus Amaurobius; species Amaurobius ferox. The sequence continues at coordinate 57,407,875 of OX578138.1, read as the reverse complement.
TGAACGGTATGTTTATTAGTGCAATGTGGTAGGAAATGAAGAACGCAGAACTAAAAATTTATTGGACACTGAATAATAAAATCTATAAAACACACTTTTTGAGAGCCAACATTTCTTAAAATGCATTATTAGTTAAAATCGGTTGAAACATTAGGAAGTTAGGGACGTTTTTAACATCCAATCATTTTACCCGCGCTTTGTAATTTCTCAATGACTAGTTCTCCTTAAATATGACACCTACGCACTAAAAGTTCTGAATATCAAAATCTGTTTCAAATTTAAGCATAACAATAAAAATCAATCCAGCATAAAGCATTAATAAGGAAACAATTTCCAACTGAAATGCTGTATTATTTAAACTTCTCTAATAAGCGGTGATATCTTTCAAATTATCCCAGTACTGCAGTAATTTATTATACTTGAAAACTTCAAACTTCATCGAAATATAAATCGTCTGCCTCTCTATGTAGAATCAATGAATATCTCATTCATATCACTTTTATTCTAGAGTCTAGAGCTAAATAGTTTTGAGTGAAAAAAATTCAACAATTCTTGTACAACTCACCTTAAAATTGATTGACTTGTTTATATTCTACATCAGTTAAAATTGGGCTTCGTTATAAAATATAAACAAAGTTTAGTGATCATTTGAAGTAAAAAATATTGTAATTGCGTTGGCCTAGAATTTAGTTGATACACAGATAATATTAAAAAATAAAGCGGTTTTATGACGAATGCAGCACTAAATATAAATTTAAACAATCCTAAAATATTACGATTTTTACACACGGAAGAAAATGGATGCCATATTTCATTTTGGAATGAGTCACATGATCTCTTCATATATCATGGGTGTAATTATTATTTAAAATTTTACTTAAACTATATATTTTGCTGAAAATTTTTTCCCATAATTTATGCGATAATTTGTTTTTTTTTCTAAAATTATCGAAGCAATTTGTGAATTTTAACTTCGCTTAAAAACCTGATTGAAAAATAAGTCCCATAGGGTTCAATGTATTTCATTTTTCAGCCCGGGTAAAATCCAAATCTAATTGGGTGATATTATTCACTTTCATCCTCCCACATGTTCCACAGATCGTTTAACAGCGTATTAAGATTTAATTTTGATATAGTCATTTTTACGGCAGTTATCGTGTGAACGGACAGACAGACAGATAGCATGGCCCAAATCATCGACACTTTTCAATTATGTTGGAAAGCGTTTAAAATGGAAAGGCACACATTTTTAAGAGTCAAAGTGGTGTTAGCCTTTTGACAATCTCTTTGTATTGTCATCCCTAATTTGGATTTTTTCGTTAATCTGAAGACTGAAACAGATCGTTAATCTGAAGGCTGAAACAGATCGTTAATCTGAAGACTGAAACAGATCGTTAATCTGAAGGCTGAAACAGATCGTTAATCTGAAGACTGAAACAGATCGTTAATCTGAAAGCTGAAGCAGATCGTTATTCTGAAGGCTGAAACAGATCGTTAATCTGAAGGCTGAAACAGATCGTTAATCTGAAGACTGAAACAGATCGTTAATCCGAAGGTTGAAACAGATCGTTAATCTGAAGGCTGAAACAGATCGTTAATCTGAAGGCTGAAACAGATCGAATGAGCCCAAAACCGATATTCTAGCTCAAGTGAAACTGTTTGATCATTTTGAAACGTGGAATTGAGTTTTTTATTCATTTCTTTGCGTCGTCATCACTAATTCGAATTTTAAAAATAATAGATTGTTTTGTTGACCTATAGGCTGGAACGGATGAGACCAAAACTAAGATTCTAACTAGAATGGAAATGCTCGAAAATAAAAAAAAGTATTTTTTAGTTGATCGATTATTCCTTTGCATCGTTAGCCTTACTTCGAATTTTTGAAATTTTATGTTATTTCCCTGATTTTGAAACTGATACGGATAAAATGTCACCAAAACCAAGACTAATTATAGTTAAAGTGCTCGATAAATTTGATTCATCACCCCCTCACCCAGTCAATTGTTCAGTCCAGTAAATATTTTATTTTAATGATAGCCCTGGACGCTAATGCATAGCGAGGACAGAACCACAAAATGGAAAACGACCATTTCTTTTGATATAGAAACGAATACAAGTTTAATATGAATTATCAATAGTCTCTCGGTTCAACTGGCAAATCTCTTATGGTATTGCATCAAAACTTTCAGAGAATTTGTGTGTGTGTGTTGCACTCTCTCCTGGCAGATATCATTTTGTTGTGGCTATTCTGGTAACATTCCTCCAATTGTTATTTTATATTCCTTCCTTTCTAACGGAAGTATTGCTTTTGCGTCCAAAATTCTTTTCTGCTAAATTGTAGAATCTTTCCTTGGTTTCAAAGCTGAGACGATAGAATGACACCAAAGCCAGGATTCTAGTTCCAGTGAAAGTGGCTGGAAAATTTAGTACATCATCTCCTCACTCAGTCAGTCGTACATTTCAATGCATATTTTATTTTAATGATTACCCGGGATCGTTAATGCATAGAGAGGGCAAAAACATAAAATAGAAAACGACCGTTTTTTATTATATAGCTACAAAATACAACTCTAATATGAACTGTCAATAATCCCCCCCGTTCAACTCCCAAATCTCTTAAGATATTGCATCAGAACTTTCAGTCTTTTTCTTTTCATTCTGCATTCTCTCCTGACAGATATCATTTTGCTGTTGCTATTCTGGTAACTTTCCTCCAACTATTGTTATTTCATATTCCTTCCTTTCTAACGGAAGTATTGCTTTTGCATCGAAAATTATTTTCTGCTAAATTGTAGAATCTTCCCTTGGCTTCAAAGCTGAGACGATAGAATGACACCAAAGCCAGGATTCTAGTTCCAGTGAAAGTGGCTGGAAAATTTAGTACGTCATCTCCTCACTCAGTCAGTCGTACATTTCAATGCATATTTTATTTTAATGATTACCCTGAATCGTTAATGCATGGAGAGAACAAAATCATAAAATAGAAAACGACCGCTTTTTATGATATAGCTACAAATAATAACTTTAATATGAGCTGTCAATAATCCCCTCCGTTCAATCCCCCAAATCTCTTAAGATATTGCATCAGAACTTTCAGAGGCATTTTCTTTTTGTGCCGCACTCTATCCTAACAGATATCATTTTCCTGTTGCTGTTCTGGCAACTTTCCTCCAACTATTGTTATTTTATGTTCCTTCCTTTCTAACGGAAGTACTGCTTTTGCGTCGAAAATACTTTTCTGCTAAATTGCATATTCTTCCCCTGGTTTGAAAGTTGAGATGATAGAATGGCACTAAAGCCAGAATTCAAGTTTTAGTGGAAGTGCTAGATAAATTTGATACATCACCCCCTCACTCAGTCAATCGTACAGTTCACTGAATATTTTATTTTAATGATTACCCTGGGTCGATAATGCATGAAGAAGACAAAAACATAAAACGACGGTTTGCCATGATATAGTTACAAATACAACTTTAATATGAACTGTCAATAATCCCCCAGTTCAACTCCCAGATATCTCATGATATTGCATCAGAACTTTCGGACTTTTCTTTGCACTGCACTCTCTGATGACAGATATCATTTTTCTGTTGCCATTCTTTCAACTTTTCTCCAACTATTGTTATTTTATTATATTCCTGCCTTTCTAACGGGAAGTATTTCTTTTGCGTCGAAAACACTTTTCTACTAAATAAAAAACCTAGCAGTTCTAAGGAGTGATGATTTCCCAGAAATTGTGTGTTGTACTCTTTCTATATATTGGAATATTTTTGTAACAAAACTGCTCCATATTGAGATCAATAAACCCTAAAAAGAGTACAAATTCGTTCAACCGTTCTCTATTTGTAAGTGATCATGGATGACATGAATTCAGAGTTTTTTGACACTTTCCAACATAGTTGAAAAGTGCTTATGACTTTGATCATTCTGTCTTTTACTTCGCGCGATAACTACCGTAAAATTTATTGTATTGAAATGACATTTTAGAATGCTGTTGAGACGGTCTGTGAGTGGAATGTTTAGGAATGAAAATGAATGGCATCATCCAATTGATTTCAGATTTAACACGGGTTAAAAAAACATGAAATATTGAACCAAACAAGGCATAATTTTTCAAATATTTTTTAAACGAAGTTAAACCTTGCAATTTGCCTCGGAAATTTTAAGAAATATTGAAATTATTACATAAAATGTGAAAAAAAGTTAGGCAAAATATATTGGGTAGTATTTTAAATAAAAATTTAAATAGCAATTACATCTATGATATCAATCTATTGATATATGAAAAGATCACATGACTCATTGCAAAATAACACATGCCTTCCATTTTTTAGCTGTTACCGTAGATGTTTAAAGATTCTTTAAATTTATATTTAGTGCTGCATCCTTCATAAAACCGCTTTCATTTTGTTTATTATCAACGTATCTAATTTCTGTGCCAACACAATTACAATATTTTTTATTTTAAATGATCTCTGATTATTCCTTCAAAGCAGACTAATTTTAAAGCTAACATACAAAGTAAAAAATCAAGTGACTATAAGGTAAGTTGTATAAGAAATATTGAATTTTTTCAAGCAAAATTATTTAGCTCTAGAAACTGGAATATAGTGATATAAATGAAACATTCATTAATCTTACATAGAGATGCAGACGATTTATATTTCGATGACGACATTTGAATAAAGTTCATTTTGTGTTACTATCGATGATTTTTCGGATGAAGTTTAAGTTTTCAAGATGACTGAAGATGAAGTTTTCAAGTATAATAAATTTCTTAAGTACTATGATAATTGAAAAAAATATCACCCCTGAAAGTATCTTATTTTAGATACGTTTAATACAATTACATTTCAGTTGGAAAGTGTTTAAGAAAAGGATATGTGTAAAACAAAGATTAATCCTTGCACAAGCATAAAAAAAAATTGCTATATACTATGGTGAAAATTTTTTCAATCAAGACCAATTTTCTGTAGGTCTAATTCTAGTAAAGGATTATTACACATTTTTGCCCATTATTACACATTTTAAGAAAATTTCAGAAAAATTTGAAATTCAAAACTATTCTTGTAACTGAATAATTGTATTATTTTTTTACATTTTATTAGCTATCTTGAAATTCTTTTTACCTAAAATTTAATAAATCGTTTTTATTAACTTGGACAGAACGGAAAATTTCTTTTAGTGTGATTCATTAATTTGGGAAATTCATCAGTCAAAGGCGTTTTAATGAGATATCACTGCAATAAAAAAGACAAAATGATAAAATTATTTTACAACCTTTATTATTTTTGAATCATGAAAAATTTTATGAACAAAAGCTAAATTATAAGCTGCAGCAAGTTCTTTCACAATATCACTTTGCCAATCAATGTAGCGAGAAGAAAATCTAAGCTCCTTATTTCCAGACTTTAAGAACTTTTTAAATTCTATCTCTAGCACATTGCGAAATTCCTTAACATCTTGGGATTCAGAAACTGTTTTCTTTTCCACACATTCACTTGCAAAAATTTTTTTTTTCAAAACATATTCTCCCACTGTTTATGCTGCTGGCGTTTCTGTTCTAACTCAAAAAGCACCATATTAAGGTTCTTTTCATACGGCTTATACATCTTTGCCTTGCGTAAGAAATGCTTTGCCCGATCAAATTCATCTGCTACAAATAAAGAACATCCCATCCTGTACAAGGCCTTAGCATTATTTTCCTCCAGCTTTAACGCAAGATTAGCATATGTGATTGCTTTTGACGAGTTCTTGATGTTAGCATAAGACAAAGAAAGATTTAAATAGAGTTTTAACAATAATTCTTTCCTCTTTTCATCTTCTTGTTCATTGGAAACAGAAACATTTTCCAGGAGCTTTACCATTTTGCGATAACGAGCGATGGCTTGCTTGTAATTTTTATTTCGGAATAAATCATTACCCAACTGGTGCTCGCAGTGATATACAACAGCAATCTTCTTAAGGGGGCTTTCTTTTGATCTTCTGGAGTCATTTCTTCACACTCAATTGCTTCTTTACTGCCATAAAAGTGTAAAACTTCAGCAAGATATAAAATTTTTGCATTACTAGGGATAAGAGGGGGGCATCCCATCTTCCCATAAGCATATTGAGGATCAACAAGAAGTTTTGACAACTCATCTTTCTTCATGGTCCTGATACCTAATTCCAGTCCAGGAAAAATACTTCCATCTCCAACCCTAAAGCGAAAAATTTACTATCAGAACTTAAAATGTTTGACTCTGTTATTTTATACAAATAAAGTATGAAAAAGTCTAAAATTTGTGTTTGCAAATGTTTGCACACATTTTATATTCATAAAGATTGTTAAAAATGTAACTTCATGGCATCATGAAACATTATGAATGGTTTCTATCTTGCAAAATTGAATTTTAATAAAGCACAGCATTTTACGTACAATTATGATACCACGAAATTTCTATAAAAATTATAAGCTGTAACCGCATACATAAATCTTAAAATGAATTATGCTGACTATTTGAATGTAGAATTTAACAAATATGTTAAATAATAAATTTGACTATTACGTTAATTTTTAACAAATATGGTTAATAAAATGTAGTTGAAATAAAAAAATTACAGAATAGTATAACAAATTAGTTCAAATTTGGAATGTATCTGCCCATGCTGTGTATATTCTACTATAATCTATAGTTGTGAGAGCAGCCAGTTATAGAATTATCAATTATTTAAAACACAATAATGGTTAGAATTCACAGAATGTTGAGCAGTCAGAGATTAATTAAATATAAAGATTTCCTGTACTACATTCTTAGGAAATTTAAGGTCAATGTAACAAAAGCCACACTATAAAGACTACAACTATTAGATATCTCAGTATATCTTAGTATTTTTTACGTCTCAGAGCGGAACGAAGTGTTAACAATATAATCTGGCGACCAAACACAACTAACTAATAGGAATGATGCGATTGGATAAAACATTACAGGTGCTTCAGGGATTGTTCAACGTGCAAGACGTCAGGAACTGGTGCAACACGTCAGAGCACGTAGTGCATGAGGTCACATGAACCGAATAGAGTTTCGTCCAGAACAGAGCACCAGGCGCGAAGCGCCTTTAATTTCCAATCTCTAGGTGTGGTTCTTATCTTCATACTGTGACATTATTTCATTGGTCCATAGTTGGAGGTTCGAGGTTTTTGATTCAATGTTTATATTATTTGACCTAGCTCCTAATGTGGCAGTTTGTTGCACATTTATAGTTTAAGCAGTTTGGGGGGTTGATGCAGATCTGAAGGTTACCTAGCAGTTTAGGATTTAAAACATTTTGCTGAAAAGCAAAGATCGCGAGTTTTATTTAATATCAACTGATTAAGGTGGGACGTTCCTGGTACCGAATATCAAAGTTAAGTACCGAACGGGGTCTCTTACGAGATTTAGCCTTGCGATGATCATAGTCATGCAGATTAAATAATAGTTCATTTGGGACAGATGGCAAATTTTTGTAGAATTTAAGCGCTAGCTTTTTAGTTTGGGCTCTAACAGTTTTTATTTTGAAGTCTTTCCTAATTACCGAGTTTCTTAAGTATCTAGGGGCTTTCCTTATAATCCTTAGGGCTTTGTTTTGTCTTGTCTCTAATAAGTCTATGGTAGTTTTACAGGCATATCCCCATACGAGTGCTGCATACAGCATTCCCGGGCGGATGACCGATTTATAAATTAGGAGTTTATTTTGATAACTTAGATTTCCGTTTCCTATCATTGGGTATAAGGCTCCTATGGTTATATACGCTTTTTTGATTATGTTCGTTACGTGCAGTTTCCAAGTTAGGTGGGAGTCTATCGTTACACCTAGGTATTTAGTAGATTTTTCCGCTTTTAGGGCATGGTTGTTTATGTACAGAGGAGGCGGAGGTTTACGTTTTCTAGAGAAATAAATCCAATGACATTTATTGGGGTTTAATTTTATTCACCATTTTTCCAGCCATGTTTGGAGTATGTCTAAGTGTTGTTGTAGCTGTCTGTGCATTACTGAGACGTAAGGGTGTTTTGCAAGTATCGCACTGTCGTCTGCATAGAGTGTCAGCTCCGTGTCTGGGGTCCTGGGAATGTCATTTAGATATATGTTAAAGAGTGTCGGGCCCAGGATAGATCTCTCTCCTTGCGGTACACTACTTTTAATGAGCTTGGGACTAGATAAGTTATTTTTTACTCTGACTTGAAAGTGTCTCTTATTTAAGTATGAAATTAAAAGTTTGACAAGTGCGTCAGGGACTTTTAGAGTGATCAATTTGTAAGCTAATCTACAGTGCCACACTTTATCAAAGGCTTTTTGGATGTCAAGAAAAATCGCAGCCGTGGGTGTCTTATTATTAAAACCAGAAGAAATGTACTCTACCACTCATTTAGATCAGGATAACTCAGTGATATTGCGTGGAATAACTTTTATGTTTCATAATTTTTAGACACATGTTAATACTAGATATATCTACATCGATGTATCTACATTTACGATTCCATTATTATCCATCTTATGTGTGAGGAACGGCTATGAACTATGTTTTTATACAGTGAGTATTCTAAATTGAAATAAATTAGATATTAAACGTACTAAAACATACGAAATTTTACACGGTGAAGCCAAATTTTACAAAGCGCACTGATATCAACTCTTGATGTTGCCACAGGTTGCACTTGAAGGTAAATAAAATAAGTTTTATATATTATTTAAACTAATACGACATAACTTTGAATTTATACATACCAAAACTTACATGATATTATGCAAAGTGAAGACGTGCTTTACAAAATAGGTTGTTGTTGCATTACTAGATGTTTTCCTATTTTCTACGGAAGACTATGCTATGCGTTTTTACTGTAATCAGAATATTTTGGTATAAATTACATGCTAGACATACCAAATCTTACAATCTATTTTACTCGAAGACTACGAAAATTATAGGAACAACGCTCATAAGAGCATGTCGTCCAAAAGAAAGAGGGATGGAATTATTTAGAAAGATGTCTGAGATATTGCGAATATCTGCATATCACTGAAATTGCCCTCCTTCCCATGTTTAAAAAATCTGATGTAGGCAACACATGATTTTACTTATATGATGCAATGAATTTACTACGTTTACAGTAAAAAAATTGGGTTTTTTTATAGTAGATTCTTATATTGTTTCCAAGATATTGAATTTTCGCCAATTAGTCGTCATTTTCATTGATTTAGCGTCATTCTTATCCATTTGGCGAGATTTTCGTTAATTTGGTGTCATTTAGAAAAGTCGCCAAGTTGGCGACATTGCGCCAAATTCTTCGGCAAAATCTCACCAAGCGTTATGGACGGAGAATTAAGTTATTCTTATAGCAGATAAATGACTATTCGTGTTCAAATACAAAAGTATTACTCAAAGTATCTTTTCTCATGAATGAAACAAGCTAGATCTACGTGAATGATGTCACCAAATTTATCGCATGATATTACATATGAAAAGTGAACAGGTTTCTCAACAGTTAATATTTTTTTTAATTTATGGGATTTCTGATAAATTTATTTGAAAAATGTGCAATATCTCGAGAACGGTTCATGCTAGCGTTCTAAAGTATGTCAATCATTTTATAAGGAAAAATTACATAAGAAATGTCTATTTGCTTAAATTTATTAAAGATTTAAATTTTTTGATGATTTTTTTAAAATTTCACTCAAATATTTAGGGGGTTCTGAACATTTGATACCGTTTAAAAACAATAGACTTCTAGCATTCACGGATTGCGATTTTTGTACCAAATTTCATTCGAATAGCTCCATTTGTTCATGAGATATCGTCTCCACAGGCTCACTGACACACACACATACTTTCACACACACACACACACACAGACATCACCTCAAAAATGTTTGATTCGTGATCAGGGATGCTTGAAACGTGCTCTCTCGTTGAAAGCTCATTTGAATTTTTGACCCCGTCGCAATACTTTCCTTATACATTATCTATATAAAGAAAGTAAAAATACTGTTCTATTAAGGATTTTCATGAAATGTGAAACTGTAGAGTTGAGAATGAAATCTTGTAAAGAGAATTGAATCTTGTAGAGAGAGAGAGCATTTACGAATAAACCAATCTATTCAGAAGTATAGATAGCTTCAGAAAACTCGGACTATTTGAATAAGAATGTACTTATTGCTAGAAAGTATGAGTATTCTTATACAGTCTCTAAATGATAAAACGAACGCATTGAAGGTTAGCACTGAAAATCCCCAAATGCAGGTTAATAAATAGTGTTGTAAAAGAAGTTTACATAAAAATTTAGAGTACAGAGAAAAAATGAAAAAGGAAAATCTGATAGGAATGTTTCAAATACGCTATCCTAAAAATCATAATTGTGATGTTTACTTTCTGAAAATTAACAAGTGTGAATTTATATCATATGAAAAATAGTAAATTTAAACTTTTTACTTTCTAAAAATAAACAAACTATAAATTTCAGTTTTTCAAAAATTAACAAATGAATTTCAAATTTACTAGAATAACAAAAGGGTATATTTTATACTTTCTAAACTATCAAAAGTGATTTTCTGTTATGTGTAAATTGCAAATGCGTTTATTCTGTTTTACTACTAGATTTTAATTCTTCTGAAATATTGTCACTTTTCCCATATCCGTAAGCAGATCCTTGTATAAGTAATCACCAAATACACTTATACTAGCGTTCATTATGAACATATCAAAACCTAACTATATAGGTTTTAATAAAGTATGATGTAAAAACATCATTCAGATTTACGGAAATAGGAAACTTATGAACTATTGAACTTCACCAATATTTTTAAATACTTCAGATTTCTTTAAATAAACACTCTATTACGTTCAGAGTGTCGAAAGTAATTTTTGTCTTACGTTTCTTATTCTGAAAAGAAAATCCTTTAGAATATTTCTAACAACGTGAAATTGTTACTTTTTTGCTTAGGAAAAGGAAACAAAAAGTTACAAAAACTGTTTTCTAAGTGTAAAAGAAAAGTTATATATATATGTTTACCTTAATGTTAAATATGTTCATTTATTTTTTATTCTAAAAACTGTAAATTTTCAGAAGAGAGAAAATTTTACAGTCTGTTTTTACAGTATGGAAATGCATTTTCATTTTTATTTTCATTCTTTTCAGAAAATATTTTTTTTTACAAATCTGTTTTCAAGGTATAAAATTTCATTTTCGTTTTAAATTCTGAAAAAAAATGCCTCTGAACTCACTTTCTTTACTGAAAAAAAGTGCAGTGCATAAGATATTATTTAATAAATTCCGAAGCAGTTAAACAGGGTTTTCTAGAAAACTTTGGGGGATCAGTTTAAAATTTAGAAAACACTTAGTGTCATAATTAAACTTTGTAAAAGTCATTATACCTACTTATATTATGTACATTATTCCTACTTATATTATGTACATTATACCTACTTATATTATGTACATTATACCTACTTATATTATGTACATTATACCTACTTAAATTATGTAAAATTTATTATATCTACTGATCATGCAAAAACAGTAATACAGAACATAACGCTTAGAATATTTTTACGTATTTACACGTCTTCGAAAATCTTTAAATTGAACTGTAAATATATACTTGGGAAAATTTCGATTATTATCACATTTTTTAAAATCGTTATAAGTACAATATACATCCCAAATAAAACATCACTTAGAAAATATTCAACGTATTATCTATTTTTGAAAATAGTAAAAACAATATTTCATATAGAGAAAAAAAAAATATATTCATGAAAACTTATAACTAAATTTTCAGCATTATTTAAAAACATAGAAGATAATTATCTAATTTCAAAAACGTTACTCCCCATTAAAAGTTAAGATTTGGAAAAAAACTTATCCAGTTACTTACACATTGAATAAATTAAAACATTTTTACTTTCCTTATATACATAACGTATAAGGAAAGTATTGTGACGGAGTCGAAAATTCGAATTCGAGTTTTCGACGGAAGAGCATGTTTCAAGCATCCCTGATCAGGAATCAAACATTTTTGAGGTGATGTGTGTGTGTGTGTGCGTCAGTGAGTTTGTGGAGACGATATCTCACGAATGAATGGAGCGATTCGAATGAAATTTGGAACAAGAATCACAATTCGTGAATACTGGAAGCTTAATGTTTTTAAACGTAATCGAATGTTCAGAACCCCCTAAATTTTCGAATGAAATTTTGAAAAAATCATCAAAAAATCAAAACCTTTAATAAAGTTACGTAAATAGACATTTCTTATGTAACTTTTCCTTAGAAAACGATTGGCATAAAGTTTAGAACAATAGCGTGAACCGTTCTTGAGATATTGCACATTTTACAAATAAATGTATCAAAAAATCCCATAAATTAAAAAAAATATTAACTGTTGAGAAACATGTTCACTTCTCATATGTAATATCATGCGATAAATTTGGTGATATCATTCTCGTGGATCTAGCTCGTTCCATTCATGAGGAAAGATACTTTGAGTAATAATTTTGTATTTGAACGCCAATAGTCATTTATCTGCTATAAGAATAACTTATTTTTCCGTCCATAACGCTTGGCGAGAGTTTGGCGACGAATTTGGCGGAATGTTGACAACTTGGCGACTTTTTGAAATGTTGCCAAATTAACGAAAATCTCGCCAATTGGATAAAAATGAAGACTAATAGTCGAAAATTCAATATCTCGGGAAAAATATAAGTATCTACTATAAGAAAAACCCATATTTTTACTGTAAAAGTAGTAAATTTATTGCATTATATAAGGATAGTCATGTATTGTCCATATCAGATTTTTTTCTATATATCGTTGAAAAACATTGGTTATAAAGTAGGTGACTCAGTACGTAGGAAAATTCTGACTATTATTACAAGTTATTATTTACAACAATTTTCACATCCCTTAGTAGTATGTGTATTATTGAGTTCTTGAAAATAGTACAAAAAGTTCAATGTACGTCCGAGACATCATACTTAGAAAAATTCTACAGGTTTTCTATTTTTAGAAATAGTAGTAGTAAAATTCCAGTACATAACATATTATTAAACAAATTCCAAAACAGCTAAACAGAGTTTTCTATAAAATGCAGTTTAAAACTTAAAAAGAAGAAAAATCTCACTCCAGCAATACAACTATAGATTATGTAAATTTTATTAAACCTTCTAATCGTATAAACAGCTTAAGTAACAGATAACTCAACACTTCGGAAAATATTTACGTATTAGCACTTCTTCGAAAATTTCGAATTGAATTGTAAACATATACTTAGGAAAATTTCGATCATTATTACATTTTTCTAAATCCTTATAAATACAATTTACATCCTAGACAAAACATCACTTAAAAAATATTCAACGTATTATCTATTTTTGAAAATAGTGAAAACGCAATTTCGTATTTAGAAAAATTGACTATCTTCCTGAAAACTTAAGTAAATATTCATTATTGTTTAAATATTAGTTATTATTTTCCGAAAATGTTACTTAGTAATATAAAAGTTTGAGACTTAGAAAAATCTTACCGTAATAATTCATCTTTCGGTAATGTAAAAGTTATTATGCCTACAAAACATTTAAACAATAGACAACACTAAAAAATTTGTTCGTATTAACACTTCTTTGAAAATCTTTAAATTGAATTGTAATTATATACTTTGAAAAATTTTGGAGTATTTATTACATCTTTAAAAATCGTATAGGCACAACACCCGCATCAGATAACACATTCAACGTATTATTTATTTTTGAAAAATAGTAAAAGTTTGAGACTTAAAATCTTACCTGAATGTAAAATATTAAAGTTTAAATGTAAGCATATACTTGGGAAAATTTCGAATATTTCTCACCTTTCATAATTAAGTACAACTTAACTCATAGGTAAGACATATCTTTGGAAAAAATGTACATGTTTTCTTCATCTTTGGAAATAGTAAAATTCCATTTCATATTTAAATAAAATTACATTAAATACATAAGTGTAAGTTCTTATCATTACTTAAAAATTTAAGCAAGAGTTAAACATGCTTGAAGTTTTAGAAGTAGTTTGGTACTTAGGAAAATCTTGCACAATCTTATTACTTTCCTTATATACATAATGTCTAAGGAAAGTATTGTGACGGGGTCGAAAATTCGAATTCGAGTTCTCGACGGGAGAGCACGTTTCAAGCATCCCTGATCACGAATCAAACATTTTTGAAGTGATGTCTGTTTGTGTGTGTGTGTGTGTCAGTGGGTCTGTGGAGACGATAACTGACGAACGAATGGACCGATTCGAACGAAATTTGGTACAATAATCACAATCCGTAAACACTGGAAGTCTATTGTTATTAAACGTAATCGAATGTTCAGAACCCCCCTAAATTTTGGAGTGAAATTTTGAAAAAATCGTCAAAAAATCAAAACCGCTAATAAAGTTACGCAAATAGACATTTCTTATGTAATTTTTCATTAGAAAACGATTGACATAAAATTTAGAACGCTAACATGAACCGTTCTCGAGATATTTCACATTTTTCAAAAAAAATTATCAAAAAGTCATATAAAATAAAAATATATATTTCCTATTGAGAAACATGTTCACTTTTCATATGTAATACCATGCGATAAATTTGGTGACATCATTCTCGTGGATCTAGCTCGTTCCATTCATGGGAAAAGATACTTCGAGTAATACTTTTGTATTTAAACGCCAATAGCCATTTATCTGTTATAAGAATAACTTATTTCTCCGTCAGTAAAGCTTGGCGAGATTTTGGCGACGATTTTGGCGGAATGTCGCCAACTTGGCGAACTTTTTGAAATGTTGTCAAATTACCGAAAATCTCGCCAAATGGATTAAAATGGCGCTAAATCAATGAAAATGACGACTAATTGTCGAAAATTCAATATCTTGGAAAGAATATAAGTATTTACTATAAGAAAAACCTATTTTTTTACTGTAAAAGTAGTAAATTCATTGCATTATATCAGAAAAGTCATGTGTTGCCCACATCAGATTTTTTTTTAATTTATGACAGTACAAGTAAACAGCTAGGAACTCAAGACTTAAAAATTCTACGTGTTTTTTGAAATTTGGAAATAGTAAAAAATATGTTTTTCATTTAGAAAAATAAAATGCCTACGTGGAAACTTAAAAGTAAATTTTCATCACTGCTTAGAAACATGAGATATAATTTAACAATTCCCGCAATTGTTACTTTTCTGTAAAAAGTTCGAGTCTTCGAAACATAGTTTTTATACATGAAGGTGCATTTTTCATCTTAGATAATTCAACACTTAGGAATATTTCACGCATTATTACATCTTTGAAATCCTTAAAAATAAATTTTTTATTATGTGACTTACCGAAAGTTTTAGAAATGTTAAAGAATTATGAAGTGCATACTTAGAAAAAGAATTAAAATTTACATTAATTTACTAATTAACAAGTACTAGAAATCTATGTGCGTCTACGGTGGAACTTAAAAAAAGTTTAAAACATAAAGCTAGGTAGATAAATATAAGAATACATAGATGAATTCTGAAAATCAGGTATGAATATTTTTACATGGAAGTCCGTGTAAGTAGCACACGTTCAGGTAATAATACGGAATACTACTCGAGCTATATCTACATCTTATTGCGGACATATATATATATGTCTAGAATGCCATCATTAATCTTTAGAGGGTACATCGCAACACTTTGATAAAGTTATATAGATCACAACCTAATATGTAGTGCTTAACACTGCTTACCAGTATTTTCGAAAAATTCCTGAGAATTATTACTGTCTTAAATTTTAGAATAGAAAAAAGTTGTCAATTTTAGTTGCCTACACATTATTTCATTGTTGAAAATCCTAAATGTAATATTTGCTTCCACGCTTCAGAAAAGTTTGCATCTTCTTCAATCGAAGAAATTACTCGAATTTTATTTATTTTCTCTATACTTAAAAAACCTTGCACTTATTTTAAGTGCTACTAATAGAACGTTTTCTGTAAGTATGTAAAAGGAGTAAGTGAAAGAAATGGAATTCATTAAGCAAAATTAAAATTACTTAAACTTAAGAGTAATTAAAATAATTACACCCTCGATCACTTAAATTGCTGCTCAAACCCTAGGGTGAGTGGGGTGGCCTGGGTTTTCTACCCTCAATCATTTAGAACGTGTTGAAATAAGGCAATGAACTGATAACAGGCCCACACAGATCTTTCTCGCCACAATGTCAGTTATCTTTTTCAATTTATACATCATTCTTAACAATAATTAATAACAAAACAGGTGTTCATTAAATACGCCCGTTATCTTATACGAGTCATAATTAAACAGTCATTAAAATAGTGAACAACACTCATAAAATTAAAATGTCGTTTGAAACTTACGGTATCTTGAAAAAGTTAAGTCGTCATCTTTTACGAAATATCACGTGAACTTAAGCTGCACCCCCCTTGGAAACGCCACTTCCGGTCACGATCCCATCAAGACGTCCCATCCGGCCACGTGCTCTGAGGTCCTCCTTTCCAGACCCACGTTGCCATTCCGTGAAAAAATTTTTAAACGTCAAACAACTCACACAAAACACCATCGTAGAACACTCCAAAAAAAAAAAAAAAAAAAACTCATCTCCACCCTCAAAACAAAAACTTCCACTTCACGTGAACACGACACTTTCAAAATCCGACCATGTTCTATGACGTCATCCTTTCCATACCCCGTTGGCATTCCCTGAAAAAGAAATTCTAAACGTAAAACAACTCGCATAAAAACACCTTACTAGAGCACAACAAAAAAAACAAATCAACTCCACCCAAACAAACACTTCCACTTCACGTGACGTCATGCACCTCGTACTCTGTCGTCACTTCCGGTCACACCACCAGTCGTCACAAGCCACGCCCTCTTGATGACGTCACTTCCGTCGCTCGGTTTGCGATGCATACTACTAAAGTTCGCTAAATTTTTCGCCAAGTGTATTTCATAAACGAAGAAAAAACCCTTATATATTATTTAATATTAGCAAACTGTTCGTTCTAAAAGTAAAACTAACACAAAAGTATCTTGTCTCATGAGTGGAACGAATTAGATCCACAAAAATGATGTTAACCAATTTTACGCATAATATTACGTGAAAAGTAAACATATTTGATAGTTTATGCTTTTTTACTTTCCCTGCAATACGTGGTAATGTATAGGGAAAGTATTGGAATCATATCGAAAATCACAACTCGAGTTTTTGACGGATCTACACGTTTCGCGTGACGTCTGTGTGTGTGTCTGTGAATCAGTCAGTCTGTCTGTGCAATGTATGTATCCACTGTAACTAAAAAACTAATGGACCGAATTTCATAAAATTTGGTAGATAAGTCATTTGGGTAAGACCCTGGTGTTGATCAGTTTTTGATAGGATTTTCAAAAACAAAACCCGCCTTTTTTTGCGAAAAGGTCCTCAAAAATTTCATGCATCTTCCCTAGCTAAAATACTAAATGACCAAATTTCACAAAATTTTGTAGATAAGTTACATGTGGGATATACTGGTGCTGATTAGATTTTGGTACAATTCGGAAAAGAAAAACCTGCCTTTTTTTACGAAATGACCCGCTAAAATTGCAAAAATCTAAAAAAAAGACTAAGTAGTGTATGCTCAAATGCATCAATTAAATTATTGTGTTATAATCATTGTTTGACGAGGAAAAGTATATAACACACCCTATTATACTTTAGGACTAACCGTTCTTAAGATATTTGAGATTTCTTTCATTTGTGTTACGCCGATTTCGAAAAAATGTCCAATTACCAAATAAAAGCAAAAAATTGAATTAAAAATGCAAATTTAGTGTTATTTTGTGCAATTAAACTCAATTTAATGAATTATTAAAGAAATAAAAATATAGAGTCTGCAGGGAAAGTCATGTGCTGCCCACATCAGATTTTTATTTTATGTAATATTTTCGATAAATTTATTAGAAAAACGTACAATACATTAAGAAAGGTTCATGATAACGTTTAAAAGTTTGTCTCATTGATTTTCTAATAAAACATAATATAAAAAGTTATCATTTACGTAACATTGTTCAAGGTATTTATTTTTTTAAACATTTTGGAGTTCTTCTGAATTTTCGATTGCGCTTAAAATCAATGGGTTTCTATTACAAATATAATTTTCCCATCAAATTTCGTTCAAAACGCTCCATTTTTTCGTGAGATATTGTCTCCTTACATATCACCTAAAAATATGCGACACGTGAATAGGGGACACGTGAAAACCGATTTTTAAAATTTTAATTATTTTTTTTGTTACTTAATGTTTTATGCGATTTGGACCGTTTTTTGCCCTTTTTTCTCCACGATCCAGACGTCGTAGAAAAGAACAAATCACACCACCGGACAGAGCAGACAATTGCGAGTAAAAATATATCAATTTCAAATCTCAATTTCGATTTTTAATATTTTTTAAAGATTTTAAAACAAAAGTCACTTTCGGTTAAAAAAACCAACTTTCTTTTTCAAATCCTCCCATCGTAAAAACTACTCATAATTTCGACTAATAATTTACATTTTGAGAAAGGTCAAAAATCTGGCATTCTTACAAGTCCAATCTGGTCAAGAAATAATGAAAATTGCCCGCAGGATCGCAATTTTAAAGACGTCATGATTTTATATATCTCTCCCAATTCTCGGCGAAGTTCGGAATCGTCCCCGACAGCCCAGTCCAGAAATGGGGGGGGGGGGGGGACGTCACGCCGTTCCATCGGGTTTTTTAAATGATAGAATTAAGAGCTTAGCATATGGTCATTATAAAATTTAAATGATTGATTTATGGTGGATAGAATTGTGATGATGTATTGTATACATCGGGTGAAATTATTATATATATTTTTTAAATGATAGAACGATATGGATTTTTTAAATGGATATTTTAATTTATGAATATCTTAAATGGATATTTGCATTTATGGATAATTTAAATGGATATTTTAATTTTATGGATATTTTAAATGATGGAAAGATGGTTATTTTAATTTTATGGATATTTTAAATAGCATATGGTCATTATAAAATTTAAATTAGCGCGCGGGAATTGCACTCGGTAGGCCCGGGTTCAATTCCCGCCACTGACTAAACTGCCGCCGTGTTCAGGCGGAGTACGATCAGGTTAAACATGGGAGTCCGTAAGTCTTTCCGAGAGGTTGGTGGTAGGGGAAGGAGGGTACGGTCCCTGTGGATGCCTCCCCACTCGGTTGCGGTCTAAATTGGGTGAATGAAAAGAAAGTTATGTAGATTGTCGCGGAGGGCGCGGTAGCCCAGTGGTTAGCGGGCGGGAATTGCACTCGGTAGGCTCGGGTTCGATTTCAGCCACTGCCAAAACTGCTGCCGTATTCACGCGGAGTACGTTTACGTTAAACATGTGGGACCGTAAGTCCTTCCGAGAAGTTGGTGGTAGGGGAGGGAGGGTACGGTCCCTGTGGATGCCTCCCCCCACTGGGTTCCGGTCTAAATTGGGTGGCACTTTCTGGTCGTCCAAACAGTTACCTTACACCTTTCTGGTAGGTCGCGCCAGCGAGTTTGCCACGGTCAGAATTTTCAAGGGTAGCGAACAGGCTGGTCGCCCAAGGCGGCTAGTATATATATAAATTTGCATATTATCTATTAAAGACTTTTATATATATGTAATATTTTGATGAAATATTTTATTTAATCAGGAATTCAGATTTTAAACAGATTTTTTTTATTTGTGTTTAAAGTAGTTTTTAATTTCAAATGCCCAAATTAATTAAAATATTTCAAAATTTTAATTTATGTTTAATTCGAATGCTAAAGTAGTTAGTTTATTAATCACTAATAAATTGCATTTGTAAGAGAAACTAATTTTTATATGGTTTTACATTTTAAAATTTTTAATTTATTAAAAATATTTAAATAAAATTATTTTTGGAAATTCCAAGTTTTAAATTTATTCATAAAATTCTTAATGATTTACACTCAAAATATACAAAAATATTTTTAAATTTGCATATTTAATTACGATTTGTAAATGTAAATAATTTTTTTTTTTTTTTTTTTTTTTTTTTTTAAATTAATATTTTCAAAAATACTAAATGCTGTCTTTATGTTTAAAGGATAGTAATTGTAATTTTTTTTAAACTCAAATGTTAAAAAGCTTAATCTATTTAACATTTTTATATGTTCTGTATATACATATGAAAACAAGTCTACATAACATATAATTTAAGGGAAAATTCGGGTAATTGCTTGATGAAGAAGTATGTGTAATTATGCGATCGTTACAAGGTAAAAGTTGTAAGATCAGTTAGGACGGTAAGTAACGAACATATAGAGAATTTAGAATTATAGTGTAAGAACAACTGGGTATAACTAGGAAGGCACAGTTCAATCATTAATAGATTCTTGTTTGAGTTCAAAGTAAGCCTAATATTCTACTAATGGCGCCCAAGTAATATAGGGTCGTGGCGACTAAAAATGCTGGGCCTTGTTTGGAACTAGAAGAATGATAATTCAATAAATTCTTTCTATGAGCAGAGTGATGTAGCTGATAGTACGGTTAGGCTTAATCAAGGAGACTGGATGTAGTCTCTTCATAAGGATACGACGTGTTGTTTTGAATCCTAATGTCATTCGAAATTATGTAAAACAATGACGGAGAAGAGAGGGGTTGTGGTTATGCTCACTCTTTCAAGAATATTTAAATTAGTTCCTATAAGGTAAAAAAAAAATGAAATCCAGGATCGTAAATCCCCATTTCGCGATCCTGGTTACACGCCTATGGTATAAAGTTTATCAAGAAAACTAATTTCTTGTATGAAGTTAATTTGTTTTCTTGCACGTAGTAGTAGGAATGCTAGAACACGTAAAATTAATAAAATTTATTTCAGTAATAGTGTTTATGAATCGACGTATAGTCGATTCACTTAAATATATTTAAGCTGTCATCCGAGTTTGGTTTATGTGTTATATTATTTAATTCTGTTCAAGGCTTTGCTATTCCCATGTAAGTTACAAATCAGTAAAATAATAGGACATTATAATGTACAAAAAACCTTCAGCTGGAGTACATTCTGTGCATGTGTGCAATTATCGCCCCTTTTCCTTTGAAAATAGCGAAAAAATATTGTTCTGCAAATAAATCATATGCATACACGTCAAGGTTTCTTTCAAGAGTTAAAAATGAAGATTGAATAACAAAAGGCAGGATTTCTTCAACAATATGACTTCTGATTAGATAAGGAAGCCCTGTGAACTGTCAACCCTCCCCTCTATTGTCCATTACTTTCACTTTGTCTATGCATTGTCCCCGGAAGAGTTTGTAATCTGAATTAAATTTACTCATCTGTGAAAAAAGATTATTGTACAATTTCAGAATATAGTTTGTGACATTCAGACACGTCCCCAACATTAGTTGCTACTAGTTTTGGAACTCGTTCATGGCGCACCCTTTAAAGATCTCGTTACTTCAAATGTATTTCTATATATCCAGAAGGCGTTCATGAAAGTGTGGTTGATCGGATTTCTCTTCAAACCTATTTCTCTTTACTGTCCTGCTCAACTTATCAAAACATTCACTCTTACCTCACGCAGCGTAGATTCTCGGTAACAGTATCTAATGTAATTTCCTTTCCCAGGAATATATTCTTTGCGATATCCTTCAAGTCTCCCTCGTTGTGCCAAAATTGTTCAAACTTTACGTTAACGAACTACCCCGCACCACTTCTATCGCTGTTGGACTCTACGCCTATGATACGGCATTGATAGTACAACATGTGCAATCACAAATGGTGTACATCATTCTACAAACCTATATAAATGCCTTGGCGCAATAGCGAATCAATGGCCACGTCAACAAATGTTACACCGTTAACTTTTCACTCCCTCGTACCCCAAACATTAACTTACCTCTTAATAAAGAACTTACTTCCTGGCAAACCAGCTGCAAGTACCGTTCTGTGTACTTCGATTCAAATCTTACATAGAAACTTCACATTCCTGAAACCCATACTTCCCGGCCGTCCAAACAGTTACCTTACACCTTTCTGGTAGGTCGGACGGTCTGGGTCTCAACAACAACAACAACATTCCTGAAACCTGCCGGAGAGTGAGATATGTACTTTCCCACACGAGGCCCCGTCCGGCCGTCCAAACAGTTACCTTACACCTTTCTGGTAGGTCGGACGGTCTGGGTCTCAACACGAGGCCCCGTCTAGCATGGAAACTACCGTCTGTTCACGAAAAATATATAATTGCAGAACAATGCCTGCATTCGCTGAATTAATATATACGGTACTCAAATTTGGGAGACCACAGCCGAAATTCATCTTCGGATACTTCACGTTATTCAAATTAAAGCTATATGCTCGTTTATAAATTTCCCGAGTATAGTCTGGTTAGAAGTCTTGCACAGAGACCTAAAAATTATCCCTTTTTAGGGCATATTCAGAACTTATCCCAAACTTTTTTTAGGGGTTTCAGTAGATTAAGTAATCTCACAACCGACAGTATCTCGTGGTACTCGAATAGCTCTAATCGTTAATGAGATATCATCTCCAGAGACTCCTGGATACACATATACACACAGGCATCACTTCGAAAACGTTTGATTCGTGTACAAGGATTCTTAACAATGTTCTCCCGAAAGTATCCGTGCTCTCCAGGTAGGTATTGTGATGAGGTCGAAAACTCGAATATGAACCATCACAATACTTTCCTTATAGATTATACTATATAAGGAAAGTTAAATAGCCTCCACAGTACAATTTTTTAAAATTGGAATTGTACTTTTAAAGCTTTTCCGGGTGGCAACATGTAAAAAAAATCTGAGGTGGGCAGCACATGACTGTCCTTACATAATTCAATGAATTCACTACTTTTACAGTAAAAACAAAATAGGTCATTCTTATAGTAGATATAGTCTTTCTACAATATTGAATTGTCGTCAATTAGTAGTCATTTTCAATTATTTAGCTTCGTTTTTATCCATGTGGCGAGGTTTTCGTTAATTTGGCAACATTAAAAAAAGTCGTCAAGTTCGCAGTATTCCGCCAAATTCGTCGCCAAAATCTCGCCAAGCGTTATGGATGGAGAAATAAGTTATTCTTATAGCAGATAAATGACTATTGGCGTTGAAATACAAAAGTATTACTCAAAGTAACTTATCTGATGAATGTAACGAGCTAGAGCCACAAGAATAATGTCACCAAATTTATAGCATGATATTCCATATAAAAAGTGGACCTGTTTCTCAACAGTTAATATTTTTCTTCAAATTATGGGATTTTTTGATAAATTTATTTGGAAAATATGCAATATATATCGAGAACGGTTCATGCTAGCGTTCTAAAGTTTATGTCAATCGTGCCAATCGTTTTCTAAAGTAAAAGTACATAAGAAATGTCTATTTGCGTAATTTTATTAATGATTTCAATATTTTGATGATTTTTTCAAAATTTCACTATAAAATTAAGGGGGTTCTGAACATTTAATTGTGTTTAAAAACATTAAGCTTCCAGCATTCACGAATTGTAGTCTTTGTACAAATTTCATTCCAATCGCTCCATTCGTTAGTGAGATATCGTCTCCACAGACTCACTGAGACACACAAACACACACACACACACATACTTCACACACACACACATACTTCACACACACACACATACTTCACACACACACACACATACTTCACACACACATACATACTTCACACACTGACAAACACACACACACACACACACACATTCACACACACACACACACATACACACTTCACACACACACACGCAGACATCACTTCAAAAATGTTCGATACGTGATCAGGGATGCTTGAACCGTGCTCTCCCGTCGAAAACTCGAATTCGAATTTTCGATCTCGTCACAATACTTTCCTTATACATTATACTATGTATATGAGGAAAGTAATATTTCGAAGTATCCAATTAAATTATATTTCACGCAACTCAAAGTGAACAATTATCATTAATGATAATTGTTCAATTCCGCAATAATAGTGGACACATTAAAATATTTTAATAATTAATTTATCACTTAAACATAACTTTAATTAACTTGGCACCATTTTTAACACTTTACAACAAAGTTGGAAAGTGTTTATGACTTTGTTCATTCTGTCTGTCTGTCTGTCTGTCTGTCCGTTAGTACGATAACTGCCGTAAAAATGACTTTATCGAAATGAAATTTTAGTATGTTGTTAGACCGTCTATGGGACCTATGGGAATGTAAATGAATAATATCACCCAATTAGTTTTGAATTGAACCCGGGTTGAAAACATGAAATACATTGAACCCTATGGGACCTAATTTTTCAAACATTTTTTAAGCAAATTTAAAATTCACAAATTGCTTCGAAAATTTTAGGTAATATTCAAATTATTCCATAAAATATATAAAAAAGTTTCAGCAAAATATATTCAGTAGTTTTTGAAATAAAAATTAAAATAATAATTACACCTTTTATATGAAGCGATCACGTGACCACTATATGAAGAGATCACTTGACCCACTGCAAAATGAAATATGGCATCCATCTTGTGTCAAAATCGTGATTTTTAAAGTTCTTTCTAATTCATATTGAGTGTTGTATCCGTCCTAAATCCGCTTTATTTTTGCCTAAATTCTTTGCATCTACATACTGAAACAACGTAATAACAATATATTTGAGTTTAAAGGATCATCCAACTTTGATTATTTCTACAACGAAGCCTATTTTTCACTCATGGAAAATGTAAATGCCAAAAAATGTGGAATGAGTTCTACAAGAATTGCTGCATTATTTTAACGCAAAATTATTTAGCTCATGGAGTCTGCAATATAGCTGATATGAATGAAATATTTATGGATTTTACAGAGAGAAGGATGATGTTTTCGATGAAGTTTTATACATAGAGTTTAATTACTTGTATCTCCATGGTCTTATGTTTAATAAATACTATAATAAAATAAATTATTATAGTATTGTGATGAATGAAATGAACGGGAAAATGTTTATGAATGAAGTGCTGCTTTTATAGAGAGAGCCAGGCTTGTTATATTTCGATGACGTCATTTGAATAAATTTCATTTGTTTACGATGAAGTTTTCAAATATAACAATTTATTGTATTAATATGACAATTTTAAAAATATTAGCGAGGAATGTATGTCTTTATAGAGATGCTTAAACCAGGCAATTTATATTTCAATGCCGTCATTTGAATGAAGTTCATTTTTTTCGATCAAATTTTAAGATTTCAAATATAATAAATGAATGTAGTATTGTGATAATTTTTTAAATATTACCGAGGAATGTATCGCATTTTAAAGATGTTTAAATAAAATTGCATTGAAGTTGGAAAGTGTTTCATCATCAATGTTTTATGCATGATTGATTTTTCTTGTTGTAATTTTGACGATATTCTCGTCAATCTGCAGCGAAATATCGCAAATTCGAGATATTTCAATAGATTCTTTAACACATTTGCCAAATTGTCAAGTCAATTGTTACAAACAAACGAATGGAAGTGCATTTTTATACACTAGCTAGAAGGTTTGCATGGCACATGATGGATTTAAAAATTTTCAAGCCATTACCTCCCATTTAGTCATTTTTATCAATTTGGCCAATTTCGTCAATTTTGCAGTATTTGGAATATTCGCCAAGTTGACGACATCCAGCAAAATTAAAAATAATAATAATAATAATAATAATAAATATCTAGCGAACGGCTAGTCCTAGAGTAATGGTGTTGGTCTTATTGTTTCGTCGTCAAAAATTATGTGTAATATAAGCATTTAATTGAAATATTGGAGTATACGTAGCCTTTTACTTTTAGATTTAACGATTTTTGAGGATCATTTCCAAAAAAAGGCAGGTTCTAAATTTTCAACAAATGATAACTTTTATGTTTAAATCTAATGAAAAATTACAAAAAAAAAGAAAATGTATATATATATATATATATATATTCAGTGTATCAACTTTCACTCGATAACATCCTAGAAAACATTCCCAATTATAGTGACTAACATACAGTTATTAAAAAAAAAGAAAAAAAAAATTATATATAATTATTTATTAATTATATAAATAAATAAAAATGAAAAATAATAAACTAAGTCAAAAACATTAGAAAAATCAAAAATCGGAAAATAAGATGCATTAACATTAATGTTTTGAATTTTATTTTCGCAAAAAAATGTAACTTTTGTCAGTATAGAAACTACGATTTGAGCGCCCTTATAATGGTGTATAGTGGCATTCTCGTTTATCCAGTTTTCCTCTGAATTACTTGTTTAGTAAGAATTTTCGTCTTTGATTCATATTCATATTCAGGATTGCATATTTGGGAAGTTAATATTCTGAATTGCTTGCCCGGTATCCAGCTTAGACTCACTGGACGGGTCTGGGAGTATTACCGTGAACGTTCGTACTGCCTCCCTGGTAGAATTTCGACTTGTTCATTCCGGTGCTTCTAGATTAAACTGTTGAGGTTGATCACGATACACGTGGTGGAAGAAGAAGGGTTCATGCCGCATGGTAATACAAATTTTCTTAATGTATCCTATTTTCATTTTTTCAATTTTTGTTGCCTGTAGTCTGAGTTTAAGCATTTATAGTGATGTGCTATTGCTTAATCTGAAACAGGCATTTGTTTGGGTTAATTAGAATTAAATACTCAGACCTGAAGATGAATTTAGTTCTGATTAATCATCGAATTTGGGACGGTGCTGTTCTTTTCTCTTATCGGCATTGTGGCTGTGAATTTGCTTCTATGGTGATGTTAATATTACTTGAATTGTTTTTTTATATATTTTATTTTATTTTATTTTTACATAATTCTTATTATTACATATTTCAAATATATATATATATATATATATATATATATATATATATATATAATAAAATACAATCCCATGATATATATATATATATTGCATTCCAAGGAGTTTGAAATGCTATATGAGGAAAATCTTCGAGAGTGGCCAATGACTATATTTACTAACGTAGGGCCATTAAAGCCACCCCAGAAAAGATTAATTTCCACCTATGGAGGAGAGATTAGGCACATACCACAGAATTAGTTTTCATAGGAAGGGGATTAGTTCCCAGTGGAGGAATACTAATCTCACTAGCATCTAGAGTTTTTTACTACTTAGACTGAAAGTTATATTATTTGATGACTATATCCTCCTTACTTCAAAAATTTATTTTGTGTAAAATTCCTTTGCGTTTATTACCCATAAAGCTACAAATGCAACTCTACTCTTTTTGCGTTGTTTTATTCCTCGGTTCAACTTCCAAATCAATGATGATTCCCTCAGAACTTCTAGATCCCATTTCTTTTGTACTGCACTCTCTCCTGACAGCTATCATTTTCCTTTAAGAACTCTGGCAGCTTCCATCTAAGTGTCACTATTTATGGTATTAACTGCAACATCCCAATTATTTTACTATATCTGTCGTACCCTATATTCAATTGAATGTTAAGGTTTTAAAACATCTACATTGTCTGTAGTCTCGGCGAAATATTGTTTATAAATATATATATGTGGATACTAAAATTAAAGTTGGCAATGTTGGGTTTTCAGAGAATTTCTTATATGGCTGGAGTGGTGTAGCTGAACACACACTTGTGCTCAATGCGTCAGACCCGAATCTGATCCACCTGGTTGTTGTTTCGACTTTAAAGGGAGTCAAATACTCAAAATAATCGAATATTTTATTGAAAGTTATTAATTACTTTAAAATCATTAGATCTTATATGGTACCCTCCTTTTCTGGTGTAGAGCAGTTGATAAAACGCTTGTTTCTGATTCAAGCAATTGCTGGAGTGAGTTCCATTATTGGCGTCCAAATATATTTGACTCTAGTATACAAAATGTTTAACATTTTCCTATTTTAAATAACAATGTAATAATATCAACATGAAAACTATTTAAGTAGTCTAGATTAAAGACTGTAATAACCCAGCATATTGTATTAGGTGAAAGATAGCCTAAGGCTTATTTACAAGCACGGGTGTCTCAGTTATAAGCTTATCTGGACCTGAAGAGAAAGGAGATTCGAATTCTGATCCGGAATCTTATATGTGGTAGCGCACAAAGCCCCAACTTGGGAACAGAATCCGCTACACACAAAGCCAAAGGGATCGTAAATATCACAGCAAAAAAACAACATAGTAATTATAGTGGTTAGAATTATTTTTAACAACCCAGGTATTATCATTTATGCAAAGCTTCCCCAGTCTAAAAGAATTGAATTCTAGATGGTATACAGTGAGAAAGAAACATGAAGGGATACTAGATTGAATACACATTTATCAATTAAAGAAAATCTATTTATTCAACTTAAATAGCATTACTTTCACTTCAATATTCATTAAGGATTTCAACTTTTCATTAAGAGCATTTTTTCTCAATATCATAGTTAACAAATTAAATATATGCTCATCATAGAATATTATTAAACAAACAACTCAATTCAAATTAGATATTATAATAATCATTCTCTTAACAATTTATGTGCCTGTTTTGAATCTCTAATCTATTAATTGCCACGGAACTCTTAGTTCCAGAATTATTTCAACGTGTTACCTTGTACCGGGAAGGTGCACTTAAAGGAATTTCTTTAAATAATCCAAAAGTTCAAAAAGAGGCTTCGCAAGGAGAAACCAGGAAAGTTCCAATGAACCAAGATATGTTCCAAACAATCTTGTTGATGGATGGTTTTGTGCGTCCAGAAAGGCACAAAACCATCCATCAACAAAATGTCAGCCTCCAGAACAAAGCCATCTCAAAAGGTAGGATGCACAGGAATTTCCTATAATAAAAGAATAAAATTTAGAATTTGAAAAAAGAAAAGTGCAGTTCATCAGGATCCTCCGCTTCTTCGTCCAGGATCTTCAGAATGGTTTCTTAACAGAAACAACGGTACGGCCATCGAATTTTAGCCATTTCGGCCAAGCCTTTGTCTTAAAGTTTTAAGACAAAAATTCAATGCTTCCTCACATCATCGGTGTCCAGGCCAGAAGAGAGAGCAAAAAGCGAAAACTTCTCACTTCTCCAAAAAGCCGCTTCCTGATTGGCAGGCAAGCGAGCGCCCCAGCAACAGAGCCACATCACGCGATGCGACGTCACTCCACGACAGAGACAGAATTCCTCCTCCAAACCAACGGTTCCGAACAAAACTCCGTTTCTCTATGAACGGCAATCCGAACAAGGCCTAACAAACCTTCAACACAGGCACAAGAGAGAAAAGAGAGTTTTTCTCTCGGAAAACACAAAAAGGTCATGGCGCACAGAATGGCGACATGACATATATAAAGAAAAATGTATGTATATCTGGCTGCGTAGTACGTAGCGGAAAATCCTCCCCGCTTTCTTCTGTGGCTCTTATCTGTAGTTTTAACATATTTTCAGTTTTATTGGGCCTCATTTATTCTTGTTCGGACTTGGCTGGTCTTGTCAGGCTGTTCCTGTTGCGTCTTGGCGCACGCCAATCACTTGTGTTGTTTCTCGTTTCGAATTGGATAGACTGTTTGTTCTTCATGCTGCTTGCTCTTTAATTGGTTCTCTCTTAATCCAGGTATTGGGTACATAATCCCAAGCATATAAATTTCCTTTGCATCCACTCCTCTTTTGGGTACATAATCCCAAGCATGTAAATTTCCTTTGCATCACTCCTCTTTTGGGTTTCTGGTTTGATAGTTCTCTTGCACTGACAAAAGGGGTCAAATGTATCCTCGAAACAGCTGTATACGGTATTATCATTTTATTGATGCTTATATACGCTGCTCAAGTTTTCTTTATTCTCTACATCTTTGGTGTTTTTCGTCCATTACGTTTTCTTTCCGAGTTCTATATCCTAAATTGTTTCAATTCTCCGCTAGGCGTACTGCAATTATTTATTATAGTCATTTATTATTTATGACAATTATTTATTACATTACAATATATAAATCTAACGTGTTTACTCATGGACAATTATTAGGCTGTTTAATGATTTTTCTAGGAATGCATATATAATTCCCATTATATTCGAAAATTAAAAGTAGATCAAGATATGCTTGTTATCGTTGCCATTTCAGGCAGAATAATTTTAAGATCACATTTTGTACGTATGAAATAGAAATTATGGAGGAAACTAGCGTATTTTGTGAAACATATTGCGCAAGAAATTCATGCCGCTTTATATTTTTTAATATATAGTATGCCCTGAAGAAAACAAATTGACGTTTGTGAGAGAAAAACCACCTTCTTCCAAACATAAGTCAGAGAGGATTCGTGAGAAGCTCCAATTTATGTCAGAAAAGTCACTTGTCACTTAGGATATTGCGATATAAAACAAAGTTTCTTATCTGTAGAGATTAATAAAGCAGGACAAGTGTTGAATCTGTGAAATGCGGCCAGGAACAGGTGTAGCGAGATTTAAAATTAATTACGTGTGAAGAACAAACAGTTCAAAATCGTAAGCTCAAAAAGAAAAATTCTGATATGGGCTGCACATGACTTTCTTTGCAGACTCATTCATTTTCTCTTTATTCCTTTTAATATTCATTAAAGCAAGTTTAATAGAACAAAGTGAAATGGATAATCGTTTGAAATAACACTGAATTTGCACTGAACGAATTTTATATGGCGAATTTGCAAATATACGAAAAAACTAAAATATCTCAAGAACGGTAGGTTCTAGAGTTTTATCATTTTTTCGTCAAAAATTACATATGGAACTAGCATTTAACGGATACATTTGAGAAGATGTTACCTTTCATTTTGGAACTTGGCTATTTTAAAGGCCATTTGGTAAAAAACGAAGAATCGTTTATTGCAAAGCGTACCAAAATATAACTAGCACCAGATTGCATGGGTGAATTATATACGAAATTTGAGCGAATTCGGTCAATTAGTTTTTGAGCAAGAGTGAATTGCACAGACATACAGACGTCATACTAAAAATAGATTTTCAGATTAGAGTGCTTGAAACCTGTAGATTCGTCGAAAATTCGAGTTCCAAATCTTGACACGATACCAATACTTTCCCCTAACAGCATTTTTTTTCACAGTGACGTAAGATTTACATCACACTGTGACTTTGGGACGTCACAGGACGTCGCAGTACGTCTCGGCAATGTCATATTGAGGTCACAGCGAAGTCAATTTGGTCATTTTCATGGTCGTTTGTGACGTCACATATTAACTTGTTTGTGACGTCATATTGTAATTGCCATTGTAATGTCGTCACATTGTTATGTGTTAATTAAATTGTGGAAACGTCTCAGAATATAGTCACAATGAAGTTACAAAGTTACTAATAAGTAACGTCGCATAGAAGTCACAAATATGATGTCACATTGTGACCCAGGTGTCACGTGACTACAACGTCACTGTCACACATGTGACGATCTTTACTGTGAGGGTCCCTATACATTACCATACATTGTTGGGAAAATAAAAATTCTGATGTGGACAACACAGTAAAATATTTGTCCACATGATCCATAGCACAATAGTTTGCCTTCCCATACAATATAATGTATAGGAAAAGCATTGCAATCGCGTCGAAAATCAAAACTCCAGTTTTTGGCCGATCCATACATTTCAAGAGCTATAGAAATCGATAAAACTATTCTTAGCGTGATGTCTCTCTCTCTTCCTCTGTGTGTGTGTGTGTGTGTGTGTGTGTGTTTTATGTGTGTGTGTGTTTAATGTGTGTGTGTGTGTTTAATGTGTGTGTGTGTGTGTGTTTTATGGGTGTGTGTGTGTATGTGATAGTGTGTCTGCCTGTTTGTGCAATGTATGTATCCACTCTAACTCAAAAACGTATCAAATTTCTTAATATTTAGTGGGTAACTCACTTGGGGGTAATCCAATTATAATCTCTGGAATAGAACCACGGATCTTATTTCTGGCCAGCCGATGCTCTATCCCTGAGCTACTGGGACGGATTTGTAAGCTCTTATCGACGAAGTGAACTCTGTAATTTATAAAAGCATCCTTCATTTAGAGAACGACAGATATATATTTGAAGATTTTTACTATTCAAGAAACAACCTTGCCAGGGTATTGGATCATAACCAACGTATGAGGAATTGAAATAACCTAGCCTGGAAAATCAGGTTCAAAATTCTAAATTGGATATTTCCATTAGAGAAAACTTTAAAATTTGCTTAGAACTAAGCAATAAAATGAACTATCATGCAACTTAAAGAACATTTGTAGTAATAGGGAATACGATTCAGATGGTGCTTATATGATTAGGCTCGTAATTCTTGGTACTGATACTTGGTACTTCTAATGGTACATTTCTTACATACAAGAATGAATTCGCGTTTAATGGAACTTCTATGCACATTTGTCTTAGAAAATAACACGAATCTAATGACATATGCAGTATTTTAACAGTACAAATTCCATGTAATTTTATATACGCATCCATTTCGCATGTTATTTTACTTGATAATCCTGAAACTAATGTATATAATAAAAGAAAGAAAATAAATTTCAATCTGTAATGAATGTTATGTCCTATAGACCCCACATAAGATTTTATTTTTATCTCTGCATTGTAATAGAAATTAATGCTCAACGATTTCTATATATTGTAATACAAGTAAAGTAATATGTCCCTACATTGATTTCATTATTGATAATGAAACTTTGGATATGAAAGGCTTATGTTAAATTAGATTGCTTTTAGTATCTTCAACGGACAGTTTTAATCCTTATCATACTTTCCATTAGTAGGTTTCGCAACTTAGACTAGTTTTGTAAACATACGGGGCTGACAAGAGATTAGATGGAGATTAAACTCGGAAAGTTTAATAAATAACCGGCTAGCCTTTCTAAAGTGGACACTTTGTTCACAGCAGTGATGTTAACCTTAACTGTATTCTAATACTTAACTTAAACATCCAAGTCCCGTTAAGCTGATGTTCACTTTGGTATTAGCCTTGTCAGCTGTATAAACAAACCGCATGTCCATTCAGATTTATTTCTATGGATTTTCTGCCTTGTCTAATGAAAGAGATAAAGTTAAATATGTATAGATGTAATGGTTAGAAATTGTTGATGATTTTATAATGTTTCACAATGCTTATGAATTTTTACTAGCACACCATTTTATATTTTATGCTAATTAAATTCGTTTACATCATAGTCAAGAAATAACGAGCAAAAGTAACTCAGTTACGGATAACTATTATTTTTAATATAGCTAAGATGTAAACGTTAATTTTTAGTAATAGTAACTATAACTGTAATTTTAAAATGTCTACTTTACGTTAGTCACTATCATCTTTTACGTCTTCTCTGTCGATCCGTTGTTCGAACGGTCAGTGGTATGCGTTTCCATCTGATCGCCGGGTTGCGGGTTCGAATCCCGCCAGTGGGCATGGATGTTGTCATGTCGAGGCCAAGTCAGACTTCTACCCTTCGGGGAGCCTATATAAAAATGAAGCTGCAAACCTCCTCCCCTTCGTCATGGGAAAAGGTATTTAGAAAGAAGGTAGGCCAAACTACGCAGGAGAATGCCATTGGTTCCCGCTCCGTGACGTCATATCGGGACTGAAGGGAATTTCTTCAGTAGTTTCTATGTGTTTTTGAGTGCGTTTTTCAAAGGATTGCAAATTTCAATTATTATTGAACTTTTAGGAAATGATTTCATATTATAACAGATTTATGAATAATTTTAGCCTATGTTTTAATAAATAAACTTGCATGTTTAAGATACAATAAACGCGATTTCTCAATTTGGAAATGATAGAACAAAAATAATTAATAATTAATTAAAAAAAACTTAAATAGAAATCCCTTCTCCGTAATTGGAATTGATTGAACAATAATTGTAAAATAAAGCATAACGGTATTACCGTGTATTTCTTATTTTCAATGACGTACAGGGTTTAATACTAAAATAATGTATTTAATATATAAATATCTGCTGTCACTTTTTGAATTTATAGGATTCACATCCTATTAGAACATAATAATATCATCCCACTAGCTTAATGAAAAGCACTCTATACGGCTATCGACTCATAACTTTTGCTATAAGACTAATTTTAACCCTTGTCTAATATTAATTTTGTAACTAATCTGTCATACGAATCACTGGTTAAGCTTGAGTATTTTTACAAATTACACCTAATATGAGAACAAAATTTTCTGGTATTCGATTTAATAGCAAGAAAATTTGTGATTAATTAGTAAAATGAATCCCATCATATATTGCATTACAATAAAAGTTTTATTACTTTCCTTATATACATAGTATAATGTATAAGGAAAGTATTGTGATGGTGTCGAAAATTCGAATTCGAGTTTTCGACGGGGGAGCACGTTTCAAGCATCCCTGATCACGAATCGAACATTTTTGAGGTAATGTCTGTGCGTGTGTGTGAGTCAGTGAGTCTGTAGAGACGATATCTCACGAACAAATGAAGCGATTCGAATGAAATTTGGTATAAAAATTGCAATCCATGAATACTGGAAGCATATTGTTTTTAAACACAATCGAATGCTCAGATCCTCCTAAATTTTCGAGAGATATTTTGGAAAAAATCATCAAAAAATCGAAACATTAAATAAAGTTACGCAAATAGACATTTATTATGTGATTTTTCCTTAGAAAACTATTGACATAAACTGTAGAACCCTAGCATAAACCGTTCTCGAGATATTGCACATTTTTCAAATAAATTTATCAACCCCTCCCCCCCAAAAAATGTTAACTCTTGAGAAACATGTTCACTTAGCATATGTAATATCATGCGATAAATTGGGTGACATCATTCTCGTGGATCTAGATCGTTCCATTCCTGAGAAAAAATACTAATTGAGTAATAATTTTGTATTTGAACGCACAGATTTTGTATTTTTTTATCGTACAGACTCACGGACACACACATGTAAACATCACCTCAAAAACTTTCGATTCGAGTTCAATTCAGGAATAATTGAAACTTGCTTTTTCGTCGAAAATTCGAATTCGAATTTTCAACCCCGTCACAATATTTCCCAATGCATTATACTACACATATAGGGAAAGTGATGACTACAGATTTTTTTTTTCCTACCAGAATTTCATTTTTGAAAGCTGAATTAATCATGGAATGGAAAATGCCTTGAGCATTTTGTAGTACGATTAAAAGTAATTTTTCCTTTCAACTTTTAATTAGCCATTCATTTTGTAACTTTGGAGCTTTAAAAACTTATTCAAGCATACATCCACTACTTTGTTTTTCTTCGTATAGCTATATCAGTAGTACCGCATAATACATCATTGCCCCATCAATAATATAACTGTTATAAAAACTAATTAATTATTTGAAAATAATTGCAGCTCAATTAATTTTTCAAAGATAATAATATATATTATTGCTGTATATTCAATCAAAGCTCTTAGACTAAAGCAATACTAAAAAAGAACAGAATTATTTGACAAAATAAAGCCTACAATTTCCATAGAATCCTCATATCTTCCTCTCTGCTTGTCCCGTTGTGACATCAAAAAAGTCAAGATTCCTCCTACCCCTAAAAGCGGTTTTCGTGCGTTTGATGTTTGACCCCCCCGTCATGGGATACCCTGGGGGGTCTTGTGGACGTGGTCGCAAAGACCACAGACTCAGGCTCTCCTAATTAGTAACGAATGGAATTAGTAACGAACGAACGTCTTCTCTAAAGAAGTTTCTGCTATTTAGCCAAATTTTAAAAGCTTTAATAAGGAATTCTGAAGGAAACTCACTCACTTTAAGTTTCAGCCAGTGGAGTGAGGGTCCATATTTAATTAACAGACATGGAAATTTCAATATTGCAATGGTCACAATTGGGTCAATTTATTTTGTTTTATTTTTCGGGGGTGGGGGTGGGGGGAACCTTTCAGTTAACATTTCTTTTAAGAATAACTATATTGTTCCCAATTTTCTTAAATTAATTTACTTTTCCTTTAAAAGCCATTGAACTTTTGTAAGAATATATCAAAACATTATCTGCCACTTTTCGAATCAATACCAGTTCATAGGAACTATTTATTTTTTGATAAAACAGTCTGGGTTAAAGATCATATAGACTTTTCATTTTGTGGTATTTCCCAGTATTCGTTAACAAATAAAGTTAATGATATTCTCAATATTGCTTTTATGTCAATTAAGTATGAAAATGCCAGCCTAGCATCTATATCTGGGTGAAACAAATATCTGTTTTGAATTATCGTTGTTTGCCATTACAGTGATGGATGGAATGCTTCTCAGTGGTTAATTTTACACTTAATTCCAATAACCACAAAACTCTCAATGGATAAAACATAGAACAAAAAGCAAGGTTCAGTCAAATAAATTAACGTATACAGACATGACAATTAGCAGTCATTGGAAAATGGTAAAGTGTCAAAACACTCGCTGTTAATCTTTAATAACCTTGTCTAAGTGAGAGTTGATCGTAGTTTTGGAAAAAAATATAGTTTGTCGATACCTAATTGCGAATAATGACGTTTTCATAAGTAATTTATTGAAGAAGATTGATTATTAAGCCCTATTGGTTATGTGATTGTTACTAAAAATATTAAAAACAAAACATATTCACTGTGATCATAATTGAAATATTCCTGTTCAGAGGATTTTTTTTCCTTCAAATTTATCTACCATCCGAAAATTAAAGTTGCTTTGGAATACTTTTAAAACATGCTGAAGGGATTAACTAGAATTTTTTTTTCTTTATTTTCCACCAGGAGTCAATTTAAGAAGCATTCTACATATAGTAAAGAATACCCGTTTCTGTTGGTGGAATTAAAAAGATTAAAACACTTTTAAAATAAACAAGACAGATCAAACATGCACAAAGCATTGATTATGAAACACTTTCCAACTGAAGTGCAATTTTATTTAAACATCTCTGAAATGTGATACATTCACCTCTAATATTTTTTAAATTATTACGGTACTACAGTAATTTATTGTATTTGAAAATTTAAAACTTCATCGAAAAATGCAATGCCAGTTACTCAAACTGAACTGTAACCCAAACTAACCAGACAGAAGCAGCCGCGGACTCCGACGTATAGCGAGCTCACCTCCCCCCCCCCCAGGAACACCAAGAGGACATCAGTTACCTCTCTTATATAAGTTGTCATTAAAAAAATTGAAAATCATTATATTGAAAATCACCCCCACCCCTTATATAAGAAATTAAACAAATCATAAAAATCATGAAAATTAGTTCAATTATAGAAAATGAGCATTAATTTGAAAATATCTACACAATTTAATTGTGAATATTCAGGACATGCATCAATGGTATATATTGGAACGCCCATATTTGACCACTCCCATTTTTCACATTATAGAGTTTATTTGCAATACATATTAAAGAGGCGAGGGGGGAGATTTAAGAAGATTGTATTGTCTGTATTGTATATGTATATATTGCATTGTATGTATATATGTGTATAAGTATTGTATATGTATTTTTGTATCGATAGTATTCCAAATCAATATTTTCGCAGAAACTAAAGATTCCATTTAGAAGTAAGGTAATTAAAATTAACTGTTAATTAACTGTTTGCTGTGGATTTCATATTACTACAAATTCTACTTTAGAAATATGAAAAGCCCTTAATTAAGCACGAAACGGATAACGTTATTCTATTGCCCAACGGATTATGAGATTGCAAAAAATTTTAAATGAAATATTTTCGTGTACGGTTCATAACTGTCGATAATATTTAAAAGTTATATTTTATATAATAAATGATTTCATCTGCTCAGTATTCCTGGATGCTACGCCACTAATACAAATCTGGAAAACTGTGGCTTAGAAGCGCAGTTAAATAAAACTAAGAAAGATCAATCATACATAAAGCATTGAAACACTTTATAGCTGAAGTACAATTTTGTTTAAATATCTCTAACATGTGATACATTCAGCGTTAATATTTTTATTAATCACAGCGCTATAATAATTTATTATATTTGAAAACTGAAAACTTTACCGAAAAAGCGAATTCTAGTTACACAAAATACAAAATGAATTTCATTCAAATGACGTCACTGAAATATAAATCGTCTGTCTTTCTGTTGCAAACCCAGACCACTCGACTGACCCAAAGGGTTTGTAGCAGCTGTTTGAGTGGCCGGCGTCTGCCTTTCTGTTGTTGTTGTTGCGACCCAGACCGTCCGACCTACCAGAAAGGTGTTGTTGAAACCCAGACCGTCCGACCTACCAGAAAGGTGTAAGGTAACTGTTTGGACGGTCGGGAAGTGCCACCCAATTCAGACCGGAACCCAGTGGGGGAGGCATCCACAGGGACCGTACCCTCCTTCCCCTACCACCAACCTCTCGGAAGGACTTTCGGACCCACATGTTTAACGTGATCGTACTCCGCATGAACACGGCGGCAGTTTTGGCAGTGGCTGGAATCGAACCCGGGCCTACCGAGTGCAACTCCAGCGCGCTAACCAATGGGCTACCGCGCCCCTACCAGAAAGGTGTAAGGTAACCGTCTGCCTTTCTGTGTAAAATCAATAAATATTTCATTCATATCACTTATAATTCATGGTCCATAACTAATTACTTTTGTGTGAAAAAAAATTGAAAAAAAAAAATTTCAGCAATTCTTATACAACTCATCTTACAATAGCTTGTTTTGTTTACATTATGTATCCTGTGTCATTATGTATCCTATGTCCTAAAATCAAAGTTTGTTTATTAGTCAATTGGCTTTATGTTAATTGCGATTTAAGTCTTTAAATTAGTTGGAAACGCTAGTTTCCTTTTTATTCGTTAATTCAAACAATGTTGCTTATGACAGACACCCCTAAAATAATAAACATTTGAAAAGAAAAATTATTAATGTTAATTTTAACATCATTTCATATCAGAGTTTTTAAATTCACATTTTCGAAGACTATAAATTACTGATAGCGTTTTCTTCGAATTTTGCATTAATATTAAATCCTCTATGATTTCTGAAAGTATGTTTTATTTGTGCGTTTTAAACTTTTTTTTAATTATTCGTTGCTTATGAGCTCTAATGAAAGTTAAATCAGTCTTTATATTTATGACTGTATTCAGAGTGAAATTTTATGTTGCACCCTGAATACACCATTAATCTTTGCCCAATAGCAGAATATAATGTTCATAAATTCATGAATTAAAATATGTAGATTTAATACGGATTTGTAAAATTTAATGCTACATTTCGACCATATCCCCACAATCCCTATACAGATAATCAA
This sequence comes from Amaurobius ferox, assembly GCA_951213105.1. Taxonomy (NCBI): domain Eukaryota; kingdom Metazoa; phylum Arthropoda; class Arachnida; order Araneae; family Amaurobiidae; genus Amaurobius; species Amaurobius ferox. The sequence continues at coordinate 57,368,647 of OX578138.1, read as the reverse complement.
TTCACCTAATGTTAAAAAGGATCTGATAACAAAAATTCGCATATATTAATTAATGTGCCAAAATTCATATGTTGACACATTTTTCAGAATTTTTATTAACCCAATAAGTAAGTTTAAAAAAAACTAAATGTACAAACGCTTACTGTATATTGCACTGGAATAATAAATTTCGTTCTTCAAAGCTGTATGTTTAGCGTTTCACTATAACAAGTAATTTAAAATTCAGTACTGGGACATTTTGTATTTGGTGAGTTCACAAAAAAAAAAGTGAATCTGATTGCTTCTTCGAAAGTTATAAAAACTTGCATTATCGATATTTCCAATAAACTCACGCACGGATGTTTTAAAGGAAGACGAAACATATTCTAACACCTGTGATCTCTTCATTTCAATGGGTAACATCAAATCAAATCGTGCCATTCCATGTAAGTCTTTTATATGTTAAACATGTTTGAACAGTTTCATTTTCTGAAATACAGGTAGAAGAATGTACTTTGATCTTCAAAAAACAATCCTGTGGTACATAATAAAATATACAATGTATTCAACGCACAGATGAACACATTTAGATAATCGAAATTGGTATCACGTCTGCATTCAACAAATAAAATTAAGGACAAAACGTCTTTAAAATGAAAAGTCATTTATTAAAATATCTTAAAAGACGCACAAAACATTTTTTAAACCACCAGAGCGCTATCGAACGTTAATACGCCCTTCATCAGTGTCTACAAGAATGGTAAAACATGGAATGTTCATATATAGATACCAGTTATGCAGCAAATTTGCATAAAAATATAAATTGGTGAATGAACTTACTATTAATTAATACCAAATAATCCAAGAAATTTACACGTAAAATACAAAAATTACTTTAAACGCTTTCAAATTGTAAAAACCTAATAGTATTGATAGTATTTTTCTTGTAATATTTTTACAATTTGAAAGCGTTTAAAGTAATTTTTGTATTTCCGTGTATATTTCTTGGATTATTTTATATTAATTAATAGTAAGTTAATTTACCATTTTATATTTTTATGCAAATTTGCTGTATAACTAGTCTCAATATATGAATATTCCATGTTTTACCATTCATGTAGCCACTGATGAAGGGCGTATTAAAGTCCGGTCTGGCGGTTTTAAAAATGTTTTGTACGTCTTTTAAGATGCTTTAATAAATGACTTTTCGTTTCAAAGACATTTTGTCCTTAATTTTACATATTTAGATATTCTGAAACAAAAAAATATTAGAATTTCCTTACAATTTAATCTGGCTAAAGAATTTCTCTAAAATTTCCCCCTTTAATTAAAATAGCAACAGCTGACTTATTATTTATTCTGCAAAACAAACTGAATTTTAATACGCCGAAATCTGACAAGCTTCTTCACAACAAATTTGTACAACTACAAACATAATGTCAATCTTAACCAGTAAACTTGTGGCTAGGAGAAATATCTGAAGCATTTTGGGTTATATTTTAGATCCAAATTACTAGAGCATCGAAAATAAATCCGGTAACGAAGTGCTGGAAAAGGTTCAACATTTTGAAATATATTTTAGGCAGAAACTGAGGTGCTGATGCTGCAGAACTTTTTAAAAATGATCTACACAGCATTATTTAAGCCTACATTAGAATATGGTTTCCATGCACATCAAACTTATTCTAAAAGCAACTTAGAGGAAATAGAAAGAAGAAGAAAAGTGAAAGTCTACTGCAGCTCGCATAATCACAGGTCTTCATTACAAACGTAATAGTCCTCGAGTCTCAGAAAAAATATATAGAACCTTCCAAAATACGTCAGTAAACTTTGGTTTTGGTTCACATTTACAATATCGAACTTCAAAATGCAGCCTTAGTTGAATAAGCAATCAAAAGTAAGGAAACAGATAGTCCACTGGACAATGAAAAAACACTTAGATTATGAAATATACAACTGTTCATTAAAACCTAAACTTGACCCCCACTGGATTCTCTTCCCATGGTCCTTTTCCAATGTTTACCTCAATTAATAAAAAACCGAACTTCCAGCATATCTGAGACAATTGACTTTGGAAGTTATTAGAAGCATCTCTGGGAACGATATAAAAGTATACACAGATGGTATCCGGAATGAAATGGATAACACTAGAAATAGTATATGAGCTCATCATTAGTCCCTATAATACCGTTCGTTTAAAAAAAGAAACCTTAATTTCTGCTCTACATTTCAATCTGAATTAATAGCCATTGTTGAAACTTTAAGTTACATTAGCTCTTCTCCAAACTTAAATGATAATATTTGGATCTTAAATGACAGACACAGTTCAATACATATTTTTCGGCTATTAGAAACAATAAGACTATGGAAATTCTTAATAAACTGAAATACATATTGGAACATATTGATATTCATTTTCAGTGGATTCTGCCTTTTTAAGGGAGAATAACATGGCAGACACGTTGACCATGGAGGTCTCTTCGAAGATCTTTAGATCACCTAATATATAAACGTCCCATGGGATTTTCAGTAGGACTAAAATTGGTAATAATGCAGCATGAAGGGTCCCCCTATTTCAGTGGATTCGCCTTCTTAACGGAGAATGACATTTGACCATGGAGGTCTCTTCGGAGATCTTTAGCTCACCTAATATATAAACGTTCCATGGGATTTTCAGTAGGACTAAAATTGGTAATAATGCAGCGTGCGTTCCCCTATTTATAATTGGTATATAGGGAAGTTTCATCATGGATTTCGCGGATGAAAAAAGGTTACAGCCTGCATTGTCGAGACCATGCAGGGGTCATAGCAAACTTCGGAGATATGAAAACAAGTTTCTGTCTGTCCTAAGTGCACGTATGCATAGACCTCTTCTAATATCTTCCTTTTTTGTACTGATCTAGTAACCATAATCCATTGCGGAATCCCGTGAGAGTTTAGAATATTTAAAAGACCCGTGGTGTATTTGTCCTAGTATAGCCTTTACCTAAACTAAGAGAAATTAGTAACAACTTGTTAAACACAATTAAAAATTCCGATACGAAACGTTCGGAATCAATCGGATGCCGAAGCTACTTGAATGAGTGAGGTTGCGTTTCTTGTGTGTCCTGAAAAAGAGGGCGGATGTTTTGTCTTCGAAAATGGTTAAATCCTAAATATGCTACATTTATACGATGTTTTTTTATTATTTATTTCTCCCAACTGGGTATTACATCAAGATCATGCAGCTGAGTGAGGATGACTAACTGACTAAGGCGATGAATTACACAGCTGAAACTACTGAAGGTATAAACTTGAAACTTTACAAATGGAACTTAATCTATAAGTAATAAGAGCAATATAAAATGCTGGGGTTTTAATCGAAAAACCTATAAATCGCACAATTTTTTGTTCTAGCACTCCTTCAGTTATATCTCGAGAGCAGATAGATCCACAAATTTTGTTTATATACTGTCAAGCACAGAAAAAAAATATCCTAATTTCATTTCAACTCTATTAATGCCAAATAGCCTTTTTTGAGATCTTTCAGTTTATAGTTACAACATCAATTCTATTATTATAATTTACCAATGAATTTATTTATAGTTTTTCATTTCATTGTTAGAACTGTAGAAACCAGGTTATATTACAAATACAGAATTGGCTATTTTTTAAATCAAACTATTGAAAAGTATGGCTATCATTGATTTTTAACTTAAAATGTCTGAAAATGATGACAATGGGGCACACATACAGGATTCGGAAATGAAATATTCTGTTACTTACCATAATTTCCATTCTACCGTAATTTCCATTCATTTTTATGATTACATTTTAAACGGTTTTTATATATTCCGAATTTATATTAAGTGCGTAGTTGTCACATTTAGTGGCCGCTAGACATTTCTCCCGAGCAAAGCGCAGTTTAAAATATCTAGTATCCCTTTGCTATGGAATCAGTCATTTTGATAATTTCCTTTTATTTCTTTGCAAGACAAATATAATGTGATGCAAAGAAAATGGTCTATTCTGTCCCATAATGCAGTGCGCCTCTGTGTTTCTCTTTTGTATGACCCTTTTTTCGTTCTATGCTTTTCATTTTTATCACCAGAATCGTCGTCAACAGCTTTTAATTGTGTGGGTGACAGACTAGTAGTTTAAAATAGCCTTTAGTTTAAAATAGATTTTGATTCTGAAAACCACCTATGGTTAAAAACATCGAACGCCACAACAGACTCATCGATGTTTCAAAATAGACCACTATCTATATGTAACACTAAAACAAAAAACCCTCAAAGCGTAATTGAAAGTCACAGAACAAAACATACTGGCAGAATCAGACTATCAGATCGGAATCCGTCCTTGCTGCAGCAGAGTTCAATTTTTAAACGCTCATTAATGGGTCTTTAGCATTTTCTCGATCAATTTTGGACCCTTTTTTCATTATTTTTTTCTTATCTACGTGAAAGATTCCAGGGAATCAGAGTATGTAATGATCAAAGGGAACTAACTGCCTTTGAAGATTTTGAAGCTAATGCCAAAATAACTTTGAAGAAGGCCACTCATACAAATTTTAAAAATTGATATTTGTAGACGATGCCATTAATCCCAATCGAATGATATCATCTGTTTTGTTTTGCAATGTTAATTGTGCAATGCGACGGTTGGGCAGGGAATCAGAATATGTAATTCCAGGGAATCAGAGTATGTAATGATCAAAGGGAACTAACTGCCTTTGAAGATTTTGAAGCTAATGCCAAAATAACTTTGAAGAAGGCCACTCATACAAATTTTAAAAATTGATATTTGTAGACGATGCCATTAATCCCAATCGAATGATATCATCTGTTTTGTTTTGCAATGTTAATTGTGCAATGCGACGGTTGGGCGTTTCGTTTTTATATTTATTATTATTATTATTAGTAGTAGTGTATATATATATATATATATATATATATATATATATATATATATATATATTTATATATATATATAGTAGTAATATTATTATTATTATTACTATTGGCGGCTGTATTTTTCTTTCGTCAATACAAAATAACGATGAACAAGATCGATGGCACAATGTTCTAAACATTAAAAAGTACATCGATATTTGACGCCTTTCTAGATGACAGCATGTAAAATTATTTTTACTAAATTAACCTTTATTTCGCGAAAATCCAATTCGGCATTATGAAATATTGCTAACATCTGATAAACAATATACTCCATTATATTAAAATATGTTACTTATGATTTTAAAAATTTGGCGACATTTTCGTCAACTTCAACCCCGCTTAAAAAAGTTTTCAAGATGGCGATATTTCGCCAAAGATATCGCCAAGTGTTACATATTTGATGATACACTACTGTTCATTTTTATATATTTTTCGATGCATTTATTTGAAAAGCATGCATTTTCTTGAGAACAACTTAAGCAAATATTCTAAATTGTGTGCCATTCATTTTAACATTAAAAAACGTACAAAATGATTATTTATTTAACATTATTGAATGCACTGATATTTTGATGATTTTCCAGAAATTCATTTAAAAATGTGCTATGATTACGTATTTTGAAATTGCAGGAGCTTACTACGCATTTTAATAAAAAAAAACCACATTTGTATTATAACGACCTTTCATAAACAGTAATATCAAATTCAGTACCACAGAAGGTTTTCGTTTAGAAATATGTGAAACTCGATTTCATATTTAAAGGTTATCAAAACTTTACATTGACGTTATTTCCAAAAAACTCACATATGTGTATTTTAAAGAAAGAAAGACGACATTTTATAACACCTGTGATCCTTTCGTTCCAATGGGCAACATCAGTTGAGAACGTGATGTTTGGTGAAAGTGTATTTTACATGTAAAGTAGGTTTTCACAGTTTTTAGTTTATGAAGTAGATAGGTGAACGGTGCTCTTCAAATCAATATTTTTATCCAAAAAAGTATAAAATATCGATCGTTTCCGGAATAGAAACGTTTTTTTTTTATTTCCGTCTATTGATTTCAGTGCATTTTCATAGATTCCTAGACAATTCACAGCAGCCTTTCTTTTTCCATTGGAAACCCCGTACGCTAGATGCATGTTAGGCAGCTGAACATTATTTCTATCCAGTGCGGCCGACATACCACGTTGTGTAAGGTATACGTTTGAAAATCCAGTTTAAGGGAATACAGTACACTTTCAAAATGTATGTAATATGTGTGTGCGTGTGTCCGTGAGTCTATAGAGATGATATCACACATTTTTTTTCACATTTTTTTACATTTTAAGCATAAAAGGGTTGAATACATTCTCAAAAAATATTTTGTTTACTATTGCTAGTTTCTATTTGCTCATAATTAAAATTTTCTTTTTTTTATAAATACATTTATTTCAGATATCCGTATTCGTAATGTCCTACAGTTTACATAGGTATCTGGTGGTCGAAACACAACCAACTAGTAAGTGCATTTACTCTTTAGAACATTTGGAAGCAATCATCTTCGGATTAAAATATTTGGTTTAAGAATTCTCCACCAGGGTTTACTCTGGTGCTAATAGTGCTTAAAATGCTTAAGATTATAATGCAACATATTTCTTAGTTGAAAATTTATGGAAACAAAAAGGGATGTAACACATGCCTGTATTTTTAGGGAAAGAATTACGACATTGCTGAACTCACTTTACTTATGAAGCTGTTGTGTTAAAGCATTGGTAATTATTATGCTGTGCTTGAAGATTTGTAACAAACATGCTATGCTTTTGTGTGATAATCAACCTTCATATTTAATTATTACTTTCCTTATATACATAATGTATAAGGAAAGTATTGTGACGGGATCGAAAACTCAAATTCTAGTTTTCTACGGGAGAGCGCGTTTCAAGCATCCCTGATCACGAATTAAACATTTTTGAAATGATGTCTGTGTGTGTGTGCGTGTCAGTGAGTCTGTGGAGACGATAACTGACGAACGAATGGACCGATTAAAACAAAATTTGGTACAAAAATCACAATCCGTAAACACTTGAAGCCTATTGTTTTTGTACGCAATCGAATGTTCAGAACCCCCCTAAATTTTCGAATGAAATTTTGAAAAAATCGTCAAAAAATCAAAACCGCTAATAAAGTTACGCAAATAGACATTGCTTATATAATTTTTCATTAGAAAACGATTGACATAAATTTTAGAACGCTAACATGAACCGTTCTCGAGATATTGTACATTTTTCAAAAAAATTATCAAAAAGTCATATAAAATAAAAAAAAATATTTTCTATTGAGAAACATATTCACTTTTCATATGTAATACAATACGATAAATTGGGTGACATCATTCTCGTGGATCTAGCTCGTTCCATTAAGTGATACTTTTGTATTTGAACGTCAATAATCATTTATCTGCCGTAAGAATGAATAACTTATTTCTTCGTCCAAAACGCTTGGCGAGATTTTGGTGACGAATTTGGCGGAATGTCGCCAACTTGGCGACTTTTTGAAATGTTGCCAAATTAACGACAATCTCGCCAAATGGATAAAAATGACGCTAAATCAATGAAAATGACGACTAATTGTCGAAAATTCAATATCTTGGAAAGAATATTAGTATCTACTATAAGAAAAACCTATTTTTTTTACTGTAAAAGTAGTAAATTCATTACATTATATAAGGAAAGTCATGTGTTGCCCACATCAGATTATTTTAGCTAAATTGTCATGAAATTATTCGCGTAGTAAAAGTATTTTCTGTGTCACATCCTTCAGTGAAGACTTTTCTTATGTGGTGCATTTTAAACTATTGATTTTTCATAGAATGGGTTCCACTGGTTTTGAAAGTCATTTCTGCTGAATTTTGGTTTTTCGCTAGATAATTTTTGGATAGTGCATTTTAAACTATTGAATTCATAAAATGGAATCCACAGGTTTTGAAGGTTCTTTTTACTAAGATTTGTTGAGTGAAGTCTGCAAGATAATTTCCGGGTGGTGCATTTTAAACTATCGATGTTATGAAGTGGGTTGCACAAGTTTTGGAGGTTATTTATACTGAAATCATTTTGTCCGCCAGATAATTTTCAGATGTTGCATTTTAAATCATTGAATTCATGAAATAGATGCAACAGGTTTTGAAGGTCATTTCTACTAATATTTTTTGAGTGAAGCTTGCTAGTTAATTCTTGGGTGGTGCCTTTTAAACTATTAATGTTATGATATAGATTGCACAAGTTTTAGGAGTCATTTCTGCTGAAATTATTTTCTTTGCTAGATAATTTTTATATCGTGCATTTTAAATTATTGATTTTATGAATTGGGTTCCACAGATTTTCAAGACTATTTCTACAAAGATATTTTGAATTGAATTTGCTAGATTATTTGCATATAATAGCTTTGATTATGGATACTTTGACCACCTTATACAACATATTTTGTGGATACATGTATATCTCTCTATATTAAACAAGAAAGATCAATCATGCTTAAAGCATTGATTATGAAACACTTTCCAACTTCAATGCAATTTTATTTAAACATCTCTAAAATGCAATATAATCCTCGGTAATATTTTAAAACTTATCACAATACTACATTAATTTATTATATTTGAAAACTTAAACCTTCATCGAAAAAAATGAACTTCATTCAAATGACGACATTGAAATATAAATTATCTGGTTTAAACATCTCTAAAATGCGATACATTCCTCGGTAATATTTTTAAAATTATCATAATACTACAATAATTTATTATATTTGAAAACTTCATCGAAAACAACTGAAATTCATTCAAATGACGTCATAGAAAAAATAACAAGCCTGGCTCTCTCTATAAAAGCAACATTTCATTCATAACATTTTCCCATTCATTTCATTCATAACATTTTCCCATTCATTTCATTCATAACATTTTCTCATTCATTTCATTCATCACAATATTAGAATAATTTATTTTATTTAAAAACTTAAGACCATGGAGCTACAAGTAATTAAACTCTATACTTAAAACTTTACGAAAAAATCGTCCTTCTCTCTGTAAAACCAATGAAAATTTCATTCATATCAGCTATGCAGTCTCCATGAGCTAAATAATTTTGCGTTAAAGAAATACAGCAATTCTTATACAACTCATTCTACATATTTTGCTGTTTACATTTTTCATAAGTGAAAACCAGGCTTCGTTGTAAAAATAATCAAATTTGGATGATCTTTTAAACTTAAATATATTGTAATTGCGTTGTTTCAGTATGTAGATGCACAGAATTTGAGCAAACATAAAGCGGTTTTAGGACGGGTACAATACTCAATGTGAATTAAAAAGAACTTTAAAAATCACGATTTTGAGACAAGATGGATGCCATATTTCATTTTGAAGTGGGTCACGTGATCTTTTCATATCATGGTCACTGATCGCTTCATATAAGAAGTGTAATTATTATTTTAATTTTTATTTAAAAAACTACTGAATATATTTTGCTGAAATTTTTTTTATATATTTTATGGAATAATTTGAATATTATCTAAAATTTTCGAAGCAATTTGTGAATTTTAAATCTGCTTAAAAAATGTTTGAAAAATTAGGTCCTATAGGGTTCAGTGTATTTCATTTTTTCAACCCGGGTTCAATCCAAAACTAATTGGGTGATATTATTCATATATATTCCCATAGGTCCTACAGACCGTCTGAACAGCAGATTAAAATTTCATTTTGATTAAGTAATTTTTACTGCAGTTATCGTGCTAATGGATGGACAGACAGACAGACAGAATGAATAAAGTCATAAACACTTTTCAACTTTGTTGTAAAGTGTTAAAAAATAGCAAATTTCTCGTTTCTCGAGATTCTTTGCTTCGTACCGCAAAATCTATTGCATTTAAAAATTGGAAATTTGGTACACATGTAGAAATAGCTTAGGGAAATACGCCTTTTTAACACTTTACAACAGAGTTGAAAAGTGTTTATGACTTTGTTCATCCTATCTGTCCTTTAGCACAATACTTGCCGTAAATATGACTTTATCAAAATGAAATTTTAGTATGTTGTTCAGACGGTCTGTGGGACCTATGGGAATATACATGAATAATATCACTCAATTAGTTTTGGATTGAACCCGGGTTGAAGAAATGAAATACATTGAACCCTATGGGACCAACATTTTTATGCGAATTTAAAATTCATAAATTGCTTCGAAAGTTTTAAGAAATATTTAAATTATCCCATAAAATATATAAAGAAAAATTCAGCAAAATATATTCAGTAGTTTTTTAAATAAAAATTAAAATAATAATTACACCTCTTATATGAAGCGATCACGTGACCCACTTCAAAATGAAATATGACATCCATCTTGCCTCAAAATCGTGATTTTTAAAGTTCTTTTTAATTCATATTGAGTGTTGTATCCGTCCTAAAACCGCTTTATTTTTGCTTAAATTCTGTGCATCTACATATTGAAACAACGCAATTACAATATATTTGAGTTTAAATGATCATCCACATTTGATTATTTCTACAACGAAGCCTATTTTTAAAAACTTATGTAAAATGTAAACAGCAAAATATGTAGAATGAGTTGTATAAGAATTGCTGTATTTCCTTAACGCAAAATTATTTAGCTCATGGAGTCTGCATAGCTGATATGACTGAAAAATTCATTGAATTTACAGAGAGAAGGACGATTTTTTGCGATGAAGTTTCAAGCATAGAGTTTAATTACTTGTAGCTCCATGGTCTTAAATTTTTAAATGAAATAAATTATTATAGCATTGTGATGAATGAAATGAATGGGAAAATGTTTATGAATGAAATGCTGCTTTTATAGAGAGAGCCAGGCGTGTTATATTTCGATGGCGTCATTTGAATAAATTTCAGTTGTTTCTGATGAAGTTTTCAAATATAATAAATTATTGTAGCATTATGATAATGTTAAAAACATTGCCGAGGAGCCAGGCGATTTATATTTAATTGACATCATTTGAATGAAGTTTATTTTTTTCGATGAACTTTTAAGTTTTCAAATATAATAAATTGATGTAGTATTGTGATAATTTTTAAAATATTACCGAGGAATGTATCACATTTTAGAAATGTTTAAATGAAATTGCATTGAAATTGGAGAGTGTTTCATAATCAATCCTTTATGCATGATTGATCTTTCTTGTTTAATATAGAGAGATATACATGTATCCACAAAATATGTTGCATAAGGTGGTCAAAGTATCCATAATCAAAGCTATTATATGCAAATAATCTAGCAAATTCAATTCAAAATATCTTTGTAGAAATAGCCTTGAAAATCTGTGGAACCGAATCTGTGACCTTGAAAATCTGTGGTCACTTCTGAAGTGAATTTTTTTTTCGTATCAGCACGTCTAGCAATTTCTATCTCTCTTGCCGTAAAAACTATAGCATACAAAAAAAAAAATTGATGTGGGCAGCACATGACTTTCCTTATATAATTTAATGAACTTACAACTTTTACAGTAAAAAAAAAAGTCATTCTTATAGTACATACTTATATTCTTTCTAAGATATTGAATTTTTGTCAATGAGTCGTCATTTTCATTTATTTAGCGTCATTTTTATCCATTTGGCGAGTTTTTCGTTAATTTAGCAACATTTAAAGAAGTCGCCAAGTTGGCAACATTCCGCCAAATTCGTCGCCAAAATCTCGCCAAGTGTTATAGACGGAGAAATAAATTATTCTTACAGCAGATAAATGACTATTAGCGTTCCAATACAAAAGTATTCCTCAAGATATATTTTTTCATGAATGGAACGAGCTAGATCCACGAGAATGATGTCACCAAATTCATCGCATGGTATTACATATGAAAAGTGAACATGTTCCTGAATAGGAAATATTTTTTTTATTTTATATGATTTTTTGATAATTTTTTTGAAAAATGTGCAATATCTCGAAAACGGTTCATACTTGCGTTCTAAAATTTATCTCAATCGTTTTGTAATGAAAAATTACATAAGAAATGACTATTTGCGTAACTTTATTAGAAGTTTTGGGTTTTTGACGATTTTTTTAAAATTTCACTCGAAAATTTAGGGGGTTCTGAACATTCGATTGCGTATAAAAACAATATGCTTCCAGTGTTTACGGATTGAAATTTTTGTATCAAATTTCGTTCGAATCGGTCCATTCTTTTCTCCACAGACTCACTGACACACACACACACGCACACATGCTTTCACACACACACACACACATACACATACTTTTACGCACGCACACACAAACACATACACACACACACACATACACACACATGCACATAGACATACACAAATAGACACACAGACACAGACATCACTTCAAAAATGTTCGATTCGTGATCAGAGATGCTTGAAACGCGCTCTCCCATCGAGAACTCGAATTCGGATTTTCGACCCCTTCACAATACTTTCCTTATACATTATTATATATAAGGAAAGTAATATAAAATTTGGTATATTTATAACAAATAATAGGGTAATACGATGAAATAAACCACTCATCGATTTGAACTGTATTTTGACATGAAATAGCTCGGGAAGCGAGGCTCATGATCAAGGAATTCAGTTCTTGGATTCCCTGAAAAATCCCTTCTTTTCCCTCCAGCGGAAAATAGGCCGGAATAGAAATGAGATTTTTGAAAGTAGAATTTTTGGAATGGTAGATAAGAAGCGAACTCTACGAGCGCAGCAAGTAGGAGGCGAAGCTGGTTGAGCGAGTGGGGCGAGCAGGGAGCAGAGCCCCCTAGTGTTCTGAACAAAAATAAAATTTTGAAAATAATTTCACTTATTTCTCCATTTTGTCAAGTCCGTAATTGATCTAATTAAATTGAAAATCCCGCTATAAAAATCAAGAATTCACAAACAATGCACAACACTGTGTATTAAGGGAAGAAGAAAACACCATCCCCTTCCTAGCACGTAATTATGATCGACGGATTATGCTGATCCTTTTACAGGACACAGATTGAGACAAATCCCATTCTTTCTAAATCTACAGATCCTGGGGATCACACACACATTTCCTTCTTATTTCATTTACACTTAACATTGAGGTTATGGAGGCAACACATTTTTATAGGATTGCTAGCTCAACATTACTATTTTTTGTTTGGAATTTTCGTGTACTCGGTTCATACAGTAAGTAATTCGTAAAGAATTTTTATATGTACTACGCTTACTACATGCATGTAGAGATAGATACATGTGCATATTGACGGGGTCTACGTAAAGAATAACGCCAACTTTATGGATTTTGATTTATATTTATCATTACATACATGGGTATTATATACAAATAGTATACATATATATATGAGTATAGTAAAGAACTTACATGCAGACAAATCTAAGGTATTTTATAGTAGTTTTGTAAGCAACAAGTTTGCAGAGTAGTATAGTACTGAGTTTGCAGAGTACTAAGAGACAGTGTAGGCTAGTGCGGTCACGAATGTGATGCGGGATAATCTCTGGTTCACTTAACGTTATCGGCTGAATGTGTTATTATTGTTATTATTTGGCGAGTTTTAGGCTCATTTGGCTAGTTTTGAATGATATTTGACAACACCTGTGCCAGTAGCGTGATGTTTTTTGATGATGTTCGTTGTCGGGGAGGACGGGGAATCCCGCCACTGGATCTGCTTCACCCATTTCTGAAATCACGAGTCGCCACTACTAAGAGACGCAAGGTAGATGCATAGCATTATAGCGCAAAGCGAAATGATATCTCAGGGTCTAAAGGATCAATACCACGGACAACAGAAGAGTGGTTGTAATCAAGTTTGTTTGAGTTTAACTGTGTCAATTTTTCCAGTAGTTGATTTGGGACATTTCCATCGAATAATCGATGACGCACGTGACACGTTACCACGAGTAGTTTACATTCTTCAACTAATTTCTTCATTTTGTTGCCACTTTCTACTGAGGAGTGTGTTAATAATAATAATAGCAGAAGGTGTTTCGAGATTGTATATTCATACCGCACCCGAAGTCATACGTGGTGTAATGTGGATACTGTAAATCAAACTCTGTGTCAGGGAGTGGATGCAAAGAGTTACAGCATTAGACAGAAAAATAAATTTCCGAATAAAATACAAATACTAATTTGTGAAAATTATCATGCAGTTGCCTACGTGTTGGAGTAACTTGGTGTGCACAAAAGAGCGAACTCAACAATCATACTAATCAAATTCTAGTATAAGGCAAATGCAAAAACATGAAACAGTAATTCGACTCAAAAACAATAGCAAACCTTGGTGGCAAACCTTATGGCAAACCTTACATGGCAAACCTTGATTTTGCAGTTCCCAACACGCCATAGCAGATTGAAATAAACATGAACTAACACTGAATTTATCTTGAAAAAGAGCCCAGGTTGCAGTTGTCATTTTCTTTATGTTATACTCAATAGAGGTACGATAAGACTCCATACAAATTTTAAATTTTCTTTCATCCTGCGAGGATTGTATTATGATGAAATGAAAGTCTACAATGCAGTGTATTCACCCTCATATGGCAAGTTTAATAAACGTTGTCAGTTTAAAAGCATTTCTATACATCCCAATCCTTTAGAAATCATTAGATGTTTATTATAATTGTATTATACATTTATAGCATGTTCATGGAATAAATCTTGTAGATGTAAAAGATTTGTCGAATACGCCTATTCACTTACTTCTTATTTCAATAAACATATATATACTTCCACAACCGTTTCACGTCATTTTCAATTTTTATACAATTGGAAGAAAGAGCTTTTTGAAAATTTTTGGTCCACTTGTATATTTACTTCCCCTGCAATAGATAGTAATGTATAGGGAAAGTATTGGAATCCTGCGGAAAATCGCAATTCGAGTTTCCGACGGATCTACACGTTTCGAAACCTCTAGAATACGAAAAAAATATTTTTAGCGCGACGTCTGTGTGTGTTCTGTATGTCTGTCTGTGTATCTGTGTGTCTGTCTGTCTGTCTGTCTGTGCAGATTTTGTATCCAATCTCACTAAAGATCTAATGGACCGAATTTCACAAAATTTGTTAGGTAAGTCACTTGTGGGCGAATCTGGTGCTGATTAGTTTTGAGTACGATTCGGGATAAAAGAGCCCACCATTTTTTGTGAAATGACCCGCAAAAGCTTGTATCCACTCTAGCTATAAAAACTAATGGACCGAATTTCACAAAATTCGAATTCGGTAGATAAGTCACTTGTGGGTCACCCTGGTGTGCTGATTAGATTTTGGCAGGATTCGGAAAAAAATAATCTGCCTTCTTTTGCAAAATGGCCGCAAAAATCGCCAAAATCTAAAATAAAAAACTACGCATGCTCAAATATATCCATTAAATGCTTGTTTAATACGTAATTTTTAACGAAGAAAAGAATAAGATCAACCCCATTACACTAGAACTAGCCGTTCTCGAGATATTTTAGTTTTTTCGTATTTTCTCTACGCCACCTCTGAAAATAAGTCCAGTTATCAAATGAGAACGAAAATTGGATTAAAAGTGAATTAAATTTAATTAAAATAAAGAGAACGGGGATATAAGACTGCAGTGAAAGTCATGTGCTGCCCACATCAGATTTTTCTTAGTACATTTTATGAGTCGATAAGTAAACCATGTAAAAATCGCCGATGTAAAACTTCCAGTCAAAAAATATTGCCCGGAATTAAGTAATCGGATGAGCGGAGAACACCGTCCTTTTCCTGGCAATGTAATTATGATTGATGGATGATCCTGATCCTTTTACAGGTATATATATTGATGCTCATTTCTTATTCTTACAGCATCAACATGGAATCTTTCCGGATTAGATTTCTGCTATATTTCAAAGAGTTTAAGAATGCTATTTTGCAAAAATATATCCCAGACAGACATTAAATACCTAAAATGGAGAGTAATTAATTTATTGAAATTATTAAAATATTGGAACACATTTATTATATTCCACTTTTTGCTGTGCAATCTGAAATTCACATATGTCGAGGAGGTAACAAGGAATAGTCTGCGAATACGATAAAACTGCTACCAATCGAAAATGTATTTAAATCAAAGTTAAAACTCTTTTCATAATGCAATATTTATTCCAGTAAAATATATAAAAGAATCATAAGGTGTTTAAAACCGGAAAAATTAAATTTAATAAGCATACTTATCCTTTCACCAAATAAATTATAAACAAAATTCAGGCCAATATTTAAAAGAAAATTCGATGTGGGTGCCACTTCTGCTCTACACACTGTGATATTTCAAATAGATTTTAAAAAAAAATCCAAAATTTAAAATAAATTGCTCAAAATGTTGGAAAAACAGCTGAAGACAGACAAAACAACGATGCCAATGTTGCCGTGGTTGCTATGTCTTTCTTACCTGTTTTATCAACGGAATTGATAAATACAATTATAGAAGAAAACTATATTTTGTCCCAAAAATAGTATACCTGCGCAAGAATGATATTAATACAGTTGCCATATGATACTGCATTTATTAAAAAGGTTTAAATGCTAAAACTTTTTGTTTGATAAATTAATTCACGAAATGTACAATTCCCCAAAAATGGTATATAGCGTTATTCTAGATTTTTTGCTATATCGGTTTTGAAAGAATTACATATAAAAATATCGTTTGTTTTATTTATTTGATTGATATAATCTTTTATAATTGGAAAAAAAATAACATTTGAACAACGAAAATTGTTACCAAATGCGATCTCCACATAATTCAGGACGTTTCTGTCATCACAGATTAAAGCAACAGCATAAAATTTTGTTCAAATTGCTACGCCTGTTCGAGACATATCGAATACATATACACGCACGCACCCAAAAACATCCTACACACGTAAGCGTACATACGCCCACAAATATATTTACACACAAACATATTACACACGCAAGCATACATAAACCCACAAACATATTTATACACAAACATACATACACACACATGAACAGTCTTAACCTCAAATAACTTCAATTCGTATTCAGGGATGCGCAAAAACGTATATGTGTAAATTCGTTTACAATTAAAAGCGACAAAACTCCCCAACTGTGAAAGGTGAAGAGTAGGCCATGTCTTCACTGTCTATTTCCAACTTGCGGATCCTTTTCAAAACGACGCTTGCCAATACATTTCAACAAACATAAAATGTAAAAATGCATATTCAGATAACTTTATTCCTAACCGTTTCATACGAATACCATTATTTCACGTGTTTTTCTTAATAACTAATACGAGAACACACAACGTAATCAACACATTTAGTAAACATAAAAATAAGTACATTTCGTACATTATTTATTTGAGTATTCTCAACAAAAAATACTTGGATAAATTCAGTTATCCAGCTACGATGCTGGGGATTATGTAATCCGAACGCAATCCTCGGCCGACCTGTAATTATGATCGATGACGCTAATCCTCTTATGGGACATAGATAGACTGAGGTATTTCATTCTTTCATAATCTGTGTGGGTTGTACTGGGTTCACCTATCCACTATATTTCAAAGTGTTTATAAATGGAATTTTGAAAACGGCTTATATTTACTGTCCAGAGCGGATCCAAACAAATTGTGGCCTCCTCTACACACATTTATCCCGGGAACGTTTGATTTAGGTTCTCCATTTGATTTTACCTCCTTGTGATTATTTCATATCTTCACTTCAAATAAATGTGAGAATCAGGCCCCATCTTGGTGTCAGTCCCATATATAGACAGCCGTGTATGGTCATGTATTTGTGTAGAAATAGCATTGTTTCCCCCAAAAAAATATCAAGTTTGTGATTTTGATGATAGAAGAGCACACTTTAAAACGTTATGAACACAATACTTTAAAAAAAATGTTCATCTGTGTATGTGTGTTGTTGTTGTTGAGACCCAGACCGTCCGACCTACCAGGAAGGTGTAAGGTAACTGCTGTGTATGTGTGTTGAAGACCCAGACCGACCGACTCGTCGACAAGGACATGAGTAGCCATCTGGTCGGCCGGTCTGTGTATGTGTGTTGTTGTTGAAACCCAGACCATCCGACCTACCAGAAAGGTGTAAGGTAACTGCTTGGACGGCCGGGAAGTGCCACCCAATTTAGACCGGAACCCAGTGGGGGAGGCATCCACAGGGACCGTACCCTCCTTCCCCTACCACCAACCTCTCGGAAGGACTTACGGACCCACATGTTTAACGTGATCGTACTCCGCATGAACACGGCGGCAGTTCTGGCAGCGGCGAGAATCGCGCGCAAACCACTGGGCTGCCGCGCCCGAAAAGAGCCAACAACACGCGGTGTTCCCAGGTGGTTACCCACCCAAGTACTAACCGCGCCCGATGCTGCCTGACTTCGGTGATCTAACGAGAACCGGTGTTTTCAGCACGGTACGGCCGTTGGCCCCTGTGTATGTGTGTGTAAGTATGCATTTATTTACGCGTACGTGTATGTAAATGTTTACATAAATGTATGAAGGAGCTTATATTTACTGTCCAGAGTTGGTCCTTACAAATTGTGGGCTCTCCAATACACATTTATCTCGGACACGTTTGATTTAGATTCCCCATTTGATTTCCCCCTTGTGATTCTTTCATGTCTTCACGTGTAATAAATGTGAGAACCGGGCCCCGTCTTGGTGTCCGTTCCACCTATGGGCAGCCCTGTATAGTCATGCATTTGTGTAGAAATAGCACCGTTTTCCCCCAAAAATATCAAAATTTGTGATTCTGATGGGATGGGAAAGCACGCTTTAAGACGTTATGAACACAATTCGAATACTTTAAAAAATATGTCCGTCTGTGTATGTGTGTGTAACTATGCATGTGCGTATGTGTATGTGAATATGTGCGTATGTGTGTATGTCTATGAGGCATAGATACGATAACTCAAGAAGAAATGCCAGTATAGCAATGAAACGACGATTGTAGTATATGGCAGTAATTCGTCTGGGTGCAGAAGTTGTGTATCAATGTAAGAGAGAGTATATCTTTGCGAAATTTCATAATTACACATTAAAATTTTGAACTACAGAAAGGGATTTCTTTTTCTTCAACCCAAACCGGCCTACCCTACCCGAAGGTGTAAGGTATCTGTTTGGACGGCTGGGAAGTGCCACTCAATTTGGATCGTAACTCAATGGAGGCGGCATCCATAGGGACCTTACCTGCCTTACCATACTACCAAACTCTCGGAAGAGCTTACAAATCCACATATTTAACGTACCCGTACTACGCATGAACAAGGGGATAGTGTGGGCAGAGGCTGGAATCGAACTCCGGTACAGAGAACGATTTAATAAAAATAAAATATTTCATAGTTTTTTTAATGTTTTAGATAAAAAATTTACACAAACAATTTTAGCAGGGGCCAAGCCAACTTACTGGTGTTGCTCAAAATATATACTCGACTATTTGTGATTAAAGAGTTATATATAAAACAGCAGAGGGTCGAAACTTTATAAATAATGAAAATTTCATGTCTGACACATACATATTAAAAACCGTTATAAAAAGTGTAAATTTATGTTTCATAAAGCTAAAATGGTAAAATGAGTTTCAATAAGTTAAAAAAGGTCAGATGAGTTTCTAACCAATTTTCGAGCTTCTATAACTACCCACAATAATATTGACAATCACAAATGAAGTGAAAATACGAATACTGCAAGCCATTTGAGTGGTATTAATGTGACAGAAAAATATTTACACCTTAAATAATGCTTTTATATTAAATATTAGTGGTATTAAATATTCCACACAGAACCAAAGTTTAATGAAACAGGTCTAGAACAAACAGGTTATTCAGTCTGTCATCTGCTCAATGGACTTTTTTCTGATGTCTGCATCACAAACGAACACACTGGTGGCAAGAGTGTTTTACCAGTTTAGTGATGTCACAATCCTTTGTTTCTTCCGTTTTTGTAAGTACTCCAAATGACTTTTATAATTTATTTTTGCTGAGAGGCGTCTCCTAACGTTTTGCCACTTGTTTATTTAAACACAAGTAGTATATAATATGTTGCTTTGAATTATAATTGTGGCGTTGCAAATTTTATGACTGAAGTCGCTACTTTCTGTCTTCCATACTAAATGTCTTCAATATGCTAAAACTTATGCTCATCCATCCTACCTGTTACATTCTTTAATTTGGCTAGAAAAATAAAACCCTCATGGATGAAGGAAGAATGGCATTCTGAGGAAAGATGTCATCAACCATTAAAATCTGGGAGTGTCTATTTTTAAAAGTTCTCCATTCTGCACAGCTGACGAGATCTGTCAGTTGTCGAATATTTCATTTTGATATGAAACAAAAGGAAAAAATAGGGAAAATTAGGGGAAAATTCCGCATTTATTTAGGGGAAAATTGCACATCTATTTGCGAAGATCATAGCACGATATTTAACTTTGAATTCTACCTGCAGTTGTTGAATATTGAGAGAGAGCCACAGATTTAACCTTTTAGTTTCTAACGAAATTAAAAAATTTTCTACTCAAGCTTTTCTCCTGCACGTAGTTTTGTCGCATTTGAAGTAGATTGACGAATTTGTATTTAAATTTCGTCAAACTGATTTATTTCTTTAACATCCCAACTGTAAATTTTTACATGTTTTGATTCCAATTCTAATAAGTCAGTAATATGTTTTCGTCTATAAACCGCAGTACCTACAAATACATTTATTAGTAGTTGTTTCAATGGAAGTACTTTTGCATAAAACGGACTGTCCAATGCAATGACCGTCTACATTAATTTGATGCATGTTGAATCATTTCACCATTTATCCTTGTCTTTCCATTGATTACGTTGCATTCTTGCTTGTTAAACTGGATAAATTATTACGATTTTAAAGCACTGGTGTTAAACATGAAGCAGCTTCTAAATTTTAATCCAGTAAAATTATCAGTGTTTTCGTTTTATGAGGGAAAATCTTCGGAAATATAAGATCAATTTCACCCGTATTTGCTCTAATCCAAGAATTATAACATCATATTCTATCAATCCTTGAACTTCCTCTTCCTCCATACCTTTCTGAATTAAAAAATATGGAAAATTCTCTGGAAAAGAGACTGCATATATATGATATGCTCTGTTTGTTTGTAAGAATAAGCAATAAGATGCGATCATTAACATTTCAAGAATTATAACATCATATTCTATCAAATCCTTGAACTTCCTCTTCCTCCATACCTTTCTGAATTAAAAAATATGGAAAATTCTCTTGAAAAGAGGCTGGATATATATGATATGCTCTGTTTGTTTGCAAAAATAAGCAATAAGATACGATCATCAACATTTCAAGAATTATAACATCATATTCTATCAAATCCTTGAACTTCCTCTTCCTCCATACCTTTCTGAATTAAAAAATATGGAAAATTCTCTGGAAAAGAGACTGCATATATATGATATGCTCTGTTTGTTTGTAAGAATAAGCAATAAGATGCGATCATTAACATTTCAAGAATTATAACATCATATTCTATCAAATCCTTGAACTTCCTCTTCCTCCATACCTTTCTGAATTAAAAAATATGGAAAATTCTCTTGAAAAGAGGCTGGATATATATGATATGCTCTGTTTGTTTGCAAAAATAAGCAATAAGATACGATCATCAACATTTCAAGAATTATAACATCATATTCTATCAAATCCTTGAACTTCCTCTTCCTCCATACCTTTCTGAATTAAAAAATATGTTAAATTCTTTTGAAAAGAGGCTGAATATATATTATATGTTCTGTCTGTTTGTAAGAATAAGCAATAACATACGATTATCAACATTCGACATTATCTCAAGTGCACTAACTAACATTGTAGTCATGTTTAGAATTAAATATCTATACACTTAATGGTTTTTAGTGCTTCAAGAACTCAATCTTCGGCCATCTTTGTGACGTTTCTGCCAGCGACCAATCACGGAGAAGTTGGAAATCGGCTTGACCAATTAAATCTTTGCCCGTACAGAAGTAAAATGCTCACTACAGAAGAGAATGAAAAATAGAATAACTCATAATCTACATCTATATTTAAAAAAAGGGGGCTCCGTCATTCAAAAATTCAGCAATGTAGGTTCATGCCAACAAAACCTGAAGATCTTGCTATTGTTAATCTGCCCATGACGCGAACTCGCAGTTCAAATAATCTTCCTTTGACTGTGACATTAAATATTTCCTGACATTTCTCTATAAACGTGCCAAATTTCATATTTTTGTATGCTATAGTTTTTGCGGTACGTTACAGAGAAACTTGAGGCACGAGAAATTAGACAAACAGCGGGGGCGAGAACGTCAGCCACAAATTTTTTCTGATAGATTTTATAATCACAAAATTTGACAGACAAATATTTTAGCACGACTGGTAAGTTGGCTTGAAATCTACCCATATTATTTAAATAAAATTACGTTTTTCAGACAAAATTTCAAAAACTGATAAATTTTCATTTTTTTATGATTTTTCAAGTCATTTGCGGCATATCAAAATATTATATATATATATATATATAATGTAAAATAATAAAAAAAATTATAGACATCGTATATCGACGTATAATTCTTATTCCCACAGAAGAAAGAATTATCAAAACACCGTTCCCCCATATATATATATATATATATATATATTTTCCAAAAAGAATACCTAAGTACAGAAAAGCAAAAGATGAATGTGAAAAACGAAAAGTATCACAAGTGGCCGGGGGGAGTTGTGACCCCCACTCTCCGGTTAAGCAATGCTCTATGCCATGGCGACACTCCCGGAAGCCGATACTTATACATGGAATGGCCATAAGAATACATGGAATACATGGTATATATATATATATATATATATATATATATATATATATATATATATATATATATATAATCTTATCTAATAGTACATTTGCCTAAAAATCATATTTACTTTTCATTCTTAGAGACTTATTGACGCTATAAGACTGTTTCCCAAATTCCCGATCCATATCTCCTTATTTCTTGATAATACGCAGCAAAAGATCCTTTAGAGACCTACTGCATTTCCATAACAGCTTTAAGTCAAATATTGTGTTAAACACGTCGTGAGCTTTCCTGTAGACTTGGCAGTAGTCCAGAAAACGAAAGACGGCGTTTGGTGACAAATATTGACATTTTCAGAAAAAGCAGAATAGTAGCATAACTTACGTTTACAATTTTCACGTTGTAATTCACAACAACACATTTTAACATGTGTGGTTTTTAATACTTTCCCATGGCATTAAGTTTGATAAAGAGTGTTCTACCGATGTGTTACGTAGTTATAGTTAAAAAGTGGACTTATGCAAGTTTTAGATTTTACTTTCCATTTTAGACCAAAGGCGTAAAATATCTAAAATAGGTAAGACCAATCATGCATAAAGAATTGATTATGAAATACTTTTCTATTGAAATGCACTTTTATTTAAACATCTCTAAACTGCGATACATTCAGCGCTGATATATTTTAAATTACCACAGCATTACAATAATTTATTATATTGAAAACTTGAAATTTCCTTGAAAAAAATGAACTTTATTCAAATGACGTCATCGAATTTTAAATCGTCTGGCTCTCTATGTAAAAGAAATGAATATTTCATTCATATCACTTTTATTCCAGACTCCAGAACTAAATAATGCTGCATGAAAAAAAAAATCAGCAATTTTTTTACAGCTCATCTTACAATCAATTGTTTACATTCTGCATTCATTAAAATTAGGCTTCGTTGTAGAAATAATCACAGTCTGATAATCATTTAAACTAAAAAATATTCTAATTGCGTTGGTACAGAATATAGATGCACAAAAAAAGTAGATGCACAGAAAGCGGTTTTAGGACTGATTCAACACTAAATATAAATTTAAAAGAATAAAAATGACGATTTTTATACAGGGAAAAAAAGATGGATGCCATATTTTATTTTGAAGTGGGTCTCGTGATCTCTTCATACAATATGGCTGTAATTGCTATTTTAATTTTTATTTAAAAACTACCGAACATATTTTGCTGAAATGTATTTTATATATTTTATGGGATAATTTAAACATTTCCTGAAATTTTCAAAGCAATTTGCGAATTTAACTTTGCTTAAAAAATGTTTGAAAAATTTAGTCCCATAGGGTTCAATGTATTTCACTTTTTCAACCCAGGTTCAATCCAAAACTAATTGGTTGATATTATTCATTTACATTCCCATATGTCCCACAGACCGTCTCAACAACATACTAAAATTGAATTTTGATAAAGTCATTTTTACGGCAGTCATATTGCGAACAGACAGACAGGCAGACAAACAGACGAAGTCATAAACACTTTTCGACTGCGTTGGAAAGTGTTAAAAAAGCACTTGTTATCATTAGGTCAAATATGTTGCATATTTTTAAATCAAATGTTACACATACGCTATTTTTTCAGTATAATTTTTGTAATGTTTTTCGTGATTTTTAGAAAACGTGTTGTGAAATTGAGAGTATTTCCTTGGCCAGAGCTATCTTTAAAGATGAACATGTATCTAACGTTAATTGATTAAAATGATCGTACCAAATTTTCTGCAATTAGAGCACGAAACATATATAAAGGAAACGTGTAAATATTTTAAATGAAAAATGTAAGTACATCGATATAAATATACGGTTATTATATACTCGTATTATATATCCGATATACGCAATTGTCGTACATCGGCGAACCGGAGATTTACACAATTCGAACTATATACACACACACACACACACACACACACACACATATATATATATATATATATATATACTGTAAACTGGGATAACTGTAACTGAATGTAAGGGCAGATATTTAAACTGTTAAAACTTTGTATAAATAGCGTTGTCTCACGTGAATTGGGTTCGGATAATGGTGAGGTTTACTTCTGGTTGGAGTTTTGTACATCGGACTTTTTTGGTAGGATTGGTTTTTGAATTTTGTAGAGACGGATTATAGGGTAATTTCTTTTGTTAAAGCATAGAGAAATTGAACTCGTTTTTCGTGTATCTTTCAATTTGAATATCTGTATTTTTTCTATGGGTTTTTGCTGTTCGGTATTGATGGTATTAAGGCCATTCCATGTATAAGTATCGGCTTCCGGGAGTGTCGCCATGGCATAAAGCATTTGCTCAACCGGAGAGTGGGGGTCACAACTCCCCCCGGCCACTTGTGATACTTTTCGTCTTTCGCATTCATCTATTGCTTTTCATTTTTAAAGTATTCCTTTTGGTAAATATATATATATATATATATATATAGGGTGTCCAGTGCTATCGGTTCCCAATGGCTATTTCCTCAACAGTTAGTCAGAGAGATATACTTCCAATTGCAAAATGATTTAAATTTTAAAATATATTATCTTAGAAACAGTTTAAATCAATAAATACATTTCTGAAAGAAATACGAAATATAAATTTTTATACGGTCCCCCGGTCCTACCAATTATATTTAGGAAAATCATCCTCATACAATTTCATGCAAAATAAAAAAAATATCTTCCTTTTACGACCAAAATTCACCGAGTTATGAATCATTAAACTTTATAACTTAAGTCGATTTTCCAATAAAAAAAAATGTCCCGCTTCAGACAACCAATCACTCAGGGACCGTATTGACCATTTATTTCTCAGCATAAAAAAATGCTCAACTTTAAACAGCTATAAGTCGGTCAATTTTGGTCGTAAAAGGATGATTTTTTTTCATTTTGCATAAAATTATATGAGGATAATTTTTTTTAATATAATTGGTAGGACCGGGGCACTATATAAAAATTTATATTTCGTATTTCTATCAGATATGCATTTATGGATTTAAACTATTTCTAAGATAATAGGTTTTAAAATTTAAAACATTTTTGCAATTGGAAATGTATCTCTGTGACTAACGGTTGAGGAAATAGCCATTGGGCACCGATAGCACTGGACACCCTGTATATACGAGTATATTACAAATTTTTAAGGCATAAGAGTTGCGATTTTTCATTCGCCTTGAAAGAAGTTCTTTCTTGTTGTTAATGTCATAACTAGTAGAATGTCCGTTGATGAAAGAAAGTAGTGACGTATTTATATAGCTGTTGTTTTGTGAATTCTAATATAGCGTCATTTTATACTTCATGTATATGCAAATCGGGATCGTTTTTACGCTTGGTAAATAATAAAATCAGGTGTATTTCAGTCCTCCTTTCTTGCAAAGATAGGTAGGTCATCCAACGACAAAAATGTCGCTTACCGCATTTTTGTCATTAATGCTGGATGACCCACTAAATCTTATGATTTATTTACCAAACCTTGTTTACGAATTTTGATGAATTCGTCGATAACGATGTTGATCTCACAGCAGGTGAAGCATTTACAGACATTGGTGGCATAGTGGAAAATGTGAAATTATTTCTGGATACTGTGTAAGATGGCAGAATGGACACGCAGGCATCTTTTAATAAAATTAACAAGTTTATTCTTAAACTGTGTAAAATCATAAAAAATAAACAACAACTAACGTAATTTTCAGAAAAAAAATCATAACGTACATCGTCAATCTTCCTCCGACTTCTGCCTATTCAGTCGGTTACAGCCACACACGCCACGTACCATTTCCTGCTTCGCACTGCGCACCTCAAGAACTTGGTTGCCAACTCACCCTTCCGTTCGCAATCTGGGTAGCTGCTATTTAAATTAAACTCTTCTTTCTCTGGGGAAGACAATGCTTGAAAAATAAGAAGTCGAGATTAGAAATTGTTAATCCTTACAACTTCTGAAGATGAAAGAAGATGATGATGAAGAACAAGAAGGTGAAAATGATCGAGAACAGTAGATTCCCTCAAAGTAATTCGTATTATATACAAATTTCATGAGGAAAATGGTGCATATCCAGGAGTACTTGCAAGTGTTGCGGCAGATTTTTCTGCAACGACAAACTTTGCAAACAAAACCTAACAAAATGCACAAACTTACAAAATTCAAAAGAAAATTACGGATTTTTTCTCATAAAATTTAATGCGTATGAAGTATTTTATTATCAGACTTATAATTTTGCTTTCTTGTTATATAACCCAGTATTTTTTGCGACAACATGAAAAATGTTAAAATAAAAGTATTATAAATGTCATTTACTAAACGTTTAGTATGTACCAACACTTTATAATTATTTATTGGTTATATATATATATATATATAATCCGATTAACTATATATATATATATATATATATATATATAATCCGATTAAATATATATATATATATATATAATCCGATTAAATATAAACACGAATTAAAAAAATTCATTCTCTTTTTATACGAGTTGTTTCGATTTAACACGATCGACCCAAATTCTAAGGGGAAAAAATTCGTATTACACTTCTCACGTCACAATTGGTCGAAATTTTCTTAATTGTGCTCCTTTGAATTCGCAATTTCTGTTTGTGGGTAATTTCCCATCTTGTCTACATTTTGAGTTTGGTGTTAAAAGTGAGAAGTAACCTGTTTGATGTTAATAAAAATTAACATCAACTTTTGTTTTATTAAATACAACTAAAAAATGTTTTGGTAGCCATTACACTATGTCACATAATACATCTGTAACAAAAACGAAAAAGAAAGCAATTTTTTTGGATATAAAAATTTAAATTTTAGATCATCTTGTAACTGGACAAGGCGCTAAGTCTGTAGAAAAGCATTTTGGTTTACATGAAACTACCGTAAGAACCATTAAGATAAATGAAGCTGCTTAGGAAGTCGGTACGTTCTGGAACGAAACTAAGGCTAAGTCATCATCATACACAAGATATATTGTCGAAGAGAAAATGAAAAATGCTCTGGTGATATGGTTAGAAAATAAGCCACAAAAATAGTATCATTAAACGGAAATACCGTGAAGCAAATAGCACTAGGAATTTATAGACAGATTAAGGAAATGGAGCCTGGCACTTCATGTCAGTTAAATAGAGTATGAATTTTCTGCAAACAATTAAAGGTGAAACTGCAACAGCGAATGAATCGGCTGCTAAAGCATTTTCGCAAAAACTTGCTAAAATTATTGAAGATGGAGGATACACACCTGATCAAGTATGGGATGCAGATCAAAGTGGTCTCTTTTTTAAAAGAATGCAAATAGAACCTATAAAATGGAAAAAGCTCTAGTGATATGGATAGAAAATAAGCCACAAAAAGAGTAGCAGTAAGCGGAAATGGCATGAAGCAAACAGCACTAAGAATTTATAGACAGATTAAAGAAATGGGACCAGGCACTTTATCTCAATTAAACAGAGAGTATGAATTTTCTGCAAACAATGAAAGGTGAAACTGCATCTGCAGATGAATCAGCTGCTAAAGAAGTTTTGCAAAAACTTGCTAAAATTATTGAAGATGAAGTATACACACCTGATCAGGTATGGAATGCAGATGAATGTGATCTCTTTTGGAAAAGAATGCCAAATAGAACCTACATATCAAAATTGCAGAAAACGGATAGTGGTTCTAAAACAGCTACGGAATCTATGACGCTATAAAGATCTAGCTAAGGAATCTAGCTAAGGAATGACGCGCTAAGGAATCTAGCTAAGGAATCTATCACTAATCATGTGACGAGTTTCAACATGATCTGAAGTCGTTAATGGCATCTCACAGAGAATTATATAAAGACCATAACAGAACAAATAGCCATGACAGGGACACAACGACTAGTAACTGAATTCATTCTTAAAACCACTGAAACACCAGTACTACAGGAAACTAGTGCTAATTTTCTTCAAGCGATGACAGAAAGAATTGCACCAGTGGAGAAAGAAGACGATGACCAAAGCATTTCTAGTGATAGTAGTGATATTGCAATCTTACGCAAACGTATGTGTTTATTGTCAGAAATAAAATTTTGTGATATAACGAATAAAATTTTATTATATGTAACTCAGATTATTTTGCAGAATTTTTGTGTGTCATGAATGAGTGACATTTTTCTTTCTTATTTCCAAATGAAAATTTACTTTATATAATATACTTTGATTACATGTGCAATCTTTATAAAATAAAATGAATAGAAATTTTGGGGGGTAGAAATTTACACAGCAAACCAGGAAGAACAATAAGGGTGTGACTACGTAAAGAAAGCAATTTAATATAGATATATCCAGGATAATATGGATACAGATAATATCGTTCTTTGAAACCATCTCTTAAGATGTTGAATTCTGATTCATGAGGATTCTAGAAAATACATGTAATGTTATACCTTCGACACATTAAGTAATTGAATAAAATTGCATGTCAGATGCATCTATTGAATGAACTGCAATATAATGGCTCAAGCATGGCAGATTTTACATACTTTAAAAACATTTCAAAATGTTAAATAGTTATAAATTTTTTATCCATAACACCCTTATAATTAGAAATAGGAAACATTTCCATGTCTAAAAAAATACGAAACAATTTATTTCAATTTAAAAAAATATATATATTAAAATACACGAAAGAGATTTTCAACTTTTCTTCAAATAACCACTTGAACTTGCGTATAATGCAGTTCAAATTTAAGACCGCAACAATGTTAACAAAATTTCCGTTACTTATGCAATAGGGAGCTAATATGTCTATTTATATCCTCCTTCAGATTACTGCATTTGTATCACTGCTTTACGTCAAATATTATGTCAAACATTTCTCAAACTGGAGTAAATTTGGCAGTAGTCCAGAAAAAGGGTGACGGTCGCTTGGAGACAAATGTTTATACTTTTAGCAGTAGTAAAAAAAAATATCATTACATTCTAAGTCTATAGTTACAGAACGGAACTTTAGAACATTGTAATAATAGAAGGAAAGTTTTACGTATATGGTTTTTAATCATGCCATATCTCCTCCAGACAAGAATTTCATTTTTTGGCGGTGAATCGTGTTTAAAGATTAAAAAGAGGATATGTTTCATTATAAATGCACCGAGTGACACTTATTTTAATAATAAATTTTGTCAATGGAGGTTGTTTAACACTCTAATTGGCAGTGTATAGATTATATTAGAAAATTATTAACTTGAATGTGGCTCAACTCAACTGTCTCAACCATAATCTATTTTTAAGTAGCATGTGGTTCTTTTTAATTTTACAGTTAAAATTTTGAAAAATCGATATCGTTGATCGAAATGATTACAATTATAGAGTGTTAGACTTCACTTTATAGAGCTTTACAAAATACTACGATTGATAACTTGATAATATACCCATGAAGTGTAACTTGCCGCCCCCTCCCCGACGGGGTGTTGGGAGCTAAGGCTCCTCTATATACGAGCTGACTCGTCAAGCATATTGAATCCCAAGCCCACCGAGGCACAAAGCGTAATCCATTAGCTCTATTCGTATTTTCACTTTAGGAAGTATAATTAAAATAATTATGAGTGGTTGTTTTGCACCGAACTGCTCTAATAATTCTAGAAAGGGTTTTGGGCTATTTCGCTTTCCTAGAAACGAAGAAAGAAGAAAACAATGGCTAATAAATAATTGGATACCCGGTACTGGAGCATACTTGTTCGAGCTAAGTTCTACAATATTCTAATTGAAATTTCTTTTTTTATATAAAATATTTATTTTAAACACTTATTTTATAATTTCTGTAATTGTAGTATGGAACCCTATGGGCTTCAATATGCTTGATAAGTCAGCCTGTATTAGAGAAGCTCTAGTGGGAGCAATGACGTCACGAACACAAAAATTGTATCGCGTCTACTTTTGACAACAATGATTGAAACTATGACGTCTCGTGATGGATGAGCCATAAATAATCCCTTTTATGGATGATTATGTCAAATGCTGTCCTATGCTGCCATGTTAAAAAAATATAAAGTTTTAAATAAAATTCAAAGTTCTCGCTATCAACATTCAATCTAGTTCTAGATTTTTCGATAACAAAGCCGGTTATAAAGTTTCGTGAAAAATAAAATAATATTTCTAGCAGCTATCGTGTGTACAAGAAATCGACCACAGACAGATAGGCGGACGTCATTCAAAATTAGTCAAAAATATAAATTATGTCTTAAAACGTGCATTGGCATCAAAATCATAAAATGGAAGATTTTTGTGAAAACAATACATTCTCAAAACTACGCATGAGAAAGTATTGCATAGCAAGTGATTATGTGAGCCGTCACCCCTATTGCATCATTTCAAACAGGAAAATGTTTATGTGTCTTATGTGACGATAGTATAGGGTACCTAGAAAAAAGTTTCAATATTTTTTGGTTTTTCAAATTTTTTGATTTTTTAAACTTTTGGAAAAATTTATCAGTTTTGATAGATTAATGTTGTTGTTGCTTATCCTCACTTGACTGACAGCAACATCAGATCAAGTCCATGATGTCGTGAGACTTCAAAAGGTCCAGGACCGTTTCAGGATTGGAATACAGTTGACTTTAGTGGCAACCAATATGAAATAAAGCATGAGAAGGAGTGGTCAGTGCCATGTTACACTTCGGGCACAGGGAATAATCTTTATGATCTAAAACAAACTTTAGTGTACGCAGATAACCGCTGCGGAATCTGGCCAAAGTCACCTCCCACCAAAAAAAATGTTGCTTTGCTGCCCACTCTGGCGCTAGGGGGTGGGGGGTCCTGGGCGGAATGGGCGATGTACGTCGGGAGCTTTACTCCTGGTAGGGCCACCTTAGGCATGAAGGCCATTCCACTATGCTCATCTAAAGCACTGCAGGCAGAGGCAAAGTCAGACTTCATCCCCTGGAGCCTCAAGGTGCTTGGATCAGGAGCGCGACAGCCTAGTGGTTGACGCGCGAGAATTGCACTCGGACGGCCCGGGTTCGATTCCAGCCACTGACAAAACTGTCACCGTCTTCACCCGGAGTACGATCACGTTAAACATGTGGGTCCGTAAGTCCTTCCAAGAGGTTAGTAGTAGGGGAAGGAGGGTACGGTTCCTGTGGATGCCTCCCCCACTGGGTTCCTGTCTAAATTGTGTGGCCGTCCAAATAGATACCTTATACCTTTCTGGTAGGTCGGACAGTCTGAGTCGAAAAACAAAAAAGGTCCTTTCACCCACTGAAGCTGCATTTTACTCCTCCTCAAAGATTAATAGACTGTTTAGTTTGTTCGAATCGGACAGCAAATGATAAAGTTATTGACGATGAAACATTTGAATGTAACGCTCACAGTCTCTCCATTAGGCAAGCTTGCGGTTGGCGCAAGCAATACTGGTAGAATTGTGGTAGAAATGTGCATACTAGCGTAAGCACATTTCTACCAGACTTATTTTATTGTATAGCTTAAAGCAATGTTTCTCAACAGCCGGGCTCTGGCATCCATTCAACAGGGTCGCGAGAGATTCTGCTGGAATTTGTCGTTTTATTTTTATGAGCATATTTTTGAATAAATATTTCATCCTGGAAATATTATAAAGAGAATAATATTCGTGAAAGTGTCAAAAAGTTCAAAGCCAGAACGCCTGCAATTTTAAAATATAGTATGCTTTGGACAAAATTGAGTTATCAAAATTATGTGGCGGTTACGTTATTTAGGCGTTGCAGTATACCACATTATTTAAAAACAAATTAAAAAATCCTATTTGGACAACACATGACTTTCCTTATATAATTCAATAAATTTACTACTTTTACAGTAAAAAAAAAATAGGTTTTTCTTATAGTAGATACTTATAGTATTTCCAAAATATTGAATTTTCGACAATTTGTTGTCCTTTTCATTGATTTAGCGTCATTTTTATCCATTTGGCGAGATTTTCGTTAATTTGGCAACATTTTAAAAAATCGCCAAGTTCGCGACATTCCACCAAATTCGTCGCCAAAATCTCGCCAAGCGTTATGGACGGAGAAATAAGTTATTCTTATAGTAGATAAATGACTATTGGCGTTCAAATACAAAAGTATTACTCAAAATATTTTTTCTCATGAATAGAACGAGCTAGATCCACGAGAATGACGTCACCAAATTTATCGTATGATATTACATATGAAAAGTGAACATTTTTCTCAACAGTTATTATTTCTTTTTTAATTTATGGGATATTTTAATACATTTATTTAAAAAATGTGCAATATCTCGATAACGGTTCATGCTAGCGTTCTAAAGTTTATGTCAATCGTTTTCTAAGGAAAAAAATTACATAAGAAAAGTCTATTTGCGTGACTTTTGCGTAACTATTTGCGTAAACCTTTAATAAGGTTTTGATTTTTTGATGATTTTTTCAAAATTTCACTCGAAAATTTAGGGGGGTTCTGAACATTCGATTGCGTTTAAAAACAATAGGCTTAAAGTATTCACGGATTGTGATTTTTGAACCAAATTTCATTTGAATCGCTCCATTCGTTCGTGAGATATCGTCTCCACAGGCTCACTGACACACACACACACACACACACACACACTTTCACACACACACACACAGACATCACCTAAAAAATGTTTGATTCGTGATCAAGGATGCTTGAAATGTGCTCTCCCGCAGAAACTCGAAATCGAATTTTCGACCTCGTCACAATACTTTCATTATACATTATGTATATAAGAAAAGTAAAAAAAATCTGATGTGGGTAACACATGACTTTCCTTATATAATGCAATAAATTTACAACCTTTAAAAAAAATGTTATTCTTAAAGTAGATACTTATATTCTTTCCAAGATATTGAATTTTCTTCAATTAGTCGTCATTTTCATTGATTTGGCGTAATTTTTATCCATTTCGCGAGATTTTTGTTAATTTGCCAACAATTAAAAATGTCGCCAAGTTGACGATATTCCGTCAAATTCGTCGCCAAAATCTCGCCAAGCCTTATGGACGGAGAAATAAGGTATTCTTACAGATAAATGACTATTGGCGTTCAAATACAAAAGTATTACTCAAAGTATCTTTTTCATGAATGGAACGAGCTAGTTTCACTAGAATGATGTCACCAAATTTATCGTATGGTATTACATATGAAAAGTGAACATGTTTCTCAATAGGAATTTTTTTTTTTATTTTATATGACATTTTTGATATATTTTTTTAAAATGTGCAATATCTCGAGAACAGTTCATGTTAGCGTTCTAAAAGTTATGTCAATCGTTTTCTAATGAAAAATTACATAAGAAATGTCTATTTGTATAACTTTATTAGCGGTTTTGATTTTTTGACAAATTTTTCAAAAATTCACTCGAAAATTTAGGGGGTTCTGAACATTCGATTGCGTATAAAAACAATAGGCTTCTTGTGTTTACGGATTGTGATTTTTGTACCATATTTGGTTCGAATCGGTCCATTCGTTCGTCAGTTATCGTCTCCACAGACTCACTGACACACACACACACATACTTTCACACACACACACAGACATCACTTCAAAAATGTTTGATTCGTGATCAGGGATGCTTGAAACGTGATCTCCCGTCGAAAACTCGAATTCGAATTTTCGATCCCGTCACAATACTTTCCTTATACATTATGTATATAAGGAAAGTAATATGAAAATATTATCTTTTCTTAAAAAAATCATATTCATTATTCAAAAACTGAACGCTTCAAAATAATTATTTTTATAGTTTAATGAAGATTTTTAATGTTTAAATGTTCAAGATATTGATAAAAATATAACAGAGAACATAAATTTAACTTTTAGATTATTATTAACTATTTAAAAATATTTGTTGACTGCTAATGAGGGCAAAATTTGAGCATAACAATGGGATTACTTTGAGAACTGAAGATTAAAACTCTTGTTCATTGATTTCAAAGTCAAAGATTTTCTCCAGAGATACCGAGGATTATTAGAGATTATTGAATGCTGCAGAGCGTTTAGAATTTATTCTTTCTAATAGAAAGAGAAGTGAAGTTTTAATAGAGCAGTAAAGTTTTAATATAGAGCAAAGTAAATAACTTTAGTAAGGGAAGTAAAGTATGGAAATAAAGCAAATAATAATTTTATTTAATAAAATATATGATTCGTTGAATATATTAAAGTTTGAGTTCTCAGATCTCTTTCCAGTTACATGCTGGTGATTATATTTATTAATTATACTTTAACTTATTGCTAATAAATATAAGTATGCTACTTTGCTTCATTTAAATATATGGCGCAAAAGGCTGCAAGCAAAAATTGGTAAAAGTATAGAACTGGTACTCAAGTAACTTCAAAAGATATTATATGTTCTGCTTATTTTTTATATTAAAAAATATTTTATTACTTTTCTTATATACATAATGTATAAGGAAAGTATTGTGACGGGGTCGAAAATTCGAATTCGACTTTTCGACGGGAGAGCACGTTTCAAGCATCCCTGATCACGAATCAAACATTTTTGAAGTGATGTCTGTGTGTGTGTGTGTGTGTGTGTGAAAGTATGTGTGTGTGTGTGTGTGTGTCAGTGAGTCTGTGGAGACGATAACTGACGAACGAATGGACCGATTCGAACCAAATTTGGTACAAAAATCATAATCTGTAAACACTGGAAGTCTATTGTTTTTATACGCAATCGAATGCACAGAACCCCCCCAAATTTTCGAATAAAATTTTTAAAAAAATCGTCAAAAAATCAAAACCACTAATAAAGTTACGCAAATAGACATTTCTTATGTAATTTTTCATTAGAAAACGATTGGCATAAATTTTAGAACGCTAACACAAACCGTTCTCGAGATATTGCACATTTCTCAAAAAAATTATCAAAAAGTCATACAAAATAAAAAAAAATATTTCCTATTGAGAAACATATTCACTTTTCATATGTAATACTATGCGATAAATTGGGTGACATTATTCTCGTGGATCTAGCTCGTTCCATTCATGGTAAAAGATACTTTGAGTAATACTTTTGGATTTGAATGCCAATAGTCATTTGTCTGCTGTAAGAATAATTTATTTCTTCATCCATAACGCTTGGTGAGATTTTGGCGACGAATTTGGCGGAATGTCGCCAACTTCGCGACTTTTTGAAATGTTGCCAAATTAGCGACAATCTCGCCAAATGGATAAAAATGACGCTAAATCAATGAAAATGACGACTAATTGTCGAAAATTCAATATCTTGGAAAGAATATTAGTATCTACTATAAGAAAAACCTATTTTTTTACTGTAAAAGTAGTAAATTCATTACAATATATAAGGAAAGTAATGTGTTGCCCACATCAGATTTTTTATTTTTACATCACTAATAGCCTAATACAACAAAGGCGTAAGATATAAAGCTAATAAATACGAAAACTGAAAAGATTCTACTACTACAACTGCTACAATTATTACTACTACTACAAGTAATATTAATGTTCATAATAATAATAATAATAATAATAATAATAATAATAATAATAATAATAATAACAATAATGATGATAATAATAATAATAATAATAATATCTAAATGCAAAATATTAAAAAAAGTGATTTTCCCTCTTGTGCATTGGTTTTTGCTCTTAACAAAGCTCAATGTAAAACTCCAAAAGGAACGATTTAAATTCTTTGTACGCTGGTTTTTATTCTTAAAAAATCTTAATGTAAAAAGACTAAAATGAACAATTTCAACTTTTTGTACGCTGGTTTTTATTCCTAGAAGAGCTGAATGCAAAGACTCCAAAAGGAACGATTTTAACTCTTTGTACGCTGGTTTTTATTCTTAAAAGAGTTGAATGTAAAAACTCCAAAGGGAACGACTTTAACTCTTTGTACTACGGTTTTTATTCTTAAAAGAGCTGAATGTAGAAACTCCAAAAAGAACGATTTTATTTCTTTGTACAACGGTTTTTATTCTTAAAAGAGCTAGCTGAATGTAAAAACTCCAAAAGGAACGATTTTTACTATTGGGTTGTATTCTTGAAAGGGTTGAATGCAAAAACTCCAAAAGGAACGATTTCATCTCTTTGTACGACGGTTTTTATTCTTAAAAGAGCTGAATGTAAAAACTCCAAAAAGAACGATTTTAACTCTTTGTACGCTGAATTTTTTCTTAAAAGAAATGAATGTGAAAACACCAAAAGGAACGATTTTATCTCTTTGTACGGCGGTTTTTATTCTTAAAAGAGCTGAATGTAAAAACTCCAAAAAGGAACGATTTTAACTCTTAGTACGCTAATATATATTCTTAAAAGAACTGAATGTCAAAACTCCAAAAGGAACGATTTTATCTCTTTGTACGACGGGTTTTGTTCTTAAAAGAACTGAATGTAAAAACTCTAAAAGGAACGATTTTAATTCTTTGTAGGCTGATTTTTATTTTTAAAAGAACTGAATGTGAAAACTTCAAAAGGAACGATTTTATCTCATTGTACGGCGGTTTTTATTCTTAAAAGAGCTGAATGTAAAAACTCAAAAGGAACGATTTTAACACTTTGTACGCTGATATATATTCTTAAAAGAACTGAATGTCAAAACTCCAAAAAGAACGATTTTATCTCTTTGTACTACGGGTTTTGTTCTTAAAAGAACTGAATATAAAAACTCTAAAAGGAACTATTTTAACTCTTTGTGGGCTGATTTTTATTTTTAAAAGAACTGAATGTGAAAACTCCAAAAGGAACCATTTTATCTCTTTGTACGACGGTTTTTATTCTTAAAAGAGCTGAATGTAAAAACTCCAAAAAGGAACGATTTTAACTCTTAGTACGCTAATATATATTCTTAAAAGAACTGAATGTCAAAACTCCAAAAGGAACGATTTTATCTCTTTGTACGACGGGTTTTGTTCTTAAAAGAACTGAATGTAAAAACTCTAAAAGGAACGATTTTAATTCTTTGTAGGCTGATTTTTATTTTTAAAAGAACTGAATGTGAAAACTCCAAAAGGAACGATTTTATCTCATTGTACGGCGGTTTTTATTCTTAAAAGAGCTGAATGTAAAAACTCAAAAGGAACGATTTTAACTCTTTGTACGCTGATATATATTCTTAAAAGAACTGAATGTCAAAACTCCAAAAAGAACGATTTTATCTCTTTGTACTACGGGTTTTGTTCTTAAAAGAACTGAATATAAAAACTCTAAAAGGAACTATTTTAACTCTTTGTGGGCTGATTTTTATTTTTAAAAGAACTGAATGTGAAAACACCAAAAGGAACGATTTTATCTCTTTGTACGGCGGTTTTTATTCTTAAAGGAGCTGAATGTAAAAACTCCAAAAAGGAACGATTTTAACTCTTAGTACCCTAATATATATTCTTAAAAGAACTGAATGTCAAAACTCCAAAAGGAACGATTTTATCTCTTTGTACGACGGGTTTTGTTCTTAAAAGAACTGAATGTAAAAACTCTAAAAGGAACGATTTTAATTCTTTGTAGGCTGATTTTTATTTTTAAAAGAACTGAATGTGAAAACTCCAAAAGGAACGATTTTATCTCATTGTACGGCGGTTTTTATTCTTAAAAGAGCTGAATGTAAAAACTCAAAAGGAACGATTTTAACTCTTTGTACGCTGATATATATTCTTAAAAGAACTGAATGTCAAAACTCCAAAAAGAACGATTTTATCTCTTTGTACTACGGGTTTTGTTCTTAAAAGAACTGAATATAAAAACTCTAAAAGGAACTATTTTAACTCTTTGTGGGCTGATTTTTATTTTTAAAAGAACTGAATGTGAAAACACCAAAAGGAACGATTTTATCTCTTTGTACGGCGGTTTTTATTCTTAAAGGAGCTGAATGTAAAAACTCCAAAAAGGAACGATTTTAACTGTTAGTACGCTAATATATATTCTTAAAAGAACTGAATGTCAAAACTCCAAAAGGAACGATTTTATCTCTTTGTACGACGGGTTTTGTTCTTAAAAGAACTGAATGTAAAAACTCTAAAAGGAACGATTTTATCTCTTTGTACGACGGGTTTTGTTCTTAAAAGAACTGAATGTAAAAACTCTAAAAGGAACGATTTTAATTCTTTGTAGGCTGATTTTTATTTTTAAAAGAGCTGAATGTAAAAACTCAAAAGGAACGATTTTAACTCTTTGTACGCTGATATATATTCTTAAAAGAACTAACTGAATGTCAAAACTCCAAAAAGAACGATTTTATCTCTTTGTACGACGGGTTTTGTTCTTAAAAGAACTGAATATAAAAACTCTAAAAGGAACTATTTTAACTCTTTGTGGGCAGATTTTTATTTTTAAAAGAACTGAATGTGAAAACTCCTAAAGGAACGATTTTATCTCTTTGTACGACGGTTTTTATTCTTTAAAGAGCTGAATGTAAAAACTCCAAAAGGAACGATTTTAACTCTTTGTACGCTGATTTTTATTCTTAATGAACTGAATGTTGAAAACTCCAAAAGGAACGATTTTATCTCTTTGTACGACGGTTTTTATTCTTAAAAGGGCTGAATGTAAAAACTCTGAAGAGGGACGAAACTCGGGCTGAAGAGGGACGATTTTAACTCTTTCTAGGCTTGTTTTTATTTTTAAAAGAACTGAATGTTGAAACTTCAAAAAGAATCATTTTAACTCTTTGTACACCGATTTCTATTCTTAAAAGATCTGAATGCAACCACACCAAAAGGAATGATTGTTTTCAATCCGAAGAAGGAGGTTGAGTTTTAACAGACCAATGGAATGAAAATTAGCTCCTGAAATGTAAAATTTGCTCATTTTAAATGAGAGTGTAATAGAAAAATATATTCTGATATTCATAATCAACTTTACAGTTACTTCATACTTTTTAAAAAATAAATGCGGTTTTGTGAATAACAGTATGTTTTCAAAGAGAGGAATTTGCTTCTAATGGTTACAGACATCTTTTGGTTCACTGATCAGAGACCGCGGAGATAAAGATCTTTTGATATCCGTATCTGGCATTCTAGCATTTCATTTTTTCAGTGAGATTTTGCTTACAGTTTTTCAAATAGGTATTTTAATGTGTCAACTGATGATGTTTCAGCCGCATTCACCATTAACTTCTGAAGACAAATTTTTAAATGTGCAACATCTCCCGTTATGATAAATTTATTTTTTGTAGCTTCATTATTGATATACATCAATACCAGAAATTTGTATTTAACCAGCAAAGTCAGTGCGTCTCAGCGACCTACGTCCTTTCAAGTACACCATGGCCATCCATGGGGAATATTCGATGAACCGGTATATTTATAAGCTATATGTTTAACATTATGTTAGTATTTATGGACAAACGAAGCGAAATCTATTCTCCATTCTTAATGCAGTGAAGTCCATTATCTATTCTTAACGAAACGATGTTCATTCTCCTTTCTTAACAAGGCGAAATCCATTCTCCCTTCTTATGGAAGACAAGTTGATTCTCCATTCTTAACGAAGAGAAGTCTATTCTTCTTTCTTAACGAAACGAAGTCCATTCTCCATTCTTAACGGAGAGAAATTCATTATCCATCGATAACGAAGAGAAAGAAGTCCATTCTACATTCTTAACGAAGCGAAGTCCATGCTCCATTCTTAACGAAGAGAAAGAAGTCCATTCTCCATTTTTAACGAAGTGAAGTCCATTCTCTATTCTTAACGAAACAAAGTCTATTCTCTATTCTTAACGAAACGAAGTCCATTCTTCATTCTTGACGAAGAGAAGTTCTTTCTCCATTCTTAACGAAGGGAAGTCCATTCTCCATTCTTAACGAAACGAAGTCCATTCTCAATTCTTAACGAAGCGAAGTCCATTCTCCATTCTTAACGAAGACAAGTTCATTCTCCATTCCTAACGAAGAAAAGTCCATTCTTCTTTCTTAGCGAAACGAAGTCCATTTTTCACTTTAACGAATAGAAGTTCATCTCCATTCTCAACAAAGTGAAGCCCATTCTCCATTCTTAACGAAGCAAAGTCCATTCTCCATGCTTAACGAAGCAAAGTCCATTCTCCATTCTTAACGAAGCGAAGTCCATTCTTCATTCTTAACGAAACGAAGTCCATTCTCAATTCATAACGAAGCGAAGTCCATTCTCCATTCTTAACTAAACGAAGTCAATTCTCAATTCTTAACGAAGCGAAGTCCATTCTCCATTCTTAACTAAACGAAGTCAATTCTTAATTCTTAACGAAGCGAAGTCCATTCTCCATTCTTAACGAAACGAAATCCATTCTCCATTCTTAACGAAACGAAATCACCATTTGCCTTAATTTTATTATCACTTTTACTCGAAATCTACAATAGACAACCCGATAAAATTGTGCATGCTTACGTGAAATTGCACGCAGATTTGCAAAATCATAATTTCAAATATTAGAACGAACTGTAACAGAAAGAAACGCCCATTTTTAAATTGCGTATGCTCACCATGCCGCCTACAATTAGCGTGTAAACATAAATTATAGACCCAGTGGCACTCCTAGTATAAATAACCATTGTACAAAACTTTAAATAGAAGAGTCCAATATTTAGCTCACTACTCTATTTTTACTTTCTCATATTATATAATATAGTATAACGAAAGTAATTTTTTCACGAAATAGTTCTAATTCGAGTTGTTGATGCCAATATATATTTAGGACCTCTTGAACGCGTTTTGACTATTTTTGGGGTGGTGTCCATCTGTCTACCTGTATGTCTGTGGTCGATTTCTAGCATTAGGCCATTAATTAACCACTTCGGTATAACTTTAAAGTTCTGCTCATTTCAAAATTGATAAAATTTTGAATTAGATATTGGATCAAGCTCGTAGTATATTGATGCACAAAGACTATATATTATGTTTTGTTTTTTTTAAACAAAGTAGGAAATTAAATTAACTTGGGGATTCTAAAGATTCTTCATGTCTGGTGAAGTTTGAACAGAATAGATGGAAATATAGGTATTTAAGTACATATTTATATACCGCCAGACAAGGCTATAGATTAACTTGAATATAAAATCTCGTCAGATATATTCTAGAAGTTTAATTTTAATACTGCAAAGCAAGTTAGAAAAACAATCGGATATTTTGAGGTGAAGTCTGTGGTCGAAGTTTCCGGAAGAAATCGGGGCAAAAACTAAAAATCTGATACATGACTTTCTCTGCCGACTTATATCCACGTTCTCTTTATTTTAATTCAATTTAATTCGCTTTTAATTCAATTTTCGTTCTCATTTGGTAACTGGACTTATATTCAAAGGTGGCGTAGAGAAAATACGAAAAAACAAAAATATCTCGAGAACAGTTGGTCTTAGTACAATGGGGTTAGTCTTATTCTTTTCTTCGTTAAAAATTACGTATAAAACAAGCATTTAATGGATATATTTGAGAATACGTAGTTTTTATTTTAGATTTTGACGATTTTTGCGGGTTATTTTTTTCCGAATCGTAAAAAAATCTAATTAGCACCAGGGTGACCCACAAGCGACTTATCTACCGAATTTTGTGAAATTCAGTCCATTAGTTTTTAACTAAAATGGATACAGTCAATTTTTTGCTGGCCATTTCGCAGAAAAAGGCGAGTTCTGTCTTTACGAATCCTAACAAAAACTAATCAGCACCAGGGTCTCACCCAAGCGACTTACCTACCAAATTTCATGAAATTAGGTCCATTAGTATTTTAGTTAGAGTGGATACGTACATTGCACAGACAGACACACACACAGACAGACACACACACAGACAAACATACACACACAGACACACACGCACAGACACACACACACACAGGCGTCACGCTAAAAATAGTTTTTTCTTATTCTAGAGGTCTCGAAACATGTATATCCGTCAAAAACTGGAGTTGTGATTTTCGGTATGATTCCAATACTTTCCCTATACATTACCATGTATTGCAGGGAAGGTGAAAATGCTAGATAGCTATAAACAACAAGTAACTTGCGGTGCTTTGAAAACCTGTAAGCGAACCAAATGAGTTTAAAAATATAATAGAATAAACTTATTGAACTTTACTGGAGTTTTATTTTACAAAATGTTATTCTTGCAAAACCATTTCAGCTCTATAAGACTGAAGCCACCGCCGATATATTTTTTAATTAATTTTCTCATTTTATATAAAAATTGAAAAAAAAAACTCGAGAAAGATGCCCTTTGGCGTGTTATAAATGATACATCAGCTGTTAAATGAAAAAAACCACATATTAAATATGCAATTTCTTAACCTTTTTTTGCGTAATTATGCTTTCAAACCTATTTTCGAAAATAAATATAATTAACAGCTTTGCCTAAGCCAGTTCAACCCGAAGATCATATGGCCTCTGAAGTTCCGTGATTGAAATAATTATACCAAATAACTTCGATTTCACCAATTTGTTCCAGACATATCGTGCCCACAAACAGACAGGCAAACATCATTGAAAACAATTATTGATTCATTTTGAAGACTGCTTAAGACGTGTATATTCATTGCATTACTAGAGACAGTTTTTTGTCCTCATCAGAATATTTTCATTTTATATATACTATATAGTTATAGGAAAGATAAAAACAGCCCTAAACGTAAAGATCTATTTTACTCTACTAATTATATCGCTTTTAAGAGTAATAACATCGAATTTTATCTGTACTTCAAATAATAAAATTAACTTGTTCGTATTATATTCGAAGATAATTCAGGTGTGTTCATAATTAAATATGCATATTCTGTTCATTTAGGGAAAATTACTACATAGCAATGCGTTGCATGTTCAACAAAGTCCTCTTGAAACCCTTCATATAGTTGTTTCCAAATTTATCTGTTACTTAAGATAGCAGACAACTTCAAGATAGCACATTCAATGCACCAATACACAAACACTGACATCACATTTTCTTTGGCAGTAAATCCATTGTGCAAAGGTAAATTATGAGCATAGCGTACTTGTTAGGGAATATTTCAAGTATGTACGTGATTTTCTTAAGATTGATTATTCTCGACGGTAGCCTTTTGTCAACTCCCAAATTTTGAATGACTCACTTATTCCTCGAAATCACAAATAGAATTAAAATGATTTCTGCTTAATTAGATTTTTAAG
Source organism: Amaurobius ferox (assembly GCA_951213105.1). Taxonomy (NCBI): domain Eukaryota; kingdom Metazoa; phylum Arthropoda; class Arachnida; order Araneae; family Amaurobiidae; genus Amaurobius; species Amaurobius ferox. Next base: position 57,324,876 of record OX578138.1, on the reverse strand, counting down.
TTATATTATCAATAAATTATTTATTGAATTTGATGCGAGATATAGTTAAATAAAATTATTGTAACGGGGACGAGAACTGACTACTACTTTTAAGTTTGACTTGATTTGTTTCGTCATGTATGTATGTCTGCTTTTCTTTCTTGCATGGATATGTCATATAAATTAATATTTTACAAGCAGCATTCGTTGCTGAACAAGTCATGTAAAATTTACTCGTGATATGCTTAATTAGATTTGTGAGTTATCATTAATAAATTGTTTACTGTATTTGATGCGAGATATAGTCAAATAAAGTTATTGAAACGAAGGAGAGAAGTGACTTTTACTTTTCAGTTAGACTTGGTTTGTCTTTTAATTTATATCTGTCTGCCTTTCTTTCCTGTATGGATATGTCATATAAATTAATAGTTTATAGGCAGCATTCGTTGCAGAACAAGTCATATAAAATTTGTTCGTGATATGCTTAACTAGATTTGTGAGTTATCATTAATAAATAATTTAATGTATTTGATGCGAGATATAGTCAAATAAAACTTTTGAAGCTATGGCGAAAAGTGACTCCTATTTTTCAGTTAGATTTGGTATGTTTTTTAATATATGTCTGTCATCCTTTCTTTCTTGTATGGATATGCCATTTAAAATAATACTTTACAGAAAAAAATTCGTTGTTGAACAAGCCATATAAAATTTGCTCCTGATATGCTTAACTAGATTTGTGCGTTATCATTAATAAATAATTTAATGTATTTGATGCAAGTTATAGTCAACTAAAATTATTGAAACGAGGGCGAGAAGTGACTCTTATTTTTCAGTTAGACTTGGTTTGTTTTTTAATATATGTCTGTCATCCTTTCTTGCTTGTATGGATATGCCATTTAAATTAATACTTTACAGGCAGAATTCGTTGTTGAACAAGCCATATAAAATTTGCTCGTGATATGCTTAACTAGATTTGTGCGTTATCATTAATAAATAATTTAATGTATTTGATGCAAGTTATAGTCAACTAAAATTATTGAAACGAGGGTGAGAAGTGACTCTTATTTTTCAGTTAGACTTGGTTTGTTTTTTAATATATGTCTGTCATCCTTTCTTTCTTGTATGGATATGCCATTTAAATTAATACTTTACAGGCAGAATTCGTTGTTGAACAAGCCATATAAAATTTGCTCGTGATATGCTTAACTAGATTTGTGCGTTATCATTAATAAATAATTTAATGTATTTGATGCAAGTTATAGTCAACTAAAATTATTGAAACGAGGGCGAGAAGTGACTCTTACTTTTCAGTTAGACTTGGTGTGTTTTTAAATATATGTCTGTCATCCTTTCTTTCTTGTATGGATATGCCATTTAAATTAATACTTTACAGACAGAATTCGTTGTTGAACAAGCCATATAAAATTTGCTCGTGATGTGCTTAACTAGATTTGTGCGTTATCATTAATAAATAATTTAATGTATTTGATGCAAGTTATAGTCAACTAAAATTATTGAAACGAGGACGAGAAGTGACTCTTACTTTTCAGTTAGACTTGGTGTGTTTTTAAATATATGTCTGTCATCCTTTCTTTCTTGTATGGATATGCCATTTAAATTAATACTTTACAGACAGAATTCGTTGTTGAACAAGCCATATAAAATTTGTTCGTGATATGCTTAACTAGATTTGTGCGTTATCATTAATAAATAATTTAATGTATTTGATGCAAGTTATAGTCAACTAAAATTATTGAAACGAGAGCGAGAAGTGACTCTTATTTTTCAGTTAGACTTGGTGTGTTTTTAATATATGTCTGCCATCCTATCTTTATTGTATGGATATGCAATTTAAATTAATACTTTACAGACAGAATTCGTTGTTGAACAAGCCATATAAAATTTGCTCGTGATGTGCTTAACTAGATTTGTGCGTTATCATTAATAAATAATTTAATGTATTTGATGCAAGTTATAGTCAACTAAAATTATTGAAACGAGGACGAGAGGTGACTCTTACTTTTCAGTTAGACTTGGTGTGTTTTTAAATATATGTCTGTCATCCTTTCTTTCTTGTATGGATATGCCATTTAAATTAATATTTTACAGACAGAATTCGTTGTTGAACAAGCCATATAAAATTTGCTCGTGATGTGCTTAACTAGATTTGTGCGTTATCATTAATAAATAATTTAATGTATTTGATGCAAGTTATAGTCAACTAAAATTATTGAAACGAGGGCGAGAAGTGACTCTTACTTTTCAGTTAGACTTGGTGTGTTCTTAATATATGTCTGCCATCCTATCTTTATTGTATGGATATGCAATTTAAATTAATACTTTACAGACATAATTCGTTGCTGAACAAGTCATATAGAATTTGCTCATGATATGCTTAATAAGATTTGTGAGTTATCATTAATAAATTATTTAATATATTTGATGCGAGATAGAGTAAAATAAAATTATTGAAACGAAGGCGTGTAAGTGACTCTTACTTTTGAGTTAGGCTAGATTTATTTTTTCCTGTTTGCATTTCTTTTTTGCACGAATGTGTCATGTAAATTAATATTTTACAGAGAGAATTTGTTGTTCAACAAATCATATAAAAATAGTTCGTGATATGTTCCCTTTATACATTGTCAGACGATAATTTCTCCTAATTTTAACTTAATTGTTTAAAATTTGGACATAGGATGTATATTAATGTTTTGCTGTTGGCGTTTGTAGTTACATGTTATCGGATATAAATTGCACAGGGTGCGCAGTTTTAACCAGTAACTGCTATATGTTGTCTACGATAAACTCTAATAGCGCCGACACAGTATATAGGAAATATTTAAATTGATGAATTATTATTTTAATCCTGCGAATAGTATTTCTAAATTCAAATATTCCTCGCTTTATATTAAATCATACGACCACCTAGTTATTGATTATAATGCTTTAAGATGTTACACTTAATTATTTTTATTTTATGTACTTCATTATGTCTTATCGAACTGTGTTTAACCTTTTGCTTACGGATGGGATAGCGTCAATCCCAAACGAAGAACCTCTCAAAAAGGCAGATATTTGACATACCCTATCCCAAACAGTTCGATTTGTAAAAACAGTTAGAGCGTCATTAATTGTACATTATTCTTTTTTGCACATACTACTGTGTTAATAAACATTAGTTATAAAGAAATTCGGAACAAATAATATGTCGAAACAATATTTTTTAATTCAATTGGTCTTTCTATATTTTTGTTGTAACAACATATCTGGCTAAATCGAGTTCTCTCCTCTTCTGCCTCTAATTTTCATGTTTAAATTTTAAACAAATTTCAATCTGTTGATTTCATCCTAAATTGTTACCCAAACGCAGAAAACTTTAAATTAGAAATACAAGCATTTCATTAAAAAATAAGTGATTGAAATTTCTCTTCCATTACTAGTACATTTTCAAAGTATATCGACATTTCAGAAACACCATTATGTTCTCAATTGTGGTACTCTTTTTACTTTCTCTACATACAAAGTATGATGCATAAGGAAAGTATTGTGACGAAGGCGAAAACTGGAATTTGAGTTTTCGACGGAATAGCACCTTTCAGGCATCTGTAGACTTGAATCGAACGATTGTGAAGTGATGTCTGTGTGTGTGTGTTCATGTGTGTCTGTGAATCTGTGGATGCGATATCTCACCATATGGAACGTTTTGAAAGAAATTTGGTACGCGTATTGCAATCAGTGAATACTTGAACCCTATTAATTTTAAAGGTGATCAAACGTTCGGAAAAATCCTAAATTTTTGAATGAATTTTTGAACAAATCATAAAAAAATCAGGTCATTCACTAATGTTAAATAAATTATCATTTTATATGTAATTGTTTATTCTAAAACAAACGACAATAACTTTAAACTTCTAGCTTGATCCGTTTTAGAATTTTGCACGTCTTTCAAATAAATGTATCAAAAAAATTGTATAAAAATGAATAGTATCATCAAATGTGTAACACTTGCGATATATTTGGCCGATTAATTTACCAAAATATCGTCAACTTGGTGATTTTTTCCAATATAGTGTAGAATTGTCGAAAATGTCGCCAAATTTGCAAAATTAATGCTAATGTTGCTAAAATGACGCTACATTTATAAATAAAAAAAATACATATTTTAATATAATGGAGTATATTGCTTAGAAGATGTTAGCAATATAGATGTTAGCGGAAAAATCTTAAATTTTCGAATGAATTTTTGAAAAAATCATAAAACAATGACGACATTCACTAATGTTAAATAAATTATCATTTTATACGCAATTTTTTATTCTTAAACAAATAACATAAACATTAAAAATCTAGCTTGATCCGTTTTCGAGTTGATCCGCTTTCGAGTTTTGCACGTTTTTCAAATAAATGTATCTAAAAAACTGTATAAAAATGAATAGTATCGTCAAATATGTAACACCTGCGATATATTTAACTGACTAATTTAGCAAAATATCGTCAATTAGGTGAATTTTTTTCAAGTGCAGAATTGACGAACAAGTCGCCACATTTGCAAAAACGACGCTAATGTTGCAAAAATGGCGCCAAATCGATAAATTAAAAAAAAAGACATATTTTAATATAATGGACTATATTGCTTAGAATATTTTAGGAATATTTCTAATTGTCAGAATATATTTCCGCGAAAAATAAGTTAATTTGCTATTCAAAATAATTTTACATGTTATCATTCAAAAAAGCGCCAAATGTCAGTATACTTTCAATATTAAAATCGGTGGATCTTGTTCATTATTTAACATTGAAAGATGTAAAATATTTGCAATATATTGGGAAAGTCATGCGCTGTCCCCATAATATTTTCTTAAAGAATATCTGATATAAATTCCAATTTACTATCTCGCTTTTTATTATCCAAGCCTAGTTTTTCATTTAATTGTCTTGGAAATTTTACTTATATTTGATTTATTATTTACTATGTTTATTAACATGCATGTCAACAATTGTTAACATATTTTCTATTTTTATGACATCTTTAATTACTGGAATTCTTCTAATTTAGCTAAATTTATATCTATGTTTCTTCGAAATAAATTTGAGTTAAAAATTATCATTTTAACAAGAACTGCACATTATGGAATATTGATAAGACGTATATCTTTTTTTAAAACAAATATGTGCATAATATAATTCCGTTCTTTTCTTTAAAACCATGGCAATACAAAAAGGTCTTCAGAAATATGCTTTATATTTTGTAAAGTGGCATTTTTTCTTATTTGCAATGGAGCGTTGTGGAACTTAAAGAAATGTTTTATTAAAAGATGTAAACCCTATTTCATAAAAATTTGTTTGAAATTAAATTTAACTATTCTACTTATTTAAGTGGCGTTGCTGTTATTACTTTCCTTATATACATAATGTTTAAGGAAAGTATTGTGACGGGGTCGAAAATTCGAATTCGAGTTTTCGACCGGAGAGCACGTTTCAAGCATCCCTTATCACGAATCAAACATTTTTGAAGTGATGTCTGTGTGTGCGTGTGTGGGTGAAAGTATGTGTGTGTGTGTGTGTGTGTGTGAAAGTATGTGTGTGTGTGTGTCAGTGAGTCTGTAGAGACGATAACTGAATTCGAACGAAATGATCATTCGAACGAAATTTGGTACAAAAATTACAATTCGTAAACACTGGAAGCCTATTGTTTTTATACGCAATCGAATGTTCTTCGTCCATAACGCTTGGCGAGATTTTGGCGACGAATTTGGTGGAATGTCGCCAATTTAGTGACTTTTTTAAATGTTGCTAAATTAACGAAAAACTCGCCAAATGGATAAAAATGACTCTAAATCAATGACGACTCATTGATGATGACGACATGGAAAATGACGACTCATTGGCGAAAATTCAATATCTTGGAAAGAATATAAATAACTACTGTAAAAATAATCTATTTTTTTTACTGTAAAAGTAGTAAATTCATTTCATTATATAAGGAAAGTCATTTGTTGCCCACATCAGATTTTTTTATTGTGATATCAAGAAAATTGATTCAAGTGAACTATAAAAATAGGCAAGTTAACTTATTCCTTAGGCTTCAAGTGTATATACAAGAACGTAAAGAGCCAAAATCAGTCTACATTTTACTACAGTTTGCAAAAGTAGTTTTTTACTACATTTTTCCCAAAGTAGTTAATTGAAAGTTTTAAACACTCTAAACATTCCAATTCATTTTAATCATTTTTATAAAAATTAACTAGGCTGTCTCTTAGAAAGAGACAGCCTAGACAGAAGCAAAGCAGCATGTTTAGCTACATGTTTCATAACTGAGGAGATTATTTCATAAATGTAGCACAAAACTCAGAATATTAAATCCAAAGCATTAAATATTATATAATGAATGTACAAAACAATCTAATAACTTGTACAACTGTACAAGTTATATAGTAATTTATACAATTGCATAAGTTATAGAAGAAACTGAAAATTCTGAAAACGAGCACGAAAATTTTTAAATTGATTGTTTTCCACAATATTATTCAATAGTATATTGTTTTCCATAATATTCCATCCACTTAACATTAACTGACCTCTGACCTCAAAGTTTAAAACTAGGGCTTCATCATGACATAAAATATATTTAGTTTAAGCTAGGTTCAATTTTTTTTTTCAAATCGGTTCAGTTTTAATATTTCAATCAACCATTCGCACACTATCAGATTTAAATGAATATTAAATGGTTAGTTGGCGTTGAAATCCAACCTTTTAATCAAATTTTAACTTTTTTTCATCAAATTGACATAATTTATTGAACATATATTGTTAAGAATAAAAAACAATTCAATATAGTTTAATTTTATTTAACTTAAAAAAAATTAGTTTTTAATGTTCTTTGCGCACCAATTTTTAATTTTTTACTTTCCCTGCAATACATGGTAATGTATAGGGAAAGTATTGGAATCATGTCGAAAATCGCAACTCGAGTTTTCGACGGATCTACACGTTTCAAGACCTCTAGAATACAAAAAAACTATTTTTAGCGTGACGTCTGTGTGTGTGTCTGTCTGTGCAAATATTGTATCCACTCTAACTAAAAACCTAATACACCGAATTTCACAAAATTTTGTAGGTAAGTCACTTGTGGTCGAGAGTCTGGTGCTGATTAGTTTTGGGTACGATTCGGGATAAAAGAACCCGCCATTTTTTGCGAAATGGCCCGCAAAAGCTTGTATCCACTCTAGCTGAAAAACTAATGGACCGAATTTCACAAAATTCGGTAGATGAGTCACGTATAAGTCACCCAGGTGCTGATTAGATTTTGGTAAGATTCAGAAAAAACAACCTGCCTTTTTTTTGCAGAATGGCCCCAAAAAATTGTCAAAATCTAAACTAAAAAGCTACGTATGCTCAAATATATCCATTAAATGCTTGTTTAATACGTAATTTTTAACGAAGAAAAAAATAAGACCAACCCCATTACACTAGGACTAGCCGTTCTCGAGATATATTAGTTTTTTTCATATTTTTTCAACGCCACCTTTGAAAATAAATCCAGTTATCAAATGAGAACGAAAATTGAATTAAAAGTGAATTAAATTTAATTGAAATAAAGAGAACCTGGATATAAGTCTGCAGAGAAAGTCATGTGCTGCCCACATCAGATATTTACTTTCCCTGCAATACATGGTAATGTATAGGGAAAGTATTGAAATCATGTCGAAAATCGCAACTCGAGTTTTCAACGGATCTACACGTTTCAAGACCTCTAGAATACGAAACAACCATTTTTAGTGTGACGTCTGTGTGTGTGTGTGTGTATCTGTCTATCTGTGTGTCTGTCTGTCTGTGCAGATTTTGTATCCACTCTAACTAAAAAACTAATACACCGAATTTCACAAAATTTTGTAGGTAAGTCACTTGTGGACGAGTCTGGTGCTGATTAGTTTTAGGTACGATTCGGGATAAAAGAACTCGCCTTTTTTAACGAAATGGCCCGCAAAAGCTTATATCCACTCTAGCTAAAAAACTAATGGACCGAATTTCACAAAATTCGGTAGATGAGTCACTTATGGGTCACCCTGGTGCTGATTAGATTTTGGTATGATTCGGAAAAAAAGAATTTGCCTTTTTTTGCAAAATGGCCCGCAAAAATCGTCAAAATCTAAACTAAATAACTACGTATGCTCAAATATATCCATTAAATGCTTGTGTAATACGTAATTTTTAACGACAAAAAGAATAAGGCCAACCCCATTACACTAGGACTAGTTATTCTCGAGATATTTTAGTTTTTCGTATTTTCCCTACGTCACCTTTGAAAATAAGTCCGGTTACCGAATGAGAAAGAAAATCGAATTACAATGAAATAAATTATCTAAAATAAAGAGGACGACGATAAGTCTGCAGGGAAAGTCATGTGCTGCCCACATCAGATTTTTTATTTTCGATTTCACATTATAGTGATTTAACCGAACAATATGAACAAATTCGTGCTTTCAGTTTTGAAGCTATCTTCAGGTTATTTAAAAATGTATATATTCCTAGATAGAAAGCATATGTTTATCCACATTGTAGTTACAGCTACGATTTACTATACATTTATGTCACTTAAATCGGATAAAAAATTCAGTTAAAAAGAAAATTTAGTTCATTACATGAAATTTGTAGAACACAGAATATGCCCTACAAATTACATGCAATTATGTTAAAAATTAAAACGCATGAACTATTTTAAAGCTACAAAATTCTTGAAAATCTCAATAGGAGGAAAATACATTTAAAGTGTACTTTTTTTATGCAATTTTTGGAAGTAAACATTTGATTTGAGTGTGGTTTTTGTAATCATTTTAAAATAGTGTGTATAACAATATATTGGCAAAAGTTTTTTTTTCCTTTTAAATTTTGGTGACTTTTGCTTATCTGGGCTTTTGCTATCTTTTGAAGAAAGATACGTTCAGAATACGCTTTACTTAATGACATTCTGACGATAGGTTTGGTTTTTGTAATGGTATTGCTTTGAAACGTCGTTAAGATTATAGAGACCTATCTGTCTCTATAATTTTAACGACCTATCTGTCTCTATTTCAGGTGTTAGTATAGAGTTCCTTCCCTCTATCGGATTATACGGACTTAATGACCCTTGATTGGTATTCTATTGTACGGATTATTAAACTTATGTTGCGGTTTTACCTATCAGTACTTATCTGTGTCAACCCAGTGACATAACTTAAATCTAAACTGGATATACAAACACAGACACGGCTGCACTGATTTAATCAAACATATTTATTGTGTACTTCACTTTAAATACAGTAGCTGACTGTTAAATAAACTGGAGGCATGGACTATAACCAATACTGCGTACGTCCATAAAGAGACACAAATATATAATATAATACTCTTTTACCGGCCTGATGATATTTAGCTTAAACCGTAGACAAGAGACAAAGCTTCTATACTTCCCCAAATGTTTTTCTGTAGCCTCGCATCGTTTTGCGGCTACTTCAGGATGCTACACCCTTCTAGGTATAGTGGTATCCATTAGGGTTCCTCTTATCATCTTACCATCCATTCAACTAGGCTGCGATCCAACTTTCTCTCTCATTTCTTCTGAGCCAAATTCTTAATGCATTCTTCAATTAATCCCAACTGAATCCTTTTGAATCCTGACTTCGAATTCCAACTGAATTTTACTCGCATTCTGAAACTTGATCCTGTTCTACGTCAGGATCGCAGACATGTTAATTAGCTCAGTGATTGGTATATTCTAACAGAACGAGTCAGACTTGTTAGTTGAAAGTAAATATAAATTATGATGAAAACTGTGGGAAATAATTATCGAAAGGCCTCACAAGATATTGCCGAAAATGTTTTTACAAAGGTGAATATTGTTTCAAATGCGTGAAGACACATATATGTTAGCTATTTACGTCATCACATTAAGAACTGTTATATTTTAACACTCTTTTATATTTTTCGATGCGGAGACGACAGTTACCAACAACATGTCTATTTCCGTCATAGATAACTTAATCTTCAAGAAGAAGGATAGTAAGATAGTTATATTAAATAAATCTTTTTAGTTTTGCCGCTAAAGGGTTTCTAACCCTTTAGGTTCAGTAACATGAACTTAATCTAATAATAAAACGGGGAAGAAAGTTCCAAATCCTTTTAATATTGACTCGGAGGTTCAAGAACTTACAGAGAAAAAGATGTAAGTCTTTAAAAGGAAGAAATTGGAATTTTTCTCATACTTGAATAAAAAAATAATAGCATTAACCCTCAATAATTGATTCCCTACTTTTAATCCCGGGCATCGCGGGTTAAAATTTGAAATTCAAATAATCGTGCTCTTGCGGGTTTCTTTCTAAACGATATAAAAATGTAAAGAATGTTTGTTACCTTTCAAAACTTTAGGAAAATAATGAAGTGTTAATTTATCCAGAATCGTCTGGGTAATTCCCGCATTACCCGGATAAAGCTAGAAATGAATGCAATTTCAATTTACTTTCAATTTACCCAGAGCGTCTGGATAAAGCTAGGTTTATCTGGGTAAACTTAGGTTTATCTCATTTCGTGCTTTACCCGTAACATATATGTCATGTCGCAATTCTGCGCCATGAGCCTTTCTTGTTTTTTTGCGAGAGAAACATCCTTCTCTCCGTTCGTGCCTGTGCTGTGTTTTTCGCTAACACTTGTTTCCATTGAAATCGCATTAAAAAGCGCATTTCGTCGTGAAATCGTTGGATTGTCTGGACTTAGTGTCTGGCCGAGAAGCGTGACGTTTTGCTGACTTGTTGCTAGGAGAGCGCGCCGTCCAATCAGGCGCATTTTTGCGAAGGAGAACTTTTGCGTGGGCTCAGGCGACCCACACTTCTCTCTCTTCGAGCTGGAAAATTCCGACTGAAAGGTCGCATCGAAAGTTTTGTCTAGAAAAGAGACAAAAGGCGTTTAGCCGAAATGGCTAACTGGCGGAAATGGGCATTTTGGTTCTAAAGGAAACCGCCCCTGCATTTCTGGAGATGATTGAAGAAGATCCTGGATACTTACATTAATTATTCTGTACATTTTCTAAAATATATTTTTTCCATTCCAGGAATCTATTCGACATCGACGCCGAGCTTTGAAGTAGCTATTCAAATTCGTTCGGAGCGTAAAATCGACTGATGGCTAATACTTAAAGTTTTGGACTCTTTATCCCTCCTCGTGTCCTTTTGAGAACTTTGTTCTACTTAAAATCGTGCACATCAGATGAGAGGTATTTTCTGAAAAGCGTGAAATGTATAATAGCCAGGTAACATTTTCTTTACGGGAATTTTAATGCCGTACAGCACCGGCATATTGACGAATGATTTCTAATATTAACAGGCTCATGTCAAAATGTATTTATTGATAACTTAAAATCTAAATTAAATCATATGATTATTGAAGTGAATTATTGTATGCTATATAAATTTTGAACAGAGCAGAAAGGCAGATTGTGTTATTATAAATGAAGCTCTGAATTGATAAATTGATTTTTAAAGTAAAATACTTAAGTGTGATTTAAATAAATAATATTTTGATTTTTACTTTGCTTCTGATTTATTTGAAATGCCTTTAATTCCTCTGCTATTCACTGCATGTCATCTAACAAACAATTCTGTTAGACTGAGAAAGTTTCTTGCTTGGGTAAATTTAGAATGGTTGATTAAATTGCTAAAATTCCACTATACGGCTTCACCGGCTCTTGAGTTGTCTGGTGCGCCTTTGCTTTTGTGAGCTGGCAAACCGCGCCATGACATATATATCTCAATTCGGATATTTTTGCCAGTTAAATGTATACTCACTCTTTAATAGAATTACACGTAGGTTCTTGTTAAACGTTGGCAATTAAAGCGTAGGAAAATATCTGGAAAGTTATAAACAAAATGATAAAAAGTTAATTTTCAGTTTTGTTTCATTTAAATATGTCTTTCACCATTATTCTATCAACGAGGTAGAGATAAACTGTTACGCCCCCAAATCTCTCAATATGGGGGGAGGAAGTTCTAGAGAGACCCTGGAAAGAAAACATAATGTACATAAGTGGGGAAAACGTTTTAACAAAATAAAGTTTCGCATAATAAATATCTGTAATAAGTTTTAGAGCGTATGCATATTGGGTGGCCTTTTTATCAAGTCTTATGTACGTTTAAGAGGAAATGCATGAATTAGAGGAGAGAACAAATTCAATTTACACAATTTTTGAACATTTCCCATTCATAAAATATTGGAAATACATGGAAGTATTTAAGTACCCTATACCAGGGAGTTTTCCTTAATAATATTTAGCCTTCATTTATGCGAAATTCTCACTGCCGTATATTTTGGGAACAATGTCGAAACTTCTGATATCATTTTTTCTGATATCATCACTATTAATATTATAGAGTTAATTTTAAAGAAAATACTTTAAAAGTGATCTCATGGGGTCATAAATAATGACACTCTGTAAAATATGTATTTTACACTGCCCCTGTGCAAACCGAACAGTTGTGTAACACACAATGTAAACTACACACATTGATCCACCAGTATAGTTGCTTGTGTCTCTCGTTGTTCTACTTTTGCCGCACAGTATGAAAATTAAAAAACTTCAGAAATTAATGGTTAACAAACACCAGGAAGGATTTATACCGAAAGAGAATTTGTTCATTCAGAAGTTTCTGTTAGTCTGTCAACAATAAAATGTTGGTGTAAATGAATAAACAGACTGGGGCAATTACGCTGTTGAGCAAAATTATCTTCAACGTGAAATGGTTTGGACTGTTGCTTCTGCCGATGAGTGTCACAACCTGTTCTACTGGATAAAGGGTCAGCAGATCACAGTTGCTGCATCAAAGAATAAGGTATCACTGTCAAAAAGAAGGTATCAAGCTATTTGGCAATCGTGGGTGCTTCCAGCTGAGTGGTTCTCTAGATAAGGTGCATCGAAAATCCCAAATATGGTACAAAGAGCTTTTTAAAAAAAAATACTTTAAAATTGATCTCATGGGATCATAAATAATTACACTCTGTAAAATATGTATTTTACACTGCCACTGTGAAAACCTAACAGTTGTGGAACACGCAGTGTAAACTTCATACATTGATTCATCAGTATAGTTGCTTGTGTCTCTCGTTGTTCTACTTTTGCCGCACAGTATGAAAATAAAAAAATCTTCAGAAATTAATGGTTCGCAAACACCAGGAAAAATTTCCACGAAAAGAGAATGTGTTCATTTAGAAGTTTCTGTTAGTCTGTAAACAATAAAATGTTGGTGTAAATGAATAAACAGACTGGGGCAATTACACTGTTGAGCAAAATTTTCTTCAAAGTGAAATGGTTTGGATTGTTGCTTCTGCCGATGAGTGTCACAACCTGTGCTACTGGATAAAGGGTCAGTAGATCACAGTTGCTGCATCAAAGAATAAGGTATCACTGTCAAAAAGAAGGTATCAAGCTATTTGGCAATCGTGGATGCTTCCAGCTGTGTGGTTCTCGAGATAAGGTGCATCGAAAATCCCAAATATGGTGCAAAGAGCATTTTTTTTAAAAAAAAATACTTTAAAATTGATCTCATGGGATCATAAATAATGGCACTCTGTAAAATATGCATGTTACACTACCCCTGTGCAAACCTAACAGTTGTGTAACACGCAGTGTAAACTTCATACATTGATCCATCACTACAGTTGCTTGTGTCTCTCGTTGTTCTACTTTTGCCGCACAGTATGAAAATTTAAAAAACTTCAGAAATTATTGGTTCGTAAACACCAGGAAGAATTTCCACCAAAAGAGAATGTGTTCATTTAGAAGTATCTGTTAGTCTGTAAACTGTAAAATGTTGGTGTAAATGAATAAACAGACTGAGGCAATTACACTGTTGAGCAAAATTTTCTTCAAAGTGAAATGGTTTGGATTGTTGCTTCTGCCGATGAGTGTCACAACCTGTGCTACTGGATAAAGGGTCGATAGATCACAGTTGCCGCATCAAAAAATAACTTCCACTGTCAAAAATAAGGTATCAAGCTATTTGGAAATCGTGGGTGCTTTCAGGTGAGTGGTTCTTGAGATAAGGTACATCGAAAATCCCAAATATGGTGCAAAGAGCTTTTTCCCGATTTAATTGCTGTGTTGAAGACTGGACCCCAAATAGCCCAGATATGAAACCATTAGACTACATGTCTAGTCTCGGAAAAATTTGCTTACTTCATTCACTGGAATCGTGCTTCGTCAAGAATATCTTTAATTGATGAGTTAAGGGCACAGTGGACATTTAAATTTAACATTTTTAGTTTTTAATCAAATTGACATAATTTGTTTTTTGACCATACCAAATTAAATAGTGCTGAATCGAATTCGAGAAGTCACTGTGCAAAGTTGTAGCGCTGTGATGGTTAAATGGAACTGCATTTCTAAAAGTGGTGGTCAATATGCTACCAATTAGCATGTGCGTGCATACTATTTGCAGAGAATTGTATGGCAAGTTTACTAAGAACGTTTTATGAATAATCTCGTCCACAACTACAGTTATCGCATAAAATGTAAAAGTGTTATTCTTTATGATCCGTCCGACATTTTTTTAATATTTTAACATAAGAGTTCACAGCGTTTCATTTACAAAGAATTAATTTTTTTCTCTGTCCATATTTCTTTGAAGGCGGAAACACAAAACACAAATAAATTCACAGAAATAATCTTTATTTTTTCTACAGAAAAGATCACTTCTACTCGCAGAGTATAATGGTTACGTTACAGATAACTCAATTTTGTGAAAGACGAGAAGAGTAATCTTGAAGAAATATTTGTTTTATTTGGGGACTAAAAGCTTCATATTTCTTTGGGGGTAAGTGACATAAACACAATTTAATAATAAATATCCGAAGGTTTTACTCACTCGGCTTTTTCTCATGCATTCATATTTTAGGCCCCCTGTATCAGAGCCAAAAAATTTGTACTGTGAGTTTCCACTTGACTTTCTCATACATCCATGTGTTATGTATCAGTCAGGCTCACTTGTATCATAATTAGCATTTATGTAATACAGCTCACTGCAATTAACTGGCTGACAAAGGATGTATCACATAGCCTGGGCTGACAAAGGATGAATCGCATAGCCTGAACTACTTTATTGTAAAAACTTGAGACATTGCATACACGTGGAATTTGACCTATAAATAATGAGAAATATGTAAAATTTTAGAATTTTAATCGAAAGTATTATAAATCTCAGAATTTTTTGTTCCAACATTCTTCCAGCTGTAACTCGAGAACGACTAGATACACAAAAAGCATTATCATACACGCGCAAAAATTTTTCAGAAGTTTTTTTTTTAATTTTATTTATCTACAATCAACTGTTTTGGAGATATTTTAATATTGAAGATTTTGACAATTTTTGAGGGCTATTTTGAAAAAATAACTGATTTTAATTTTTTTTTTAAATCGCAGCACAATCTAATCGAACCTAGGGTAACTCATAGGTAACTTTGCTACCCATTTTTAGGCAATATCTTCGGAAAAGTTTCGAGCCTAAGTAGATAAATGCATTGCAGCGATAGATGCAGACTCAAATCCACATACACTCACACATACATACACACACGCCTGCATAGACATCATACTGAAAATAGTTTATTCATATTCTAGAGTGCTCAACACGTAAATCCATCGAAAATTCCAATTCCAGTTTCAGATTTCATTCATGTCTTTTGCCTAAACATCACCATCTATTTTAAGAAAAGAAATAATATTGTGATACCTCAATTTCATATTCGGTATGAAACCATTTTTTTTATTTTTCTTTCTTTCGACTCAGGCCGTCCAACCTACCCGAAGGTGTAAGGCACCTGTTCAGGCTGCAGGTAATTGCCGCCCTATTGTAAACGGAATCTAGTGGGAGAAACATTCGCAAGGACCGTACCCTCTTTCATTTCATCTGCTACTAATCTCTCGTAAGGACTTTCAGGCTCACAGATTTTACGTACCGGTACTTCGTGTAAACGTGAAATAGTTTGGTAAGATAGTTTGAATCCTCGCCAAATACAATCTCCTTGGTCCCCCTCCGAAGTCTATCCATTCGGCTATCCCGCACTGTGAAACCCTAACTGAAGTTAAATTACTCTGAAAATATATTTAATTTTAGTTTTTCTGCAATGTACTTTTTATCAGTTTGCTAATAAGTACATTTATCATTTTTTATTAAGTACATTATATTTTGTAACGTGGTTTTAAATGAATGTATTCTAATTGTACTTTGTACTGTGTTCTTTGTATGTACTTTATGCTGTGTTCTTTGTATGTACTTTGTACTGTGTTCTTTGTATGTACTTTGTACTGTTCTACCTTGTGTGCTGTTGGTTGTGCTTTTAACCATTTAATGGCATCTAGCTGGAATAATTTTGTATTAGGTAATAATTTTTGCCTTTTAATCTTTGTAATTGATGTTCATTGTGTTGGCAATTTATGAATCAACTTGTTACCATAAGTGATTTTATCCTTGATTTTAAGTTTTATACTTTGAATCTCATGGTACATGTATATAATGTTGGTATGTTGTTCGACGATGTAAATTATTGTAATTTAGCATTTGGTAGATATAACTCGAGGGTTATATTTGGTAGATATAACTCGAGGGTTATATTTGGTAGATATAACTCGAGGGGCATTTTATAAATATAACTGGTTATATTGATGTTGTATTCACTTGTAAGGAATTTCTTATGTATGTATTATTGGCTATTGACTCTGTTTGGCATCATCTGTACCTATCTGCCCTGAGGTAACTAACCTCTTTTAGAACACGAAGCGCGCGAAGAAGGAAAAGGCCGTATCAAGTTTAGCAAAAAACATAACATTTATTTTACACACTATATACATAACAAATTATTTCAAAATGGAAAAAACATTGTTAAGGTATACCAATATCAACAAACAATATGCATAAAGTCTCACTGACTAAAATGGAAAAGATGGTAACTAACAATTAAGCTTAACTACCCCTAACATTAGTTTGAAATTATAATAAATCGGAGAGAGAGCCCAAACGTACATAATAGGAAAAAATCCCAGATGGGTAACTCACCGAACATCACTGGCCGCAGTCTGTACCGCACCCTTTGGTTAGGGGCCGTTCGTCAGAACATCTTTTCAGCATCTTCTACGAGTTCCTTCCCCTCGCTCCTTTCTTAAATTTCTGAAAACTCTCTCTCTCCAAGATTTTAAAACACCCTTCTGAGGCGCACAATACCATCTCATAGGTCACTGGGTCTTAACCCCTTGACCCCAAAGCAACATCACTAGCTTTTTAGACCCCCCAAAACAAAAAGCCCCTTCTCAAGCCCCTGCGAAACTGATATGCTTTCGGCTACTAATTCAAACAGGCCGCCCGTCCTATGACCCGTCTGAACCGGACAAACGTTGAATCCTTAGGTAAAAATTCGATCCCACAAGTTTCATCGCGTTTCCTGTCTTCGATTCCGAACGCAGCTGGCTATTCAAAAGCCGACCCCGCAAAATAAAAACGTAAACTCTAGTTCGTGCAACTCTAGTAATCGCACCCCCGAAAATATTGGATCATGGGTTTACCATGTGACACTATCCTTGTGAGACGTTGATTGAGCGTGACGTGACGACTTGGCTGTCTCCAGCATGGTTGTTGTACTTTGCTATGATTGTATTTCTGAGTTTGTAATTTTGTTAATGAATGGTTGTTTTACCTCTTCTTTTTCACCGGCTAAGGGGTGCCGGTGCTTGTGTTCCTTCAAGTTGGAGGACGAGCATCAACCTAGCAGTGTGCGCTGCTGTAGTGGTTTTTCAGGTTTTAGTCCCCCAGTGATATGCTCGGCTCTTGCAGTGTCGGGGCTGTCCGGTGGGGGGAGGGGTCCTTGCTTATTGGACAGTTTCCTGGGTGATGGTTTCGTCCATTGGCTGCTGTGCCGAGGGAGGCGGGATTGCTGTCGCAATGACGAATCGTCTTTTCCGTATTCCTTCGGGTGGGACGGGTTTATCAGTTTGCTGTAAAAATATGCGGCCAACTGTTCTGTAATATGAATTTATCAACGAAGAAAATTATCTTCTTAAATAAATTATTTAATAAAAAAACATTATTCGGTCGATGCTTATAGATTTAAGAATAGATTATTTCGTCGCTTTATCATTCATTTAATATAGGTTTATATTATATACATTACAAACACATTTGTTTACATTTGCAGCTTTACGTACGTAAATTCGAAGCCACTATGAGCATGTATGCAAACCCCGTGCTCCAGATTCAAACCTTACCCATATGGAATTGAAAAGAGTAGAGAGTACAGTTTTCAGTCACACATAGGTCTTGCAGATCATAGAAAGTGTCCTATGCGTAAATGTATGTTATTTAAGACGCTTGGAAATCTGCCGTTTGAAATTTCTTGACTTAATAAACGTTGTATTACCTAGAAAAACATTCGTTTTACAATACAAGGATTTGTGATGACATGCAAAAAATCAACAGAAGCACCAAATTCTGTTTATTTTGTTATGATGTATATTTCATGGTATACATCATTTCATATCTAATTTAAAACTTTTTCACTTGTTTTGGTTATTTTCGTGAGAAAAAAATGGTTCTATTAAAGATTAAATTAACATATTAACTTAAACAAATCACTTTTTTATAAATATCCATATTTATTAAATAAAATGTTAAAAATATTTTTAAAAAGAACGATCAAAATATTCCAATTAGGACGCGTTTCGTAATAAAGTTGGTGAAGCAATATGTGCACAAATCAAGCAAGCCTCACTGATTTTAAGATAATTTTTCTCAAATCTATTGTTTTCAATCTGCGGCGCATTGTAGCGTAAAAGCTTATTCACTCAAAATCTTAAAACTTTTCTTGCTATTGTATTAAGTACATATACACATACTCCAGTGAAATTTAAATAGCTACTTATCAACAGATTTTTATTAAAGTACTTACAACTTTTTTTTATATTGTTAGCATTCTATGACAAAATCTATATAAATAAAATTGAAAATCTGTCTGTCTGTCTGTCTGTCTGTCTGTCTGTCTGTCTGTCTGCCTGTCTGTCTGTTTGTCCCATCATCACGGGAGAACGGCTGAACCGAATTTGATTAAATTTGGTGGGTAGCCTAGAAATAGCCTCACTTAAAATTTAGTCTGTGTTTTGAGTTTCTACGACCAGTGGTTCTCGAGATATTAGTAAAAAACGAAATTTTCGTTTGTCTCATCATCACGGGAAAATGGCTGAACCGAATTTAATGAAATTTTGTGGATAGCCTTAAAATAGCCCCCCATAAATTTAGTCCAAGTTTCGAGTTTCTAAGACCAGGGGTTGTTGAGATATTAATGAAAAACGGAACTTTTTCCTATGAGTTATACTCTCCAACTCCGTGGTTTATTCAAACGGAAAGGATGAAAATCGCTTGTTTAAAACGGCGAAATGAAATAAAACTTTATTTCCGAGTTTGGTGCAGGGTTTTTGCATTAATTAGTCACTATCGGAAAACACGAATTGTTTGAAACATGAATTTAAATGGAAAAATCTACCTCCGTGGTTATATTTCACAAGCTTTTACTCAACGATTAAAAGTATAAAGACATCAAAATGGCTATTTAATTTCTCATTTTATGAGGAAGATTCTATCTTATATCATGTTGCTCGGCAACGGCATGAAATTAAATGTGTTGTTAATATTTATTATTATTTTTTCTATTTGAATAATAAATAAATGGATGTAAAAATATATTTTTAAATGAAAGGTTTGGTTGTTCTCTTGATTATATAAATTCCGAACTGCGTACATCATTTTCATTTATTTTAGCAAAGAGGTTTCCAGCTCATATATTGTGTTTAGCTAATATACTCATATATTGTGTTTACCCAATAAATTCATTTAGCCGATTGTTGAAGTAGAAAAAGAGTAGAACGTCTGTATCTTATAATACAATTTTAGTGTTTTCATTTAGTATATACAAACAGGATCATAATATTTTATTCTTCAAAACTGCAAATTTAGAGCTACGAGTTTAGCGGAATATCTCTAAATAACTTGGTAACTTTTCTTAAACTTTACCAAATCAACGGAAATATTTCCAAATTTATAAAAATGACGCAAATCAATGATTTGTTTTTTAGAATAGAGTACTGAAATGATGTTTCGGTAGCATTTGTCGGACAGTCCATCCATCCTACTTAATAACACATTTAACGAATTTTTTTAATATCACCAAATTGATAAAAATATTTGTGAGTCCATAAAAATATCATAGAATTGATAAAATCACGCTTAATAAATGAAAATAATTGTGTTTTATTAGGGGATAGTATTGTGATGATGTTTCGTCAATTTGTCGCAAAATGGGACTATCAGTTCTACAGTCCCACTTGGCGATAGATTTGGGGATTTTTTAAGTTATCGCTAAATTGACTAAAATGTCGCCAAACCTTCCATGGAGATCGCATTATTCAGATGATATAATTTCCATCAATTTATTTGAAGCAAATGATATCATGTCGCTTAACAACGGATCCAATGTGTTATGCGGCATACGATTTTATATTAAATCTTTTCCGATTTGAATAATAAAGATATGTATATAAAATAAATTTCATTGACATTGCATTTTTAACTGGAGAATATCAATTACGGTCTTCAGGTTTAAACATTATTATCATTGATATTTTCGGGGACTTTTGATTCAGGGATTATTGATATTTTCAAGTTATTATGACATTGTTTTATTATGACGAAAATTGTTGAAACTCATATATAGCACGTTGTACGAGTAATCTTCTACAAATGCATTATATCTTCTAATCTACGAGAATATATGTAGTACAGGTATATTGGCATATATTTTGATATATATTGGCATATATTGGAATCAATTACGACCTTCTGGTAAAAGTTTACGGGGATTATTGATATTTTCAATTTATTACGTCATCTCCTTTATTTTGGCAAATATTTTTGAGACTCATATTGTAATGCGGGTAATCTTCTACTAACACACTGGCATATTTCCTAATCTACGACAATATAAGTAGTACGGGGTTGCATATAATGATTCAATTCCTTTTTTTTTGTAAATTTACTTACAAAAGGGGTCAGGATGTTTTATTCTTCAGATCTGCCCGTGAAGATAATTTTCATAGTGAGAACAGATATTCTTTAAACTTCTCTTTATGAGCAATAAATTTAATATTTTAACAGAATTTGCACATGATTGCGAATTATAAGTTTCTTTATATTATATACTCCGTACGAAGAACGGGTATGCTGCTAGTCTATATACATAAAATTGAAAATATGTCTGTCTGTCTGCCTGTCTGTCTGTTTGTCCCGTCATCACAAGAGAACGGCTGAACCGAATTTGATAAAATTTTGTGAGTAGCCTGGAAATAGTCCCACTTAAAATGTAGTCTATGTATGGAGTTTCTACGATCAGTGGTTCTCGAGATATTAGCAAAAAACAACATTTTCGCTTGTCTCATCATCACGGGAGAACGGCTGAATCGAATTTGATGAAATTTTGTAGATAGCCTTTAAATAGACCCCCATAAATTTAGCCTAAGTTTCGAGTATCTAAGACCAGGGGTTGTCGAGATATTAATGAAAAACGAAACTTTTCCCTAGGAGTTCTACTCTAATAAGTTTGGTGGGAGATTTTTTGCGCTAATTAGTCACTTTCTGAAAACATGAATTGTTTGAAACATGATTTAAATGAGAAATCTATCTCCATGGTTTATATTTCACAAGCTTTTACTGAACAAAAGCATAAAGAAATCAAAATGCTTATTTAATTTCGCAGTTTATGAGGAAGATTTTATCTTATATCATGTTGCTCAGAAACGCAATTGAATGAAATATGTCTGTTAATTTTAATTATTATTTTTTCGATTTGAATAATAAATAAATGGATATAAAATATATTTTAGAAAAGAACGATTTGACTTTTCTTATAGTATTTTTGACTGGATAATATCAATTACGGTCTTCAGATTTAAACGTTATTCTTATTGATATTTTCGGGGATTATTGATTCAGGGATTATTGATATTTTCAAGTTATTATGCCATTGTTTTATTATGACAAAAATTGTTTAAACTCATATATTGTACATTGTACGAGCAATCTTCCACAAATACACGGGTATATCTTCTAATCTACGAGAATATAAGTAGTACAGGTATATTGGCATGTGTTTTGATATATTGGCATATATTTGAATCAAGTACGACCTTCTGGTATAAAGAGTACGGGGATTATTGATATTTCCAATTTATTATGTCATCTCTTTTATTTTGACAAAGATTTTTGAGATTTATATTGTAATAAAAATCTTCTAATGTACTAATAGAGGTTATATCTTCTAATATTCGCGTATATAAGTAGTATGGTCCTATACAATTGTAATGCTTTCATTTTGCATATATTGATTCAATTATCTTTTTTTGTAAATTTGCTTACAAAAGGGGCCAGGATGTTTTATTCTTCAGATCTGCCCGTGAAGATAATTTTGCATAGTGAAAACAGATATTCTTAAACTTCTCTTTAGGAGCAATAAATTTAATATTTTAACAGAATTTGCACATGATTGCGAATTATAAGTTTCTTTATATTATATACTCCGTACGAAGAACTGATATGCTGCTAGTTACTTCATAAGAAGACACTGCCATTGCAGATGCCAGCATCGATGGACCAGTTTCACGCCTGTTATGCGCTCTTCAGCTTGGATTAGCCGATATCTGCAATGACAGCAAGCAACTTGCTGTAAGCCACAATATGGATGCCGGTATCTACATTGGGAGGGTCTTCCATATTTTTGGAAACGCCCTCTATAGACATGTTTTGTATACTACCTCAACCACTACCTAATTTTTCTTTTTTGCAAACTTCAATATAATTTTTGATGGAGAGTACAACCTCCATAGAGATTAAAAATATGGAGTGTTTATGTCACAGTTCACCTAGAAACTTTGTATGGCAAAAGACACTTTTAAAAACTATCAATTGATCTATCGTAAAAATGAAATGTTCTACCAAACTTTTCTTAAATATGCTTTTTTACTTTCTCTGCAATACATGGTAATGTATAGGGAAAGTATTGGAATCATGTCAAAAATCACAACTCGAGTTTTCGACGGATCTACACGTTTCGAGACCTCTAGAATACGAAAAAACTATTTGCGTGTGTCTGTCTGTGTGTCTGTGTGTGTGTCTGTCTGTGTGTCTGTCTCTCTGTCTGTGCAGATTTTTTATCCACTCTAACTAAAAAACTAATTGACCGAATTTCATAAAATTTAGTAAGTAAAATCACTTGTGAGCGAATCTGGTGCTGATTAGTTTTGGGTATGATTAGGGATAAAGGAACCCGCCTTTTTTTGCGAAATGGTCTGCAAAAGCCTTTATCCACTCTAACTCAAAAACTAATAGACCGAATTTCATAAAATTTGGTAGGTAAGTCACTTGGATATGACTCTGGTGCTGATTGGAATTTTATATGAAACGGAAAAGAATGACCCGCCTTTTTTCACGAAACGGCCCGCAAAAATTTCACGTATCCACTCTAGCTAAAATACTAATTGACCAAATTTCACAAACTTTGGTAGATAAGTTACTTGTGGGATGCTCTGGTGCTGATTAGATTTTGGTACGATTCGGAAAAGAGCAACCTGCCTTTTTTTACGAAATGGCCCGCAAAAATCACCAAATTCTAAAAAAAAAATACTACGTATGCTGAAATATATTAATTAAATTATTGTTTTATACGCAATTTTTGACGAGGAAAAGAATATCATAAACTCCATTATACTTTAGGACTAACCGTTCTCAAGATATTTGAGATTTCTTGCATTACGTCGCTAGCGGAGAAATGTCCAATTAGTAAATAAAACCAAAAATTGAATTAAAAATGCAAATTTAGTGTTATTTGGTGCAATTAAACTCAATCTAGTGAATTATTAAAGAAATAAAGGTAATATGAATTTATGTGTGCAGGGAAAGTCATGTGCTGCCCACATCAGATTTTTTATTGTAGAAACAGATAAAGAGCCACACTCTTAAAATTTAACCTCATTTGAGGAATAATTTCCCCCCCCCCCCGCATTATCCATGCCTATTTAATCTACTGCAAAGTTTTTAAAACATATTTTTAAAGCCGCCTCTAACATAGTATTTCATATCGAATAAAAAATTATTATTTTTTACACTCCAGTACTGTTAAGGAGTATCCTCTCAAACAGTGAATTTACTCCCAGAAAACAAAAATCTGATGGGGCAGTACATGACTTTCCCTGCAGACTTATATCCACGTTCTCTTTATTTTAATTAAATTTAATTCACTATTAATTCAATTTTCGTTCTCATTTGGTAACTGGACTCATTTTCAAAGGTGGCTTAGAGAAAAACGAATAAACTAAAATATCTCGAGAACGGATAGTCCTAGTGTACTGGGGTTGGTCTTATTCTTTTCTTCGCTAAATATTACGCATGAAACAAGCATTTAATGGATATATTTCAGCATACATAGTTTTTTATTTTAGATTTTGTCGATTTTTGCGGGCCATTTTGCAAAAACAGGCAGGTTATTTTTTTCCGAATTGTACCAAAATCCAATCAGCACCAGGGTGATCTACAAGCGACTCCAAATTTTGTGAAATTCGGTCCTTTAGATTTTCAGCTGTAGTGGATATAAGCTTTTGCTGGTCATTTCCAAAAAAAGGCGGGTTCTTTTATCCCAAATCGTACCCAAAACTAATCAGCACCAGTTTCTCCCACAAGTGACTTACCTACCAAATTTTATGAAATTCGGTCAATTAGTTTTTTAGTTAGAGTGGATACAAAATATGCACAGACAGACAGACCGACACACAGACACACAGACAGACAGACACACACACACACACACACACAGACGTCACGCTAAAAATATTTTTTTCGTATTCTAGAGGTCTCGAAACGTGTAGATCCGTCGAAAACTCGAGTTGCGATTCTCGACATTGTTCCAATACTTTCCCTATACATTACCATGTCGAAGACTCAGACCGCACGACCAACCCTAGGGTTTACGGTAGCAAAGTGTGTAAAAGCTATACATTACCATGTATTGCAGGGAAAGTAAAAATTAGTTCTTTTAGAGATATAATGAGCGTAAGATATTATATCTCAATTTAAAGATATATAAGCGTAAGTATTAACAATATACAGTTAATAACACTATAGCAATCTTATAAGATCCCAAAATGACTGTCAGGTAAAATGAACCAGCAATTAAATGGTCAATTCACAAAACCGCTGTATCTGTTATAGAAACATTAATGTATCTCAAAATTCAATTTGACTCGTATTGCGTCAACTCTGTCCATCTGAGCGATATCTTCCTTAAATACCCTTCATATAAATCTCTAGAAAAGAGGCGTATCTTCGAAACTAATGAAAACATTTAGAAAGTTTCAGTGCTTTCGTAAGCTCGCCAAAAACTGCCAAGTTGGAGATATTTCTCCAAATCTAACATCAAAATCATGAGAAATGTCGTCAAAGTCAGGCAACCCCACCTTCACATAATAGAAATGGTTGCTTGTAAATGTGTCTTCTCATTGTTGAGAGACAGCATACCAAGAAGCAATTTACGCATTTGTCAAGGATTGAACTCTTAGGACCTTCAAAGGGTTTCTTAAGACCATGGAAAAAAAAAAAAAAAAAAAAAAAGAACTTCCCCTGATATGATTATTGTCGCAAAAGGGGTACACGATTTTTAAAAGTTTAGGAATGGCTTTTCGAAATCGAAGTCCAAAACTGATAAGAAAATAATGCCGAATATAGAATTTTGTTCAGCTGTAGATTAAGATTGAACGAAAAGTTTGAAGGGATTAACAATTTCTATTCTCGACTTCTTTTTTTAAGCAGTGTCTTCCCCGGGGAAAGAAGAGGCTGAAATTTAACTAGTAGCCGCGCAGATTGCGAACGTCAGAGGGAGCTGGTAACTAGGTTCTTGAGAGACGGTGTGCAAAGCACGAGATAGTATGTGGCGTGTGTGGCTGCAACCGATGGTAGAAAGCTTGGAGAAAGTATTGACTAAGTACATTCTGATTTTTCATTTGTAAATTACGTTAAATGGTGTTTATTTTATGATTTTCTACAGTTTTAAGAATCAACTGGTTATTTTTATTAAAAGGTGCCTGCGTGTTCATTTCGCCACCTTACAGGTTCAATAAGGAAAACATATCTTTTTAGAAGATGCTGTTAATTCGTGTACGTAACTTCTTTCAATTGGAATTTTCCTCAAGGAAACTATCGTGACATCTTACACTTGAGGAACTTATGATTCAAGAATGAAGAATTCTGAAAGAATTTGCTCAATTGAGGGGATATAATAAATAAGAATTATTGATGGTGTATCAGTCTGAGATTTCTAATAGAGAACACTATGTGAAAATCATTACTTTGCTGAGAATACGATTAGAGAGAATCTCTAATAAAGATCCAATGTTCGCTTCTGTTGATTATTGTAAGTGGATTTCCTTTGATAGGAGCTTCACTCAAGCTAACTACATCGCCTTGCATTTGAAAATTTTCTGACTCAAGAATGAAGAACACTGAAAGAAGTTATGCAGTTGAGGGGATATAATAAAAATAATTACATATTTAGAATTTAAAATAATTTCTGGAGCACACAATGCTGAAAGTATTAATTCGTTAAAAAATAAGATTGGTATATATTTCGATTGAGTTAACAATGTTTCTTCAGAGAAAACACTGTTGATTCGTGTGAATGACTTATTTTGGTTGCAATTATTAGTGCAATTATTTACTTGGCTAAAATTGAAAATTATTTCTGATAAAGTATATACTGTTAAAATTAATCTTTATTGAGAATAAGATTAGCCAAATTTTCAAATGAAGTAATATGTTTACTAAGACGCTATTGATTTATGCACGTGACTTTCTTTCTTGTCACTAGAATTTCTCTTAAGGAAAGAACAATGGCCCATCGAGTTTCAAAGATGACAAAAACGGTACCAGAATTGCATACATTTAACTAACCTGTAACTGAGTTATAACCACATTTATTTCTCTCATATAAACATCATTTTTAGCGCCAATAATTAAAAGTACTTTATACAAAGATAAAGGAAACTTGGGCAGCGTCATTAAGCACAAATTGATAAACAATTCGACATTGAGCTGTACCAAAGTTATTTTGGGTCGTCTTCTGTAGTGTTAGACCGACTAACAAATTCAAAGTCAAATGGACATAAATGTAAGAAACATATGGATGTACTGTATATACCCAAGTCGTGCATTTAGAGCCTACCTGTGATAACCAATCAGAAAACAGAATGAAGAACAGCCCATTCAATCCCAAACACTCACGATCAAAGTGCAACGAAGGCCCCAATAAGATGAGACAAATCCAAACATAAATAATCAAGTCCCAACAAGAAGAAAACATGTTAAAACGATAAACAAGAGTGCCAAAAGATCAAAAATAGATAAATAGGAACAAATATAACGAAAAAGTGTGAATAGACTGTGAGATAATGTGATGCTGCTTTGTTGAACTACACTGCTTATAGTTTTTTGCTTGACTGTGCACTCACTGTTTAACAGGAACTACAAATTTTGGAATTGGAGTGTGGTTTTTCACTTTCGCTTTCATAATCTGATTTGTTCTCACTCATGAACTGCTTCCAGCGTTTGTGGGATGTGTTCTATATGGTGTTGTGTTTGTAATTGTATGTTGTCTTTCAGGTAATTCATTTTTCCTCTAATTTTCCGAGACTTGATTCTTGAGGACTCTGTCTGACCATTGCTATGAATAAGTTGTTACTAGTTCCCTCAGATGGTAATGGCTCGTTAGGGGGCAGTAGATTATGTAGTATAATGTAGATAATGTAGTATAACGACATCTCCAAAGACAAAGGCGTCCATAGCACATTTTTCCATGTCACGCAGGGGAAATGACCTTGTCCTGAGAATTGCATGATTTCTCTACTTTGAGGTTGCTTCAGCACGTGCTTCCTTATGTCAACCTTTCGACTCTACGTCAGTAACTTTATATGCTTCGCTATCTCTTCCGGTGGTTTGTCAGTTGCTTCGTTAGGAGCCTTGCCCGCACTCTCGTTTCCTTCGATTTCCACATGAGTTGAAACCCAGGTCAACTGTATTATATGGTCAAGTTATTTGATTAGTTATTATGCCCCTTTGACTTGATCCAAGGCAGGCTGACGCTGAAGCTGTCTGGGCCACTAAGCGCCAGTGAGAACCCATGTCGTGTCATTCAATTGAGTGCAGCTAGAAATGTTATACTTGGCATATCGTTGTCTTTCGTGATATATTTCAATTTCCAGTATTTTGAAACTTGCCATCCAAGTTCTTCTTGTGACCGCCATCCGCTATAAGAATGCACTCGTTTTTTTGAGAATAACTCGAGAACCAGAGCAACTATGAAATTTCAAATTTGCAATGTAGTTGTTTTTCATATTCACTGCTCAAAACAATTAAGGGATATTATGATTTTGGAAATAAACTGTGGATGAGAAAAAGTTTGTTTAGCTGATGTATGATCCATAGGTGTTGTGAGCTATTAGAAAGGGAAATTACGCACAGAACGAGGAATAATTAAATATTATTCTTCCTTTTCGTCGGAAAACAAAACAATGCACATTTTGTACACGTTATAAAAACGAACAAAATTGTGATTTCTCGGATGAAAATGAGTTTTAATAAGGGATATGGTTTCCCCTAACCAAAAGCGATGTTACACACCTGTGAGGTATGGAATCAATAAAGGTTATTAAGGAGGAACTGGGGTATTCTCTTCCATTCCTGTAAAAGAGTGATTTCCAGCTGCTGAACTGATTCTGGGAGTGATAAGCGACCAGCGATCCTTCGCCCTAAAATGTCCTAAACATGTTCGATTGGGTTCATGTCTGGAGTACATGCTGGCCAATCCATTCAAAGGATTCCTTCGTCGAATAGTAAGTTGTCTACTAGTCAAGCACGATGTGACCTGGCGTTACCATCCATTAGAATGAATTTATCCCCGATTGCTGCAGCGTAAGAAACCACAAAAGGTCAGAGGATGTCATATCTACATCTCTGAGCCCAATCTCTCAATGATTCATTTCTGGTAATGCACAGTTCGGTACGGCGATTAATAGAGATACCGGCCCAGGCCATCACTCTGCCTTCTCCAAATCGGACACTTTCATTCACAAATGCAGGATTATTCCTAGTGCCGCGTTCTCTCCAAATTATCATCCGTCTACTGTCAGGTTGTACACTAAAGTTGAACTCACTTCTCGGCCGTCCAAGCAGTTACCTTACACCTTTCTAGTAGGTCGGACGGTCTGGGTCTCAACAACAACAACAACTAAAGTGGGACAAGTCTGAGAAGAGAACTTTGCTCCATTCATTTCGTCTCCATCTGAGATGCTCTTGTTCCCACCTTCTGCAGGCAGCACGGTGGTCCTCTGTTAAAGAAACACAAACCATAAGTCTGCGATCATACAAACCAAGACGATGGAGTCGGTTTCGAACAGTTCGAGTTGAAACGCTGGTACCAGTAGCCCTTCAAAGGTGCTGTTGCAAAAGAGTGGCGTTCATACTGCGATTTCTCCTGGCTTTTAGTGTTAAATACCGGTCCACATTTTGTGTTTTTGCATGCTTAAGACCATGTCCTGGTCTTCGGCTAACATTTCCAGTCTCCAAAAACCGATTTCATAGTCTGGAAATGACACGTTAGGACATTCCAAGGGCTTCCGCTACAACGGGTTGTGTTTGATCAGCCTCTAAGCAACCAATAGACCCCCAGGCTACCAATTCGGTTACTTCATGTTGTTGAGACATCGTATTCACTACTACGAAGCATTCAGCTATGTCAATTGTTTCTAATCTCTTTCTGCATAAAGAATGCTGCAGATCGTATTTCACTGCTTATCTAAAGAGCGTAATTTTCAGCGGTACAGACAAAATTAGCATATTCCGAAGTTTGTAAACGTGATAATTTTTCTTTTTAATCTCTCTTCATTCGTTTTTGTTAAATAACTAGTAGCTTATATGGCAGTTTCAAACCGAACTCCCAATGCCCCCTAATTGTTTGTTTTGAGCAGTGTATTTAAGTCAGATAGAAATAATAAAAGTATTTACTTTAAAAGCTACATTTTTTTACTTTCCCTGCAATACATGGTAATATATAGGGAAAGTATTGGAATCATACCGAAAGTCACAACTCGAGTTTTCGACAAAACTACACGTTTCGAGACCTCTAGAATACGAAAAAACGATTTTTAGCGTGACGTCTGTGTGTGTGTCTGTGTGTCTGTGTGTTTGTGTGTTTGTATGTCTGTGTGTCTGTGCAATGTATGTATCCACTCTAATAAAAAAAGTAATGGACCAAATTTCATAAATTTTGGTATGTAAGTCACTTGGGTGAGACCCTGGTGCTGATTAGTTTTGGGTAGGATTCGCAAAAACAGACCCGCCTTTTTTAGCGAAATGACCCTTAAATATTTAATGTTTCCACTTTAGCTAAAACACTAATTGACCAAATTTCGCAAAATTTGGTAGATAAGTTACTTGTAGGATGATCTGGCGCTGATTAGATTTTGGTGCGATTCGGAAAAGAACAACTTGCCTTTCTTAACGAAATGGCCCGCAAAAATTGCCAAAATCTAAAATAAAAGAACTACGTATGCTCAAATATATCCATTAAATACATGTTTTATATGTAATTTTTAACGAAGAAAAGAATAAGACCAACTCCATTACACTAGGACTAGCCGTTCTCGAGATATTTTAGCTTTTTCGAATTTTCTCTACTCCACCTTTGAAAATCAGTTCAGTTACCAAATGAGAATGAAAATTGAATTAAAAGTGAATTAAATTTAAATAAAATAAAGAGAACGTGGATATAAGTCTGCAGGGAAAGTCATGTGCTGCCCACATCAGATTTTTACTTTTCCTGCAATACTTGGTAATGTATAGGGAAAGTATTGGAATCATACCGAAAATCACAACTCGAGTTTTCGTCGGATCTACACGTTTCGAGACCTCTAGAATAAGAAAAAACTATTTTTAGCGTGATGTCTGTGTGTGTGTCTGTCTGTGTGTCTACCTTTCTGTGCAATGTATGTATGTATCCACTCTAACTTAAAAACTAATGGACAGAATTTCATAAAATTTGGTAGGTAAGTCACTTGAGTATGACCCTGGTGCTGATTAGTTTTTGGTACGGTTCGTAAAAACAGAACCTTCATTTTTTTGCGAAATGGCCGTAAAAATTTCATGTATCCACTCTATCTAAAATAATACTAATTGACCAAATTTCACAAAATTTGGTATATAAGTTACTTGTAGGATAGTCTGGTGCTGATTAGATGTTGGTACAATTGGAAAAAGGTACAACCTGCCTTTTTTTACGAAATGGTCCGCAAAAAATTTCATATATCCACTCTAGCTAAAATACTAATTGACCAAAATTCACAAAATTTGGTAGATAAGTTACTTGAGGGATATTCTTGTGCTGATAAGATTTCGGTAAGATTCGGAAGAGAACAAACAACCTGCCTTTTTTTACAAAATGGCCAGCAAAAATTGCCAAAATCTCAAAAAAAGACTACGTATGATCAAACGTATCAATTAAATTCTTATTTTATACGCAATTTTTGATGAGGAACATATAACACACTCTATTATGCTTTAGGACTAACCGTTCTCAAGATATTTAAGATTTCTTGCATTTTTGTTACGGCGCTTTCGGAAAAATTTCCAATTACCAAATAAAAACAAAAATTGAATTAAAAATGCATTGAATTAAGAATGCAATGTGTTATTTTGTGCAATTAAACTCAATCTAATGGATTTTTGAAGAAGTAAAGGAAATATGAATTTGAGTCTGCAGGGAAAATCATGTACTGCCCACATCAAATTTTTACTTTCCCTGCAATGCATGGTAATGTATAAGGAAAGTATTGGAATCCTGTCGAAAATCTCAACTGGAGTTTTCAACGGATCTACACTTTTTGACACCTCTAGAATACGAAAAACTATTTTCAGCGTGACGTCTGTGTGTCTTTGAGTCTGTGTGTCTGCGTGTCTGTCAGTGCAATGTATGTATCCACTCTAGCTAGAAAACTAATTAACCAAATTTCAAAAAATTTGGCAGATAAGTCACATGTGGAATATCCTGGTGCTGATTTGATTTTGGTACGATTCAGTAAGGAAGAACCCGCCTGTTTTACAAAATGGCCCGCAAAAATCTCCAAAATCTAAAATAAAAGAATACATAAGCTCAGATTTATGAATTAAATGCTTGTTTTATACGTAATTTTAGACAACAAAAGAATAAGATTCACTCTATTACTCTAAAATTAACCGTTCTCGAGATATTATTTAAATGTTTAATTTTGTGGAAATGAGGACAATTTTCACTGTAGTTAAAAAACTATTTAATAAAATTTCTTAAAACTTTATGGTAAAGTCCCCTGATGTTTGTCCTGATGCTGATTAGATATTGTATATGATTCCAAAAAGTAGAACCGACTCGCTGTTACGAAATGACCCGTAAAGATAGTGAAAATCTGAAATAAATGACTAAAATGAATACATACTTATATGTTGAAATGCAGTGATTAAGCAATTGTTCTTCAGGTAATTTTGACAACTAAGCAAATAACACTAACCCGATGACTGTAGGATGAACCGTTCTCGAGATATCTTTTTTTTTTTTTTTGAGGACCTGAAGAATGGAAGAATGTAAAGTGAATTAAGTTGGCAACTTTAACGGAGATGCAATAAAAAGCCAAATTGGATATAATATCAGAAACGTATCCATGTTATTTTCAGTAATTAAACTCAATTTAGTGCACAATGAAATAGAAAGTGATAAAATGAATTTGACTCTGCAGGGAAAGTCATGTGCTGCCCACATCAGCTTTTTCTTGTTATTATTAAATCCTCTTTTTTAATTTTTACTTTGAAAAATAAAATTTCACTGGAAAATATTTAATTAAAAACTCTAATATTTGCTTAAAAAGTAGATTTAACAATGCAAAGTTAATTTAATTAATCAATCTAAATTTCAAAAGTCATGTTTCAACAATTATACGTAATGAAATGTGAAACGCATTTATTTCGGTGCATTTATTTAATTAGCACTACGCTAAGATTTCAAAATTTACACTTGTAACATTCAATTAAAATGTTTAAATCTGAAAAGTTTGCACTAATTTGGCATCTTCCAAGGTAAATTTCATCCAAGCTGATAAGCCTGCGTGGTTTAAAACGAAACAATTAAATTTACTTATTAATTAGTTTTGGATAATACATAATGTTTCAATTCCTTCGCCAAGTTATATTTTAGAAAGAATAATTTAATAAAGTCATTTCCATTAATAAATTAACAGGTTTTAATCAGATTTTGTTTAGCTGGTTTATTGTTTTATTTGTATATCGTACTTGATGCTACCACCTACTTAATCATACCTGTAACATCACGATTTTGCTGTTTTAGCAACGCGTCGGCAAAGGCTAGGCGATAAAAAGAACAATGATCAGAAAGCAAATTTAAAGCTAGGATGTTAGAACTTAGCTGGTGAAAGTTCTGCAGAGACCACGTCGACAATACGAGCTTGCAATTTCGTCCCAATAGCTCAACGGTAGGTCGTCGCCTGGCCAGTTCGAAAATCCAGGGTTTGATTCCTGGCTGGAGCAGCAAGGTACTTTACAATGACGCCCGAATAACAACCCTGTAGGTTAGTGGAAAGATGTCGGAGGTATCAAAGTGACCCTAATATGATTAACAAGGATTCAGTGGACTCTGGAATATGGAGCGCCGATTTCAAAGCGATAGGATATACGATTGTCAGTTGCACACCAATCTGACATTAGAGAGTGGGGAATGCAGAGTCCACGTCAACAATAAGAGCTTAGAATTTCGCTCCAATAACTCGATGATAGAGCGTCGAATGGATTAGTTCACTGATCAGGTTTCAATTCCCGGTTGGGGCAGCAAGGCTTTTTACAGTTCTGTTTTACAAACTTCAAAATTACTCCCAGTCAGCATCATCTCAATACACTTTTTGATTTGAAACATCTTGGGGTAGAATAAAACTTAAAATAAATATAACTTAGATGAATCGGAAGTATGTAACGGAAGTATTTAACGGAAGCGACATTATATTGTTATCAATAGGTAGCAGAAAATCATTGTTATAATTTTAAAATCGGGGTTGCTTGACCTTGGCGTTAAAATTCAGTTACCATGGCGACTAATTTGGCTCTTTTGGCGAGTTCAAGAAACTTCTCGAGTTTTGTACATTGGCTAAGAACATTGCTAGTTGCATGCTGTTTTTCAGAACTTTCCACGAAAGGTATAGTATATAAGCTCTCAATCGCTCAGTTGGGATGCCGATATGATATAAATAAAATAACCCGCTGAACTCAGTTCTGCTATAAGAGTGTAAAAATTAAATTTTAGATATACGACATCTGTGCATCAGCATATGTATAATACGTCAGTATGCTCTTATCGCTTGCGCCGAGACCCAACGCTCCACCAGTAAACTGCCTACAAATGTTAAATCCAAACATTTCATCGTCGATAACTTCGTCATTTGTGGTACAATTAGGATGAAACAAATTGCTTTAGATAAATCTGCTGTCACTGTATAATTAAAGCAGGAAAGATCAATCATGCAGAAAACATGGATTATAAAATACTTTCCAACTGAAATGTAAATTTATTTAAGCATTTCTGAATTGTGATACATTCAGCGCTGCTATAATTTAAACTATCGCAGTACTACATTAATTTATTATATTTGTAAACTTTTACTTTCCTTCTTTCTTTTCTTCTCAAAGTTGAGAAGCAATATGTAGTTTAACCTTTGATTATTTCCTCCAATGACCCCTTTTTTCCCCCAATGGGAGGATTTTACTTCCTGCAATTGGAAACAGACAACTCTGTCGAATTGTCCCATTTGTATTCGTATACAAACCATTTTATGCAAACCTTGCTAATAACGTTCATCGCGATATTGGGATTTGGGTATTTGTTGTAGTCCATAAGACTGTTAAAAGATTCCGTACAATTCTTTTTTTCGATTTTCAAGATTTTGAAAGCATTTTTTTCTTTCTCCTCCATACAGTTTGCAGTTCATCATTGCGTGTTCTATATCATTGATTTTTTTGCACCTTGTACATTCCTCACTTATACTTTTGTCCCATTTACTTAGGATTTTTTCTGATAATATCGACTTAGTTCTGAGTCTGTTCAAGAACACTTCTTGTATTTGTAAACTTAAAACTTCATAAAAAAGGACAATTCTAGTAACCATGGAGGTAAAAGTAAGGAGTTGAAATCTCTTATTAAGAAAACGCCAATATCGTGAGGCAATAATTCAGGTGGCGCTGGGATAAAATAGGTGGTCCTGCATTACTTGAATCTCTGTAGCGAGAGGCATCAAATATTTATTTAAACTGTCAATTTTGTAAAAACGAATTATTAACACAATGCAAATTAGAACTGAAACAATAAATAATATTCCTACGCATTCAAAATTATTTTACTTTTCAATTTACTTTTATCTCCATAGATTCTATACTCTACCCAACAACTTTAAAAAAATACTGGTTAATTATACTCATAATTAACGAATCCTTAATTTAAAAATTATTAAAAATACATATACTAAATACTACGCCTTTCTATAGTGTCAACTAACAATAGCAACTACTTTACAAACGCTAGCGACACCTAGATATAATTCTCAAAGCATTATGGCATTTTCAAGCTTTTCATCCATAGGAGTTTTATCTCCTCCTTTCGAACTCCATGCCCCAGTCCTTAATTTAAAAATATTATAACCCTTAATTAAAAACCCTTATTTAAAAATATATAACCCTTAATTTAAAAATATTCAATAAAACATATACTAAATAATACGTTTTCTGTTGTGTCAATTAGCAATAGAAACTACTGTACTAACACTAGCGGCAAAAAATTTTGAAAACCAAAACATATCGAAACCTTCCCTAAGAATCTTAAGCAATCGTCACATATATCAAGTTTCTTCCATTTGAAATATATGAAGAGAATGATGTTTTACACCAATCTATAACGAGTAACAGAGTTCACTATTATTTATCTATATTTACCTTCGAGAAAGCTCTAAGCATTTTGGACAACAGTAAATAATACTTTACTTATATAACTGTAATATAACTGTAAAATTAATTTTTTAAATGCATTAAAACTATATAAAAATATAGCAAGAAAGATCAATCATGCATATAGCATTGATTATAAAGCACTTTCCAACTTCAATGCAATTTTATATAAGCATCACTAAAATGCGATACATTCTTCGGTAATATTTTTTAAATTATCACAATATTACATTAATTTATTATATTTGAAAACTTCGTCGAAAACAAATGAACTTTAATCAAATGACGTCATCGAAATATAAATCGCCTCTATATAAATGCAGCATTTCATTCATAAACATTTTTCCAATTCTTTCATTCATCACAATACTATATTAATTTATTTTATTTAAAAACTTAAAACCATGGAGGTACACGTAATTTAACTCTATGCTTAAAACTTCATCGAAAAAATTGTCTGGGTTCTCTATGTAAAATCAATTAGTGTTTCATTCATATCAGCTATATTGCAGACTCCATGAGCTAAATGAGTTTGCGTTAAAGAAATACAGCAATTATTATACAACTCATTCTACATCATTTGGTGTTTACATTTTCCATAGGTGAAAATTAGGCTTCGTTGTAGAAATAAGTTTGATAATCATTTAAACTCAAATATATTGTAATTGCGTTGTTTCAGTGTGTAGATGCAAAGAATTTAAGCAAAAATAAAGCGGTTTTAGGACGGATACAACACTCAATATGAATTAAATAAAACTTTAGAAATCACGATTTTGAGACAAGGTGGATGCCATATTTTATTTTGCAGTGGGTCACATGACCTCTTCATATAATGATTACGTGATCTCTTCATACAAAGGTGTAATTATTATTTTAATTTTTATTTAAAACACTATTGAATATATTTTTCTGAAATTTTTTTCTTTATATTTTATGTGATAATTTGAATATTTCTTAAAACTTTCGAAGCAATTTGTGAATTTTAAATTCGCTTAAAAAATGTTTGAAAAATTAGGTACTATAGGGTTCAGTGTATTTCATTTTTTCAACCCGGGTTCAATCCAAAACTTATTGGGTGATATTATTCATTTATATACCCATACGTCCCACAGACCGTCTGAGCAACATACTAAAATTTCATTTTGATAAAGTCATTTTTACGGCAGTTATCTTGCTAACGGACAGACAGACAGCCAGACAGAATGAACAAAGTCATAAACACTTTTCAACTATGTTGTAAAGTGTTAAAAAGCGCTCCAAAAACTGCTACAATAATAACTCGATGGTGTAAAAACTTCGTAAATTGAGCTAGTTTAAACTTCGCTATGTATGATAGCTATCATTCATATGCTAGGTAAGTGGTGTTCTATGAATTCTAAAATCTCCATCTTGTGCCATCTTAACTCTTTACTTAACTCTTTATCCTAGGCTAAAATACAATCTATGCCCTAAATATAAAATTTTTATTATAAGAAATGTACATTGAGGACGGAAGAATAATCCCAGGGTTTTGTGGACCACCTGAATTTAAGTGGTTTTGTGGACCACCTTCTGCTAAGCATTTTCCCACTGTAGGAAACGGCTCCCACATTAATGACTACGTTCCATCTCAATATATCGTTTACGACCAAAACTCTTTGGTGGACTTTTCTACATTGTTCTGTGGCAACTATTATGATTATAGGTGAACCAAAAAAATCAAAACTTCAATTCTTAGCTCCACCCTAGTGTATAATAGCTTTGCCTGGGTATACGCATTATCCAAAATGTTAAAATGTGTCGGTTGCCCTGGAACAAAATATAAACTTGTTGTTTTCTCCTGGGAGATTTCAGTTTTAGCAAAAGCGTGGAATATTTTGTTTTAATTATTCAGGTTCGCCATTAATTATTCAGTTTCACTATTTTAATTACAGTGACAGCCCCTGATCGTCACTTCGTGGACGAACGTACCGGTCCCCCTCCCCCCCCCCCACACACACACACACACCGTTTCTAAACCTGACAACATATCAGCAGTTCTAGAATATTTATCATTTTTACTTTCCCTGCAATACATGGTAATGTATAGGGAAAGTATTGGAATCATGCCGAAAATCACAACTCGAGTTTTCGACGGATCTACACGTTTCGAGACCCCTAGAATACGAAAAAACCATTTTTAGCGTGACGTCTGTGCGTGTGTCTGTGTGTCTGTCTGTCTGTCTGTCTGTCTGTCTGTCTGTCTGTGTGTCTGTCTGTGTGTCTGTCTGTCTGTCTGTGCAGATTTTGTATCCACTGTAACTAAAAAACTAATCGACCGAATTTCACAAAATTTGGTAGGTAAGTCACTTGTGGGCGGGGCTAGTGCTGATTAGTTTTGGGTACGATTCGGAATAAAAGAACCCGCCTTTTTTTGCGAAATGGCCCGCAAAAGCTTGTATCCACTCTAGCTGAAAAACTAATGAACCGAATTTCACAAAATTCGGTAGATGAGTCACGTATAGGTCACTCTGGTGCTGATTAGATTTTGGTACGATTCGGAAAAAAATAACCTGCCTTTTTTTGCAAAACGGCCCGCAAAAATCTTCAAAATCTAAACTAAGGAACTTGGTATACTTAGATATATCCATTAAATGCCCGTTTAATACGTGATGTTTAACGACGAAAAGAATAAGACCAACCCCATTACACTAGGACTAGCCGTTCTCGAGATATTTTAGTTTTTCGTACTTTCCCTACGCCACCTTTGAAAATAAGCCCGGTTACCGAATGAGAACGAAATTTGAATTAAAAGTGAATTACATTTAATTGAAATAAATAGAACGTGGATATAAGTTTGCAGGGAAAGTCATGTGCTGCCCACATCAGATTTTTACTTATAGTGCGATAAAATCGTTCTCGCTTCAGTGGAATTTTATAATAATGTGCAAAACCGAATCTGGGCAGTATTAGTAAGCAGATAAATATTTTATTAGAGATTTA
The DNA here is from genome assembly GCA_951213105.1 of Amaurobius ferox. Lineage (NCBI taxonomy): Eukaryota > Metazoa > Arthropoda > Arachnida > Araneae > Amaurobiidae > Amaurobius > Amaurobius ferox. The sequence goes on along the minus strand of OX578138.1, from coordinate 57,285,757 downwards.
ACTGGTTGTACATCGCATGCGATTAAAAATGCAAATAAATAAAATTATTTCGATTAAATAGACATTTAGAATATCAAAAGTTTCTAACTATCGTGATCTTGAAATACTAGTTTTCGTAATTACTTTGTTTAATTGTGTGTAAGGACATATAAGACATATAATTCTTAACTGCAATAATAATTGGATTTTAATCATATGTATTCATGACAACACTAGTTGGGAAACACTCTGTTTTATAAGAATTGACACACTACGGCATTGTCTGCAGCAGTCTTTGAGACGTTTCTGTCTGCAACAAATTACAGAGAGGTTGGAAATCGGTTCGACCTATTCAGTACTTACCTATACTGGCAATGTTAAATTTTATTGATTACTATTTGATTAACAAAGTCTAAAATCAAAATTCTAATCCCGTTTTGCTCTTTGGATTTATATTAGTCTATTATATAAAATGTCAGAACTCTACTTTTTGCCATCTGTTTGTTCTTAATGCAGGGGCATTAATACAGAGATATAAGAAATACTCTTATCTCTGTATGTCACGTTTGGCGATGAATTTGGTAACAAGTTTCGCACAATATAACCAACTTGGTGTAACAAAGAAAATGTCGCCAATTTAATGATATTTCGATATATGTGGAAATTTAATTTTATTTATTTCCTTATATACATTATGTATCAGGAAAGTATTGTGACAGGGTCGAAAATTCGAATTCGAGTTTTCGACGGGAGAGCACGTTTCAAGCATCCCTGATCACGAATCAAATAATTTTGAAGTGATGTCTGTATGTGTGTGTGTGTGAAAGTATGTGTATGTGTGTGTGTGTGGGGGGGGGGTGGATGGGTGTCACTGAGACTGTGGAGACGATATCACACGAACGAATGGATCGATTCGAATGAAATTTAGTACAAAAATCAGAATCCCTTAATACTGGAAGCCTATTGTTTTAAAACATAATCGAATGTTCAGAACCCTCCTAAATTTTCGAGTGAAATATTGAAAACATCAGCAAAAAATCGAAACCTTTAATAAAGTTACGCAAATAGACATTTCTTATGTAATTTTTCCTTAGAAAACGATTGTCATAAATTTCAGAACGCCAGCAAGAACCGTTCTCGAGATATTGCACATTTTTAAAATAAATATTTCAAAAAGTGCCATAAATTAAAAAAGAATATTAACTGTTAAGAAACATGTTCACTTTTCATATGAAATGTCATGCGATAAATTTGGCGACATCATTCTCGTGGATCTAACTGGTTCCATTCACGAGAAAAGATACTTTGAGTAATACTTTTGTATTTGAACGCAAATAGTCATTTATCCGCTGTAAGAATAACTAAATTCTCCATCGATAACGCTTGTCGAGATTTTGGCGACAAATTTAGCGGAATGTCGCCAACTTGGCGACATTTTTAAATTTTGCCAAATTAACGTAAATCTCGACAAATGGATAAAAATGACGCTAAATCAATGAAAATGATGACAAATCCAAGAAAATTCAATATTTTTGAAAGAATTAAAGTATCTACTATAAGAATAACATTTTTTAACTGTAAAAGTAGTAAATTCATTGCATTATATAAGGAAAGTCATGTGTTGCTCACATCAGATTTTTTTTATTGTAAATGTATTAAATTGATTGCATTATATAAGGAAAGTCATGTGTTGTCCACATCGGACTTTTTCTTTTATAATTATTATCTCTTTGTGGAAATTATTATTCTAATACTATACTTAAATTATAATTCATTGAAAGGTGCATTTAGTGAAGAAAATGTATAGTGAGTGTCGTAAAGTAATTTCGTTTTAATAAAAGATAGTATAGTAAATGTTTTTTGTTGAGCGTCGCACAAAATTTACTAATATCGATCGGAATCGGTGCGTGGATATTTATTGGTTCGCAAGTTTTGCAGGCGAGCATATGAAAAGGAATCCCTAAACTTTACCCAAACTTTATATACCCTGTTACATGATGGACATAAAGAAGGTATTGTGTCTTCTGCTTCTTGGCAAAATATAATAAATTAATCTACTAATTCACCATCAAAGGAAAAAATCTGATGTGGGCAGCACATGACTTTCCCTGCAGACTTATATCCACGTTCTCTTTATTTTAATTACATTTATTTCACTTTTATTCAATTTTCGTTCTCATTCGGTAACCGGGCTTATTTTCAAAGGTGGCGTAGGGAAAGTACGAAAAACTAAAATATCTCGAGAACGGCTAGTCCTAGTGTAATGGGGTTGGTCTTATTCTTTTCGTCGTTAAACATTACGTATTAAACGGGCATTTTATGGATATATCTGAGTATACCTAGTTCTTTAGTTTAGATTTTGAAGATTTTTGCGGGCCGTTTTGCAAAAAAAGGCAGGTTATTTTTTTCCGAATCGTACCAAAATCTAATCAGCACCAGAGTGACCTATACGTGACTCATCTACCGAATTTTGTGAAATTCGGTCCATTAGTTTTTCAGCTAGAGTGGATACAAGCTTTTGCGGGCCATTTCGCAAAAAAAAGGCGGGTTCTTTTATTCCGAATCGTACCCAAAACTAATCAGCACCAGCCTCGCCCACAAGTGACTTACCTACCAAATTTTGTGAAATTCGGTCCATTAGTTTTTTAGTTACAGTGGATACAAAATCTGCACAGACAGACAGACAGACACACACACAGACGTCACGCTAAAAATGGTTTTTTCGTATTCTAGAAGTCTCGAAACGTGTAGATCCGTCGAAAACTCGAGTTGTGATTTTCGGCATGATTCCAATACTTTCCCTATACCTTACCATGTATTGCAGGGAAAGTAAAAACGATTTAAAGGTAAAACACTTTTCGGATCCCAGATGATTATAGCTGACGATAGAAGAAGGACGATCCATCATTTCCCGTTGAAACGCAGCAGATCTTCCTTTCCACAGCTCTTCCTAGCAATTGCCTAAGCTCCCATGTGTGGCCTATTTCAGAAACTAAAATAATCTGATTTAGACAGCACATGACTTTCCTTACAGATCCAAATTCATTTTTTCTTTATACCTTTAATAATTCATTAAATTGGGCTTAATTGCACAAAACAACAATGAATTTTCACTTTTGATTTAACTTTTGTTTTTATTTGGTCACTCGACATTTTTTCAAAGTCAGCGTAACAAAAATGTAAAAGCAAAAAAATTCAAATATCTCGAGAACGGTTAGTCCCAGTGTAATGGAATTCATCTTACTATTTTTCCTCGCCAAAAACTGCGTATAAAATAAGTATTTAATTGATACATTTAGGCATACGTAGCCTTTTATTTTAGATTTCTGCAATTTTTGCGGACCGTATCGTAAAAACAGGCAGGTTCTTCTTTCCCGAATCGTGCAAAAATCTAATCAGGACCAGGGTATCTCACAAGTGACGTATCTACCAAATTATGTAACATCTGGTCAATTAGTGTTTTAGCTAGAGTGGATACATGAGATTTTTGCGGGTCATTTTGGAAAAAAATAAAAAAAAAATCTGATGTGGGCAGCACATGACTTTCCCTGCAGACTTATATCCACGTTCTCTTTATTTTAATTAAATTTAATTCACTTTTAATTGAATTCTCGTTCTCATTTGATACTGGACTTATTTTAAAAGGTGGCGTGTATAAGAAAAACTAAAATAACTCGAAAACGGCCAGTCCTAGTGTAATGGGGTTGGTCTTATTCTTTTTTCGCTAAAAATTACGTATTAAACAAGCATTTAATGGATATATTTCAGCATACGTAGCTTTTTATTTTAGATTTCGGCGATTTTTGAGGTTCATTTTGTAAAAAAGGACAGATTATTTTTTTCCGAATCCTACCAAAATCTAATCAGCACCAGGGTGACCCACAAGTGACTTGTCTACCGAATTTTGTGAAATTCGGTTCATTAGATTTTCAGCTAGAATGGATACAAGCTTTTGCGGGCCATTTCGCAAAAAATGGCAGGTTCTTTTAACCGAATCGTACATAAAACTAATCAGCATCAGATTCACCCACAAGTGACTTACCTACCAAATTTTGTGAAATTCGGTCCATTAGTTTTTTAGTTAGAGTGGATACAAAATCTGAACAGACAGACACACACACAGACACACACACAGACACACACACACAGACAGACATACAGACAGACACACACACAAACACACAGACACACAGACATACGTCACGCTAAAAATAGTGCTTTCGTTTTCTAGATGTCTCGAAACGTATAGATTCGTCGAAAACTCGAGTTGCGATTTTCGGCATAATTCCAATACTTTCCCTATACATTACCATGTATTGCAAGGAAAGTAAAATAAAAAGGCGGATTCATTTATCCCAAATAGTGCCAAATCAGTACTAAGGTCACACACAAGTGACTTACATATAAAATTTTGTCAAATTTGGTCCATTAGTTTTTTGAGTTAAGGTGGATAAATGCATTGCACACACAGATGCACAAACACGCACACAAACACAGACGTCACGCTATAAATATGTTTTTCGTGTTCTAGAAGTCCCAAAACGTGTTAATTCGACGAAAACTCAATTTGCGATTTTCGACATGATTGCAATACTTTCCCTATACATTAATTACCATGTATTTCAGCGAAAGTAATAACTATCATTTACAAATTCCCAAACTAAGCATAATAAAAGAAGTTTTTAATTCTGTGAAGTTAAATTTCAAGGATCAGTTGTCTGGCCATTAGTAAATAAATGGATAATTAATTAAATTTCAATGATAAATTTAATATTTGGGTTTTTCTATTTATAAGTTACCTTAAAATTTGAATGTTTGTTATTTTATTTTGTGAATATCTTATTTCACTTTAAAGACATTGATTTTGAAGTTATCCGCTACATCTTTTTCATAAGTCACGGATCATAAGAATCATTATCTTGATAATTTATATTAAACGAGCTTATAATCACCTTATGATGTGGTAACAATATAAAAACCCTGTTAGTTGTGACTACGAAAGAACTACTTACATTTAGAAATATTTTAAACTTCATAATGTAAAATATTCACACATACTTTGATTTACTTAAATTTTGAAATATTTTTATTTCAGCTGATATCGTTGGAGAAAAAGTGGATATATACCTTATATCGAGAGAGAAAGAGATAGACGCACATACCGACAAACATACACAGATATTAACATAAGTTTATTCACACTCTTTCTGGTAGGTCGGACGGTCTGGGTTTCAACAACACTCTAGAGGGTCGAAAATATGTAAATAATGAAAACCCAAATTTTAATATTTCCTTTATGCATTACCATATATCATAGGGAAAGTAAAATTTGATGTGGGCAGAACATGATTTTCCCTACAGACTCAAACTCATTTTCTCTTTATTTCTTTAATAATTCATTAAAAAGTTTAATTGCACTAAAGACACAGCAGCATCGTCTGATCGGACAGACACACAGGCAGACAGAATGAACAATATTATAAACACTTTACACCTATGATGTCGGGATGTGTTAAAAATGTATATAATAATTTAACCTTCATGGAATAAGGAGGAAATAAGAGAAGGAATAAGGAAAAAATGAATTTAAGGTTGCAGGGAAAGCCATGCACTGTCCACATCAGATTTTCTTTTGTTTCGAGTTAGGGGCGCAATTTTTTGTATAGCTTAGGGCCTCCGCGACTATAAATCCGTCCCCGGGTAGATCTTTGCGTATCCAAGGTATTAAAATTGATGATCGAAGGGAAAAGATCAATCATTTTCCGACAATCCGCGAAGCATCTTTTCATTCCTCCTCCCAACCTCAACTCTTCGTAATGTTATTTTGAAAGCAATATGTTTTGCCCTGTAAGTGGGCATATATTCAAGAAAATGAAATAACTGTCTATTTGATAAACGTCTGTCAGTGAAATGACTGGATTAAATCTCCATTGTTTTTGTCGTTACTTTCCTAGAATTTTGACGTATACTTTGCCTGTAATCATGTAAATTCTGTAGTACAGAAAGTTTGCTATAAATTTGAGAAATAGGCCGGCCTAGTCTATCATCGGACCGTCATTGGAATGTATTGCGATTTTTTTTTTAATTTCGACGAATTAAACGAATGGCAGTGAAATGGCTGGGTTAATTCTTCGTAGTTTTTGCCGTTACATTCCTAGAATTTTGACGTATACCTTGTCTGTAATCATGTAAATTCTATAGAAGGGGAGATTCGGGTAAGTTGACGAAGCGAGTAAGTTGACGAAATCGAGATTTCTCTGAAACCCTGCAAATGGCAGCACTCATCAACAAGTAAGAGCTTAAGAATATCTCCCAAAGCGTCCATCGTGAATGTAAGAAGAATCGGGTGCATTGTTTTGATGACACAGAACAAAGAAGCTACAGGTACATTTTGTTATAATTTTTCACGTATTTAAAATAGGTTTTAAACCAGCATTGAAATTAATGTTCTGGAAATTCAATTGCTTTATTAATAAGTTCAAATTCTTGGTAAATCATGGTGAAATAGCTTATTTTTCATAAATTTATTGAGGCTTTTATTTTAATTCATCTGACGGAGATGGCTCTTTCGGGTAAGATGGCGAACACATAGTACGGGCAAGATGGCGAATTCGTCATCTTACCAGAAATTTAAAAAACTTTTATCTTTCAAAATAAGTAGGCAAATAAACAAATTATGAATACTTTTGTTCATTTCAGAGATGGTAAAACCATACAACAGAAAGACTAACCGACAAAATTGGTGAAGATGCTATGAAAGAGGTGATAAGGCCACAAATTCCCAAGTTATTTCCACCACACCAGTGCCACCATCTCCCATAGTTGGAACATCATACACTCCTGCTACTGCTGTTGAAGAAATGCAGCAAACAGCAAGTTTACCTCCTCTGCCCCCTATAAATTTACGAGTTATTTCCACGACACTAATGCCACCATCTCCCATAGTTGGAACATCATCCACTCCTGCTGCAGCTGAAGAAACACAGAGAACACCAGGTTTGCCTCCTCTGCCTCATGCAACTCTACAACAGCGGAAACAAAAAAAAATTGCCTTCATTCCATATTACAAGTTCTCTTGTTAAAAAAGTTATAGGAGATAGAAAACCAAAAAAGGAAATAAAATCACTAGGATAACCCACAAGTTACCCACAAGTAAGTTTTTATAAAATTTGGTCAATTAGTTTTTGAGTTAGAGTGGATGCATACATTGGAGAGACAGACACACACAGACACACACATAGACACACACACACAGACGTCATACTAAAAATTGTGTTTTCGTGCTCTAGATGTCCCAAAACGTGAAGATCCGTCGAAAACTGCAGTTGCGATTTTCAACACGATTCCAATACTTTCCCTATACATTACCATGTATTGTAGGGAAAGTAACACTATTCCAATACTTTTCCTATACACTACCATATATTGTGGGGAAAATAAAATGTGGTACTTTAAAAAACTACGGTTTTTGCTTTTACTTCTCCATTTTGAGAGATCATACCGACAAGAATTTTTTACTTAGATATGAGTAAAGTGAAAATAGAAAAACCATTTTCACTACTTAAAATAGCTAATAGTCTTAGTAACTCAATGGATAGAACGTCGTATAGACAACTCTCAATCGGTAATTTAATTCCCCCACAAAGAAACGAATTATTTGCATATGCTCTAAGCTCTTCTTATTCCTCCATAAAAATAACAAAATACACGAAACAAAAATACAAATATAATCCATCCTACAAACTGATACACCATTAAATGTTACATTTTCTGTTTATTTGCGGTGATCGCAAGTAATAGCTGGAGATAAAATGTCCATCAATCATTCACTAACTGAGAAAGATATATTCTGTTTCTCAATCCTTTCTATCGTTCAAAGTTTAGTTAGTTCAGTTAGTTCAAAGTTTATCCTGCGATGAGTGGCATATTTAAGAAACTAAAATAACTAAATTTTTTCCAGTGAGGAAACAAGGGATAAATTAAAACTAACCAAGGATCCACTTGGCTGTTTCCTAGGTTAACATCCCTTATTGTTATGTTACTATTTACACTAAAACGGCAGTTAATATATCTTAACAAGACGTGAGGTATTGGTATCAGGATCCAATTTTTATTTCATCGAATCTATCTTCATTCCGTGTTAATCAGAGACTACTCAAAGACAGGTAAGTACACTCATGAGGTATAATAAAAGACACTAGCGAGGAAAAATGCAATGCAAATTATAAATAAATAATTTAATAATACAGATAGAAATAGAATTTTTTGGAGTGCAAAAACAGTTCATTGGTGGAAGTCTGTGAATGCGGAATGTGATGACCTCAGCTGGTACCATATTCCCGACAGCATCGATTCGTGCCAAGAATAAGGTCATCTATGCCGATTTGGGTTATCTGTGCCCATTTAAGGAGTAGACAGGTGCTTAGCTCATAAAGGTTCCAGGAAAGATCTCGGAGGGAACATAAACATCTCCCAAGCATGTCCCATACATGCACGATGGGATTCAAATCGTTGTTGTTGTTGATATTGAGACCCATACCGTCTGACCTACCAGAAAGGTGTAAGATAACTGTTGGGATTCAAGTCGTATAATATCAATGGGATTCAAGTCGGATGATCTCGATAGCCATTTCGTACAAAGTAGTGTTTCCGATTCTACGTACAGGGCAATAATGGGGGCCCTATGAACTCCCGCGTTAGCGTTCTTAAAAGTGGCATCAGAACGCATAGCCGCAAGAAATGGTCGAACATATTGAGCAAAGATATACCACACTGCAGTCACAGTGCATTTATATCACTTTTAAAAAGATTTCTGGGTATTCGTGTAGTTTAGAGACCTTTAAATATTTGTAGCTAGTAAACATGGCTTGTCAATTATCATATACGGATGGCACTTTAAGTATGTGACATGACGTGCAGTCAAAATCAATATTATTATAGTGATATCATCATGTGTCTATGCGACGACAAATTTTAGTACTATGTAGCCATTCTTGTTTTTATTTACCTAGTTACGTGTGTTTAATTTAAATATAATGAAAATATGAGATTGCAACACATAGATTGGTATCACTTAGATTGACATCACCTTTGTTCACATCACCTAGATTCACATCATCCTGTAGTTTCACATCGAAACAAACAAATCGTGCCAAATTAGCGCCAATTTTTAAAGTGCACCAACAGAGGTCGGTTCCTACACATGTGACTATTTCTATTAAAACACAGCATGTAATATCATGGACACATTGCACAGATGCATTAACAAAGACATACTGAAATATACATTATATATACTTCAACTCAATTTCACTGTTGCCAAAAGGATATGCAAAACATTCAATATTCTATCCTTAACCATGACGATGTATTTTCTTCACATTCGCTAATACGTTTCGCAAGAGAAATGCTTCCAAGTTTCTACCGCATCCTCTGTACATCTAAGAATTTCAATTAAGGAAAAACTTTACGCCTCACAAATTCCCCTAAAACATGATACGTGGAAAGATAAATCATTTAAGGTGACATTTTGTACTCTTCTCAGTCGATAACACCTCTAATGATTAGTGAGAAACAATCCATTTTCCTTCAACTTAACTTTCGCTTCCAGATGTTTGTTCCAATAAAAAGTAACCTTCCTTTCAGTACTGTGGACAGCAATTTCGTAATTATTTTTGCTCAGTTTGGAATTGTTAAACAATACAATTCAGAGTGAATTATATTCCTTAATAATTAGAAAAATATCAAAATTCATATATAGCTAGCAAGTTAGTTTAGTAAACTTTTCAAAATATGTAAATAAGAATGTAAATACTTAAAATATTCATCAGCCTTTTCTTATTGTTTAATTATTATTAGCTAATTTTATGTAAGTTAAAAGGTGTCAGAATTGTTGGTGGCTGACGAATTGATGAAAATGATATTGACGACATTGATGACGAATTAAAGAGCAGAAAACAGAATAAATCAGTAAAAGATGAAGATGCAGTCACCATCTTGTATTTCATTTAAGCTTTGCAATCTAGATTTTGTGAGTTTTGTTGCCTTATTCTGCGATTTGAACAACTTCATCTTACTACACATTGTAATTATTATTGTTTTTCTACCCAGAACTTCCGACCTACCCAAAGGTGTTGAAGACCCAGAGCACTCGACCGGCCTAGAGGCGTACAGCAGCTATAAGAGTGGCCGGCAACCCGAAGTTGTTGAAGACCCAGACCGTCCGACTCATCCTGAGGACTTGAGCAACTATTTGGACGGCCGGGAGGCAACCCAATGGTGTAAGGTTTAGATGACCTGTAAGTGCTATTCAATTTTAACTAGAACCAAATGGGGGTGGCAACCACAGGGACCGTACCACCTTCCTCTAAACAACCACCTCTCGTATGGACTTAAACACATACGAACCTATAGATTTACGCGCCTATACTCCACGTATATACGAAGTCAGTTTTGGGGAGTTTCAAGGATCGAACCGGAGTCTAGTGTGCGATATCTACACTTTAACCATTATTCCATCCAGGCCCTCATGCTTTTTCTTTTAATAAACTGTTATTTCAAAAACACAAAATACAGCTGAAGATGACATTATGTGGCTGCATGATATTACTGAATTCGTCAGTCGTCATAGAGATTTTGAAAATTGTGGCACATCACACGTTTTTTGCTACCACTGCAAGTATCGTCAATTTCAGATATCACCTAAAATGTCTTAAGTACATATCAAACGTGAAACCGGTTCATGCCAGTTGCTACCTGCCATGAGAAACTACCCATCTCCTCTTAACGTTTTTCAACCGATTATTTTAAAATTCTCCAGATAAGATGAAAATAAAAATGCATTGTTTCTCCCCGAAAAATAGTCAATCGGACGACTGCCCAGATCCGAGATCAATTGTGCATTGCCTTTGGTAACCAATGGCAGTAATTCGTAATACTAAAACAGCTTGCTTATTCGCCAATTATGTTACACGGCACTTTCGGTCGATACGTCCTTACATTGAAAATTATAAAAATATTGTAAAAAGTATGGATTGAAGGTAATTGATTTTAAGGTAAATAAGAGGAATGTACTAATTTTTCTAAAGCAGTGTTTTCCCATCTTTATGTAGTCCCTTTCATTATGTGGTTATAAAAAATAATTCGTGTCATCATCACCGTAGTCACTATTTTGCAGTTGAGAGGGGGGGGGGTTGTTGTTGTTGAGACCCAGATCGTCCGACCTACCAGAAAGGTGTAAGGTGACTGTTTGGACGGCCGGGAAGTGCCACCCAATTTAGACCGGAATCCAGTGGGGGAGGCATCCACAGGGACCGTACCCTCCTTCCCCAACTACCAACCTCTCGGAAGGACTTACGGACCCACATGTTTAACGTGATTGTACTCCGCATGAAAACGGCGGCAGTTGTGGCAGCGTGCAAATCTAGCGCGCAAACCACCGGGCTACCGCGTCCGAAATGCGCCAACAGCACGCGGTGTTCCCAGGTGATCACCCACCCAAGTACTAACCGCGCCCGATGCTACTTGACTTCGGTGATCTAAGGAGAACCGGTGTTATCAACACGGTAGGGCTGTTGGCTTCAGTTGAGGGAGGGGGGGTGCAATTTCTGCATATCCTCTAGAAAGGAATGAATTAAAATAATTTTATTTTAAAAATTTTTTGAAAACTTCTACGAATTTTGGATATTTTTTCTGTACTTGATAGTATAAAAAAGAATTTTATGTGTATAGTTGCTAAGCTGAAAGAATGTTAGAACAGAAAAATTCCGTAGTTTATAAAATTTTCGACAATATTTCCAAGATTTTGGATTTTTCTCATTACTTTTTAATCAAGTCCCACTTGTAAGCAAAATTTCGAGCTTATGCCTTTATAGCGGTTTGGGCTGTAGAATACAGCATTTAGACAGTCAATCTCACTCATCTGCATGGTACAGATCACCAGAATAAGAACATTTTAGTTGCATAATACAATAAATAGGGTGAAACTAAAACACAAAAACGCGTAAAGACACTAAGGTGAAGAAATTGGAACGAAAACTTTGGCAACATTATCGCCGCTGGTAAACTACTAACTCTATATTAAGGCTGGAAGCAATCAGCATTTTTTCTGCACCGTATTTTGTTGTATTTTCCCTTTTCTCCTATAAAAATAAAGCGTATTTGTAATCGTATTAAACCACGAAGAATGACTGAACTGTATGTTTAATGAATGACAAAAGCAAAGTAGTCTGTGACGTAAATGTATTGATACTGAATGAGAAAAGTTATCTCCAAGTTAATGTGGATGAAAATAGACTGAAACAGTTGTAAGTAACTATTCATTGTCTTCTATGAAATAAAAATAGTTTCGGAGAACTATTTCTCTTATAGAACGCAGACTGACAGATATTTCCTTTTATTCATTCGACTAATCTGTCTTGAAATATTAGTCCCGCTAAAGGTAGGTGTATAATAGTCTTCAAGTTCAAAATATTTCCCAATACCGAATTGAGATTATATCAGTTTCATGAGTAGATGGTTGCCATAAATCGCTCTGTTTATAAATCGTTAAGTTTAAAATGTTTAAATCACAGAGTGAACAGAAAGATGTATAAAACTTTGTAATGTCCCTTGCTGCCCCAACCGGGAATCGAACCCTGGATATTCGTTCTGACCAGTCGACGCTCTATCACTGAGCTACTGGAATGAAATTGCAGCTCTTATTGTCGCAATGAACTCTGCATTCTCCACCCTCTAACGCCAGATTAGCATGCAACTAACAATCTGACTGACCACCTCCTGCTAATTTTACCTCAGGTTAGCCTCTTGATACTACTATTTATACTTAGATTAGTATCCTGTATAGCCGTTGACCTCCCGGTTTGTAATCGGTGTTCCATATACTAGTGTCCACTAGTCGTACTACGGTCACTTTCAGACGTCCGACATCTTTGCACTAACATACAGAGTTAATTCGTTCGGGCGCTATTGTAAATATCCTTGCTGCCTCACTCGGGAATCGAACCCTGAATTTTCGTACTGGCCAGCCGACGGTCTACCATTGAGTCACTGGGACATAATTGCAAACTCTTATTGTCGAAGTTGATTCTGCAACGTATGCAAAATGATTAAATGGAAGACCCATACGAGCAGTACATAATGTTCTCTAAGAATAGCGCTGATATTCAATCATTAAAAAAATTACGCACACAGACACAACCATCCTATAACCGCGAAAGATTGTAAATAGTTATGTCTAGGGCAGATATGTAAATGACTGCCGTTTAGCGCAACGGTGCATGAATGTAAAACACACGAGAGCCCTGGAATCGCAATCACTGTGGCTTATAAAAAAGGTTCCCAGACAATCGCTGTATGCAGTGCATTTGCTGTAATTTTTAGGTGAAGATCGGCTAATAGTAAGCATACCTAGACGAATACACTACGAACAGCTGATGTAATTTGAAAAAGGCCGTAACATTGCGCTGTCAGAATCAGAGTGGTAGGTTTCTCAAATTGCCAGCCATCCTTGAAACATTTCAAAATAGCACGAAACACTAGGGGTAATATAAGCGCCGGGTTTTCAAAATCTGCATGGGGGCCCGCGGGACCAACTCTCAAGACCCGTCTAACAAAACAAAACAAAATATCATTCATCTGCAATTCGGTTCTGCGTGGGCCGTGGGGTCTCAAGCCCCGGAGCGGAGTCCCCCACGAAGTCGACGCTAGTGAGGGGTAAAAAGAAACTTATCAAGTTTCAAGTATACACCTCTTTTGGCGGCGATTGTAAACTAAGGTGAATTTTAGGGGGCGATAGTATTATAAATACGGCGATTCCACTGCTGTTAAAATGCGAACGCAATAACTATAAACTGCCTACAGGCAGCATGTTAAAAAACAAGTAATGGAATATTTCTTTTTGGAATTAAAAAGGTGCTTTACATTGATGAAAATTGGAAATTGACACAGAGTTGAACGTCAAATTTCATTCGTTACTAGAGATTTCTTTCTTTTTTTTTTTTTTTAGATTTCGAGGGGGGCTTCAGCCCCTTGAGCCCCTCCCCTGGCTACGTGCCTGACCTCATATAACCAAACAAGAGGGACTTTAAATTGTACCATTGTTCTGCAGGAAATTTTTCCTTTGCTATGATATCGTAATCAGTTATTATCATCGCCACTATAACCATACACATAAGGTTTCATCCGATTTCAACTCCTTCTCCTTGGTAAATGCCCTGTTTTTGTCAATGTGTATATTTAACCATTTTTTTATTACTTTCCTTACATACATAATGCATAAGGAAAGTATTGTGACGGGGTCGAAAATTCGAATTTGAGTTTTCGACGGGAGAGCACGTTTCAAACATCCCTGATCAAACATTTTTGAGGTGATGTCTGTGTGTGTGGGGGGGGGGGGGGGTCAGTGAGTCTGTGGAGATAATATCTCATGAACGAATAGGCCGATTCAAATGAAATTTCGTACAAGAATCCCAATCCGTGAATACTGGAAGTTACTGCTTTTAAACGTAATCGAATGTTCAGAACCCCCCTAAAGTTTCGAGTAAAATTTTGAAAAAATCATCAAAATATCAAAACCTTTAATAAAGTTACGCAAATAGATATTTCTTATGCAATTTTTCCTTAGAAAACTGTTGACATAAACTTTAGAACGCTAGCATGAACCGTTCTCGAGATGTTGCACATTTTTCAAATAAATTTATCAAAAAGCCCCATAAATTAAAAAAAAATATTAACTGTTGAGAAACATGTTCTTCACTTTTCATATGTAATATCATGCGATAAATTGGGTGACATCATTCTCGTGGATCTAGCTCGTTCCATTCATGAGAAAAGATACTTTGAGTAATACTTTTGTATTTGAAAGCCAATAGTCATTTATCTGCTATAAGAATAACTTATTTCTCCGTCCACAACGCTTGGCGAAATTTTGGCGACGAATTTGGCGGCCAACTTGGCGACTTTTTTAAATATTGCCAAATTAACAAAAATATCGCCAAATGGATAAAAATGACGCTAAATCAATGAAAATGACGACTAATTGTCGAAAATTCAATATCTTAGAAAGAATATAAGTATCTACTACAAGAAAAACCTATTTTTTTACTGTAAAAATAGTAAATTCATTGCATTATATAAGGAAAGTCACGTGTTGCCCACATCAGTTTTTTTTCCATTTAAACCATTTTTTATCCCTGTCATTTATATCCACAAGGTACAGATACATTTAACAGATTCATCTTCTATCATCCTGATACTGATTGTGATACAAATAAAACTGAATACTATGAAATATAATTGTATGAGAAAATCCAATGGACACTCACACTCCAGTAAATCTTTTCTTGTATCTACATCAGTTTTCATTAACATTTTTATGATATTTTTGTATAACGTTATGCACAATTTATGCAACTTCATACTCTTAGGCAAAATAATTTCGCAACCGCAGTTTAAAAATATATTTACGTTGAACGA
This sequence comes from Amaurobius ferox, assembly GCA_951213105.1. NCBI lineage: Eukaryota > Metazoa > Arthropoda > Arachnida > Araneae > Amaurobiidae > Amaurobius > Amaurobius ferox. The sequence goes on along the minus strand of OX578138.1, from coordinate 57,270,304 downwards.
AAAAATTATCATCGTTTATTTTATGCTTCATTTTTTTTTCATTTTTTCACACAACAAATAAAAAGGCGTTTACTCTCACAAATTATGCCCCGCAGGCAGATTGAGAAACATCATATTTGACTTCTATATTCTAAGAATAAACTTTTTATCCCTGAATGGTCATAAATGAATATATTTCGAAGTTGTGTAAATTTTTCTTCTTTGGTGACATATTTTTTCAACTATATCTCAAGGGCTTTTGTTCAGAACCATTACATGTACTTGCGATAAAACTTGAGAAATGTTTCAGAATTTCCAGGTAAAGATGAATATATTTCGATAAACATTGGTGATAAATATATCTAAGATAGGCGTAAGGTGTTAAGTTTCAAGGCACACGATCTCTGATTCCGGGCGCAACCGAGTAAGCTAAACGGTATTGGGAGGTTTGTATTTCTTTTAATTTGATGCGGACTTTCGTCTTAACTAATTCACCTTGTTCCTTTCCTTATATACGTAATGTATAAGGAAAGTATTGTGACGGGGTCAAAAATTCGAATTCGAGTTTTCGACGGGAGAGCACGTTTCAAGCATCCCTGATCACGAATCGAACATTTTTGAAGTGATGTCTGTGTGTGAAAGTATGTGTGTGTGAAAGTATGTGAGTGTGAAAGTATGTGTGTGTGTGTGTGTGTGTGTGTGTGTGTGTGTGTGTGTCAGTGAGCCTGTGGAGACGATATCTCACGAACGAATGGACCGATGCGAATGAAATTTGATACAAAAATCACAATTCGTGAATACTAGAAGCCTATTGTTTTAAAACATAATCGAATACTCAGAACCCCCCTAAATTTTCGAGTGAAATTTTGAAAACATCATCAAAAAATCGAAACATTTAATAAAGTTTCGCAAATAGACATTTCTTATGTAATTTTTCCTTAGAAAACGATTGACATAAAGTTTAGAACGCTAACATGAACCGTTCTCGAGATATTGCACATTTTTTAAATAAATTTATCAAAAAATCCCATAAATTAGAAGAAAATATTAACTGTTATGAAACATGTTCACTTTTCATATGTAATATCATGCGATAAATGTAGTGACATCATTCTAGTGGATATAACTCGTTCCATTCACGAGAAAAGATACTTTTGAGTAATACTTTTGTATTTGAACGCCAATAGTCATTTATCTGCTGTAAGAATACGATATTTCTCCGTCCATAACGCTTGGCGATATTTTGGCGGCGAATTTGGCGGAATGTCGCCAACTTGGCGACTTTTTAAATTTTGCCAAATTAACGAAAATCTCGCCAAATGGATAAAAATGACTCCAAATCAATGAAAATGACGACAAATTGAAGAAAATTCAAGATCTTGGAAAGAATATAAGTATCTACTATAAGAATAACATTTTTTTAACTATAAAAATAGTAAATTCATTGCATTATATAAGAAAAGTCATGTGCTGCCCACATCAGATTTTTTAAATACTGTTACGACGTATCCTTTGAGATCGTGGGTGCCCTCTCAATATACAAGAATGAGTCTAAATTTCTCGATGACTAACATTTCTATTTAAAAACGCTAATAAGCGTATACAGGAACAATATACAGCGAATAGCTTGATAATTATCTTACAAGATCATTAAACAACTGTTAGTTGTTTAGTGAACTGTCCAAACAATAAAATACTCAGTTAACTTACAGAAATAGCGGATACTATTTAAAACATTGATGTACAACGCAATTCAAGATAACTTGTATCATGCCAATTTCTCTCCAACTGAGCTATGGCTACTTTTACATACCCTCTATATAAACTTGCAGAAGGAGTTCGTATCTCACAGAATATTCATTACTTCGAGAAAGTTCTAGTACATAAAAATTAGTCGCAGAGTTGGCGTTAAATTACCAAATCTGGCAACCTCCACCCCGAAACTCAATATATGGCAACCCAACATTCACTTAATAGGAATGGCTGCCTGTAAAGGTGCTTTCTCCTTGAAATGAGCAAAGGCCTTGAATAGAAACTAATGCCCGCTACGACTTGAGTAGAGTCAAAGCACAGTGAAACTTTTTACAAATCCGTAATAATACCAAGTTTATATACAAGGAAGACATCCCTTGATTAGCGCGTTTTGATTGCAGTCGGACGACTCCAGTTGGATTCACAAACCCAAACTAACCCTCTGCCCAAACTATCCCCGAGTTCACGCGAAATGCGGGCATGTAAAATATGTGGATACGTAAGTCCTTCCGAGAGGTTGGTGGTAGGGGAAGGAGTGTATGTCAGTGTGAATTCCTCTCCCTCTGGGTTCCGGTCTAAATTGTGTGACACTTCCCGGCTGTCCAAATAGAAATCTTACACCTTCGAGAAGGTAGGACGGTCTGGGTCGAAGAAGAAGAAGTTTATACCCAATTATAGATTCATGGCTGCATATTCCATGACAACACTGTATATACTCATCTTTTGTAATATCAATTTCAATAATATACTTTTAAATAATTTACATAATATCCTCTTAAATAATTTACTGACATGCTATAAGCATGTCAGTCTTTTTAAAGCTGCCAATTGAAAAAAATGTACTTCATTCTTTTGACTATAACTTTCGTTCTAGTACAAATTTCTGGATGGGGTTTATTTCAAAATGCTGATAAAAAAATTTGTGATGCCGAGATTTTAAAAGGTGTTTTTAAAAGGTGATTTTTAAAAGGTAATAGTAGTTTTTTTACAAAATGTCGCCGGTAATGAGAGTATGGCAGTGTCAAAAAGGTATAGCCAGTGTTTTAATACGGTCTATGAGACCCCAACACCTGATGACCATTGAAAAGAGTAAAGTTACATTTGTTATACACATGATGGTTAAAATTAAAGTATCCCTGTTCAGAGCACTGTATAGAAAAAAACCAGTGGTCATTAAAAGGCCAAATCTGTGGTATGCATTTTTGAACAGGGGGAAACGTGTGACGCAAAAATAAAATTAGTTCCAAAAATGACCGATAGGGGAAGAGATTTCGGGAACTGCTAACAGTCCAAGCGTTACAGGATTCCAAGGGTTACAATGTTCCGATACGTTTGATCCGTGAAACGTTTGCTTTGACATTCCTTTCACACATACAAGTAGACTCCTTCCCGGTCGTCCAATTAGATACTCTAAGTCCTCTGGACGAGTCGGACGGCCTGGGGCTTTCACATACAAGTAGACGCCAACTGGCCCTGGAACGTCTTATGGAGTAATGAGGCACATTCTTCTCTGTGCGGAGCAGTAAGCACCCAAAACAGCCGCATCTGGGCAAATGGAAAATCCCCGCTAGTTTCGATAGATCTCCTTACATTCTCTCAAAATAAGCATATGGATTGGGTTTACAGCAACATTTCTAATTGGTCCAGAAATTTTTGAAAAAAATCCATCCACAGGAACCAAAGACCTATTGTTGTTGTTGTTGATATCCAGACCGTGTGACCTACCAGAAAAGGCGACCATAGACCTGTGTAGTTACTGTACAACAGCGTTATAGGGACATGCTTCAGAACTACTTTATTCCTCATCTCCAACAACAAGGCTGCCTCAGCTCTACCATTTCCCAACAAGATGGAGAACACCCCCCCCCCCCACATTGATCTTCCTGCTCAACAGTTGTTACGAAATATTTTGCAGAAAGTCGAATAATCAGTCGGGCATTTCCATCTTTATGGCCACCCAGTTCACCGGATCTGAACTCTTGCGACTTTTGTCTGTGGGGTTACCTGGAAAGCACGGTTTATCGGGGAGATATTCGTAACCTTTCAGATTTTAATGACAACGGCATCTTGCACACGCGCTTACGTGCAGCTATCGAACACGCTGTCACACGATACCAGATGTTGCTTCTTTAACGAGGTGAACACACTGAACACTGCCAATGAATTGTCTTTCTACATCCCTTTAGCGTTCCATGTGTAAGATGTTATAGATCGATTAATTAAATTGACATTTGGTGTTTATGATTATTGTCAGTATCAATCACACGCTTATACCACTTACAATTCGTAATTAATATGCATCACAATTGCGAAGCCGTTTTATTGAATTGTGTTTTTACTAGGGACTCTGCTGCGCCCTCTTCCCGTATCGGTCATTTTTGGAAGTAATTTTTTTACGTCATTCGTTTCTCTTCCCCATGTTCTGATATTCATACCAAGCGAATTTGGAGTTTTTATGAACACTGGTTTTTTCTCTACAGTGTTCTGAAGCGGGATACTTTAAATCAAACCACCCGGTATATACAGGGTGATCCAAAAGTCCTTGACACATTTTAAAATGGAATATAAACTCAATCGGCGTACGATAGTAAGGTTTGGACTAAAATGCTTTCCACGTTGAAAAGTTTTGGTTAACCAAAACTTTTCAACTTTAAAACATTTTAACCCAAACCTCACTATCGTACGGCGATTCCTTGAGTTTATGTTCCATTTTAAAATGTGGCAAGGACTTTGGGATCACCCTGTAAATCCGTTATGAGGAAACGTATATCATATCTGACTTTAGGCCAGACTAAAATGCAACCAAGGATCACACTTTCAATGCCAGCAGAGATACTATGTTAATTAATATAAAATCAAATATGAATACGATGTTAAATATTAATGTTAAATTTAATAAGGATATTGTTGACTAATAATTATAATAAAAATTAAGTTGGAGCGAATAAAAGTTCTCTTCTTTGACTCCTAAATTAAAGAATTCAATGTATGTCCATTGATCAATTTTATTTTCATATAACACTGGACAACACAAATATTTGGTGAGTTATCATAAAAGCAATGTACTATATTTAAATTAATGACCACTCACTAAGTCAAGCTCAAGTATTTAATATTTAACACCACATTTTTGGTGCATGACTTCCTTCTTAAGATAATTTTTAGTCACCACAAAAATATTTTTATTTTAACTCATCTTAAGAAAGAACCGTTTTATTTTAACTCATCATTAAGAAGAACTGCCCATCTGTCTGTCCGTTTTCACGATAGCTATCCTAAAAATGACTTTATCAAAATAGAATTTTATTATATTGTTGAGACGGTCTGTGGAACATATGGAAATGTAAATAAATAAAATGATCCAATTAGTTTTGGATTGAACCCGGGTTGAAAAAATGAAATACATTGAACCATATTGGAACTAATTTTTCATTTTTTAAACGGAATTAAAATTCACGAATTGCTATAAAAGAAATAGAAAGATTTGCATAAAAGAAATTTCAGCAAAATATATTCTGTAGTTTTTTAAACGAAAATTAAAATAATAATTACACCCATATTAGATATCACGTGACCAACTTTAAAATAAAATATGGCACCCATCTTTTTTCCCAGTGATAGTGATTTTTAAAGTTCTTTTACATTCATATTTAGTGTTGCATCCGTCCTAAAACCGCGATATTTTTGCGTATTTTCTGTGCATCTATATTCTGTACCAACTCAATTACAACATTTTTTAGTTTAAATGATTATCAAACTTTGATAATTTCTATAACAAAGCCGCCTAATTTTAATGGATGCAGAATGTATACAAGTGATTGTAAGATGAGTTGTATAAGAGTTGCTGAATTTTTTCACGCATAATTATTCATCTCTGAGTCTGGAATGAAGGTGATATGAATGAAATATTCATTGGTTTTACATAGAAAGCCAGACAATTTATATTTCGATGACGTCATTTGAATAAAGTTAATTTTTTGGATGATTAAGTTTTCAAATATAATATTAAGTTTTCAAATATAATAAATTGTTGTAGCACTGTGATAGTTTAAAATATATCAGGGTTGAATGTATCGCATTTTAGGGATGTTTAAATAAAATTGCATGTAAATTGGAAAGTGTTTTATAATCAATGCTTTATACATGATTGATCTTCCTTGTTTAACATATAAAATGTGTTTGGCCCCTTAAAAGCTATAAATACATGACCACTTCTTTGTGCAGGTTCACAATTCTTAGGCTGTCTTCTGGGAAAAGTTCTAAACTAGCTTTCGCATATTTTCACCTAAATTTTGTAAATTCGAAATTAAATTTTATTAAACGACACAATGAAACTACCACTTTATCTTGGGTAATTATTTGGATATAGAGCACTGATTTTAGCTCCAAAGATTTTTGACCATTACATGAGTAAGATTTCAAACTGGCACCCTAGCAATGTTATAAACCTGTTGTTGTTGAGACCCAGACCGTCCAACCTACCAGAAAGGTGTAAGGTAACTGTGTGGACGGTCGGGAAGAGCAGCACAATTTAAACCGGAACTCAGTGGGGGAGGCATCCACAGGGACCGTACTCTCCTTCTCCTACCACCAACCTCTCGGAAGGACTTACGGACCAACATGTTTAACGTGATCGTACTCCGCGTAAACACGGTGGCAGTTTTGGCAGCAGAAGAAATCGAATCCGGGCCTATCGAGTGCAATCCCCGCGTGCTTACCACTGGGCTACTTCGCCCTGTTATAAACCCTGTAAAAAAATTACCAATAATAGGAAAAGCATTAGCAAGGTGAATTGATTGCTAATTATTGTATTGGCTTCAAATTAGGAAGAGTGTATTTTATGGCGTCCCAGCTGCTCCTAAGTAGCTTACTCTTAGTAGAACACCAAACCAGAGGTCGGGCTTAGAGTTTCTTAATATTTATGAATCAGAATGTTTTCTAAAGAAAATTTCGTACACCACAAAAAGACGCTGTTTGCACTATGTAAATTGTGGATAAGAGTTTGGTCCTAAAGTTTCTGACCTAAAAATTTTTGAGCCTCCCCTTCATTTAAATTTCAAAGTTCAAAATGTATATATTTAAGTTGTTTTATAAAATATCCTAAATTCTGTATCTAGGAGTGGGGGTATTTTCCCATCTTTACACAACTTATCCTTAAAATCTACATTTTAATGCAGAATTGTTGAACTGATGGCCAAATAATAAGGATAATCTTTAAAAAACATTTCAAAATTAACTAGATTACAAAGCTTTGTTTCCCAAATCCAAAGGCTATTTAATTAGTTTTATAACCTACATTCTGCATAGGGAGGGATATCGCTCATCTTTAAAGGCATCTTAACCATGAAATCTACACTTTAATGCCGAATTATTCAATTGGTGGCCAATTAATAAGAATAATGTTTAAAAACATATTTAAAATTAAATAAATTACTAAACTTTGCTTTGTAAATAAAAATAATGTTATTTAAATAGTTTTATAAAATATCCTAAATGCACCTAAGAGAGGGTAGATCGTTTATCTTTAGACAACTTAGCCATGAAATCTACACTTTAATGAAGAATTATCCAACAGGTGGTCAAATAATAAGGATAATATTTAAAAATCTGAAGTGGGCAGCACATGACTTTCCCTGCAGAATTATATTAACGTTCTCTATATTTTAATTAAATTTATTTCACTTTTAATTCAATTTTCGTTCTCATTCGGTAACCGGACTTATTTTCAAAGGTGGCGTAGAGAAAATACGGAAAACTAAAATATCTCTAGAACGGCCAGTCTTAGTGTAATGGGGTTGGTCTTATTATTTTCGTCGTTAGAAATTACGTATTAAACGAGCATTTAATGGATATATTTGAGTATACTTAGTTCTTTAGTTTAGATTTTGACGATTTTTGCGGGCCATTTTGCAAAAAAAGGCAGGTTATTTTTTTGTGAATCGTACCAAAATCTAATCAGCACCAGGGTAACCACAAGTGACTTATCTACCGAATTTTGTAAAATTCGGTCCAGTAGGTTTTCAGTTAGAGTGGATACAAACTTTTGCGGGACATTTCGCAAAAAAAAGGTGGGTTCTTTTATTCCAAATCATACCCAAAACTAATCAGCACCAGACACGCTCACAAGTGACTTACCTACCAAATTTTGTGAAATTCGGTCCATTAGTTTTTTAGTTAGAGTGGATACAAAATCTGCACAGACACACAGACAGACACACAGACACACAGACAGACATCACGCTAAAAATGGTTTTTTCGTATTCTAGAGGTCTCGAAACGTGTAGATCCGTCGAAAACTCGAGTTGCGATTTTCGACATGATTCCAATACTTTCCCTATACATTACCATGTATTGCAGGGAAAGTAAAAAGCATATTCTAAATTAACTAAATTACTAAACTTTGTTTACTAAGTCAAAGTATGGCTGTTTTAATAGTTTTATAAAACATCTTAAATTCTGTATCTAGGCGGCGGAAGATCGTTCATCTTTAAGCAACTTGGTCATGAAATCCACACTTTAATGCGAATTGTTCAACTGCTGGCCCAATAACAAGGATAATCTTCAGAAAACATATTTAAAAATAGCTAAATTACTAAACTTTATTTCGTAAATCAACAAATACATTCTGATGCATAAATATTGCAAAAATTAATTTTAACGACAGGAAAATTATTTTTAAAGAAAATTTTAATCTGTATTTTAAGGAAGTTGAACACCATTGTATAAAACATAAAGGATAAAAATATCAAAAATATGTGCTTATGTCAAGGATTTTTTCTTTTTGTACACGATCTTTAACTCGTATGCACAAAACGTACTGTGTACTTTTCAATAAGTGAAAGAGCTTAAATTATGAGAAAAAATTTTCAACCTGAACTCTTCAATTTTAATAAAGCAATTAAAACTCCAATAATTAGCAAATTTAAATCATTAAAAATATACATACCCGCTAATACCAATAGTACCAATGAAAACATTTGAGATAAAAGAATGTTTTATCACACTGTACAAATTCAGGCTTTGTACAGAACAAATTATGCTCTATTGCACGTTAAAATGAAAATATATTATGGCTTCATACGACTTAACACTGCAGTCATATATCGAATATATTTATCACTATTGTTTTCCATAAATACAAAGCATATAATATAAGGAAAGTAATGTCATGAGGCCAAAAATTCGAATTCAAGTTTTCAACAGAAGAACACATTCTCATCCGTTGAAAAGCATCCCAGCAGCATTCCCAGAGAAACATCAAACATCCCAGTACTTGAATTGATGGTTTTCGAGGTGATGTCTGTGAATGTATCCATGTGTGTGTGAGTATGTGCGTATGCGTGTGTGTGTGCATGTGTGTGTGTATTCGTGAGGCTGCGAAGATGATATCTCGCAAATGAATGGAGAGTTTCGAACTACATTTGGTACAAAAATTACAATCACTGTATACTCCTCTCCCGGCCACACATTAAGCTACCATAAACCTTCGGGTTGGTCGTGTGGTCAGGGTCTTCATTCAATCAATCACTGTATACTGGAAACCAACAAATATCAAACGCAATCGAATGTTCGAAAGACACCCCTCCCCAATCTTCGAATGAATTTTTATAAAAATCATCAAAGTATCGGAACATTCAATAATGTTACGTAAATAACTAACTTTTCATTAGAAAACGATTTATATAAATAGAATTTATATAAATAGAACATTTTAGAACACTAACTGAAACCATTTTGAGATATTGCACTTTTTCAAATAGATTTATCAAAAAAATCCTATGAAATTAAGATATCTGACATGGGCAGCACATTATTTTTCCTGTATAATTCAAAGAATTTTCTTCTCTCACAATAAAAAAATAATGTAAAAGATCTACGGCATAATGGTTTTAATATTGAATTGGACATTTACCCCTTTTTCAGATGACAGCATGTAAAATTATTTTGAAGTATCCAATTAATTTATATTTCACACAACTCAAAATTGACAATTTTCAATATTAATAGCATCCTCACAAGGCAATATGGTCCATATATTTAAACATTTTAATAATTAATTCATCAATTTGGTGTCATTTTCGTTAACTTAGCACTATTTTTGCAATTTTAGCGATATTTTTGCCAATCTAGAGAAAATATCACAACTACGTGAAATTTCGCTAAATTAGTTGCTGAGTTCGCCGAATTTATCAGCAAGTGTTACAAACAAAAACAAAAACATTGTTTATATATAAATGACTTTCGGCGTTAAAGGCGTTGTTAGACGTTAAGATACAAAACTGATGCACAAAACTTTTATTTTCGTGAATGGAACGAGCCAGATCTACGAGAATAGCGTTAATAAATGTATAACATAATACTGTCAACACTTTGCTATCGATTCGCCAATAGTCATTTATATATAGGAAATGCTTTTCTCTCCGTTTATCTGTAACACTTGGTGATAAATGGCACGCTTGGTGACTCATTTAGCAAAATATCGCCAACTTGGCGATATGTCACCCCAGATTGGTGAAAATATAGTTAAAATTGAAAAAATGATGCTAAGTTATCGAAATTAACACCAAATTGATGAATTAATTATTGAAATATTTTAATATATGGACTATATTGCTTATTGCGTATGCCATCAATACTGATAATTGTCAATTTAGAATTGCTTGAAATATAAGCTAATGTATACTTCGAAATAGTTTTACATGATGTCATCTGGAAAAGCGCCAAATGTACAATTAAACATTAAAAGTATTATTTCGTAGGTATTATTCATAATGTTTTCACTCTGAAAATTAAAAATTCATTGCATAATATAAGGAAAGTCATGTGCTATCCACATCAGATTTTTTAAATTAAAATTATATTCATATTTACTGAAAAATCTGAAATATTTCTGAAGTTATTGTAGCAAATGCATTATAATATTGAACAAAACCCCTGGAGACATCGTTGAAAAACATATATGTCAACGAAGAAAAAAAATTTTCCAAAACATAGAAATCTATTCATTTTTAACCATTCAATGATGAAATGTGTAGTCTTGAAACACAGAATCCGAAATAGATGTTTTCAATCTTCCTGCTGGGCATAATCTGTGAAAGTAAACATTTACAATTTTGTCGATCATTCAGTAAGAAAATGGCCCAGAAAGAAAGTGTGGTAATTTTTTGCTTTATATGAACACATTTCTAAGCAAGTATATTAAAATATTTTGCAGTAGAACAATATCAGAAAGATGACTCGATTAAAAGTAATGCGCCTGCAATTAAAAAGAAATCACAAACAAAAAGTTTTATTTAAAATTAGAAAACATAAATTTGCCTTCATCTTCGAAATGGCAAGATGTTGAAAGTTCATTAGAATTCATGTGAGGTTCTGTGTTTTTGCTTATACGATAAGAGTTCATGATACACGTAAATGGGATATATTTACGGAATCTTTTAAAATAAAAATATTTTTTTGATGTTCTACAGATGCAATTGAAGTACATTTTATGTAAAAAGAAATTCATTAAATTTTCTGGTAATTGTAAATACTACGCATCAACACTAAGTTTTGTTTCCTTGCCCAGTATTATTGCTAATATAGTATAATCATGGGCGTCCATAAAAGTGGACTAGGGGAAACTTAACCCATCCTGGACATTCAAGGTTATAAAGACGGACATCAAGCTAGTCGATGTTGAGTTTTCTCCCTCCCCTTCGCCCCGAAAAAAGTCTACGGGTGACCTTGAATAGAATCGAGTATTCTGGAATTATAAATACTTTGTTAGTTACAGCATAAGGCAATTGTTAAAAGGTCATTAACGTGACTTTTTGATGAGTATATGAGGGTCACACTGAAATTTTTGAGATACGACTAAGGGGTATAAGTTAAACTTACCAACTCTTAGGAGTGTTCAAAGCACTCCCCTCCAACGTCAATGCACTTTTGTAGGCGAATTTTACAAAAATTAAATGCTTCAAGAACATCCATTCCTTGGAATCGATGAAAAATATGCTTTTATAGCTTCATCATTCTCATCTTCGGAATGTAAACGACGCTCACGTAAATTTTCTTAGATTAAAAAATAGCCAAAAGTCTGTGGTGAGGTAAATTTTACACTAAAAAATAGCCAAAAGTCTGTGGTGAGGTGAATTATACACATAAATACAAAAATAGAACACATAAATACACTACTGTTACTCACCAAATAGTTCCACCCAGCTCAACCGCGTTATGTATAGTGGGGTCCGATTGGACCTAAGTACATTGCTTCGCTAAATAAAGAACCACTTCCATTTTTTTGTGGCCACTTAACAATTTATTTACAGAACACATGAAATCTCAATTAAACATTAAATAACAATATACACAATTACAATGAATCCCCTATTACCTAAGCTTGACCGCAGGGTGCACAGTTTATTTTGCATTACTTTGTGTATTTTTTTTATTATCCAAAACTTGTATTTAATTACTTTTTAAAGAAAACAAATATAAATTTCATTTGGCAATATTCCATGAAGCGTAAAGTTGCCCTTAACACTGTAGATCACATCAAAATATGTTTAGACATTACATATAAAACATTTAAAATCAATATATAATTTTCATACCTTATTACATAAGAATGACTCGCAATTAGTGCTGGTAGCTATCCCTCTGCACATTGGAATGGGTGGCACGATTAATTGAAAGTTAGTTCATTATTTGGACGGTTCATGAAAAACACTGCCAGTCTGAGCAGCTCGGTTGAGGATCATCAGGTGACGAAAGTTTAGACAAGTATTATTTTGGAGATGGGCACACTGTCCACTTTCCTTCTCTCCTCTTAACGTCGGTTTACGCCCAGCGGATCGTGAGAACTACGTACAGGTTTTACCAAAAAGTTAAGATCAGATACGTTTCCGTAGAGATTGTCTGCTGCTTAGGAGCCAGGGATAGGTGCCCCTACAAGACTCCGTCCACGTACCTTCGTAGTGAAAGATTAGGCTAAAAATAGTCGAAACCGTTCTAAATAGCTGTGACTAAGCACTGCCACAGCTGCAGTAAACAGAAGGCTGTTTCTGGGAAAATATGCGCTACCCTAGAGTCTGTTACCCCTGGTTAGGTAAAATGCGCCGGTTCAGTGAAACTTGCAGGTACTGCCGCACGACAAGTGCCATCAAGTGCCGCCTACTTCGTTGCACGGATGCGTTCCTCACACAAGTGCTCAAAGGAACCCAGGAGACCTTTCTCCATCAAAATCAGATTGCGTCTCTGAACTTTTTACATTTTTCTAAAACTTCCAGAATTTTAAAGACAAGGGGAACGACAAAACTCGGGAGGAAGTCCCCCAAATCCCATTCGCTGTTTCCCAAGCGCAATAAAAAAGGCGGTCCAAAAATGCTTCACACCATTGGTTTCGAAGTGACGCTCATTTTTTATGCGCTCCACTAAAACACAAGAACCAGAGGGCTTTCTACAAATCGTGTGGTCCAAGGACCGGACCCCGACACGAGCCACACCTGACAGGGCTATAAATTTTCAGAGATTTGTAGCTCAACTTTGACATTTTGCTGCAATTAATTCTCTGAATATTTACAATCCATGTCAGTGCGCATACAATCCAGCGGCGCCAAAAAATCCCAATTCCGTCTGTGCAAAGGCCTAGCTATATACATAATCCAAAAACATTTAATGCATTTCAATTACATTACATTGCCCTTTTTTTTCAGGGTTACGTATAAAATATGGGATCGCAGTATCACAAAGTCACACATAGCAAGATCAGGATAATAGGGTAAATATTCAATCACTTTGGTGTTTTTTTTGTTCAAGAAATTGGACTGTCATTCTTGCTGAATGAGAAGATGCATTGTCATGGTGGAGCATGAGTCCCCTAACATTAACTTCCTGAAGAATTTCTGAAAGACACTTAGTGGTATACCAGTTAGCTGCAACTGTCTTCTGTTTCTGTAGCTTTATGGCTTTGACCAGCCCTGTACTTCTGAAGAACACGACATACATTTATTTTTTCATTGCTCGTTGTCTTTTCGCCATTGTTGGTTTGGGGGTCATCTTTAAAGGCCCATACACTACTTTTCTTGACGTGTTGGAACGTTAAAAAATCGTATGTACGTTTCACCAACAGTTTTGATTTTAGAAATAATGCGGTGTCCACTATCATTAAGAAATGTTAGGATTTCTCTACTGATTCTGACAAGCTCCGCTTTTTGGTGTTCTTTTAAATTATGGGGGACCCAACGACAAACTATTTTTTTCATGTACAGTTTTTCATGAATGATTTTATGTATAGCTGCGGATCCAATGTTAAGTTCCTTCTGAATCATTTGGTAGGCACAGCGATTATCATCGATTAGCATTTTTCGAATGGCCGACACATTTTCTGGAACTACAGCTGACAAAGATCTTCCTGTGTGTTTTCATCTAGGAGAGAACTTCGACCTCTTTCTTCTAAACTCTGTAAACCATCTGAATACAGTGACAGTGTCCATATGCTAATTGTAGACGTTGAAGCCATTCTTCTCGATTTAGCCCCACTTTAAACTTACAGAAAAACATAGCTCGATAATGCTCTCTCGTCAACTCCGTTTTCCTTTCTTTCAAAATTTATTCTACGATAGCTGAATTCTAATTATTGCTACAAATTATCGTCTGCGGACATGAAAGAGTTCAAATTTAAATGTTCTACTAATAATTTTTTTTCTATCGCATATCGTCTGCCCCTGTCTCGAAAATATCAGTGTGACCCCCCCTATATACAATATTCACAGATGTAGAAACTCTCTCTCATATAAATATCCATTCCTCAGATATATATAACAAAATTAAACCCACCACTAATTCTTCTGCACTTCTTAAGTACTTGGAAAACTTAAATGGGGCGTACTTCAAACTTCATGAAGGGATTCAGAAACAGCTGTGTATAATGTATGCTGTTCAAAAAGTATAATCATGAGCATAAACACAAATTAAATAGCTTTGATATTGAAAGTAGTTATTGAATCGGATATTATTTAAATTAAAAATAACATTTTAAGATTAAAATAAAAATTTAGCATTCCGATTATCTTCATCAGTTTTAATACATATAAAAAAATTATTAAATACGATTTATTTATTCATTTATAATCCAAATACGTGCCATTTCTTTACTTTTGACCCTTTCGTCTACTTATGTTTACGTTAAGTTTGGAAGACATGGACAGCGTTTTCTAATTTCATAATTTTATTTTATAATGGTAAATATTTAATTCAAATGCATGTTTATTTACTGTTGTTACAAAACATTTACTAATGCCAAACAAAAACAAATCATTATTCAAAATAGTAAAAATGAGCAATATTTCAAACGAAATAAAAGTATACTTCTGCCCCCTATACCGAGTGATACAGAAGTGATGACCAATGCTCTCTGGGATGGATGATCATTACAATATCAAAATTAGTATAACGAAATGTCTTTTCTGTTTCTTGGTTTTATTTTTTCATCTTGTCAATTAATTTACCACATCTCAGAGAAAAATTTACGTGAGTAGTGCATTTTTTATATATCCAGTGCATACAGCTAATACACTGAAACCCAGCGAGGCAACGACCGGGAAAGCAAAGCCGCGGAATCATTCATCGGGCAGGAGAAAGCCATGGAATCTCGACCCCAGTCTCCGACGGATCTGGACACAGATCATAAGGGGCCTGCTCCGCTCCGCCAGCTGGAAGCGTCTGCTTTAAGAACCAAAGACACGTTAGCAGCCAACCTCTCCACTGATTGATTTCCCCACGGGTAAGAAGGATCAGGGCTGTGAGGAAGCCGAGTCCATACACCGCCATCTTGTGACGGGACCTCCATAGAGAAAAGAAAGAAATACAGATTAGGTGGGATGCTTTTACAAAGAAATATGTGAGAATAGATTTCTTTTTGGATAAAAATGAAGAGCAGATAGAAATATTTTGGTTAATTGTTATGTTGGTATTAAGAATCACGACTGGTTTATCAGAAAGGTATTATCAGGAGTATCATAGGAAAAGATAGATTTAAATGAAACATTAATAATTTATTTTATAATTACTACACTAATAATTTACTTTATAACTTTTCATACACAACATAGTATATGAGTAGAAAGTATACTTATGACGCAGTTAAAAATTATATTTCAAGATTTTGACAATTAATCACATTTGGGGCATACTCGAATACAAATAGAAAGATTTTGAGGCGACGTGTGTGTGTGTAGGTGAGAGTGAGAACAACGTTATCTCTGAAATATTACAACCTATTCAAAAGGAGTGTTTGCTTGATTATCACAATTGATGTAAATGCAATATTTAGATACCACCACTGCTTCATAAAGCAGCATATCAAAATATTGATAATCATTCACATTCAGTTAACAACCAATATATATATTTAATTTTACTCAGCAAAATGAACGAAACTTTCAAAACGCTGAGCTGTACTGATTTATAAGGACTGCAAGTAAAACTTTTAGCAATATTGTAGGTTTTCTTTTCCATCCTAAAATTGATAGAATTCGCAATAATTTTGATTTTAAAGTGGCATTTTCCCATATAAAAAAAAATTCATTTCTTCGCTTCAGGATCCTATTGAAAAGTTCAATAATTGGAGAATTTATCAAATGCCTTGTTAATGCGGACAATCGTCAAACTCAACAGTTCCCGACTATTTGGTCTACTTATTTCAATCCGCTGCGACCCTACTCTGCACAGCTTTCTCGATCTCACTATCCATTAGTTGTGACAGTACCTCTGTGTTACAAGATCAAGTTTTTATAAAATATACTTTTAAAATATTATCAATACATATAAACGGTGCACAAAAATATTTCACCAATATCATACTTCTGGATCTAATCATTTTTTAAATCACTTATTGCTTAAATAAAATCATTATGTTTAATAAAATATATTTTTAAAATAGCATTAGAAAAACATAAGCAATTCCACAGTGGAATTTCATGCCGCACAATTTAAAAGAACATTTCAATCCGCTGCAGTTGTACTCGGCACAGCTTTCTCGATCTCATTCATTTTTCATTAGCCATGGCTGGGCTCCTTTGTTACCAGATCAAAATTTTATAAATTATACTTTTAAAATATTATCGGTACATATAAAAGGTGCACACAAATATTTCACTTTTAATTTCTTGCAATTTCATACTTTAATATGGAGATAGAATAAGGTTATCTGTTTTGAATCTAACTAAACATGTCTAAACGACTGCCGTCGAATAACTTCACCTATGACTCATTGGAGTGTAAATAAAGTAAAATAGAATTTTGATTTCGTATGGCAGAATTAGTGCCAATATGAAATCCACAACGGAAAGCTTTCAATTTCTGTATTTTGTCATGGTCATTTTAGCAGCTGCGGAAATAGTGACGTGGAATAAAACCATCATGTTTGAACTGTATCCCCTTCCCAATATTTATTACAAATAAATGTTATTTCAAAGTCCCAAGAGAACTTCAAATGCAAAAATAGGGAAAAAAAATGTGGGTGTGGCCATATGCGCAATTGCTAAACGTCCGCCTACTCGCAATCAAATCATATAGATATTTTCAAAATATTGATTGTTTTCTTCAATTGAAAGTAATTCTCGGGATTATCAAAATTATTTAATTTCCTATAGGACGCAGTAACAACTTTGCCGAAGTTCTGCACCAATCGATTCCACATTTCACAAGAAAATACTGTGATGAGTTATTTAGTCATACCAGCAATAATGAGACAAAACATGTAAATTTAAAAAGAATGACACATACACATTATAAATATTCTACATACCGCATAGTAATGCATAATATGGAATACAAGTATGACCTCCTAGGACCCTGACTTCACCCAGGCTTCACACCGACAATATATTCCCTCAATCAAATGATCCAGGGTGACAGGGGACAATGATTACCATTCCTGAATACGATCAAATGGAAACTCTTAGAGAGTGGTGAAAAGGGGTAAGTGGTCTGATAGTTCCCCTCGATCACATACCAAGTATTTTCGATAGAATTAAGTTCCAGATACACAATGGCCACTCTAAATGTTCAATAACTTTATACTGAAAGTAGTCCTCCCTTAGTTTCGCTATTTCTGGACGAGCGTGTCGTTCATTGAATGAAAGTCAATACCGACTGCCGCTGCAGTGGTATAAAGTCTGACATGGGAATCAAGGATTTAGTTTAAATAAATGCGTCGTCACAGTGCGCCTGAGAAAACATAACGCTCGGGGGTGACCTCCTAATGAAAAGCCAACACATATCTTCACACTAGCATGACCACAAGCATTGTCTTCCACAATATTACTGGACTGGTTGAGCGTTCTTTCAGACTTGCACATGTCTACTGCCCGGATGCAGGTCAAATCTCGTTCGCGTGTGCAGAGCCCATTATGTTTGGGTCCAAATCACGTGCTGACAGTACTGTGCTCTTTTGACCCTGAAGCTCAACAGACGCACTTAGAAATCTCTCGTATGCAATATTCGCTCCCCAGTACTTGCCCTTATCAGCCCTCCTATGGCTGCAGTAGCAATTGCTCGTAGAGTTGGTGCTGTCGTTCGTCGCTTTCATTTCCCAAGTAAAGCTATGTGCCGGTCATTGGATGATATTATCACCCTAAGGCGTCATTTTGTTTAAAATGGTATCATGATAATGGGCGAAGTATATTTCAAGAACATATTGTGAATATTTTTAATGGGTTAAACATAGACATAATTCAAATTTGAATGCGTTTCTGATTTAGATAAAAGTGTCGGGCTAATTAGTTGAAACCTTCCGTTCAAAGATCATCAAAACAGATCACAAAAATTTGTCTGGTTGATTCCAAAGACACACAACAAATGACCATGCAGTAAATGGCTGCAATGAATAGGAATACTGTAGCATTCAAAACGTTCTCTTTGGAAATAAATATTCGGGTAAATCTTCACGTCAAGACGTTTTGTTTAAAAAAAATCATGAAAATGAGTCAAGTAGAATTAAAATATACGCTGTAAAGAGATAGATTTACAATTTTTGAGTTATAAACCCCCTTTTTTAGGCCAGATGAACAGGTATAAGAGTTAACAACTGCTAAGAATGAACTCCTAAGAACGAACCGCTGAAAACGATCCACTAATGTAGTTCGTTATTAGCTGTTGTTAAGGGTGCATACTGTTTTCATTGTTCTTCTAGCCGGAGAAGGGGGCTTATACCATCGTCGAAACAATTGTCGTCACCTGGCATATGCCTGCTTTCTTCAAGGAGAAAACTTCAACATAGATGTTAATGTAATATTTATTTTTCTTCAGAATTAATTTTAAACCATGACACATATAGAAAACCTTTTATATTTTAAATCAAGTAATAAAATTGCTACATTTAATCTTATTGCAAGGAAGATTTTAAGTAGATAATTCACAACTTTAAAGCCAAAGTCATTCTTCTAACACATCTCAAGAACTTCGGAAACTTTAATGAGGGTGTACTTGAAACTTTACAAGCAGCTTATTTCTCTCGCAGTTTTCGAAAAGAGCTTCAATTCACAAACAGTTGGATATAATGGCCGTTGTTTCAACAGCGCAATCTTTAAATAGCACCTCGATTAAGAAGTTTTGAAGTTAAAAGCAGTTATTGTATCGGAGAGGCTTATGTTCTAAATTAATCTTTAATAATTAAACTTTCTTAATCCTAGTAATAATTTGATATAAAGTTTTATAGTATGATAATTATCATCACAGGTTTTGACTGTGTACATAACATACATGGGTAACAATCGAGTATTTATTTCAATTATCAAATAATTTTAGTATCCTTGGCCCCACTTCCATTGCAGATAACAACATCTACGGACCTGTTTTAACAATGTTTCTTAAGTTTTATAGTATGATAATTATCATGTCCTTTTTCAACTGTGTACATAATATGCACAGAGAACAATCGAGTACTTATTTCTATTATCTAATAATTTTAATGTTATAGGGCTACGTTTCCATTGCAGATAACAGCAGCATGGAACAGTCAATACCTTCAATTTCAACAATAAAATAGGCTTTGTATTACATGTTGTAGTCTAATAATGAGGTCTAATATTACAAACTAATATTATTGCTCTAACATAGGAGTTTTTTGTGACCCATTGTTTATATTCCGAAACATTTTATTTTAGGAACACGGCAAATCCCAAGTCGTCCTATCCGCATTCGTAGCTGATAAGTGTATATCATACTTGACGGGATAAGCCCCTTTTTTATGGGTATGTGGGCCCACAAGGAAACTAAAGTCTTGGTTCTTTATTCTCTGAAAAACAGTCACAAAGCTGATAAAAGCATAATAGTATAGCTACAATTAATGCGGTAGAAATAACTTTAAAATGCCACTTTTTAGTCGTTTAGGTCTTTTCTTCTTCAGTGTTGATGGACCTTGAGCAATAACTACTAAACCAATTGCAATTAATGCTGGCTCATTTCCTGTATTCGAGTAAGCGATACATATTTTTTTATATTATCTTAAAGATAAATCTGATTAAGGGTTTCAAAAATTGGAAAAACATGAAGAAATGGTGCTCTGTGGGAAAATACAATGCTTGCTATACCATTTTTATCATTGTTACATAATCATATTGATGAACTTTTGCCATTGTTACATAATCAAGTTGATGAACTTTTACCATTGTTGCATAATCATCTTGAAGAATTTTTACCGTTGTTACGTAATCTGGTTGATGAACATTTACCATTCTTACATAGTCATGTTGATGAACTTTTACCATTGTTACATAATCGTGTTGATTAACTTTTACCATTGTCACATAATCATGTTGATAAAATTTTACCATTGTTACATAATCATGTTGATAAACTTTTATCATTGTTACATAATCATCTTGTTGAACTTTTACCATTGTAACATAATCAAGTGATGAACATTTCAACAAAAAGTATTGGAATCGTACAAAACAACACTTCGTGGTAAGAAAAACTATGAGACAGATGTATATTTTTATAAGATGGAGATTATACCTCAGTATTGAGTACAAATCAACTGCAAATACGAACTGCGGGACGCTTGCTTCTGTTTTATTTTGCAATATATTTTGGGAAAATATCTGTACTGTGCATTCCCACTAAACATTACTATGCATTTATGTTCTGTAATATTACGTTTTTTTTATTCACAATCAACATCTAAGTGAAAAAGGTACTTTTTTATCAGCTGTAGATAGCAGTAGTTCTTATAAAACATACTGAATTTTGAAAAGAAATCAGCTAATTTGTGTTGATAACTGTGGAGTCTAACTACAAAATACACAATCTCCAGTTTTGGTCGAAAATGTTCTTTACATATTGTAGTTATTCATGTTCGCAGGCATGTGAATCAAATAGCCGCATTCTCATATATTTATTTAGTGTTTAAAATCTAAGTTGAGAAACTCACATTCTCCACTGTGAGGCTAGATGCTAAGCTCAATTCTTTCCATTTAACCATTAAGAAGACTTCATCAATCAGATCGTATGATCATCAGATGTTGATTCAATCCTCATAGCAGAAAGTATCAGTGGATCACTGGCGACAATGAAATATTTTTAAATTTTTCAAACATCTTGTTGATGATGCTAAAGTAGTTGAAGATGGGAAGATGAGAGGAAAGTTTATATTATATACCACCAAGTAGAAGAAGATCCTATTTTGTTCATTCATTTTTATATAATTAATAATTTCGTAACATTTTTAATAAAGGAAAGTTTTTCCATTGTTTTTACATTATTATTGAGAGAACCTCAAAAGTATTTTAAGTTTATTTCAATAAGCAAAAGTATATTTTTTCATTTCCACTACTAATGCTATATTTCGATTAGTCTTGGTATTAAACTAACATCCTTCACGTCAATTTGGTGCAATACTAATATATCACTCACATCAATTAGGTGCAAGACTCACATTCTCCAATATTCAAAACTAAATATATTTTTGTGTTACCATGGAATAATTTTGTTTTCCAGGGGTGAAATTTCTCTCTATTAATCATATTATTTAATAAAATTTTTATTGCACTTGTCATAATGGGTGCCATTGCCTCGAGAGGTTGGACTTCTGCCTGTTGGTCCGCGGGAGCTATTTTATTTCACTCCTACAACCCAATGGAAACCAATGGAGGAATTCTCCTATCCGCCGTCTGGGGACGCGCTCTCTAGGGGTTACAGGCTCCCCCGAGAGATTGCCCGACTGAGGCTCCCCCGAGACAACAACAATTGCCAGACTGAGGACGATGCACCTCAGAGGCATGAAGATTTTGCCAGATGGGTCAAGATCATACCCTGAATGCAGGCACTGTCCGGGTATGCAGCTTGATCCCGAGCACCTCTTTAACTGCCCTTCCATCATTGCAGCTCTCTTCAAGATCGACTTGAACTGTTCCAGGGAGACCCTTTTATACAGACAAAGCTGTAGATGTGGCCTGCGCAGAGCTCCACGCTTTTGGACCCATTTAGCTTTACTCTCCCCACCTCCCTCCCAACCCTTTCCAGTTATTGCACTGGTCACACGACAAAAACAACAGCAACATTTAATAAAATAGGAAAAATTACAAAAAGAAAAGATTTTAATGTTTTATGAGTTTCTCACTGATTATGTAAATTGTCAAAAATGAGGAATGTGGATTTTGCAGTTCGACCTCTCAAATAGTATTTTAATACCTTTTATATGTATAACGGATATCAAACTATTAGCTACATGTATTGACTATACTATGCTATCATTGTTTTTTGTAAAAAACACTATTATTAAAATCTTGAATTTTGAATGTCTCGTGTTCAAATCATACTAATAAAAAATGTATATTGAAGTTCAGTTTTTTACATAATATAAACTAACACAAGTAATGTGTTTATTATACGAACATTCATTCTTGAGTTATCCTTCTATATATTATATATAATATATTATATAATAATATATATTTATATTATATATAATATATAGAAGAGAGTATATTATATATAATATGGAAGTATATTGTATATAATATACTTCTATATTATTAATTATATATATATTATATATATATATATATAATTATATTAATATAAATATAATATATACTTATATTATATTTATTTTATTATATATAATAATATATATATATATATATATAAATATATATATTATATATATATTAATATATTACAAAATATATGTATATATATAATATATATATATAATATGTATAATTTTGTTATATATATTTTATATTATGTATTTATAATAAATTATATATATATATAATAATTTCAATACTATTTATATACTATATATTATATATAATATATATATTATTTTATATTATATATATATATAAATATATATATAATATATATTTATTATATATATAATAAATATATATATATATATTATATAATAATATATATTTATATTATTATATTTTTATAAGTATTATAATAATATATATATATATATATATATTATTATAATTATTATATATATATTTAATATTATATAATAATTAAATATATATTATATAATACATAATTCTACAATTACATTATAGAATTATGATATATATATATTATTAATATATATATATATATTATATAATAATATAGTAATAATTTAGAATATATATATAATATATATTCTATAGTTACTATATATGTATTTATATAAATATAATATAATATAAATATATATAATAATATTAATATAATATATGTAATATAATTAATTTATATGTAATATATACAAATTATATATATATATATATATATTATTATATATAATATATAATATATTATATATTATAATATTATATAATTTATTATATTATATAGTATAATATAATATATGTATATATATATTATATATTGTAATATAATATATGTATATATATAATATAATATTGGAAAATATTATAATATATAATGTGTAGAAATTATGCAAAACACACACACGCACACACACTCACACACACACGCACACACATACACACACACGCGCACAAACACTCACACACACACAATTTATACAGTTTTTGGTTACAATGAATATAAAAACTTGATAACTGGATTCAAAGTATGAATTCTTTTAGAATTTTTAGAAGGTGGCGACAAAGAGCTTATGGCAATTTGTAAAGAACCTCGTACCCCCTTTGAGACTCAAACCCCGGAGCTGTGTACTGACCAACAAAGGCTCTCTTAATTGTGCTTGCAATTGCAAGCGCTTATCGTCTAAGTAGACGCTACATTCACCTCCCTCTAATGTCAAACTGAGGCGCAACTTAACTATCCAACTGACCAATACTTGTTAATTATATCCCAAATTAGCCTCTTGATTTCATACTTTACATCCAGGTTAGTATGTGGTCGATGGCTCCCCTATTTAAAATCGGCGCTTAATATGTCAGAGTCCACTGAATCCGTACTAATAGTACTAAGGTAACTTTCAGACTACCAATATCACTGCATCAACCTTTAGATATACAACACCTTATATATATCCCCCTTCAGATATATATCCCTTATACAACTATGACAAGAATCATTAAACATACTATGAAAAATAATTTCAAATCTGTACAGTAGAGACTAATCGAAAACAAGTCTACGCTTCATAAGATCCCCAGTTTTCCGAGATGCGAAGAAGTTGCAGAGTTTCGCCTGGAAACTAGTCACGACTGTTTAGCTAAATATCTCCATAGATTTAATCTAATTTCAAGCCCGATCTGTGCAGTGTGTGGTGCTAACGCAGCTTTGGACGCTGATCGTCTAATGGACTGTCCAGGATTCCCTGGTGACATGTACAAAAGGTATTGGCGCGCAAGGGAGAGGATGCAGGACCTTCAAGCTGTCTGACTCTTTTGGATTTGTGTTTTTGGCTACCGTCCATGTATCTCCTATGTTTGTTTTATTGCTGTTTTTTTTTTTGGCTTGTTCATGCTTCTTGTTTCTTGTAATAGTTTTTCTCCTGTATTTTTGGTGTTGTGTATTTATACACAAGTGAATGATTTGTATCACGTGCTGCTGCTAGAAATAAAAAAAATCTGATGTGGGCAACACATGACTTTCCTTATATAATGTGATGAATTTACTACTTTTACAGTAAAAAAATAGGTTTTTCTTATAGTAGATACTCATATTCTTTCCAAGATATTGAATTTTCAACAATTAGTCGTCATTTTCATTGATTTAGCGTCATTTTTATCCATTTGGCGAGATTTTCGTTAATTTGGCAAGACTGCAAAAAGTCGCCAAGTTGGCTACATTCCGCCAAATTCGCCGCCAAAATCCCGCCAAACGTTATGCACTAAGAAATAAGTTATACTTACACCAGATAAATGACTATTGGCGTTCAAATACAAATGTATTACTCTATATTTTTTCATGAATGGAACGAGCTAGATCCACGAGAATGATGTCACCCAATTTATCGCATTTTATTACATATGAAAAGTGAACATGTTTTTCAATAGGAAATAGTTTTTTTTATTTTATATGACATTTTGATATTTTTTTTAAATGTGTAATATCTCGAGAACGGTTCATGTTAGCGTTCTAAAATTTATGTCAATCGTTTTCTAATGAATAATTACATAAGAAATGTCTATTTGCGTAACTTTGTTAGTGGTTTTGATTTTTTGACGATTTTTTCAAAATTTCATTCGAAAATTTAAGGGGTTCTGAACATTCGATTGCGTATAAAAACAATAGGCTTCCAGTGTTTACGGATTGGGATTTTTGAACTAAATTTGGTTCAAATAGGTCCATTCGTTCCAACTAATACACACACACACACACACACAGACCTCACTTCAAAAATGTTTGATTCGTGATCAGGGATGTTTGAAACGTGCTCTCCTATCGAAAACTCGAATTCGAATTTTCGACCCCGTCACAATACTTTCCTTATACATTATGTATATAAGGAAAGTAAAAAACCCTTCAGATATAAGTTGTTTGGAAGTCATTACAAAAAAACCTTGCAGCCACATCCGGAACTTACCCACGGATCTTCATACTGGCTAAACGCCGACGCTCTTTCAATTGAACTACTGGGAATTGCAAGCTTTTCTCGTCGAAGTGAAAGGTGCAAATTATATAAAGCGAACACGATTGTAGTACTCAAGAGATATAACGCTACTACAACTTATAATCATAACTATTTCAAACTTACTTTATAAAAATAAGTAGAAAAACACACTATTTCTTTCGTACACATGGAAATACAAACTGGGTGAAATCACAGAAGTGAAATTCCATGTTGAAGTGATCTCTCTTTTTATTTTAATTTAGTTAAATGTTAAATCTTTGAAAATGCTTCTGTCTGGAAATATTCCATTCCCCGTCACTAGTCAGTTTTCGCTTAAACTGCCTTTGTTCTTGCAAAATAAATTGAATATTGATTCAGAGAGATTCCTTCCTTGTGACAGAGTACTTGGCATTGAATTAAAAAGAAATACTCTTCTTTGGAATTTCATCAAAAGTCAAAATTTTAACGATTTTTTGGATTTTAAAAGCATTACACAAATCCAAGATGAGATTGTTTTTAATCTTTTGAGGTCAAAAATAATTTTCTGATTATTCATTTTGTTTTTCACTGTCTTGTAAAATATAGAGAACGCTTTTATATTATTGAATTGAATATGGATTCCGCTTTCTTTCTTTTGACTGGGTACTCGGCATTGAAATGAAATAAATACGTTTCTTGCGACTGGTCCAAATGGAAATGTAATACTTCTAAATCAGTTAGGTCTATTTTTACTTTCCTTATATACATATTGTATAAGGAAAGTATTGTGAGGGGTCGAAAATTCGAATTCGAGTTTTCGACGGGAGAGCACGTTTCAAGCATCCCTGATCACGAATCAAACATTTTTGAAGTGATGTCTGTGTGTGTGTGTGTGTGTGTGTGAAAGTATGTGTGTGTGTGTGCCAGTAAGTCTGTGGAGACGATAACTTACGAACGAATGGACCGAATCGAACGAAATTTGGTACAAAAATCACAATCCATATACACTGGAAGCCTATTGTTTTTATACGCAATCAAATGTTCAGAATCCCCCCTAAATTTTCGAGTGAAATTTTGAAAAAATCTTCAGAAAATCAAAACCACTAATAAAGTATAAATAATATAATATAATACAGTATAATATAATATAATATAATACAATATAGTATAAATAAAGTAATAATAATATAATATAGACATTTATTGTGTAATTTTTTATTAGAAAATGATTGACATAAATTTTAGAACGCTAACATGAACCGTTCTCGAGATATTGCACATTTTTCAAAAAAATTATCAAAAAGTTATATAAAATAAAAAATATATATTTCCTATTGATAAATATGTTCACTTTTCATATGTAATACCATGCGATAAATTTGATGGCATTATTCTCGCGGATCTAGCTCGTTCCATTCATGAAAAAAGATACTTTGAGTAATACTTTTGTATTTGAACGCCAATAGTCATTTATCTGCTGTAAGAATAACTTATTTCTCCATCCATAACGCTTGGCGAAATTTTGGCGACGAATTCGGCGGAATGTCGCCAAGTTGGCGACATTTTTAATTGTTGCCAAATTAACAAAAATCTCCCTAAATTGATAAAAATGACGTTAAATCAATGAAAATGACGACTAATTGACGAAAATTTAATATCTGGGAATGAATATAAGTATCTACTATAAGAATAACATTTTTTTTAACTGTAAAAGTAGTAAATTCATTGCATTATATAAGGAAAGTCATGTGTTGCCCACATCAGATTTTTTTTAACTGTAAAAGTAGTAAATTCATTGCATTATATAAGGAAAGTCATGTGTTGCCCACATCAGATTTATTTTAACTGTAAAAGTAGTAAATTCATTGCATTATATAAGGAAAGTCAGGTGTTGCCCACATCAGATTTATTTTAACTGTAAAAGTAGTAAATTCATTGCATTATATAAGGAAAGTCATGTGTTGCCCACATCAGATTTATTTTAACTGTAAAAGTAGTAAATTCATTGCATTATATAAGGAAAGTCATGTGTTGCCCACATCAGATTTATTTTAACTGTAAAAGTAGTAAATTCATTGCATTATATAAGGAAAGTCATGGGTTGCCCACATCAGATTTATTTTAACTGTAAAAGTAGTAAATTCATTGCATTATATAAGGAAAGTCATGTGTTGCCCACATCAGATTTATTTTAACTGTAAAAGTAGTAAATTCATTGCATTATATAAGGAAAGTCATGTGTTGCCCACATCAGATTTATTTTAACTGTAAAAGTAGTAAATTCATTGCATTATATAAGGAAAGTCATGTATTGCCCACATCAGATTTATTTTAACTGTAAAAGTAGTAAATTCATTGCATTATATAAGGAAAGTCATGTGTTGCCCACATCAGATTTATTTTAACTGTAAAAGTAGTAAATTCATTGCATTATATAAGGAAAGTCATGTGTTGCCCACATCAGATTTATTTTAACTGTAAAAGTAGTAAATTCATTGCATTATATAAGGAAAGTCATGTGTTGCCCACATCAGATTTATTTTAAATGTAAAAGTAGTAAATTCATTGCATTATATAAGGAAAGTCATGTGTTGCCCACATCAGATTTATTTTAACTGTAAAAGTAGTAAATTCATTGCATTATATAAGGAAAGTCATGTGTTGCCCACATCAGATTTATTTTAACTGTAAAAGTAGTAAATTCATTGCATTATATAAGGAAAGTCATGTGTTGCCCACATCAGATTTTTTTTCCTTTGTTGAAGGATCAACTTGGATATGTAACTTTACTCCTTTCCGGCACTATGAATGCAATGCGACCCTAGGTTCCATTGCAAATATTGTTCTTCTTGATGTGGTGGAGTAAAATTTACATAAATACAACATTTCTACTTACCCATAGTGTCCCCCAGTTGACTCTGAAAATAGTGTAGTGGTATCTGAAATTATCAAAGTACATTGCGTATATACTAAAAAAACCAGTCGATTTGTGGCCACTAACACATTTATTGAAACACATAAATTATTAAACATTCACAATAATAATGCAAATGCGCTACACTTAAACGCACCAAGCTTGACCTCGGGGATGCGCGGGATAGTTATGATAATTTCTACTTCAAATTCTCATTAATCAAAATTCAAGTTGGTGCAATAAAGGATATTTCCCAAAGCTTAAATTTACACTGAGAATTAGATCAATATATAAATACGCACTACATCACAATAGAAACTTAAAGAACACAAAACCTCCAACACAGATGAAGTGGCTGTTAATTCCAAAAATTAGATAATTCCAGTTCATTCTAACAGTTCACAGGGACATGCAGATTTAGGAGATTTTACTGAATCGGTATTACATTACCAATGGGGGAACACTGTCCTCTATACTCTCAACCGCCCATTTTTCGGTTGGGCAAGCTTTTCCTGGAGATCCGGGAATAAAGTGCAGGTCTATGCTCTTAGAGTGGCATCCCAAATAAAGTTTGCAGTTGTTTAAATCAAACACACCGCACCGATGACGGTTGACGTACTCAGCGGACGTGTGTTGTAAGCTACATAGGGGCCCAGGATTGGTTCCCAGCATACACGCTAACCACGTATACTCGTCCGTGAGGTGAGATAGACATTGAGATGCGGATTACCGTTCTTGCAGTTCACACAGTTGTCACGGCTTAAATGTAGTTTAAAGGGTCCAAAGGGTCGCCCATAATACTCCGTCTATTTTCCGAACTGTGTGGTACTGCGTGGCAAAAGGGGGGGGGGCGAAGTTCTCCCTGCGTCGATGACCGCCACTGCCCGTTGATGATACATAACTCGATCTAGTTCCGCCCTAGCTCGATTTGGCTTAGAGCGGCTATAAACTACATTTGCTGAATGGTCGCGCCTGGTTACGAGTTACACTTAAGTATATGTACTCGCAGCAGGGTAAAAAAACCAATTTCTTGCTATATGCAATGGACTGCCGCTATAGAGTGGCAGCGGATACCAGTGACTAAAAATACATCTTGAATCGGGCTTCAAAACAAGTGCATATACACATGGAGACCTTCTCCAACGAGGGCAGCACAGAGTCTAATTTTTATAGTTTAAAGTCGAGTCCCTTCAGATTTTTGAAGAGGGAGGAATAGCATGGGATGGGAGTCACCTCGTTCACTCATTTGTTTCCTTCACTTGTGTGTGAGAAATGGGTGATTCTGATTCCGACCAAATTATTGAATTGCGTAGTGACGCTCATTTTCCTTGCGTCCCAATAGAAATTGATGACCGGAGGGGTTCCCACAGCCGGAAGGTCCCGACCGGCCCCTGTTCTACCTAACATTTGTAGGGGCCATAAATTTCGAGAGATTTGTAGTTTTCAATTGGACATTTACTACGACATATCTTTTTGCGAAATTTACAACTTCTGTCTTGCACCACTCAAACCATGGCACCGAGCTGTCCCATCTTGTTTGTGCGGATGCATCGTACAGCAATAACTTACCATACATATAGCCTGCATTGAGTAATTACTTCTCCCCCTTTCATTCCTGGAGCTAACCCGGGACATGAACAGTATTTGCATTCTGTGCAAATAAATGTTATGCTTCATAACACTTGATGTGTACTATCACCCTTCTTTTTTTGTTGAAATAGTTTACAATCACTCTGTATATTATATATATATATATATATATATATATATATATATATATATATATATATATAAATTAAAAGATTTTAATCGAAAATTACGCATAAACTACTGTATGTACAAAAAAAATCCCTCACTAGCATATCTGTTACAAATGAGTAACTATAGACCAAGACTAAGGATAAAGATAGGTAATATATCACTACAATGGTAAAGGGGGATGAGAAGAATATTGGGATACAAAATTCACAAGTAAAAGTATATAAATATAAATATAAATATAAATATAAATATAAATAAAAATAAAACACGGCAAAAATGAGAAAAGGCAATAATAATTAGCACAAGATAAAAGATTAAGGCATAGAGAACAATCAATTGAAACTACACAAAAATGGTGGTTAGTTCGAAATTGCATTCTCATCAGGACAGCCATACAATTCGAATTAAAACCGATAGAATAGCCAGTTTCTGACAATGGCGATAGTATTTAACTATAGACACCATTGGAACTCTCTACTGGCTAGTGGAAGGAGAAAAATAAATCAATTGAATTACAAATCAAAAAAATAATACTTCCTAGATCAGAAATATGAACTCACAAGCATTGCCACCGCGTGTAAGCTGAACAAACGACTGAGCATTTCACCTCACTTCGTCAATGCGAGTGGGCACCGGAATAAATACATGTATATATATATATATTGTATATATATATATATATATATATATATATATATATTGTATATATGTATATTTACATACATATATATATATATTATATATATATATATATATATATATATATATATATATATATACAAAGAGAGACCACTTCCCTTAACGACCACTTTTCCTCAGTACGGAATTTTTTCCCATAGGCTCAATGCTAAAATTACCTCTATTCAGAGACCATCTGAAACGAATCTCCGCCGCAGAGCAACCAGTAACGCCATTTTAGAAATGTCAGCAAATGTAGCAAAATCAAATATAAAAAATTCTGAACTCGGAAAATTATATAAAAAACATACGATTAATGTCTTGGAAATTCTTAAGGGACAGTAGTACGCTCCCCTTTCAACCTCCTAAGTGGGAGTGACCACATTTTTGTTTTGGAGATTGACTGAGAAGGGGGAAATTCACTTCCTATTTATCTGGTGTTGACGAGAGTTCTTATTGTTCTACGACGACAGAGCGATAAGACCAAGGGTAATAAAGTCGCTGCGTGGTTTTGAAAAGGAAGTCTACAGTCAATTCGTCCAGTTTGTCAGTTCCTCGTTTTCAAATTGGCAGCTAAAAGAATGATTTCAATCTTAGAGCAGCGATTAAATGTGATAACTGAACATGAAAGAGGACTATCTGAAAAAAAAATGGGCCGAAATGTTTAAGTGTGTAAAAACGCAGATAAACAAAACTTTAAAAAGTAAAGAAACATTTTTAAAGGAGTGGGTATATTTTAAATAGCGGGGAATAAAACACAACGAAAAGAAAAGTTCAATGACATCAATGAAGCTTTGATGGAATGGTTTAGATATGCAAGAGCGAAGAAAATCCGTCTTAGTAGAACTTTATTGAAAGAAAATGCTGTTCAAATAGCCGAAGCCATTGGAATTCAAGATTTCTGCACCAGTAACGGGTAGCTTGAAAAATTCTGCACCAGGAACAACATTGTTTTCAAGTCTATCTGTGGGGAAGGGGCACATGTAGACAGCGAAGTGTGCGACAATTAGAAGTCTAATTTCCCTCTGATTCTCGCGGTATACGAAGACCGGGACATCTTCAACATGGACGAGGCAGGACATTTTTTTCGCGCCTTACCTATCAAAAGGATGATGGTGAAACCAGAGGAAGCTAAAGGTGGTAAACATTCTAAAGAAAGATTAACAGTAGCCTTTTGTGCTAACTCTGCTGGAGAAAAGGAAAAACCATTAGTTATATGGTAGTCTCAGCGACCTCGATGTTTTAAAACTGTTAACATTGCAAACGTTGGAGTACATTGGAAAGCTAATTCGAAGGCATGGATGACATCCTCCCTATTCGAAGAATGGCTTGTAAATTTCGACAAGAAAATGAACCTCCCAATAAAGAAAAGTTCTTCTGATTTTGGATAACGCTCCATGTCACGTGCACCAAGCATCGTTGAAGAGTGTGAAGTTGCAGTTTTTGCCGCCGCATAGTACGGTCGAACTTCAACCTCTGGATCATGAGATTATCCAGTGTTTTAAATTAGAGTACCGCGGTTTTGTCCTACGGAAAATCTTATCTCTCATCGATAACTCGGAAAATGCTTCAGAACTGACTAAAACCATTATAGTACGCGACGTCGTTACATCTATATAGATAGCATCCATCGTCTTGGAATAATGTGAAAGCTCAAGCAATAGTTAAATGTTTTCATGCATGAAGACTAACAAATGCTTCAATGAAAAATGTTCTAGATTCTATTGATATAAATTCGCTAGAAGAAGCAGCACTAATTGAGCTTCCGAAAGTGGCTCAGACAGAATATTATCCTAGGCCATCTGAATATGAGGAAACACTTGAGTGCTATGATGATTTATCAGAACACTGGGAGGTTCACCTTCTTCAAAATTTTGAATCAGGTAAACTTTATACATTTAAAAAAATTATCTTGCTTTAAAATCGAATTATAAGTAAAGGAACCCTTCTTTTTTAGCCTTTCAGGCTCTCATTGTGATTCCGAAGAAAAACTATCATCCGAACCTTCACAGAAAATACTCCCTTTTTTCCATTCTCAGGAAACACTCAAAGAGGTGAATAGGTTAATGGAAACCTCAATCTCTGTTGAAGATAAAAAAAATGCTGTATTTATTTTCTGAACTTCAAACTTGTTTAGAAAAAAAAATTGTAACGGAAAAAAATTGTACTATCATCAAAACAAACTACCATTCATTAGTTTTTTTAAACGGTAGTTGTATGCATGTAATAAATAAAAATTCAAATTAGTACGCATAGTAGTTTCAAATCGTATTTATGTATGCAATTTCAATTACTTTCTGTTTAATTTTATATAATTTTGTATAATTTCTGTTTGACTATATATATATATATATATATATATATATATATATATATATATATATATATATATATAAATTTGCAAAAAGATTAAAGAGAAATGAATAAATCGAGTACCAAAAAGTGAACGTGGGGGGGTTGTGACCCCCACTCTCCGGTTAAAGCATGCTTAGAGCCGCGGCAAACACTCCCGGAGGCCGGTACCAATTTGAGAAAGATATATACCTGAAGATAAACACTACAAAACAATACAAAAGTGGAAAAAGGCATAAACCCCAATTCAAACAGTCAGGCACAAATACCAATACCAACTCCATTACCACAAAAACCTTCATTCCCAGCATTTGTTTTTGTGGTAATGGAGTTGGTATTGGTATTTTTGTCTGATTTTTTAACCGGGATTTATGTCTTTTCCCACTTTTGTATTCTTTTGTATTGTACTGTTTTGTAGTGTATATCTTCAAGTATATCTTTCTCAAATTGGTATCGGCCTTTCGGGAGTGTATGCCGCGGCTCTAAGCATGCTTTAACCGGGGAGTGGGGGTCACCCCCCCCCCCCACGGCCACTTTGTGGTACTGGATTTGATCATTTCTCTTTAATCCTTTTGGAAATTTCTATGTCGTTTACGAAGGGTAATGGCAGCAATGCGCCTTATGATTCGTTTACTTTTCGTAAGGTATAGGGTTTTAGATTTTATAAATTTTGTGTAAATATATATATATATATATATATATATATATATATATATATATATATATATATATATATATATATATATATATATATATATATATATATATAAAATGAAAAATTTAAAAATAAAAAAAAAAATATTTAATATTTTGAAAATTATTTTCAATAAAAATATGTAACTTTAGCCAGTTTAATACTACGATTTGATTTGAGATTAATACTACGATTTTTAATGGTGTTAGTGGCATACTTGTGTATTCATTTCTTCTGCGAATCTCTTCTATACTAAGATTTTTCATCTATGGATCCTGGTGAACGAGAGTCACACTGAAATTTTTGCGATACGGCTAAGTGGTACAAGTTAAACTTACCAATTCTTAGGAGTGTTCAAAGTACTCACCTTCAACATCAATGCACTGTTGTAGGCGAATTTTCCAACGATTAAATGCTGCAAGCCATCCATTTCTTGGATTCAATGAAATATATGCTTTTATAGCCGCATCAAGCTCATCTTCGAAATGAAATCGTTAGATTACAAAATAGCCAAAAGTCACACATAGTAAGATCAGGAGAATAGGGTGGATATTCTATCACTTAGATGTTTTTTAGTTCAAGAAATTCGACTGTCATTCTTACTGAATGAGAAGATGCATTGTCATGGTGAAGCATGAGTCCCATAGCATTCACTTCATGAAAAATTTCTGGAAAACACTTAGTGGTGTATCTGTTAGCTGTAACTGTCTTCTGTCCCTCTAGCTTTATGGCTTTGACCAGACTTGGACTTCTGAAGAACACGGCATACATTACTTTTCCATTGCGCGTTAGCTTTTCATCATTATTGATTTGGAGTCATCTTCAGAGATTCATACTTTACTTTCTTGACGTGATGGAGCGTGCAGTTATAAGGGACCAATACTTACAATTTATACAAACGTTAAAGGAGGGTAAAAAGTGGAAAGTAAATGACCTTTGGAACAAAGAAGGTTAAAACAATTTAATATGCTGCAAATCGGTGATAAGGGGGGATGATTAACTTGTGACACGAAACAAGAAAATGAAGTATTAAAATACAATATCTCAGCTGATGACTATATGATGTCGTCGATGCAGCCCATATGACGGTGGGTTATGGTGGTCGCAACACAAGGTGAATGAAACTCCTAAAAATTTGCAAATGTCACAAAAGGAATGACATACCATTTTTATCCCTATTTTGTCCATGTCGAAAGCTCAGGCCGACCAACTCATCCGAAGACATGGAGCATCAAAATGGGCGGCCGGCTATTTTGTCCATGAGCGTGTCCACAAAAGAAAACAAAAAGGAAGGTGATTTCCAAGCCAATTCTACACTGCAAAATGAACAATATATGCCAAGTCGATCTCATTGTCTTCCAGGAATAACAAGATGCAAATACAAATTTTTAATGATTTATCAAGACAATCTAACAAAATTTGTTCTGCTACGTCCATTGGAATCCAAGGGAGTTTAGGAGGAAGCCTACGACGTGAATGATACATTCATAACTATGGTAGCCCCATGTATCTTGAAGTCTGACAACGGTTGAGAATTTGTGAATTTAGTCATTTCAAACTTACAAGTCCTGAGCATGGGAAACCATGGCACAGCCAAAGTCAGGGTTCCGTCGAAAGAACCAACCATGACATTGATAATATGCTCAGGTTCTGGCTGAAGGACAACCAACCGAAGTGGTCGAAAGGGCTGAGGTATATACAGTTCATGGAGAAAAATAAGTTCTATGATTCGAGCATAAAACAGTAGCCTTCCAAGTCCATGTTTGGTACTGAACCCAGAGTAGTCTTTTCTACTACCTTGCCTTTGGGATTACTGAAAGAAATTCCTGATGAGGAAGACCTTCAAAAGCTTTTTGAACATGGAAACGATGATGAAAATGAATTACCATAAAATATTTGAGAAGCTGAAGATAATAATCAGTCTACTATCGCGGAGGATGTCAAGATGTTAGTGGTGACGTTCTTCATATAAATGACGACGAATTTTACAAATTTGATACCAAGCATGGCGTTTTAAAAAAATATACAGTAGGTAATTACGCTCACTTGTTTTTCATTAAACCAGTGCTTATCACCTTAGCATTAAAGTTTTAAAAATCCCATGATTTTTCTTTCCTTCTTTTCATTTTTTCATAAAGCGTTTGACATCTGCGCACAGAATTTCTTACACGAAGAGAAATTAAACCAGGAGGGGGAAGAGGAGGAGGAGATTTTGGTAAGAACTGCAGCGATCAAAAATTCAGTCGAGACAGGCCAAGGTTTTTAAGTGCAATTGCACCAAAAAGTGCACATCTAACAGGTGTTTATATAAAAAGAAATCGATACTATGCTACTCGAAGTGCCACCAGGGTTTACCATGTAATAATAAGTAACATGAATGTGGAACCTGCATAAGTGATAGTTTATTTAATTTCCCTTCGCTTTATTGGTTTATTCTATATAGAAAAGTGTGATTGCAGGCCAAACTAGCTTAGAGTAGGACAAATCAGTCCGTCCCTCGTATAGTATTGATTTCAAGATAATATAGTTCTAACTAGGATAAACCGATTCATCCTATCATGCTTCGAATAAACTGGTTTGGCCTAATCGGAACTCGTTTGTCCTAAAATCGGGATTGGTCTGTAATTCTTCTCACCAATTATTCTCACTTCCAATCATTCTCACTTCCAATCATTCTCACTTACAATCATTCTTATCACTTACAATACTTAAATTTTGAGCCATAAAACCCCAATCAACTACAAGTCCATCAATCATGAGCCAAACCGGCTATAATTTTGTATACCAAAATGCCATACTAGCTATAGAACATACTGAACATATTAGTGTTCTTCCCTCATTAACATACTGATTATACGCTGACATAATGACTTCAGAGAATACGCTGGGGGAGTTGTCTTCAAGAGAGGGCTGTACTTCTCCATTTATTGTTTCATCGGTCCTATTTTAGCAATCTTCTTGCGTATAGATTTCTGAGAAGTTCTAAATATTTTAAATCACTTATCAGTAATTAACTATTACTACTTTCCTTATACACATAATGTATAAGGAAAGTATTGTGAGAGGGTCGAAAATTCGAATTCGAGTTTTCGACGGAAGAGCACGTTTCAAGCATCCCTGATCACGAATCAAACATTTTTGAGGTGATGTCTGTGAGTGAAAGTATGCGTGTGTGTATGTGTGTGCATGTGTTGTGTGAAAGTAAGTGTGTGTGTGTATGTGTGTGTGTGTGTGTCAGTGAGCCTGTGGAGACGATATCTTACGAACAAACAAAGCGATTCGAATAAAATTTGGTTCCAAATTCACAATCCATGAATACTGGAAGCCCATTGTTTTTAAACGTAATCGAATGTTCAAAACCCCCTTAAATTTTCGAGTGAAATTTTGAAAAAATCATCAAAAAGTCAAAACCTAATAAAGTTACGTAAATAGACATTTCTTATGTAATTTTTTCTTAGAAAACGATTGACATGAACTTTAGAACTCTAGCATGAACCGTTCTCGAGATATTGCGCATTGTTTAAAAAAATTTATCAAAAAATTCCATAAATTAAAAAAAATATATTAAATGTTGAGAAACATGTTCACTTTTCATATGTAATATCATGCGATAACTTTGGTGACATCATTCTCGTGGATCTAGCTCGTTCCATTCATGAGAAAAGATACTTTGAGTAATACTTTTGTATTTGAATGCCAATAGTTATTTATCTGCTATTAGAATAACTTATTTCTCCGTCCATAACGCTTGGCGAGATTTTGACGCCGAATTTAGCGGAATGTCGCAGTAGCGACTTTTTTAAATGTTGCCAAATTAACGAAAATCTCGCCAAATAGATAAAAATGACACTAAATCCCTGAAAATGACGACTAATTGACGAAAATTCAATATCTTGGAAAGAATATAAATATCTACTATAAGAAAAACATTTTTTTTATTGTAAAAGTAGTAAATTCATTGCATTATATAAGGAAAGTCATGTGTTGCCCACATCAGATTTTTTTAAAAAATAGCAGGAAGCTATCTGCTACTGACTCAGATAGTCATGGCGTAGACTTTTTATAATTATTCCAAACTTCATTTATCAAATGGAATCATAAAACCACTATTTTCTCTAACTATACAAAAATACAAAAAACGGAAAACTCGATAGTACATTTTTATGTAGAAGCCTTCTGTTCTTCGGATTTAATTTAGTTAAAGGTTGAATCATAAAAAGGTTCTCTCCGAAAATATTTCATTCTTCGTCACGATTCAATTTTCTTTTAAACTGTCTTTGTTCTTGCAAAATAAATTGAATATTGATTAAGAATCCTTTTTCCGTGACTGGGTACTTGGCACTGACTTTAAATAAATACCTTTCTTCCTTACGTCAGCAAAACAAAGAAATGTGGAGTTTTAAAGGCATTTAATAAAACCGTGATAAAACAGTCATTTTTTTTATTTTTTGTCAATTTTTGCGATAAAAACGAATAACTCGAATACTTTTCGCTTTTCAATTTTTCGTTGAACTCGACAAAATATTCTTCTTTAGATTTAAAAATTATAAATGTTCATGTGACAGGAATTTCTTTTTTTTTACTTTTTATATCCACAGTAATTTTTATTTTCAGTAATAAAAATGTTCTGTTCAGTAATAAAAATAGTTCGTCAAATGCACACTTGTTCATAACAAAGGTTCATCATATTCAGTAATAAAAATGTTCAATTTCAAAATTCAGGGATAAAAATGTTCAATTCAGTATGTTCAATTCTGTATGTTCAATTCAGTACATTCAATTCAATTCAATATATTCAATTATATTTAAATGTTCAATTTAGTTCGATCACCAAATTCAACATTAAAAATGTTCAATATCATCAAAATCAGTAATAAAAATATTGCCAATGGTTCATTAAATTCAGTAATAAAAATGTTCCATTTTCAGTAATAAAAATACAACAGTAATTTCAGTAATTCAGTAATAAATTTTAATTTCACAGTAATTAAAACCAATATAGTTTTTTATTTAATTTTTATAAGTAATAAAAAACACTTTTTTTAATTAAATTATCGTTTTTCAATTTCTTGTTGAACTCGGCAAATTCTTCTTCTTCACTTTAAATTTAAAAATCTAATGTGAGCAGCACATGACTTTCCCTGCAGACTTATATTCACGTTCTCTTTATTTTAATTAAATTTAATTCACTTTTTTAATTCAATTTCCGTTCTCATTTGATAACTGAACTTATTTTCAAAGGTGGCGTAGAGAAAATGCGCAAAAACTAAAATATCTCGAGAACGGCTAGTCCTAGTGTAATGGTGTTAGTCGTTATGGTGTCTTCGTGTCCTAGTGTATTGGTGTCTTCGTTAAAAATTACGTATTAAATAAGCATTTAATGGATGCATTTGAGCATACGTAGTTTTTTTTATTTTAGATTATGGCAATTTTTGATGGCCATTTTGCCAAAAAAGGCAAATTATTTT
Organism: Amaurobius ferox; assembly: GCA_951213105.1. Lineage (NCBI taxonomy): Eukaryota > Metazoa > Arthropoda > Arachnida > Araneae > Amaurobiidae > Amaurobius > Amaurobius ferox. The sequence goes on along the minus strand of OX578138.1, from coordinate 57,230,705 downwards.
TTTCCGAATCGTACCAAAATCTAATCAGCACCAGGGTGACCCACAAGTGATTTATCTTCCGAATTTTATGAAATTCCGTGTATTAGTTTTTCGGCTAGAGTGGATGCAATCTTTTGCGGTCCATTTCGCTAAAAAGGCGAGTTCTTTTACACCGAATCGTACCCAAAACTAATCAGCACCAGATTCGCCCACAAGTGACTTACCTACCAAATTTTATGAAATTCCGTCCATTAGTTATTTAGTTACAAATTACAAAATCTGATACAAAGTCTGCGCAGACAGACAGACACACAGACACACACACAGACGTCACGCTAAAAATAGTTTTTTCGTGCTCTAGAGGTCTCGAAACGTGTAGATCCGTCAAAAACTCGAGTTGTGATTTTCGGTATGATTACAATACTTTCCCTTTACCTTACCATGTATTGCAGGGAAAGTGAAAATTATAAATGGTCATGTGATCGGTAACATTTTTCATAAAGATGATGCGTAGTCGCTCTAGTATCATATTATCAGTAAAGCAGTTGTTCTATTGGTGTTTTGTTGGAATTGCCATGTGAACCAACTTTGATTTTTAAAATGAATCGATATGAATTTTATATTGTGAAAATATTGTGCATACTAATTATTAGAGAGCATATTTTTTGGTATTTCGAGGAGACGTTATATTTTAAGGTCTGTTTTAATACCACGGAAACATCTGCATGCACATATGTAAATATTGTTATGCCTGCTCCATTTAAATTGTTAAGCGTTTAAAGGCAAAATTTAAAAAAAACGCAATCTTGCTCAAAATTCTGTTTTGAAAAATGAACTCGTTCAAACACACATTCCTCAACTCACCTTTACGTTCTTATCCGTAATAGCATTTAATATTGGTTCAATATTGAACCAGTATTGTATATCTTGGCATTACATTGGGAAAATGACCAATGTAATCCCAACATTGGGCAAATACTGGGGTTACATTGGCCTCCAAGACTGGCTAAATATGTATTTTCATTACAATGTTACGCCAATATTAGTGTTACATGGAAATATTTCTAATGAAACGTCAATGCTTGCGCAATATTGTCCCAATATTTTAAACCTATTCCGTCATAATATCTACTTTATAATATTGGTTCAATATTTCTAATATTGGCTGGCGAAATTTTGGACCAATATTGAAATGCTACTATATTATTACAAAAATTTACAAGGAAAGACGTACCTTACATTTACATTTGCGCTCTTTTAAAAATTTTCCGAAACTTGGCATTCAATTTTTACCAGCATGTTGAGGGGGTATTTTTGGTGAATATATATAAATGATGGGGCATGTTAATTTGTAATACTTGAATACATTCATCCAGGTATTTCATTTCGTGTTTCAATAATATTATTATGTAAAATAGGCGAATTGACTATGAGATTAATATAATTTAAGCATCTAGTCTTGTTCTCAACTTAAGATTATCCTCAAAGTTCTAATTTTCAGGTTTCCTGGCTTTGTTAGGCTCTCTGGATCTCGAAATCAGCGATTTATTGACTGAGATATCTGATTTATTGACTGAGTGATTTATTGACTGAGATCACTGATATAACTGAGATAAGTACTGAAGATAATCACATAAATGTGACTTAAAAATGTTTAAACAGTTATACAGGAGGTCTTCTGTAACTTTATATGTAAAAGAAAGAATAATAGCTACCATGCGTGCAATAAGTTTAATTATATTAATCGCTTTCATCTGTACAGTACAATGATATTTCCTACGTCATATTGAAATCCTTTGAGTTCTCACTTCAATACACGATCCTCTTGATCTCGATCGGACGCAATCTCATTTTGCAATGATCACCTTCGCAACTGTGGCATGAAATTCTGAGATAGTACGTATTCTAGGGCAGCCAGGCAATATTAGCAATTAATTGAATTGCTTCGAATAATTCGAAGCTTGTCATTAAAGAATTGCATTTGGAAATAATTTTAAAAGAATTGTAATTGGATTTTAACATAATTTTAAGGAACAATCGAAGTGATAACATATAAATTACGTATAGAAGGAATGATTACATTCAATTCAATAAAATTTTCTGTTAAAAATTTTGATTTAATAATCCGTCATTCTTATATATGCCATTTCAATGTTATCACTTGTATTGTTCCTAAAAGTTCTGTTAATTTCTAAATACAATTCTTTTATGGGCGCTCCACGGTTTTATTTTTAGTAGCATATAGCCAAGAATGTTGTGATAGCTAAAAATTATTCTTTAGATTATAGTGGACTTTACAAAAGCAGTGCAATTTTAAACGTGTTTCTATAATATTTTATAAATGTATTATTTTGAAGTAAAATATTTAGATATTTTCTACATCTACAAAAGGACCCCCGGGTCTGCAGTACTAGATCCCAAATTTAATATGTGATGATGTATTTTATATATACTGTTTATCTTGACCGCATGGGGGCCCCGAATTAACACCAGGCCCATGGTCCCACTTTGTTTTAATCAGGCCCTGCCCATTTCAGAGCATTTTAATAAATAGTGTAAAAACATTCAAAAAAACAAGATGCATTAGAACAAGGTTAAACCAATTACATTATGGCTGAGAAAAGTTATCAACTCAATTAATCCTCCCTCCAATTCAGTAACTGATCAAATTATACTGCCACATCACACTATCTATTTTACTTATCATGTCCATTACTATTTCATGTCACTATAATATTTGTAATAAGCGCAATTATTGTAATAAGAGTAACATATTAATGCAATTAATATAATTAACGTACTCCTCAAATTATATAATCTCCCAAAATGGCTGCTTCATACAACTAGAATATTGCAATAAAGGCGCAATAAAATAACAGCTTGCCCTACCTTTGACTTCCCCAGCTTCTTCATATTGATGTGAGCATAACTCCGAATCCAAAGATGTTGCTGTCGACAATGAAAACAATATCTGCACTTTATAAACGACACCTACGGACTGATTTCGGGCGTATAAACTTAACTGTTGCAGTCTTTTTAGCTCAATTTTGAAAAAATTTATAGCAATTAATAATCTGGTATTGCCGACCCTATAGACGGGTTCTTTAAAAATGAGTATATAGACCGTTTAATTATTATAGGAATATAATGTAGCCTAAAGAATATGTTGAAGATGAAAGTTATACAGTCAGTACCGCAGTAATAAAAACATAGTTCATATATATCTCTATCACAAAACTATGCAGTAATTTGCACATACCTCATTTTTACATGAACAGATTGAAAGGATGTGAAGAAGATACGGTTGTAAGCAACGTTCGCAGTATTTTTCAAAAAACATAAAAAAGTTTTAAGATCAATTAGACATCAGACTCAAGTTTTACTCGGATTTTTGGCAGAATATGAATCTAAATACCAATCTCTTGAATAATCATAAGCCATATTAAAAGCTTTTTGAGCCATTATGATATTAAAGCATTTTAAACTCAGTAATTTCCTGAAGATGCATTCGTATAGTCGCGAGTAGTGTCTATACATTATATTTTCGACGAAATTGTCAAACATTTTTCATACTTTTTTCGTAAAATCAGACGAGCTTTTAAGTGGCGGTGCGATCTGAGTTTAGTAATCCGTATCCAAAGCCTTAGGCGACGGGGGTTTCATTTGGAAGTTGTTCTTTTGCCCCTACTCAGTGATTACTTCCATCGATCACGCTTTAGGCTGTCTGTGGCGTTGCTGGATGAAAAATTACAGAAAGTGAACCACCAGTGTTGCTGGTGTAAACCCTAACCGGTAGCCATAGAGTTATCAGTTCTTGACTGCTTATTAAAAAATCTGATGTATGCAACACATAACTTCCTTATATAATGCAATGAATTTAATCCTTTTACAATAAAAAAATAATGTATAAGATCCATGGTATTATGTTTTTAACGTTGAATTGCACATTTGGTGATTTTCCGGATGACAACACATATAATACTATTCCAAAGTACCAAAATAACTTATATTTCAAACTCTAAATTAACAATTATCAATATTGATAGCATCCTCAAAAAGCGATATAGTCCATATATTAAAATAATTTAATAATTAATTCATCTATTTTGACAAACTTTTCGTCAATCCAGTGCGAAATATCGCCATGTTGGCGATATTTTGCTAGATTATTCGCCAAGTTCCCAAATACATCACCAAGTGTTACAGACGAACGGACATTTCGTATATACTAGAATGTATTCCCGTCATATGACGGAAATCAGAATTTGTGAAACATTTCTTCTCATTTGGCGTCATTTTTATAAATTGGCGATATTTTCCTCACTTTGGCAACATTCAAAATGTCACCAAGTTGGTGATTTCGCGCTAAATTTCTCGCGTTACGGACGAAGGAAGGAGAAATGAGTTATTCTTAATCTATTCTTATGTTCTTTCTAAGATATTGAACTTTCATCAATTAGTCGTCACTTCATTCGGCGTCAGTTTCATCAATTTGGCGAATGTTTATCAATTGGGTGACATATTCGTCAATTTGGCAACATTTAAAAAGTCACAACGTTGGAGATATTTCGCAACATTAGTCACAAAAATTTTATCCAAACGTTACTGAAGGTAAAATAAGTTATTCTTTTAGTACTCATAGATTCTTATATTCTTTCCTAGATATTGAATTTTCCTAAATTACTCGTCCTTTTTCATTGATTTAACGTCATTTTTTATAAATTTAGCAACATTTTCATTAATTTGGCAATATTAAGAAAGGTCGCTTATTTGGCAGCATTCCAAATTTGTCGTCAAAATCTCGACAAGTATTATGGACGGATAAATAAGTTATTCTTATAGCAGATAAATGACTATTGACGTCCAAATACAAAAGTGTTTTTTGCCATGAATGGAACGAGCTAGAACAACGAGAATCATGTTACCAAATTATCGCATGATATTATATATGAAAAGTGAACATATAGTAAATATAGTGAGCATAACAGTAGTTAATATTTTTTTTATTTTAAGTGAGTTTTTGATAAATTTATTTGAAAAATGGAAAATATCTCGAGAACGGTTCATGCCAGCGTTCTAAAGCTATTATCAACCGTATTCTAATGTAAAATTACATAAGAAATGACTACTGTATTTAACTAACTTTATTAAAGGATTTGATTTTTTGATGTTTTTTACACTTCACTCGAAAATTTAGCGGAGTTCTCAATATTCGATTACGTTTAAAAACATTAGATTTCCAGTATTCACGGATTGTAATTTTTGTACCAAATTTCGTTCAAATCGCTCCATTCGTTCGTCAGATATAGTCTCTAAACACACACACACACACACAGACATCGCCTCAAAAACGTTTCATTCGCGTGGCAGAGATGTTTGAATCATGCTCTCCAGTCAAAAACTCGAATTCGAAGTTTCGCCCCCGTCACAATACTTTCCTTATAAATTATACTATGCATATAAGGAAAGTAAAAATTATTTTTTCAGAATATCCTTTGTACGTCCTATGAGTCCTATATAACCTGTTTGATTGTAAAAACCCTGTTTGATCTTCACGTGGTAGAAATGTTTTTCCTACATTATTTTCAAGTTAATTCTTTCCTTTGAGTCCCGCACAAATTGATCCGCCGAATCTGAATTTCAATATCTGACGCTCGGTTATACCTCCCTTCCCCTTCCCCCCCCCCCCCCTTCGCAACCCTACTAGTAAATATTGAGGTAGCCCGTATTCTAGGACAGTGAGGTATAATTAGCAATTAATTGAATTGTCCTAAATGCAACAAAGCGTAAGCCTGTCACATTTATTAATGTGCAAATTCACACGTCGCTGTACATGCTTTAATGACATTTAATTCATTTAATCTATGATGTCCTAGAATAGCAATAAAATACAGCACTTCGGAATTTTAAGATGAGGATACTAATCTCGATTTTCAGTAATATTTTAATATCTAATCTTTGGATGCAGTTTCATTTCGAATTGTATTTTTACATTAATAATAAATTAATGTAAAGGGTACAAGTGAAATGTAGTTGGGACATACACTACCGGGTTTTCTAGCTCCAGAAAACTGATATTCTGGTCAAATTGTGTTGGTATTTTAGCACAGATATTACCACAAAAATATTAGTATGTACGTATTTTTTTTCAAGCCAATAGCATTTAGAAATACAAAGAAATGTCTTACATATCTGTATTCAATATCTTAAAGTAAGACAACGACAATATTTCACCTAATAAACAGAAATGAAAGTAGACGTTGACATTATGTTCACCACAGACAGAATAGAAAAATGAAATAAGTATATATAGCTCACCATTTTCAATATATGCATGGTCGAGATCATTCCAAATAAAATATTTGTTTTAAAATTTAACAAATATAATCTTTAATTTAATTTTTAAATTTTAATGCATTAATATTTTTTGCAAAGAGCTTTTTCACAAAATTCTAATAACTAGATGGTGTCTTAATTAGGAAGACAATTTTATAATACATTTTTTTAATTCTTTCTAGTATGTCATGAGACTGCATTGGTCACATGACATCTGCTCCAGCGAGAAATACAACGGCCGGTCTTTACAGTTGGCCTTGTGGAAGAAACGATTGGGAAATCCGGAATGAGGATATTCGAAATCCTCTTGCATGCATATAAAGCCTAGCTAGTAATTATATGCGTGTTGCTAGCGGGCATAGTGGCTGATTATTGCATTTTTCTGTACTTTCTCAAACAAATGTATCCAGGCAGCATGGCTTTCCCGAAAATTTTCTCGAGTTCGAGACTTTGACGGATAAGTATGTTTCAATCTTCGTGATTCCATTTTGAACAATTTTGGAAAGATTTCGGTGTGTGTGTGCGTGTGTGTGTGTGTGTGTGTGAGTGTTCAGTCTGAGCACGATAACTCAATAAATATACATAGCCTAATTAAATTTTATACTTTATTCCAGTGGTTAAGGTACGACGTTTGCACTCGGAGGATCTGAGTTCGATCCCCGAAGCTGCCCAACTATCCCCGTGTCTACTGGGAGTACAGACAGGTTCATTCTGTGAGTTCGAAAAGTCCTCACGGGTAATGGTACGATCCTGTGGATATCACTCCACTACGTTCTGATATAAATTAGGTGTTGGGTCAATGCGATTCGCCTCATTGGTGCATCAGGTCAACGTTGCATCACACTAAAATTGTTCACTCCTCTATAGGCGAATGTTGAAATTCAAAGTACATGGTCATTGGCATAAAATGATTAGAACTCAAATTATTCGAATTTTAAGATTTTGATGGTATTATTACCAATGGAAAATAATGATAATTTCTAGAACAATTATGGTGATATATAGAACATATAGGCTTTGACTACACTATGAATGTTATTGGTATCGCAATACTTTCTATTTACACATATAAGCCAGGTACACAAATAATCATATCCAAGCTGCTGTTAACTCGACAAAAGAATTTATTAAAGAAATAATATGATAACTTAAGGTTCTAAATGTAAAAAATCTGATGTGGGCAACACATGACTTTCCTTATATAATGTAATGAATTTACTACTTTTACAGTAAAAAAATAGGTTTTTCTTATAGTAGATACTAATATTCTTTCCAAGATATTGAATTTTCGACAATTAGTCGTCATTTTCATTGATTTAGCGTCATTTTTATCCATTTGGCGAGATTTTCGTTAACTTGGCAACATTTCAAAAAGTCGCCAAGTTGGAGACATTCCGCCAAATTCGTCGCCAAAATCTCGCCAAGTGTTATGGACGAAGAAATAAGTTGTTCTTACAGCAGATAAATAACTATTGGCGTTCAAATACAAAAGTATTACTTAAAGTATCTTTTTCCATGAATGGAACGAGCTAGATCCACGAGAATGATGTCACCCAATGTATCGCATGGTATTACATATGAAAAGTGCACATGTATCCCAATAGGAAATATTTTTGATTCATATTATATGACTTTTTAATAATTTACTTGAAAAATGTGCAATATCTCGAGAACAGTTTATGTTAGCGTTCTAAAATTTATGTCAATCGTTTTCTAATGAAAAATTACATAGGAAATGTCTATTTGCGTAACTTTATTCGCGGTTTTGATTTTTTGACGATTTTTTCAAAATTTTATTCTAAAATTTAGGGCAGTTCTGTACATTCGATTACGTATAAAAGCAATAGGCTTCCAGTGTTTACGGATTGTGATTTTTATACCAAATTTGGTTCGAATCGGTCCATTCGTTCGTCAGTTATCGTCTCCACAGACTCACTGACACACACACACACATACTTTCACACACACACACACACACACGCACACACACTGACATCACTTCAAAAATGTTTGATTCGTGATCAGGAATGCTTGAAACGTGCTCTCCCGTCGAAAACTCGATTTCGAATTTTCGACCCCGTCACAATACTTTCCTTATACAATATGTATATAAGGAAAGTAAAAAGGTGCATATTGTTATCATTTTCGAAATAAAAATGAATGAATAGAAAAAATATTTTTTTTTTTCATTCTGATAGGGATTGTGATACATCAAAATTAAAGACTGGTATTTGAGTGTATGGGAAAATTCAGCAGAAAATCACATTTCAACTATATATTTCATTTTCGAAATTACATACAAAACTACTAACAAGTGCACTGTTAAGGCATGAGGTTAGGTAATAAAATAATTGTTAGCTAACAAACGATCCAAATATCTGAAACCTCATCTCTCTTTCGTAACACAATTTTAATAAGCTGTAAACGATCAAACGGTTCAAAGGATCCCGATATGCGTATTCAAAATTGGTGCCATTTCGAGAAAGTATTTATCTCAATTGCATGAGGAAATTAGTTTCAACGTCAAACCCCAGTTGTGAAGCAACTAATTAAACTAAAGCGGACTGGTGATTAATTTTAACACTTTGAGATATCCCAGTGGTTGAAATAATTTTAACTGTTACTTCATACTGTGCTTATTAGAAAATCTAACATCCATATAAAATTTGATAAATATTCTTCTGATGTTTCGGTTAAAAATGTATCTACTTAGAATTAAATTATACATTTAGCATCCGCGTAATAGTTTTATAGTAATTACAGTAACACGGTGTATCACGTACGAATTGGAAGCTCAAAATGAAGTGTAATAGAATATCTCAATCGGTTAGGGTAAGATGTCTATTAATTTTTAGAGGAATCTGAATCGCAGGAGGTTTGAATTTGACTGAAATTTGTATTTTAAAAATAGAAAAAGCATTGCGAAAATTTAATACAAATGATATTAACTAATAATCTATGTTCAAAGGAGGAGTTGCTCCTAACCTATGTTTATTATTACAGATGAGCAGAAATGCAATATATATATATATATATATATATATATATATATATATATATATATATGTATGTATATATATACATACAGTAGTTTATGCATAATTTACATTAAAATCTTTTATATTTTATTTATATATATATATATATATATATATATATATATATATATATATATATATATATGTATATATATACATACAGTAGTTTATGCATAATTTACATTAAAATCTTTTATATTTTATTTATATATATATATATATATATATATATATATATATATATATATATGTATATATATACATACAGTAGTTTATGCATAATTTACATTAAAATCTTTTATATTTTATTTATATATGTATATATATATATATATATATATATATATATATATATATATATATATATATATATATATATATATATATATATATAAATATATATATATATATATATATATGTATATATATATACATATATATATATATATACATATATATATATATATATATATATATATATATATATATATATATATATATATATATATATATATATATATGTGTGTGTATGTATACATATATATATAAATATATATATATATATATATATATATATATATATATATATATATGTATATATATATATATATATATATAGATATACTTCCAATTGCAAAAATGTCTTAAATTTTAATATCTATTATCTTCGAAACAGTTTAAATTAATAAATGCATTTCTAAAAGAAATACGAAATATAAATTTTTATACAATCCCACGGTCCTACCAATTATATTTAGGGAAATCATCCTCATACAACTTTATGCAAAATAAAAAAAAAATCATCTTTTTACGACCAAAATCGACCGACTTGTAGCTGTTTAAAATTGGAGCACGTTTTGTGCTGAGAAATGGTCAATACGGTCCCTAATTGGTTGGTTGCCTGAAACGGGACATTTTTATGCGTGGAAAAGTCCCTTAAGTCATAAGGTTTAATGCTTCATAACTCGGTGAATTTTGGTCGTAAAAGGATAATTTGTTTTTTATTTTGCATGAAATTGTAAAAGGATGAATTTCCTAAATATAACTCTTTGGACCGGGGGGGGCCGTATAAAAATTTATATATCGTATTTCTTTTAGAAACACATTTATTGATTTAAACTGTTTTTGAGATAAGAGATTTTAAAATTTAAAATATTTTTGCAATTGGAAGTATAACTCTGTAACTAACAGTTAAAGAAATAGCCATTGGGCACCGATAGCACTGGACACCCTGTATATATATATATATATATATATATATATATACATATATATATATATATAAATTTATATTTATATATATATATATATATATATATATATATATAACATACATTATTCAATTTGTGCATATAAACATTTTATGTAGATAACCATTTTCTTTTCTATTTTCTCCCAAATGATCATAAAATGAATAAGAAGCAACGTGCCAATCGGAAATACAGGGCCTGTGCACAGATTTAAAGTTTGTACTTTTGTTTAAGAAAACATGTCACGTGACTCACATGGTCGTAGTCTAAATGTCTATTTTAAAGCATTTCCTAAATTGAAACTATAGGTGTGTCACCAGTCGCTCAAGAGATATTTGTCGTATAGCCTTCCCGTGCAGTCTTTAGTCGTGCGATCTTTTTATCGTGCAATCAAGGTGGAAACACCCGTATATCACTTTTCAATTGAGTGAATTATTTTCCTTCTTCATAGTGCATTTATGCAAAAAAAAAATAGCACTAAAAACGTACCATTTTCCGTTCTTTCAATTTCTAAATTTAAACTTTACGCCACAAATGATTGATAGGTAATACAGCATTTTCGATATATTTTGAATCAAGGCATGATACGTCGTCCAAAATCCTTAGCTTTTGATTCGGTGGAAAAAGAACTGAAATTTGATATTCAGTGTAATCAGAAAAGAGACTCCGCCCAGCTATTGGATTCTTTCTCCTCTGTAGAGTGGAATTTGGAATCGTTCGCTCTTTAAATGACCTACTTGGTATTCTATCGAACAACATAGATATCATGGCAGCGTAGTTGTATTCAATAATTGAAGTTTGTATTAAATTTAAGAAACTAAGTTATGTCGAAATTGCAGATCTGGCTTTAAAAAACTAATGTGTGCTGCATGTGACTTTATATACCTTCAGCAATTCTTTATTTCACTATTTATCTTACATATAAAAGAAGATTTTTGTATGTCTCTGCATCAGCCTGTATTATCTCAAGCGGAATATTGAAGTTTCAAACACCAGCAAAATTCAGTACAGAGGTACTTCAGGTCCCCAGAAAGTACTGTTCGGTTAGAATTTATTTCTAAACTCGAATTGGTTATGAGCATTTAAAGCCGAAAATCTGTGAAAAATTGTGCTTTAAAATAAATATTCGTTAAAGCAGACGATTTCAGAATACAATAATTCCGTTCATTGCAGTTGCAGGCAAATTTTCTGTGCGTATTCCAGACAACTATAAGAGCAGTAACCAAGGTTAAAAATGTAACATTCTGAAAAAATTATTTCCATTATTACTTTCCTTATATACAAAAATTGTATAAGGAAAGTATTGTGACGGGGTCGAAAATTGTGTGTGTGCATGTGGAAGTATGTTTGTGTGTGCGTGTGAAAGTATGTGAGTGTGTGTGTGTGTCAGTGAGTCTGTGGAGACTATATCTCACGTACGAATGGAGAGTTTTGAATGAAATTTGGTACAAAAATCACAATCTGTGAAAACTGGAAGCCTATTGTTTTTAAACGCAATCGAATGCTCAGAACCCTCCTTCCTCCTAAATGTTCTTGTGAAATTTTGAAAAAGTCATCAAAAAATTAAAACCTTCTCTAAAGTTACGTAAATAGACATTTCTTATGTAATTTTTCCTTAGAAAACGATTGACATAAACTTTAGAACGCTAGCGTGAACCGTTCTCGAGATATTGTATATTTTTCAAATAAATTTATCAAAAAATCCCTTAAATAAAAAAAAATATATATTAGTTGTTGAGAAACATGTTCATTTTTCATATGTAATATCATGCGATAAATTTGGTGACATCATTTTCGTGGATCTAGCTAGTTCCATTTATGAGAAAAGGTACTTTGATTAATACTTTTGTATTTGAAAGCCAGCAGTCATTTATCTGGTATAAGAATAACTTATTTCTCCGTTCATAACGCTTGGCGAGATTTTGGCGGAATGTCGCCAATTTAGCGACTTTTTTAAATGCTGCCAAATTAACGAGAATCTCGCCAAATAGATAAAGATGACGCTAAATCAATGAAAATGACGACTAATAGAGGAAAATTCAATATCTTGGAAAGAATAAAAGTACGTATTATAAGAATAACCTATTTTTTTTTTGCTGTAAAAGTAGCAAATTCATTGCATTATATAAGTAAAGTCATATTCTGCCCACATCAGAATTTTTTTAATTTGGTATTATAGTATCGTCATGGGATTGTGCCAATAAATGCTATAAATCTGTTGAAAACTCACTAAGGTAGCATTCAATGTTTTAAATTTTATTTCTCGTTTAAAGGAACTTATTGAAATATAGCCGATATTGAATTACACAACTGCATTATTTAAAGCCTTTTGGGGACCGTCCATCAATTTCCTACGGAAAGTACCCAGGTGAATTTTTTAAGAATTGCTGTGCAATGCAAAGTTTTGACTTTTGCCATTTGTGCAACGAGTAGTGATCAGACATTTTTACTGCGCATTCGTGTTAGGAAAAAAAATCTGTAATTTAAAGTGAAATGACAAATTTGAGATTCGATGCAGTTTAAATCAATGCGTCCAATGTATGTTTCTAGTTATATAACTTTAACGTTTAATATTTTTTGCAAACTATTCAATTCACCTGCTTAAAGCGTGGGTGGAAATTGCTTGTCTATGAACCTTATACCTGATTAAAATTATAGAAAGAAGTTATCGGAATAAATCTCATACCAGATTCAGAATATGGACGAAAGCGTATTGAAATTATCATTAGAAGAGAAAAAAAACTGTTTCGCAACTTGACAAATGATTAAATGTTCTTTCGAAACTATTACTGCTTATCACTTAGAATGAACTGCGAAAAGTATGTGGCCTTTATCGGTTTATCATTTAATACGAGACAGTTTTGTTAAATAATCTTGTAGATATCCCTGGCTGCAGCTTTTTTGATACAATAATGTAAAATATTATGTAAAATATTTACAGAATATAGTACCATCAAATTTAAATTACACTATGTATAGAATCGCGATCCCAGCGCTACATCCAACATATAACGCATGGGTTCTGAATCGTATTTTTCCCGACCCAACACCAACTTGGAGACTTCACTGGTTTAACAACACTAAATTAACAAATACTAACATGCACAGGGGTCTGCCAAACGTACAGCCAGTTAATTATTGCTTTTCATATAAACATTCTGTGCTTTCCTGATATCGTATCCTACCAATTAGACAATCGTCCACATCTCTGTAATTGGCTTTTTCCTTCTATCCAGCTTTGTTGCCGAGTTTTGTATCTTAACTTTTTAAATTCTCCGCTAGGGTCTCTGCAATCACTTTTATTCTATCCGGCATGGTCACTTTAGTATAGAAACATGTACACGCATAGGCAATTCCTTACAAACTTATTTGGGCGTTTAAGAACTTTTATATATCATATATTACACTTTGCTTTAAAACTCAATTTAATGATTATAAAACGTGAAATAGCGAAAACACAATTTAAACCTGTCCTAAAAGTCGTGCTGCTCACACCAGATAAACTTTATTCTTAAATTCTTAAATCTACCTCATATTATTCTACTTAAAGTACTCAAAATATCTTGAGCAAAAGGAGGAGTAGAGGGAGATCTATCTCACCACTTTTCGGAAAATGATGGAAAGTTCTCTCGAACCATTAGTTCTTATCATTCGGAACGAAACGGAAAAAGAATGTCACCCTCATAGGTTTATCAGTTATCCTTTTACAGTTTCGTATATTTATTTTGATATATGTCACAGGCTTCTGCTATTTATTACTTTCCTTATATACATAATGTATAAGGAAAGTATTGTGACGGGATCGAAAACTCGAATTCGAGTTTTCGACGGGAGAGCACGCTTCAAGCATCCCTGATCACAAATCAAACATTTTTGAAGTGATGTCTGTGTGTGAGTGTGTGTGTGTGTCAGTGAGCTTGTGGAGAAGATAACTGACGAACGAATGGGCCGATTCGAGCAAAATTCGGTACAAAAATCATAATCCCTAAACACTGGAAGCCTATTGTTTCTATACGCAATCGAATGTTCAGAACCCCCCTAAATTTTTGAATGATGAAAAATCCTCAAAAAATCAAAACCGCTAATAAAGTTACATAAATAGACATTTCCTATGTAATTTTTCATTAGAAAACGTTTGACATAAATTTTAGAACGCTAACATGAACCGTTCTCGAGATATTGTACATTTCTCAAAAAAAATTATCAAAAAGTCATATAAAATAAAAATTAAAAATATTCCCTATTGAGAAACATGTTCACTTTTTATATATAATACAATGCAATAAATTGGGTGTTATCATTCTCGTGGATCTAGCTTGTTCCATTCATGAAATAAGATACTTTAAGTAATACTTTGGTATTTGAACTCCAATAGTCATTATCTGCTGTAAGAATAATTTATTTCTTCGTCTATAACGCATGGCGAGATTTTGGCGACGAATTTGGCGGAATGTAACCAACTTGGCGACTTTTTGAAATGTTGCCAAATGAACGAAAATCTCGCCAAATGGATAAAAATGACGCTAAATCAATGAAAATAACGACTAATTGTCGAAAATTAAATATCTTGGAAAGAATATTAGTATCTACTATAAGAAAAACCTATTTTTTTACGGTAAAAGTAGTAAATTCATTACATTATATAAGGAAAGTCATGTGCTGCCCACATCAAATTTTTAAAATTAGCATGCATTGAAAATACATATATGTTAAAGTTTATAATGTGGGCAGACATCATTTTCCCCATTTAATCCAATGACTTCAATTCCCTCGCAGCAAATAATAATTATGTACAAGATCCGGGACACAATTTTTTGGCGTTGAATTGTACACTAATAATGTTTTATTTTATGACGTTGTATAAAACGATTTCGAAGTAGCAAAAGCGCCATTAAGCAGTGTAACTTATAAACGATTCAAATCAAAATAAAGTGGTGAATTTTTATCCATTTTGACGTCATTTTCATTAAATAAGTGTGATTTTTATCAATTAACTTTTCAAAACGGTAGTCCAGTTAGAGACGTTTTATTAAATTTATCGCCAAGGCTAGTCAATTTAAGGATACTTGCTACTTTTTTTAATTTTATATACAGTCTAACATTGAGGAACTCTTTCAATGAATTTAACTGATAACGAACTATGTCTCTGGAACAGTTAGTTCATGCTGGAGCTTTAAAGCGAGTCATTTGTTCTGTAATGATAAATTACGTAAGAAATGATTATAACGTTCCTTATATACATAGTATAATGTATAAGGAAAGTAATAATGTATAAGGAAAGTATATAATGTATAAGGAAAGTATTGTGACGGGGTTGAAAATTTGAATTTTCGAGTTTTCGACAAGAGAGCACGTTTTAAAACATCCCTGATCACGAATCGAAAATTTTTGAGGTAATGTCTGTGTGTGTGGTGGTGGGGGGGGTGTTGTATGAGTGAGTGTTCAGTTTGAACACGATAACTCGAGAACAAATATGCATATCCTAATAAATTGTTATACTTTATATCAGTTGTTAAGGAATTGGGATTGCACTCAGAGGACATGAGCTCGATCTCCGGAGCTATCCAACTATCCCCGTGTCTACTAGGAATACAGACAGGTTCAATCTGTACGTATGAATAGTCCTCATGAGACGTTTGTGGCACGATCCTGTGGATGTCACTCCACAGCGTTCTGTTATAAATTGGGCTTTGAGTGCACTGTGATCCGGCCCAGTGGCGCACGAGGTCAGCCCTGCATGACAGTAAAATAGTTCACGCTTTGGCCGCTATAGGTGAATGTTGTAATTCAAAGTGCATAGCCATTGGAATAAAATGATTAGAACTCAAATTATTCGAATTTTAAGATTTTGATAGCATTATTACAATGATGATTTCTTAAAACAATGATAATTTCTAGAACAATTATGGTATTATGTAGAACATACAGGTATTGACTGCGCTACGCATGGTAATGGTATCACAATAGTTTTTATTAACACAGATAAGTCAGATCACAAATACGCATATCCATGCTGCTGTTAAATTGAAAAATAATTTTAAAAGAAATTATATGATAACTTAAGGTTCTAAATATAAATAAGGTGCATCTTTTTATCATTTTCAAAAATTAAAATGAATGAATAGAAAAAACAAATTTTATTTCATTCTGATAATGATTGAGATTCAGCAAAACTAAACACTGCGGAATATAAATGCATGGGAAAATTGATCAAAAAATAGCATTTCAACTAAGTGTTTTATTTTTAAAATTAGATACAAAAATACTAACAAGTGAACTGTTGAGGAATGGAGTTAGATAATAAATTAATTGTTTGCTAACAAAGGAACAAATTTTCTGAAACGCGCCTCTCTTTCGAAACACAATTTTAATAAGCCGTAAACGTTCAAATACTTTAAAGGACCCTGATATGCATAATCAAAAGTGTTGCCATTTCGTGGAAGTATTTATCTCAACTGCAAGAGGAAATTAGTTTCAACTTCAAACCTCAGTTGCGAAGCAACTAATTAAACTAAAGCGTACTGATGATTAATTTTTACACTTGGGGTTGAAATAATTTTAATTGTTACTTTATACTATGCTTATTAGAAAATCGAACAGCCCATAAAATTTGATAAATATTCTTGTGACGTTACACTTAAAAATGTATCTACTTGGAATTATAAATATAGCATCAGCTTAATTGTTTTACAGTAATTACGCTGACATGGTGAATGTGGTGAGATGAATTTTTACACATAAATACAATAAATACTTAAACACATAAATACATTAAAGATACTCACCAAATAGTTCCACCAGGCTCAAGCGCGTTAAAGTGTAGTGGGGTCCGATTGGACCAACGTACATTGCGTTTACTACAACAAAATAATCACTCCCATTTTTGTGGCCAACTACAATTTATTTATGGAACACATGAAATCTCAATTTTAAAATTTAATATACAAAATACACAATTACAAAGAGTTCCCAAATTACCTAAACTTGACCTCGGGGTGCACAGTTTATTTTGCATTAATTTGCATATTTATAAAATCCAAATTTTGTAATTAATTACTTTTTGTTAAGAACACAATATGTATATTCAATTTTGCAAAAACTCCCATTTATCATAACCCTGCCCTTACACTATTGGATTACATCAGTTACTTAAACATTCATGCACACATTTTAAAATCAATATATAATTTCCATACCTTCATACATAGGACTCTCACTGAGTGCTGTAGCTGACCTCTGCACGTAGGAAAGGGTTGCACAATTAAATTGAAAGTTTATTAGTTCATTTATTTCGATGGTTCGTGGAAACACTACCAGTCCGGGAAACACTAGGTTGCATATCATCAGGTCATAAGTTATTGAAAAGTATTATTTTGGAGATGGGCACACAGTCCACTTTCCTTCTCCTCCTCTTAAACGATGGCTTGTCCCAGCGGCTCTTGAATGAGCATGCGTACAGGTTTTGCCAAATATATATATACGTTTTCGTAGAGGCTTGTCTGCTGCTTAGGATCCCGGAATTGCGGCTCCGCAAACAGTCCTTACACGCAGTGTTACAGTTACCACGGCTTAATGCAGCTAAAGGAGCAAGGTCCTACACCGCGCCGTTTTAGTGGTAGAGCTGTGTTGCACTGCAACTAACAAAAACAAATGACGATGGGCATACTGCTCACTTTCCTTCTCCTCCTCTTAATGCGGCTTAGACCCAGCGGCTCTTGAGTGAGCATGCGTACAGGTCCTTGCCTAAAGAGTGGAGATCAGATACTTTATTTGTAGAGATTGACTGCTGCTTAGGAGCCCTGTATTGATGCTCCACAATATTCCGTGCACACAGTATTTACGTAACCACGGCTTAAATGCAGCTAAAGGAGCAAAGGTCCTACACTGCGCCGTTTTGGTGGTAGAGCTGTGCGTACTGCAACCAATTAACACATGACGACCTTCTTCCATTTTCTGGTCGAACTGCCAGAAGAAAATGCGCCCTCGCTCTGAGTTAGGCTCGGCTCGATTTGGCCACGAGTCGCCTTCTATACCGGACCCACCACGTCGGCTCCTCGGCAAAGGCATTGCCGCCCGAGATAGGAATCGCGGATGCCGGCTCAGAGATGCATCAAAAATACATGCCGGGTCGGGCTACACCGAAATACAAGTGCCCCGCACATGGAGTGCTCTCTACTCGAGCTCAGAAAAGCAACTAACTATTTTTTACATTTCTAAAACTTCCAGAATTTTACAAACGAGGGGAACGACAAAAACAGGGAGGAAATCCCCCCAACTCTCATTCGCTGTTCCCAAACGCTATAAAAAAGAGGAGGTCCAAAAATGCTTCACCATTGGTCTAGAAGCGACGCTAATTTTTTATGCGTTCCACTAAAATACAAGAACCAGAGGGCATACAAAACCAGGGTGGTCCAAAATACCGGACACCGACGCGCGCCACACCTGACAGGGCTATAAATTTTCAAAGATTTGTAGCTCAACTTTGACATTTTGCTGCAATTAAATCTCTGAATATTTACAATCCATGTCAGTGCGCACACAACCCAACGGCGCCAAAAAATCCCAATTCCGTCTGTGCAAAGGCCTAGCTATAAACATAAATCACCAAAACATAGTATACATTTCAATATATTTACACCATTCCCTTTTTTCCCAGGGTTATGTATCAAAATATGTGAAAATATTGTCACATATTCTCACCCTCCTGAACAGAAAAGAAGACAAGCTAGGTTTACAAAATATTATATAGTACACTTTACATCATCATTATTTGTTTACAGATTTTCCCTCACTTTTTCTCACAGTTCACAATTTTTTTTTTTTTGTTTACAGTTCGAATCATACATTTACACACAACAAGTACTATCTGATCTACATTTGTATAATTTCACAATTTTACTTTACACATTTTAATTTACAACGCAATACGACCACAACAAAACAACTGTCAGTCCAGGCGTTTCTCTGTTTACGAGTAAACATCTGCTCGTTGCCAGGCAACCCCCCAAAACCCTTCTCCGAATTCTCTCGAAGACCGGAAATCCGAACTCGCGCCTTGCGTAGCTCGATTCAGAGCAGAAGCGCGGCTGGCTATCCGCATCGCCATACACATCGTATTTTCCATTTTGCCAAGCACCAAAGAGCAGGTAAGTATCTTAGCATGTTTTTAGCATGTTCTTTAGCAATGTTATTTCTGATAATTTACACACACGTGAGTTATTTGATGTGGAAATGAAATTTGGCTGTCTAATTGTACAAGTCAGATTCATTTTCTTTGTCATCTGACCCTCGTGCTACATTGGCGGGAAATCCAAATCGTCACATACACTGATACTGTGTCACAATAATCCCTGATCTCTCTTTCAAAATGTTATTATTACTTATTTTTAATCTAAATTTACGTCTATTTTACTGTGATTTGAATTTTTATTTTATGTTTTATTTTTGCGCATTTTGATGTATTCACGAGTTAACCCAATTTTTTTTTTTTGAATAACATCTATAGATTTACCTAGGACACCTTTTATAATTTTAATGTTTAGTATTTAAATTGAACGACCCGCGTTTTAAATACCTGTATTGGTTCACTACCATGAATCATGCTTCTAACGCAGCTATATGTTTTATTTATTTATTTATATTTTTATTCTTAATTTATCTTTTATTGTCATTCACTTACATTTATATTAAAATCTGTATATTGTTATTCCTCTGTGATTCTCTAATCTTGTACATATTTATTCATTTTTACTATGAGTTCATCACTTCGTATTACTGTATTTGCTCCATGCCTATTTGTGAACATATGCTAAGCTTCCCCCGCGTTGAAGAGAATGACCTTGAATTTCCGCCTGCATACTTTGTCTCGGAACCAGTTTTTCTTACCGAAAGCGTCCGACCTTTTTGGAGTATGTAAAGCACTGGCTTTTTCGATCAGCCGGCCGTCAGCTTTTTTTTTTTTTTTGTAAGCGGAGCTGCTCTTATTTTTTAAAGCTTGTTTACATTTCCTTTCCAATTTTTTTTTTATTTATTTATTTATTTTGATTGTATACCTTTGAATGTAAACCTTTTAAAACATCCGTTGTCATGATTTTAAAATATTTTGCAGCGATATCAACGATCTGAATACCCTAATTCAAATGCCTGTCATCAAGGCCGCCCGGTTTGTATATGGTGAAGTATTTATTTGTTGTTATTGTGCTATACATATATGTCTTTTACTTTATTTACTTATTTTGTTATTTTGATTACTGATTCTTTTTATTTTTTGTTATTTCAAATTTACTTGCAAGTTAGTCCCCCCCCCCCTTTTTTTTTTTTTTTTTTGAAGTTGCAACTGGCCGACTGCCATTCACTACTCTTATGTATATCATTATATCTGTGTATATCTGTTTTGGCTATATATTATCAGATTCATATAAATTTTCTAGCGATACCTTCTGCCATATATGATGTCCAAATGGACGCTCTTCACCTGAGGACTCTGCCACCCCGAGCTTTGAAAACAGGTCGTATTTTTTATTTATTTTTTTATTTTAGTTTTTTTTTTGTTATCCTTTATTCTGTGATTTATTTATTTATTATTTTATTTATTGTTAATTCTACCCTGTATTTCAAGATTATATTTATTATTATTATTATTTTACTTAACTAATCACTGAACTTGCTAGTCCAAATTCTGTACATAATGAATCAGCTTAAGTTAATCCTTATTTTTTTGTTGATCTAAATTTTGTAATTTTAAAATATTACAGAGAGTTATAGCATTACGCTTTTTACAACATGATTTAAAATTTGCACACACATAATATACTTTTTATACACAATATTTCCAAAGATGAAAACACTCTTTACCACAGTTATTCATATACTTTGTACATCCTATCTCTGTATATATTTTTATACAGCATTTATTTTACTCAACTTCTATTTTTTTTTTTTTATTTACTTGCGTTGATAATTTATTTAAGTGCACCCCGTCTATCCTTTACACACTAACAGTATATATTTCAAACTCAACTTCAGTATCTTCAGTACTGGCCCGCAATGTTGGCTAAGCTTCCCACACAACAATTTATCTAGCAAAAGCCCGTGGTTCGTTTCCGAACGACACGGCACCAAGTACGAGTCGCCTTCTATACCGGACCCACCACGTCGGCTCCTCGGCAAAGGCATTGCCGCCCGAGATAGGAATCGCGGATGCCGGCTCAGAGATGCATCAAAAATACATGCCGGGTCGGGCTACACCGAAATACAAGTGCCCCGCACTTGGAGTGCTCTCTACTCGAGCTCAGAAAAGCAACTAACTATTTTTTACATTTCTAAAACTTCCAGAATTTTACAAACGAGGGGAACGACAAAAACAGGGAGGAAATCCCCCCAACTCTCATTCGCTGTTCCCAAACGCTATAAAAAAGAGGAGGTCCAAAAATGCTTCACCATTGGTCTAGAAGCGACGCTAATTTTTTATGCGTTCCACTAAAATACAAGAACCAGAGGGCATACAAAACCAGGGTGGTCCAAAATACCGGACACCGACGCGCGCCACACCTGACAGGGCTATAAATTTTCAAAGATTTGTAGCTCAACTTTGACATTTTGCTGCAATTAAATCTCTGAATATTTACAATCCATGTCAGTGCGCACACAACCCAACGGCGCCAAAAAATCCCAATTCCGTCTGTGCAAAGGCCTAGCTATAAACATAAATCACCAAAACATAGTATACATTTCAATATATTTACACCATTCCCTTTTTTCCCAGGGTTATGTATCAAAATATGTGAAAATATTGTCACATATTCTCACCCTCCTGAACAGAAAAGAAGACAAGCTAGGTTTACAAAATATTATATAGTACACTTTACATCATCATTATTTGTTTACAGATTTTCCCTCACTTTTTCTCACAGTTCACAATTTTTTTTTTTTGTTTACAGTTCGAATCATACATTTACACACAACAAGTACTATCTGATCTACATTTGTATAATTTCACAATTTTACTTTACACATTTTAATTTACAACGCAATACGACCACAACAAAACAACTGTCAGTCCAGGCGTTTCTCTGTTTACGAGTAAACATCTGCTCGTTGCCAGGCAACCCCCCAAAACAATTCTCCGAATTCTCTCGAAGACCGGAAATCCGAACTCGCGCCTTGCGTAGCTCGATTCAGAGCAGAAGCGCGGCTGGTTATCCGCATCGCCATACACATCGTATTTTCCATTTTGGGCGAAGTTTGAAGCCACCTTCTGCAATATCTCTACTGAAATGGATGCACATGCCTCACAGATAAACTACCGTTTGGGGATACTTACTGTAAAAAGTGTCCTTCAAATGGCCATAAAGAAAGAAGCCGCATGGATTGAGATCCGGGGAGTATGGAGACTGAGCGTTCTCTACTTCTGAACATTTATAAGTTATTTAAAGCTCACTGTGCTTGCAGCGCCTTCTGTTAGACAATCTGGTAACTAGTTTTGCAAACCGGTGTATTTAAAATTCCAGACCTGTCTATCCAACATACCACTTGTTTCATCTTTCTGTCTATCACTGTTTCGCAGTTATGTCATTTCAAAGTTAGGGACTCCTTTCTGAATGACCCTGTATATATATATATATATATATATATATATATTCATATTAATAAAATAATAATAATAATAACAAATTCGAAGAAATCACGAAATATTAAAATCACCATAAATTGTTTCATCTTTCTGTCTATCACTGTTTCGCAGTTATGTCATTTCAAAGTTAAGGACTCCTTTCCGAAAGACCCTGTATATATATATATATATATATATATATATTCATATTAATAAAATAATAATAATAATAACAAATTCGAAGAAATCACGAAATATTAAAATCACCAAAGCAGTCAAACTACGGCCACAATGCCGATAGTACAAATGAACATCACCGGCCCAATTTCAAAGATTAACCAGAATTAAATTCTTCTTTAGGTTTGAGCATCTAATTCTAAGTAACCCAAACAAATGCCCGTTTCAAATTTGATAATAGTAAGTTACTACAAACACCAAAACTCTGACTACAGGCACCAAAAGACGAAGAATTAAAAAAATGAAAAATTAGGGAACCAAGTATTACATGAGACAGGAACTATCCATCTTCCATCTGTAAATGCGAGAAGCCGCAACAGAATAAAAAATCTGATGTGGGCAACACATGACTTTCCTTATATAATGCAATGAATTTACTACTTTTACAGTTAAAAAAATGTTCTTATATTAGATACTTATATTCTTTCCAAGATATTGAATTTTCTTCAATTAGTCGTAATTTTCATTGATTTAGCGTCATTTTTATCAATTTGGCGAAATTTGTATTAATTTGGCAACAATTAAAAATGTCGCCAAGTTGGCGATATTCCGCCAAATTCGTCGCCAAAATCTAACCAAGCATTATGGCCGGAGAAATAAGTTATTCTTACAGCAGATAAATGATTATTGGCGTTCAAATACAAATGCATTACTCAAAGTATAATTTTCATGAATGGAACGAGCTAGATCCACGAGAAAGGTGTCATCCATTATATCGCATGGTATTACTGAAAAGTGAACATGTCTCTCAAGAGGAAATATTTTTTTTTTATTTTATATCACTTTCTGATAATTTTTTTGAAAAATGTGCAATATCTCGAGAACGGTTCATGCTAGCGTTCTAAAATTTATGTCAATCGTTTTCAAATGAAAAATTGCATAAGAAATGTCTATATGCGTAACTTTATTAGTGGTTTTGATTTTTTGACTATTTTTTCCAAATTTCATTTGAAAATTTAGGGGTGTTCTTAACATTCGATTGTGATAAAAATAATAGGCTTCCAGTGTTTACAGATTGTGATTTTTGTACCAAATTTGGATCGAATCGGTCCATTCCTTTGTCGGTTATCGTCTTCACAGACTCTCTCACACACACACACATACTTTCACACACACACACACACACAGACATCACTTCAAAAATGTTTGATTCGTGATCAGGAATGCTTGAAACGTACTCTCCCGTCGAAAACTCGATTTCGAATTTTCGACCCCGTCACAATACTTTCCTTATACATTATGTATATAAGGAAAGTAATAGGATTTTCTTATAGTGGATACTAATATTCTTTCCAAGATATTGAATTTTCGACAATTAGTCGTCATTTTCATTGATTTAGCATCATTTTTATCCATTTGGCGATATTTTCATTAATTTGGCAACATTTCAAAAAAGTCGCCAAGTTGGCGACATTCCGCCAAATTCGTCGCCAAAATCTCGCCAAGAGTTATGCACTAAGAAAAAAGTTATTCTTACAGCAGATAAATGACTATTGGCGTTCTAATACAAAAGTATTATTCAAAGTATATTTTTTCATAAATGGAACGAGCTAGATCCACGAGAATGATGTCACTCAATTTATCGCATGCTATTACATATGAAAAGTGAACATGTTTCTCAATAGGAATTTTTTTTTTATGTGACTTTTTCATAATTTTTTTGAAAAATGAACAATATATCGAGAACGGTTCATGTTAGCGTTCTAAAATTTATGCAAATCGTTTTCTAATGAAAAATTAATTAAGAAATGTCTATTTGCGTAACTTTATTAGCGGTTTTGATTTTTTAACGATTTTTTCAAAATTTCATTCGAAAATTTAGGGGTTTCTGAACATTCGATCACGTATAAAAACAATAGGCTTCCAGTGTTTACGGATTGTGATTTTTGTACCAAATTTGGTTCGAATCGGTCCATTCGTTCGTCAGTTATCGTCTCCACAGACTCACTGACACACACACAAACACACACACAAACACACACACACACACACACACACACACACACACAGACATCACTTCAAAAATGTTTGATTCGTGATCAGGGTTGCTTGAAACGTGCTCTCCCGTCGAAAACTCGAATTCGAATTTTCGACCCCGTCACAATACTTTCCTTATACATTATGTATATAAGGAAAGTAAAAAAGTCGAAAAGCACCGGTATGATGACGAAATATATCAGGGAGGTAGAACATATGGTACAGTGATATTCGCAGACCAGTCCAGTGAGTTAGAATACGAGACAGCACAATTACCCATATAAGGAGAACAGCATATGAACATGAAGCATAGCTGAAAATTCTCATTATATATATATACATATATATATATATATATATATATATATATATATATATATATATATATATATATATATATATATATATATATATATATATATTTAATTCCTAATGAAGCTACTATTAGTAATAATATTAATTTTTTGGATTTAAATCTTTTTATTGAACCTTCTAATAGAATTTTTACTAATTTATATAATTAAAAAAAGACTATTTTAATTTTAACATTAATAAAATCTTACCATTTAATTCCTGCAACTCGATTCTATGTTTAAAATTATTATATTTAATCAGCTTTTTAGAATTTATAGATTATCTGATAAAAAAAATTCCGTGTTATACATATAAATAATCTAAAAATTACTAGCAATTTATATAAAAATCCCTTTATTTAGTAAATGATATTGTTAAAAAATTTAGATTGGCTGGATTTTCATGAAATCTATTCATAGTATCTTATATTAGCATAATATCTCCATACACTTGTATAAATAATACTTTTATTTTTACATCCACTTAAACATTATCCTTTCTATTATAAGCCCCACTTTTTAGTAGCTCTGTTTGTATATTACTACTTTTTCTTGCCTTTTCGTATTACTGTTATTTATTTCTTACGAATGGCAACAGTAGATCATTTCTTTTTCCTTTTGCGAATGGCAACACTGGTCTCTTCATTCTGGGTTCCCGGGTTCGACTGGTTTGTGGACATATAGTGCTTTTTACAGGTATTCTTGTTTCCTTTTATTTTCTCTTCTTTATGTATGTTGTCCAAGTATAAATAGTTTATAGATATATTATATCTATTTCTTCAGAAACATGCATATTTTGTGTTTGCTTCGACAAAATACTTGAACCCGAGGAAGAGTTTTGCAAAGTGAACAATGCAGTTATTTGGGCCTAGCCCTTTTCCACGTGTATTGCATTAATGCTTGGATTTAATTTGTTTTACTTTTATCGATTCCATAACATCGATTTTTATAGATTTTCTTTAACTTGATGATTCGAAATTTGTATCTTTATCCATATGATTGAATATTTGCTGATTTATACTTTTATTTTGTAGGATTGTTAGAAAGTTGAATTTTTCGAGTTACAGCCTCTCATTGGACTTCCAAACTACTATTATATATAAATATATATATATATGGGTTTGTGTAAAAAGTATCGGGAAAAATTTCGGAAAAATAGATTTATTACAGATATTGCTACAATACCTCAAAAGTCTTCAAAGTACATCCCTTGAGCGTCGACACACTTTTGCCAACGGCTTTTCCACGACTCGAAGGCTCCCTGGTAGGCGGATTCCGGAAGGTCCTTAAGGGCACCCGTGCAAGCTTCTTTGACGGCACTTAGGATCCCATGGTGGTGTCCTTTAAGGGAGGATTTCACTTTTGGGAAAAGGAAAATGTCTACTGGTGCCAAGTCGGGACTGTAAGGGGGTTGGGGAACCGTCGCGATGCCGTTTATCGTCAGGAAGTCGGTCACCTTGGAGCAGGTGTAGCTGGTTGCATTGTCGTGATGCAATTTCCAATTTCCGGCGATAGCTGGCCTCACCCGGTTGACCCTTCTCTTCAGTCTTCTTAGCACTTCTAGATAAAAAGCACCATTCACTGTCTGACCCTCAGGAACAAATTAGTAGTGGACGACCCCCTTTGCGTCGAAGAAAACGATCAGCATGGCTTTCACTCTAGATTTGCTCATTCGAGTCTTTTTTGGAAGAGGTGATCCCGCAGTGTGCCATTCTGAACTTTGCCGCTCTGTTTCCGGATCATATTCAAATATCCAAATCTCGTCTCCCGTGATGACGATTTCCAAAAAGCCAGGGTCTTCTTCAACGCGTTGCAGAAGATTTTCGCAAGCAGACACTCGCCTCTGCTTTTGCTCGTCCGTCAAGACCTTCAGGACGAGTTTAGCGCAGATCTTTCGCATCGCCAAATTTTCAGTGATAATGCTGTGCTCTGTCATCTTGTCAATGCCAATCTCAATCACTGTCATCTTATCAATGCCAATGTCATCTGCTACCATTCGCACACTTAAATGGCGGTCTGAATTCAGCACTTCACGCTCACGTTGACGTCGACGGGCGTCCAGCGCGAGGCTCGTCCTGCACACACTCTCGGCCATCTTTGAAGAGCTTGCGCCACTTAAAAACTGCTGTTTGTGACATGATTTCATCCTTGAACACTTGGCGAATCATGGCCAACGTCTCCGTACCCGATTTCCCCAATCCAGCACAAAACTTGATCGCGTACCTCTGTTCAATCTTTCGCTGCATTTCGCACTTGCAACGAGTCACTCGACAGGGGTCCACTAAAAACACGATGTAGCCTGAACGAACGCTCGAAGGCGACTGTCGCTTGGACGCGTCTTGAAGGTCACATTCTCCATTACCGAGCATGCGCGCTACGACGTACACTCACGTCAGGAAAAAAAAATTCCCGATTCTTTTTATACAGACCCTTATATATATATATATATATATATATATATATGTCTGCGTTTGAGTATTTATAGTAATTTACTATTGCTCAATCTGAAACAGGCATTTGTTTGAGTTAATTAGAAATAAACACTCAGACCTGAAGAAGAATTTAATTCAGACTAATCATCGAAATTGGGCCAGTGCTGTTCTTTTCTCTTATCGGCATTATGGCCGTAATTTTGCCTCTATGGTGATGTTAATATTACTTGAATTTTTTATTATTACATTTTTCTTATATATACATATATATATATTATATATATGTAATAGTATGAAAGTCCAATGATAGTAAAGTGAGAAGCTTCAAATCGAAAAACCTAACTTTCTAACAAAGCTACAAAATAAAAATATAAAACAGCAAATCTTCAATCAAATGGTAAAAAATACAAATTTCGAGTCATCACGTTAAAGAAAATATACAAAAATCAAAGGTATGGAAATGATAATAGAAAAAGATATAAAATCCAAGCATTAATGCTATACACGAGGACAAGGAGTAGGCCTAAATAATGGAATTGTTCACTTCGCCAAAACTCTTCATCGAGTCCAAGTATTTTGTGGAAGCAAACACAAAATACGTATGTTTCTGAAGAATTAGAGAGATTATATCTATAAACTATTTCTACTTGGACAACATACAAAGAAGGAAAAATGAAGGAAAAAAGATTACCTGGAATAAACACTGCATATGTCCGAACCTGTCGAATCCTGGAACTCAGAAAGAAAAGACAAGTGTTGCCATTCGCAAAGGAAAAATAAACGATCTAATGTTGCCATTCGTAAGAAATAAATAACAGTAATGCGGAAAGGCAAGAAAAAGAAATTATATACAATAAGAGCTACAAAAATGGGGGATTATAATAGTAAGGCTTATGTTTGAGAGGATGTAAAAATAAAAGTATTCTTAATGAAAGAATGAAAGAGAATGGTTATGTCAGGCTATATAAGATACTATGAAAAGAATTCACTAAAATCTAGCTAATCTAAATTTTTAACTGTATCATTTACAAAATTTTATATATATATATAAAACAGCAAATCTTCAATCAAATGGTAAAAAATACAAATTTCGAGTCATCACGTTAAAGAAAATATACAAAAATCAAAGGTATGGAAATGATAATAGAAAAAGATATAAAATCCAAGCATTAATGCTATACACGAGGACAAGGAGTAGGCCTAAATAATGGAATTGTTCACTTCGCCAAAACTCTTCATCGAGTCCAAGTATTTTGTGGAAGCAAACACAAAATACGTATGTTTCTGAAGAATTAGAGAGATTATATCTATAAACTATTTCTACTTGGACAACATACAAAGAAGGAAAAATGAAGGAAAAAAGATTACCTGGAATAAACACTGCATATGTCCGAACCTGTCGAATCCTGGAACTCAGAAAGAAAAGACAAGTGTTGCCATTCGCAAAGGAAAAATAAACGATCTAATGTTGCCATTCGTAAGAAATAAATAACAGTAATGCGGAAAGGCAAGAAAAAGAAATTATATACAATAAGAGCTACAAAAATGGGGGATTATAATAGTAAGGCTTATGTTTGAGAGGATGTAAAAATAAAAGTATTCTTAATGAAAGAATGAAAGAGAATGGTTATGTCAGGCTATATAAGATACTATGAAAAGAATTCACTAAAATCTAGCTAATCTAAATTTTTAACTGTATCATTTACAAAATTTTATATATATATATAAAACAGCAAATCTTCAATCAAATGGTAAAAAATACAAATTTCGAGTCATCACGTTAAAGAAAATATACAAAAATCAAAGGTATGGAAATGATAATAGAAAAAGATATAAAATCCAAGCATTAATGCTATACACGAGGACAAGGAGTAGGCCTAAATAATGGAATTGTTCACTTCGCCAAAACTCTTCATCGAGTCCAAGTATTTTGTGGAAGCAAACACAAAATACGTATGTTTCTGAAGAATTAGAGAGATTATATCTATAAACTATTTCTACTTGGACAACATACAAAGAAGGAAAAATGAAGGAAAAAAGATTACCTGGAATAAACACTGCATATGTCCGAACCTGTCGAATCCTGGAACTCAGAAAGAAAAGACAAGTGTTGCCATTCGCAAAGGAAAAATAAACGATCTAATGTTGCCATTCGTAAGAAATAAATAACAGTAATGCGGAAAGGCAAGAAAAAGAAATTATATACAATAAGAGCTACAAAAATGGGGGATTATAATAGTAAGGCTTATGTTTGAGAGGATGTAAAAATAAAAGTATTCTTAATGAAAGAATGAAAGAGAATGGTTATGTCAGGCTATATAAGATACTATGAAAAGAATTCACTAAAATCTAGCTAATCTAAATTTTTAACTGTATCATTTACAAAATTTTATATATATATATAAAACAGCAAATCTTCAATCGAATGGTAAAAAATACAAATTTCGAGTCATCAAGTTAAAGAAAATATACAAAAATCAAAGGTATGGAAATGATAATAGAAAAAGATATAAAATCCAAGCATTAATGCTATACACGAGGACAAGGAGTAGGCCTAAATAATGGAATTGTTCACTTCGCCAAAACTCTTCATCGAGTCCAAGTATTTTGTGGAAGCAAACACAAAATACGTATGTTTCTGAAGAATTAGAGAGATTATATCTATAAACTATTTCTACTTGGACAACATACAAAGAAGGAAAAATGAAGGAAAAAAGATTACCTGGAATAAACACTGCATATGTCCGAACCTGTCGAATCCTGGAACTCAGAAAGAAAAGACAAGTGTTGCCATTCGCAAAGGAAAAATAAACGATCTAATGTTGCCATTCGTAAGAAATAAATAACAGTAATGCGGAAAGGCAAGAAAAAGAAATTATATACAATAAGAGCTACAAAAATGGGGGATTATAATAGTAAGGCTTATGTTTGAGAGGATGTAAAAATAAAAGTATTCTTAATGAAAGAATGAAAGAGAATGGTTATGTCAGGCTATATAAGATACTATGAAAAGAATTCACTAAAATCTAGCTAATCTAAATTTTTAACTGTATCATTTACAAAATTTTATATATATATATATATATATATATATATATATATATATATATATATATATATATGTATGTATGTATGTATATATATATATATATATATATATATATATATATATATATATATATATATCATTAATATGGCGCAACGCTGTCTTTATAAAAAGATTATTATATAAAATTCACATGAGGAAAAAACAAGTGAAAAGGAAAAGCACAGTACCACAAATTACCAGGGGGGAGTTGTGATCCCCACTCCTCCCCCCGGGTTAAGCAAACTTTATGTCGCGATGATAATCCCGGTTGCTGGTACTTAGCTTAAGAAATACACATATGTTCCAAATCCAACTAGTTACTCTAAGTCCTCTGGACGAGTCGGACGGTCTGGGTCTTTAACATATGTTCCAAAGTCTCAAACATAATGAAAGGAATAAAAGATACAAATATCAAAACAGAGGAAGAAATGTTCATCTGACCCACTATACATATATATATATATATATATATATATATATATATATGTATGTATATGTATGTATATACATATCCCACTACACATACACTGTACACATACACTTTGATTATCTTCAAAAGTGTACACCACCATTCCAATTTATTAACATAAATATAGATCTGTCACACTAACTTAAATAAAATACTCATTTTTATTACCTCAATATACCAGTCGAACTGCATAAAATCACCTTCCTGAACCGAATGCTAACCTCAAGTGCTTGCAGAATCTTGCAGTCCGTAGAATTCGGCAAATCCAACACGCGTGAAACACCACGGTTCAACTTAATGCTTATCTCAAGCGGAATACCGAAGTTTCGAACAGCAGCGAAATTCGGTACAGAGGTACTTCAGGTCCCCAGAAGGTACGGCTCAGTTAGAATTTATTTCTAAACTCGAACTGGTTATGAGCATTTAAAGCCGAAAATCCGTGAAAAATTTTCTTTAAAATAAATATTTATTAAATCAGACATTTTCAGAATGTAATCATTTCATTCACTGCACAAATTTTCTGTGCGTATTCCAGATAACTGTCAGAAAATTAACCAAGGTTAAAAATACAACATTCTGAAAAAATTCGTCCTATTTTTTTTATTTGGTATTACATTGTCGTCAAGGGTATTGTGCTAACAAATGACATAAACAGATGAAAACTCGCTAAGGTAGCATTCAATGTTTTAAATTTTATTTCTCGTTTAAATGAACTTATTAAAACACAGGCATATTTTGAGTTACACAACTGAATCATTTAAAGCCTTTTGGGGACCATCCATCAATTTCCTATTGAAAATACTCTGTTAAAATTTTAAAAATTGCAATGCATTGTGAAGTTTGGACTTTTGCCATTTGTGCAACGAATGATCAGACATTGTTATTGCATTCGTTTTAGGGAAAAACCGTAATTTAAAGTGAAATGACAAATTTGAGAGTAAATCCAGCTTAGATCAAAGCGTCAAATGTCTGTTTCTCGTGATATAACTTCAATATAATGTTTAGTATTTTATGCAAACTTTATATTTTTTTAAACCATTTTTGATATTCAGGACTTTTATTAAATGTGCAGCTGTCACATTTAGTGAAAACTATTCAATTCACCTGCATAAGGCGTGAGTGGAAATTGCTAGTTCTCAATAAGCAGCTGTCACATTTAGTGAAAACTATTCAATTCACCTGCATAAGGCGTGAGTGGAAATTGCTAGTTCTCAATAAGCAGCTGTCACATTTAGTGAAAACTATTCAATTCACCTGCATAAGGCGTGAGTGGAAATTGCTAGTTCTCAATAAGCAGCTGTCACATTTAGTGAAAACTATTCAATTCACCTGCATAAGGCGTGAGTGGAAATTGCTAGTTCTCAATAAGCAGCTGTCACATTTAGTGAAAACTATTCAATTCACCTGCATAAGGCGTGAGTGGAAATTGCTAGTTCTCAATAAGCATCACTCCTGATTGAAAATGTGAAAAGAAGTTATTGGAATAAATATCATACCAGATTCAAAATATGGAAGAAAACGTATTGAAATTATCATTAGAAGAGAAAAAAACTGTCTCGGAACTTGGCAAATGATTGAATGTTCTTCCGAACTATTAGCTCTTATCACTTGGAAAGAACTACGAAAAAAATGTCACCTTATCGGTCTATCTTTTAGTACGATGTCGTTCTGTTAAAATTTCTTGTATGTATCGCTAGCTGCCGTTATTTGATAAAATTATCGTTTATGCAAAATTTTCACAGAGTACCGTCAAATAGTGTGATTAAATTACACTATGTAGAGAATCGCGTTCACAGTTCTGTGTCCAACATATGACACAAGGGTTCTTTATCGTATTTTTCCTGACCCAAAACCAACTTCCAGACTGCACTGGCCCATGAATCTATTAGGAATGAACGATGAAAAATACATTCTTTTGCAAAAAAAACGAAGCACCCCTAAAAATAATCCGACCATCTAGAAATTTCGCATGCAAATTTCTTTATACCAAGTATGCAACTGATTAAATTTGCAAGGCCAGTGGGTGTTAACTTCGGTCATAGCGGGCGTTTCTACAGCGCAACTAGCATCCTATAAAACAGGTTTAAAATGTGGACGGTTTATCTTTGCTCGTTATCGGCGTTGCATTTCCGTGGAGACACAACCAATAATGGCGTTACGACGTTACCGAAGACCTTATAAGCAATTAGACGAGTTCGAACATGGTATTATAATCGGGATGCATGAAGCTGGCTGTTTATAACCGAACAATCGACCGCCACCTGCACCGAACGTACACTGCTGTGCAAAGGTGCTGGCAGCAATGGTTGCTGCAAGGAAGTCATCGCCGGAATGAAGGCTCTCGAAGTCCAAGGTGAACGAATGCGAAGCAAGATCGGATGATTATGCGACAGGCCCTAACTGGCCAGATGGCATTATAGTCCGCCATCCAATGTGCTACAGCCTCTTTCATACCACCCGTAGTACCTTCCACCATCCAATTTGATATTCAGAACTTTTATTAAATGTGCAGCTGTCAATTTAGTGAAAACTATTCATTTCACCGCCGTGGAGCGTGGGTGGAAATTTCTAATTCTCAATAAACCTCATACCTGATTAAAAATATGGAGGGAAGTTACTGGAATAACTCCCATACCAGATTTAAAATATGGAAAAAAACGTGTTGAAAATATCATTAGAAGAAAGAAGAGAAGAGATAGATCTGTCTCTCAATTTGGTAAATGATTGAATGTTCTTTCAAACCATTAGTTCTTATTACTTGGAATGAACTACAAATAATATGTTGCCTTTATCGGTTTATCTTTTAGTACGAGGCAGGTTTGTTAAATTCTCTTGTATATATCGCTGGCTATCGTTTTTTTTTTCAATAAAATTATCGTTTATGAAAAATAAATGCACAGAATATAGTACCGTCAAATAGTATGTTTAAATTGCGTTTAAATTGCACTATGTATAGAATCGCGATCACAGTGGTGTGTTCAATCTATTAGGCAAGGGTTCTTAATCGTCTTCTTCCAGACCCAAAACCAACTTCCGAACTTCCCTAACCCTAGAATCTGTATCAGGCAGCAAAACAACAATAATGTAGTTATAAGTAACAAAAAATGTCAAAAATTTAATATACAAATATTTACTATGTAGGATTACTATTATTATTATCCTTTAATTTGCATCATAAAAATTTGTTTTTCAATACAATTATATTTTATAATAAATACTGAATCGTTAGGTTTATGTTAAAGTTAAAAGAGCATTTAGAAAAGCATCCCTTGCGTTCAAGTGAAAACAAATGGTATTTAATAATTATAAAGACTTACATTTTGAAATACAAAATATTAAAATAATGATCGAAAAACAAAATATTAAAATTATGATTGAATAACAAAATATTAAAATAATGATTGAAACACAAAATATTAGTATAAATTGAAAGTTATTTGAATTATTTCATTAGTAAAGTTATGTGAAATACAAAATATTAAAGTAAAGTCATTGAATTATGTATTGAAAGTTAAGTACTGATCACATCAGATGTTTTCTTTACATAATGATTATGATAAAAGTGGGTCGGATCAATATAGATGATGAAAAACTCGAGTGAAGCCTCACATTTCAGACATTTATAATATGAAGAATTTCAGGAAAATTAAAATCATTTCCATGGACATAAAAAAACAAATTATAAACTATTCTCCCGTTTGTAATATCAAGTTAGTCACAGCAAATTATTTCATGCAGTCAAAAAATGCTCAAATTTCTCGCCTGAACTGCATACAGCGTTCAAATATGGAACCCAAAATTTCAAAATATCACCAGAGAGAGAGTGGAAAAAAAAAGAAATAAAATGATATGTCTCCCAAACTGTTGGGGGAATGATGGAGCGTTTTCTGGAATCATTAGTTTTTATCACTTACGATGAAACGGAAAAATTGCTTACCTCGTAAGTTTATCGGTTAGTGCTTTGCAGTTTCGAATATTTTGCTTCAATATGTTACCGGGTAATATATTTTTATAATAAAAATGAAGGCTGGTTGCATCCACTCCCATTTTAGATAGGCACACATTTAAAATTCCAAAATAAACATTGCAATTTTTTGTTCAGAAGAGAACTTGGGAACAAGGTCACCATGGCAGTTAGAAATCATGTCTTGTCGCCAAATATTTTCGACTTATTACCAATTTCAAAATTTCGATTCTCCAAAGCTATATATATGCAGAGACAGAACATGAGTTCCAGAAATTTTAAATCTTCCATTTCTAATCATGACCAGAACTCAAATCATAGCGCTTCGTCGCTGCCAGTCTTAATCCAGCTTTAAAAGAAAATCGCATATGCTAACATGAAAATATATACAAAAGATCTGATGTGGGCAGTACATGACTTTCCTTATATAATGCAATGAATTTACTACTTTTACAGTAAAAAAAATCTGATGTGGGCAACACATGACTTTCCTTATATAATGCAATGAATTTACTACTTTTACAGTTAAAAAAATGTTATTCTTATAGTAGATACTTATATTCTTTCCAAGATATTGAATTTTCTTCAATTAGTTGTAATTCCGACTGATTTAGCGTCATTTTTATCCATTTGGCGAGATTTTTGTTGATTTGGCAACAATTAAAAAAGTTGCCAAGTTGGCGACATCTCGCCAAATTCGTCGCCAAAATTTCGCCAAGCATTATGGACGAAGAAATAAGTTATCCTTACAACAGATAAATAACTATTGGCGTTCAAATACAAAAGTATTACTCAAAGTATCATTTTTCATGACTGGAACGAGCTAGATCCACGAGAATGATGTCATCCAATTTATCGCATAGTGTTACACATGAAAAGTAAACATGGTTCTCAATAGGAAATATATTTTTTATTTTATGACTTTTTGATAATTTTTTAAAAAATGTGCAATATCTCGAGAACGGTTCATGTTAGCGTTCTAAAATGTATGTCAATCGTTTTCTAATGAAAAATTACATAAGAAATGTCTATTTGCGTAACTTTATTAGCGGTTTTGATTTTTTGACGAATTTTTCAAAATTTCACTCAAAAATTTAGGGGGGTTCTGTACATTCGATTGCGTATAAAAACAATAGGCTTCCAGTGTTTACGAATTGTGATTTTTGTATCAAATTTCGTTCGAATCGGCCCATTCGTTCGTCAGTTATCGTCTCCACAGACTCACTGACACACACACATACTTTCACACGCACACACACACACACACACACACACACACACATACACAGACATCACTTCAAAATAGCTTGATTCGTGATCAGGGATGCTTGAAACGTGCTCTCCCGTCGAAAACTCGAATTCGAATTTTCGACCCCGTCACAATACTTTCCTTATACATTATGTATATAAGGAAAGTAAAAATAGATTATTTTTATAGTTGATATTTATATTCTTTCAAAGATATTGAAATTTCGTCAATTAGTCGTCATTTTCATTGATTTAGGGTCATTTTTATCCATTTGGCGAGTTTTTCGTTAAGTTAGCAACATTTCAAAAAGTCGCAAAGTGGGCGACACTCCACCAAATTCGTCGCCAAAATCTCGCCCAGCGTTATGGACAGAGAAATAAGTTATTCTTACAACAGATAAATGACTATTGGCGTTCAAATACAAAAGTGTTACTGAAAGTATCTTTTTTCATGAAAAGAACGAGCTAGATCCACGCGAATGATGTCACCAAATTCATCGCATGGTATTGCATATGAAAAGTGAACATGTTTCTCAATAGAAAATAGGAAATATTTTTTCTTATTTTATATTACTTTTTGATAATTTTTTTTTAAAAATGTGCAATATCTCGAGAACGATTCATGTTAGCGTTCTAAAATTTATGTCAATCGTTTTCTAATGAAAAATTAGATAAGAAATGTCTACTTGCGTGACTTTATTAGAGGTTTTGGATTTTTTGACGATTTTTTCAAAATTTCACTCGAAAATTTAGGGAGATTTTGAACATTCGATTGCGTATAAAAACAATAGGCTTCCAGTGTTTATACGGATTATAATTTTTGTACCAAATTTCGTTCGAATCGGTCCATTCGTTCGTCAGTTATCGTCTCCACAAACTCACTGACACACACACAGACATCACTTCAAAAATGTTCGATTTGTGATCAGGTATGCTTGAAACGTGCTCTCCCGTCAAAAATTCGATTTTGAATTTTTGACCCCGTCACAATACTTTTCTTATACATTATTGTATATAAGGAAAGTAAAAACTATAAGAAATAATTAAGCAACGCAATTGCGCAAAAGTTATATTACAACGCAACACTGTAGCTGTTTCTGAGATCATTGAATGCCTTGTAAAGACCCTGCCTGCTCTAACCGGGAATTGAATGACTTGCATATGGGTCGTTCGGAAATTAAGTGGAAATTTGACAACCAAAATTTCTTGAAAAAAAAAATTAAAGTTTTATAATTTACTTAATGTTTATGTGTTCCTGTTTAGTCAATGAAATTGTACCAACTAGGAACAGAGGTCAAGAAAGCATTCCATATCGACTTATATTTTACATCATTAAAGATTATTGTGAGTATCACCCTCCATGTCGTAAATTTAGACATGGAGGTGATATATTTAGGTTTTAACTGAAAATAATCATAGCCTATACCCACAGCATTGTCATGCTGTTTGGATAACATAAAAATACACAATTCAGAACAATTTTTATAGATAAGTATCTGTTATTTTGGAAACTGACATCATTAATAAAAATATTCTCCATTTTTATAAAAACTTTGAATTAAACCTACAAAGGAAATATACAGGGTGTCCCAAAATCATTGATCTCGGCTTTTATTCCTTAAATATTGATCTTACACATATATAATAAATTACAAAGTTGCGTGGATTACAAAGTTTTGGATGATCATTTAAACTCAAATATATTGTAATTGCGCTGTTTCAGTATGTAGATGCATAGAATTTAAGCAAGAATAAAGCGGTTTTAGGACGGATACAACACTCAATATGAATTAAAAATAACTTTAAAAATCACAATTTTGAGACAAGATGGATGCCATATTTCATTTTGATGTGGGTCACGTGATATTTTCATTTCATTGTCACGTGATTGCTTCATATAAGAGGTGCAATTATTATTTTAATTTTTATTTAAAAAACTACTGAATATTATTTTGCTGAAACGTTTTTATATATATTTTATGGAATAATTTGAATATTATCTAAAATTTTCGAAGCAATTTGTGAATTTTAAATCCGCTTAAAAAATGTTTGAACAATTAGGTCCCATAAGGCTCAATATATTTCATTTTCTCAACCCGGGTTCAATCCAAAACTAATTGGGTGATAATATTAATTTATATTCCCATAGGTTCTACAGACCGTCTGAACAACATACTAAAATTTCATTTTGATTAAATTATTTTTACGGCAGTTATCGTGCTAACGGACAGACAGACAGACAGAATGAACAAAGTCATAAACACTTTTCAACTTTGTTATAAAGTGTTAATAAAACGTGAAATAAAGAAAACACAATTTAAGTCTGTCCTAAAAGTCGTGCTGCTCACACCAGATAAACTTTATTCTTAAATTCTTAAATCTACCTCTTATTATTCTACTTAAAGTACTCAAAAT
The DNA here is from genome assembly GCA_951213105.1 of Amaurobius ferox. Lineage (NCBI taxonomy): Eukaryota > Metazoa > Arthropoda > Arachnida > Araneae > Amaurobiidae > Amaurobius > Amaurobius ferox. Next base: position 57,191,309 of record OX578138.1, on the reverse strand, counting down.
ATCTTCAGCAAAAAGAGGAGAAAAGGAAGATCTATCTCACCACTTTTCGGAGAATGATGGAAAGTTCTCTCGAACCATTAGTTCTTATCATTCGGAACGAAACGGAAAAAGAATGTCATCCTCATAGGTTTATCGGTTATCCCTGTACAGTTTCGTATATTTATTTTGATATGTGTCACACGCTTCTGTCATTTATTAAAATTATCATATATAGAAAATACTAACATATGTGTTAAAATTATGAAGCATATCTTATATTAATGGAATTAATATCTTCTCTTTTGTGGAACGCCCCACTGCAAGTGAGTTTCTTTGACTATGAATTTGCACACCATTAATTTTTAGTACAGGCAAAGTATGCAAATGCTGAAGGTCCGCGAAGCTGTAGGGCCCATCTTCTGTGCTCAAATTACATCTTTTACTATAAAAATTCTATGGAAGACCCTAGAATTTAATTTTGTTAAGGGGGCCCGGCAAGAGTTAAAACGGCCCTGAACTTGGTCATTGCAGCTTCGTGTAGCCTAAACTGCATTTGAAGAACTGTGAAAATGGATAAATAGTAGTACAGTGGAATTCCTTTTAATCGGCTTAATTGAACCGAGGTTAGGCCGGTTAAGAAATATTCTGGTTAAATGAATCTATTAAAAAATGATAAATCCTTTGCATTTCTTACCTCATTTAAACATTCTAGTTTATATTAAAATTATGCATTATTCAAGTATTGACTACGCAAATTACTAGGTAAATTTATTTGCATTTAAGAAATTGTATTTAACAGACTAACAAGAATGTTTAAAAATATACACATGTAGTACACTGTTAAAAATTTCCCTGCACATTGCACTAGAAAATGGTGCTAGTTGTATTACCTACTAATTTTCTTGCAATATTATGCACTTAAATAGAAAACCTACCTCGATTTTCCCGACTTATTGGTGTATTGTATGAAAATTAGGAGGCAATACTACAGTAGACACTTGTTTGTGCAACGTTGCACGGAAAATTTTAACAGTGCAGTTTAGAAGAAAATGCTATGTATTGTTCCTTAATGAATTTATTCTCTTATTTTCCTTAAATGTCAATTTTTTATTAAAAAGTCTCGCCATTTCTAAATTAACATCTAATATATTGATGTAAAAGTTCATTGATGTTCAACACAACGAAGTGACATTTCTAAAGCGTTCATTCCATCAGTATGTGAAAATGGTCAGTTTGTTAATGAATCTACGTCATCCACATCCTCATCGTCATCCACATCCTCATCGTCATCCACATCCTCATCGTCATCCACATCCTCGGCGCATCAATGATAATCTCAACAGACTATGACTGCTGTCTGCGAAATGTATTCGAAATTATGTCTTCTTCAGACAGCATTTCGAGAACAGGGTCATCTTCAATTTCACGTTACTCTTCCAGTGCCAACTTCCATAATATCACTGCGGTCTTGAAGTGTTTCAAAGGTTTTTATGAAGCTTCATGCGGGGAGTCCTATTAATGGTATTTCGTCAATCACTTCGGTTGATTCTTTTCCCGTTTATTGCTTTCCTTATATACATAATGTATGAGGAAAGTATTGTGACGGGGTCGAAAGTTCGAATTCGAGTTTTCGACGGAAGAGCACGTTTCAAGCATCCCTGATCACGAATCAAACATTTTTGGAGTGATGTCTGTGTGTGTGTGTGTGTGTGTGTGTGTGTGTGAGTGTGTATGAAAGTATGTGTGTGTGTGTGTGTGTGTGTGTGTGTGTGCGTCAGTGAGTCTGTGGAGACGATAACTGACGAACGAATGAACCGATTCGAACAAAATTTGGAACAAAAATCACAATCCATAAACACTGGAAGCCTATTGTTTTTATACGCAATCGAATGTTCAGAACCCTCCTAAATTTTCGATTGAATTATTGAAAAAATCGTCAAAAAATCAAAACCACTAATAAAGTTACGCAAATAGACATTTCTTATGTAATTTTTCATTAGAAAACGATTGACATAAATTTTAGAACGCTAACATAAACCGTTCTCGAGATATTGTACAATTTTTCAAAAAAATTATCAAAAAATCATAAAATAAACATATTTCCTATTGAGAAACATGTTCACTTTTCATATGTAATACCATGCGATAAATTGGGTGACATCATTCTCGTGGATCTAGCTCTTTCCATTCATGAAAAAAGATACCGTAAGTAATACTTTTGTATTTGAACGCCAATAGTCGTATATCTGCTGTAAGAATAACTTATCTCTTTATCCATAATGCTTGGTGAGATTTTGGCGACGAATTTGGCAGAATGTCGCCAACTTGGCAACTTTTTGAAATGTTGCCAAATTAACGAAAATCTCGCCAAATGGATAAAAATGACGCTAAATCAATGAAAATGACGACTAATTGTCGAAAATTCAATATCTTGGAAAGAATATTAGAATCTACTATAAGAAAAACCTTTTTTTTTTACTGTAAAAGTAGTAAATTCATTACATTATATAAGGAAAGTCATGTGTTGCCCACATCAGATTTTTTTATTGTGTATAGACGACATTAGTTTTCCTAAAGTTGAAGCGAGTATTTTTGATCAAGTTGAGGAAACCGTGTACGCCTCATCATTAATATTTACTGTCTTTATTGAGTCAAAAAGCTGACCAAACCAACGAATATCTGCAGAACAATACAAATCCCCTTAAAAGAGACGATTTTTAATTCGAGTGATTTTTTTACTTTTACAGATCAAATTGAAACCGGTTTAAGCTGACATCCGAACACAAGACGTCTGAGAGGTTTAAGGACAGTTAAAAAGTACAGACAGTTCCGCTGTAATAAATATGTCAGTTTTCATGGAAATTTTTAAAACTAATGCATATAGCGAGTTTTGCTTCCATTGCAGATATAGGTTATTCTATGTCAACTAGCAATTAAAAAGAACGAAACTAGTCAATGGATGCTGTCATCTTTAAAGAACGTACATTCCACACAAAATACGAATTCTTTAACATCACACACAGTCGGTCTCACTTAATCGGGTGACGTATATTCGCATAACCCTCTTACTTGCATAAAATATTGCGGAACGAAAACGAACCCCATAGGGTTACTGTTAAACATACCCGTTTAGTAGCACAGAAATACCCGGTTTATTGTCCAAAAGCTGAGATACCAATCTCGTGAATTTCAGTTTCAGTATTGAAAATCCTGGAAGGAAAACCGATAAATCGGAAAAACTTGTCAACTTCCAATTTTTCTCCGTATAGTTTAAAAGGTTTATACACAATAAATAGACTGAATGTATTATATATATAGTAATAAATTACTACTATTTATCACGTAAACTGTTATAATTATTTTATATTCATTATCTTTATAGTATATAATCTCCCAAGAAGGTATTAATAATATTAATTTGTGTACCTGGTTAATCGCATACCCTATTTAGTAACATACAGTACAGTGGGACAAAGTGTATCCAATTAAGCGGGTCCAACTGTACTATATTTTTGAATAATTTTACACAAATATGGCTTTGAGAGAAAAGAAAAGAATACATTTGAATGTTCGACATACATTTTGCGTAATATAAGTCAGAACAGAACGTTTCCAAAATACCATTAGGGAAAGTTAAAAAAACTGGAGAGCAATCTGCCACCATTTGGTGAAAGAAGATGGATAGTTTTAGAGCTAACCATTAATTCTTATCACTTGGGATGGGCAGAAAAAGTCAATTTTATTGGTTTAATGGTTAGTGTGCCATAATGAGTTTTTAGTGCAAGTAGTCGTTCGTTAAAATGCATAAATTAGAAGTTCCTAAACGTTTGTAAAATAAAGTATGTGTGCATGGATGTAAATTTCCAATGTTCAAATATATGTGAGTTGACCACGTATATATATATATATACTTATTCTTAGTGTATATATATATATATAATTAAACAATTTTAATTTAGTTGTATTATATATACCATCATTTATTGAAATCTGTATTGTAAAAATGAAATTACGATGGTTTGAAGTGATTATTTGATATCAATAGTGATAATACTACAAATTTGTGAAGATGATAAAGAGAATATAAATAAAACATAAATAAAATAGGTACTAAATTGGTATAAAATACCCCTTTTCCCCTGTTCTATATATAAGTTAAGGAATTGAAAAAGAATGACATGTGGTAAAGATTAGTTAACATCATCCCTTAACTACACCCTTAGATTAAAGTTATATATATATATATATATATATATATATATATATATATATACATAATAATAATATATGATAATACATAAAAATACATAATATTTTGTACAGAATAAACAACAACTTACACAAAATAAATAATTAATTTCTATATCCTCCTAATAAAACGTGTATCTATCTGTACCGCGATTAGAAACGCACTATATTTCGAATTTAGAAAATTCAATTAATAATTCCTGGAAAGCTACAAGGATTATCAAGGAAATGAAATGTGATTTCCATAGAGTTGGAATTATCGCCTACTTGGTGACAGTTCCGAAAACAATATTGTCAACATGATAAACACACACATATATGTGCATTCCATGTATGTTGAATTTAAATTTATGTAGTTAACCTTTGTAAGTGATGTGTCTGCGTTTTTTCGTCAGAAGTAGCATTCACGCCACGTTTTCTTTCGTTTGCAAGTGCGGATGAGTGTCACACTTACCTTTAATTTAGAAGAAAATTCCCCAAATCTCCCCAAAAATCTACACGCTATTTCCAAACGACCGACCATTTGGAGACCATTTTCAATTTGGCAACTGATGACCAACATTCAGCAATCCTGCCAGATGCATTAATGAAGCCTAGTATATCCAGGTACACATCAAAAGCAGGTATACAAATTATATCCCTTATCGTCTAAATGACCAACCGTTTGACGATAATTTTCCATTTGACGTCTAATGACCAACATTCAGCAATCCTGCCAGATACATCAATGAAGCCTAGTACATCCAGATGCATATCAAAAGCAGGTCCACAAATTATCTCTCTTATAGTTGTAAAAAATCTGATGTGGGCAGCACATGACTTTCCCTGCAGACTTATATTCACGTTCTCTTTATTTTAATTACATTTAATTCAGTTTTAATTCAATTTTCCATTTGATAACTGGACTTCTTTTAAAATGTTGCATAGAGAAAATACGAAAAACTAAAATATCTCAAATATCTCGAGAATGGTTAGTCCTAGTGTAATAGGGTTGGTCTTATTCTTTACTTCGTCAAAAATTACGTATTAAACAAGTATTTAATGGATATATTTGATCATACGTAGTGTTTTATTTTAGATTTTGGCGATTTTTGCGGGTCATTTTTAAAAAAAAGACAGGTTATTTTTTTTCGAATCATACCAACATCTAATCAGCACCAAATTGTCCCACAGGTAACTTATCTACCGAATTTTGTGAAATTCGGTCCATTAGTTTTTCAGCTAGAGTGGATACAAGCTTTTGCGGGCCATTTCACAAAAAAAGGCGGGTTCTTTTATCTCTAATCGTACCCAAAATTAAACAGCACGAGAATCGTCCACGAGTGATCTACCTACCAAATTTTATGAAATTCAGTCCATTAGTTTTTTAGTTAGAGTGGATACAAAATCTGCACAGACAGACACACAGACTCACAGACACACAGACAGACACACAGACACACACACACAGACGTCACGCTAAAAATAGTTTTTTCGTGTTCTAGAGGTCTCGAAACGTGTAGATCCGTCGAAAACTCGAGTTGCGATTTCCGGCATGATTCCAATACTTTCCCTGTACATTACCATGTAATGCAGGGAAAGTAAAAATAACCATATTTCGTTTTATTTATTAGGAAGAGAACAAGCAAAATTATAAAGCATTGCGTAAAATATAAAGAATTTTAAAGTAGAATCTATCGCTCTACATTTTCAGCAAACAACTAGAATATTTTCACTGATTTTCTTTCATAGAATGTTACCTTTGAAGGAAGAAATGTCCTCTCTAAATAGTCTATTTAGTATTCAAGTTTCATTCTGTGGAAGATCAGACGTGTGTTGTTTCATTCAAAAAAGTTTTAGTTATGAATTGAATAAATAAAAAGAGATTATAGTAAAGTACCGGAGATGGAATTTAAAACAACTGAAAGAAACCACGGAAAAACATTACCGAGAATACAGACAATAAATAATGATTCATGTTTAGAAAGATAAAGAATTTCTATAATCTTTGTAGGTTCTTATAATTAAAGTTTAAGTTTCGATACTTGCACGTTTAGTGGAAGAATTTAAAATACACAGGGTTTACATTTTGTGTTTTACCAATTTTCGGTATGAATAAACCTTTTAAGGAGGGGGAAATTTCCTTTTAAACCTAAAAATATAAATTTCATTTTTATTGTCTATATTTATTGAATAAAATGTTCTTAACATTTTAAAAAATACCATAATTTTCTAGTTAGAACATTCTCAAAATTGTTATTTTCATCCTTGCACCCATTGTAACATTCAAACTAATGAACAACAAATCGTAAAACTTTTCATACTATTGTATTATGTGCATATATATACATTCATACTCCATCTAAATTTAAATAACTGTCAACTGTCATAAAAAGTTTGTTATTTGTAGCATATAATCTCAAAACTACCTTAAAATTTATTTATTTATTTATTTTTGCAAACTTCAATATCATTTTAAATGGAGGTTACAATATAAACTTTTAAGGTATTACATTAAAAAGTTGAAAATACATGTGTAACACTTAATCCAAAAACCTTACACGAAGCACTTGTGTCGCAAGGCATACTTTCAGAAACAATTAATTTATCTATCATTAAAAAGAAATGTTTTGCCAAAATTTTATAAAATGTATTTTTTTTAGTAATAATAGATAATAATTAAGACAACAAACTTAAATTTTGATATCATTTAAAGAAATAATGGCAGGTCAATAAAATTTTAAATATTCCACTACGAACAAAGATTGATAAAATAAAGATACATTCTACTATAACTATAAATTAAAATATCTCATGAGCTATGTCATTTCTATGTCCTCCTAATAAAACGTGTATCTATCTGTACCGCGAATAGAAACGCACTATATTTCGAATTTAGAAAATTCAATTAATAATTCGCAGAAAGCTACAGGGATTATCAATGAAATGAAATGTGATTTTCACTGAAAGTATTTTGAAAGTATTTATCTATTTCTTTGCCATCGCAAGGAGTTCAAAAAAGAAATTTCGGCAAAAATCGTGAAGAAAGAGAAGAGGAACAGATTGTACACCAATGAAATTAATTAAGAAAGTTTTGGGAATTTTTCTCTGCGTAGAATGGTATAAAAACAAATTTTGTGTGTCTAGCCGTTTGTGAAGTGTAGTTGGAAAATTGTTAGAACAAAATATGCTGCGATTTATAAATTTATCGAGCAGAACTCCAAAATTTAACATTTTTATCATTTCTTATAAGCCAAATTTCACGGGTATGCAAAGTTTTCAGTTTCAACCTTAAGCAATTTGGGCTGTGGAATTCATTCCTAAATCGGTTTCGTTTACAAGAAACTGTTTTACATAGAAAAAAACAATAAACTCCGCAATTTATAAATTTTTCCAACCAAATTCCAAGATTCTACATTTTTATCATCGTCTGTAAGTAAAGTTCCATATTCGTTCGTTACTAATTCCCCCGTGGTGAAGGAGTGCCTACGCACCACATCCACAAGAGCCCCCAGGGTATCCCATGGCGAAGGGGGGGAGATTTGCAGCTTCACTTTTATAGAGGCTCCCCGAAGAGCGGAAGTCTGACTTGGCCTCGACATGACAACATCCATGCCCGCTTGCGGGATTCGAACCCTCAACCCGGCAATCGAGCGATCAGACGGAAACGCATGCACCTGACCGCTCGACCACCGAATCGACCAAGTTCCATATAGTATATACAAAGTTTAAAGTTTCAACATCAGTAGTTTGGATTGTGTAAGTATCCCTTAGTCAATCAGACAATCACACGCAGCTGAACTGTCAATTACACTGAGACTAAAAAAACAGTTACACTGTTTTTCCAGTCTCACCCAGTCTCACTGTATGTACATGATTTAAAAATTTCAATATACATTCACTTGTCGTAAATTCTTTGAAAGTATTTATCTATTTCTTCACCATCGTAAGGCGTTCAAAAAAGGAAATTCGGCAAAAAACGTAAAAAAAGCGAAGAGGAACAGATTTCTCTTAGAATACAAATTTTTAGCACGTTTTCAGAGAATAATGCATTCGGGCGGGTCACATTATCAGAATTCTACGGCAGTTTAAAATAATCAAAACTGAAATGAAAACTATAGAACTTAAAGTCAGACTATACACATTTCTGATCAGTTAATTTCTAAACATTTCTCATACGAGCACACATTTTACTTCCCCTTTCATATCTGACCTTTTCTGGATGACTTTGAAAAGTTTGACAGAGAAACGCTGTTTTAGAATTTATAAAGCAGCCTTTTCGGTTAGTGATTTCAGAGAGCAGTTTCACAAAGTAGTTGGATATTATAGCAGTAGTTTAAAGGGAAATATCTGGAAAAGATTTTATTCTTCTGTTAGAGTTTTGAAGATAAAACCCATTTTAGCTTCTTAAGACCAACGTATTCAAAACTTGGTCTTATACACTTTATACGTAAAGCCATTGTATAAAATAAGTATACAAAAGCGAATAAAAATACTAAATATTTTCGTCAAAAATTAAGTGTATGCACCAGTGGATACCAAAAAAGGATCCTTTATAAATTTCTTGTATGAAAATATGACTTTTGTTAGAACTATATTCAAAAATAGTTACTTTCTCATAGTGTTGTTTTCTTAATTCAAAAATTTGATCGATAAAACTTTTCGAATCAATTTCGAGACTTTTCAAATCAATTTCAAGACTTTTCGAATCAATTTCGAGACTTTTCGAATCAATTTCAAACTGTATTGGAAAAAATTTCTGTCTGCGTGTGTATGTATGTCTGTGAATCATTAGCTTGAAACATACGTAGTAAACTATATTTGTATAAAGAAAAAGTGTCAAGTGAGGTTGAAAAATAAAATTGGAATTTTCTGTTGATTTTCTGATTTTCTTGACGAATTTACAAAAATTAAACAATGTAAACCAATCATGCGGTATTTCTTATTAATGAAGCTAGACTGAGAGGATTATAATACAGCTAAAATGCAATTTCGAAAAATTTGGCACTGTAGAGTGAGTTTTCCAGGCTATTTCAATGCTAATTAGATTTTGAAACAAATCAGAATTATTAAAATGATTATTTCTTCCATAATATAATACAACAATTTAAACTATCTAATACGTAAAAAGATATTAGTTATATTATTCGTGTAATTAAAATTTCAAATTATATTTTTATTGCTGCAGTTTGGATTTCTTAAAATTAAATTTGAAGTCATTTTAAAATGAACTAAGTCAGCAAACTAAAAAAAAATTATTAAAAGCCTCAAATTTTATGTACTTTTACTGTTTCTAGGTTAATTAATGGGTATTTAAAATGTCTTACTTTCGATTAGAATCTTAACGATTTTCCATTTGCACTAAGTGCTACTTGTGAAGACTTCTCCCCAACATATCCTTGATTATCTGGAATTATGCCGGGATGATCTCATTTATCTCTGAACCGCTGTTGATTTTGGATTTTCTTGGGATTCATGGATTCATGGTCTAGCTTAGGACTAGGTCAAGCAAAATTAGCAACAACCACAACAACATACACTCTTTTGCAAAAAAAAAAAAAAAAAAAAACGAAAGACTTCTAATAAATAAGTGTTTCTACTGCGTAACTAGCATCCTATACAACAGGTTAAAAATGCGGACTGTTTATCTTTGCTCGTTATCGGCGCTGCAGTTCCGTGGAGACATAACCAATAATGCCGTTACGATATTACCGAAGACCGTATAAGCGATTAGACGAGTTCGAACGTTGTCGTATAGTCGGAATGCGTGAAGCTGGCTAGTCATACCGAGCAATAGGCTGTCACCTTCACCTGACGGACACTACTGTGCAAAGGTGCTGGCAGCAATGGTTGCTGCAAGGAACTCATCGGCGAAATGAAGGCTCTGGAAGGTCAAGGTGCACGAATGCGAGGCAAGATCGGATGGTTGTGCAACAGGCCCTGACTCGCCCAACGGCATCATTGTCCGCCATCCAACGTGCTACAGTCTCTTCCATACCACCAGTGAGACCTTCTACCATCTTACGGCACTTGGCTGAGGTGGGGTTACGCTCACGGCGGCCTTTAAGGCGTCTGTCCATAACTCCACAATATCGACAGGATCGTTTGGAGTGGTATCGTAGCCGAGCACCATGACTGCCAGCAGACTGGCATCGCATAGTGTTCAGCGATGAATCACGCTTCAGTCTCTCAGTCACGCTTCAGTAGATGACCATCGGGTACGTATGTGGAAGTCCCAAAACCAGCGGTCCTTATCAGCCTTTGTTTTGCACAGGCACACACCACCATTACTCCAGGCTTGATGGTGTGGGGTACTATCTCTTACAACAGCAGGTCGCCCCTAGTCATCCTGAGTACAATTTTAACAGCTCAACGATATGTTGATGAAATACTGTGCTCGTTTGCGTTACCCTTCATCTCACGTCCTTCTGGGGCCATTTTCCAACAAGATAATGCCACGCCACATACGGATCGCATATCTGTCTAGTGTTTCCGAGCTGTTGATACTGTTCCTTGGCCAGTAAGGTCACCAGACCTTTCGCTAATCAAGCATGTATGGTACATGCTAGGCCGCCAGATTTGAGCACCCTGAAATGTAACAGATCTGGAGCAACAGTTGAGGAATGCCTGGCAGAATGTATCGCAGGATGACATTAGAAAACTTTATCACGCTTTACCTAAACGTATACAAGCATGCTTTGCCGCCAAGGGGGGGGGGGGGGGGTCACCAATTACTGATTTTAAAATATTCAATTGCTAACCATTGATGGGATGTCCTTGATTTTGTAATCATTATATTACCTGTGTATGAGCTGGACGCATATTTAATTTCAATAAAAACAGTCACTTTCTTCATGGTCCTTCGGGTTTTTTTTTTGGGGGGGGGGGGGTTTGTTTTGTTTTTTTCAAAAGAGTGAATGTAATTTTAATTAAATATTCATCTTATGTATTACTGTGTACTATAAATAACTATATATATTTCATTGCAATTACTGTAAAATTATGTATCTAAAGCGCGTTACTTTGCGCACAATCAGTAATGTACTAGTTTACAACTCAAAATGCAGCGCAATTAAAGATAAATAAGCATACACACGTTTTGGAAATCAACTAGATTTTCTTCATCAGTGCAAAGTGTCTGTACCTGAACACCCAAATAAACGCAAGGACATGTTAGCCAAGAGCAAATGACTAAACGATATCTCATTATAGTGGTGTTAGTTTCGTTCCTGTAGGTGGCGCCACTGTGATGAGATGTTATTAAGTCATTTTAGTTTGACCGACATACCCTGGCGCTTATTCGGGGGTTTAGATTCAGATTTTTTGAACTGATAAAGGAAATGTTGTCAATTTCCGAAACGTGCATATGCTTATTTATCTTTTTTTGCGTTGCATTTTGCGTTGTAAGCCAGTATTAAAATTATCATTATTAAAATTATGTATGGTTAATTTCAATTAAATATAAACAAAAAGAAAGATAATAAGTTTGCTCTTCTACAGTAAGTCATGTGCTGCACTCTTTTAATTATTACATTCTAACGATTTTTAAATTAACTGTACAATTACCATAAAAAAATTCTGGCAAACCGATATCTGAAATAATCTAAAAATAAAAATATTTCGTTAATAACAATATTAATAGCCGATTGAATATACCAATCACTTTCAGTGTCAAAAATCTTTCTTCATCGCAATAAATGTGACAGAGCAGCCGAATGCATCAAAGGTATCGAAATATCAACAGAATAGTCAGTTCTCAATCGATCGATAACAGTTGCCGAACTGATACAATTTATAATGAGACTAAAAAATCCTAAAAAATTATGAAACAAAGTGAACAACAGTAAATTGCAAAGAACTTGATCAAAACACTAAATTTATTTCTGAAATTACAAGACCAAAAAATCTGATGTGGCCAGCACATGACTTTTCTACAGACTTATATACAGGTTCTCTTTATTTTAATTAAATTTAATTTACTTTTAATTCAATTCTCGTTCACATTTGATAACGACTTATTTTCAAAGGTGGTGTAGAGAAAATACGAAAAAACTAAAATATCTCGAGAACGGCTAGTCCTAGTGTAATGGGGTTGGCCTTATTCTTTTCTTCGTTAAAAATTACGTGTTAAACAAGCATTTAATACATATATTTGAGTATACGTAGTTTTTATTTTAGATTTTGGCGATTTTTGAGGGCCATTTTGCAAAAAAAAAGGCAGGTTCTTTTTTTCCAAATCATACCAAAATCTAATCAGCACCAGAGTGTCCCACAAGTGACTTATCTACTGAATTTTGTGAAATTCAGTCCATTAGTTTTTTAGCTAGAGTGAATACAAGCTTTTGCGGGGCATTTCGCAAAACAAAGCGGATTCTTTTATCCCGAATCATACACAAAACTAATCAGCACCAGATTCGCCCACAAGTGACTTACCTATTAAATTTTATGAAATTCGGTCAATTAGTTTTTCAGTTAGAGTGGATACAAAATCTGCACAGACAGACAGACAGACACACAGACAGACAGACAGACACACAGACACACAGACACACACACAGACGTCCAAATTTTATGAAATTCAGTCCATTAATTTTTTAGTTAAAGTGGATACAAAATCTACACAGACAGACAGACACACACACAGACGTCACGCTAAAAATAGTTTTTTCGTATTCTAGAGGTCTCGAAACGTGTAGATCCGTCGAAAACCCGAGATGCGATTTTCGGCATGATGCCAATATTTTCCCTATACCCATGTTTTCCCTATTTACCATGTATTGCAGGGAAAGTAATTTTAGCGTGTGACCAAAAAAAAATGGAAAAAAAGCACTGGTTTCGGAAACTAAAACAGATGGCTACATCAGAAAGGAATAATAGAGAATATATACCTAAAGAAAACAACCAGTTTCCGAAAATCTAAATATGCTGCCATTAACCACAAAATGTAAACCGACCAGTTCAAAATTAAGGTGAGTGACTGATTTTGAAAAATAAGCAGTTAGCTGTATAAATAAAAGAAGTCGGAGCAGTTAATTATTTCACTTAATTTGATCAGTTAAGTTTATGAGATGCTTTTATAGCTGACCACGAATTTCATTCAGATTTCGCTGAAATAACTGCAGCATTCATATTACATGAAGTACTTGAAATAACATTTTGCTAATTCAGCTCATTACTATTAATTAAATTCTAATCTCTGTATTCATCTTCGTTTCGTCTTGGCAAAATACTTCCACAACTAAATTGTAAGTTTGCAGTAATTAAACTTCGTTAGTGTAACTTTGCGCCTTGCTCGTGTAAATAAATTCTTAATTTTAATTATCATTGTTAAATTAGTTTTTCTATTCTTGCTGGCTTACATCAGCAAAGAATGTTAAATATGTTGTGTAAAGTCCATCAACATTATAAAAACAATCTTAGTTCAAAGTATGTGCAGGGAAGAATGAATTTATTTGATCTTTTGTGTTCAGAGTTCATCATTCTCTATATCATTTCTCTATATATTTTAATTTTATCATACTATGGATACAGAAATATCCGAGGATTTTAAATTTTAGATTTTACAGAGATATTTAATTATTTAGGTTTTAGCCGGAGATTTAATAATTTAGATTTCACCCGGAGATTTTAAAATTCTATTCACAAAGTATCTAGACAGAGAGATCTAGATACTTTGTGAACTCTGATTACTTTTGTTGCAAGCTGCACTTAAGCGAACACAGTGAAATTATTTTAGATAAATAAGTAGAACACAGACTTATAACGATTCCACATTTAACACGATTTTGGATTTAACCAAGAGACTATGAATTTTGGTCGTTTTAAAGAGCACAATTTTACAAATCTTTTATGTTATTTTGTGTAAAATAGTAAAACTAAATTAAAGGCAAATCTAGAAAATAAAAATCAGAACCAGCGAGAAAGAATCTACTAGAACCAATCTTAGTTCAAAGTATATGCTAGAAAGAAGAAATTTATTTAATCTCTTGGGTTAAGAGATTCATTCTTGGAGCATTATTTCAATATATATTTTAGTATTTTATTATTCAATATATATTTTAAATTATTATTCAATATTTATTATTCAATATATTTGTACAATGTATTTTATTATTCAATATATATTTTATTATTCAATATATATTTTATTATTCAATATATATTTTAAAATTCTATGTTTGAACTGAAAGGTCTAGATACATTGTGAACTCCGATTACTGTTAGTGCATTCTACGTTTAATCGAGAAGAGAAAAAAAATTATATGAATATAGATAAATATCCACTTATAACGATTCCGCATTTAATCCTCACCATTATAACAATTCCTCATTTAATATAATTCTGGATTTAACCAGAGGATTATGAAATTTTGTTTGTTTTAACGAGCACATTTTTATAGTGTTTTTATTATTAATTGGGCATGTTCAAAATAGTGCTGTTTGCAAATGCCAGTCTTTTGACTGCTAGACCATTAGACAGCGAGCTCTCCAGTATTTCTCAATGAATGAGTTAAAAGTCAGTAGTACAAATATTTTCCAGACATAGGTTGTCCTAGGTCACATAAAATACACTCCGGGGAAGCAGCAAGTTCAATTCAATGAAGATGAGCCATGAGACAGTCATGACCAGTCAGAAGTTTGAACCTGGCAACTACTTCTCGTCAAGGAGCCTTTGTAATGATTGAAATGTCCTTGTTGAGGGCGCTCCATGACTTTCCCTTAGATGCCTCCAGAGATTCTGTCTCGATTTCTTTTTCGTGTAGCATTTTAATGTACAGTTGTGCTGAATGAAAAGACATAGACTTTGAGAATCAATGGTAGGCTATAGCAGCCATTTTGCCCAAAAAGTCCGCTTTTTCATTTCCTGGTACTCCGCAATTTCGCAGGTGGCACCCACTATAAAGTGATTCTGTACGTTAGGTCTTTTAAAAAAGCCTCAATCTCTTGAATCCGGATACCATTGTTTCTTTGGTTGCCGGAAATTGCCTGGAGAGGCGAACTAGGGTCCAAGAGGATAACCGCTATGTTGAATGAAGAAAGACAAAGTGCGAGTTGTAATGCCACATAAATTGCCTTGATCTCTCCATCAAAGTGCGCTGTAGAAGCTCCAATAGATAAGTAAAAGTTAAACAGTGTGCAAGAGACTCCCGTTCAGCCCCCCCCCCCCCTCCTCCTAAGTTCTGTCAATTAAAGGACCATCAGTATAAACATGCAACCATCTGTCTTATGGAAATTGTGAGTCTATTGTATCCAATTTCTTCAGGAATCATTATCATTTTGTCTAGAATTCTAAGGGATACACTGGTAGCAGGAAAATGTCAACCTTAAAGTCAATATCATATCATGGCGTTGGCAGATTCTATTAACTGACCGCATGAAACCAGTTTGAGTTTTTAGATCTCAGGGAGTAGTACAAAATAGCAAAACTAAGTTAAAGGCGAAACATGAAATAAAAACTCGAAAAAAAAAGTAATTATCTGATGTGAGCCGCACGTAACTTTCCTGATATGATGCAACAACTTCTTTCACGGTGAAATTATGATTTTCAAGATCCATGGCGCATTCGACTTTGAATTATATATTAACATTTGTCACTTTTATTGCTAACAACATATAAAACTATTGTGAAATATCAAATTAACCTCCGTAACTCGAATCGAACAAAAGTTATCGCATGTTAGAAAATTATTATATGGATAGTAAAGTTAACAGGAGATGCGATCAGTAGATAGAATGTGCAATTAGAAAACTTCAAACTAATGACTGCAAATGATGTAAAATTCACATTCATGCAAAAATATAGACATCCTACTAACTGAATGACGCCAAATAATGGGAAATCGAATTAAAACGCAATGCCGCAGCAACCGTATTTGGCCAACAGTGCCAAGTAATTTTTACTGCACTTCTTTTCCCAGATAACTACCGTAAGTATAAATCCTTTATTTTACAGTACTGTCCTTTCAACTAGCTGTCCTTTAGATTTGTTCATCTTTTCAAAACCTAAATAAGTACTTTATTTTCCTGAAGTACTGATCAAATGCTCCAACTGAGAGCATATTTTCAACCATAAATAATTTTTGAATAAGTGAATAAACGCAACTAAAAGTTGCAATTCTGGAAGCTTGATAGGAAGGGAATCAAGGTGCCTTCCCACTCACCGCAACGCAACGGTAGACGGTTCACGGCAACGCTCGAGGTACACCCACGTCTTTGCGGCGAAGTAACTCCCTTCTACGACAACCTGCCTTCAGTTCCAAATGAACTTCAGTCTACCTGACTATGATCATCGCAAGGCCAAATCTCGTAAGAGACCCCGTGCAGTACTTAACCTTGAATAACCGGATTTAGGTAAACCCCTTCACCAGCAACTGAAATTAATTAAAAATCGCGATCAATATTTTTCAAATTTAAAAAAATATTCTTAATCCTTAAACTGTCAAATTGCTAGGTAACCCTCAGGTCTGCATCAACCCCCCAAACTGACTAAACCCAAATGTGCAATAAACTGCCACACTAGGAGCCAAGTCAAAAATAAAATAGTAAATAAAAAAAAATTCGAGCCTCCATATCATGGGTCAATGAAATAATGTCACAGCATGAAGATACGAACCATATATTGAGATTGGAGATTAAAGGCGCTCCGCGCCTGGTGCTCTGTCCTGTACGAAACTTGTCGATCGACGGCGACCTTCACACTGTCGATCGACGGCGAAGAAATGTAGCCAATCAGATGAAAGCGCAGAAATTTCTCCTATTTCAGCGGCCATGTTTACAAATCACCTCTTCCAAAGCGATTTTATATACATGAAATATTATATAATAAAAATTAAGACATTATTACTAATATAATATCTTTGATCTCTTCTGATTCAAATTTATATTTACCAGCGGCTTGCTAGTTTACAGTATAGATGCTTTTCAAAAAATCCGCCTTTCTGTGAATTTAAACAAGAGCGTACGCGAGTTTGCTTCGGCGATATATACATATTTCATCAGTTTTCTAAAATAAGCTAACTAAAGTGATTCCATCACAAAACACAAAGGATTCTAATTTAAATTGTTTTAGAATATTTACTACACTATGGCAATTTTCTCGTTTTAACGAATACAATTATGTTCTCTTTCTCGAATCGTTAAAAAAAACATCCGACAGAATTTAGAAAATGAATTTTGATGTATGTTCTCCATAGACATTTTTTTATCCTTCTATTGCAATACTAAAACAACTTGAAAACATATCCTGTTTACTCTTTAAAATAATTCTCTAAAATAGCACTAAATGCTTTGCATGATATAATTTATTAGTAGGTTTCGAATGTGAAGCTTGGGTGGTAGAGAATCAGCTCCGCTAACGAGTGGGCTCTGGTTCGTTACCAAGCGAATCTTAAATTTTACAAGTGCTGTCACCTGTTGCTGAAATATTCAAATACAGTTTTTCTTTAATAATCTGCAGAATTTTTTTGTTTTAAATTATTTTAAGTTCTATATACAAAATAACATTATATCAGTAAATTATTTTTGAATTTGAATGCTTATAAAAATTTATTACAAAGTTACTTTGAAAATATCTTGAAGTATACTTTATACCAGCTATAGATGGAATATATTCTTCTGAATTAAAAAAGTGCTTGTAGAAATAGCAAATATAAAATGTGCATATAAAATTAGACAGAAATCATCGAACTTCCGTAAACATCGAGTAGTAGTTATCTTTCGACATGTAATGTTGAACATTTTAGATTAGAATAGAAACAAAAATCAAACTACTTTGAAATTTTAAAGAGGTTGTATTTTAATAATTTGGCGCTAACATTTGAAGAATTTTTTTATTATTTTAAATGCATATAGATAATTAGAAATTTACAATACATTTGAAAATCATTTATTTTTAATAAAAAAAATATGTTTACATGTAAATAAGAAAAGTTTACTCTTTTAAGTTTGAATGCTTATAAAAATTTATTTCGAAGTTACTTTGAAAAACATCTTGAAGTACACTTTATACCAGCTATAGATGGAATATACATTTAAATCTATTTTTAAACATAATTACTCAATAAATATAAATGTAAATAAAATAAATTTTAAATTTAAAAGTTTACTTATAGAGAAATATTTTAAACGTTACAAATGAGCAAAGAACATATTCGGATATTTAATATAGATACGTATTTTAAAACCTTTAAAATCAAGTATAAAATGGTAATGAACTTAAATTTGTTTGATAGGACATTTTAAGAACGACATTCTTGGATTTAAATACTTTTTACGTTTTTTTTTTGTTCTTTATTTGTTTAATTTCTGTCAATATCGGCAATATTGCTTTTTAAACTAATTTTGTATCTTAAAATAGAGTGAATATTTTTCAACAAATATTTATTTGCTTTTTAATACGGAAGTGTGAAAAATCCAAATATTTTTTAATGTTCATTCTTCTGTTTAAGCTTCTGATATCTGAAGTAATCCACATAAAAACGATCACATCAAAAATGTACTATACGAAATATTGATTTAGCAGGTGTAAAAACACGATCTACGATGCTATTGGCTGTTGCGTTGCCGTTAACCGTGCGGTACCGGGGCCGGCGGGATTAGTTCTGCTCCTTATCGGGCCTATGCCTGCGGCGCTGCTGTAGCTCGTGACGTCATAAAGTACATCCCACAATTTGCAACTTACAGCATGTGTTTGAAAGTATGATCGTGTAAATATTGACGAAGATACAGATGTATCCTAATAAGGTAAGCTATATCGTTAATATTTTTATTAATCTAGGTAATAATATAATGCATGGTGTTGTTAATTTCTAATATTTAAGGGAAAATGTAATCAATTTGTCCACTTTTTTCAAGATACTCAAAGTGATGCACATGCAGTATAGGTCTAACGAACGTATCACCGAAGGGGGTTTTCTTTTAAGTGTATTTTTAAAATCTAGAACATGATTAGAAGTGATCTAGAACTAGATTCATGGATGTCAAGATTTTATGTAGCGTAATTTTTTCAAATCCAACGTCAAATTCGTCCGTTGAACGAGTATTTTTGCTACGTAAGAAGCTGATGGAAATCGCTGAACAATGAATGTAAATTCAGAGAAACAATTTCAGAATACAAAAGCTGTAAATTTGGAAATACAAAATGAAGTAGAAAATGAAAATTTTATCATTTCCAACTTTTCAAAGGTATAAATAAACATACCTTAATGGAATAAGTAGGATGCAAATACATGTTTTTTTATTTATGCATTAGCATAATGAAATTTTTCTTAGTAAGGTTTGTTGTTGTCAATATAAACAATTGTTCGATTTATATATGTATATGCAAAAAGACAGTTTTGCGGATTGTTGTTGCACCCCCCTAAAATTTTTGGAACCCCCCCCCCCAAAAAAAAAAAAAAAAATTCATGGATTATACACCCTCACATTTTTTGGTGTAAGTAATTACAAAAGTAAATGTGCAGAAAATTTAATGTAAATAACATTTTTACGTTATCTTGTTCTTTTTGTGTACGTGTTTTGATTTTTTATTAGTGAGTCAAAAAGGAATCATTGATCTGCAATTTGTAAATGGTCTATGGGCAATTGTCATATTGTCGTAGCAAAAGGCAAGATTAAAATTGAGAATGTTTTTGCTATAGTACTATCAATTAATGAATAATGTAACTTTATTCTTTCAATCATCTGACCTCCAAAGAGACTGGAAACCAATGGTTTTATTTATTTCATGCACATGTGTATCAAATATAAAAATGTAAAATACACAAATCATTGGTGTTTTTTTTTTGCTTTTTTTACATGCATTTTTGTAATTACAAAAAAAAATCTGAATTTCATAATTTTTTTTTTGGAAAAACTGAAATTCATATTGGCTCCGAAAACTTTTCGTGGATTATTTAGCTTATTATTGTTTCATTAAAATGCAGATGACAACACTCAGCAACCTTAAAATGTTAAAAGTAGAATTTTCAAAACTTCACATCACAGGTGAAAATCGTCTGCCAATAAGTAACGTCTAAAATTATTTTCGCTGAAAAAAAAAAAAAAAACAGGTAAGATTTAAGCTATTAAAATAAGTTTAGTAAAATAGTTTGTCATTGTAATACAGTATTGTATTTGATATTTAACCGATTTATTCAAATTTATTAAATTATTTCTGTTGTAAAAAAGCGCATAACCCGAAAGCGATTTTTTAGTTTTTTTTTAAATTTAGACTACTGTCTATTTGAGACTACTGTCTTTTCCTGTCATTCATCTAATCTCTACATTTCATTTTACCAAAACAGGGATTTCAATTTAATCTGAAAGTGCACAATAACAAAAAATAAATATTTTTATATCACAACCCTGCTGTCAATTACAAATGTAACTTCCGAAATAGTCGTTCATAATGGGCGTGATCACTTATTGACGCTTAAAATATAAATCTAATGTCTGCATTATTATATCTAATCTAATGTCTGCATTAATATTATATTAATTAATAGTATTAAATAATTATTAATAGTATATTAATTATTAAATATTATTATTAAGTATGTATGTATATTAGGATATATGTTATGTAAATCTGACAGTTAAAACTTTTGAAAGATCTTATTACAAAAATGTTTTAGGAGAACTATGTAATTAGAAATTTAATTAACTCTGCCCAAAAGCATTATTATATATATATATAAGAGGTCATAATGTGTTTCTGTGCATTAGGTTATTTAAGAACAAAAGCCAGATTTCTCAAGTAAATGAATTTTATGAAAAAATAAAATTCAAAAGGTTAAAACCTGGCATTGAATCGTTTAGAAGAAAAGAAAAAACTCGTAACTACGGAAATATTCAGTTTTTTTTTTACTTTACAGTCTTACTTATATTCCTTCTTTATATTTATAATTTGTTTTCGTTATATTTATTTAATTAAATCATTTTTACTTAAGAACTGGAGCAAAGTGTAAACGCCGTGGATGGGATGTAAGTTGTGACGTCACGAAACCTGCATCTAGGCCCGATAAGAAGAAGAAATCCCGCCGGCCCCGGCGGTACGCGTTGAATTCGGTTTCATTTCGAATTTTGCGTTGCGGCCTGTGTTCACCGTTGAAGAGAACTTTCCCCCACTTTTTCATCGTACAGCGCATGCGTGAACTCAACCGTCCGCTGCGTTGCGGTGAGTGGGAAGGCACCTTTATTTCGCCGCAAAGACTTGCGTGTACTTAGAGCTAAGGCTCCTCTATATGCGAGCTGACTCATCAAGCATATTGAAGCCCACCATAGCTGGAAGCGCAATCCATTAGCATTAGCTCTATTCGTATTTTCACTTTAGGAAGTACTATTGAAATAATTATAGGTGGTTATTCTACACCGAGCTGCTCTAATCCTTCTGGAAAGGGTTTAGGTTATTTCGCTTTCCTAGAAACGAAGAAAGAAGAAAAAAATAGCTAATAAATAATTTGATACCCGGTACTAGAGCATACTTGTGCGAGCTAAGTTCTACAATATTCTAATTAAAAAATCTTTTTTTATAAAGTATTAATTTTAAGCACTTATTTTATAATTTCTGTAAATCTAATATGGAATCCTATGGGCTTCAATATGCTTGATAAGTCAGCCTGTAGTAGAGGAGCTCTACCTAGGGCGTTGCCGTAAACCGTCTACCGTTGCGTTGCGGTGAGTGGGAAGGCACCTTCAGTAGTAGCAATTTTCTCTTTATAATAAAAAAAAAGTAGCTGGCGACGTCGCCGCCGCTGTTTGATAAATTTCTCATTTCTCGATATTCTTTGCTTCGTACTGCAAAAACTATTGCATATAAAAATATGAAATTTGGTACACTTGTATAAAAAGCTTTAGGGAAGACGATGAATTAAATCGTTTTTTGATATATATTGTAGTTTAAGAAATATTTAATGTCAAAATAAAAGACAAAATATTTAAGCTGAGAGTTCGCATCCTGGATAGACTAAAAACAGCAAGACCACGAATTTTTGCAAGCAGGTGCCTACATGGGTGAATTTTTGCAGGACGGAGCCTTTTTTTTCCATTTCAATGTAGTTTTTGAGATATTTTACTTTTTATGCACTTCTGAAGTGAACTTTTTTTTCGTATCGGTACGTCTAGCGATTTCTCTGTTTCGTACTGTAAAAACTATAGCATACAAAAATATGAAATTTGGTACATTTATGGAGAAATAATAGGATAGCATGATGAAATAAACTATTTATCAATTTAAACTTTAGTTTGGCATGAAACATCTCGCTAAGCGAGCTCATGATCAAGGAATTCAGTTTTTGGATTCCCTAAACTAAGAAAAATCCCTGCTTTTCCCTCCTGCGAGAAATGAAGCGAGCTCGGCGAGTAGGAGGTCCCGAAGGGGGTTGCGCGAGCAGAGGACAGAGCTCCCTAGTAATGTCTATTCCTACTATAAGTAGTAGTAACTTTAGTGTCGGTTCCTACTGTAAGTAGTAACAACTTTAGTGTCGATTCCTTTTGTAACAATTTTAATGTCGATTCCTACTGTAAGTAGTAACAACATTGTCGATTCCTTTTTTAACAATTTTAATACCGATTCCTACTGCAAATATTAAAACTTTAGTGTCGATTCCTACTGCAAGTAGTAATAATTTTAGTGTCGAATCCTTTTGCAACAATTTTAGTGTCGATTCCTTTTGTAACAATTTTAGTGTCGATTCCTTCTATACGTAATAACAGCTTTAACGTCAATTCCTTTTGTAACAATTTCAGTGTCGATTCTTACTGTAAATAGTAAAACTTTAGTGTCTATTCCTACTGTAAGTAGTAGCAACCTCAGTGTCGATTCCTACTGTAAGTAGTAACAACTTTAGTGTTGATTCCTACTGTAAGTAGTAATAACTTTAGTGTAGATTATTTTTGTAGCAATTTTAGTGTCGATTCTTACTGTAAGTAGTAAAACTTTAGTGCCAATTCCTACTATAAGTAGTAACAACTTCAGTGTCGATTTCTACTGTAAGCAGTAACAACTTTAGTGTCGATTCCTACTGTAAGTAGTAGCAACTTCAGTGCCGATTCCTACTGTATGTAGTAACAACTTCACTGTCGATTCCTACTGTAAGTAGTAACAACTTTAGTGTCGATTCCTACTGTAAGTAGTAATGACTTTTGCGTCGATTATTTTTGTAACAATTTAGTGTCGATTCTTACTGTAAGTAATAAAACTTTAGCGCCAATTCCTACTATAAGTAGTAACAACTTCAGTGTCGATTTCTACTGTAAATAGTAGCAACTTTAGTGTCGATTCCTACTGTAAGTAGTAATAACTTTAGTGTCGATTATTTTTGCAACAATTTAGTGTCGATTTCCACGCATTAGACAATGTTTTACATCTTTGTAATTGGCTTTTGTCGTCTATCTTGATTTGTTGCCGCGTTTCTTACATTATTATTATACATTTCTTATATAATAACTTCATTTTTTGTTTCGTTTTTAATAACATTCGAGAGTAATCACTTTGCTATAAAGAGACATAACGTGTAATGTACACTCATGCACCTTTCCTTACAAAGGTATTGAGCTGTTTAAAGAGTTTCCTACTGTATATATAAGAAAACGTGTATTCCGAAACTTGTATATGGAAGGTATAACTTTGCAGTAATGGTTTGATTATAAAATTGTAAATACATTTTAATATTTATTTTATTAATTAGCTATGCCATTTTCTACTAATTTTTAAAATTATTATTGGATTCAAATTAATGGATGGTAGCAATTTAGTATAAATAAACAGAAATTTTTGCAGAGTTATTCTTAACGTTAAATTTGTTGTACATAAAAATACATAAAAATGCGTCCTTCTGATCAGCTTCGTGATTAAAAATATCACTCTCCGTTGATTCTGGAAAATTAATTAAATGGGAAAATTAAATTCAGAAAATTAATTAGATTCGGCAAAATTGCTATTAAATTTTGGAATTAAATAAGTTAATTTAGTGTGAAAAGAATAAGTTGGAAACTTTAATACATACAAAGATAAAACTTGATTGCAATTCGCAGTAACACGGCAATAAAAATATTAATGAAAATTTAATGATAAAGAATTTTCACAATTGAAATAGTGAAGTTTTCTGAGGCAGTTCCTTTATAATTACCCAAATTGAAAACTACGTTTAATTAAATAAAATGAATAAATATGAATATTTCATGAACGAAAATAACTTTAATAGAAAGTTTCAAGTTATTAAGACACCGTGGGAATAAGGTGTGTGTTATTTATTCACAGTCTATTTCTTAATGATATTTGTTTCTAAAACTTTTCTCAAAATAATTTAACAGAGCCAAATATGTTTATTAGGCAACTAATATTTTGATAAGACGTAGTATTAATGGAGATACTATTTACATTAACTTTCACTATTTTCATTGAAGTCCGTGCTATTAAAATTTCTAACATTTAATAACGTCGAAATTTAGATTTGCTAAATAATATTGCTGCAAAAGTCGAACTTCCATTGTAAATGTCAACATTCATGGACCCATTTTGCTCTTATTAGGCCTAACTAGCATGAAATAGCCAGTACCTACAAAGGCAGCAAGAAAAAATGCTACAATTCTGGGCACCTCTACGGGGACCTTAAATCTTCAGTATAACAGTGTTTTACATCATGTTGTTATTCAGCTCGGTCTAAACAAAACTGCAGAAAACAAGTTCATACGAAAGTTGTCATAAATGGAACGCTTTTGAAATTAAGATTACGCTCCTATTACAAGAGACAATATCCATGAACCGGTTTCGCGCATATTATACGACCATCAGTATGAAACAACATCACATGCAATGGCGGCAAAAACCTTAATATGCACCACAATTTTACAAATGTTTATGAAGATCGACAGATTCAACGCTATCATGTATCCATCTTCGTTTTTAACACTTTACAACAAAGTTGAAAAGTGTTTATGACTTTGTTCATTCTGTCTGTCTGTCTGTCTGTCTGTCTGTCCGTTAGCACGATAACTGCCGTAAAAATGACTTAATCAAAATGAAATTTTAGTATGTTGTTCAGACGGTCTGTAGGACCTATGGGAATATAAATGAATAATATCACACAATTAGTTTTGGATTGAACCCGGGTTGAAAAAATGAAATACATTGAGCCCTATGGGACCTAATTTTTCTAACATTTTTTAAGCGGATTTAAAATTCACAAATTGCTTCGAAAATTTTAGGTAATAGTCAAATTGTTCCATAAAATATATAAAAAAAAATTCAGCTAAATATATTCAGTAGTTTTTTAAATAAAAATTAAAATAATAATTACACATCTTATATGAAACGATCACGTGACCATGATATTAAACGATCACATGACCCACTTCAAAATGAGATATGGCATCCATCTTGTTTCAAATTCGTGATTTTTTAAAGTTCTTTTTAATTAATATTGAGTGTTGTATCCATCCTAAAACTACTTTATTTCTGCTTAAATTCTGTGCATCTACATACTAAAACAACACAATGACAATATATTTGAGTTTAAATTTTCATTCAAATTTGATTATTTCTACAATTAAGCCTATTTTTCACCTATGTAAAATGTAAACAGCAAAATATGTAGAATGAGTTGTATTAGAATTACTGTATTTCTTTAACACAAAATAATTCAGTCCATGGAGTCTGCATGGCTGATATGAATGAAATATTAATTGATTTTATAAACAGAAGGACGATATTTTTCGATGAAGTTTTAAGCATAAAGTTTATGAATTGTAGCTCCATGGTCTTAATTTTTAAATAAAATAAATTATTATAGTATTGTGATGAATGAAATGGAGAAAGTTATGAATGAAATCGTGCTTTTATAGAGAGATCCAGGCGTGTTATTTTTTCTATGACGTCATTTGAATTAATTTCAGTTGTTTTCGATGAAGTTTTCAAATATAATAAATTATCGTAGTATTATGATAGATTTAAAAATATTACCGTGGAATGTATTGCATTTTAGAGATATTTAAACCACGCAATTTATATTTCAATGCCGTCTTTTGAATGAAGTTCATTTTTTTCAATGAAGGTTTAAGTTTTCAAATATAATAAATCAATGTAGTATCGTGATAAGTTTTAAAATATTACCGAGGAATGTATTGCATTTTCGACTTTTTTAAATAAAATTGCATTGAAGTTGGAAAGTATTTCATAATCAATGCTTTAAGCATGATTGATCTTTCTTGTTAACACTTTACAACATAGTTGAAAAGTGTTTATGACTTTGTTCATTCTGTCTGTCTGTCTGTCCGTTAGCACGATAACTGCCGTAAGAATGACTTTATCAAAATGAAATTTTAGTATGTTTTTCAGACGGTCTGTGGTACCTATGGGAATATAAATAAATAATATCACCCAATTAGTTTTTTATTGAACCCGGGTTGAAAAAATGAAATACATTGAACCCTATGGGACCTAATTTTTCAAACATTTTTTAAGCAAATTTAAAATTCACAAATTGCTTCGAAATTCTTAGGAAATAGTCACATTATTCCATAAAATATATATAAAAAATTTCAGCAAAATATGTTAAGTAGTTTTTTAATTAAAAATTATTTAATATAGGGAAAAAAACAAATTCAATTAAATTCTGACTTTTGGGATATCCTCCAGAAAGAAAAAAGAGATATATTATATAATAAATATCCTTCTAAGAGTTTGATCATTTTGCATATAAGAGAGGCCTCACATTTTAAAATAAATTTGGTAGATAACAATTTTTCAATTTTTTTTTTTAATTTTATATAACTCTTCATGATATACTTATTTGATTGCATTTTTAATGCACTTTCCTACGTCGATAGTTAAAATTAGGTACACAGCTTAAATTTGTTGAACATTTCATTCTACAAAAATTTAGTGGATCTTTAAATATAGATCATACATTTTTTTCGAAATGGCCTGCAAATAATCCCCGTATTGTTGTAATATTGTTAAAAATTCTGATGTGGGCAGCACATGTCTTTCCCTGCAGACTCATATTCACGTTATCTTTATTTCTTCAATAATAATTTGAGTTTATCTGCACAAAATAACAGCCCTAAATATTTTGAATGACATTGAATTTGCACGTTAAACTTGAATTTGGTTCTCATTTGATAGCTGGACTTATTGTCAAAAGTGGCGTAGCGAAAATTCGAAAAAACTAGAATATTTCAAGAACGGCTAGTCTTAGAGTAATGGAGTTTATCTTATTCTTTTTGCTGTCAAAAATCACGTATAAAATAGGAATTTAATTGATATAATTGAGCACACGTAGTCTTTTATTTTTATATTTAACGATTTTTGTGGACCTGTTCGCAAATGTAGCCCATTCCGTTTTCCTGAATCGTACTAGAATAACCTACAAATGATTTATGTACCAAATTTCGTTAAATTTGGTATATAAATCCCTTGTAGGTCATTGAAATATTATACACCAAATTTTGTTAAATTTGTTCCATTAGTTGTTAGCTAGAGTGGATAAAGGCAATTTCTGCCGGCCATTTCGCAAAGAAGGCAGATTCTTTTATTACGAATCGTACTCTAATGAACATCAGGATTTCCCACAAAAAACATACCTACCAAATTTTATGAAATTCGGTCCATTAGTTTTTCAATTAGAGTGGATGTAACATCCTCCAGACACACAGAAACATACACAGATACACTCTTACACACAGACGTCTTCCTAAAAATAGTTTTTTCGTGTTCTAGAAGTCCCAAAACGTGTAGATCCTTCGAAAATTCGAGTTCCGATCTTCGGAACGATTCCAATACTTTGAATACATACACACACACACACACATATATATATATATATATTATCTGCGTATCTGTGTATTATCTGTGTATCTCAATTCCGTGCCTATGCAATTACAATAGTTGGGATTTTAAATAATCCCTAAACTTTTATCATTTCTTCTACGAAGCCTAATTGCTACTTATGCAGAATACAAATATCTGAAGCGATTGTAAGGTGAGTTACATAAGAATTGCTGGATTTTTTTCACACAAAATTATTTAGCTCTGGAGTCTGGAATACAAGTTATATGAATGAAATATTCATTGATTTTGCATAGAGAATCAGATGATTTATATTTCGATACAGTTTTAAATATTTAAGTATAATAAATTACTGTAGTACTGTGATAATGTAAAAGATATCATCACTGAATGTATCACATTTTAGAAATTTTTAAATGAAATTGCATTTCAGTTGGAAAGTGTTTCATAATCAATGCTTATGCATGATTGATCTTTCTTGTTCAAGGTTTAACAAGCCTCAGTCGAGCTCCATGAAAATGCGAGTGGCAAAACTGCGGCACATGACAAGTTTTGAAAAGTTCATATGACTTTGGTCATTCTGTCTGTCTGTTTGTCTGTCTGTTTGTCTGTCTGTCTGTCTATCTGTCTGTCTGTTCGCACGATAACTGCCGCAAAAATGAGTTTATTGAAAATAAATTTTAGTATGTTGTTGAGACTGTCCGTTAGATGTCTGGGAATGAAAATTAATGATATCAACCAATTTTCGGATTTAACCGCCGTTGAAAAAATGACATGCATTGAAACCTGTGGGACTTAATTTTTTAAACAAAGTTAAAATTCAGTAATTGCTTCCAAAGTTTTAAGAAACATTCAAATTATCACATAAAATGTATAAAAAGTTTTGAGCAAAATATGTTGGGTAGTTTTTAAAATAAAAATTGAAATAATAATTACACTTACGGGAATAAATGAAGAGACCACGTGACTCATTGCAAAATGAAATATGGCCTTCATTTTTAACACTTTACAACAAAGTTGAAAAGTGTTTATGACTTTGTTCATTCTGTCTGTCCGTCTGTCTATTTGTCTGGCTGTCTGTCTGTCTTCCGTTAGCACGATAACTGCCGTAAAAATGACTTAATCAAAATGAAATTTTAGTATGTTGTTCAGACGGTCTGTAGGACCTATGGGAATATGAATGAATAATATCACCCAATTAGTTTTGGATTGAACCCGGGTTGAAGAAATGAAATACATTGAAACCTATGGGACCTAATTTTTCAAACATTTTTTAAGTAGATTTGAAATTCACAAATTGCTTCGAAAATTTTAGGTAATATTCAAATTATTCCATAAAATATATATAAAAAATTTCAGCAAAATATATTCAGTAGTTTTTTAAATAAAAATTAAAATAATAATTACACCTCTTATATGAAGCGATCACGTGACCATGATATGAAAAGATTACGTGACCCACTTCAAAATGAAATATGGCATCCATCTTGTCTCAAAATCGTGATTTTTAAAGTTTTCTTTAATTCATATTGAGTGTTGTATCTGTCCTGAAACCCCTTTATTTTTGCTTAAATTTTGTGCATCTACATACTGAAACAACGCAATGACAATATATTTGAGTTTAAATGATCATCCAAATTTGATTATTTCTACAACGAAGCCTATTTTTCACCTATGTAAAATCTAAACAGCAAAATATGTAGAATGAGTTGTATTAGAATTGCTGTATTTCTTTAACGCAAAATTATTTAGCTCATGGAACCTGCATAGCTGATATGAATGAAATATTCATTGATTTTACAGAGAGAAGGGCGATTATTTTCGCAAGTTTTAAGCATAGAGTTCAATTACTTATAACTCCATGGTCTTAAGTTTTTATATAAAATAAATTATTTTAGTACTGTGATGAATGAAATGAATGAGAAAATATTTATGAATGAAATGCTGCTTTTATAAAGAGAGCCAGCCAGGCGTGTTATTTTTCTATGACATCATTTGAATGAATTTCTGTTGTTTTCGATGAAATTTTCAAATATAATAAATTATTGTAGTATTATGATAATTTTAAAAATATTACCGAGGAATGTATCGCATTTTAGAGATGTTTAAACGAGGCAATTTATATTTCAATGCCATCATTTGAATGAAGTTCATTTTTTTCGATGAAGGCTTAAGTTTTCTAATATAATAAATTAATGTAGTATTGTGATAAGTTTTAAAATATTACCGAGGAATGTATTGTATTTTAGAGATGTTTAAATAAAATTGCATTGAAGTTGGAAAGTGTTTCATAATCAATGCTTTAAGCATGATTAATATTTCTTGTTTAATTTTAAATGGTCATTAAACTTTGATTATTCCTACAACGAAGCC
The DNA here is from genome assembly GCA_951213105.1 of Amaurobius ferox. Taxonomy (NCBI): domain Eukaryota; kingdom Metazoa; phylum Arthropoda; class Arachnida; order Araneae; family Amaurobiidae; genus Amaurobius; species Amaurobius ferox. The sequence continues at coordinate 57,160,963 of OX578138.1, read as the reverse complement.
TAATTTCTATAGCATGCAAAATGTAAACAAATCAAGTGATTGTAAAATGAGTTGCATAAGAATTGTTGAATATTTTTCACGCAAGATTATTTAGCTGTGGAGTCTGGAATATAAGTGATATGATTGAAATAATTATTGATTTTACTTAAAGATGCAGACGATTTATATTTCGATGAATAAAGTCGAATAACGTTTGAATAAAGTTCATTTTGTGCAAATAGCATTAACTTTTCCTTAAGTTTTCAAGTATAATAGATTACTGTTGATAATTCTAAAATATCAGCTGCGAATGAATCACATTTTAGATATATTTAAATATATGTTTCATAATCAATGCTTTATGCATGATTGATCTTTCTTTTTATTTATTTTTTGCTGCTATTACATATATCAGCCATGTAAAACTTTATTATTCTATTAACTGCTATGGAGCAACGATCTTAACACTTGGAACTCCCCCTAAAGTCGTGTTCTATGAATATGAATAGCGTTGTAACTAGTACGTCGCATTGTTCTACTCTGCTCTAAAAGCTTAGAAAACCAATTTTTACAGATTTTAATCTATATATTATTTAAGTGAAGGCCAAGCGTATCAACACATGACCAAGGGAACAAATCTGGCGAAATATCTCCAACTGATAAGAATAGGCAGCATATCGGAAAAAGACATGGAAAGATACGAAGACGCTACCAGTACTCTTAAACCATCATACAGCAAAATGTTGATAATATATAATACTTTATGAATAGGAGCACAAGTAGGCCGTAGTAGGCCGTAAAAATAATGCCTTTAAATAACGGTACCAGTATGATAAGAATCTAAAAAGAAGTATGAATGAGAATCTAAGACTAAAATACTCATAGTTAGTATAACAGCATTAAACAGATGTGTAAAATTATAAACCCGATTCGAAGATGATACTTCCCCAAAATAAAAAATCTGATGTGGGCAACACATGACTTTCCTTATATAATGTAATGAATTTACTACTTTTACAGTAAAAAAATAGGATTTTCTTGTAGTAGATACTAATATTCTTTCCAAGATATTGAATTTTCGACAATTAGTCGTCATTTTCATTGATTTAGCGTCATTTTTATCCATTTGGCGAGATTTTCGTTAATTTGGCAACATTTCAAAAAAGTCGCCAAGTTGGCGACATTCCGCCAAATTCGTCACCAAAATCTCGCCAAGCGTTATGCACTAAGAAATAAATTTTTCTTAAAGCAGATAAATGACTATTGGCGTTCAAATACAAAAGTATTATTCAAAGTATCTTTTTTCAAGAATGGAACGAGCTAGATCCACGAGAAGGATGTCACTCAATTTATCGCATGGTATTACATATGAAAAGTAAACATGTTTCTCAATAGGAAATATTTTTCTTTTTATTTTATATGACTTTTTGATAATTTTTTTAAAAAATGTACAATATCTCGAGAACGGTTCATGTTAGCGTTCTAAAATTTATGTCAATCGTTTTCTAATGAAAAATTACATAAGAAATGTCTATTAGCGTAACTTTATTAGTGGTTTTAATTTTTTGACGATTTTTTCAAAATTTCATTCAAAAATTTAGGGGGGTTCTGAACATTCGATTGCGTATAAAAACAATAGGCTTCCAGTGTTTACGGATTGTGATTTTTGTACCAAATTTGGTTTGAATCGGCCCATTCGTTAGTCAGTTATCGTCTCCACAGACTCACTGACACACACACATACACACATACTTTCACACACACACACACACACACACACACACACACACAGACATCACTTCAAAAATGTTTGATTCGTGATCAGGGATGCTTGAAACGTACTCTCCCGTCGAAAACTCGAATTCGAATTTTCGACCCCGTCACAATACTTTCCTTATACATTATGTATATAAGGAAAGTAATAAGGCAAAGTAGTCACGTCAATTAAAGAGTGAAAAATTTCTGTCTCCCATATTTCTTGCTTCTGATAAAGTAAATGTCTCATTAGTCCTGGCATAGCATGATCATTGGCCTCCTAAGTCGATCGATACGGTCCTAACATATTTGTTTTACGAACAGACATTTTCTTCATTTGCTGGCGTTACTGCTCTTTTTTTTTTTATTTTGCTGAACAAGGCTCATTTTGCATCCAAAATGTGTTATAACTTTAGATATTTATGTAAGACAGACATTTCCCGGACTGGCTCATCTTTCTTATTTGTTATTAGACGTCTTCAACGACCAGTTTGGTAGCTTTTATAGGTGCCTTCGATTATCGGTTCGGTCTTTTTACTTTCCTTATATACATAATGTATAAGGAAAGTATTGTGACCGGATCGAAAATTCGAATTCGAGTTTTCGACGGGAGAGCACGTTTCAAGCATCCCTGATCACGAATCAAACATTGTTGAAGTCAAGTCTGAGTGTGTGTGTGTGTGTGTGTGTGTGTGTCAGTGAGTCTGTGGAGACGATAACTGACGAACGAATGGACCGATTCGAACAAAATTTGGTACAAAAATCACAACCCGTAAACACTGGAAGCCTATTGTTTTTATACGCAATCGAATGTTCAGAACCCCCCTAAATTGTCGAGTGAAATTTTGAAAAAATCATCAAAAAATCAAAACCTTTAATAAAGTTACGCAAATAGACATTTCTAATGTAATTTTTCCTTAGAAAATGATTGACATAAACTTTAGAACGCTAGCATGAACCGTTCTCGAGATAAAGCACATTTTTCAAATAAATATATCAAAAAATCCTATAATTTAAAAAAAAATATTAACTGTTGAGAAACATGTTCACTTTTCAAATGTAATATCATGCGATAATTTGGATGACATCATTCTCGTGGATCTAGCTCGTTCCATTTATGAGAAAAGATACTTTGAGTAACAATTTTGTATTTGATCTCCAATAATCATTTATCTGCTATAAGAATAACTTATTTCTCTGTCCATAACGCTTGGCGAGATTTTGGCGCCGAATGTGGCGGAATGTCGCCAACTTGGCGACTTTTTTAAATGTGGCCAAATTAACGGAAATCTCGCCAAATGGATAAAAATGACACTAAATCAGTGAAAATGACGACTAACTGACGAAAATTCAATTTCTTGGAACGAATATAAATTGCTACTATAAGAAAAACCTATTTTTTTATTGTAAAAATAGTAAATTCATTGCATTATATAAGGAAAGTCATGTGTTGCCCACATCAGATTTTTTTTTCTTTTCAAATGCACTGAACTAGCAATAGCTGTCGATCTTGTAGTGGCACGTACACACACAGCTGCTCCCCGGACGCTACGCGAGCATAAAACGTCATAAATTAAGCACTTAAATATATTTTACCACTGCACGGACTCACACACGAGGTTGTTCTATTCCCGATGCTCAGAAACTCCTTCAGGATGGACCAAAAGACAGAAGAGTTATACGCAAAATCATTCTGATTATTCGATTCCAGATATTTCTTCACATAATACTTACAATAATGAAATAATTTTATATTTAAAAAAAATCTAAATCGTATATTTAAAAATCACAACATCAGAAAAACTAAATTTAACCCACTTCATGTCTAGACATTATATGGAAAATCGTTATATGGAATATCGGACCGACAAACAATAGACATATGGCTTTCTTCTGCTTGGTTTCTGTGGAATGAAAGGTAAGAAGTTCATATTAATGAATTAAATGCTATCTACGAAGATTTTCGGCGTAATCCACATAATGATGGAATAATTGTCATTTTAAAAATCAAAATGCTATCTCCATGAGTCAAAAAATTCAAATTTTATATTTTAACACGCAGTCCATGGGGTGCATCGGCGTTGGTGTCACTGATTTTGAGAAAATCGTCTGCTAGAATAAAGTGAGTCGAAATCAACTAATCAGCTGACTTCAAAATATGGGTCATATTTCAAATTTAAATATTCAAAACTTTTAAGGTAATTCGAAATTTTTTAAAATCTTTCCTAAATAATCCTAATCATTTTTAAATCTTTTCTAAATGAGTCGTCGGAGCACCGACTTTTCCAGCTGTTAGTTGCTTAGATTTTTTACGACACTCGACGCACGCACAGTGAGAGGGAGATCTTACTATATTATTATTACTACTATAGCCATCTCCCTTCATTATTATTATTATATTATTATTATACTTTATTATTATTATAGCTGGAAAAAGGCTTCGAAACATGTTCATACCTTTACATATTTGTTTCAAGCTATTTCACTAATAAAGTATTTTATTTCTTGTATTTTACACCAGTTTGAGAGATGTGTTTTATGAAAGATAAGGAAAATTAACATTCTTACCATCATTAAAACTTACCATGTCTTACCATCTTTACTACTCATAAGTGTACCAAATTCCTTCCTTCTCTCAAAAAATATTGCCCTCTCTGCAAGGATTTAGATCAGCTAAAATATTGACAAAAATTAAGCTTAATTCTATCAAAATAACATTATAAACATTTACAAAGTTTCACTTGCTTATCAATGATTTCAAAGTTACTTTTGAATGCTGGAACTACGTGAAAAATTGAATTATATTACGATCAGCCAATGGTAAACGTAATAATACTTCGTTTAATATATTCTAAACATTCACCAGCATAAACTAGTTAAGGATTAAGTTGGTTTATGTTGAAATGCGATTATTGTTACATTGAAAGCATTATGTGTAGGATATTGGTTTATAATGTTCGAGTTAAATTTCACAATTCGGGAGTATTTTGATGATCCCTGTTCTTCAACTCATCAAATATTGATGGTTGTTATGTTTATGCTTCCAAACATATGTTGATATTAAAATAATAGATGAGATAAATCACTGTTTGGCTAAGCCAAACGGTGATTCATAGTGAGACAAGCATTGTCAGTTAGACTTTGTCATCTACACTATTAAATATAGTAATACTAGCATGTAAGTCTCTCAAAGACTGTGAAATTAATACTCTTAAATAAAATGGCAAACTTTTTTAATAAGTTACATTTTATTTAACAATGCATGGAGCATAACTTCGACAGCTGTTGTCTTAATCGAAAACTGACTTGATTAAATTCTTTTCCGTGGTCGATACTATAATTCTGCAAAGTTTCAGCTTTTAGATCACCAGGGATACTTCTAAAAATACTTTTCATCGCCCCTCTATTTCGTCCGCCCCTAGAGAAGAAATCGAAAATCCAAAGCCTCGTTAGGTTTTCTTTAGGTTTCGTTAGGTTTAACAAGCTTGCTTTAGATCTGGGTAACAAGCTTGTAAGGAATCTTGCTACCATAACCGGGAATCAAACCCTGGATCTCCGAACTAGACAGCCGATGCTGTACCGTTGAGTTACTGGAACGAAATTGCAAGCTCTTATCATCGAAGTGGACTCTGCATTCTCCACCTTCTAATGTCAGATTGGCGGGCAACTGACAATCTGACTGGTCACCTCCTGCTATTTTTATCTCAGTTTTGCCTCCTGCGACAGCTATTTTATCCAGGTTAGTATGCTATGTGGTCGTTATCCTCCTAATTTAAAATCGACGTTTCATCTCCTTGAGTCCACTGAATTCATTCTAGTCATACTATGACCACTTTCAGATCTCTGGCAGATTTTCACTAACCTACAGGGTTGATGGGTTTGGGTGCCATTTGTATAGAACCTTGCTCCCCAACCGGGAATCGAACTCTGCATCTCCGAACTGACCAACCCACTTTCTATCTTTGAGCGACTGGGACGAAATTGCAAGCTCATATCGTCAAAGTATACTCTGCAGAATGCTGCAGTCCACTGGTCTCTAAGTTTGCAAATATTCAGCCTTCGAACTCACCACGTAGGCTTTTGGAAATTCTGAAAGATTTTTTGAATACGATCCCTCCTTCCATTTTTCAAGGGCGCAAAATCGAAATTCCGACTACTTCATATTCTGTTCCGTGATCCATACTATAAATGTGCAAAGATTTCGCATTCTAGGTCATCCAGAAGTCTTTTACGTGGTCTTTATAGAATTTTCGAATATACTTCATTTTCTAGACCGTCAGGGGAAAATCGAAAATCCGGCTCCGTCAGGTTCTGTTCTGTAGTTTATACTATAAGGCCCCAAAGATTCAGTCTTCACTGTGGGGCTGGACATCCTTTCGACCCCATCTGCCATTTTGTCCTCCCCTGGGGAAGAAATCGAAAATTCGACTTCATCAGGATCTGCCAAGTGCTCGATACTATAGGTGTACAAAACTTCAGCCTTCAAAGTAACTGAAGGTGTGGCTTTGGAAGAGTCTGGAAAGATACAAACACGGACAATTATTATATAGATTTGAAAGTATCTGTAGAGTATGTCTTCACTGAATGTTGTCTGGTATATTCATAAACCATTTTGTACCTTCATCTACATCCCAATCAATATCAGTAACTTTTTATGAGCGTTAGTTTAGGTTTTCCCTGAGTTTGAATGTATTCCTGGAATTTGAAACATGTCTGATTATTACTTTCCCTACATAGTACCTAGTATAATGTATAGGGAAAGTATGTGATGGGGTCCACAATTTGAATTCAAGTTTTTGACGGAAAAGCATGTGTCAAGCATCTCTGAACTCGAATCGAAAATTTTTGAATTGAGGCCTGTGTGTCTGTGTGTATCTATGTAGATGTGTGTGTCTTTGTGTATCTATGTGTGTGTGTGTCTGTGTGTATCTATGTGTGTACCTATGTGTGTGTGCGTGTGTGCCTGTGTGTATCTATGTGTGTGTGTGTGTGTGTGTGTGTGTGAGTGCGTATGTATTCGTGAGTCCGTGGAAGCGATATTTCACAAACAAATGGAACGTTTCTAAAAAAAAAATTGATTCAATTATTACAATCAGGGAACACTGGAACCCAATAAATTTTAAACCCAATTCAATATTAAAAAAAACCCGAAATTTCGAATGACTTTTTAAAAGTATCATTAAAAAATCAGAGCCATTAATAATATTAAATACATAATCATTTCATACAAAACAAATGGAAAAATTTTGAGAAAGCTAGCATAAACATTTCTCAAGATATTGCACATTTTTCAAATTAATTTATCAAAATAATTGCATAAAATGAACAAAAGTAAATATCGTTAAATAGGGGAATATTCCATATTCAATATTATAAGACAAATTTTCTAACAGCATTCTGGTGAATCTATCTTATTCCATTCCTAAGAAAATACATCTATTGATTAGAAATCAAACTATAATATACAAGGAAAGTCATTTTCACAGTTTGCTTGTCTGAGTGTCACGTTTGGCGAGAAATTTAGCGATAATTTTACCATCTTGGCGACGAATCTTGTGTGTATGACGAATCTTTTGAATATCACCATTTTGAAAATGTCGCCAAATAAAGAAAAGTGACGTTTATTAATGAAAATGACGCCAAATTGGTGAAAATTCCATATCTTGAAGATTGAAGTTCCATTTATTCGATAATTTCTGTCGCTGTTGGTGAAATTAGTTTCTTGATCTAGGGATAATCATGTGCTGCCCACATCACATTTTTGAAACATATATATATGCCTGTCAAGCTCATACAAAGGATGCATTCATCTGATTTTTGTTAATAATATCAATTTCGGACTTACATAACAAGTTTCAAACTTCCAAATATGAATTACTTCCCGGTTTCCATACTTGCTTGTACTGTTTTTCACTTGTAATGACTATAATATACAGGTATAATTTATTCGATAACTATCATTGTTCTCCATAGGAAATGATGCTGCGAAAATCATAAATTTAGATTAGTTTGTGTTTTGATAGTGCCAATAATTTCTGCCAGGGTCTAGTATTTCATCTAACTTAAAATGTGTTCTCTCCAATCGAGCAAATTGTGATCATATCTTGTGTTCTAATCATGAAGATTATAATTGGATCTTGTATTCTAACCATGAGAATTATAATAATATTTTGGGATATGATTATAATTTCCATTAAAATTATGCGATTTATTATCATATCTTTTGTTCTAATCATTCAAATTATAGTCATAGCTTGTGATAGGATTATAATTCCCATAATAATCATGCTAATCATATTCATATCTTGTGTTCTAATCATTCAAATTATAACCCTATCTTGAGATAGAATTATAAATCGCATTATAATTATACGAATTATAATCATATCTTGTGTTTCACTCAGGTGAATTACAAATATATGTTGTGTTCTAATCATACGAATTACAATCATATATTATTTTCTCATCATGCGAATTATAAATATGTAGAATTATAAATCGCATTATAATTATACGAATTATAATCATATCTTGTGTTTCACTCAGGTGAATTACAAATATATGTTGTGTTCTAATCATACGAATTACAATCATATATTATTTTCTCATCATGCGAATTATAAATATGTGTGTTCTAACAATGCTAATTAAAATTGATTATGTTCAAATCAAATTATTCCGTGCTATAATTTAAGTCTGTTTTATTTTCCTTCCAAAATTCTCTTTTATATATTGAGATTCCAAATTTGAGTCCGAATTTGATGCAATTTTTAAAACCATAATATTTGACACATTGTTGCTGAATTCGAAAATGTCCTTTATAAAAAAAATTATAGATTCTAGCAAGGAGAGTCTTTGGGGAACAAATCAAAGAGTATTTTTGCTTAACAAAACAATTTCAGCATTGACCTTAAGAATTGTAACCTTAACATAAACAAAGTTACAGATGGAAAACGAAATTGGGTGTCCGACTTTGATGCACTTCTCCTATCTGCAATGGAAGCGCGATTTTATTTTCACTTATATATTGTATTCCGAAATTTTTCAAATTACATATTACATGTCTGCGCGTATATGGTAAGAATACGGTATCTCAATGCATGTATATATAGCTATGAAATTTTGAAGGATATTACAAAAGAAACTAGAACTATATTGGATATTTTGTCACCTGTATAATAGAACATAAGTTGTTTGAAATTTAAAATTTTCAAATCATTATTTCCTATGGTGACAATGATTATTCTCGTGGACAATGAAAACAGAATATTCAATACCGGGAAAATTGGAATTTGAAGTCAGTTATGTACGTAAAATGCATTAAAATAATATGTATTAACAAAAATCACATGAATTCACCCTAATCCTCATCTTGACTGATCTGTTGATAGCATATTTTAGCAATTTAAGATGTATTTCAAAAGAGCAATTTAGAAACAAAATCTCATAAAAAGGTTCTTTTCACTCCAGGTTGTAATGCAAATGAAAAATGAACATACAAAATATGAAATTTGAATGTGCGAAGAAATCGAATGAAGACACACACTTCAGATACTTATTAAGGTTTTTCTTTTTCAGATCACAAGCAAATATCTGAAAGAATTCCATAATTTGAAATTTTCTCTATTAAAATAAAATATAAAAGGATATAAACTGGAATCTAAAATATTTAAAAATAATGCACTTCCTACTCAAAGCAGTTAATACCGAGATACATTTACAGGCAAATTAGATTTTTAATGAAAACTTAGATATGTTAAATTTGTTTACAATTTTGAGATCTGCAGTATGTATTTCGAATTTTAAAAAAGTATGAAAGGAGGAAGTAGAAAGAAAGAGAAATTATGTTTTATATTTCACAAGTAATTCCTTTAAAACTAATTAATCCTGTTGATATTAATTAACGTGGATTAAAAATAATTATTCTGCCATGTTTCTTTAATTAAATTAATAAATTATTTAATTAGGACACATAAATTTATAACATAAAAATTATTTCTAATCAAAACTAGGTGCTGAGAATATTTTTTCTTCTATTAAGCGTTAATTAAATAATTTTGCTTTTGTGTAGCATAAAAAGACAATTTTACCTTAGGAAAAGAGACATGCATATCGCACTTCAACTGCAATAGTGTCACAACTTAAAAACTTCATTTTACAGCATGAGAAAAAACGAAAAATAAAAACTTTGAATCCTTAAGAGGGATCCTTCCATTGACTTTTGAAGAGCTATCCTTGGTAAAAACGTTGCCTATATCCTGCAGAATTATGCTTTCCTGTGGACCCCCTAGCGGATGGACGAAGAGGCGCTTTGAATTGGGTCACTCTTGTTGATTAAAAAATTGAAGGTTTTTGAGTGTTGATCTGATGACTTTGAGTTATGTCAGATTTGTTTTTGAATTGTGTCACTTTTGTTGCCCAAATAATTCCCAAATTTTAATTTGTGAATATATTATTCGAGTTGCGCCTTGTCCTCGACTCAACCTTGACCAAATAATTCGCTTTCCAAATTTCCTAAACACGATGTGAACGAAATGAATGTGACACTACTCGTGATTGATTCGGTTCAAAACTGGATCATTGCACAAACGGCCTTCGGCGAAGAGATTTGCAACTACTGAAATGCCACTCTGCATGATTATAATTTCGATCCTGCTCAAATGTGGCATTGACTCAATGTCACTGTAGCTGTAACTCTATTTTAGTCCAAGTGTGATATGCAAAATTCATAGCAAAATAATCTGACATTAAATCAATGTCACATGTTTGGAAATGTGATAGTCCTGATTCTCTGTGGGCATTGACATATTACAATGTTACAAAAGCATACAGCCATAATTCAAATAATATATTTACCACCTTTCAGTGGTGCTCTCAGTGTAGCAACAAATATCCATACACTGGTGGGTTTTTTTTTTCAATACGAAACACCTACGAAATAGAAAGTATAGTTTTTCCCTAATATTTCACTTTCCTTGCTCTGAATTAGAGGAAAATATGAATATAATGATTGGAACTTGTACAACATTCTTAATAGATATAATTGTAGTAGTAGATTTATTAACCTTTTGACTTTATAACTGATGTTGCCTAAGAAAAGTAGGATGATCTTGATTTAATCACATGACCACTTTCCATCGTAAATACATCGGTGGGGTCTCTAGATAACAAAATTGACTTTCGTCGGTGGATGGATATCAACCGTTTGGCCTTTTGTAATCCCAAAAACCACATAAGCGATGTGCGGCAAGTTTGATATATTATGTAGATATGAACATAGAAAAACTCCAAAAATGTATATAGTTTCACCATAAAGCGTCACTTTGTCAAAATCGTAGGCCCTTCGTGATTTAAAAAGAAGCTGACGATATTTGCATGAAATTTGTATAGTACACTGTGTATATTTTGTAGATATGGATGCTAGGTATGTAGTTTGACTACAAAACGAGATTTTAGTATTTCCATAAAAATTAAGGTAGACTGCTAATTTGTTACTTTTTGCTATGTGTCTTGTATCCCTCCTTTTTTTCTGAATATAATGACGTCCATTTTATTATTCTGCGACAAATTGTTCGCGGAATATCAATTGACTTTCGTCGGTGGATGGATATCAACCGTTTGGCCTTTTGTAATCCCAAAAACCACATAAGCGATGTGCGGCAAGTTTGATATATTATGTAGATATGAACATAGAAAAACTCCAAAAATGTATATAGTTTCACCATAAAGCGTCACTTTGTCAAAATCGTAGGCCCTTCGTGATTTAAAAAGAAGCTGAAGATATTTGCATGAAATTTGTATAGTACACTGTGTATATTTTGTAGATATGGATGCTAGGTATGTAGTTTGACTACAAAACGAGATTTTAGTATTTCCATAAAAATTAAGGTAGACTGCTAATTTGTTACTTTTTGCTATGTGGCTTGTATCCCTCCTTTTTTTCTGAATATAATGACGTCCATTTTATTATTCTGCGACAAATTGTTCGCGGAATATCATGCTAAAGCCATCAGATTAAAGCAATTCGCATAAAGCAATTATAAGGTAAGAATTATGATAGGGTTGAAAATTCGAATTCAAGTTTTAGAAGAAGCACGTTTAGTTAGAAGAAGCACGTTTCAAACATCCCTGAAATCGAATCGTTTCGATTCGAATCGGTTCGAATTCAAGTTTAGAAGAAGCACGTTTAGTTAGAAGAAGCACGTTTCAAACATCCCTGAAATCGAATCGAACATTTCAAAGTTAAGTCTGTAGGTATGTGTGTATATGTATGTTAGTATGTGTACGTATGTTAATGTATGTATGCAATTTAATGTGTGTTCATGTGTTAGTGTGCTAGTGTGTGTATGTGTGTGTGTGTGTGCAAAGCGATATGTCAAGAACAAATGGAGCTATTAAAAAAATGATATGATTATTACAATCGGTAAATATAAGAACCTTATTGATTTTAGATGTAATCGAATGCTCGAAAGACCCCCCTCCTCCCCCCTAATATTCGAATAAACTTTAGAAAATATAAAAAAATCAGGAGTTACAGTGCTGTTAAATAAATTATCATGTCTTGCGTAATTCATCATTTGGAAACGAATGGTATCAACTGTAGAATGCTAATGCTCTCATGATATAGCATGTCTTTAGATTAATTGATAGAAAAGTTTCATAACAGTAATATAAGTATAGAGTTTTCTTAAATAGGTTGACCTTGAAGATAGGTTTGGTAAAGTCTCGTCAACTCGGCGACATTTTGAAAATGTTGCCAAATTGATAAGAATGTCGCCAAATTAGGAAATATGACGTTTATTTCGCAAAATTGACCCCCCTCCCCAAAAAAAAAATGAAAACTCAATATTTACAAATGGTTAAAATCGTGCAGTATATGGACTATAGTGCTAGTAGATTCGAGTAATATTTCTAATTGCCAAGTTAAGCTAGCGCGAAATATATATTAATTAGGCACTTCGAGATAGTATTATACACTGAAAATCGGCAAAAGTTGCTGAACAATTCAACGTTGAAAACGTTGTGCAACAGATCTCGTACATGATTAGTCTTCTGTCAGGCAATTAAATTCATTGCATTCCGTAGTGAAAGGTATGTGTTGTCCACATCAGATTTTCTTACACAGGTGGCATCTATATCCTTCAGAGGTCACATGATACGCTCGGAAAATCTCAAGATGGTCCCAATCCTTTAGTTGGAAATTATGACTGAAACATGTTTTAAGTCCTCATTTCGAATAATTTCATAAAGTTACGCTGCTATGTGTGTGTATGTATGTATGTCTATGAAGTGTTATTGTTTTAATTATTATTGTTTATTATTGCTCTACAATGACTGAACAATGAATGAACGTATGTAAGGGTACATGTATGCGTGTGTGAACACACATATTTTATATGAAAATACATTACTTTTAAAAAACTATAACTGGACCGAATGTTTTGTAATTTATGTGATTAGAGTGCAAATATTTGAAAATTTGAGGTTTTACCACCATATTACTTTCCCTATATGATGGTGTATACGGAAAGTACTGGAATAGTGTAGAAAATTAGAGATTTCGATTAATCTATTCGTATACACAATGGGCACAATAGAACAAAAAAAGCCTATTTTTAGCATGAGTTCGGTGTGAATGTCTGTCTGTCTGTGAGTGTGTCTGTGCAATGTATGTATCCACACTGACTCAAAATCTATTCAACGAAATTTTACAAAATTTAGTGAGTTATGCACTACATTTTACGAAATTTAGTGACTTATACACTAAATTTTACAAAATTTAGTGTATAATTGACTTCACTTGTGCGGATAAAATGGTGTTGATTACATATTGGTACGATTCGGAGAAATAGCATTAATAATTTTTGCAAAATGGCCCGCAAAAATTACCAAAATTCTGAATATAATACTAAATAGGCTAAAATGTATTAATTAAATCCTCGTTTTATGCGTACATTTTAACGTCAAAAAGAATAGGATTCACATAATTACTCTAGGATGACGCATTCTCGAGATATTAAGGATTTTAGAAATTTGAGTAGCTTACGATGTTTTTCACTACAGATAAAAAGCTATTTATTGAAATTTCGAAAAATTTGGTAAGTCACTTGTGGATTACCCTATTGCTTAGATTTTAGTAAAATTTGGCAAAATAGAAATAGCCTTTTTTGCAAACGCCCCGCATAACCGTCAAAATCTGAAATAAAAGTGTACTTAAAAGTCTGTATTTAATGCTTGTTTTATATGTAACTTTGAGAACGAAGCGAATAACAAACACCAACCCCATTTTTCTAGAACGAATCGTTTTCGAAGTATTATTTAATTTGTTGGAACTTTGAGAAGATTACGACGTTTTATAATGCGTTGTTGACTAACAAGAAAGAAGACTTATTAAAATTGCAAACTGGATATAATATCAAATAAGCATCCGTGTCAATTTGAGAAATTAAACTCAATTTAATGACTTGTGTATTGGAGCCTACAGAGAAAGTTAAGTACTATTCAAATCAGGATTTATTTATGTTATGACGCTGATTATAATACAACTGAAACAAAAACGTATGGAATATAAATATACGAGAAAATCAACTAGGGACTTAGCCTCCAGAAATATTTAGAAAGCTATTTATAGGTGACCTTTTAACCAACTACTAGCTACAATCCTTTTTCTCCTAATCTAACCCATAAATTCCCTAAACCATCTGCAATACCCCATGACTCTTTATAGTATTTCTGTCCCTATATCTATTTTTCCCATTTTTGACAGATAAAATTCAATCTTGGAGAAAAAGCTATTGTGATTCTTTTCTTAAGAAAACATAATAGAGGCGTTTGTCCATTGGATGTCACTATTGTCAAGGTGTCATCTTGTCTCAGAAGTATATGAGAACTCCCACAATTTTACTGACGTCCTGTTGGCTTTATTAGAACTATTATTGGACGATTGGGCAGCTGTTTTGTTGTTAGATCGGCAATTATATTTTGAGTGCTAGATTTTGAGACAGCCAGTTTCCACACTGTTAGGATTTTTATTCTTCATATATATATTTATTTTCTCGGAGAGATATTGTTGAATGGAGAAAATATTGTTTTCCCTAACGCTTTTAGAAGTCTAAAGATGGAAGAATTTGAAAGCTCCTGACTCATTTTGTACACTTTTGAAATAATGTAATTGTATGTACCTGTATCTACGCTGTTAGGGTTTTTGTCCTTGATATATGTTTATTTTCTCAAACTATAAATGGAGAAAATATTGTTTTCCCTAACGTTTTTAGATGTCTAAAGATGGAAGAATTTAAAAACTCCTGACGCATTTTGTACACTTTTGAAATAATGTATTTGTATATATCTGTATCTATGCTGTTAGAGTTTTTATTCTTCATATATGTTTTTTTTCTCATACTATAAATGGAGAAAATATTGTTTTCCCCTAACGTTTTTAGAAGTCTAAAGATGGAACAATTTAAAAGCTCCTCACACATTTTGTACACTTTTGAAATAATGTAATTGTATGTATATGTATCTACGCTGTTAGGATTTTTGTTCTTGATATATATTTATTTTCTCATACTATAAATGGAGAAATCATAGTTTATCTGAACATTTTTGAAATCTAAAGATGGAAGAAAATAAACAATTTAAAAGTTTCTGACACCATTTGCACACTTTTGGAACACTGTATTTGTATGTATGTGTATCTACACAGTTTGGATTTTTATTCTTGATATATATTTAATTTCTCATACTGTAATATATTTAATGTAATGCACATAATGTATTTGTGTATATAGTAACAGAGCCACGCTTTAAAATAGCGGAATTATCTGCCAACTATTCTTCTAATCAATTTATAAAAACATGTTATCTACGCTTTGTTAAATATTGCTTTTTCGATTAAAATGCTTGAAAGCGTTGAAAATAAGACAATATACCCTTATTGTAGATTAAATATTGCTTTACATGCCGCAATTTCCATATCGGCAGAACTATTAAATGTGGACATTTTTAAGCTTAAATATGAAACTGTGTGTGTGTGTTTGATTTTCAGAACATTTATTAAGTGCGTAAGTGTCACATTTAGTTACCACTGGCCATTTTGTTACCATATATAGCGTAAGTAGAAACATGTGTATGTATGTGTATCTACACTGTTAGGATTTTTGTTCCTGATATAAATTTAATTTCTCATACTGTAATATATTTAATGTAATGCATATAATGCATTTGTATATATAGTAACAGAGCTACGCTTCAAATAGCGGAATTATCTGCCAGCTATTCTAATTAAATTATTAAAAAATATTATACATATTGCTTTTTAGAATAAAATGTCTGCAAACATTGAAAATAGGACAGCATACCCTGATCGTAGATTAAATATTGTTTCACATTCCGCAATTTCCATATTGACAGAACTATTGAATGTACGACATTTCCATACTTAACTTTGAAACATTTTGATTTTCTGAACAGTTATTAAGTGTAGTCACATTTAGTTACCTCTGGCCAATTTGTTACAATATATAGCGTAAGTAGAAATGCGTAATATTTTCACATATTTAAGGTGTGATAGATGTGATACAGAGTAGGGACTCCTGTTGTTGAGTAAGATAACTCAGCAACAGGAAATTTTATAGTTAAATAAATTCTGTAAAAAAACTGTCTAGATAGAATTTTCTGTTATCTAAATCTTTAGAACACCCGTTATTAAAATATGTGTGCATGAATGTGCGTAAGTACATGTTTGATGTGCTGCTGAAATGTTCAAGAATAAACGCAAGTATCGCCAAAAATAATTTGCAGATATATCACGTAAAAATCTCGCGAACTAAATCAAAGTTTTTGTAAATCTCATCAGTACAACACAAACTATTCGAAAATTAGCATTTACTTAGCATTATTTTCTATGAAGCGGCAATTATAATTCCTGAAAAAATTACAGCATACGCAAAAAGCGGTTGAGCAACGCAAGAAGCGGTTGAGCCCAAGTACTAAGATGTCCACGTTCATACTTAGAAAACTCCACAAAATGGAAAAGTTTCCATAGCTACAATCGTGCTGCTGTTGTACAGGCTGATCGAAAGTCAAGTACATCAAATTTTAAAATCATACTAAAAGTAAGCTTATAGTAAGGTACCGCGAAATTGGAATATTAGAATAATTTTTTTCAGCTTCTAAGTAGCATTAATATACCTACACAAATATATCAAATAATATAATTTTGAATATGAATAACAAAATACTCCAGGTCTGGCATTACTCAACCTATGGTAGGGACTAACCATGTGGTCAGTATGATTAGTCTCTAATACCTCCTCCATGGAAGAAATGGGTGTTTTTGATGTGTGCGCAGATGAATATAGGTATGCTTGGGTGACTTTAATGATCGTACGTTAGCAAATATTCTGTGTCCACTCTTCAAGATTTTCCTCATACGACAAATCAAAACTCCTTGGGATACAACATATAAAAGTTTTTGCGTTATTTCTCAAGGGTAGGATTATAAAATACGCTTGTTGCTTTTAATACATCGGACAATAATTTTAAACCTTTTTTTTATCAATCGAAGAACATGACGTTTACCTAGAGTGATTTTTTTTTTATTTTTAGATTTCTCTACCCATTCTAATGAGAGCATCATTGAAAAGTTGAAGAACAGTTCATTGAAGTTTAACAAGAATGGCAGCAGGTCTAAAAATAAAATATTAAAGAAAAACACGTTATAATAAAAGTATTTTTATTTAATCCCTTTTATCGTGACTCAATTTGTAACTTAGTTCCTGTTCCAACCCTCAGTTTCGCTTGGCGTCTCGCATTTCTGTAAACTAATTGTAATAATCTTCGTAACATATATCTTTTCGAATCCCCTTTTATTTACATTTAACGTGACTCTGTAGGCGAGACTCTGGCCGGCTGTTGAGGGCCTCGCTCGTCTTCGCTGGTGTTCCACATGGGCTTGTGGGCGTTTGCCTCTGATCGACTGGGCATGGGTCAGTCGTTTCTTGGATGTTCCCTAGCGACTTCCGCTGATTAGTGGAGTCGACGGCTTTCACCATCTGGGTAGGATGAACGGCCTGCCAACCCTGATTGGTGGTCAAGAGTATATTTTCCTCCCGGCTGAGGAAACAGATGCTGTAGACCATAAGGTGAGCGCCCCAGGCTGGGTCAGTAAAATTTTTAACTTCGTTCCGGTTCAAACCTTCAGTTTTGCTTGCCGTTTTATTCTCAATTGCCTTCGAGTTAAACATTTGAGTGAATTTTTAGGTACCTAGTTCTGTTAATTTTCCTTTTAATTCCATATTTTTGACTTCTAAACATCAGTTATTTATATTTTACTTATGCTCTGGGAAATTTGAAATTTTATTTTTTTTATTCATTTTTTGTCTTAGTTAATCTGACTATTTATATCCAAATTTTTTCCGCAGTTTCTGACTTTGTATAAGGGCCATGTATCCTTCCCTTTCTTCACAATGTCACTGGTGATGAATGCTAACGTCTGAGAGCACTCTGATGTTCATGTAATTCTAACAATAATTCTTCTAATTAATGATGTGATCAAATTAAAAGACTTTTATTATAAAATGTTTTCCTTCAACAGTTCACTGAAGAGTTTCAGTACAATGAAACTTTCATAAAAATGGTCAGAGAATGGCTTTGAAATAAAAATTCTTTCACTCTGGAAAAATGACTT
This sequence comes from Amaurobius ferox, assembly GCA_951213105.1. Lineage (NCBI taxonomy): Eukaryota > Metazoa > Arthropoda > Arachnida > Araneae > Amaurobiidae > Amaurobius > Amaurobius ferox. The sequence goes on along the minus strand of OX578138.1, from coordinate 57,142,539 downwards.
GTTCTTCCGTGGATAAAAAAGAAGTCTGTAATGATCGTCTGATGTATTATTGCAGACGATACGTCTGATATGTTTTTGGGGCGTCTATTAGTGTCATCTATCTAAAAGAATTTCACTATTTCAATTTCTAGGGTACAACTTTTCGATGAAACTATAAATACCGTCCATGCACCGATTTCCAACGGTTTGACAATCTTCGACAGAGAATGCATATAAAGCGTAATAAAACACTATGTATTAACATACATTATTCACCTACATCCAATCCATCAACTTGAGATGCACCCGAATTAAATATAAGTTTCGAAAGAACTAACATATTTAAAATAAAATTTACAAACAACAGCTTACAAAAATATACATTTTTCTCTCTGACTGTGACGTAAATGAACATAAATATATGAAATACGAATGCATACAAAAGTCGAGAGGGGACTTGAACTCCAGACGTAAGTGTGTGCCTTTAAGAATAAACAAAGAAAATTATTGCTTACAATTTCAGCAAGCATAAAACTCAGCTTTAAATAAACCGCTATCTGCGCCATATTTGATTTGAATTCTAAACATAAACGACCTCATCTATTTGAGAACAGCGGCTGAAAGAAAAAATGTACTGAAAATAAATTGCAAATAAGGCAAGCACGGCAGACGGAGAATGAAGAAGGAAATAGCTAACTCAGATAAAATAAGTCGTCTGTCGACCAAAATCGAAAACAAAATGATTTATGATAATGCTCTACATGGTATCTAATTTATTTGCAACCGGATATATTGTCTACAAGTAAAGGAAACGTTTGGTATTGATACATTCTGCAGATGAATATAGAAATGTGGAATAATATATGAAAAAAGAAGTTTGAAATCTTTTGCGAATAAGGCTGTTCGTGAAGGAGCAAGAAGATATTGAAGTGTGAGGACTTTATTAGAATAGAAATTAAGAATTAGACATTTAATGAGGAAATATTTAATGGTCAGTGGGAGCAGTTATAGACACTAAGTTGAAAAGAACATGAAAATTGCTTCAAAAATTCTGTGATCAGCACATGACTTTTCACACAGACTCAATGTCATTTTATCTTTATAATTCATTAATTTAATGCACAAATTAACACACATAATAATTTAAAATTCCACACGCATTTAATTCAATTTGTGTTTTCTTCTGGTAACTGGACGTATTTTCAAATGTGATACAGCAAAATGCGAAAAACTCAAACATCTCGAGAACGGCTAGTCCTAGAGTAATGGGTCTGCTCTTATTCTTTTCATTGTCAAACAACACCTATGAAACAAGCATTTAATTAATATATTTGAACAAGCGTTGTCTTTATTTTAGATTTTGACGATTTTTGCGGGCCATTTCAAAGGCATGTCTTTACTCAACCATCAACTCTTTTGTAATTAATCCCACGGGTGAGATGCGTTATGTTGGTTCATGAAAAACCTACTTTCTATTTATGTGATACAGCATTTAGATATATTTATATAGGGCAAATAGAAACCGTGCTCCCCCTAACATGTTATTGCCCCCCCCCCTCCGGACAAAAAGTCCTGAAAGAAGCATTGTTTATGAATATATACAAAACACATAACACAATCACTAACCCATCTGAAGTACATTCCGGCAGTACAAACTGGAACAAAGAAAGTGCTAAAAAGCAAAAATTTAAATGTGAGAACTATTTTAAGTAACGAGAGTTTTTTTTCTCTCGAATTAGTTCTTTATTTTTAGACACATTTCAAAAAGCTATCATTATTAATAAAAGAAAATTTGCCAAATTCATTAATATTGCTAATGAGGATGAGTTATACGATGTGATGATTTTTGCTTAGGTTGCTAATACTCATATTTAAACATATATATCTGAAAACTGTTATCCTCCATATAAAGTTAAAATATGTAAATACCTTTGTATATTCGGGATGAGCTAAAAGATGGTGATTGTGCTGTTGTTCATAGACACCGGCTTGCAACGATAATCTGAAAAACATTACAGTGTCTTTACACAGCCGTCCTTCCCTTTAAAGATCACTTACGTTTTTACTGTCACCTTCTTGTTCATGTTCTTTAGTACTCTTTCTCTTCTCAAGAGTTCAAAATCATCTATATGGATATCTCAACATTTTTGCTTCAAGTGAACTTTACTGAACTCCGTCCTGTCACTTAGCCTAAAAATACTCTTCGACATTTTACAACTTCACACTGTTCCATACATTGCCTTATTAGTTAGTCGAAGTATTTGGGACGTACTATCCGTTGTGAAAATTCATTTTTTTGGAACCTACGAGGACCACGTGATATCTGCAGGACACTGCTCCTTTACTGCAAAATTGTAAACACGTGTAATATATATATCCGTCTATTTTTGGCGACTTATAGTCTGACCAATTGTCCAAAGCAAAATGATTAATTAAGTTAAAACATTGTAATTGCTAGTATAATCTGGAAGTAGAAGTTAGTGACAGTATAAACAATAGATTAAATGTATAACCGGTTTCAAAGACACAAAAGAACCTCATCACAGCATAAGTAGAGAAATGTCGCACTAACTATTGTTCTATTGACTGATATGTCTTCCTTTTCTTGAGAAATAAGTATCTTTTATGCATCTAAAACCAGTTAGTACATTTGATCAATTGTTTGTGCTGTTAATAACGCAGCATTTATATTTTCAGACGAATATTTTATACAGGGATTTTCATAAGGAGTGTTCGAAAGGCATACACAATCATGAAATATTAAAAATAATAGGATAATTTAACTATAATAGTTGCGCCCACGTTAACTATAATTTCATAAAGATACGAAATTTAATTTTTATACCCTCTCCCCCAATAAAAAAAATTGCAATTAGTAAAATTTTCGCCGTTCTTAATTAGAACGTAAGACATTTTCCAGTACTTTTTGATAAAAGTTTCGCTGAGATATCAATCATTAAAATCCTTGACTTATTCCATTTTTGCTGGAATGCAAATGTGAATAGTTTACTTCCTGTTAAAGTAAATATGGGATATCAACAAATCTATTTCAAACAAAAAAAAAACGTCAATTGCAATTTGCTATACCATTCAATTTATTTATTGCTGGTCCCTTTCAATTGAATTGAAAATACCTAATAACAATAAGTGGAATATTTCAGCTAAAATCTTATCAAAAGGCACCTGGTAAATGTATTTTTTCCTAATTAAGCACGACGAAAATTTTATTGATTGACATTTTTTACTGGGGAAAATGAAATTTTGCATTTTAATGAAATTACAGTTTTCGGGGGTAATACTGCCATAGCTCTAAATTCTCTTCTATTTGCTGATTTATTTTTTCATATTTCACTTAACTTCTACGACCAAATGTTAATTTTATATTACTTTCGGGCACTCTTCATGAAACACCCTGTATACCGCCTTGAGTCTGCAAATGCAATCTGCAAATACATCTGCCGTTTCTTTCAATAAAGCACTTCCATGACGTGCTGCAGAAATCCTTTTGATTTTTTCTTTTTCTTTTTTTTTTCCAGAATATCTTCTTTTAAAATAATTTTTTGTGAACCTTTTAGACCCCCGTTCTTTGATAATAAAGTTCGAAATTCTTTTCTTCTGTATTATATGAAAAAAAGCATTGTATTTCAAGTACAATGTTAATGTCAATTCATGACTCATGCTGACATCATTTAAATTTTTGACGACTAAAATAATCGGATTTATAAAAATTTATTTGCTTTCTAGGTTCAGTTTTATCTTCTAGTCTCATATTACTTACAATTTGAGACACTTATTGCATATATTATTTGCAATCTTTCCAATTTGTCGTTGTCTCCCTATTGATTAATATTTTTTACTGAAAATTTTTCAAGACTTGCTGGTAGATATAATAAAACAATTGTTTCTTATAATATATCATAATGTTGACGTTTTAATATTAAATTTCTCATGTAGAGAGATCCCTTCTTGCATCCTTACATTTTAAATTAGTTTTTTAATCTGAGTTTTACAGTTTCCTTAATAACAGTTTGCACATTTGGGACTTAAATTCAATAGCATAAAGTTGCTGTTGACTTTTAAAATTCTTGCAATCAATACTGTTTGCTGAAACCTAATAGAAAAGTGTGAGAGAGAGAGAGATATTGAATGTTTTTCAGTTTGAGGGATCATCCTGTGGGGGCCGCAAATTCCCCTTGTTCGAACCACCTCCCTTGGTTCCCCCGCCAAGGGGAGTGGTTCGAACGCATCCCCCTGGGTAGGGAATAGGTTCCAACTCGGAATCTGGAGCTTACCGATCCCTCGTTAGGCCAAAAGAATTATTCGAGCCGCAAAGGTATAACCGGGGACGTCTTTCGTAGCAGAGAGTAAAGCAAGAGCAGATGTGTGGGGCTGCTCTTGCGTCACTGCACTTGCGTTAGAAAGTGTTAAAAATGAATCTGTCAGTGATCGCCCACACGCTTTTCTTATGAAATTAACAACCCGATTTTAAGAATTTCTCTGAATAATATGAAACAGGAAAGATCAATCATGCATAAAGCAATCACCTCTAAAAAGTGATACAACATCTCAAACATCTCTAAAATGCGATGCATTCAGCACTCATATTTTTTTAATTATTACAGTACTACAATAATTTATTATACTTGAAAACTTAAAACCTCATAGAAACATAAATCGTCTGCCTCTCTATGTAAAATCAATAAATATTTCATTCATACCACTTATATTTCAGACACCAGAGCAAAATAATTTTACGTGAAAAAATCAGCAATTCTTATTCAACATACAATCACTTGAATTGTTTCCATTCTGTATCCATTAAAATTAGGCTTCGTTGTAGAAACAATCAAAGTTTAGCGATCATTTAAAATAAAAAATATTGTAATTACGTTGACACAGAATTTAGATGCACTAGATAATACGCAAAAGTAAAGTAGTTTTCTGTCAGATACAACCCAAATTATAAATTTAAAAGCTCCTTGGGCGAAAATAATAATGAATACCATTTTGCAGCGAGTACCGTAATCTCTTCATATATCATGGGTGTAAATCTTATTTCAATTTTTATTTAAAAAACTACCTAACATATATTGCCGAAAAATTTTCCACATTTTATGACATAATTTGAATATTTCCTAAAATTTCCTAGGCAATTTGTGAATTTTAACTCCGCTTAAAAAATGTTTGAAAAATTATGTCTCTAGGTTTTAATGTATTTCATTTCTTCAACCTGGATTAAATCTGAAACTAATTGGGTGGTATTATTCATTTTTATTCCCATTTGTCCTACAAACCGTCTCAACAACATACTGAAATTTAATTTTGATAAAGTCATTTTTACAGTAGTTATCATGTGAACGGACAGACAGACAAACAGAATGACCAAAGACATAAACACTTTTCACCTATGTTGGAAAGTGTTAATAACTAAAAAGCAAATTCCAAATTAATTGCAGAGATGCACCAGTGTACAATAAAAAGATTAATATACGAAATCTGACGACAAACACTAGTTTTAATTCAGTGTAAAGATACCTAAATCAGCTAGTGGATGCTTTCAAAGTTAGGTGTAGCCAATCTGCATACAGAGATTTAACAAAAACGGGGGGCTATTTTCAAACCCAGCTTTCATATATAATCTTTAATTAGTATATTTATCTACCATAAAAATGTTTATAAAATATGTTAAAAAATGTAAAGTGTCATTTGATTACAATCAGAAAATTTTAGATCTATAGACTATCAAGTGAGCTGAGTAATAATGGCTTACAAAAAATTAAAATGATTATAGTGGTGTATTACAAAACAGCGTACTGAGTCGAATATCACTGCATTTGGTTACAAATGCTAACTGTACTTTTACGACTAGCGTTTTCCCATAACCAGCTAAAGTTATGTGGGGACCTTTACGCTCCAATAGTCCTTCATGTGCTAAAGAAATGATTGGGAGATTGTGGAGGGGGGGGAGGGGGTACGTATTTACTGAGGTCTTCTTTGCATTTTCAAAACACACTTCAAAAAATAATACTTTTCGAAAATGCATATTTAAATTATCAATACTGAAGTTTGCACTTAATGAGATCTCATTTATATTTTTAAGATGCATAAAGAAAAAAATATATATACCTTAATTCAAATATTTTTCCAGTGATGTAAATTTAATTCGAAGTTCGCTTTTATTTTCCTGGCAATTAAAAACTTAAATATATATATTTATTTAAATTTTTTCAAGTGGAAATCTATATATTCGCGATATCCTGAACCTTAATGGCTTTTAAAAGACTAAAAATCTCACATTAGACATATGAAGTTCATTTTTCATTTATAAGAAATTAATACTTTAATACTCTTTTATTAATACTTTTTTGTCTGAAAATGCAAATATTACTGAAATTTAATTTGACTTGTTTATTATCTTAAAAACCATAGCGTATATAGTTTTTAATAATAGAAAGCGAACTATTCTTCTCATTTGTTTGATAAACTTCTAATATATTGATATATTTATTGAACTTTTCTGAATATACTATTTTGTAGACACAGTTAATATCTCTAAACCACACATCACTTTTATTAAAGAATAGACAGTGAACTCCTACTGAAGTTCTTTTTTCATTTTTCTGTCAAATATTTTAAAAATCAGTATATTTATTTAATTTTTGTTTTTTAAGAAAATCCTAATCTTGCTATTTTATTTATTCTGAAGGAATCCTTTAAATTTAAAACATTTTAACGTCTGAAAATTATCAGCAAATCCATGAAGTGGTTCAATAGTTATTATCTTTCAATGTGTTTAATTCAATATTTTATTTATTCTAAAGGAATCTTTCACACTTAGAACATTTTAACATCTGAACATTATTAGCAAATCCATGAAGTGATTCACTAGATATTATTACTTTCCTTATATACATAATGTATAAGGAAAGTATTGTGACGGGGTCGAAAATTCGAATTCGAGATTCCGACGGGAGAGCACGTTTCAAGCATCCCTGATCACGAATCAAACATTTTTGAAGTGATGTCTGTGTGTGTGTGTGAAAGTATGTGTGTGTGTGTGTCAGTGAGTCTGTGGAGACAATAACTGACGTACGAATGGACCAATTCGAACCAAATTTGGTACAAACATCACAATCCATACACACTGGAAGCCTATTGTTTTTATGCGCAATCGAATGTTCAGAACCCCCCTAAATTTTCGAATGAAATTTTGAAAAAATCGTCAAAAAATCAAAACCACTAATAAAGTTACGCAAATAGACATTTCATATGTAATTTTTCATTAGAAAACGATTGACATAAATTTTAGAACGCTCACATGAACCGTTCTCAAGATATTGTACATTTTTAAAAAAAATTATCAAAAAGTCATATAAAATAAAAAAAAATATTTCCTATTGAGAAACATGTTCATTTTTCATATGCAATACCATGCGATAAATTGGGGACATCATTCTCGTGGATCTAGCTCGTTCCATTCATGAAAAAAGATACTTTGAGTAATACTTTTGTATTTGAACGCAATAATTATTTATCTGCTGTAAGAATAACTTATTTCTTAGTGCATAACGCTTGGCGAGATTTTGGCGACGAATTTGGCGGAATGTCGCCAACTTGGCGACTTATTTAAATGTTGCCAAATTAACAAAAATCCTGCCAAATAGATAAAAATGACGCTAAATCAATGAAAATGACGACTAATTGTCGAAAATTCAATATCTTGGAAAGAATATTAGTATCTACTATAAGAAAAACCTATTTTTTTTTACTGTAAAAGTAGTAAATTCATTACATTATATAAGGAAAGTCATGTGTTGCCCACATCAGATTTTTTTTTGCAATGTGTTTAATTCAATATTTTATTTGTTTTAAAGGAATTTTTCACATTCACATTTAGAAGATTTTAACACCTGAACATTATTAGCAAATCCGTGAAGTGATTCAATAGTTATTATTTTTCAATGTGTTTAATTCAATATTTTATTTGTTCTAAAGGAATATTTTACATTTAGAACATTTTAACATCTGAACATTATTAGTAAATCCATGAAGTGATTCAATAGTTATTAATGTGTTTAATTCAATATTTTCAATATTTTATTTGTTTTAAAGGAATCTTTCACATTCACATTTAGAACATTTTAAAAACTGAACATTATTAGCAAATCCAAATCCATGAAGTGATTCAATAGTTATTATTTTTGCAATGTGTTTAATTCAATATTCTCTTCACAAAAGAAACTCTGAAGCTCAAAAAGAGTAATTTCCTATCATTTTACATATCTTTGTAATATTTATTCATGACCTTTCAAACACCATTTGTGATATCGTGTGTACGATATAATTACGTCGGGAATGGAAATGTATAAAAGAATTACCATTTGGTTTGCAAGATACTAAATTATTTTGCATCTGGAATATTTGTTTCCCAAACCATCACATATATTTTCTTTTGGTTTCGTATTCATAAGGGAACATAAAAAGTGGATGCAACATAGTGGATAGAACACAAAAGTGGATGGAACATAAAAAGTGCCGTAATTTTGGTGTATAGCCTGGAATTTTAAAAATTTCTCAGTATGGCAGCTTCAGTGTGACACCATCCAATTACGTCGTTACAGAAATATAAAATTTAAGTTATAAAGATTATAAAAGAGTAGTTTGTGCCCAAACTAAATGTTAAAACTTCATGATTGTGAGAATTTCAGCAATTAGAAATCGTATTGCCAACATTACATCCACTTTCTTAATTAAAGCTCATCATGAAATGGTAGGAATTGGGACAAATTAATTCATGCCCTAATTGGGTGCAAGAATTAATTCCTGCCCTAATTGGGTCGATATAGTCAACATAATTTTATTAATTCAACATAATTTTAAACGTTTTTCAATCCTAGCTGGACAGGCACGCAATTTAAAACACAGATATATTTTTTATGTTAAAACTTCATGATTGTGAGAATTTCAACAATTAGAAATCGTATCGCCAACATTACATCCACTTTCTTAATTAAAGCTCATCATGAAATGGTAGGGATTGGGACAAATTATTTCCTGCCCTAATTGGGAGCAAGAATTAATTCCTGCCCTAATTGGGAGCAAGAATTAATTCCTGCCCTAATTTGGTCAATATAGTCAACATAATTTTATTAATTCAACATAATTTTAAACGTTCTTCGATCCCAGCTGTACAGGCACGTAATTTAAAACACAGATATATTTTTTGAACTGACAGATAGTGGCAGAATAATTCTGTGTCTAAAATGGCGTTTGCTTATGAATAAAACTGAAACCGCGTTTGTTATATTACCAGTCTTCAACGGGCTTTGTATTTCCTTCTCTAGTACCAGACCACCCGACCTACCAGAAAGTGTAAGTTGTCTATTTGGACTGCCAGGACAGTGCCACCGAATTTAGACCGGAATTCAGGAATGCCACCACAGGGACCGTACCCTCCTTTCATTACCACCAACCTCTTGGAAGGACTTTCAGACCCATATATTTAACGTGCCTTTACTCTGCGTGAAGACGGGGACAGTTTGGGCAGAGCAACAGATCGAACTCGGGTCCTCCGAATGCAATCCCCATGCCTGAGCTGTTCCGCCCCGAAGGACTATTAATCAGTAATGATAATGCTGGAAGTTTTCGTACAAAATTGTAGGCTATCTCAATTAGCACTTACTTTGTCGCTCATCTTCAATGAGATAAAACTATAGATGTTAAATTATACAAAAGTATAATTGCATTTTAAAAAATCTGATGTGGGCAACACATGACTTTCCTTATATAATGTAATAAATTTACTACTTTTACAGTAAAAAAATATTTTTTTTATAATATATTTTTTCCAAGATATAGAATATTCGACAATGAGTCGTCATTTTCATTGATTTAGCGTCATTTTTATCCATTTGGCGATATTTTCGTTAATTTGGCAACATTTCAAAAATTCGCCAAGTTGGCGACATTCCGCCAAATTCGTCACCAAAATTTCCCCAAGGGTTATGGACGAAGAAATAAGTTATTCTTACAGCAGATAAATGGCTATTGGCGTTTAAATACAAAATTCGTATTACTCAAAGCATCTTTCTTCATGAATGGAACGAGCTAGATCCACGAGAATGATGTCACCCAATTTATCGCATGGTATTACATATGAAAAGTGAACGTGTTTCTCAATTGGAATTTTTTTTTATTTTATATGACTTTTTGATAATTTTTTTGAAAAATGTGCAATATCTCGAGAACGGTTCATGTTAGCGTTCTAAAATTTATGTCAATCGTTTTCTAATGAAAAATTACATAAGAAATGTCTAGTTTCGTAACTTTATTAGCGGTTTTGAAATTTTGACGATTTTTTCAAAATTTCACTCGAAAATTTAGGGGGGTTCTGAACATTCGATTGCGTATAAAAACAATAGACTTCCAGTGTTTACGGATTGTGATTTTTGTACCAAATTTCGTTCGAATCGGTCCATTCGTTCGTCAGTTATCGTCTCCACAGACACACTGACACACACACACACACACACACACACACACACACACACACACACAGACATCACTTCAAAAATGTTTGATTCGTGATCAGAGATGCTTGAAACGTGTTCTCCCGTCGAAAACTCGAATTCGAATTTTCGACCCCGTCACAATACTTTCCTTATACATTATGTATATAAGGAAAGTAAAAATATAAAGAATTTCGGATGAATGTCTTGCACTGTTATAAAAAAGTTACACACAATGAAATTCCTAAAGTACAAGTTAACTCCAAAACAACTAAAATTTTTTAACCATAGCTGCCCCAATGTTACGATACTCGTAATCAATCGGTGGTAATGTTATGGATTTAAATGCAGTTCTTTACATTTTTCAGGAAATATTTTTTATGAAAATTTTTGCTTATTGGTAATCATATGGACACTGTAGCTATCACTATGGACGTATACAGGATTTTTTCCAGGGGTGCTAAAACTGACTGCATTCAATATTTAGAGATTACTATCAACCTTGAAATATGTATTGTTACAAAGTAAATTTGAATAGATGGTATGAGAATCACATTTCAAAAATTAGTGTATATGTTACCGGCAATGTATGAAATGCCGGCATTCTATAGAATACCTAGGCATTTTATAGAATACCGATCGTTTTTAGGCAAAGTATGAAATATGAGAATTATTATATACTTTCCCTAGGCATTGTATATAATACCTAGGCATTCTATAGAATGACAAATGCTATATAGGCAAAGTATGAAGAAAGGAATGAATTGGAGATATATTTTATACTTTGTCGGTTTGTCATTTGGCATTCTATGGAATGCCTAGGAAATGTGTGAAATGTTAATCGTTTCATAGATTGCCGACCAGTTTTCGGTATTCTATAAAATGCCTAGGTATTCTATAGAATGCCGGCTTTTATACATTGCCGATTATGTTACCGGCAATGTATGAAATGCCGGCATTCTATAGAATACCTAGGCATTTTATAGAATACCTAGGCATTTTATAGAATTACAGCCTTTATTAGGCAAAGTATAAAATATGAAAATTGTTATATACTTTCCCTAGGCATTGTATATAATACCTAGGCATTGTATATAATACCTAGGCATTCTATAGAATGATAAATGCTATTTAGGCAAAATATGAAAAAAGGAATGAATCGGGGATGTATTTCATACTTTGCCGATTTATCATTTGGCATTCTATAGAATACCTAAGAAATCTGTGAAATTTTAGTTTCATAGATTGCCGACCAGATTTCGGTATTCTATATAATGCCTAGGTATTGTATAGAATGCCGGTTTTCATACATTGCCGGTAACATATATAACACTTTTAAAAAGTTTATGGGCCAAATTTTAAAAATTAGTGTGTACCACCTTTAAAAAATATTTCCCTTTCATAACAGAGTTCTAACTTTCCTGAAGACACAGAGCAACTAAACTAACAAATTAGACATTCATAAACATACCAAATGCAATAATCCTAAATTTTCCATTTAGGTAAACGTTTAAATTGTTTTTATTATTCTACACGTGGGAGAAAACACACAGTTGTTGAAAGGTCTAATTTCAAAAAGCATTTTTCTTATTTTTTCTCTCATATTAGCTTTTAATTAAATAAACAATTTTCCTGGTGAGTGGGTGCTTTGGAACCTCCCTGACACCCACCCTCCGAAATACGCCCATGGCTATCACTACATATTTGGATCGAAGTCAGAAATTCGTAATGGGATTCGTATCTTCTTAGGGAAAATATGAATAATATATAGTTGAGGTATGAGGTATTTCTAAAGATTTATAGAACAATTTTTTGAATTAAAAAAAATGTATAGGAATATTTTTTTATCTGTGTAGTTATATATAAAAATGTTGAAATTCGCCGCTCATTAATGAAAAAGGTATTATCAAGAGATTCTAGATAGCTTTTAGTGAAACATTAATAATTTGAACCTTCCAATCATAGATAATATAGGTATAGAAAGTATGTTATGATGCCGTCAAATGTTATAATAAGATTATAATGAGAAAATAAAGTTATAATAACATTTTAAAAATTAAACATGTATGGGGTAAATCATAACAGAAATCAAGTATTTTTGAGGCGATTTGTGTAGGTGAGAGTGTAAACAATAAAATTTTTCAAGCAAATTAAGCTATTCAAACGAAATTTTTGCTCGATTATTACAGTTAATGTAAATGTAATATTTAAAACCACAATAAGCAGTCAATAAGCAATCATCTTATACATTTATTTTACTCTTCAAAAATGATTAACATTTCAAAACGCTGGGCTATACTAACTTCGACGAAGTGTAAGTTTTCAGGAAAGTTTTATATAATAAATAGATAAAGTCTAAAATTATGATTTTGGTATTTATATTAATTGACTTCGCATATATTTTTTTTTTCATATAAAATGGTAGTTTACTAAAATTACATCAAATTTCAAGTTTTTCAATTTTTCATTTTTAATTGGTAATTTGATGTTTTTATTGACTTTATATCGTTAAAATTCCCATAAACGAGTAAAGTGTTTTTTTCGGCATATCAGAATTGATTGCATGAAATTTCTCACGAAAAATTTCACACAAATCTACACATTTGAACATTTCACACATTTCACATATTTGCACATTTCACATATTTGCACATTTCGCACGTTTTCTAAAGATAGATGTGCAAAATGCTACGAATATGTAAAAAGTTTCACATCTACTTTCCCTATATACATAATATAATGTATAGGAAGAGTATTGCAATGGGGCGAAAATTCGAATTAGAGTTTTCTGCGAAATGGCCCGTTTCAGTCAACCCTGAGCTCGAATAGAACGTTTTCGAGGTGATACCTATGTGTATGTGTATGTATGTGTATATAGCAGATATTTAATCTCGGACTCTGTACTGTCCATCTTCATTTGATTAAAGCCCATATAGGCATCCTTGGGAGTGAAATGGACGACCAATTGGTTAAGAAGTGTATGTGTGTGGAAGCCAGTGTATGTGTGTATGCGTGTATATATGTGAGTATATGTAGATGAGATATCTTACGTACGATTCGAGTGTTTTTGATACAAATATTACAGCCAGTGAATACTGGAAACCTATTGATTCTAAACGCAGTAAAATGTTCGGGAAACCCCCCCAAATTTTCAAAAAATTTTGAAAAAAATCTTCAAAATAACAGAAACTCCAATAATGTTTCGTGAATAACTATTTTTTATACAATTTCTCATTAGAAAACGATTGATACAAACTTTAGAACGCTATCATGAATCGCTCTCTAGATATTGCACATTCTTCAAATAAATTAAAAAAAAAATAGCATGAAAGTTAAAAAAGTATTAATTATTGTGAAATATGTTCACATTTCATGTGTAATATTATGTGATAAATTTGTTAACATCATTCTATTAGGTCTATTAATTCCGTTTACGGGAAAAGATACTTTGAAGAAAATATTTCCATTCTGACGCCTAACTATTCGCCAATAGTCATTTGTATTTAAGAAAAGCGCTTCTCTTTCTGTTTGTCTGTAGCTCTTCGCGATAAATTTGGCGAACTTGACCTCTAAATTGCAGGCATCTTGCCAATCTCGCAATATTTCGCCTCAGATTGACGAAAATATCGCCAAAATTGCACAAATGACGGTAATTATTAACATATTATAATATATAAATTATACTGCTTATTGCGGATGCTATCAATATTGATAATTTTCAATTTAGAAATATAGGTTAATTTAGTGAAATATAGGTTAATTGGATACTTCAAAATAGTTTTGCATGTTGTCATCAGAAGGCGCCAAATGCGGTCAATTCAACATTAGAAATATTGTGCGTGTATCTTATGCATAATTTTTTTCACCGATAAAGAAGTAAATTAAGGAAAAGTCATATACTACTCACAGTTTTTTTAATCTGAAACCCGTTTATACCTTTAACGGATTGTCTCATGGTATAACTAACAAAGTATTTTGATTCTCAGATCAATACACATATTACAAATGCAGAATAAGTAATGTATAACATCAAGACAAATTTGTTGGAAAATGTTTCGAACCATTATCTCTATACAGCTTCTTTAAAAGAAATACAGCTCATCTTTTAAAAGCAATGGAGAATCTAAAGAATGACAAATCGCCATTGATCATGCTTGACAGATTGCTGTACTTTGATAAATTACCAAAGATTCTAACAAACTGGATCAACAAACTTTCCCTGTTTTCTTAAAGCTTTCTAAACCAGCTTCTGTGAAAGTGCTGTTAATGATTTTTATTTCAATGTAGCTTTAACTTTAACCCAGTAACTTTGTTGCGCCCATGAGTCTGTACGTTAAATCTGTTTATAGTAAAGTGACCACGCCAGATCAAATAATAGGGATTTCAAAGCCCAATAAGAATTTAAAACGTTAAAAGTTGAGATAACGGAATCTGAAACAGAGCGAGATAGACGACAAAAGCCAATTACCAATTTGAAGAGCATTGTCTAATTAGTAGGAATAGTCATCAGGAATACACATCTCATGTCACTCATTGGACAAGTAGCAAGCCATCATGAGTCATGACGAGTGCACCAATTCGCATATCTAGTTCTGCATATGATGTGCTTGGCTCACAGGTAAGTACTGTATCACTTGCATACGCTTGTGAATTGTTCAACAACATTTAACAGTATTGTGGCGTTGCTGCGCATCCAGCATCCGACAAAGTATGAGTGGTATTTATTGCTTTCTGTATACGCGTTTCTTTCATTCCTATAGTCGACTGCAACTGATTAGATAATACTCTGCATCTTTGTCACTGGCTTTTTCATCTATCTCACTTTCTTGCCGACTGCGTTATACTAACTTTTTTAATTTTTCACCAGGATTCTTTTTAATTTTACACCAATCACTTTTATACGATTCAGTATGATCTCTTTAATCTAGATATATCTAACGTGTACACTCATGGACCTTTCCTCACAAAGTTACTGGGATACTTAAGGATTTTCCTAGGTACTGTACCATGACCCCCAAAATCCTTCAAATGCGATGGGCATTGTAATATTGGAATGCTAATCAGAAATACCACAATTTTAATTGCAAATTCACTAGCTACAAGAACTAACAAATTGGAAACACTAGTTTGTCAAGAATAATTACATATTTGTTTCCTAATCTAGAACTAATAGATAGCCAAAACACTGAGGAATTTGATGCGAAACCTCTGTGACACTTAGGATAGCCTTCTATGACTTTCAAAACAGCTTTAATGCAATTCAGTTAGAGCCAAATGGAGTATGGTAATATTATGCCATTCCCTTTTGACACGCAGCTGAAGTTCATTCATAGAGTTTAGAACTTCAGAGTAATCCGAAACACGTCTTTTAAGAAGACACTATCGGATTCAGATATGTAGACCGAGAAGACCCACTCAAGAACACAAAAGTTATTTTTAAATCATCCCCCCCCCCCCTTGAAGTATGGTTTGGATCGCTATCATGTTGATACACGAAATCCCCTTGCTATGTATATAGCTGTGTATATAGCTATTTATGTGCATATAGCTCTAGTCATTCTATTAGTCATTGGAATCGCCTCATTACTGGTCAACCGCAACAATGCATCTCTATATCGATATGTTTCCCTCTCAGAATTTCATTGTAGGTTTCGCACACTTATCATTAATATATATTTCTGATTTGTACCAAGTCTAAATACATCCATGACATCCAGCACGGTCGATTTTTGTCTAGTTTGAAAACATTATACGCTTTCATTCAGAAACAATCTAATGATAGCATATTTTTGCAAAATTCAGTCGTAGACTCATATGGCGTTTAGACAGTTCGGGGATTTTTTTTTAATCTTACCATTTTATTTAAGCATCTCCGCATCGTTGGCTCATAAACACCGACACCTAGGTTTTGCTGAAGAAAGATTTTTATCTTATCCACAGCTGTAGTTGTCCTTTCGTTTAACACTGGCATCACAACCTATCGTTTATTACACGAACTTAAGATACACTTCCTCCCACTTCTTTGGTTCCTGTGATTTGGAAAATAAAAATAATTTACTCTCCATACCGTTAATTTTACATCAACTTTTCAGTAACTTTTCGAGTTAAAAATAATTTCTTAGTAACTTAGTCAGCTAAAAATAATTGAATACGACTATAAAGGGTTACGTGGAATTTGAAGGAGAGATAGAATCCTTGAGCAGAGTACCTGGAACTGAAAATGTAGCTCCGATTCTGCTGAAGCTTGGCGCAAACCGTTTTGATACTTCATAACTTTGTGGAAGGAGGTTCTTTTTTGTACTTATCGATGAGCTTTTTCCATGAGAGTTTTTTATGGGACAAAGTTTTAGTTACGTGGAAAGCAGTTATTTACCAAATAAATTGATTTTGTTAAAAAAACCAACACATTCATACATACATACATACAAATATGATTGGACGCGTTTTTATAATGTAGATTAAATATTGTATAAAGTATTTTTGCTTTGAAGTCTAGAAAATGTATCCGAGATTACCTGGGATTTAATATGCAAACCTCTGATAAGAACTGCATAGGAACATACGGCGAATTCCCGAAAACTATATAACTGTTGTTTGTTGTTTCTTATCCCACTTGACCGACAGCTACATCAGATCAAGTCCATTAACCTGTGAGTCTCCAAAAGATGAAGAACTACTCCAGGGCTGGAGTACAGCTGACTCCTCTGGCATCCAATACATGTCAAGGCGTGGGGAGGAGAAGCCTGAGCCAAATTGCACTTCGGGAAGAGGGGATAAACCTTAGAATCCAACACATGCCGTAGAGCACGAAGATGACCGCTGCGGAGTCAGAGCCGTCTGTTCTCCCCTACTGCCTGCCCCAATCAAAGCAGCACCAGGACGGCTACTCATGCACGGGGACCTTTCTCCAAGTGGAGTTGATTTCAAGTTTGACTCGTGAGGCAAGTTCCGAGAAAGAAAGACAGCCACCGTCAATAGAACTCCTAAGGCTGCCCTCCCTGGCCAGACCATCCGCAACCTCATTACCGTAAATGTCCCCGTGAGATGGCACCCATTGCAAAAATTTCTTATTATGGGTACACAAGTAACCCAAATGCTGAACAATATTCACTGTCGTTCCGTCACCATGTCTCCACTATTCAGTCAGGTGCTGAATAGAACTACGGCTATCACTCAGAATCCAGATGTCTGTATTGACTCCCTCTTTGACACAATAACTCAAGGCCTCCTCAATGGCTATGAGTTCCGCCCGAAAAACTGAGCAGCAGTTGGGGTTTCTCCAACATGTCCTAATGCCATTCCCCTGCTTGATGTAGACCCCGCTACCGGAGATGGCGCCATCACCCCTAATTCCATCAGTATAAATCTGCAACGCGTCACTGGGAATTTTATAAATAGTTTCCAAAGCGAGCGTTTAAGACAATCTGGATGCTGCATGCCTTTGTTAGTGTTAACCATATAATTAATTTACTGTATGCACGCATAGAACAAAAAATATTGTAATACGCCGAAAAACAAGTATAATACGCCCAAAATAAACGTTTGTGTGCATACAATCTGACTATGCGTCCTTCGTTAGCTCAAGCTAAAAGTATAGTCTTTAAAACTAAGCTGTAGCATAATTAGAAGCTGAGATTCAAAATTTTCAAGCTAATATATTTTATGTTGCTTTCAGAACAACTCACATGCAGAAAACAAAACAGCACTATGATTAATTAAGAACGCAAAGGACAAAAAAAAATGTGTCTTTATCCGAGAAGTAAAATTAAAGATATTAAATGCCATCTCAGCGTATTTTCATCAGAATTTTGCTATTTTTAATCTGATACTCATGATAATATAATACCGAATTAAAAAAATTAGAGCAGGATATTTTAAATTTGCAAAGTTAGAAAACTGATAAATTAAATGCACTTCTTTGCGAAACAGCTGTTTTTCCGTCTCTGCAAAATGGCTACTATTTTGTCAAAACACCCGCTTTTACAGTTGGAAATTGTCTGTCCGACATAAAACTCATCCTAAATCCAAATATTCGACGGATTTTCGGCTTTAAATGGTCATAACTTTTTAAATAATTCGAATTTTAAAAACATCTCACCTAGCCGTATCGTCCGGTGATCTAAAGTACCCCTTGTATCAATTTGTGCCCCTGTCCGAAGCTTTGATTGTCTGCTTCAGACGACACAAAAGCACAGAAAGATACACAAACATCTTGTACCATGTAAGGTGGCTGTCTTTTGCTCACAAACCGGTTTATTCTTCTAATCAACTGTTTGTGCAGTTATTAACTAAGTTTTTCTGTTTCAAATAAATAAGTTTATATCTTTTATACTATATTTCAGTATTTTTAATATATTGAAACAATTCGAATCAATGTACCAAATATGTCAACCCCTATTACCCTTATAAAGCTTCTTTAAAATGAATGTGACTTATCGTTTGATTAATGTCAAATCTTACAGTGTTTAGACAAATCGCCATTGATCATACCTAATAGATTACCCGAGTCTGATAAATTATCAAGAATTCTAACAAATTGGCTCGGTTCTACAGGCTTTCCTTGTTTCTTCAGGTTTCAAAACAACATCTTATAAAGACGTTATTTTCTGCATAGCTGACTAACTAAATTTTCTATGTAGCTAAAGATAGATAGCAGACACAATTTATTTTGAAGTGTCAAACAGTTTCGCTGGAGATGTTTGTGCATCTCATAAATTACTAGTAACATTCTATGAATTTTAACGCGAATAACATAATAATTTTGACTTTATTACTTTCCCTATAATATATAGACTCTTTGAATGTTAACGCGAATATAGTAATGTTTTTGACCTTATTACTCTTCCTTCAATGTAGACACTTTGAATTGTAAAGCGAATAATATAATGTTTTTGACCTCTTTACTTTCCCTAGTAGGAATATACAGTAGGAATTTTAACTCGATTAATATTAGGTTTTTGACCTTATTATTTCGCTTTGAATATACACACTTTGAATTTTGAAGCGAATAATATAATGTTTTTGGCCTTATTACTTTCCCTACCGTATACAGTAGGACTTTTAACTCAAATATTATAATATTTTTGACCTTATTACTTCCCGTACAATATACACTTTTTGAATGTTAACGCTAATAATGATATGTTTTTTTACCTTATTACTTTCCCTAGAATATAATACATAGTATATGTAAAAGAGATTATTGGTTTAAGTCGATTTACTTGGAGGTCAGTTGCACTAAAGACATTTAAGTATTTTATACTTAATTTATTAGTGACACTCTTAACTTTCACACACATGATGCAAGCTTTATGACCTTATAAATTTTGCAATAGGATAGTGTAAGCAATGACAATAAGAAGCAACCTCTTACAGTGCAAACCAGAATACCAAATTTTACTTTCCCTACTATACATGGCAATGCATAGCAAAAGTATTGGAATCGTGGAGAAAATCACAACTCGGTCTTTCGACAGATCTGGACGATTTGAGCATGCTAGAACTTAAAAAAGAAATTTTAGCATGTCGTCTGTGTGTGTGTCTGTACAATGTATGTATCTACTCTAATTCAAAACTAATCGATCCAATTTTATAAAAATTTTCGGGTAAGTCACTTTGTGGGTTAATATAACTAAAGAATTAAATTTGGAAACAGCGGTATCGAAAAATTTAATCGATTTTTCAATATTTGTAAAATAAAAAAAAGCTCTCTAAAATGAAGGTAAAACAAGGGGCTTGAAAAAATCTGTTTCCTTTTACAAAGAAAAAGTGAGTCATTTTTGCTCGAAAGATAGATATATTTTAGAATATTATCCTTATTGATCATTTAAAAACTGTCGCTAAGCAGACATTTTTCAATGAACGGTATTAAAAATTTATCATAGTAAACTGTCATTATTTAGCTCTGGAAAAATGCAATTGGTTTCTTTGTAACTTTAATTGGTTATTTTTCAAAAATTAAATTGAAGTGTCAATAACTTTCATTTCAAAGCGCTGTAGCACATTTCTCTTAACATGTCTAACAATGAAATGCTCATCTTTTGGGTCGTTCCGATTACTGAAAATGAGTGGACGGGTTTCAAAATACGATCTTTGACGATTTCTACTCCCTCAAATTTCAAGTTAAGATCCCCATCTTTTTTTAAACGGAAGTGAAATATATTGCAAGTCTACTTCCAAAAACTCTAGCCCTTACACACGATAGATATTTGTAATAGAGATTTATAAAAATGAAAAATGGATTATCACGAATTATCCAATCATGCTGTGTGTTGTTCGTGTTCAATTTATCATAATTCCTAAGCTTCTCGAGATACTGCCTTCAAAATTTGGCACAACCAACGCACAACCCTTATCTTTCTATATATGTAAAAAAATAATTTGTGGTTTTATTTGGTCATATTTTACAATTATTTTAAAGACGTCGTAACGTCTACTTCGCACGTCCTCCGTGTGTTCCAGAGAAAAGTTCCTATCGAATTATTTTTTAACAAGCTCCGCGGAGGCAGAGCTTGCTAAACATCTGATTACTATAAAAACTAGTTGCTATATATAGTTACCGCTATCAGACAAAGCCCGCTAGTAATAATAACTGTGGTCTGGCATCACATGTTTTTAAATGCCCTAAGATACTTCACAATAATTGTATTGAGCCAACGGCCGCACCGTGCTGAAAACACCGGTTCTCGTTAGATCACCGAAGTCTAGCAGCATCAGGCGCAATTAGTACTTGGGTGGGTGTCCACCTGGGAACACCACGTGCTGTTGGCAAATTTCGGGCGCGGTAGCCCGGTGGTTTGCGCGCTGGACTTGCACGCTACCACAACTGCCGCCGTGTTCATGCGGAGTACGATCACGTTAAACATGTGGGTCCGTAAGTCCTTCCGAGAGGTTGGTGGTAGGGGAAGGAGGGTACGGTCCCTATGGATGACTCTCCCACTGGGTTCCGGTCTAAATTGGGTGGCACTTCCCGGCCGTCCAAACAGTTACCTTACATCTTTCTGGTAGGCCGGACGGTCTGGGTCTCAACAACAACAATAATTGTATTATGTTGTGGCATTTAAGAATTAATAAATATGTTAAATTTAAGAGTAATTTTTGACTTCTTCAGTAATAAAATTCTATTAGAGTGGAACGTAAATATTCATAGTGTGTGTTCTACATGCAGCAGAAATAGGTGAGTAAACCAATCCAAGACACAACTCAATATATGATGAGTGAATATTTTAAAGTATTTATTTATGCATTTTACTTTCTAAATAAATAAATCATTTACATTAATAGTTAAAATTAATTCAACTAATTAATTTATTTGCCGATATTTGTCACCACAATAGTATCCCATTTTCAACGTTTTCTATTATTAGTCTTATAACAATATTTCATCTTTATATGTTTTTCTATCTGGTTCAGATATCAACTTTGTTGGCGAAGATATTTTTAAAATTCCTTTTCAACAGAACATCATCAACTGTACATTAATTGTTAATGTTAATTCAACAATTTATTTGTCACCGCAATAGTATCCTATTTTCAATATTTTTTATTATTAGCCTTATAGAAATATTTCATCTTTATCTGCTTCAGACATGAACTATATTAACGAACATATTTTTAAAATTCCTTTCCAACAAAAATTATCAGCGCTCGTTCTGATCGTATTAGTAAAAATTTCTAATAACAATACTACAATGTTTTGGCTTAAAAGAAAGTTATTTTAAAACCTAACCACGCTTTCAGAGATCCGAATATGCTAATGATGAAATACGAAGAAAAAGGAGAATTTTGGGAGCACAAATAAAAGGAGATCGTTAGCTAACTTTCCTTCCCCATTTGCATTCTTTCTCGGAAACAATGATACTATAATAATAAAGAGCATACATGTTGCGACATCATTAGCGAACACATTAGTAAATCTCCGAAGAATACGTGACATTTATGCTTCATTGATATTAGAAACACGGGAATTTTAATTACACTAGCGCCATCTATATGGAAAGAAAAGAATTATTTATGTGCATGGAGTAGGTGCTAGTTGTATGGAATTAGTTTGAAACGTTGATGGGAATTGCTAAGAGATGACATAATATTCAGTTTCAACTTACGTTTCAAAGCATAGTCAGCATGGGATAGGATTTTGCAATCTAATAAAAACAAAGGAAAATTTCAATGCACACGTCGAACTTGAATTCAACCTAAATTGCAAGATGAATTTTGACAAAATTTTTCAGGTAATAAGGTTGAGTCCAAAGAATATTTTGATACAGGAGCCAGAGAGGGATAAACCCCTCCCCAAGGGATATACTTAGCCCATCCCCTGATAAAAATATTAAATATTTGGTAATAATATGAAATTTCATCAATATGTTATCCAAATTTTGCATAAAAAATTTCTTTAAAGACTTCTTTTATAAATTACTTCGTTTTAAAGATTTTTTTTTTTCATCTAGCTCAATTTGTGGTTAAACTGATGATCAATTTATTTACATATTTTATTCAAAAATATTTAAAAGTTTTAAAAATTATGACATTAGTATTTAGGATACATTTGTATTATTGCGGGATTCCCTGCTGTACATAATAGAGTCAAAATAAACTGATAAATAGTTAAGAGTTAATATTAAGCATTGACTTGTATTAACTATCAGATATTTTCTTCAATTAATTAACAGCTTTGCTACTAAATAATACTTATATTAAAATCAATTGTAATTATTATATATTCATATTGATGTTTAGTAGCTATATAGATATTAATAATGAACTCTTAGCTTACAAATATGAATATGTAATTATTTGTTAACAATTTATATTGATTGAAATATACATATAATAGTAACTATTATGATTTATAAATGTTAATGATCAATTGTGTTCTTGGTGATCCCCTCTTGAATTTCGTTCCTGACTACGGTCCTGTTCTGATATAAGTTTTATCATTTCTAAATCGTGCTTAGAGAAAATCGTAGTATAGAGTGTTATGCTGAAGAAATTTCAAGTTCTTAGTCAGTGTCTTTTGATTGGCATCATTACAATAATAAGTCACTCCCGTAATTTAATGAGTAAAGATATGAGTAATTTTATAAAATAATTTTGATATTAATGAACAGCCTGTGAAGTCGTTTGATATATGAATATAAATCACTTTAAATTTTTATTTTAATGAACCTGGTTTTGGAAGCTAGTTTTGCAATAAATAACTTTATAAATATCATTCAGGCTTTTTTACTATTTGAACTCCAAAAATTAGTATTTTCCCTTTAAGCAATTATTAATAGGTGTAGTACAAGCAACAAGCATTATATAATAGGTGGGCTATTGCAGATTTCAACACAATGCGAATCTTTAATAAATATCTTATTTATTTTATTTTAATTAGATTATTGGTTTAGATACATTCTTTTAATTTCAATTACCACACAGATCAACGGGTTTACACATTTTCTTTGTTTTGTCTTAATAAGTAGCAGGTTTACGACTAAAAATATTTCCGATTTCGTACCGCTTGAATAGACAAAAATCTGATATGGGCAGCATATGACTTACCCTACAGACTCAAATTCATTTTCTCTTTATTTTTTTTAAAAATTCATTAAATTGCACAAAATATCACACATAATTATTTTAAACTACACTGAATTTGCACTTTTAATTCAATTTGTGTTTTCGTTCGGTAAATGGCTGGTATTTTAAAAAGCGACGTAACAAAAATGCGATAAAACTAAAATATCTCGAAAACAGTTAGTCCTAGAGTGATGGAATTGGTTTTATTCTTTTCAACGTCAAAAATTAAGTATAAAACTAGCATTTAATTTATGCATATAAGCATACGTAGTGTTTTATATTTTATTTTAGATTTTAACGCTTTTTGCGGGCCATTTTGTGAAAAAAACAGGTTCTTTTTTTTTTCCGAATCATACCAAAATCTAATCAGCACCAATGGATACAAACGAGTGGATACATACATTTCACAGACAGATACACACACAGACGTCACGCTAAAAATACTATTTTAATATTCCTCCCAAAACGTATAAATCCGTCGAAAACTCGAGTTGCGATTTTCAACAAGCTTCCAATATTTCCCTATCCCTTACCATGTATTGTGAGGAAAGTAAAAATATTAAGATTGGCTATCAAGCTAAATATATATTAAAATACGCAATCTAATTTAGTGAAATTGCTTACACACAGTGAAATTGAATACAAGAAATGTTATTTTATTTCCCTATACCTACCCGCGGATCGAAAGTAATTAAATTACCTGTCTGAAACCTCTCATAACCCTAAAATGGTTCAAACGATTTACATACATTTTTCACCCTAATTATTAAGCTTACAGCTCAACAACAGATCAACGAACTTACATGCTGTTATCTTGGTTTTGTTAATCTTAATAAAGAGCAGATTTATGACTAAAAATATTTCAGCTTTTTTACCCGTACTATTTTACCAGTACTATTCAGCACAGCGCTAAACATTAATGCTAATTGCCACTAAATTTATAAAAATTGAAGAATAAATGTCATAAAAAATAGCAGCATTTGATGATAACATGATATATTTTTATATTTCATATAAATCCAAAAGTATGACGTAAAATGCATAAATAAATACTTTAATTTTAGATTAGATTTTAAATCTAACTGCGTCCCACTGTTATATACAGCTAGATACGCGGCAGACAGTTTAGTATATTTGTAAAAAATTTAGTTAACGAACACATGATGTATAATAATATCTAATACTACAAAAGAATTTAAATATGGCAATGTCAAAATACGAAGCAAAAGAAAGTTACGAATAATAAATAAAATAAATTGCTAGATGACTTTCATTTCCCATTTGCATTCCTACTTAGAAGCAATAAAGCCGTTATGCTTAACCGACATGATGGGACATCATTACCGAACACATTTCTAAATGCCGTAGGATGGCAGACGTTTTCCCGTCTACTGGAATTAGAAACAATGGAATTTTAATGACACTAATGCCTCCTCTGTTAAGAGAAAAGAATTATCTATGGGCCTGTTATAAGGAATTGATAATATGTATTGTAACTATTTACACAATAGCATCATGTTGTCGTTTCATAATAACTAAAAGATAGGTAAAAATATGATGAGTTTAACCGATTACTTTCATTGCAGTATAGCAAATTTTGATATTGTGGGAAGATAATAACGTAAATGAAGGATTTCTTAACATCTTATCGCACTTGTTTAAAAATTCAGTTTAAACTCATTCACTTCAAAGTCATTAAATTCAAAGTCATTAATTTTAAATTTATTCATTTCAAAATCATTAATTTCAAATTCATTCACTTCAAAGTCATTCACTTCAAATTTTAACGGTTTTAAAAAACAGCTTATAAATAAAATGATCTATTCACAACTTTTATATAATCATTGAGCCGATCCGGTGGTCGAGCGGTCAGGGGCATGCGTTTCCGTCTGATTGCTGGATTGCCGGGTTGTGGGTTCGAATCCCGCAGCCGGCATGGATGTTGTTTTGTCGAGGCCAAGTCAGACTTCCGCCCTTCGGGGAACCTCTATAAAAGTGAAGCAGCAAAATTTCTCCCCTTCGCCATGGGACCAGGGGTCTTGTGGACGTGGTGTATAGGCGCCCTTTCGCCACGGGGGAATTAGTAACGAACGAACGAATATAATCATTGAAAATATTTTTCAAATTTTGAAAAATAATTCTGAAAAATTGAGAGTTTTCTCTTTATCCTATAGTTAAGAAATAAATAAGCCATTTGAGTGTTTACCAATTGAAATAATCATACCAAATTTCATTTAAAAGGTACTTTCGTTTTAGGAATAGTGTGCCATAAGTTCACAGGAAGACAGAAGCACAGATAACGTAGAAAACAAACTATAAAATCGTTGCAATCTCGAGACTTACAACATGTGGCATGTGGGCTTTCTACGATTTTTTTTAACTGTCTTTTCTGAATCCACATCTACCCAATAGAATCAGTACAGGTATATCACCGAAATTGAGTCCAAATTGCTCCAGCAGTTATTGATAATGCAATGGCTCATGATAATGCAATGGCTCATGATTTTGACAAACTCTCCTTATTTAGCTAAACTATACACATTTTTCGAGGAGGGTATTCTGGTTTAACATCTAGACAGTACACACAGTATTTTGACTAAATTTAGTCAAAGTCATCGCGGCAATTTTTAACATTGTGATGGGCCAACAATATCTATAAAATCCATTTTTATAGCTGCACCATACACATTTTTCGGGAGAATTTTTTTTTCACATCTACTTAATATATAAATTTACCATCCAAATTGGATTCAAACCGCTCCAGTAATTTTCAAGATTACGAAAGGACAACGATTTGATACATACCCCCCTCACACACACACACACACACACACACACAGACCGACAAAAGTCATATGAGATATTTAGGGATTCCTACCAATGTGTTTACATTAAAAACTCGACTTGCGATTAATTTGGGATCAAAATACTTTTCTACTACTACATCGGTTAAAGTAAAAATACTATTTTATCTACATTTAAGAGCATATCTTTCAAGAAATGTGATACAAATCGCAGTTACTTTCACCATACTTTCCTGTAACTAAGCGCAAAGAATATATGGTTTTAAATCTTAAGTCGGTAGTCAGATATTTTCACATATTACTTTCTTTCTGCAAAACTATGTATTGTAGGAAGAGTTATAAACTTCCCCTGAAAAAGCAAAATTTAGCCATAATGATATAAATCACTCAAAAATAGAATAATAAAAATGCAGTTAAATTTTCAAAAAACTTGAGCATTCTACTTCCAAAATGTAAAACATAAGACAAAAACGATTGATAAATAAAATTCATTCTGTGATGTTCATATCCCAGATCGATTCATCGTAGTTCAAACGAATGAAACAGAACACAGAATTTGCATAAACCGATAGCATTAGCGGACACAGTTGCAAATACCCTAGCAAATCAGGCAACTTTGTACCATTGGAATTACAAACAAAGAAGTTCTAAAGACACTTCTAAAATTTCTAAAAAATGAGAATTATTATATGTGAGCATGTTGAGTATTTTAAAGTATTAGTTAATGAAAAAATCTGATGTGGGCAATTTTTACAATAAAAAAATAGGTTTTTCTTATAGTAGCTATTTATATTCTTTCCAAGAAATTGAATTTTCGTCAATTAGTCGTCATTTTCACTGATTTAGTGTTATTTTTATCCATTTGGCTAGATTTCTGTTAATTTGGCAACATTTAAAAAAGTCGCCAGGTTGGCGACATTCCGCTAAATTCGGCGCCAAGATCTCGCCAAGCGTTATGGACGGAGAAATAAGTTATTGTTATAGTAGATAAATAACTATTGGCATTCAAATACAAAAGTATTACTCAAAGTATTTTTTCTCATGAATGGAACGAGCTAGATCCACGAGAGTAATGTCACCCAATTTATCACATGATATTACATATGAAAAGTGAACATGTTTCTCAACAGTTAATATATTTTTTTTAATTTATGGGATTTTTTGATAAATTTATTTATAAATGTGCAATATCTCGAGAGCGGTTCATGTTAACGTTTTAAAGTTTGTGCCAATCGTTTTCTAAGGAAAAATTACATTAGAAATGTCTACTTCCGTAACTTTATTAAAGGTTTTGAGTGTTTGATGATTTTTTCAAAATTTCACTCGAAAATTTAGGGGGGGGGGGGGGGTTCTGAACATTTGATTACGTTTAAAAACAAGGTTTCCAGTATTCACGGATTGTGATTTTTGTACCAAATTTCGTTCGAATCGGTCCATTGGTTCGTCAGTTATCGTCTCCACAGACTCACTGGCACACACACAGACATCCTCTCAAAAATGCTTGATTCGTGATCAGGGATGCTTGAAGCGTGCTCTCCCGTCGTCGAATTCGAATTCGAATTTTCGACCCCGTCACAATACTTTCCTTATATATTATGTATATAACAAAGATAATAAATAGTATTTCTACACGCCATAGTTACCTGTTATTACTTACCAATAATTTCAAGAGAAAAGATTCAAAATGTTTAATACTAGAAAATGTACTTGGCATTGCTCAAAAGTTAAAGCAGGATAGTTAAATAAAATAACAAAATAAATAAATTTTATTCCTCTTAAAATTACGTTCAATCCAAGTACATTGGTACACAAAAGTCGTATAACGGCTATTTGTCAGTGATCGAAACTATTACGTTTCAAGATCATTAAGCCATAAATGATCCTTTTCATTTTTTTGTTAAAAAAATCGCTCGAATCTCTAAAATTTCTACCTAGATCTAGATATTTTGATTAACAAACGTGATAAAAAGTTTAGTGAAAATTCATTAATATTTGTGGCAGTACGCGTAATATTGACCACAGACAGACGACATATTACAGACGACAGACAGCAGACATACTCACAGACGGACATCAATCTAAAATCAGTTAGCACGGGATCAGCTGGTCCTAAAACATATACTGCCATCAAAATCTTAAAATTGAAAATTTTCGTGAGAAAGTTATATATATATATATATATATATATATATATATATATATATATATATATATATATATATATATATATATATATATATATATATATATATATATATATATATATATATATATATTAATATATTATATATATATATTATATATATATATATATATATATATATATATATATATATATATATATATAATTCCTCTCCCAATTTACTATGTGTCTGTAGCCAGCCAAACTATTCTAAATTTATAGACAGCAATCATAAACACATAATTACTGGTGATCTCAATATTGTTCAAAATGTAGCACTTAAAAATCTTATGCTTTATGGTACCAAATTCCGAATCCAAAATACATTAAATCACTCTCTTTTAATTAAACAACTAAATATTGATCTAGAAAAATTCATATACAAAATTGCTTGCAGTAAAAACTATCCTATTGAAGCTTTCGATATGTGGAAGGTTAGCATTCTGACAAACATCAAACATCTTTTAGGTAACTTGCCTAAAACTAAACCTACATTAAACTATACAAACTTGAAGCAGGAAATTAATGAACTAAAATCACAATTTGTCATCACATATGTGGATAAAGCTGCCAACAATTACGCCATCATATGTAAAAAATATTATGTACAAATCTTAAACGATTTCTTAAATCACAATGATATTTTTAAAAAAATTGATTCTTCAGCAACATCCATATCTAAGAAAATTATTGCTTTTCATAAATTATTAAAATTACCTTGCAAGAATCTAAGATTCCCTTATATTGTCATGATCCCAAAATTTCATAAAAATCCTATCTCTTTTAGATCTGTAACTATAGGACATAAATCATATGCAACTGTCGCTAGTAAATCTCTTTTGGTTATTCTTAATAAAATCATCTCTAATATAAATGATAATTCAACTTCTCATATTATCAATAACAGTTATCAATTAATTCAAAAGTTGGATACGATTAATATTTTGGGTTTTAAAACGTATGACTTTAAGGACCTTTTCAACAATATTGACATAAAAGATCTATATAAAGTAACTTGGGATATTATTAAATCTTTCTATAATAGACAAAATTTGAATATAGATCATTCTTTCGTGCACCACCTTCTCAAGTGTGTAATTTTTAATAATTACTTGATGCAAGGCAATAAAATTTATATGCAAATTAAGGGTGTTCCACAGGGTGGCTCTGCCAGTTCAGCTCTCGCAAATCTCTATCTACACTTCTACGAGTCAAATTTTATAAACTCTGCATATACATTCTACAGATATATTGACGATGTTATTCTCATTAAAATAGCTCCCTCATCAAATGATATAGATTTTGATTTTTATCCTCCAAATCTATCCCTTTTACCAAACGAAAGCAACTTCTCGTCTAGCGTTAATTTCTTAGATTTAACTCTATCTCTTGATAATGAATATTCATTTTTGTCAAACATTTATGATAAAAGAAAAAGTTTTCCTTTTAAAATTCACAAGATAATCAATTTTAACTCATGTATGAGTAAACAGGTATATAAAAATATTTTAATAAATCAATTTCATAGGATTTTTAGGTTATGTGAAAATACACAATACAGTAACCATCTTGCAGATTTATTTCGATACTGTAAGAATGAATCATATCCAGTTAATTTTGTTAAATATCACTTTAGAAATTTTGAATACTATTTATAATATTTTATTTATTATTTTAGTCTAATTTGAAATTGCTATTGTATACTTTGAACTTTAAAATATTCTTTGAGATTTTATTTTCTTAATAATAAGATTTGGATACATATTATATAATTGTTAATTATTAATTATTACTTAGTTTATTGCGCATAAAGTTTTTTTTTTTTTTTTTTTTTTTTTTTTTTTTTTTTTTTAATTTATTTTTATTTTTTTTTATTAATTATTTTATATATATATATATATTTTTTTTTTTATTTTATCTTTATATCTCTAATTTTTGGGTTTGAAACTTATAAATTTGTATAGGTCTTTGGTTAAACATGCAGAAGTATTTCCTATAATTCACATCAGATGGCGCTCTCTTGTACTCTTTCCTAATACTTTGTTTAGTGCAACGAAAATGTGTCTTGTATAATGGTGAAGAAAGGTAAGACATTAATTCTATCTGAATCATTGTGGATTGTTGGTTAGATTGCTTATATGTTTGCTTAATGCACTTTCATTATATTCCTTCCAATTTCCTTTTGCTTATTTTTGTTATTTTCGTTAATGTTATTGTCTGGAAATGTGTCGGATCTTTTGACGTTATTTCCGCCATGTGGCTGTATCGTTGAGCGAAACACATTTGGAACCTCTGTGGATGCAAAGATCCTTGATAAGCTGCATTCACAGAGCTTCTATCCTATTTCATATTTTCGGATTGTATCTTTTCTCTTATTTTGTCATTTTAATATTTTGAGCCTCCAGATTTTGATAATCCTTTGTTGTTTGAACTTGATTAGTATGCTTCGCTCTTGAATGCTGAGAAATTCATGTGTAATATTCATATTTGAAATTAAGATCATTTTGTCTTTTATGGTAGCATTGTTTTCCTTTTGTCTGATATTTCCTATCATATCATATTTAATTAATTTTCCTCCGTATTGTTTTTGAACCAGGGTATGACACTTATCATGTTTTAAATTAGTATAACTATTTTATTTTTATTTTTATTTTTATTTTTATTTTTAATTTTATCTTTTTTATATATATATATATATATATAATTTATTTTATTGGTTCTTCCACCATGTTTCTCTTCACATTCGCAGTTTTTTCAACGGCACATTTTAAAAAGCAACATATTTCTATTTTGAGAATTTGGAATTGAGATTTTCAATTTCATATTTATCTGAGCTTCTCAAAATAGGGAATTCACACTTAATACATAATATTGCGACGTATAAAAACATGAAGCTCGCAAAATTTTAAAAATGCCACATTTTGAAAATGTCTTTTCCCGATATTTCTCAGTATTGGTGAAAGAGGCAGGTTATAAATTAGCATGAATTACCATTTTATGAGCAATCTAGATTAAATAAATTAAGACAATAATTGCAACGTAATTATTCGAAATACGGCAGCCCGTTTGAAAGGTATAATTTTTCACCATAAAATCAAGCTAACTTTGTTCTTAACTTGTTATTTATTCATATTTATTTATTCATTTTTCTTCTAATTTATTAAATATTTGATTTAGCATTTACAAAGCCGGTAACGATGTCCTTTTTATTATGACCAGTTACAGAGGTACCAGCAACTAATTTTGTAAACCGGTCAAAATCCGGGTCTTAAATTTGGAACAGTCACAATACTTTCCACTCCCACTTACATCTATATAAATAAAATAGAAAATTTGCCTGTCTGTATATTTATCTCATCATCATGGGAGAATGGCTGTACTAAATTTCATGAAATTTTGAGAATATTCTTAAAAATTTTGTGAATAGTCTCTTTGAAATAGGCACAATTAAAATGTAATCCATGCTTTGAGTTTCTAAGACCAGGAGTTATCGAGATATTATTAATAAAACACAATTTAACCTTCCACAGAAATAGCATTATGCAGACAATATTTTTTCTGCAAATTTACTTGAAGAAACTTTACAACGATATAATAAAGACAACCAAGTTGTTTGGTAAAAAAAGAGTCTTTAATATTAGCGCCATTTATGACGTACATAAAGTTGCAAATCCAGAGCGTTTTCGGACGTCCTTCATCTGTGGCACTACGTCCTTCATCAATTGCACTACTTCCTTCATCAGTTGCACTACGTCCTTCATCAGTAGCAATCTAAATTGTTAAGATGTGACGTGTGACGAACATGATCTCTTATGCACAGCCCGCAACAGTGAGACAAACTTTTCATATGGATTTTCGTAAAATCCGATGCATTTAAAAAATATTTAAATTACGAAATACATAAATAACAGTAGATCCTAAAATATAGGGCAACCAATAAACAGACCCGAATATCCGACCCGCGCCAAATTTGCATTTCAAAATTATACTCACAGTTTTAAATTTCTAACTCAGATGCACACTTTTCTGCTGCATACAATTTAACCTCCGTTCATGCATTTATCCAGTTTCTATACATAAAAAATGTCATAAGGCCCTTTAAAAATATTCTTTTGCGCTTAAACCAGTAAACCGACCCGCAGCACTAAAAGTAGAGAAAACTCGACCTCTAATTAAAAAATCTGATGTGGGCAACACATGACTTTCCTTATATAACGTAATGAATTTACCACTTTTACAGTAAAATAAATAGGTTTTTCTTATAGTAGATACTAATATTCTTTCCAAGATATTGAATTTTCGACAATTAGTCGTCATTTCATTGATTTAGCGTTATTTTTATCCATTTGGCGAGATTTTCGTTAATTTGTCAACATTTAAAAAAGTCGCCAAATTGGCGACATTCCGCCAAAATTCGTCGCCAAAATCTCGCCAAGCATAATGGACAAAGAAATAGGTTATTCTTACAGCAGATAAATGAATATTGGCGTTCAAATACAAAAGTATTACTCAAAGTATCTTTTTTCATGAATGAAACGAGCTAGATCCACAAGAATGATGTCATCCAATATATCGCATGGTATTACTGAAAAGTGAACATGTCTCTCAAGAGGAAATATTTTTTTTTTATTTTATATGACTTTCTGATAATTTTTTTGAAAAATGTGCAATATCTCGAGAACGGTTCATGTTAGCGTTCTAAAATTTATGTCAATCGTTTTCTAATGAAAAATTACATAAGAAATGTCTATATGCGTAACTTTATTAGTGGTTTTGATTTTTTGACTATTTTTTCCAAATTTCATTTGAAAATTTAGGGGTGTTCTTAACATTCGATTGTGTATAAAAACAATAGGCTTCCAGTGTTTACGGATTGTGATTTTTGTACCAAATTTGGATCGAATCGGCCCATTCGTTTGTCAGTTATCGTCTTCACAGACTCTCTCTCACACACACACACATACTTTCACACACACACACACAGACATCACTTCAAAAATGTTTGATTCGTGATCAGGGATGCTTGAAACGTGCTCTCCCGTCGAAAACTCGAATTCGAATTTTCGACCCCGTCACAATACTTTCCTTATACATTATGTATATAAGGAAAGTAAAAATAAAGGGAACCCCACCCGAAATCGAGTCTCACAGCGGGTAACACGTGGGTAATCGCAGGTACCCGACCTGATGCAGGAATCTAAGTTGTTTCTCCAATTTTTTGCATAGTGGTGGGGGACATAAAGTTTGTCTAAAAAATAAAATGGCTCAATGTGGAATCACTTTCCCAATATTCAGCGTTAAGACTCAATCTGAAAAGGCTCTGTTTGGGCATCAACTTTACATCACATAGTGTGGGTAAAAATTTACCCTACGATGTAAATTCACATATGGCATTAATTTTGTGTGTGTTACTACACCTTGCATAGATTCCGGCCACACATAATTGCTACAGTAAGTCTTCAGGTCTGCCATGTGGTCTTGGTTTTTCACCTTGCATAGATTGAATTTTCCTTCAGAGTGGTGCTAGGGCTGAATAAAGCTTGTAAACGCAATTGTAAACGCATATTGTATACGCAATTGTAAACGCATATTGTATACGCAATTGTAAACGCATATTGTAAACTCAATTAAAGCAAACATTCCAATTCTCCAGCATTTGCGCAATTAACAGAATTGTACTACATCGATCTTACAATGCAGCATGTGTGTTGTAAATATCTGTTACATCTCAGGTGATGTAAAATTTACAACACTTCTTTCTATAAAAATACTGTAATTATATAGCAATTATTGCAGCACAGTTTTCCCTAATCTGCAAAAAATTCCTTGATATTTCTGTACTGACAAAGAGAAGTTTAAAAGAAGTTAATTATTTTCTGAAAGAGAAACAAAGCTTTCCTCGCGAACAAATCTCTTAACAATAGATGTATTAGAGTCGCAACCATTGACATTTTACTTTACATATACTTTCCTGGAAAAGTAAGATCCAGCAATGACCAAACAGTTCACTTTCTACTTTTCATAGCCACAGGAGCCAGGCTTAAATCCCAATCACC
Source organism: Amaurobius ferox (assembly GCA_951213105.1). Lineage (NCBI taxonomy): Eukaryota > Metazoa > Arthropoda > Arachnida > Araneae > Amaurobiidae > Amaurobius > Amaurobius ferox. The sequence continues at coordinate 57,107,447 of OX578138.1, read as the reverse complement.
GATGGAAAATCCTCTGTATGCATATATTCTAGTAGTTGTTAAAAATTCAGTTTACACAGTGGTTACTGATCAAATTACTCTCGTATGCAAAAAAAGAACAGTATTGTTGCGAAATAATCCAATCCATAAGTGAAATAGTACACTGCAAGAAGAACGTTTTCCACTTTCTTCTTTCTATTCTTTTGGAGCTCTTATGTGTTATTTTTACCTATTTTCATCTTGTTGGGTCTCATTTATTCTTGTTCAGACTTTGTCTAGTTGAGGCATTCCTATTGTGTTTTGGAGCACGCCAATCTTATTTGTTACTTCTCGTTAAGGATTGGCTGGACTGTTCTTCATGCTGATTTTTGACTGGCTCTCTCTTAATCCATGTCTTGGGAATATAACCCCCTCTCCCCCCCCCCCCCCCTATGCTTGCACATTTCGCGTTCATTTCTCTTTTGGACTTTGGGTTTGTTGGTTCTTCTGCATTGATGGAGGGGATTCAGCGTATCCACGAAACAGCTGTATGCTACATTATTGTTTTATTTATACTTAATTAAGTTACTCTAGTTTTCTTAATCCAATCCAATCGAATCCGAGAACTGAAATTATCGATCGAAAAAGTTTTCTTGTTATTTTTTTTATTTAATAAGAAAATTTTCTACATCCTACGGAACAAATGAATGCATACATTTTACAGTGCATGCAAATGTGTATATAGAGTATTAATGAAAGTTATGGATCAGGCCAATTATTCGAGAAGTATAGGCGTTATCATATATTTTTACACAGGTGTATAGTGTTGAGAACGCACATTTCCCTTTGGCGCCTCCTCTTTCGTCTGTCTCGAAGACTAGGCGAAGCAATCACAGTCCATGATGTCAACATGACGTGGGGATGACGTGAGCTCGGGGTTGCCAGAATTTTCCAGTGTTCGAAGAAGAGTTGCCAGATTTGGCGATTTATTGCTAATTTGACGAAATTTGGTGACTTCCGGAATGTTCCAGAAACTTCTCGATAGAATGAATATTCTTTGAGAGATATAAGAGATTTCCAGAAGTTTCTATGGAGAGAAAATATATAAAAAAGCCTCATCCCTCCGTTGTTGTGGAGTTGACGGGTCGGCGTGACAAGAGGTACATTGGACTGTGACTTTTGTCAATGTTTCGACTATAGTAGCCGTTGTTTTGTGAAATTATTTTCATCAGTATTTTGAAAATAGTTTCGCTTATTTTTTGTAATTAGTGGGGCATTTAAGTGCTGTTTGATTGTATATTGTTCCTGTTTACTTTGTGCTTGCGAATAAACGCAAGTTATCCAAACACGTGGATTCGTTCTTGTATCATGTGTATCTTGTTCTTGTACCCAAGATTCCGAGAATACGTTCATAACAATAGGAAATCCCAATGGTGCTACACGAAGAGACAACTTTAGGTGGTCTGACCCCTTAATTTAACGGGGTATGGGGGCTCTATCTCGTTTCAAGCTGGAGATTTTCAAAAATTTGCTAAATCGGCGATATTTCGCTAAATATTCGCCAAAGTCGTCAAGGGCCGAATTTGTCGCTAATTGTCAGAAACAGACCTACAGACAAACATACAGACAGACTTAAAAAAAAGCTTTTCTTCTATGATATATCTGTAGGTAAAAGTATACAAAATATCATTCCTTCAAATTACGAAGTACATAAAACACATTGTTTTCCTATAGTTGAATGTATATTTAAAACTTTAAAACTGTATAATGATTTTTTAAATCTTTTAAATGAGTTTTAAGGAAAAGTAAACTTGAAAATTAAATGCAGCATTTCTCTTTTGCACTTAATTTTAATTTCACACACAATTTCCTAACGGACATTTCTAAAGGCAATGGCAATATGTCTCTTCTCCGGGCATGGGGGATTAAACAATTCGATTTTAAATCTCGCTGAGCTTTTCAAAATGACATTCTCGCTGTTAATATATGGTACTGCAATATATAAAGCAGGAAGTTAGTAAAAATAAAAAGTGAGTCCCATTAAGGAAAACTGGCTCCGGATTTTTCTTATTATAGCAAAGGCAGATAATTTACAAATATAAGTTATCTTTTACGTTTAAATGCAATGCAGATTTGATAAATTAGGTTGGGAATTTCAGTGCTATTACTCGAAAAACGAAAATCAACGAAATATATTTATTTTTCAAAGCAAATTGAAAATAATTTTCTTAATTGAAAACTATTTAATCTGAATTTCATAATTATTAATGTATTTTGATCTATACCCATCATTTTGTTTTGTCACTGTATATGTTGTGTTTAGCTCTGTTTTTCTGGCAACCATATGGCCTTCCAATAGGAAGAATGTGTTCGCGCCAAAGTGACGGTAATTTTTTGAATGCGCAAAGGCAGGTCGGCACACTGCACAAGTACTAAGTTGTCTAATTAAATATCATATTTTTGATTGTTAAATTGGTTAACTATTATATTGAAACAGTATATATAATTATAGTGAGCAATAGCACATGTTTATTTCATTATGAGTAACGGCGGGTACAATTTCTGGAAACCTTCTAAATAATATTAGAAAATAGTAGAAAATTTTAAATCCTTCTTAACTTAAGAAAGCTACGAATCTCTTCACTAAAGAACATTTAGTGTTTATGCAAATAAATGCATATGGTATGCTAAGGGTAATATGGATTATATATTTTAGTTTCTAAAGTTCTTCTGTTGTTCCTAGAGTTTTTATGCTGTTTCTAGCGTTCTTCTGTTGTTCCTAGACTTCTTCTGCATTATTAGAGTTCATCTGTAGTTCCTAGAGTTTTCTGTATCGCCTAGAGTTCTCATAGAGTTCTTCGTTTTCTATAGTTACTAATATAAAAAAAAGTTATATCTTGCTTTCTTTGCTAAAACTGAACATCTTACTTAAATAGCTGAATATATAAAAAGTTCATATACTCATATATTCGATATAAAAAGAAACATGAAAAAAAAAGAAAAATAACCAACTTGTTCAAAAATAAACTTGTAAACAGTTTTTCAGCTTTATATAAAGTGTTAGCTAGAATGATTGAGATGAAGAACTATTGACAAGTTTATCAAACTTCATGAGTGAAAAGTATATATAGAGAAAAAGTTATCGGATGTAGTCAGTAATAAACTTGACAAATTTTCTTGATAACGATGCGTACAGACATAGCCCAAGTTTTATCAATTCAACTCCTTTCAATTCATCTAAGTTCATTATAGCAAGAAAATACTTTGGACCAAAGAGATAAATCTTTCAAGTACATTACGAATTACATCCAGTAACTTTTCCTCTCTATGCTTTTCACTCACGAAGTTTGATAAACTGGACAATAGTTCGTCACTTCAATCATTTTATGGCTGACATTGTTTGTAAAGCCGAAGAACTTGGCATCTTTTTTTCCTTCTTCTTCTTGCATTGGATAACAGTCCTTTTTGCAGATTTTATGCTAGTTTTCTAATAAACATTAATGTTCCTTGAAGTTATAAAATTTTGAAGTCTATAATTTTTCCTTTATAGATTGCTACGGGATACTCAGCATTTCTAATTTAAACTGTGGATCTTAAACAGATTTTATGTAGAATATTGATTTAAATCGCCTTACTTGAGAGAAAAACTGACCGATGAATACATCTGAAATATTTAGGTTAATTATTACCGTTATTTAAATTTTGATAAGAGAGATATTTCCGTATTGTTCTTTATCTGTAGGCAGTGAAATACTCAACATGACGAATATTAAACTTCTAACCTTATTACTCGGCTGTAGAATTTAGGTGCAAAACTGGAAACTCCATAAAAATAAAATGTGCTATATTTGACAGGTTGATAAAAAAAATTAATTATTTCTTAAAGGATACGTGACAAAAAACATGCTAATTTATATAGGAAGTTAGCTCAAAATGTTGTACAGAAAAACTTTGAACATCATCAATGCTGATGAACAGCAATAGCGACAAAGGCTGTCGAAGGCTGGTAATATAACTGCTGTGGTTTCAGTTCATTGCAGAAGCGAACACCCATTTTCCACGAAAATAATTATTTCATTATCTTTCAATTCATAAAGAATTTGTGTTGCTTCAAATATGTGTCTTTCCAGTTGCTAGAACTGAAAAACTTTTAAAATAATAATGAATCGATAAATTTCAGAATTCATGACTATATTGAGTTTTTGCACCCCATTTGTCATAATCTCTGCCTTTTCAGGATGAGCTATAATTACGAAAGAGGATACAATGCTGGTTATAAGATTTATAATTGCTGAAATTATCACAATGTTGCAATACTTGGTTCGAGCCAAATTTGCTCTTTTTTAATCTGTATCACTTGAGATTTCGAACTTTGGTAATGGCGTAATCAGATATTATTATTATTAGAACCCATACCATGCAACTCACCTATTGAGTATTGAGTAATTATAAGCATGGTCGGGAAAGGATATCTTCAGAATGAAGATACCCAGCCATAATACGATAGCATGATCCTCATCCACAATCGTCCTGTTTACATATTAAAGTAGAATGATCTTTACAGGTACGTCCAACTCGGTACAGTTGGGAAAAAGGTTATTTTGAATGACAAAATTGTTACGAAAAAAAATCTATAAATTTTAATATGCAAATGCGAATAACTAGAGGATAATTTAGAAAAAGAATTTCGAAAGAAAATTTAAAAAGAAAAAAGATAAATAATTAAAAAGTAAATGAATAAAAAATGAAGTGAAGAAAGATCGTTGTTTAGAAAAATTTAGAATAAAAAATTGAAATAAGAGGGAAAATTTAGAAGAATAAAGAGATCAAAATGAAAAAGTTAGATATCGTTTTTTCTTTTTTTTTTGTCCCATAACAAAACATCAAAAAAAATGAAAGTAAGTAAAAAAAATCTGATGTAAGCAGCACATGACTTTCCCTGCAGACTCAAATTCATATTTTCTTTATTTCTTTAATAATTCATTAGATTGGCTGTAATTACACCAAATAACGCTAAATTTGCATTTTTAATTCAAATTTTGCTTATATATGGTAATTGGACATTTTTCCGATAGAAGAGTAACAAAAACGCAAGACATCTCAAATATCTTGAGAAAGGTTAGTCGTAAAGTATAATGGAGTGTGTTATATTCTTTTCCTCGTCACAAATTGAATATAGAACAAAAATTTAACTGATACATTTCAGCATACGTAGTCTTTTTTTTTTTTTAGATTTTGGCGATTTTTGCGGGCTATTTCGTAAAAAAAATGCAGGTTGTTCTTTTCTAAATAGTACCAAAATCTAATCAGCACCAGAGCATCCTACAAGTAACTTATCTACCAATTTTTGTGAAATTTGGTCAATTAGTATTTTAGCTAAAGTGGATACCTGCAAATTTTACGGGCCATTTCGCAAGAAAAGACGGGTTCTGTTTTCACGAATCCTACCAAAAACTAATCAGCACCAGGATCTCACCCAAGTGACTTACATACAAAATTTTATGAAATTCGGTCCATTAGATTTTTAGTTAGAGTGGATACATACATTGCACAGACAGACAGACAAACACACAGATGTCACGCTACGTGACAGACGTCACGCTAAAAATAGTTTTTTGTATTCTAGAGGTCTCGAAACGTGTGGATCCGTCAAAAACTCGAGTTGCGATTTTCGGTATGATTCCAATACTTTCCTTATACTTTACCATGTATTGCAGGGAAAGGAAAAATCAATAAATTGATCGTATTGATCACAGAAAACAATAAATTGACCATATTGATCATAGAAAACTGAAAACAGTACGTCAGAAAAAGAGAAAGCAGTATGAAAGACATAATCAGATATGTGTCATGCCAAAGTTGCCTTACTGAGAAACTTTAAGAGAATTCCAGGCTATATAAAATTGAAGCGCTTTATATATTTCATCGACTTAAAACCAACGTTTCCGTGCCTGGGTTACGTAAAAAGATAGTTGGACATACGCTCAAATATTTCAGCAATGGCGGACTTTAGGAAATTGATGTTTTTAACCCAGATTATATTTTTTGTTATTTCGGACGATATATTTAAAATTCTACTTATATGAAATCAAATTTATAATCTAAACATAAAACCAAATATAAATGATTCAGTCTTTTGTCACCTATTCTGGTTTCAACTATCTTACTTCGCGAAATTTTGCCAAACCTGGAAGAATATGTGTCTCTTCAGCTCTTTTTAAACAGACTTGCTAGTAGTTATAAAAGGGGCGTACCAGTCCAAAGAGGGGAGGCGGTGCCGTGCGGTGCCAGAGGAGGCCCTCTTTGGGAGGGAATTTCCCTCTTTGGGAGGATGCCTCTCTTGAGCCGCCTCCCCTCTTTGGAGTGGACCCTCCTTGGAGGGTCTTGAGACCCCCAGGAGGATGCCTCTCAGTGCCCCCTCCCCTCTTTTGGAAGTTTGGTGAGGCGGTACAGCACCGGATGCCTCTTTCGGAAGAGGACAATTGTGAAAGAGGCCTGATGACTCATACGGAGTGAGTTTCACTCTTGAGAGGGAATGTCACAATCGCTGACTGACCCTTGACCTGAGGAAGTGGTTTCAAGTGATTTCGCAATCGCTGACCGACCCTTGACCTGAGGAAGAAGTTTCAAGGGATGTCGCAATCGAACAATCTGGAAATGACGTGTCGCGCCTTGGAGCTCCTTAGCACACGTCCTCCCTCTCTGCTGGTCAGCGACAGAGTGAAAGATCTTATCAGCGTGACGTAGTTAAAGCGCCCTCTGGTGAATTTTGATGAAGTGCTGCCATCTATCGGCATTTTTTTTTTCCAAAAGAAATTAATGTTTCACTTGTCAGGAGCTGGATTCGATCTTGGGCCCAACTGATTAGAAGCCGCGCGTCTTACCATCGTGCCAAAGCACCCGTGCTTTATAGGCAGTTAACTTCGAAGTGTACCTTATCAGTGGAAGTTAGATTATTTTTCAAAGTTCATTCGAATAGCGATGCGCTTTATAAAGGGTGCGTTTTAAAACAGAATGCTACGGAGTGAATATAAATCTGTGTATTATAACATTATGATTTTTTAAAACAAATGTATACACAAACTTTAAAAACACGAATGTAATAATTAGCTAAAATTGTATTCAGTGGATTTTTTTTTAAAAATAAATCAATACGATTTTTATAATAATAACGAAATGATTTCAAATGTTTAAAAACAAATTGATTACGGATGAACACACAAATTGTGTTCAATGAATACGATTCGACCATTTTAAGTGTTGTGTATCTAAAAACAAATGTATACACAAACTTTAAAAACACGAATGTAATAATTAGCTAAAATTGTATTCAGTGGATTTTTTTTTAAAAATAAATCAATACGATTTTTATAATAATAACGAAATGATTTCGAATGTTTAAAAACAAATTGATTACGGATGAACACACAAATTGTGTTCAATGAATACGATTCGACCATTTTAAGTGTTGTGTATCTAAAAACAAATGTATACACAAACTTTGAAAACACGAATGTAATAATTAGCTAAAATTGTATTCAGTGGATTTTTTTTTTTTTTTTTTTTTTTAAATAAATCTAACTATCAATATAATTTTTTTTAAAAATGATTTGAATACACCCAAGTATAGTTACGCATTTTCAAAATGGTGTTATGTGAATAGCATTCGACCATTCTGAGTGTTGTGTATCTAAAAACAAATGTATACACAAACTTTAAAAACATGAATGTAATACATAGCTGAAATTATGTTTTGTGAACAGGATTTGACCATTCTAAGTGTGTGTGTGTGATTTTTGAAAAATAAATCTAACAGTATATAAAAATAATAATGAAAATTAGAACTCACAGAACGACCTCTTCACTACCCGCTGGTCAAACTCCAAATGAGTGAGACACTCTCATTACGCTATTAAAAATTAGATATTATCATCACCAGTATAAGGTGTTGCCACCTATTTTTTCTAATAATATATTTTTAATAGTTGGATACTTCAACAGTCTGATTTACTACACGTAATCTAAGACACATCACTTTAATGATATTGTGCATCGAATATGATTCGGCCATTTTTAAAATGGTGGATGTAATTGAAATATCGAAGTTTAGAATTTAACAAACTAACGAATTTTCACCCCCAAAAATTTTAGCATTCAGTTTAAATAAAACCCAATGAATATGATATCACCATTTTAACACCATAATTTTACTACCATGATAGAACTTAGAAGTGAGTGTACATTATTTTTCCCTGACACAAACACTTTTAAAATCTATTGCAAGTTTGACTTAAAACCTTTTTTAAAAATAAATCTAACTATCAATACGATTTTTATAATAATAACGAAATGATTTCAAATGTTTAAAAATATAATAGATTATGGATTTCCAATGAACATACAAAAATTGTGTTCAGTGGACACACAAAAATTGTGTTCAGTGGACACACAAATTGTGTTACATGAATAGCATTCAACCCTTTGTGTGTTGTGTATCTAAAAATTAATGTATTACTACATTGTACTTAGGCATTTTCAAAAATGGTGCGACAACTCCACACAATCTGAAAAGAAAGTTTCCACTAGAAAATACATCTTATTTCGAACTGTTACATATATACTAATATTTAATCACTAATATTTAATTAACTGCATTAAATAATACACATAATTAGTTAAAATTGCAATGACGACCCAAAGATTGAGAATATATGTAAATAAAACACATCAGAGAAGTAGATATGAATTATGTTCGAAAATAAAACTATTCAAATTCTAGCCATTTCTAGAACCCCATCGAATGTTCCAGCTTATCGGAAATCATGTGCTTTTGACTTTTCGGAGGACGCTGTTTGTTTAGCACAAAGCAAAGGTCCCCTCGGAAAAGGGTATAAAATGCGGTCCTTATCGAGCTATGGTCAACTGCTCTTTTTTCAGCCAGTGCTTTTGCTTTTTGAATTAAATACGATAACGAGATTATTTACGATGTCTTCCTCCCGTGCATTTGAAGTAAGTAAAATTTTGATTTTCATTATTTTATGATTTATTATATATGACTTAACGATTAGCACTTGAATTTTATATTAATTATTTTTTTTTTATGGATTTTCAGTTCGACTTCGGCATCCCAATTGAGGAGATGGATTTAATTTGTGCAAACAATCCCACGACCAAAGACGATATAAATCAGGTGAGTTATTTTAATAATTTTTTTAATTGAAAAATGTATTTGTTTTAATTTTACGCATTTGTAAAAATACTGTTCAATACAGTTTGAAATTAAACACAACAATTGAATTAAACCTTGAAAAATATAAACATTTATGCTCCATCTGAGCGAAGCCACCGCTGACTTTATTAAAACATTTAATAGGACCCACACATATTTTTTTAATGTTTCACATATTGAACCATTCAGTTTAATTGTACTTTGAAAAATATGAAGCTATTTCCATCGGAGTGGAATCATTTTTTTTTTTTTTTTTTTTTTTTTTTTTTAGTGATAGATTTGTGTGGACTTCCAAAAATTATATCTTTCAACTATAATTTTTTTATATCAACATTTTAGTATGTGGTTTTAATAACACTTTTAAATTTAAATAAATAATGAGTTTAACACATAACTTAAAATAAAACTAAGAATGAAGCAACCTTTAAAGAAAAAACATTTTTAATGAAAGCTAAATAGTACATAGATTTTTACAAAAGTAATATTCTACTAACTTGTATTTCACATATGGAACAACGCAATCATCGCTGTATAATAGTCCTTTACGGTGAGACTTTTAAAAAATTCAGGTGAAACATTGTTTTCATTTGTTTCACAAAACTCTCGCGCAATTTCTTGAATGTTTATCATTAAAAGTTCGTGATCGACTAGTTCATAATCCACAAATTGCACATGAGTGGATAGCGTGCAGCACTTGTGTTTCAAATCGGTACATCCGTGACTTTTGCATGTTTCGCGTTGATATAATTTATACAACTCTACACATAAATTTTTATGTACACACTGCATTAAAGTGTGTTTTAATTCATAGGGTGGCAAAGTCGGTAGTGCTTCGACAGGTTTTTGATACTTCACAATACAATTGGGTAGGATATTTGTCAGTAACTGATCCAAAACACATTTAGTAACATCTTGACTAATGTACTGAAGAGTATGAAAATTATCCTGATTTAATAAGATTAATTTCTTTTTGAACTGTCCAGTGCAAGGTGGTAATTGTTGTAAATATAGATTGCTTTCACACACACAAACTAAGAGTTCGTTATTAATTGTGAAAGATGAATTTTCACTGTCCATATTTGAAATGCGTTTTAAAAATACACTCCACGTATTAGGCGTGAGTGTTACTCCATGAGGGGTAGGCACGATAACATCAGAAGCATTCATCCTGTAGACACGAAAGTGTACTTTCACATTTCCTCGAAAATGTTGCACGGTAACGTAAATGTTACAGCCCAAATGGTAACGGAACTTTTCAGATGAGGATAATTCTATCGAAACCGATCCATTTTGAGAAGTAGCATAGTTCAGAGCCGACGACACCAAATCACTTTGCGAATCTGTAGCAGGTATAGATGGAGTATGCATATGGCTCCAATCGATTTCAGGTATAGGCGAAAGCGCTGCAGGCGGGGCATACATTGGAAACTCGCACTTGCGTTTCTGTACAGGCGTTTTAGGTAGAATTTTTCTAAATGTTAGACTTATTCTAGCTTCTGAGACTTCGGGTTCCGCAGCAATTCCGTGAGAATAGAATTTGTTGGTTGGCACATGCATCGCATAAAGCGATCCGTGTTGGATTGGAATACTTAGAGGAGATTGTCCTTTTCTTTCGAAAATGATAGATCTTGTAGCACCGAAACTGAGAGTCGCTATAGGTGTTTTAGAGCATAGGGAGGATTCATTGTCCTTGTGTTGTCCTATTTTAGCATGTCCATCCACATAGTGGTTTGCTAACACAAAATTGTAGCTGTATCCCATATGTTCTTCCACACGTAATTTTATCTCCGATAAGAGAGGTGTCCATCCCTCAGAACTGTTTCCAGCGTCTCCAAATGCATATACTTTTTGAGCTGGTTGGTATGGATGACCATGCACCACCCCTTGTGATTGTTGAAAGGGCAGACTTTTCAACTCTTGAAAAATTAAATCGGCTACATTTACCGAATAAAATTCGCGAACATATTCTACATTCAACTTCTCGCGTTTAAAAAAGATAGACATTTTTAAAAATAAGCAACGACAACCTTCTAGGAGAACAAACGTTGAACGAATGAACTCTTATCTAAATAATATTCCTTATCGTAACATTTCTTATCGCATCACGTGATGTATCACATGATATTTCTTATCGTATCACATGACACATCATATCTGTAAATCACATGATATTTCTTATCGCATCATGTCACATGATATTCCTTATCGCATCGTGTCACATGATATTCCTTATCGCATCATGTCACATGATATTCCTTATCGTATCACGTGACATGATATTCCTTATCGTATCATGTGATGTATCACGTGACATCTTGTTAGCGAATCACAAGGTTCCACGTATGGAATCACGTGACATCTTGTTAGCGAATCACAAGGTTCCACGTATGGAATCACGTGACAAACCAGATAAGGTTTCCGCCCATTATACATGCTACGTGGAGCTCACTTTGACTCGAGACTTGCGCTAGGAAAGACGTGCTTTTAATTTGCTCCTCTCTATTAAAATATCGACAAACGAATTTACCACAATGATGGTTGTTTCAAAAGTGAGTTCAAAATGTTTTCGAATTAAAAATAAAGATACATTTTTAAAAATTCATATCACAATAAATTCTGTTATCATTCATAACACAAGAACTTTTAAAATGTACAACACAAAAATTAGCTTCATACACATTTCACTCTTTTACATGTTTTGCGTTTTTAATATTTAGGATATGACTGTGAAAGCTGGTGTATTGCCTGCTGCATTGCCTGTGGCAGCACCTCTTATGAAAGCTTCTGTTACACCCCTTGAGGAAGCTGATGTACTGCCTGCTGTGGTGGGAGAGCCCGGACCTAGTGGAGTTCACGTAAGTTATTTTATTTCATCTTTTGGTGGAGATAGGGAAAATCGGCTGTTTCTGGGAGTATAGGATTGTATTGTATTCTATTACAGAAACTGTTATTTCTCTTAGAGGAAGTGCAATCAAAGAAAAAAACAGCTGACTCGCGATTTTATAGTGTGTTTTTAGGAATTTTATAGAAAAAAACTAATATGGACATTTTATCTATTTTATAGATATGTCCCACCTGCCACAAGTCTTTTACGCAGAAGAAGAGTTTGACGAGACATTTAAACATCCACACAGGGCTAAAACCCTTTGTATGTGAAGTCTGCCAGATGGCTTTCACTCGAAAAAGCGACATGGTACGACATGCTAAAATGCATGAAGCAAGTTTAGATTGTGGTGTGTGTGGTGAAGCGTTTTTGTCCCGAATGGACCTCCTTCGCCACACGAGGCGACACCACAATACTGTACAGCACAAGTGCGAACTGTGTGATGAAGCATTCACACGACGCGACGTGCTGTTACAGCATATTCGCCGTGCTCACCCTCACCCTTCCTCCAAGGGCGTGAAACGCAAGACGGCCAATGTTGATAGAATAACAAAGAAGCGAAACACCCAGGCGATGAGAGCTCTTCGTCGCACACAGCGAGCTTTGGGCGTTTTCACGACCTACACTTTGGAGCCCACCGAGGAGAATCGACAGGATCTAACACTGGCGTTAGAAGAGATGCGTGTACCACTGATTGCCTTGTTGAGTGAAGAACTCTCGGTCAATCAGATTAAATGGTACCTGGTCCTCTACGCAAAGATGGTCCGACTGAATTCTGAGGGGGAGGAAGAGAGCACGACGGCCTACTTTCATAGTAGGTGTGGAATTGACCTGATTTCTCACACGATTGAGCAACATGTGAGTGAGGGGTACCTGAAGATTCAGAGTGCTTTCGAGGACTACCAACAGTTGGGGTCGGGGTGGTATTTCAATCATGTGATGAAGATGGATGTTTGCGTGGGCAAGTACAGGCCTCTTCGCCCCGCAAGCTATCTGCCCCTGCCTCCCAAACTTGCGGCCAAAAAAGCACTCTTAAATATTGAAAACAGCGACCAGAAGTGTTTTGTGTGGTGCCTTCTTGCTCACAGACTCAATTTGCATTGGTCTGAAAAACCTTGGCGTATGACTCATTATTTGCCTAGGGAGCATGAGATAAACCTGGGGAATGTGGAGTGCCCGGTACCCGTGAGTAAGGTTGGTACCCTAGAGAAGCTAAACAACTGCCGGATTAATGTTTTCGGCTATGAGGATGAAGAAGTGTTTCCTCTGCACGTATCTGCAAGAGACGATGCAGACTGCATTAACCTTCTCCTCATAAGTCAGGATACCCAACAACATTACTGCCTGATCCGCAGTATGTCGAGACTTCTGGGGGATTTAGCTAATCATCATGCTGCTTCTCACGTATGCTATCGGTGCCTCCACCGCTTCTCCCGAGAAGATTTACTCGTGGCACACACTCCCTACTGCAAAGAGCACGCACCGCAACGTGTTGAGATGCCAAGCCTCGAGAAAAGTTGTTTAAAATTCTCCAATTTGGAGTATCAACACCCGGTCCCGTTCGTCATATATGCCGACTTTGAGTCCCTTTTGGTAGAAGTGCCCAGCGCACAGCCTAGCGATAGTCGGTCCTTTGTAGAAAAGGTAGCCCATCATGAGGCTTGCGGCTACGCATACGTCGTCGTGGGACCCCAAGGCGAATCACACAAGCCCGTGTATTGCTATCGGGGCCCTGACGCCGTAACCCATTTTCTGCAGAGGATGCTCTTGGAAAGAGACGAACTGGCCGTTCGTTTTAATAGCATAGCACCTATGCGTCTTACCAGGAGTGAAGCACTGGCCTTCAACAGTGCATCCCACTGCTATCTGTGTAAGAGGGCCTTTGCAAAGGACGGTGACCGGTACATTATGAAGGTTCGCGATCATTGTCACATTGTTGGAAACTATAGGGGTGCAGCACACTCGAATTGTAATCTTAGATACAAGTTACGCAAGAGTGTCCCTGTAGTGTTTCACAATTTGAAAAACTATGATTCGCACCTCTTAATGTCGGGGCTTGGAAAGCTGAAAGACCACAGCTTAGAGGTCATTCCACAAAATATGGAGAGATATATCTCCATCTCCCTGTATGAGGGAAAGGAGAGTGTGAGGCTGCAATTCATCGATAGCCTCCAATTCATGAATGCTTCCTTGGAGAAGTTAGTGGCCAATTTGCCAGCTGATGAATTCAAGATCTTGAAGGCAAACATCCCCATCCATTTTGAGCTGCTGCTTCGCAAGGGAGTGTACCCTTACGAGTACATGAATTCGTTGGCGAAATTCGATGAGCAGGTATTACCTCCACTCTCGGCTTTTTATAGCACTCTGACGGATGAGACCCCCACCGCTGACGATTATGCTCATGCTCAGAATGTATGGAGAACATTCAACTTGAAAACATTAGGGGAGTACCACGACCTCTACGTTAAAAGTGATGTTCTTCTGTTGGCCGACGTATTTCAGCAGTTTCGACACCTGTGCAGGGAGTACTATGGGTTGGATTGTGTCCACCTGATGACAGCACCCGGCTTGGCATGGCAGGCTGCTCTCAAGATGTGCAAGCAGCCCCTCGATCTAATGACAGAGATTGACCAGCATCTCTTCATTGAGCGTGGTATCAGGGGTGGCGTGTCTGTCATTACGAAGCGTTTGGCACATGCAAATAATCCTTACATGGCGAAGTATGACCCTGCACAGCCCACCCAGTATATTATGTATTTGGATGCTAACAACTTGTACGGGTGGGCTATGTCTCAGCCCCTTCCATATGGAAAGTTTGAGTGGGTGTCACCCACGATTGCGACAGAGGATTGGATCCTGTCTTGCCCCGACCATGCATCGGTTGGCTACATTTTGGAGGTCGACTTGGAGTACCCGCCAGAACTTCACGATCTCCATAATGATTACCCTGTTGCGCCAGAAAGAATGTTGATTCGAGAGGAAGATGTCTCGCCGTATACGGTAAAGATCATGGAGGAGCTTGGAGTTCCCCAGTTCCAAGAACAAGAAAAACTT
The DNA here is from genome assembly GCA_951213105.1 of Amaurobius ferox. Lineage (NCBI taxonomy): Eukaryota > Metazoa > Arthropoda > Arachnida > Araneae > Amaurobiidae > Amaurobius > Amaurobius ferox. The sequence goes on along the minus strand of OX578138.1, from coordinate 57,092,322 downwards.
GTCCCAAATCTTTGCAACAAGAAAAATTATGTGGTACATTATAGATGCTTGAAAATGTACCTGGAACTGGGGCTGCACGTAACATCTGTGCACAAAGTCCTTCGCTTCCATCAGCGGCCCTGGTTGAGATCGTACATCGATTTCAACACCGAGCAGAGGAAGAGGTCTCAATCGGGGTTTGAGAAGGACTTCTTCAAGCTCATGAACAACGCCGTATACGGAAAATCAATGGAAAATCTGCGTAACGGAGTTAATGTAGATTTGGTCACCGACACGCGGCGGGGTGAAAAGCTCGTGGCGGCGCCTACATTCAAGCGCTTCAAAAATTTTGATGAAGACTTGGTTGGGGTTGAGCGGGTGAAGAACTGCATTGTCTTTAATAGACCGATTTACGTTGGATTCACCATTCTGGAGCTGAGCAAACTCCATATGTACACATTTCATTATGGCTACATGAAAAAGTACTATGGAGCAAAGGCTGTGTTACTATTCACTGACACTGATTCTTTAACCTATGAGGTGCAGTGTCGTGATTTTTATCAGGACATGCAGAAAAACAGCCATCTCTTTGACACCTCTGATTTCCCCGTGAACCATCCGGCATTCAGTGGTGTTAATAAAAAGAAGATTGGTTGTTTCAAGGATGAACTGAACGCGCAGCCGGGACTTGAGTTTGTGGGGCTCAGGTCTAAAATGTACTCACTATTGGCAGTTAGTAGTACAAAAAAGACAGCAAAGGGGGTCTCCCGATCAGTTATCAGTAAGCAACTGAGACATGAAATGTACAAAAGTTGTCTTACTGATAAAAAAGTTGCACGTCACGTTCAGTATCGCATCGGGAGTGAGTGTCACAAATTATACACTCTAAAACAGTGTAAGGTGTCACTCTCTCCATACGATGATAAACGCTACATAATGGACGATGGCGTGCATACTTATGCTTACGGCCACCACAAAATTAAAAGAGAAGAGCAAAGAAAGAAAGATGAAGACCAAAGCAAGATATAGAGATATGAAAAAAAAAAAAAAAAAAAAAAAATAGAAAAAAAGTAAAAATTGAGAAGAAAAAAAAAATGGGAAAAAAAAATATATATATGGAAATAAAAAAAAAAAAAATCCAACTGCATTGGAAAAAAAAAAAAAAAAAATCCAACTGCATTGGGAAAAAAAAAAAAGAAAAAAAAAAATCTATGTACTGTGGAAAGATTTTTTTTCCACTGATATAACATTTTTATGTTAAAACATTTTTATGTTTGGGAAATAGGCCTGCCAGTTTGAAAGTGTACTACTTTACATTTAAAATTAATTTTTCACTGTTTAAAAACAGCTAAGTTTAAATTCTTTATGAAACTTTATCTTGTAAAGTAGAAAATATAAATTTCTGAATTTAAAAATTCAGATTTAATTTTTAAACCTTTATCTTGTAACATTACAAGTATCTGAATTTAAAAATTCAGATTTATTTTTTTAAAAACTTTGTCTTGTAAAATTACATGCATCTGAGTTTAAAAATTCAGATTTATTTTAAAATTCTTTATAAAACTTTATCTTGTAAAATTACAAGTATCTGAATTTAAAAATTCAGATTTATTTTTTTAAAAACTTTGTCTTGTAAAATTACATGCATCTGAGTTTAAAAATTCAGATTTATTTTTTTTAAAAACTTTGTCTTGTAAAATTACAAGTATCTAAATTTAACTTTACTTATTTTAAAATGTTTTTAAAAAAAAAACAATAAAGATTAAAATTCTTTATAAAATTTTATCTTGTAAAATTACAAGTATCTGAATTTAAAAATTCAGATTTATTTTAAAATTCTTTATAAAATTTTATCTTGTAAAATTACAAGTATCTGAATTTAACTTTACTTATTTTAAAATGTTTTTAAAAACAATAAAGATTAAAATTCTTTATGAAACTTGTAAAATAAAATTACAATTTAAATTAATAAAAAAAAACATTTCAGACTGGTGGGGAACGCTGCCCTTAAAGAGCGAAACGACAGAGTACACCACCTCATGGGGCTGTCGGAAGTGTACAAACTTTCTCTGCTTCTACTAACATTTTCCCACTTTTTCTAACACTCTTCTCTTATATAATATGTAACAGTTCTTAATAACATATATTTTCTAATGGAAACTTTCTTTTCAGATTGTGAGTAGCTTGTCGCACCATTTTTGAAAATGCCTAAGTACAATGTAGTAATACATTAATTTTTAGATACACAACACACAAAGGGTTGAATGCTATTCATGTAACACAATTTGTGTGTCCACTGAACACAATTTTTGTGTGTCCACTGAACACAATTTTTGTATGTTCATCCATAATCTATTATATTTTTAAACATTTGAAATCATTTCGTTATTATTATAAAAATCGTATTGATAGTTAGATTTATTTTTAAAAAAGGTTTTAAGTCAAACTTGCAATAGATTTTAAAAGTGTTTGTGTCAGGGAAAAATAATGTACACTCACTTCTAAGTTCTATAATGGTAGTAAAAATTACAATGTTAAAATGGTGATATCATATTCATTGGGTTTTATTTAAACTGAATGCTAAAATTTTTGGTGGTGAAAATTCGTTAGTTTGTTAAATTCTAAACTTCGATATTTCAATTACATCCACCATTTTAAAAATGGCCGAATCATATTCGATGCACAATATCATTAAAGTGATGTGTTTTAGATTACGTGTAGTAAATCAGACTGTTGAAGTATCCAACTATTAAAAATATATTATTAGAAAAAATAGGTGGCAACACCTTATACTGGTGATGATAATATCTAATTTTTAATAGCGTAATGAGAGTGTCTCACTCATTTGGAGTTTGACCAGCGGGTAGTGAAGAGGTCGTTCTGTGAGTTCTAATTTTCATTATTATTTTTATATACTGTTAGATTGATTTTTCAAAAATCACACACACACACTTAGAATGGTCAAATCCTGTTCACAAAACATAATTTCAGCTATGTATTACATTCATGTTTTTAAAGTTTGTGTATACATTTGTTTTTAGATACACAACACTCAGAATGGTCGAATGCTATTCACATAACACCATTTTGAAAATGCGTAACTATACTTGGGTGTATTCAAATCATTTTTAAAAAAAATTACATTGATAGTTAGATTTATTTAAAAAAAAAAAAAAAAAAAAAATCCACTGAATACAATTTTAGCTAATTATTACATTCGTGTTTTCAAAGTTTGTGTATACATTTGTTTTTAGATACACAACACTTAAAATGGTCGAATCGTATTCATTGAACACAATTTGTGTGTTCATCCGTAATCAATTTGTTTTTAAACATTCGAAATCATTTCGTTATTATTATAAAAATCGTATTGATTTATTTTTAAAAAAAAATCCACTGAATACAATTTTAGCTAATTATTACATTCGTGTTTTTAAAGTTTGTGTATACATTTGTTTTTAGATACACAACACTTAAAATGGTCGAATCGTATTCATTGAACACAATTTGTGTGTTCATCCGTAATCAATTTGTTTTTAAACATTTGAAATCATTTCGTTATTATTATAAAAATCGTATTGATTTATTTTTAAAAAAAAATCCACTGAATACAATTTTAGCTAATTATTACATTCGTGTTTTTAAAGTTTGTGTATACATTTGTTTTAAAAAATCATAATGTTATAATACACAAATTTATATTCACTCCGTAGCATTCTGTTTTAAAACGCACCCTTTATAAAGCGCATCGCTATTCGAATGAACTTTGAAAAATAATCTAACTTCCACTGATAAGGTACACTTCGAAGTTAACTGCCTATAAAGCACGGGTGCTTTGGCACGATGGTAAGACGCGCGGCTTCTAATCAGTTGGGCCCAAGATCGAATCCAGCTCCTGACAAGTGAAACATTAATTTCTTTTGGAAAAAAAAATGCCGATAGATGGCAGCACTTCATCAAAATTCACCAGAGGGCGCTTTAACTACGTCACGCTGATAAGATCTTTCACTCTGTCGCTGACCAGCAGAGAGGGAGGACGTGTGCTAAGGAGCTCCAAGGCGCGACACGTCATTTCCAGATTGTTCGATTGCGACATCCCTTGAAACTTCTTCCTCAGGTCAAGGGTCGGTCAGCGATTGCGAAATCACTTGAAACCACTTCCTCAGGTCAAGGGTCAGTCAGCGATGAGGCACTGAGAGGCATCCTCCTGGGGGTCTCAAGACCCTCCAAGGAGGGTCCACTCCAAAGAGGGGAGGCGGCTCAAGAGAGGCATCCTCCCAAAGAGGGAAATTCCCTCCCAAAGAGGGCCTCCTCTGGCACCGCACGGCACCGCCTCCCCTCTTTGGACTGGTACGCCCCTTTTATAACTACTCTTGCTACTTCAGCAATATTTGGATAACTCGCATTATATCAAACCTCAGTAACCAAGTAGGATTCATTGCACCTACATAATTGATGTTTTTATTTAATTAGTTATGCATATATTTACATTATATGTAACGTAGATGATGCATCCTTTTCTTATAGTATTATATATTCTGTCATATGCTTTAACAGGTGCTATTTCGTAAAAATTTGAATGGCCGCCCGATAATTTACAAATCTGTTAATTGGCGGAACTTTTGGTCCAGAAAGCCGCTATTTATCGAGTCTACTTATGTAGATAATGGTAAATTTTCCAAAATATGCGCAACCATCTCTTAGAAAACTATTTTTTTTCTATAGTCTACCCCGAGAACAGATGCCCCATCTGATTCTCTCTTACTACGACTATGATATTCGCTTAATGAATACCAATGTAACCATTTCGATTTTTTTATAAGACGCCATTATTCACAGCAGCTTATTTTCCAGATAAAAGCAGATCTGGCATCAGAGCAGCGTATGATTGAACGAAATTTGATTATTTGACACATATTTCATAAAATTATTTATGGTAGATAAATGTAATGTTTTCAAATTTTATGTGAAAACTGAGCCTGGGTGGGCGTAACCGTAATTACTAGGTGCCTGCCAAATTTGTTAAATATCATGTTTGTTAAATATCATTTGTTAACTGTCATGCAGACTAACTTCCAAAACATTCGCTAGATGGCAAATAAAGTAAACCGATTTTTGAGTCCCTTTATAACAATATGAAGACTATTTATAAAATGAAAAAAAAAAATTCTATCCGATTTAGATCTCTATTCTGCATAAAATCTAGTGTTTGTTGTCAGCTTTCGTATATTAACTTTTTTTATATCATATTATTTGATAAAATTCATAAAACAGGCCTGTTAACCTCATAAGGAAAACGTACAGGAGATCGTTTTCGTAACAGTCAAGCTTGAAAGCGGTAATTTTCCCCAAGTACAGCGTACGCTTGCGCATATGAGTGCGTATGCGTGCGTATTTGTATGTGCGGCCCACGAAGTGACATTTGGTTCATCACTGTCTTAGTCCGTTCACTTTGAAAATCAATAGATCACTGACGTTCACATTAATTAAACTGACGTCACGAAAATTTTATCAGTGTTTTTCGAAAGATATTGTGTCCACAGACACACGGACATCATTGAAAACTGGTTGATGTATCCAGGAATGTTCAAAACGTGTAGATCTTGTGTGAAAAATTATATGAATTTTAATTTTTGATGTTATTATTTTAATATTTATATTATTTGTTAAATTAACTTAATTTAGTCTCGTAATCGTGTGTACAATACCATGCGTCTGACAAAAAACCCCACCTATTTTCAGCGGCCGGTCTTAACCTGTGAATGAACATCATTCTTAAAAGATAAACAGCAAAATGCAACACTCTAAAATGATGACACATTGTTTCTCAAACTTATGAATATTTATTAAAATTATTATTTGAAGTTATTAACATTATTATTCAGATTTCCATTTACAAAATTATTTTGTTCAGCAATTTGACAATTATCAATTTATACTTTATTAATCTATTGATAAGTAAGCTCCAATAATTTACTTTTTACAATTAAATTATTGGAGCTGGCTGTATGATAGACTGAAATTTTGCTAGACTTTAGAGTCAATTTCTTAATTAAATTATAAGGTCTTCATGGACGATAAAAGAGAAAATTTTTGTTTTGCTTTCCATCTCACCTAAAGAGGCGTCTTTGGACACAGTTGTTGTAGGCCAATTTGTTAAGAGTTTCTTCTAAACTCATGTAGAATTTTTACACAGGCACACTCTCATTTCTCAATTATGTTTTTCACTCATCTTGTTTTTGAAGTCTTCTCCATCTACATGAATGTCGAATTCTATCAATTCTGACTTTTCGTGAATCTCTTCAACTTTCACTGCTTGTTCCGCATTCTTTTTCCCCTTTCATACATACATTGGTCCATCGGCTAGCAGCACGCCCCCCCCCCCCTCTCTAGCTCCTTCCTCATTGGCTTGAGCTAGTTAGTGTGAGAATGCCCTCATTGGCTGTAGGTAACTATCAACGGGCTTAATGGCAGAAAGAATCGTGTGCACTTCGAATAAAGCATATATCTGGTTTTATTGCCCATCTTAAATTAATTAAAATTTAACGTCAAGTCTTGGCGTCAGCCCGTATACTGTATTATCAGCTGGAGCTAACCTTTTATTTTATAGACCTCTAGTTGGCGCATGTATATAATTCTTGGTACCACAACATGCTAATATGAAATATTTCACAACTGTCAAAATCTCCGGCCGTCCAAACTGTTACCTTACACCTTTCTGGTAGGTCGGACGGTCTGGGTCTCAACAACTGTCAAAATCTGTCAGTCTGCCATGTCTCTTAACACATTTCTTTACCCCTTCCTTCAGGAGAAAGCCTTTTACACACCATTAAAAAGCCAAATTAAGTTAATTTAACAAATAAAATACCGATTAAAATAATAACTTAAAAATTCAAATTCACTTAATTTTTCACCCCCAGATTCATTAATATCCGACAGTCCGATTTTTGACCCCATCACAATATTTTACCTTTACGTTACTAGATATAGTAGGGAAATTAAAAATTATTATACCATTCCTCTTATTTCTCTTTGAGCCCTTTCTCGTTTACCAAAACAATTTTCCTAATAACATATTTTGAAAGTTTATATCATTCAACTTCCGAAAAATGTGAACCAGAAAATTGCGATTTTGAAACATCAGATTTCCAAAATGATATACTTGCAGTTCATAAAGTTGAGGCGGGCAGACTTAAAAAATGAGCAACATTAAAGCGGAACCGACATCCGATTTTTCTTCAGTATCTTGGCAGAGATAGTGGCAATAAATGAACATAAATTACCATTTATTTTCCGGTGGAATCTCTGGTTTAAAAAAAAAAAACTCGAAGTTAATTTTATCCGGAATCGGGCAACAAATCAAACTGCAAAACACCAAATTCGTTCCAGCTCTTTTCCCATTTTTGAGAACAATTAGGGGAATTGCTCTTCTCTCCACTACTAAACAGTAATTTGTGAATAAAAAAATTAAAATATCTTAAGTATAAGATTTTTCTCAAAATTATTTTAAATGCACATATATATATATTATTGAGGTACACTGCTAGCATGGTCCGATTAAGGTTGCAGAAAAAATTTAAAACTTTTTATGAGAGATACTTCACAAGTTATGGCTTTAAAAGTTTTGTTAATTTTTTTAATTACTTTAGCATTCGAATTGCCTAAAAGAATGCAACCCCGATGAAATATATGCATTCAGATGATGGTGTAATACTATACCATTTTATATACAAGGTTACTAAAAAAATCCAATGTACTAAGACGAGCTTATCCATATCCAGTCTAAGCTGTTTGGAGACACTAGTCATAATTGATGACTCTGTTGATATAATGTTATGTGTACAAATATCTGACAAATTGGATATTAAAGCAATCAATTGGATATTAAAGCTATGAATTAGATAATAAAGTTAGGAAAAAATTGTGTATTAAATCAAGGACAAAAATTGTATATTAAAGTTAGGACAAAAATTGTATATTAAAGCTAGGAATTCCAAATCAAATCTGACTAGTTTCTGACCCATCTTTCAAACTACAACATTTAAAATCTAAAGTTAATCAAAATATAAATAGATTTCACTTCACTCGTTTACTAATAAGAGTGTTAAAGTAAAAACTATTCCACTCTAACGAGCGCATAAAGAGCGCGAAACCGGTCCATAAATGCTGTATCTGCAATGAGATCGCGTTTCTCTCACATAACAGTTCATAGAACCTGGAGGTGATAGTTTGTACAATAGAAATTATTTTGTATACTAGCTTCAGGTCAAATTTTTTATTAACATTCCGACATAGTTGTAAAGTATTTATGACTTTGTTCATTCTATCAGTCTGTCCGTTCGCACGATAACGCCGTAAAACTGGCTTTATCAAAATGAAATTTTAGTATGTTGTTGAGACGGTCTGTGGGACATACCAGAATGAAAATGAATAATATCATACAATTAGTTTCCGATTTAACCAGGATTGAAAACATGAAATACATTTATATATGGCTGCACTCCTTCAGATAAATTGACGAACATTAAACTTTCTTGAACGTGACAGAGACTCTAAAATTTACATACGACGCAAGTACAACGCCTCTCCGCAGGCACATAAAAGCAAGCCCAAAACATTTTCTGATCATTCTTTTTTCTGATAGCTACTGTGTAAGCGTGGTTGACTGTTTCACTGTTTTGTTAGGTTTTAGTAAATAAAGTTATCTTTTATGTATATCCTTCTAATAAATGCAATTCTACATCGCACAGTTGCCATACATTGAAACCAGTGGGACATAAATTTTCAAACATTTTTTAAGCGGAGTTAAAATTAACTAATTGCTTCGAAAGTTATAGGAAATATTGAAATTATCACGTAAAATGTGTAACAAAAATCAGCAAAATATGTTAGGTAGATTTTTAAATAAAAATTAAAATAATAATTACACCCATATTATATGAAGAGATCACGAGACTCATTTCAAAATAAAATATGTCATCCATTTTATTTTTCCTACGTAAAAATCGTGATGTTTAAAAACCGTTTACATTTATATTTTGTGTTGCATCCGTCATAAAACCGCTCTACGTTTGCTTATTATCTGTGTATCTAAACTCTGTGACAACGCAATTACAATGTATTTTATTTTAAATGATAACTAAACTTTGATTATTCCTACAGCGAAGCCGAATTTCTATAGCATGCAGAATGTAAACAATCAAGCGATTGAAAGATGAGTTGTATAAGAATTGCTGAATTTTTATCACGTAAACTTATTTAGCTTTGGAGTCTGGAATATAAGTGATATGATTAAAATATTCATTGATTTTACATAGCGTATATTTTACATAGCGATTTATGGCATTGATTTTTTTATGAAGTTTTAAGTTTCCAAGTATAATAAATTATTGTAGTACTGTGATAATTTAAAAATATGAGTATTGACTGTATCGCGTTTTAGAGATGATTAAATAAAATTGCATTTCATTTGGAAAGTGTTTCATAATCAATACTTTATGATTGAACTTTCTTGTTTCATTTGACAATCCTATGGAAATAGCATTGAAATGTCGCCGAAAAAACTGTCTTTTAAAGAAAGAATGGTGTAAAACTAAGAGAAATATAAAAAAATTAAAAAATTGTTATTAGTAATTGCAAAGCTACTTTCCCAGTGCCATAATATTCCAAAATATTATCTTTAATCGTTGACCATTCAAATATTAATTGAGATTTAGCATCTTATCTTCTGTGATACACCATTTCTTTAACTTAACCTGTTATCACCTGTAACTATCCGAATATTAACTAAGTAAATATATTATCGTCGCTTACAATAAAACCAATTTTTGCAATAAAATAGCCATTCTCATAGTCTTTTACGCAATATATCATTTCTTTTCATTTTCGTGGCTATATTTTCTCTACCTCAAAAGTATTTTCAACGACATACTTCAAAAAGCAATATCTCTCAATTTAAAAAATTGGGGACTCGAAATTTTCGATTCAGAATCTGGGCTTTCGAAGAGATCGAAACCTCAGTTGATACATAATATTGCAATGCATAAAGCATGAAGTGGGTAGAAATACAATTTGGTGGTGGCTCCAGTTCGATGGAGCAGAAATGGTTTTTGCGGGAGTAACATTTTGTAAAATAAAACTCCAGTAAAATTCATTAAGTTTATTCGATTTTTTGCTACTCATTTGTTTAGCTCACAAGCTTTCAAAGGGCTGTTAGTTACTCGATAACTGTTTATAGCTAACTAGTACTTTTAGTTTTCGCCCGATTTCATCTGAAAATTCCGACCACAGACTTCATGACAAAATGTCTATTTATTTTACTAACTTGCTTTTCAGTATATAAATTAAACTTATATAATATATCTGAGGAGATTTTATATTAAAGTTAATCTATAAACTTTTCCGGTGGCACAAACATACATATATTTCCATCTATTCTATTCAAACCTCACCAATCATTAAACCTTTTTAGATTCTCTAAGTTCATTTAACTTCTCAATGGTTTTAAATAAAATAAAATATCTCGTGCTTATGCCTAGATATTTCACCAAAGAGTGAATAAACAGATTGAGCTGCAACAATTGTGACGTTTTAAGTATTACAGCTTTCCCACCCGTTGGAAACCCAGGTTAAAATACTAAACTATCGAAATTATAATCACCTTACATCAAAAACTTAAAGATAGATTCAAAATCCACCTATATGCACTTATAGGGCTTACAAAGAGTTACAAATTCTTGTTTATTGTTCATAGCTAGAACTTTTAGTTTTTATGATATAAGCAATACAAACTTGAAAAAGCAGAAAACTTTCAATCTTCTTCAAATTGACAAGTATTAAAAAACTACAAGAGGTTTTTTTTTTAAATATACATATATAGATTTAGAAACTAAATTTCCTAATATATATTTTTATCGCTAACTACTTCTATCTATCTTTTATAGTTTCGTAGATGTTTCGAGTGAAAGTGAATAAAATTAAAAAAAAGCATTCGCTCAAATACAAGTGTTTTCGAAAATATTAAAATATTGAAATTATTTGTATATATTCATAATTTGAACACTATTTCCGATAAAACAAAAAACAAAGGATACTTACATTTTTATACATTAGGTTCGGAGGTATAAGAGTCCAAAAATGTTTACATTTTTCATAACGCTCCGATTTTCGCCACAGATACTCTAAACATAAATGTCATTCACATAAAAAAAGTCGCTCTGAGGCATTCTTGTATTCGCGTACTAAATGCCGTTACGGTAGGTCGCTCAGAATTTTTGCTAGAGTTCAAAGATGAACAAACCCATAAATAGTACCTTTTATTAGTATAGATTATATCGATTATCATATTATGCCTTGACATCAGAACTGATCAGTTTTATTTGTGTACAATATATGAAGCAGATAGATCACACCGTATTTTCAGAACAGGGATTTCTGATTAAATTTTTGAAATTCGCTACTCCAGCAGAGATATTAATATTGTTAGGGAGCATCACTACAATAATACATAAATTAATTTTTTTTGTGGTTGCGCTTATAGTAAGCTAACGCATTCTAAGCAGATATCTTTCTTTACGTTGTATTATGTGTCTCGTCACCATTATCAAAGTCGTAGTTATCTTTGTCAAACAGCTGGAATAACCCAGTTCTACTAAACCCACTTCACCAAAATCTAATATTTAGATAATAATTACGTTAAAATTTTAAAGGGTAAAACGATGATGTCAAAGGTGAAAAAACACAAAAATATTTAACCTCTATTGCACAAATTCGTAAAGACTGTTCCCGTCTGGCAGTATACCGTTTTATTCCTCAAAGCCATATGCGTACCCAAAACCTCGATAGCTGTTTGAGGTAGTTGAGGATCAAATGATGTTGTTTATAGTACCAGATTTCGTTTTCCAGTATGAATTATGGAGAACTAGTGAAATTATTCAGCTAGTGGAGAATATGACTCCAACACCACACTTTATCTACGCCACTACTCTATGCTAACTATGAATATGTTCATCAATAATGCAATTAAGAGCTAATTTATAGCAAGATACTTTGATGGTCCATGGACTAAGATCCATATTTAATGGGTTCCAAATACTATATTCGAAACTCATTCAGCGTATTTCATGCTTTCCTGCGAACGTACTTTCACAGGAACGTCCTTTCCACGAACGTCCTTTCACCAGAACGTCTTTCACACAAATCCATCTTTTCACAAGATCCGCAATTCTCAGATCCAAAAGTGCTGTTGAGAAAGGATTAAAGCTATTTCACAAAATTATACGAAAATGAGATAAGATAAATAAATTCCTTTAATAAATACAAGTTGCTAAAATTTGCGTACTTTATCTATAACAAGAAACAACCCTACTGAGAATACGATCTTCCATTTCGTTAATTAGTTGAGTATTTATCATATGCTGGTTTTATATGAACCCGCGCAGACTATGTTACTATTCTTAACTGTGGCTGCTAAAAAAGTGTTTACTAAAAAGTCATAGCTGAAAAAATGTCGCGTCATAGTTATTGACCGCTAGCTGCCGGCATTGGAATTAGTAAATATAAAGACATATTTTAAAATAGAAAAAAAATAATTCAAAGGTTTGAATAAATTTTACAATTATATTAGAAATATGAATTACAGTTAAAAACATGCCAACACGCTGCCTTTAATAAACGCACTTCAATGTTGTTAATTTATGTTGGAATTTCAAACTCTCTAGTGTCAACTGAAAAGTCGTAGCAGAAAAAGTCGCAATTCAGATATTAACCGCTAGCTGCGGGTATTAAAGTTAGTAAATATAAATACAACAAGAAAGATCTATCATGCTTAAAGCATTGATTATGAAACACTTTCCAACTTCGATGCAATTTTATTTAAACATCTCTAAAATGCAATACATTCCTCGGTAATATTTTAAAACTTATCACAATACTACATTAATTTATCATAATTGAAAACTTAAACCTTCATCGAAAAAAATGAACTGCATTCAAATGAGGGCATTAAAATATAAATTGCCTGATTTAAACATCTCTAAAATGCGATACATTCCTCGGTAATATTTTTAAAATTATCATAATACTACAAAAATTTATTATATTTGAAAACTTCATCGAAAACAACTGAAATTCATTCAAATGACGTCATAGAAAAAATAACACGCCTGGCTCTGTCTATAAAAGCATCATTTCATTCATAACCATTTTCCCATTCATTTAATTCATCACAATACTATAATAATTTATTTTATTTAAAAACTTTAGACAATGGAGCTACAAGTAATTGAACTCTATGCTTAAAACTTCATCGAAAAAATCGTCCTTCTCTCTGTAAAATCAATGAATATTTCATTCATATCATCTATGCAGACTCCATGAGATAAATAATTTTGCTTTAAAGAAATGCAGCAATTCTTGTACAACTCATTCTACATATTTTGCTGTTTACATTTTACATAAGTGAAAATTAGGCTTCGTTGTAGAAATAATCAAATTTGAATGATCATTTAGACTCAAATAAATTGTCATTACGTTGTTTCAGTATGTAGATGCACAGAATTTAAGCAAAAACAAAGCGGTTTCAGGACAGATACAACACTCAATATGAATTAAAAAGAACTTTAAAAATCACGAGTTTGAGACAAAATGGATGCCATATTTCATTTTTAAGTGGATCACGTGAACTCTTCATAAAATGGTCACGTGATCGCTTCATATAAGATGTGTAATTAATATTTTAATTTTTATTTACAAAACTACTGAATATATTTTGCCGAATTTTTTTATATATTTTATGGGATAATTTGAATATTATCTAACATTTTCGAAGCAATTTGTGAATTTTAAATCCGCTTAAAAAATGTTTGAAAAATTAGGTCCCATAGGGTTCAATGTATTTCATTTTTTCAACCCGGGTTCAATCCAAAACTAATTGGGTGATATTATTCATTTATATTTCCATTGGTCCTACAGACCGTCTGAACAACATACTAAAATTTCATTTTGATTAAGTCATTTTTACGGCAGTTATCGTGTTAACGGACAGACAGACAGACGCAACGAATGAATGAACAAAGTCATAAACACTTTTCAACTTTGTTGTAAAGTGTTAAAGTCATAAACACTTTTAACTTTGTTGTAAAGTGTTAGCAAAGTCATAAACACCTTTCAACTTTGTTGTAAAGTGTTAACAAAATCATAAACACTTTTAAACTTTGTGGTAAAGTGTTAACAAAGTTATAAACACTTTTCAACTTTGTTGTAAAGTGTTAACAAAGTCATAAACACTTTTCAACTTCGTTGTAAAGTGTTAAAAATTAGAACATTTTCAGTATGCCGTTCATTCAGCATTCATATTTCGGATGACTAGGATGAACGCGCTTTGAAATATAGCTCTTTTAATTATGCTCTTGTAAATAAAGTTATATTTTATGATTGTCTTTGTGATGAATACCCTACAACATCGCACCTTCGCCATAGTTTGAATAAATTTTACAAATATATTAGAAAAGTGAATTACAATTAAAAGCCTGCCAACCAGCCGCTGTTAAAAGTCACTCTCCAATGTTGTTAATTTATGTTTTGACTTTCAGACTTGTGAGTTAATAAAATAATTAAATTTCTTTAAAATGTTTTATATTAAAGCATGCTGGATTCGTAGATTACAAAATTATTTCACATTCTGGGTGATGCCCGCTGATCGATACACAGCTTGAAAGCCCTGCAGAAGAGCAGACGTATAATATATGAAGTAAGTATAATATCTAAATGTTTTTAAAAACAGTGAAGTAACACTCAATTTCTCTAAATTTACATAGGCGAAATTGTAAACAACAGTACATAATAGTTTTTCATGCTACGATGTACGGCATATTTTCCTATAGTCAGCCAAATATGATTGGACAGGATAGGACTAGGTTATAAATTGTTCTAACTATTTCAATTAGCTTTATTATTCGCTAAAGCTTTCATGACAGAGAGTATTTTTAGAGTACCATGCATGTTTATTAAATGAAATCATTCATTATATAAAATATACTATTAAGATATTATCAATGCATATGGACAATACTAAAATATATTTCAATTCTAATATTTTGCATTCTCATACGCTACGGCGAATATATTATGTGTTTCAGAAATCTAATGCTTATTCACAACAATGTTATTTATATTTTTAAAGTAATTTTTATATACACTTAAAAAAGTTTTAAAAATATACGTAGGTGGTTCAAAAAGTAAGCTAACAAGAGCTCTCACGGATGCACAAATTCGGCGTGCGAATTAAATTCCATGTCTAGATAAGGTGTCGTGTTGTTGCACGACAACGGCCGACCGCATACTGCCTCGGTTACAAGTGATTTGGTACAGTGTTTCCGATGGAATGTACTGGAACACCCACCCTACAGCCCGGATCTCGCACCAAGCGATTTTCATCTCGTCGGACCGTTGAAGAAGCACCTGGCAGGTCGCCATTTCACAGCCGATGACGAAGTTCAGGTAGACATCGTTGAGTGACCTGGACCCTGATTTCTTCTATGCCGGCTTCGATAGATTGTTCTACTGATGGAACAAATGCTTCGACAACTATGATGACTATGTGGAAAAATAATATGCGCCAGTGCCTTGCTAACTTTGTGTACCTCTTTGATTTCGTGAATAAATCATTTCTCTCACAGGACTTGTTACCTTACTTTTTAAACCACCCTCGTATATTTGAAAAACTGAAAAAATTTATGGACTTAGTGCCAATATAAATTTCTCACCGAAAAATTAAATCAATATCCGTATTTTTCCTTAGTCACTTTAACACTTGCGGAGATAGTAAGCAGTATGGAATAAAGCCATTCTTTTTTCAAATGTACCTCTTCCCCTCCCCCGTCTTTCATATTTATTGCAAATAAGCACTATTTCAATGTTTCAATGTCCCAAGAGATTGAAAAATCGATTGTGAAAATTTCGAGTGGTTAAATATAGGCTTGGCTATATACGAGATTGATACATGCCACATCTGTACGTAGTTAAATCTTCTTAATTTTTTCAGAATAGTACTGATGTTCACTTTCTATAATTGAACATAATTATCAGGATTTTGAATTTCTCAATTCCTTATAGAAGAAAGGATGCCTGTAAGGCTCCTGGGTAAAAATAAAGAACAATGTCCTCTTAATAGTTGTTAGAGGGACTATATAAATAAGAAAATGCGTCGAGATGAAACCTTTAGAATCTTTTATAATGAATAAAAATATATAAATACATGTAATAATTAATATAAAGGTGAATCAAGTCGAACACATTAGTATATTAAAATGGCTTTTTTTTTGTCATAGTTATAAGCAGCAACGTGCAGTTATACATAAGATATGCGGAGAATCGCGCATGTGTATATTGTAGCGAACGTCTAAAATGCCCCCACTGGATTCTCTTTTGGAAACCAGACGGAAAAAACATCCGTACAGGCATCCTTTCCCATGACGTGTATCTAGGGTTGCCATATCCGAAGTTTGAAGAATGGTTGTAAGATTTGGTGATTTATCGCCGATTTGGCGACTTTACGAGAGTCGAAAAGCACCTCGAAATAACGAATATTCTATTAGATATGAGAGATTTCTAGAAGTTTCTACAGAGAACCTATAAAAGGAGTCATCACTTGTTTGGAGAGCAATTAACGTGATACGAGCAACATCGAACTACGACATTCGTCAATGTTTTGAGAAGAGTAACAGTTGTTTTGTAAAATGAAATACTACAATGTTTCGAGAATAATATCGTTTGTTTTGGGAAATTACTTGAGCATTTAAGCACTGCTTTACCGTATATTGTTCCTGGTTACGCTGTGCTTGTGAATAAACTTGTTAGTTATCCAGAAATTTGGACTCATTCTTGTATTCTACGCGTAAATCCACGATTCTAGAGGATACTTTGTAACAATATGCACTGGATATATTAATAAATAGGATAGACATACAAGAGGGTTTCGAACCTTCTGTCCCCAAAAAGAGAAATCCGCTGCCACCAGCAACTGGCGTTACACACTCGTGTTTCCAGTAGTTCTTAACTGGGCATATATCCCCGCTCTCTTTGAGAATTATATTCAGGAAATTGAAGATTTGGTGTTCTCTCTGCGGAAACTTTGAAAAATATTTAAAAATCGCCAAATGACGCCACATTAATGTATTTTAAAAGAAAGAGGTAGTTTGTAGATTCATGATCGTCTAATTTCATAATCGTGCATTAAGTTATTAATGCTATGTGTGAATATAAAAAATCAATTTTACTTATTTTGACAGAAAACTGGACGATTTTTAATCTACCAAAAATTAAGAAAACGTGTTATAGATTCCGACCCAAACTTTGCTTTGTGTGAACTTTACAGTGATGATAAAGATGAAACTCTGTGGTAATTATTTCGTCTGCTGCGAATTTATTGGTGTTATAATTGAAAAAAATCTGATGTGATCAGCACATGACTTTCCCTGCAGACTTATATACACATTCTCTTTATTTTAATTAAATTTAATTCACTTTTAATTCAATTTCGTTCTCATTTGGTAACTGGACTCATTTTCAAAGGTGGCGTAGAGAAAAAACGAAAAAATTAAAATATCTCGAGAACGGCTAGTCCTAGTGTAATAGGGTTGGTCTTATCTTTTTCTTCTTTAAAAATTACATATGAAACAAGCATTTACTGGATATATTTCAGAATACGTAGTTTTTTATTTTAGATTTTGTCGATTTTTGCGGGTCATTTTGCAAAAAAAAGCAGGTTATTTTTTTCCGATTCGTACCCAAATCTAATCAGAACCAGAGTGATCCACAATCGACTTATCTACCAAATTTTGTGAAATTTGGTCTATTAGATTTTTGGCTAGAGTGGATACAAGCTTTTACGGGCCATTTCGCAAAAAAAGGCGGGTTCTTTAATCCCTAATAGTACCCAAAACTAATCAGCACCAGATTCGCCCACAAGTGCCTTACCTACCAAATTTTATGAGATTCGGTCAATTAGTTTTTTAGTTAGAGTGGATACAAAATCTGTGATGAGACAGACACACACACAGACGTCACGCTAAAAATGGTTTTTTCGTATTCTAGAGGTCTCGAAACGTGTAGATCCGTCGAAAACTCGAGTTGCGATTTTCGGCATGATTCCAATACTTTCCCTATACATTACCATGTATTGCAGGGAAAGTTAAAAATCATCATTAATATTTAATAAATAGATAAATATACGAATTAAAAAATTGCATTAAGATGTTCCAGGACTTGTTGGAAAATAGATGTGCCCAAATTTTGTAGCTGTGGGTTTTTCGGATTTTTCGATACATCCGAATCGATCTATTTCATTCGTGTGCAATATATCATAAAGATCAGCCAAGCCGTATTTTAAGAACAAACATAAGAAGCAAAATTCTTGAAGTCGCTACGCTATCACTTGGATCAATATGATCAGGAATACTCGCTTCAGTAAAATACAATATATATTAATATTCCTGCTACATTTGACGAAAACCATTTCACTCTATGAGCAATTTTTCCCCCACATCAAAATACCTGTGTTTTAATCGTCGTCAAATTCGTCATTATCAAACTGTGGCCCCAAACTCTATTTCATAAAAAATTGGGAGTACGAATTATAATGATATCCATATAGTACCCGTATAAATTCTATGGACCCCAAAATGTTCAAAGCACATTCAAATTACTATATTCACAAATGGACATGAAACGCATTTTTTCAGTTCCAAAAGTGGCGTTAAAGAGTGATAAGAACTGCATCCAAAAATTATATGGAATGTTGATAGCCTTGAAAAATTATAGCCCTCAGAATTAGCCTATTTTGCCTATGAAAAAACGGCCCTGTGCTAGAACATTAATAGTTGACAAGTAACCAATTTAGTCTGTCGTGATATCGCATAGATTTTTGGTACACATGTTGAGTTCGGTCCAGTTGGGAATCCTATGTAGTGTACTACAGTCTGTTTTTGTTAAAGTTCAAATAAAATGTTCTTGAAGTCTTCCAAAGATACTTATGACATAAGTATTCGTAATATCAGTGCATCCTATACTGATAATGATGATCCTATCCCTATTTCCAACTAATGGCCCAAACCTTTCACCAGCTACGTGAAAATGATCAGAATCAATAAAATATTCTTTGGTTTTGGTTTTTCTATTTTAGGAAGTGGATCTTTCTCTAAATATGTACTATGGATTACAATCCGGGTCATTTTTTACAATCTCGTGATTTCGGAATTAATAGATTTTTAATGGGGGAAGGAACAAGTAGTAGGTTTCTGCTCCATGAGATTTTACGTTTTTTCTCTCGCCACTGGCAACTCCTTTCACTGTTTCAGACACATTTGCTGTTCTGACATCAGTTACTGCAGGGGAGTGGGGGGTCATCCCGGGCATGGCTGACTTCATTATTTTTATTCTGACTCTGTACATATGGTGTCATATCGCTCTCAGTACATATGGTTCTGTATATATGTGAAAAGCAAACGCGCGAATTTTATTCTAGGACTCTCTGAATAGACCGAGGATATCTTCGTCACTGAGAAAGGTGTGCACATCACAATTAAAACTCTCTGCGCAAGTTGTTCACGTCTGGATATTGCCACTTTAAACAAACAATTTTTAATTATAATAATGGGACGACTTGATGTGTTTTGGCAACAACGCCAAACTAGCATGTGACGCCCGGTCCGTGGCGTCACATGCTAAGCTCATAGACTGACAACTTTTTGATTGGTTACCGGGATGATGACCCAACATTGTATTAAAGAACCTTGAGTTGCTGATCTTGCTCTGACGTGAAAAGGTTACGTTTCTTGTTTGTCCTGACGAAGTAGGATGCTTCTTACCTTCAGAATTGGTTTACACTATTAATTTATGTTGATTGTTGCTTTAAACGAAGTTTTTATAATTCTACTACGTTAACAGCAGTTTGAGCTTATACGCAAAAAATTATTGTTAGTCTCATAACATAACGTATTTCACATGCAAAATAACCATTTTTGTGTAGCTGTTCAAATGTTTTTGCTGGTAACAGTGGGTATAAAAGTTAGTTTAATACATTTCATTTCTGGTTTTCGAAAATTTTTGTTTACGTAGGCAGTTTTTAAAATCCCATACTCCGAAAAGCAATATCTTTCTATTTGAAGTATTACTACTTGAAATTTTCCATTCTGGATCTTATTGAACATTCCAAAAATAGAAAACTCTCAGCTAATACACATTATCGCAATATATAAAGCACGAAATCGGCAGAAATAAAAATGAGCGGTATTGAAAATAACGTGCTTCAGATTTTTCTTTGAAACAAGGCATGAATAGGAAATAAATAACTAAAAATTACCATTTATTTTTCGGTGTGATCTGAGGTTTAGATGAATCATAGAGGTAATATCACTGTAATTTTTCGAAACAAGGATATCAATTTCAAAGATTTTATTTTCCAATTCGACGTAAGGCAAGTTTTCTTATTTTTAAAATTTAATACATAAAATTTAAAAATGTTTTTATTTTAAATATTAAATTTTTATTTTGGGTTTAGAGATTATATTGAGCACATATAAAAATAATAGATAATGCCCACATTTTTATAAATTTTTAAACTCTCTTAAATTAAAAACTGCATATGTTATACTTAATATAATCATATTCAAAAATGGTTGTTAAGAGACAGTTTTTAATTTTTATATATCAACCACGGGTAGCATTTATGGTAATTGAAATTAGTTTAACAGTGAAGCTATTCGCAATTTTCTCAATAACGGTGCATAATATTGGAGAATATAATGATAAGTTCGCAGTAGCTTTATATTGGAAATATTTCCGATGGTCACTAAATTCGAATCAATATTGGCAGTTATTATATAACCAATATTATATAACGAATATTGCCTGAGAATAAAATTTTAAAATTGGCTAGATATTGGAAACATTTTCATTATAAATGTAATTGCAAGAACCAGATCAATATTAGCAGAATACTAAAAACGGCAGTTAGGTATGCAAATGCCAATATTGGTGCGATATTGTACATTGCAGTTCGATATCGGTTTGTTAATAAAGACGCCCCACGGCGAAAGCAGACAATCAATCTGACGTAGAACGTTTACTGAATATCATTTTTTTAAATGTTTCGAACATGAAGTAATTTATATTATAACATTAATTATGAAAACTACTTTAATTTTTACAACTGCGTATCATCACTGCTGGCGAAAAATTAAACTATTCGAGTTTATTTTTCTAAATTACATAGCAATTAAATAGGAAAGTATTGCAATGGAGTAAAAAAAAATCAACTCACAAATTTTAGTGAATCTGCAAATTTTAAGTATCCCTGAATACGAATTAATCATTTTTCAGTGATAGCTGTGTATCTGACTGAATGTATATGAATTTATATATAAGATACTTCTGGTAGAAATTGAGCGAATACATTGAAATGTGTGTTGATTATTTCAATAGAAAAAGTCCGAAGCTTGTTGCTTTTTAAGGATATTTAACTAAAGAACAGCTCAGAAGTTTATAATACTTTCAAATAAATGCCCCCCCCCCCCTTCTTTTTTTCTTTTAAAAAAAGTCTAAAACATTGAAAATATTTAATTTCAACAAAATATGATACAAAAATAGACATATAGGTAGTTTTTAATTAAAAGCAAATGGAATATTTACAAAAAGCTAACATGTGCCATTCTCGAGATATTGCAAATATTTGTTCTAAAAATGGAAAAATAAAAAATTGAAAATGCTCAGGACTAACAAAAAAGTTGATGCTTTATGAGCATATTTTTTAAACTGACACGATTATTCACGACTTCTCACCAGCCATTCTCGAGATGCTGGAATCTTTACTTTTCCACAGAGAGCACGACATCGCTCGAAAGAATCAGACGATTCCCATGAAATATGGTATAATTGGAATCGATAACAATAAATGCCTTTTAATTTTCAGCAAGATCAAATTGGAAGAAATGTCTTTATTATTGTTTCCCAATATTATTAAAATATTTCAATATGAAGGAGCTTTATGTGCTGGGTACATCAGATTTTGCTATTTTTATCGCATCTTATAGGTTTTAATTAATATAAAAAAAAAAAAATTTCCCTTCCATACATCCATTCTAAAGCATTTCAGAAATGATTTAAATCAACTTATAATAAGTCAATTTATAATAGTCAATACGTTATAACCGAGCCTTTTTTATCTCCCAAAAATCTCCAGTAGCATTGAAAGTATTTTAAGTGTTTTAAGATACAATTTGTCTACAAATAACAATATATTAAGCAGACCTTCTAAAATCTCAATGCATACTTTATATTTTTCTAGCAAAATAATAATAATGAAATTTTAATTATTTATATCTATACAGTTTGCTCCGGAACTAAAATAAACTAAACTCCGGAACTAAATTTTTGAGATGAAATAAGTTATTTATAATTTACGAGCAAGAAATATAAAAATTCGCTAAAACTGTATTTATATTATTTATATTTATACAGTTTGCTCCGGAACTAAAATATCAAAACTCCCAAATACTCGCGTGAATGAGTGAAATGTGATATACTTCAAATATTTTTGAGATGAAATAAGTTATTTATAATTTACGAGCGAAAAATATAAAAATTCGCTCAAGTTGTATCTAAATTATTTATATCTGTACAGTTTGCTCCAGAATTAAAACCGAAACTCCCAAATACTCGCTTGAATGATTGAAATGTGATATACTTTAAATATTTTTGTGATGAAATAAGTTATTTATAATTTACGAGCGAGAAATATAAAAATTTGCTCAAACTGTATCTAAATTATTTATATTTATACAGTTTGCTCCGGAACTAAAATACCAAAATTTCCAAATACTCGCGTGAATGAGTAAAATGTGATATATTTCAAAGATTTTTTGGATGAAATAAATCATTTATAGACTCAAACCTATTTTTGTGCGGTGGATGGGGACAGCAGAAAAGAAAACGCATAAAAAAAATCGCACAAAACTTCACGAGTAGCTATAAAAAATAGTTTTCGCAACACAATTAAAAAGTATTTTTTTTATGCGGTGAATAGGAACCGCATAAAAAAAGTGTGACATAGAAAATAACTCAAAACCTTACGAAATAACTAGGAATTGCTTTTTAAACGAAATCAAGACACGAGGCTTGGCAGCTACTTGGAATCTCGCCAAACCTTTTGGAATCTGATTTAGAAAATACACATGCGAACATTTTTAAATATTTTATTTACATATGTACTTATTTTACACATACAAAACTTTTCAAAACGTATAACCATTATCCTTCGTAGTCTGACAATACGCGAACTTTCTTGTGGTAAACTGGTTCAAAATCGCTTTCGTCACTTGAAGATACTACCTATAACTCGTTTAGAGTTGACTTTTTTTCAGTTACAGTCGGTGATCAGTTTTTGCGACGACTGTTGTTTAACTAGACGCTTGTATAGGTCTCGGTAGCCAGATATACAAGATTGAAGCTCCTTTGAGAATTTTGAAGTTCTTTCAGAATTGGCATCGAAAAACTAAATGGCCGATCAAACCTACTAATTTTTTTTATTGATAACTTCGTCAATTATGTTCCAATTTGATTGAAATTTTCATATACCGCACAAAAAAAATCGCACAAAAAAATCGCACAAATAAAAAATCGCACAAAAACAGGTTTGAGTGTACTTTACGAGCGAGAAATATAAAAATCGCTCAAACTGCTATTTAAATTTATCTGCAATGAAAATTCTTCATTAGTAACAGCATAAAAAGTTCATTAAAAGTATAATCCGATTTGGTGCTAAAAGACAGATCGACCGTACTGGCAAAGGCAAAAACGCATCTATTACTAAATTATTGGATCGCAAATTTATCATCAGGCACTTAAGTAAATAGTTCAATTCACTGAAGGCCAATCTCACCGTTATTTTACTTTCACTGCAATGCATAGTCAATGAAAAGGAAAAAATGTTGTAATGGGTTGAAAATCTAACGGTCGATTTTGATCGATCTAAACGTTTTGAATAGTGTCTTGCATTCGAATCAATCATTCTTTTAATAGTACTCTACCTTCCTGTCTGTGAACATGATGTCTCTCGAATTAAAATCAAATCGAATGTGTATAATTAAAATCAAATCGAATGTGTATCATTATTTCAATTGATGAATGTCAAAGGTCTGTTGATTTTCGGAGTGAACGGCCCATTGGAAGATCCTCAAATTTTCAAATATATTTTTTCAAAAATCTGAAAAATGTGTACAAGCATAATTAACTGTAAAAATGTAGCAAATATTTTATAAATATAGAAATTTTATGTGTTAAAAGCAAATGTCATTATTAATGATAAGATAAGATGTTCGATTCTTGAAATTTTGCACATTTCTTACACAAAATAGAGGAAATTCTAAAATTTAAATGCTTTCACTATTATTAAATTATTAACTGTCTTATAAATAAGTACTTTTAACCAAAATTAAATGGACTGTTTGATTCTGTAATTATAATGAACTCTATGAGAGAGATTAGAATTGTTTTTTTCAGAAGGAGGGCTATATCTCTCGAAATAATCAAGCAAATTACATAAAAATTGGTAAATTTGTTTTAATCTGTAATAACAGTAAGCATATTCATTTTTAGCAAAATCTAATAAAATTTTAGAACTATAATTTTTGTAAGTCTTTTACCACAAAATATCTGCAGGAAAATCAAATGTTGGATTTGTCAGATGTTTAAAATTTAGTATTCGTCATAATA